>CM039426.1:5037514-7437514 GCA_022379115.2 Bauhinia variegata
TATATATATACATATATACATATATATACATACATATATATATATATATAAACCTCATCACATCTTGATGAAGATAACTCCTTTTCTGCCGCAATCCATGAGGAGGAATTATGAAAGATACGATGTTTTAAACCAAGAAACTCCTTCAGACAAGTGTAGCCCTATTCAAATTTGTTCTCTGCACAATCCAATTCCTTTTGTGGTGTATTTTATTAAATAAAAAAAAAAAAAGTCAAGTTATGATAAGTGACAAAACATTGACATCTTAATCTTAATATCGAAAGTAACTTTAAAAGTTTTAAACCAATATATATATTTGAGCTTTTAAAATTTTTAAATCAATTTATAACTATGTCCAATATAAATAAAAATACCAATAAATTCCCCAACAGTTTATAACCTAAATAATGCAGGTGATAAGCCATACTCAATGTCAATTCATTTTCTAACAATCTGCGTGATCAAACTTCATGAATATTTTAATATTACTTACTAAGTCAATTCCTTCATCCCTCAAAAACAAAATTTTAATTTATCAAGGTTGCAGCCCAAACTGGCTAAAAGAGGTGAAAAATATGCATCAATTGCAGCTCAATTATACCCAATAAGAAAGTTCACTAAGTACTTCATTTTCTTAAACACCCTCAATCCAAGTAAGTGGATGTGGTCGATATCAGAATTTTCACAAAGATGGCATGAGAGGGAGTTTTAAAGAGAAGGGAGCTCGAGTTTGAGGTGGTGTTACGGCCCCAGCTTCTCCCTGCGCCATGGCTGCTGCCAATCTTTCTACTGTCATCTTCTCTTTCAAAACCCTCTTCCAATCCTTAGTACAAGACAACTTATTATGTAAAACACTTAATAGCTTATATTAAAGAAGAGGGACTTGGGACAGTGGCACGTCCCCAAGGTTAAAGCTCTGCTTTCTCACCAATTCTAGGTTTAAACCTTAAACCCATGGAAGGACTTCCAGTAGAGTCTTTGAAATTGGTGTACTGTGCAAATAAATGTAGCTATCCTCATCTGCTCGTCATGTTTTTGGATTCTTAAGGTACCTTTCAGAGAAGGGTCAAATTAACTTATAACTGGTTTGTAGTGTAGACATCCTTAAATCTAGGTGAATGGTTTGTAGTGTTGAAACTTGGGAGTTATTTTTGTTGAGGGTTATTTGCTGATTATTACTGTGGTCTCAAAGAAAAATTAGTCTCGTGTAAAAATCTCAAGTTGCAAAGCATGAGGCTATTTGCCATGAAGTCTCTAATCTGAAATGTATTGCTTATCTTGGGGCATGCATGTTTTTTTAAGCTCTCTAAATTCTAAACAAGTTCAATTTGATAAAGGCACAGATTCAGAAAAAAAAAACACATAGGTAATAAATAAAAATCTTTCAAGTTATGATATTTAACACACAAAATTTGATTGGCATAATGAATTATTTTTTTTTTTTCTAATTCTCAAAAAACAATTAAATTTGCATGGGAAAACAAAATCAGAACCCGACCCGGATGTCCACCGACCCGTTCCGCTTCGTCTCCGAACATTCGGTGGTTCCATAACTATAGGCAAGGTCGTCTCTGCAGCTCGGAGGGTTGAGGGTTTTAGCTTCACAGTAAACCCCATAGCAGCCTGCACTGCATCGTCATGGCACGGCTCGCCAGGTCCTCTGCACCTCGACTTCTTTACACCCTGTACTCCTCCTCGGCCACAACGACGCTGTTGCCATCGCTGTCTCCGGCGGCCTCTCTTCTCCTCGGAAACTTCCACCTCCGCCAATTCTCAGCTGGAAACCTCGCACCCGCCAAAGAGGAAAAGGAGCCATGGTGGAAGGAATCGATGGAAAAGGTTCGCAACATTGGGATCTCGGCTCACATTGACTCCGGCAAGACCACGCTGACGGAGAGGGTTCTATACTACACCGGACGAATCCACGAGATTCATGAGGTTAGAGGTAAAGATGGGGTTGGTGCTAAGATGGATTCTATGGACTTGGAGAGGGAGAAGGGGATTACAATTCAGTCAGCTGCTACTTACTGTACTTGGAAAGACTATCAGGTACTTGAAATTTGAAATTTCTTCTTCTTCAATTTTTTTTACTTTCCTTTTTTTTGTTTTTTTTTTTTGAACTTTGAGAAACCAGTTATTTTGAAGTCAGAAATTGAGAAAGTATCAAAAGTCAATCTCTCTCTCAAAGAGTGAGACTTGAATACTGTATGTAATTTGCTGCTACATTGGGTGCCAGCACCACCTAGGAAGCTTGAAAGTAATAGAATGAAATATTTACTATTTATTCATTAGATGACTTCAGTAGGTTGAATATGTAGGTTCAGATATACCAATCACTATAATTATGAATCACAAAAAATAATGATAAATTTCATTTTTTTATGGGAGGAAAAGGTTGTTTTGTAACTTAAAATGTGTTAAGGAGGATCTTCAATTTTGTTTGCTTACTTAGAAATGCATGAAAAAATTGAGAAGAAAAAGAAATAAAACGAAAGTCCTGTACTTTTGGGGGTTTAAATGGTATTCATTTTTTAGTTAGCTTCAATTTGTTGTGCTCTTTACTTCCGTACGTATAAATTGGTAATTTCTCGAGTTGCATAAGATTTTCCTTTTACTCTTTTTATTGTTAAAAAATTTAGGGGTGGGGGTGGAGGAAAGGGAAGGTGGTGGTATTAAAAGGATCATAAGTCAGGTTAGCAACATGGCATTTGGCAACCCACACCAAACGTGTAGTAAGAGTTGATCAATAGCATCAAAATTTTAGAACCTTGAAATCCATCGGATTTTTGCACCTGAAGGTGTGTAGATGACCTGTTAGGCTTCAGACTGTGATCAAGGAAATTGGTTCTTGTAATTTATTATGTCCGTTTTAGAAAGATTCTGATACTATAGTATTTTGTATGTTTTTTGAAGGAGGAAAGGTTGAAAACTTTTACTGGGTTGCTATTTGTGGTTTGCTTAAATTGGAAATAAGTGTAGGCCTAGCAGTTGATGAGAAAACATACAAAAAAATTGGAAAACTGTTTGTGTTTTAGGTCAATGAGAAATGGATGAAGTATTTTACAAAGACTACAAATTTTCTTCATTTATGCATCACTGCCACGCAGATAAAGTGGTAATTTTTCTAGTTTTACAATTACTAGTGTATTTATTCTATTTTTATATATATTCTTGGACAATGTGTCATTGCAGATTAATATAATTGACACACCTGGTCATGTTGACTTCACTATTGAGGTTGAGAGGGCTTTGCGTGTCCTTGATGGTGCCATTCTTGTCCTTTGTAGTGTTGGTGGAGTGCAAAGTCAGTCCATTACTGTTGATCGACAAATGAGAAGATATGAAGTCCCAAGACTTGCATTTATCAACAAACTTGATCGAATGGGAGCAGATCCGTGGAAAGTTTTAAATCAGGTGGGTTGAAGTAGACGGAGGTCATCACTCATCATAGATGACAAATGTTACAAATCTATTACCTGTTTATCTTAGCTTTATCAGGGAGCAAAAGTTTGGAAACACTCTAGAAAAAATGATTGCCCCCCACCTAAAATCCACATATGAGGAAAGAAAGAAGTCTTTTGAGAAACCTTGAATTTGAAGCTTTGCTAAATTGCTTTTTCCCCAGATACAATAGATTTGCTGTTATACATACTTTGTCTCATGTTTGGTAACAAGTGCCTGACAGGATTTCACATTAGGTAATGTTTGAATTTATCATAAATCCTGTGCACATTTAACGTTCTTTCAAAGCCATGTCAGTGAAGTAAAAAAATTGATGTGTTTTTGGCCCACCGGTGATGGATGACATATATTCTTTAATTGATATGGTTCCAGGCAAGGTCTAAGCTCCGGCATCATAGTGCTGCGGTGCAGGTTCCAATAGGCTTGGAGGAAAATTTTAAAGGTCTTGTTGACCTTGTTAAGTTAAAGGCCTACTATTTTCATGGTTCAAATGGGTCTGTTTCAAAAACTTTTCTGTTGTTTATCCTTCTCAATGTTTGTTAGCCTCCTTCAATATTCTGGTTTAGCTTACTTTTTTGTAGCTTCTTGCAGTGAAAAAATTGTTACTGAAGAAGTACCTGCAGATATGGAATCATTGGTAGCAGAAAAAAGGCGAGAACTCATAGAAGTTGTGTCAGAGGTTGATGACCAACTTGCTGAAGCGTTTCTTAACGATGAGCCCATATCATCTTCTGATCTTGAGGTGTGTGGGTGAAAAAAAAATGTGCTATTTTCTGAATTTGTTTTTCTAATATATATTTGATTATTTGAGACATATAATAGATGTCTCTGCTATTAAGTTTTGACCATTAGCCCATCTACCCATCCTATCATCTGAAAGCATTGAGGTTTAAACATACAAGATCTATATCAAAAAGCAATTGCACAGATGTGTAAGCTGTTGATGATCCAGTTATATCTGCAGCAAATCCATGCTCACTGTTTTTCTTTGGCCCCTCTCATTCTCTTTAAAGGAAACTAATACATGTGGTCTCATCTAAAATTATCTGAATGAGACTCCAGCTTAGTTGTACTCTTTTATTTGTCACTCACTTTTCCCTTGTCACTTGTGAACTGTCACCAGTAGATTCATGTGTCAGCTTTTTATGCAAATTTCTGTATCCTTTTGTCATGATAAATGATTTCTGATTTCTACATTATTGATGTTAGTCATCTCTCACTTCTCCAGAGCTTTTCCCTCCCTTTTGATTTTGAAATATAGAACTTTTTATCTTTTTGAGTAGGAAGCAGTGCGTAGGGCCACCATAGCAAGGAAATTTGTGCCAGTGTTCATGGGCAGCGCATTCAAAAATAAGGTAACTGTTGAATTACCTTGAAATTCGTATTGTATTCTTCTGTGCAGCTTATTAACTAATTGACTTGTATTCTTCATCAAGGTGGCGTTTGGAATTTATTGCTATCTTGTTGATACTTCTCCTTTTGTCTGCTTTAGGTTTAATTTGAAATTGTGATGTTTCTAATATGGGTCATTCTGTGATTATACTTTTGATAGGTTATTTGTAATGTTGTTGCTTTCAGCATCTCCAGTCCACTATGTATTCCTCACTTCTATGTAGCTTTTAGTGCATCTTTTAGGTTAATGAGTTGAATTCACTTCCTTTTGGTTTAAATTATTATTTGGATGCTTCTGATACTTCAATTTAGATATAGAAAGTTGCCTAAATATGTACCTCTTGGGGCAATGAAATTATCTCTCTTTCAACTCAAAAGTACATACTTTAAATATACATTTGAGGTAAAAAAGATATTGTTTGGTTCTTGAAGTCACTGTTCTAGATGCAACCATCATGCAAAGGATGTTAAGGCATAGGGAGTATGGATGATGTAGAGAGGGGGGTTTATTATAAATATGGGAAAATCATGAAGAAAATAAAATATGCACAAGTCTTACAATTTCTATGCTTTGTTTATAAATGTTGAAAAATAATCAGTTATATGTGTGCACAAATACATTCAGACACAAGTAATGTAAAAGTCGTTATTCAGTTTTGAACAATCTAGATTATATCTTATGGCTACTCTCGACAGTATAACAATTAACCATATGTTATATTATATTTTTCATCTCCTTTTGTTACTGGTACAGGGGGTACAGCCACTTCTGGATGGTGTACTTAGTTATTTGCCTTGTCCAATTGAAGTTAGTAATTATGCTCTTGACCAAACAAAGGACGAGGAGAAGGTACTCAATTGATGGAAAGTTCATCCTGATCTTGTTTTAATATTATTTTGCTATTTGCTTGGTTAATTATATCCTTGTCTAGGTTGTGTTGTCTGGAACTCCTAATGGACCATTGGTAGCATTGGCTTTCAAATTGGAGGAAGGGCGGTTTGGGCAGTTAACATTTCTAAGGTAACTGTAAGAGGTGGTTAATCCATTTTGAAACTGTTGTTTCTTATTTACATGTACTGATCTCCTTTATTGAGTTTGTGGTAACCTTTCAATATTATATGACAATAAGCTGATAGCTTTGGTCTCCTCTTTGCCCTTGTTTGTTTTGATGAAGAGTCTATGAGGGTGTAATACGGAAGGGTGACTTCATTATCAATGTAAACACTGGCAAGAAGGTCAAGGTAGAAACATAATTTTATGTAGTTTAACCTTGCATACAATTGTTTTGTTTTGTGGGCATAAGTTACTTTCTTGGCCACCTAATGCAACCATGCCCTTTTCTTTATCATTTGTTCTTTGCCAAGGGAGGTATAACTGCAGCCAGGAATATAATTCTGATGCCAAATGTCCTTCTAAATAATCATTTTATTCTAAATTTTTGTAGTTTGAATGTGTAAAATCTATGTTGGGAAAATAATGAGATCATCTGACGTTAATACAGCCTCGTATCCATGCAAGTCAGTTCTACTAGTCCCTCATACTTGAAAGTGCTTTCTTTATATATTATTTTTAAGAAACTTATCCTCAAAAGAGTATAGTGCATCTTATTCTCTACCTTTTACTTGTTTTCTGGTAAGATGTGTTTTGTCCTCCTCCATTTGCCATATATTCCCTTTTTCTTTATTTTTTTCCCCATTTATCCCAACTCCCAAGACGAGGAGACAGACAATACATGCACTCTATCAGGTAGGTCCAGCAAAGCTAGAAGAATATTTATTGAATGGAATTGGTTTTAGCTCCATGTGGCAATTTATAATTGTCATATAGTATAGTTATAATCCAAACCTCTACCTTACTATCATTCAATAATAAGATTGCTGGCATCTCTTTTCTTTCATGGTATTGCCTTTGTGAGGCTATTATTATGAAAATGTGACTTGAGTTTTCCTACAATTACAGGTTCCTCGCTTGGTTCGGATGCATGCTGATGAGATGGAGGTTAGATTTAAGACTCCCAGCATATTATTTAATCTTCCCGCAAATTCAATGTTGCTGGAATTAGAATACTTGTTCGTGGGGGAAGAAGTGGAGGGAGTTGGCTAGAGAATAGGCTATTTTTTTTTCCTCTCTTTCCAAGGAAGAAAAAACCATCAGGGAGATCTTTCACCTATTAATTTATGGTAGTTGTTCATTGCCATGCATTTTTGATTGGGATTTCTCCTCAAATATGCAGGACATTCAAGAGGCACATGCTGGACAAATAGTTGCCGTATTTGGTGTTGATTGTGCATCAGGTTTGACTTTTATCCTTGCATCCTGAATTGTCTTCTTTTTTACCCAAAAAAGAAAAATCTGTTTACTGGCTGTTGTGTTCTGCAAGGATCAGTTTTTGCTAGCTAAACTCTGAAGTTACTTGAAAGGGATCAATTGTCAAAATGGCTTTTAATTGTCTGCAATAGATGTTTCAAAATATACATACTCTAGTATTAGACAGCTTTTAAATGTTTATTTTGGGCCAGTTTTCATCTTGTACATTGATTTGACCTTTGAGTTCAATCACCAAGACAACAGCCTCTGCTCCTGAGGGCATGGCTGGGTAGAAAGGGAGACCGCATGGATTGAGAATGGGCAATGCGTTATGTTATGTATTTGAGTTGAGACTAATGGAAATTACTCCCCGTTTGCAGAAGGGTCAAGCATGAGAAATTTATCTGTGTCTGTGTGCGTACCAGTGTCTGTTAAGAGTTTTTCATTTTGAACTGAAATCCATGGTGCTTTCTATTTCAGTAGGCTAGAGTGAGGTTGCCTGAAGGTTCTATCTGTTAATTGTTTTTATCTTCTCAAATTGTATATTGGCCTTATATTAGTTTTCTTGATCATCAGGAGATACTTTTACTGATGGATCTGTCAAATACACAATGACCTCTATGAATGTCCCCGAGCCAGTGATGTCATTAGCTGTGCAGCCTGTTTCTAAAGATGCTAGTGGGCAAGTAAGTAAACTTCTGTGATGTCATATGCTGGCATCCCTCCCTCCAAAAATTGTTTATCACATAATTGACTGTCCCCTTATATTGCTTATAGTTTTCAAAAGCTTTGAACCGCTTCCAGAGAGAGGATCCTACATTCCGTGTTAGTTTGGACCCAGAGAGTGGACAGGTTCACAATCATTTTCTTCTTTTTCACTCAAATGACAAATATATTGTTCTTTAGCATGATGATATGCCTTTATGAGTAGACAATCATTTCTGGAATGGGTGAACTACATTTAGACATCTATGTTGAACGCATCAGGAGAGAGTACAAGGTATCTAGTCCTTTTTCTTCTGCACTGTCAAAGTTTTTATTATTTTGATATTGGCTGAATCTTTCCTTCTATTTATCAAATTATTTTCTAATGTCTTTACTTGCAAAGGTTGATGCTACTGTCGGAAAGCCCCGTGTAAACTTCAGAGAGACTGTTACTCAGCGTGCTGAGTTTGATTATTTACATAAGAAGCAAAGTGGAGGGCAAGGTCAATATGGACGGGTTTGTGGGTAAGTGTACAGTGGTAATTCACGTCTTTTAATTATGTTACTTAATAACCCAGTCATGATAGGGTTTTGTAACTTGGTGTTGCTTTGGTTACTGTATTGTTGCATGGTGTCCTGAGGAATCATGGGTGAAAGATGTATTGTCATGCGAAACAATCAACACAATTATTGTAATTGATCTGCCATCCCTATTTGAAATTCTTCCACTAATCTTAGTCCAAGCAGGAGATGGAAGATATTATAGGATTGCATGAGACTTTTTTTTTTTTTTTTTGAGATGTCTCTTTCAGTTACATCTTCCTAACTCACTGCACCAGGGTCTTGATTTATATCTTGTTCCTTGTGCTTGTAGGTATATTGAACCTCTTCCAGCTGGGTCACCCACTAAGTTTGAATTTGAAAACATGATTGTTGGGCAAGTTATACCGTCAAATTTCATCCCAGCAATTGAGAAGGGTTTCAAAGAAGCTGCAAACTCGTAAGTGAGATTAGTGTTAATGGAACATTTTTGCTGTATGACTTTAATTTTTGCAGTTTTTTACAGAAGTTTCATGTTTTCAACATGTGAATGCAATTAATACTTCATTTGGTTTGTGAACTTGATTTCTCTTTTGTTCAGGGGCTCCTTAATTGGACATCCAGTTGAAAATTTACGGGTTGTATTGACAGATGGTGCTTCCCATGCCGTTGATTCCAGCGAGCTTGCATTTAAGTTAGCCTCCATCTATGCTTTTAGACAGGTCCTCTTCATTTCCATTCCCTATTTATACAAAGGATTGCACCTATCCTTCCAACTTTCATTTCCTTTTTTATCATGTAATAGTTAGAAGCTAATTCCTCTCAATATCTGGTATTTCTATATTTTATTACAGTGCTATGCAACTGCAAGACCAATTATATTAGAACCTGTTATGCTTGTTGAGCTCAAAGTGCCAACAGAATTTCAGGGATCTGTTGCTGGTGACATCAACAAGTGAGAATTCTATAATTCACTTCATTGGATATAGTAGTAACTTTTCCGGGTTTTCTTACATTGCTTTCTAACTCTAATCCATAAACAGGAGAAAGGGTGTGATTGTTGGGAATGACCAGGACGGAGATGACTCTGTTATAACTGCCCATGTAAGTACCTCTTCTGCCCCTCGCCCCCTTTTTTTTGAGGTTTGAACTCCTAACATCCTGCATAGTTCGTAAACTCTTCACTAACTTAGTGGCTTACCCGCTCCCAGAGTTGAAAATGAAAATGCACAAATTTTGTATTTTACCATTTCTTATGTGGTGATTCTCTAAATCTCCTTTCTGTCAAAAAGAAAAAGCAATTTTGGAATATGCATTAATATTTAACTCGAAAATGGGCAGCAGTAATGAAAAGTATCCTATAAAATGTCTCTGCTGGTTTTATAGCATTTGGATATCTGTCCATCTATTTTTGCTAACAAGTTTGCTGTAATGAATTATTCTAGGTTCCTCTTAACAATATGTTTGGTTACTCCACAGCGCTTCGTTCAATGACACAGGTGAATGTCAAGTTTCTTCAAAATACTTCATCTCTTGATGTGAATTTATATTAATTTTTCTGCTGACTTTATGATATCTGCAGGGCAAAGGTGAATTCACCATGGAATACAAAGAACATGCAGCAGTTTCTAATGATGTACAGATGCAATTGGTAAACGCGTACAAGAGTTCCAAGGCTGCTGAATAATCTGATTTGATCATCACAAGTACGTGATGCTAAAATTTCAGAATCATCTAATCTACGTATATTTTTTTTTATCATTAGAAATAAGGGAAAATGTAAGATTGATATATGATATAGGCTTGATCCGTTGTGATCAATCAATTTTTGAAAGAAAATATAACTTGTTGCAATTTTGTCAAGTGTAGTATTAATAAATTATAGATCTTGTATTATTACATATATTATATTGTTACTTCAGCATAATCAAGTTCTCAGATTATTTTTTATTTTATTTCAAAAGAAATGCTTTCTTCTTGTAAAATGAACCCAACCAAAAGCAAAAGCTAGGGTTCAGGCCAAGTTGGGTAAAATTATAAGTTTTAATGTAATTGTATTCTCAAGACTTGAACTATCGTATTAGTTGATCTACTTGTTTAGTGATGTTTTAAATGTGGTATTAAGTTCAAAATTTTAAAAACAAAAAGACTTCATGTATATTAAATTAATTGTCTTAAAATTAGTTTCATACTTAAAATTTTAAGTTTACCTTTTATTTGTGGCCTCCACAGAAAATACAGGGAAATTATTTTTAAAAAAAAAAAAAATTCATTTTGAGATGTGTAGGTAATACTAAAATACCACTATTCATTTATTTAATGTTATCTAAAGATATGATAACATCATTTTGGAACTCGGATAAGATATACAGTGAAGAATTGCTCGTTTGCACATCTCTTATTCTTCTTTGCTCCTGTGAGGGAAAAGATAATGGTATTCAACAATACTGATGTAGTCTTATAATGGGTAAGAAGTACTGCAATATTTGTAGGATAGAGCACCCACCCCCAATAAGCTGCTATCAATCTAACACCAAAAAGAAAAGTTATGAATTTGGCCATGACCAAAAGAGCCTGCAAAACACCATTGGCATCCATGGCATTCTACTTTAGACAAAGGGAAGCTAAGTAAATGCTTCTCGGGTTATGGTCGGCAGCTCTAGACCAGGCTCAAATACACTAAGAGGTAAGAAGTACTCATCCACCATATCTTTAGAAACCTTTTCCAGGGTTGGAGGATCCCACTGCATAAAGTTTGAAATTTCAGTCTCAGATTTGTAAGAGAAAACTGATATATATTGGCATTATGGCAATACTCTTTACCTTTGGTGCCAAGTCCTTGTCCACCACGCGTGCTCGCACTCCCTGGCAAGAAGTTCAAATCAATTAATAGTAAGATCTTGAAAGTCTTGTTTCATTTGAAAGAAATTCACAATCTTTATACCTCAGAAAAGTCACCAGATATCTTCTGGGAAATTCCTTGCAAAGACATGTTGTATTCGCGAGACAAGCACTGATCAAGGGTCTGCAATCTACCTTCTCGTACCTGCACCAGTTAGTGTGTATGGATCGTATTACAGTAACAGGTTATTATACGAAGAGGGGCGGTCGAAAGAGAGGTAATACTGTAATATCAAAGGGTTAGACAAGCAGTACTCACAGATCTCAAAGCAACCTTTAAGCTCAATGGAGAAGCTTCTTTAAGTCTATTCAGGGTAGAAACGCACCATGCATCATTTGTTTGACTGGCCTCACTTTCCTGAGGAAAATTAGCTGATAAATTATAAGTTTTGGAAAACTTGAATGCATGCCCTATGCCATTGACTTGAAAGAGAGCTCAAAAAGCTTATTGTGGGCTTTGATCAGCTGTAGAAATCATATTTTGCAGCTTTCAACACAGAAAAAAACGAAGACAAAGTTTCGATACTTCCTGCCTTACGAACACCAACAGCCAGTTATCTTGAAACTAGAAATCAAGCAAGACAGTACTAATTCCTCACCTAGAGTTCAGTCTTAAATACAGCAAATTTATTATATAACCTCAAGAAGATGAAGCCAGAGCAGTGAAGCACTGAATCTCATGTAAAGATCAAAGGGTTGAGCACTTTCCTCTCTGGTTAGTAATTATTACAAGGAACTGCCTATGATTGGTTGGTACTTCCAATATCGTGTATTTTTTGTGGAAACTAGAAATGATCTGATAGAACCTAGAACTTGATAATTAATGTCCGATTTTGTATTTACACGAGATCTGAAGTATTCATCTGAAATTTCTAATATTGATCTGTCAAAAGTTGTCGAATTTGAAGATGTAAATCTTACCAAAGCATCAACAATCTCCTCGACTGTATCATGGGCAAAGCATTTATTTACAATTTCAATCCTGAAAAAGAAAAAAGAAATAAAAATAGCATCTACTTTTCTCATGTAACAGACAGAACACACGGGGAAAAATGATACGAAAGGCTTTGAAGGTTAAGAATTTGAGAACATTGTCAGACAGAACCCACTCAATTCATTTGAGACAGGATTGTGATCCCATCTTCTGCTAAGGATCTTTTAAAGAGGGGTTCTTTTATCCCCAAAAAAGGATCATTGCTGTGTTAGACAAGACAAACCTTTTAAGTACACTACTGTCATCTGGGCAGACAAGGTCACCATACTTTTCTAAAGTGGTTTCAATGACAGAAGGGTCATCAGTAGCCAATTTACCCAGCTGTTCTTCAATTAAAGGGAGCCTCTGTAGGAAAAGAAACAATGCTTTTCAATGTTATATAGCCCTGAAAAGTCCACTAAATTTGAAATAATAAGCCGCAGGAAGGGCTTGTCTAACAGAACTAAACTGTACTTAAAGAATAGTGCGTAGCAAGGCCACAAGCAATCATCTCTGCTCCATTGAGCTTTTCCCCAGTTAGGCCCAAGTATTCACCTTCATAAAAGAAATAAAACATTGAAAGATTAAGCAGAGAATGTTCGTCAAATCAACCATATTTAAATAGTAATTTCCACGTGCACTCATTAGTTCTAAATCCATGAATTCCCCTTCCACCACCGTTCTTAAAGAGGAAGACTGACCAATTTCACATGCTGTCAATGCTTGATGTAGTTACCAAGAAGGGCAAAGGATAGAATTTGGGGTAGAAATCAGAGTTGGACCTCCGAATCCCATATTTCACATTTTGTGTAAAACTTAAAGTCCTATTTTAATTCCAAAAATTTGGCAAGCTAACAAAACTCAACTCCAATTTTGAAGGATGAACCAAATAATTCCACCATGTTGTTTTAGATAGAAATTACCTACTTGGGGTCAGCCCCACAGTTCCCCCTAGTTGCCAATGGCTACCACATCATAGACCATCATCAACTTCCCCAATAACCATTGGCAATGGCCAAAACCATCAACTCATATTGGACAGTGATTCCAGCTCCCAAGTCAGAAATGTCAGGGAACTTAAAATTTAGAATTATAATTCCCGGCCAATAGCTATTCTGTTAAAAAAGGGGGTTTTATAGGGGAGGCAATCAAATATACAGTCAACCAATAATAGCTGCATACAAGCAGCATGAATGTTATCAGAATAACAATATCCTAACAACTAGAACATATCATATAGAAGAGTATTATACAGAACTAAACAATCCATAGAAAGGATTTTCAATAACCTGAAAACAAATTGACGAGGTATGAATAGTCTAAAATTATCATCATACCTAAGTGACCAGGCAGATGTGAAAGGTAAAAGGATGCTCCAGCATCTGGGTGGAAACCAATAAGAGTTTCAGGGGTGGCAAAAATCTGCAAAATAGAGGTAAGTTATAATGAAGCCTGCCATAAGCACACAACTGTTTCTATCAGCATATCACTGCAGATCAAAACAAACCTATAGTAAATTCAGATTTCCACATATATCTATGGCATCCAAAGCATGAAAATAGGATGGCTCCAGCATGCAGCATGTAGGGTGAGCATTTAAATACAGTGATATACATATATAAACTAATATGTAAGTGAAAGAAAATTTAGTAATTTAATAATTGTATGGTTTAACATGTTCTCATCCTATAGGAAAATTTATGATCTTTATGACTACCATGATGAAATTGATATTAAAATATCCGAAGAGAAATCATCTACATGAAAGAAGCAAATTAGTAAATAAAAGTAGCTACATGGACACAACCAATCTAAAGCTTCCAGATAAAGGAACATTTCTGAACAGTTTGACAAATGAATTCAACATTGAAGACTGTCCTCAGAATGAAGAGTAAGCCTAATGCAAGCAAAACAAAGTTGCAGTATGAACCCTGATATCAAGGTGAATGAATTGAACATATTTGAAACTATGCTTTGAAATCAAGAATGCTTAAGATTGAAAACATTATTGCAGATGGACAGGTCGAGGCACTAAAGGTTACTACTGTTTCTAAGCAAGTTTCCCCAATACATACAGTTTTGTCTGTTGCCACCCGGAGAGTCCCAGGAATTGACACTCCTGCCCCACCACCCATAGTAAAGCCATTCAGAAGCGCCACCTGCAAGAAGATGATTACTGTATATCTTCTTTTTCTTTTTTCCTCTTCAGGTAAGTAGGTAACTAAATATTATAGCCAAAATGTTGAAACCTGATCTTGAAACTGTTTAGATCAATAGTACTTTACTTTAGAATATACGTAGGTAACTGAAATATGTTGTATCAAATAATTTATTTGATAAGTTATTAATACAATAATTTATTAGAATTTTGCGTGAGTGTTAAAGTTCAGAAACAAAAAGCGAACATAACAATAGATTTATAATGTGATTTGTCAACTACTTTCCCTAAACGTTTCTGAACACTGATGCTTTAGTTAAAATTTGGACAATTATAACACCAATTCTATATATTTACAAGACTATTAGAGTTAATTATAAATCAATATACATAAAAGTTAAAGTATATGTATTCCAGTCTATCGTTTGAGCAAGCTCTAATCAAAATTCCAACATTCCAAATCAGATTCGTCTGACAAGCTCATATCCTGATATGTTAAATTAAACATCTGCTCGATGATTTTAAGTTGGCATTCATGTGAAACAAATGTATCATAAATATAAACTTCATTCATAAGTAAAATCATATACATATTTATCTCACGCTTATATGTTTATAAAGAAAGCATAGGTTAATCTAAAGTTGAGGTTTTTGAATAAGGTACTCACATGTGGCTTCATATATGTACCTAGTAGGTATATAAAACTATATATCGTTCTGAAAAATTCTTTACATACTTCCATTTCCCCTGCATGAATTGAGGACAATAATTATCAAGTTGTTTGAAAACTTGCAGAAACATATCAGAAGAGAAAAGCTAAAGACATTTTAAATACCAGGCTCCATGATTAATCTAGAACCTGAGGCACATGAACAGCCTACAGAATCCTAAACTTTCTTAAGCAACAAAAGCACAGCATATCAATCAATATTAGGTCTTCCTTGTAGCAAATAAATTGTAGGATCAGATTAAATGTTAAAAATTCTGCCTTCTCCCATAGGACCCATACTAAGCGAACAAAAGAAGATATGCATAGAACTTCATGTTTCAGAACTAAATGCAAAAATTCTTCATGTTTCACCTTTTCTTATCAAATGGTAAAGAGCAGCAATATCTCCACCAGCAGAAAATGCCCTGCCACTGCCCTTAAAAAAATTCAAAAGATTATGTAAGTTGTTCCTCACTAGATATGTGGCTAGAAAAGATCATTGTCAGTATTGAATGTATAACACATATAAGGGACAGATAAATGATAACAGCGAGTATATATTACCTTCACCATCACAAAACCTATATCAGGGTTATCTTCCCAACATTTGTAAAGTTTATGTAGTCTAGCCACCTGAAAACCAAAGGTGGTATTGTACAAAAGCAAGTTACAACCTAGTGAGTGTCAAATAACAATGAAATGATTTAATGAAACATTATGAGGCAAAAAAAACTAAAAAAAAAAAGGAGAGCTTGAAGGTAATTTAGAGAAATGGATTGATTATGGTTTCTCCAGAAAAAAGGCTAAGCTTGGCTGATTCAATTGGATTGAATATGGTTTCTCAAGGGGGGGAGTGCATGAATTTAGAGAAATGAGTGGATTTTAGATCTCATTTTGAGTGCTTGTTACAAAAGGTTGAAAGGAAAATGTTGAAAATTGGTATCACTCCTCTTGTTTGGTACAACATACAAAGAAATCGAAGAGGGAAGACAAAATGCTCTATCCTTAATCACTGATTTTTACCCTTATTACAGGTCTGGAAAAACATAAGCATGGACAACTATAATCAGATACTGATTATGTTTTGGCTCTTGAAAATATTCTTTCCTCAGAAATTTGTTAAATCACATTTTCCCTCCTATTCATTGTACAACCAAGCAAAATATACTGAGCCCCACTCTTAATTTAATAGAGCACCTCCCAAATATCAACGAAACGAAATAAGGAATAATACCCATCATAATATTAACTCCATTGAACCAAGGAACACTAGATAGCAACATAAATTAAGAAAATCAAGTAAAGGGGTGAGCTCGTTAGTTAATTACGAGTTCCAGAGAAAACCCAGAGGTGTAACCAAAATTATATAGATTAACTTATTTGAGCTAATTGGCTGGCGGGGAAAAAAGTTCACTGATTGGGTGTAGACCCAATGACTAAAACTTAGAATAGATGGAAGATAACACGAAATATTAAACAAAAATCGAGCTTTATGAGATTTTACTCAAGGAACCACACCATTGTTGTATTGAGAGCATTGAGAACTGCGGGTCTATTGAGAATCGCCATTCTCGACCAAGCTTTCCCTTCAACAAGTACCTGGCAGTGAGAGAGAGCAACCAATCCATCAATTTTGTGGATAACCAAACATATACATACGCAGAGTCTGCGATACTCACCTGGTTGTCGATAGCATCACCGATCACGGCACTTTCTGGGAGAGAACATAGGCTTCTACAGGGAGTGAAGATGGACGAGCTGTGAAGCACCCGCCTGAACAACAAGGTAGCCTTGTTGGAGCTTCGAATCATCTTCATCAAGTAAATTTCGGTCTCAGTCTCCCAAGTTACGATGACTGGCTCAGTGCTCTAACTACTCACTGGTATTCTTTCTATAAGAGGATTACACCCAACTCCCTAAAGTTTTTATTTTTACGTGCATTTACAATAGAGAGAATTTGAATAAAGGAAAAACTGAAGACATTAATCACATGATTCTTATCAATGCAAGATTTTTCTTTTTTTAATAAACTAAGTGATAGTCCTTTTAGATTACTACTATGTGTGGGTGATTCCTCTACCAAAATTATTCCTTATTTGCAAGTCTTTTCCAAATTTCAGTCTTTGCTTCTTCACATGCTTCTGAAGCACTTTTGAAAAAGTTTCAGTAATTTGGGTGTTGGTTGATCTTCTAAATTTGTGAATTGGTCAGTGTGAGAGCTATGGAGGGAGATATGACAAAGATAAGAAAGACATATGGGGCATAAATTATAATTTTATAAATATTATTGGGTTAATATTGTCTAAGAAATTTCGTAATGGTAACCAATTTCATTTTCTCTCTCTGCCATCCTGTCGGTTTTTTTTTTTTAAAGCTAGAAGTGTTTGGTTCTAGTTGTTTAGTTTATAATTGGACAGGAGAGAAAGAGAAAAAATGTATAATTTTATTATTATAATTTTATGATTGAGAAAAAAGATAAAATATGAGAGAATTTTTATCTAAAATTATATTTTAGCTAAAAAAACTAATATGGCTTTTTTAGTGCTTTAGATTTTTTAAAGTTTCATCCAAACACTATTTTTTTAAAAAAAATACTTTATTTTTAAAATTAAGAGTTTTTTTCTAAAATAAAACTCGAAGGAAAAAAAAAAAAGCTTCTAACTTGAGATGAAAGAAAAATGCCACTTGTCCACTCTAATATGAAGTAAATTGCAAAGATAAAATTATATATAAAAAAAAAACATAAAAATATATATAAAAAATAAATATATATACATATAACAATACTTTACATGAAATCACGCGTAAACAAGTCTCAGCATGAAAATCGCATGGGAAGATCTGAAGATGACTTTTTCTTCCTTTCATGGCGACTGATTCGTGACACTAAAACTGTTTTAGTGTCACTCTTATCTCTATCCTCCATTATCGTCATTCTTCGATCCTGCTACCGCATCTCCTTCCCACTTCTTGTCCCTTCTCTATCTCTATATATATATTGTCCCTGTACCCAACCAACCTTTCTCTGCTTGTATTCTCATCTCCATTCTCCACCGCTACTGATCCTTTTCCTTCCCTCTGATTCTCTCTGCAGAACCAATCTTTGCGACAATGGCGACAGACCCACTTAGAGTTCTGGTTACCGGAGCTGCTGGTAATCTCAATTCCTTTGCCTGTTTACTCTTTGATTACTCAAGTTCGTTATCTATTCGGCATCTGAGAAAATGTGAGAAAAGCCAGAAATGAAAACATTGCACGTTCTGAGTTTTGTAAAATAATTATCTCATTTAAGTCTGATAAAAATGTGAGCCATTGTTGAGGTGGGTAATAACTTTTCTTTCTTCCATTCAATAAACTGAAGTTCAAATTTTGATCATACAAGTAGTGATTGCTGTATCATAGAGTTGCGATCTTATTTGTATGCTCTTCTGAAATTTTAACTGGTTTGTTTGACAACAGGGCAAATTGGTTATGCCCTTGTTCCAATGATTGCAAGGGGCGCGATGCTAGGTCCGGATCAGCCTGTAATTCTGCATATGCTTGATATAGAACCTGCAGCAGAGGCCTTGAAGGGGGTGAAGATGGAACTGGTTGATGCTGCTTTTCCACTTCTTAAAGGTTTAAATTTTAATTTCAGTTCTGACTTCAATTGGAGTCTTCGTTGAGATTATAATAATCTTCTTTTCGCATATAAACACGATAGGTGTTGTTGCTACCACGGACGTTGTTGAAGCCTGCAAGGGTGTCAATGTTGCTGTTATGGTGGGTGGATTCCCCCGGAAGGAAGGAATGGAAAGGAAAGATGTTATGTCTAAAAATGTATCAATCTACAAGGCTCAAGCTTCAGCCTTGGAGAAGCATGCTGCTGCTGACTGCAAGGTGAGCCACAACTGTGGAGCTACTGTAGAATTAAATTTTATTATGTTTTCTATGGATTAGGCTCAAGAAACCGGGACCGGGACATCCCATCCTGTACGTGGAATTGGATGATATTCGTCTAAATATGTTAAAATTCAAAATATTAATGCCCTCTACTAGGCCTTCACTTTTTAGAGGTTTTCCCACAAAAACTTGAGCATAAGAGATTTGTTCTTATAGCACATTTGATACTTTAGTGGATTATTTCATCCCCAGGGAGGTTAGGGAGCCTGGAATTTTATGTTGGTTCATTTTGTTTGTCGTTGAATTCAGGTGCTAGTGGTTGCGAATCCTGCAAACACTAATGCTCTCATCTTGAAGGAATTTGCCCCTTCAATTCCAGAGAAAAATATCACTTGTCTTACACGGCTTGATCATAACAGGGCTCTAGGCCAAATCTCTGAGCGCCTGAACGTTCATGTTGGTGATGTCAAGAATGTCATCATCTGGGGCAATCACTCCTCAACCCAGTATCCAGATGTGAACCATGCAATCGTCAATACCAGCGGTGGACAGAAACCGGTCAGAGAACTTGTTGCTGATGATAAATGGTATGTCGAAGTCCCAAAACTGCTCAATTTTCTTTCCCTTTGTTATGTGCGTGCCTTGTTTTGGACATACTGTATATGCCATTGTACTAGTTGTAATAATCTTTCAAAGTTTTTGCTGAACCGAAGTAGAAGCTTCCTTCTGACTGATATAGTTCCAGCCAAGATATTTCATGTCACTTTTAGAAACTTCACAATATAAATTAGAGTAGAAGGTGGTTTTAGTCCTTGAATTCTGCAAGAAAAATCCCTCTAAATGGTCTCTTTTATGCAGACCTGTAATTTTTATGATGTGGGAATTCATGTTTTTGCACCTAAAGCAAACTTGTGAAGATCTCCATGCAGATCATAATTGTTTCCCTTTTCGTAGGTTGAATGGTGAGTTCATCACCACTGTTCAGCAGCGCGGTGCAGCCATTATTAAAGCCAGGAAGTTGTCCAGTGCACTATCTGCTGCAAGTTCTGCTTGTGATCATATACGTGATTGGGTTCTCGGAACTCCCAAGGTTGGTCGTACTCTTCTTGAGTAGCCATTTATGCTCCATTAAAGCTGTTGTTCCTTAATTTGTGTCAAATATTCAGCAGCTTAAACTTTTGAGTTGAATTGATTCTTAATTATTTGTACTTCCTAGCATCTTCAAAGATCACTTTTTCAATTGATCTCTTTTTCTTTTACTTCAGGGTACATGGGTGTCAATGGGAGTGTACTCTGATGGTTCTTATGGTATCCAACCTGGTCTCATTTACTCTTTCCCTGTTACCTGTGAGAAAGGAGAATGGAAAATAGAACAAGGCATGTTTTGTTTCTTGAAAGTTGAAAAAAAATCTGCAGATTTCATCTCTTTATACTTTTGATTTCCACATACATGCAGGCAGCTATATTTACTTACAGTTATTTTCAAATTTCCATGATGGTTTGGACAAAAAAAGAAAAAGTTTTCAGAGATGATATAGTTTGTTGATAGTCATTTCTGTATCAGATGGTGTTCTGATCTTCTATTCTGAAGTGATTTCCAAGCTGCATACATTTTTTTAAAAAATCATCTGATATTCGACATTGGATTGAGTATCGACTAATCTGGATTTGATCAAGAGTAGTGTACATTCTTCGGACACTAAAAAGCCTCTTTGGTATTTTGGCTTGCAGGGCTCAAGATCGATGACTTCTCAAGGGAAAAGATGGATAAAACTGCACAAGAGCTCATTGAAGAGAAATCATTGGCATATTCATGTCTCAGCTGATCACTTCATCATGACCTAGAAGAATGCAGAGAAAATGGAGAAGGAGAAACCTCAAAAAAAAAAATCATTGCTGAAAATAAAACAGGGGCTTCTAAATTCCAATCTCCATTTTAATTGTAACAAATTGATTTATCGATTCTAACTAGCTATTAGGAACTCTGTAAGACAAGTTTTCTTTTAGAGTCTGCAATAAGGAATAGTTTGTTTATTATAATAATAATTCAAAAGTAAAATCTATATAACTAGAAGTCTCAAAATTGACACACAATCTTAGGTTTGCTTGAATATGCTCGAGAAATTCAGCTATTTTTTTTAACTATATTAGGCTTTATTAATATATTAACAAGTTACTTATACTACTAACCAAATATGGTATTCTTTCATTAAGCTTCTAAGATTTTGACAATTGCACTCTCTTTTACTTCTATTTTCATGATTTTTATATCCATAACATTGTAAAGCATGGTAAAAAGGAGAGTTTACAATGAAAATAAAACTAGGATATTAAACACAATCTTTTAATACTTAAGATTAAGAGAAGTGCTATTAGACTAACAAGTTATTGTATTATATTATTTTTTTGTCACATAATAAAGATTATCCAAACTTACTAATAATGATATATATTCTCGCGTACACTTAATTATTATAACTTTAAAAATTTATATAGTGTTAGAATATAATGAAAAAAAATTACTTACACACGCGCGACATTGGTTAGTATTTCCTCTATTTAGACATCCTAACAACATATTAAATAACTACATAGACAAACAAAATAACCATACATAATGAAAAAAAAAAAATTCTTGGTAATTTTTCATTGTTCATAACTTGAGTAAAAATGAAGTTTCCAAACGTGGAGAGAAATTTCCTACACCAAGAAGAAGAAAAACATAAAACTATGCGTTTCGTCCTCACTCCCTTTAACCGGTTAGCTTCAAGTTTTCAACTTTCACCCTCAAATGAATCGGTGACACACATTTCTCTTCTCTTGTTCCTGGTTCTTTTTCGCCAACAGAGAATAGAGAATAGCGCAGTTGCATTCTTTTCACGGTTAATCCTTTGTCTCCTTTTTTGAATCTGTGCTTTTATATGTCTTGCCCGACACTTTCCCTCAAGAGTCTCAATTTGCTCTCTCATTGTGGCGAGTGGTATCTGAGGAAAAGCTCCGATGCCATGGCGTTGGTGGGGCAACCTTGTGAATGATATGTATATAATATTTGAAAACTAATTGATGTTTTGCCCTGACTTCCTTGTACGTAGATCCTTTGCTGCTGGATATGGATGAGAACATGAAACTGTTCCAGAAAGGCTTAGCAGAACTAGAAGTTGAAGCTGAACATCTTCTTTTAGCCCGAAGTCAGGTAATTCAAATGCCCAGTTGTCCTAGTATGATAAAGGATAGCATAGTTCGTAAATTGTTGTTTGGTTTCTGTTTACTTTTTCCTTATTTGTTTCATTAATAAGCAAGAGCTTCTTTTTTTTTTTTTCATGAAATTGAATATCTTGCTTATTTGCTTTTCTGTTTATCATGGTGAATCTATAGCTGGTTGAGAATGATAGACTGAGAAATGGTGATAGGGAAGCTCTTACTGCATTAAGGAGAAGGGCTAGGACGACAAAGAGTAGTGTTCCATCTCCTTTTGAATCAATTATGAAGGGAGTTGGCGGAACCAGCTCTAGGCCTTTAGTAAAAGAGGTGTGTACCACATGTGGCAACCATGACTCTAATGAGCAGACATGGATGATGTTCCCAGGAACTGATGTCTTTGCCAGAATACCGTTTCATGCTGCACATACCATATTGGAAGCAGGTTCTTTCTTTCTCCCTCACTGAAACCATGCTCTCCACACTCCCCCTTGGGTCCTGCCTCCCCCTCCCAAACAAGAAGAAAAGAGATATTAAATTATGTATCCATGAAGTGATTCAATTAGTGTTAAATATGTGCAATGGGATTCGAACAAGTCTTTGGCTTCTGTTATGGACTAAAGAGAGTGAATTTAATTCGATATAAAATCCATATTTGGCCTTTGTCCTGTTAACTTAGGAAGCGTTGGTTTCATAACATGGTTCCAGAGCTTCTTTGGCCAAGTGGATATAAAACCATTATTGGGCTTTTTCCTAACAACCTAAGCATTTTGGGTACTAACTCTTAAGTTGTTAGCAATTGGAAGCTTCCTGCAGAATTTCTGTCATTTGTCCTATCCTGGACTGCAAAGTTAATACAGGCTTATCATGATAAACGACTGATTTGTTGGGCATGGTTGATGCTTGTGATTAACTTATTAACTGTAACTTCCAAGTACTGCTAAAATTGATCATTTTCATTTCATTTTTAGTAATCATTACCACTTTACTTAAAATATCTTTCCTCCACACTCCCCCTTGATATCACCCTAACTATGTAATTACAGATCATGATCGACTTGACTTTGAAGCAAAGAAACTACAGAGCCTTGTAAAGGAGAAATCCTATATCATTTCAGATTCAGGTGTCCTTGCTGACAAGATAAGTCCAGGAGTGCTTAGATCTCTTGTAACCTTAAGTGACAAACCTAAGTAGCATGCTTGAGGCCACAATACTGCAATGCCTTGTAGAAAATGGTGATTTTTACTGGAAGCAACCTTGTGTGACATTCAGGTGCTTATGAAGTTTGCAATAAGATGCTATCTAGCATTTGCATGATTATTGGAACCCCTTAGCTACAGACAGCACTGCAATACTGTTCTATATGCTGAATCTTGAGAAAACATTATTCTTCTATCTTATTCCTTGAACTTTGCCATGTTATGTGCTCTGTAAAAAAAAAAAAAATGGTTTACCTGGAATGCAAAAAAAGTTACTTCTGAGAAAAAAATTTTGCACTTGGTGTTCCTGAGACAATGTGAGGCAGATTTCCATAAAACATGCTGACAAGATAGTGGATTAGTGGGGCTTGAATCATATGAACACTGCATCTGGATTTAGAGTGTGAGTAAATTTTCTCTTGCTTCTGGTTCTGGCTATCATTTACTTGTTCATTTTTATTTATTCATGGCATCTACTTAGATGGTCTGATATTCATAGTATCATTTACTTGTTTATGGAAAAGAAAATGATGATACAAAAGAAGAGGAAAAGAACTACTGTTTGAATTTCTGCTTCGAGGATTGTTTACATTTACATTTAGTGTTCGATTAATGCCTTGAACAGAATAATTGCTTAACGGTGAAAAAAAAATAAAAAAGTAAAAGAGTAAAGGTAGAATGGTGGCGATAGAGTATACAGAGGCTATGTTTGATGGAATAATTCCAACAAGGTGAAGGAGTGATCACCAATCAACAGACAGGGACCTAAGTTTTAGGGTCCAGTTTGATTTGCTAAAAAATAAGGGACTAGACAGTACAAAAATTTTTATCCCTGGTTTGATTTGTAAAAGACCATAGTACTGGACAAAAACTTGTCCATGGTACTGGACAAATCCTTGAATTTTTCTTACTCGCCAAACCATGGGACAAGGATTTGTCCAGAGTAGTGGACAAAAATTTTAATATTGTTATCTCTCAAACCATCTTATAAATCTCTATATCTTAGCTCATCAAATTTTTTTGTCCAGTACATTAAACAACAAACAATGGACAGTACAAAAAATTATCTTGTACTTCAACTCTTTGTGCTGTGCTATTTTACTTGTATTATCCAGTATTGGTATCAAATGCACCCTCAGTGGGTGACAGACACACTTCCTTTTCCCACTTCTTCTTTTGTGTTGTGGTCCAAACAATCCCCAAGATCTTTTATGATACGTGATCGATTTACAGATTAAAAATCCCTTTGGTTTTATGCATAGAAACAGAATCAGAAACTGAAACAGAAACAGACCCCCCTTGGAGATAAGAAAACAGATTCTGCCAAATTGTTTACCAAACAAAGTCCTCTTCTTTGAATTGAATTGATTGGAGGAGAGGGAGCAAAATAAAATAAAATCTTTATTCTTTAATTTGGTGAAAGAAAAAATGAGGATGGAAAAGAGTTTCCTCCATTCTTGTCTTGTATAATGGATTAATATGTTTGTCTTTCTGACATGGGAATCGGTTTTCATTTTCTATTTTGTTTATTTCTTTTGAAGCTTCGTCCATTCTTGTCTTTTAGAGATATGATCTGAAAATTTTTAAATCCAGCTGGGTTTATCCTAGTTTGAGAAGCTTTGCTCTTTGTTAGGGGTTACCCTAACTGGCCCATTTCAAACAAGCTTATTTACATTGACCTGACCATAATGAATTTATTGAACTCTTTTCAATTCCCTATGGATCCAAGCTGATTCGCTGTAGTTGGTATGAACTGAAATATTAAGAATGTAAATTCGAGTCTTGCTGTTAATAGGAAGAAATCATATTTTGCTTAATGATCTTTACGACCAATCACTTGGACTTCTTTACCAAAAGAATAACATACTCTCTTTTACATGTGTCATGCGTATAGTAGTATATTGAAATTTATTTTTAAATTATTGCAACGAATATTTAATTTTGAAGTGAAAAATTGACTAAATTAATATATATAAGAAGAAAATCATGTTCAGTTTTGATTATTTTGAATGAGTTGAAGGGAAGCATATTTTATAATTGTTAACTATTAAATAATCTGACCAAGGAGTAGACATTCCGTACAGTGAGTCAACGTCTCTGTCAGCCTTTTCTTCACTAAATGCCACTTAAACAGACTGTTCTCTCCCTTCTTTTTTTGTTTTTCTTTTCCCTTTTTATGCTGTCTTGTTTATTGATCCCCCCACGCGCTGATTGTAACATGAGACAATGTACTCGCCCCGAATGCTTCACACGTGTCCGTAGGGGGTGGAATCCCGAAGACGTGTCTCTGTGTTAAGGCGAGTTATTCACTCGAAAGATCTGCGGTGAGGGTTTCAAGTGTTCCAGACTCGACAAACTCTTCGCTACTCTGAGAAATACTACATCATACACTGCGGATACGATCAGGGTCTGCTGTGTCTTTCCCCAGTTTCAGTGTTTCACTCTTCTGACCTCCATACTCCCTGTAATTACATAGAATGCTTACTAATACAATTCTGATTTCTATATTTCAATGATACAACTTTTTAATATTAAATATTAATTTTAATTCTGAAATACGAAAATATTAAAATTTTATTTATAAAATTATATATTTCTTCTTTTAGTTTTAATTATAATAAAAATGAAAAAAAATTATAGCTTAATTTCCATGCAATTTCTAGTTTTACTGTAAGCATGCTTTTTAATCTCAGATAAAGTGTATGATAAGTTTAAACCTAAAATATAAAATATTAAAATTTAATTTTTGGTGATGTATTACTGCACCAAAGTATTTTCTTATCGTAAAATTTCTAGTTGTTTCATCAAATTAAAATTATTTATTTAATACAGTTGATTGACCTTTTTGTTTTGAATCAATAATCATCAAATATGTTCGGTTCAAAGTTTAATATTTTCAATTTAATGAAAATTTTAGACTTTTGCATGGATAAACAATATTTTCAAAATTTTTACCAACATAAACTAAATCTGTGAATATTTAGTTAGGTGTACTATAAAATTACTAACAGAATCCTAATAATTGTTAGAAATTATTGAAGGGTTTTAGGATTTCAGTGAATTAGATTCAAAGAACTCGTCAAATTAAAACTATAATAAGTTTAAAGTGTTTTAAAAAAAATATATATATATATATATATATATATATATATATATATATATATATATATATATATATATATATATATATAAATTATTTTTTATATCAATAATAAAACTCAAATTCACATTTTTATAAGAGTTCACGTGATTGTACGATGAAGTGAAAGGAATTTAGGGTCACCAAATTTCGTTAGGGCACAACAAACTTTATCTTATTAGTGTACCAAAGATGATGAACAAGTGAATGAATGGGTACACTGCCTTTCCATTAGGACATGCAGCACCAGCACCGGGACTGCAGAGGTAGGTGACTTACCTCACCTGCAATACATGCATTTTGTTCTTATTTTCACCTGGCCATCATTTTCTGAGTACTTACAGTGATCAAACATTGTTGTAAGATAAATATGATCATTGAGCCCACTGAAGGTTCCTTATATGACTTATTTCCACATAAGGATGTGAGTACCATTTAACTTGCTCAACCATTTTCATATCACAAAAGTTTGATTTATCCTGCAAATAAGTTTTTGGACTGTGGATTTGCATGTTCCAAGTAAATAAAACGAATAGTAGAGTTGCTTTTTTCTAGTACAAATCACTTTGAAGCTTCCTGGATAATTAACATTTGCGTAAGATATGGGTAATGGGGTAGTTACCCTACATATTCTAAGCTCTTTATCTTTTCTTTTTTCATAGGTAAAAATTGAGACAAGTTGAGGTTTTAAGAAGTCTCAAGACTTAAAAAGAAACTTAAAGGAAAGATTTATCAATTATTCATTATTTTTATATCAGCAACGAGATTTAAACTTATACTTTTGTAAAATATATTTTAAGACTTATCAATTTGATTATTTTACGTTCACAATTCTTTTATTTTTTATTTATTTTTTGATTGTCATGCTTTTTTTATTTTTTTTGTTGACATGTAAATTTTACAAAATTGTCATTCTAAATTGACACACTTCTATTCTTTTTTGCATAAATCAAAATTTTTACACCTTGTACCATGCAAGTAGAATTTCTCTATTGTTTTCCCTTGGATCTTTTAGGCAGCAATCATAGTGATTTAACGTATAATTCTTGCGCTTAGTCCTCTCAAGCCATAGTCTTTACAAGTAAAATATACGTTAGACCTCTTATTAACCAAATAGTATCTCCAAGTGTTCCTCACTTCAAAATGCCTCAAAGTTGGTTTGAATGATTTGAGTAAATTAATTCAGATTCTAAGCTCTCTTAATCTCTTCCAGCAAACTAAAATTCTAAAATTAAAAATAGAAGCACTCATCAGTTTAGATTCTGCAGCATTTATAATATTTTTTTTTTAAAGAAAAATAGAGATTCAATATTATGCCTCTATTTGAGAGGAATTGTAAAGTTACAATCACTCATGTCTGTTGTACGAACCACCATGTACATATTTTTTAGCTAAGTTTGAGGTTTAAGTTATTGAGATTCTACTAGACTTCGAAGGAAGGCCCCAGCCCCAGCCATGCTGCGTACCTAGCACTGCTTGGCAATTCTTTTGCTGTTCCTTTCGCAGGCTGTACCTATTTTTTTAGGCTTTGTAAACACAGTAGATTGTATCATTGTAGGGCATTATTCATATATATTACTTTCGGTAATGTATGTAACATATATTTTGAAATATGTAATAGCAGGAAACAAATGTTCTATCTAGCTGGCTGTGGCTGTTTTTGATTGTTTAAAAACTAATTAATTGATTAAAAATTGATGACTAGTTAATTGAATTTTATATTATCAATTATATTATATAGTTAATTATCAACCATCTAAACAGTTTATAATTATATAATTAATATAATAATAAATCGATTAACTGCAATTAATCCAAATCTTGTAATAATTTCCATCAATAGAGCTAAAAATTTGGTGATGTAGTAATGGAGTAGCTATTAAAATGATCAAATAATCAAGCCACGTGAATTATTGTAGAATTTCGGCTGAATTTGGCTCATGCGAAGGTGTATAGGGCCATTGAAGGTCCCTACAAAATTTGACCAGTGAGTAACAGACGCATTCCCCTCTCTTTGTTTATCAATATAGATCTAACTTTCATTAACTCTTTGACATATTCAACATCATCCTTCTTCTATTTTCTTCTCCTCTTTAAATGCAATGAAAGGAGAATACCAACTTAGGCAGTATATATATATATATATATATATATATATATATATATATATATATATATTCAACTAGATCAAGAAGATTCGACAAGACTAAAGCTAGCTTCAAAATTTAATAAACACTTATAAAAAATATTTATAAATTATTCATTAATAATATTTTCACATCAATAACAAAATTTTAACATGTATATTCTTAGACACAATTCCGATATTTTTATTAAATGGACCATAGAATAAGAGGGAGTATATCTCCCTGTCTGTATGTATATTTGGTAAAAAAAATTGTCTTAAAACTCGAAGATTCCAAAAAACTAAAATAAGTTTGTTTACAAAAAAAAAAAGAAAACTTATAAATTATTCACTCAGATCCTTATATCATCTGAGAGATTTCAACTTGCATCCTTATCGATGCTTGCTTATTTATCGGGCCAACTTTCATTGCTGTATATAGCAAAGTACTATCCATCTATTACGGTGACTGGTCAGAATTTTGTTGCTTGAGTTAAAGAGGGCTTGACTTGCATGCCCTTGCAGAGGGCAGAACGGTCCTTGACTATCCCTTGGTTTTGTACAAACAACGCCACGGATAAGAATGGCTGAAAGGACTTAACCCCAGATGTGAACGGTAAAGCAACCTAAGTTTTCGTAGAAAGAATGAAACATAAAGAGAGAGAATTGTACTGTTGTACTTGAAAACATGTAAAAAAATCTATCTTTTTATTTGTTATCTCCACGTATTAAAATTAACTAAGTTCATGCCAGATTTACTAAACATACTTATAATTAATTAACTGTGCAATTACATCATTATTTCTTAAAAGAAGAAACCATCTTTCGATCGAGAACGCCATTAATGATATAGATCATTTAGTATGAGTTACTCTAAATAAACTAAAAATTTTAAATTTAAGTTTTAAAAAATATAATTATATTAAAATTTAATTAAAAAAAAATCTTTGCTTTTCTTATATTTTTGCCCCACTTAGTTGGTGTTCGATCAACCGACGTTCATTTGTTGAATTTGTTCTCTTGATAGCTAAGATCTAGCTAGAATGATCAATTAGAAACAAACCTATAGCATTAATTTTATCACTCTAATTAGTTCTTTAGCAAATTTTTGGTAAAGTTTGCCTAGAAGAAAATCACATATTATTTATTTATTTATATTCGATGACGTGAAGAATAATCCCGTGTTTAGGTCCAAGGAATCAACGTTAAGAGTCAAAAAAACATTTAGATGGAAATAATGAAGCACATGCACTTGTACATTCAATCAACAGTCCCTTTCAAATTGTCAAAAACAAAATATAAAGTGTTTTTAAAGGAAGAAAGGGGGAAGAAATTCACATCACCAATTAAACACAGAATCCACATATAATAGCATGCATGATTTGAATTTAATTATGACGATCTTCTGGGCCACTGATCAAGTAGACCAAACACCATTGCAGATTGTGGGTCCAGAAAATTTAATAGACAGAACGCGTGAGATAATTAGATTACCCTTTTCTTTTTATTTTTTCACTCTTGATATTACTGCTGCGCTCTTCTGATGCCCTTGGCTTTCTTTTTCTTCCTCTCTATCTTCTGAATAATAGGACCCAGAAAAGCTACTGAAGCTAGCTGCAGAAGCTTAGCTATTGTTTCTCTTGTCGTAATTTGGAGAAGTTTCTTTGGATAAAGTAGTAATACCATAGTTTTACACTATATCACAGTATTCTACTCACTTCACCTCCAATCACCCTCTCTCTGCACTGGCCGCCTCATAAACAGTTTCCCTCACACTCATACTTCATCTGCTCTAGAGAGAGAAACCCTTTTGTTTTGTAGAGAGAGAGATGGAAGGAGACAAAAGGGTTCGGCTTTTAGAGGGTGAAAGTGAGATCTTTTAAACCCACATCCATTTTGAAGAGAGAGAGAGAGAGAGAGAGAGACTTAATGTACACGCCATTGCAGTGTGTAAGGAGGAAAGAGCAGAGTCTCAGCTGGTAGCTTAGCTTACTTAGCTAGAGCCCTGTAAATTAGGGTTTCGATATTTGGGAACGAATCTCACTTCCTTCACTGAGTTTCATACTGCCATAGGTGAGTTTTTCTAAATCCCTTTTGGACCGAACACTTGTCGAAGAAAACCCATCATTCTTTTCACGTTGGAAAGCCAAAACGAAGATAAAGGAAGAAACTTTATTCACTTAGGCACCTGGATTCACTTTCACAGGTAGTAAAGGGGTTCTAAACGACGTCGTGAGATAACTTCGGGAGAGAGAGAAAAGAAATGTTGGACTATGAATGGGGGAACCCATCTACCATAATGCTCAACGGGAACGAAGAAGCCGCCGCCGCCGCAGCAGCAGCAGCTCAAGACTCCAACCAAAGCAACCGGCAAATCTTCGAACACTATGCTTCCCATGCCTTATTACCTGACTTCCTTCTTTCTCACTCACAACACGGCCCCACACCCAACAGCGCCACCGCAGATTTCTCTCCCCACCCCCACCACCACCACCACTTTAACCCCCAATCCCACCATCAACAGCATATTCACCACTCGTTCTTCGACCCACGCGCGTTCCCCGGAGCGTCGATGCCCTTTCCCGCTCCACCACCTGCTCCACCTTCTGTTCTCTCCCTTGACCCACTCCCAACCGTCAACGCCAACTGTGGGCCTGGGCTTCTGGTCGTTCCGAAATCCGAGGATGTCGGTCGGCCCTTGGACTTCTCGGCATCCAGAATTGGGCTTAACTTGGGTGGCCGTACATATTTCTCGTCCGACGATGACTTCGGGACCCGACTCTACCGCCGGTACAGACAGGCTGAACCGGGAACGACGTCGTCTAACTCCCCCAGGTGCCAAGCCGAGGGCTGCAATGCTGATCTGTCCCATGCCAAGCATTACCACCGTCGCCACAAGGTCTGCGAGTTTCACTCCAAAGCTGCCACCGTCATTACCGCCGGGTTGACTCAGCGATTCTGCCAGCAGTGTAGCAGGTTCTTTATTTAGCATCCTTCTCCCCAATGACGGAAATGCCCCTGGGCCTTGTGCTTTGGACCCAATCATTTGTTCACCGTACATTACCTGATCCCGAGGGCATTTGCGTCCGGGGAAATTCTCACATTCGTTTTCCTTTTCCTTCTCGTACTCTTGGCATATGCTTCTTATGGTAGAAAATCAGAAAACCGTATTTAATATAACAATTTTTTTTTTCAAATGACCAGAAAACCCTTTCATTGTGTTTGTATTTTCACTGTCACATCCACTGAACTGCACCGAAATTGCAAGGTCACTTGCATAGCACGAACACAATGGCTGTCTCAGTCTGCTCCTTTCCAAGAATAGTAGAGGAAATGATGATGTTGAATAGACATAAGTGCCCTTGGGAGGTCTCTTACTGGGGCAATGATTGATCCCGTACAAGTGGAAATCCCGAGGGCATTTGCGTCCCTAAATCAAACACCATCCCTACTCCACTTTCAGTTTACGTACTGCTTTGTTTTGCTCCTTTTAGTAGCATTAAACTGTCAATAACAGCTGCATTATCAACCGCCGGCACTCATAATTATAATTAGATTATCCATTCTTTTTCTTTTTCTTTTTCAAAAATTTAATATTTTTCTTTAAAAATGATATCTCATGCAGGTTCCATCTTCTTTCTGAGTTTGATAATGGAAAACGTAGCTGCAGGAAGAGGCTAGCAGATCACAATCGTCGTAGGCGAAAAACCCAGCAGCCAATTCAAGAAATTCAGAAACCTAACATTGAAAATGCTCGGATAAATTCTAATTTGGAAAATGTGGCAAGTAAGCTTTTTCCGTTTCTTCTTTCTTTCTTTCTTTTCCTTTTATTTTCTTATCGTGCATTCTGCATTAAAAGGAGGAAATTTATGATAAACATTGATGAATTACGTATGAAGTTTTTCTCTTTCTTCGTTATTTTGTTCAAAATTACTTAAAATTATCTGTATGTGTGTGTGACTTTTTTTTTTTTTTGGTTTAAATTTTTGGAATTTTGCAGCAGGGTCCCCGCCGGACTCCGGAGCTCCGTCCTCGTCCGTGACGGTGGCGGTGTCACCGCCGGATTATTTCCGGCAGAGGCCATATCAAAGCACAAGCTCATCAACAACATCAGGCTCACTGTTTTTCTCGAGTGGGTAGGTGAGTAATGTAACAGCGCATGCAAGAGCAACTTGCATGGCTAGTGGCTACCATGCATCCAAGCCATGGAGGAAGATCAACAATAACATAATGTGAACTACCACTTGTAACTCTTATGTCCCAAATTTAATTTCAAAGTTATATAATTAATTTGGTGTTATTAAGATTGATTTAAATTAGTGATGCATCTTTATATATAATACTCTCTTTTTTTTCCCTATTTTATTTTCTCCGAGGGCTATGGCAATTGGAATTTCTTAGTGGCCCTCTGCTTGTACTTTATGATGTGATGATCAAATTAATTTCACTGCTTGTAAATTTTTAGTTATGGTAAATCTGTAGAAAGATAGGTTGTTTGGCAGATGAGCAGTGAGCATGGATGTTCTGGCTGGCCACTTATCTTTCATATTTGGGTCATTGAATTCTTTTTCTGTTTGTCTGGTGCTCTGCAAAATTTCCCGGAAAATGCAGGGATCATACAGAAAATTTATAGACTAATATAAAAAAAAATTAAAAATGGAATGACTTATTAATTAGAAGGGGGTTCCAAGCAGTGTTGCTGTCCCCTCCATGGAGGCTGTGGCCCCAAAAAACACACTCTTTTCTCACTTTCAAATTATCATCATCATCATGTATGTGTGGCTATTTCTTCTTAAGGATCTGCCCCATGGGTCTACCTGAAAACAAAGGTACGAAACCTGGGTGGATCTTAGTCTTTGAGATGAGCTTAGCGTTTGATTGCATGGGGCCTCTCTCTCTCTCTCTTTTTGTGAGGAGATTACATCTTTTGTCCCATTGGCATTATCATTATGTGTGTTAATATTTTTAATTGGTCAACAACTTAATTAATTAGTCACAATTCACTTAATCAACAAATGATCAATTAATTAATATTAACAAATTCAAAGTAATAACATACATAATAGTTTGTGCCAACCAGAAAATAGATGTGTTACATTTGTGGGTAGGTTTTGTGGAGGACTTGGTCTATTTGGCCATGGTGTTGAAGAGGCAAATGTGCATGAGGATGTGTTTCAATCTCAGCTCACCCACTCAAGTGGTGCAACTATTAATGCATTTATGGTGAGGAAGCAAACAAATGAACCAATAAAAGCTTGGTGAAAGCAAGCATTTAAGAACTTTGCCTAAGTTGCAACTATCATTACTCTTGACAAATATTTAGACAAACTTAGTCTATACAAAATTGAGTAAATCAAGCTAATCAAAAAGTATAAACTGATGCCAACGAAAGCTAGTTTGCTTGGTAAGGGTTGAAATTATATTCCACTTAAATTGGAGTTTGAAGCTCAATGTTAATATTATAATTTTACTTGTGAGTAATTCGTAAGTATATCTCTAAACACCTTTTGAGTTTAGAGACTTACACAAGCAATAAGTTTATAGAACTCAACTCGCTTAAATTTTAAATTATTAAATGAAAGTTTAAACTAATATATAGAATATTCTAGAGAGGAATTAATTCATATATTTTAATTCAAGGATTTTCATTGGTTGAATCTATTAATTGAGATTGCATGACATCCTTTATGAAGAGGATGATGAGTTGATAACTAAATTAATGTGGTGAGTACAGTCTTTTCAGAATAATATCAAAGGATTAATATGCCAAGTCGGTAGTTTGGTAATTAAAGGCTGATAACTAAATTAATTTTGTTTAAGAATTCAATTTTTTTCTGGTAATTAAAACTACTTGGATACATCAAAAGCAATTTTTTCTTCTGTGGATAAGAACCAATATTTGGAGCTTTTATGCTAATTAATTAGATTATTTGGCCATATATATTTAAAAAAGAAAATACTTGTTCATAGAAACAATTACCATAAAAACTAAAAGCTATTGTTTTCAAAAATAGCCAAAGATGATGCACTTAAAATGCTTGGCATAATCGTGAATGTGAATATCTTAAGTAGACAAAATATTTGTGATCTCTAATTCCTTTTCTCGTTCAGAGAATGTAAATAGGAATATTTCAATATGTAAGAGGCGTAATTACAAGCAATATACAATATAGAAATTAATAGCCATACTTTGAAATATCGTGTACTTGACTCGTACTTCTTGACAACATCTGATACATGATCCTGTTCGATTATTTCTGCCCCAACATAGTGAGAGTACATAGGTTTCAAGCAGGAATCTAGATTTGTTTTCTTCTAATATATATCTTCCCTATATTGAGTTAATAAGACTTTATTAAATTCTTTTTTTCTTGGTTATGCCACAAGATTTTTATCTCCTATTGAAAACGTGACTAGAGCAAATTGTAAATATTTTATTAAAATTTTTTGGTATAAACTTAAAAGAAAGTGACCTTAAACACCATATTAGACTTAACCTTCGTAAAAGTTACACTTGCCTTTCTTCTTATTTTTGTACATGACAGCAATGATGTTCAGTCTCCTGACTTTCTGCATATTACCTAGACTCCTCGTTACTAGCTAGACTACACATAGTAGCTTATACTTGCCTTTCCAGCATTCATTAATGAGAGAAATAGAGGAGTCAGATCCATATTAGAAGAATATAAGTTAAGTTATTGCTATCATTTTCTAACTCCTCCACAAATCATGATGCTAAAATCGTTTTCTCTGAGAGAAACAAAACCAGCACAAGAACGATTTCCTCATGTAGACGCTATGACAATGGGACAGTCAAAGAACCGACAAGTTATGCTTGCCGGAAACTTCGACCTTGATTTCCTCGAAAAGAACTGCAAATTGGTGTTGAAGGTATAAGTTCAAAATCTTGAACCCATCCTCCCTGTTATGAGGGTTTTACCAATTATCGGTACTAGAATTACTTTCGTACTTAAAAAAATGTGAGTATACTCTGAGTGTAAATAAAAAAAAAAAATGCAAATGGAACACTAACTTTACAGTAGCTCATAATAGTTTAGGAGATTAGGTTATTAAAATAGTTCAAATAAATTTGGTTGATTTTTAATTTTTTTAACTGTGTATCAACGTAAATAAGTGATCGGGGATAACTACGATATTACTGTTTCTTAACTTTTCTTTTCATAACTAATGGTCCAAATCATTCTTACTTTGAATAAAAGATAATGATAAGACACTAATTCTTCATAAAAGTTGATAAAGCTTGTCTTTCGTACATAATCGGTTTGTTGGCTAAGACACTCAATGCACATGCATCACGATCTGAATATTATTCCACAACTTTGAATTTAAGCTATCTGATTAAAGCTTTAATTAGGGTCTATTATGTAAAGTGAAATATACAGATTCATCATCTTTGCAAAATGTGAAAAGACGTTTTTTTTTTTAAAAAAAAAATTACATATTTTGTATAAGAGATTAATTTTTTTAAAAAAAAAGAATAATAAATAATAAATCTTTTAATAAGAGTGAAAATTTTAAACTTAAAATTTTAATTTTAAATGTCTTAAGGCTTATTCTGCTACCATCCAGCAAATCGTGTGAATCGAAAAATATGATTTAAGAGGTCATAATCAGTAGGTGCATATTATCTTGTTTGTCAAGGCCAAGATGATGCTCTCAAGTCATTAGTCTCCACTTTTCTTTTCATTGTTTTGTTTTATTCTTGGTCGCTGTCTTTCTTTTCACGCTCACATGAAATAGAAGTCACTTAATTAGGTCTGTTTTAACCTAAAATGGGAAAAGTCCCTCTTTAATTTGCAGCTTCCTGGAAATTGTGGTAGGCCACATTTCATTTTCGTGCTCTGTAATTTACGCATTCAGACTGTTTGCTTTTTCGCTTTCAAGAAATTAAAGCACATATCATTCTTGTAGTCAAGCTCAAAACATAACAAATAACGAAAGTGCAGGGATATCACCATCACCCTTTGCTTATGCTAAGGACTCTGCGACAAGGCAATAATTAAACCAAAACAAACCCTAGACAGATTGGTGGGTTGTGTTACTCAAGAAGCTTCCCATGACGCTAGGCTATTTTGTTACTTTTATTTAAACTCAACTTTAATTTTTTGTTATTTTTCACAGAACCAAACTAGCTGCTTTAATTATTAGTCACTTTCATTTTGTCTATATACCATAATTATCCCACCAACTGCAACATCTTTAAACCACGAGATATCAACATCATTGTTTGCTCATGCTGAGGACTTTGTGACGAAACCCTTGAAGCCATAATTAGATTAAAAAAACCTAGCTTATTTTAACTTAACCAAATTAAAAGTTTTAAGTTTAAATTTTAAGAATATAACTGTTAAAATTTAATATATTTTTTTATTATATTTGTAACATTACTAAATGAGTCAATATTTCATATAGTTTTAGTCACCGGATAATTTTCACCTAAATAATTCCTTGGCAGACATTGATGAGTCTTATACATGAAGCTTCTGACGCTGGCATAGGCCATCTACTAAAACAACATTGATTAAGGAAAGTATTTTTGACGGAAGCATGACAATTTATGAATTGCTTGAATCTCTTTCTATTCAATCAGTTCTCAACTAACACTAGCATAAGGCTTTCTCTTTTACTCATTTGACAGGTAGCTCTCAATAGGTTAAGTCATGGCATAACATTTTTGTAATAATGGAGTGAAAGTTGAAACAGGAACCTGTGTAGCAAAATTTTATTTTTGTTGGAGTTATTTAGTTAATTTTAATCAAATTAATTATAAATTAAAGAACTTAATAATAAATTTGTGTTTTACGAATATTTGTTGTCGGGTAACAAAAACGTAAGCTAATATATATATAGACACACGTTGATCCTAATAGACTTTCCCATCATAGGCTATAATAAGAACTATATATTGTACTGAAGTCACATTTGAACCATGGTGTGCATTATGGAGAAAGTTTATCTAATCCCCTCCCGGCGTACACTCTTCAATATGGCTTTGGAAAGCAAAATTTCCGTGTTCCTTTGACCCCTCAATTGTCGCCTTTGATTTTGAAGGTAAAAACGAAAAGAAAATTAATAAATTATAATTTCATATGTTACTTCAAGCAGCATATAAAAAATGTTATATGTAACTCAGATAAACTCATTTATCAAACAATTTTTTTAGCTTAAATAACTTACTAAACACAATAAAATTGTGAGGTTTGAATGGCTAAGCAGTATATAAGTCCATGAGAAAAGAAACTCAAGAATTCGAAATAGGAGAATTTTGTGAGAGCCTAATCCTAACTTTAATGGGCTTTGCTAAAACATCAGAAAATCACACAATCAAAATCTAGCTAACAGCTAGCCTAAAGATTAAGGATGATCAAAACTGTTGTTTTTGGAGGAATTTTGGGCATGAAAGCATACTCAACGCTTATGGTTGTTGGCCATGATGTGTGCTCTAAAAATGCTTTCTAACATATAAAATAACAGTCTAAATTTCACTCGAGATGAAAGTTGTAGCCCCAATCAAATCCGTAAAATCATTTGCAAACTTTTACATATGAGTAAATTAAATTAAATTTACACTGTGATATATGAATAACATGTCTCACATGGGATAAAATGGAGCTACAAGCCAGTGAAGGTCAATTATCATGGCCATCCCTTGTAGCTGTATACTTTGAGTAGGGGTCCAGCCAGACACGTAACTATGTAAGTGCTTTTTCATTGCGTTTTAACCCTAGTCTAACCCAATGCATGAGGCAAAGTGATTGGGAAATATCTGCTGTCTCACACGACCTATTCTATTTCTTATCCCACAACATTTTATTGGTTAGAAAAAATATAAAGTAATATTATAAAAAATTTTAAATTATTAAAAATCAATTTTTAAACCAACAGGAATGATGTAGGACATAAAATGAGATAGATTGTGATAAAACAAATATTCTCTCCATAGTGACAATTGACAAGAACCTCTCCGATAACCATGCAAGGTTTATGAGCATGAGTTCATGATTTTCTTTTTTAATTGTAAATAAGAGGTCGGAGCAATACAATTCAGGACTTAAAACCTAATCTTGATGAGAATGTTAGCAAGGGCTTGACTAGAGGTAACAATTTACGCCACTTCTGCAATAATTAAGAATTTGAAATTGACCATTGGTTAGTGAGGTTTAAATGTGTCGGTGTCTTAGTAATAATCCCATATATGCCCTGACTTTTATTACTGTTGGGGCTCCTACCCTTGCTTAGTAGGTCAAGTATGAAATAATGTCCCATACATATATAGCCAACTATTATTATGAGGCATACCAAATCAGAAAAAATCACCTTTTTTTCTGAATTATATCAGTACAATGTAGGAGAATGGTCCTTTTCCTTCTGTCCTATCCTTCAAAATTTTTCTCTACCCTTGGGACCACTGGTAGGACAAGAAATTTAAAACCAAAATTAACTATATATGCATGGCCTGTAATTATACGTAGCCCTTAATTAGACATATATCATATATGTATATATACACGTGCTATTTGAATACACAAAATAATGGCTAAATAGGACAAGTGATTTAAAAAATTTCCAAAACGTTTTAAACATTGAGAGATTTATAAGTTATTATTTTTTTAGACAAATTTTAAATTATTATTTTTGAGAGATATCTACTTGTTAAAAAAAATTTCTCCTAACCGCTGCATTTTTTTTGTTAAGCAAAGCTTAATAGCTTTCTTGTCCCCAACACTTTTTACATAACTATCTATATTTTTAAACAAGCTAGCCAATCCAAAACAAAACCCTACTAGAAGTAACCTTATCTAACTTAATCTCAAATGTGGTCCAAACGCCAAACTCGTCAATGGACAAACTTGAAACCTTTTAATAGCATGGTTGATCCTTGAGGGTTTCCCTGCATCCATTTATTTTAATTTTCCAGTTGGCCAGAGTTTACCTTTGTTTCTTCTGAGTGGTGCAACTCTCCCCTTAGCTCCCCAATTCCAAGCTTGTGGGTCCCACACCCCTTGGCCCACACATCATTTTCTTCATTTATTACTGTGCCCTTGCTTTGATTATTACTATCATTCATTGATGATGATGATGATGATACAGCATTATGTATATGTGATAGGGTCCAAGCGTGGGCCCTTCTCCTATTCTGTGCTACTTATAACTCAGTCGCCACTGTTACTTGTTGGAGTATACTTTTTCAAACCCTTGCACGTGGAGAGTTCTAAGGTTGCTTTCACTGGGGAAGGGGTTGCGTGTGAATTTTGCAGGGTCACGTGCAGCGCAGTGACTCTATTATGGTCCCCTTTTCTTGATGATTTTGCTCTATCCACAGAAATGAACGGACAGGTATTGCTTTAGATTTGTGGAGAATATACAATGGGTGATGATATAATATGCAAATGGATTTTCTTGACATTGACCTCCCAAAAAGGTCTTATAATCACTATTTAAGCTAGTGAATTTAAGTGTGTTTTTTTTAATCTTCGAGTAGAAGTAATTTAAGAACTCTGAATCAACTTCAATTAAAAAATTGTATAATCATATAATTAGTATAATGTGCATTAATTAATTTTTATTTTATAACTTAAATTGAGTTATGTTTCAATTTTTATCTAACAATTCAACACGTATATATTATGCAGATTAAATGAATATCATATCACTAATGCAGTTAATCCAAATTCGAATTTAAGTTAGATGAAATGTCTACATAGAAGAGTTGGAAAGCAGCTCGAGATGGAAAAATGATGAGGATTGAAGTGGAAAACCATATTATTACGCAAAAGGGGGGAAAGTAAAAAGTGGAAACCTATACTCTTTCCAGTAAAAAGCACTCTTTCTTCACTTTGGAGCTGTAGCCATGCAAAATGAGAAAGAAACATAACAAGGGTCAATACCAATAATTTGAAGGGTGTCAATAACTTTTGCCTTGTCTCTCTCAATTTTGTGCAAGACCACTCAGTGGTTAAAGAGAAAGGGGTATGTACACCCAAAACAAAAATGATCCTTTTCAAGTAATATAATTTAGGATGTTTTAGAATGATTAACAATAAATGATAAATCTCAACAAAAGAGATTTAAGATTTTGAACTTAGAATCTTAGTTTGGAATGTTTTGGGGTTGAATCCCATCTTTATTTAATTTGAATTATACTATATCAAACTGTTATAATTAGTATAGTATAAACTATTTTTAAATCTTTTATAAATTTTTTTGTGTCAAATATAAATCATATGCCCGTTACTTGAAACTAAAATTGGACAATGGGCCTAGCTGAGCTAGAAAGCCCAATCTTCATTTACACGTGAAATGGTTTCGAAAATGGGAATTGATTTTTGCACCACACTTTTTAATACTCTCACCACCCCTCGGTTTTCAAATTTGGAGTAATTGCATTCAGTACATATAAAGATGGGAACAAATCAAAACTAATCTCAATTAAACTGAAGCATGACAAGCCGTTCTTGGTCTCGTGTTTTTATTGGTCACAAAACATTGAAATAATAGATAATGTTACAACTATTAATAATTCTTTTTAGTACATTTTCTGACCAATAAAAAACATAATAAAATAAAATTTGAGACGATTTGGAATTTTTTGGTTTTTTCTTAATGAAAGAATTAAAGCTTCTTTCTCAAACGAGTCGTACTCTTAATCTAGATAACCCTAATTTGCATGCCAGTTATATGGAAACATGTGCTGTGGGAAATAATTGGACTCGTGCAACTGGATCGGTTCCTTAAGTTCTTCCATGGCAGTACTGTGGTGTAGATGCCAGTCTCTATCTGAATTGAGCTGCCGAGCCATGATGGCTGCACGGTTTTCTGCCATCAATTCGCGAAGTGCAGCACTGCATCTTGAGGAAAGATCAGCAGGAGAAAGCCATGAATCATTCTTTGATGACAGAAGAGAGCGAACACACCCTGCTAATCATGATAAATATATGGAAATAATCCTCAACTTATTGTCAATTAAGAAGCAAAACTTAACATTATAACATTGCTGTTAGATTACAAAGGAAACTAGATTTGTTGCAATCAAAATTGATAGAGTACAGTCATTGACAAAGTGCACTATGAATTATTGGAGCCTACAGAGCTCCATATCATTTAGCAGTTTATAATACACTACTTTAATTATTAAACTGATTGCATTATTTTCTTACTACAACAAATTTAAGTCCAACACAAACAGCAAAAGGCTGGCATATCATATACTAATTTTCATCTACGTAATTTTTCTTTATGAAAATGTTGGTATGTTTTAATAAAATACCTTTCAAACTATTCAGAACAATATAGCAGCCCATGGAGCATTCATTTCAAGGTTTCTGCCAATTCTAAGGTAAACTAGAATGTTTTCTCAAGCCCTTGTAGTTTCATTCTTATACTTGCTCCAAACCACAAATAGCAGCTTGGACTCCATTAAAGAGAAACAACAAAGCTCTAAGTGAAGATAACAGGAGATAAAGAGAGAGAAGAAAGTGATTTAAGTTATATATACATATACATATGCTATGTACCTTGAAAAGTATTCCTAGCAACAGATTCATGGGAGCTCTTTCTTCTTCGCTCATTATGGCCTGCCAGTCTCCTCCTACAACTCCTCTTTGAATCATCGAATTCTGAAATCACGTGGAACCTAAAACCCAATTCCCCTCATTAATATTTAGCCTCCAACACCACTTACATATATTTTTTTCTACTAATCTCAATTAACTAACCAATTACCTCCAAAACAAAAATTAACTAAAGGAAATTACAATTTTGAAAAACTAATACATATATAACAAAAAGAAAGATTGAGTAACTAAATTCTAGATAAGCCACATCAACTTTTCTATTAAGCTCTAAGTAATAGTTAGAGAATTAGACATGGATTTGTTATTGTTAAAAACCTATTTAGTTAGTGTAATCGCATATTCAATAAGAGCTATGTCACATTAACAATAATAAAAAATTTAATTTCTAAATATATAAGTAGTAATAGTCAAACAAAAATTCATGATTATGGAGTGATGAGTTGGTGATTTTCATGAGAACAAGGACTAAAATGAAAAGAATATTCTGATAAAAAAGAATATTATATCATCTGGGAATTAGTAGGTGGAGTTGATAGTGTGACAGTCTCCTCACCTGCTACACTGCTGGCAGAACCTCTGCTCTAACCCTAACACCACCACTTTAGGTGCTTTCGAATGCATCTCACACACCTTGTGCCTCCGGTGGTAGTCCTTCGCGTTCAACAGCGCCACGTGGCACCCCTCCACCTGACATTTCGGAACAGCTGCATTCGCGAACGAAGCCGTCTTTAGAACGCCGCTGCCTCCGCCACCGCCGCTGCCACCACTTCCGTAATAAGCTTTCCCCCTCTTTCCCGCCAAAGGTAACCCACCTCCACCTCCACCGTTGCCACCCGCATGAGGGGCATTAGCGTCCTCAAAATAATGCCTCTTCCCTAGCTTCAAGCACATCAGATGTGGGTCCGGGTGCACGTGGGACCCCTCTGCGGCAGAGTACAGCGTCTGCTGCTGCTGCTGTTGGGGGTGAGCACAGTCTTTATGATTAGCTTGAGGAAGGAACATGAGTGCGTTTTCTAGACTCGCCTCCTGGCGAGTGGCAGGGCCGGTGGTCTCCGCCGCCGTGGCGGCGGTGGTAGTGTAGAATGCATTAACAAGCCTAGAATTAACGGAATTACTAGTAGGTTCCCACGAATCCCAAGCAAAATTAACGTTGTTACTGCCACCGTTTTGCTCTCTACTAACGTTGCCAAGACAGAACATGTTCCCTCCAAAATCCATTCTCTCTCTCTCCCTCTCCATATCCTCTCTTTAAAGAAAAAAATAATAGTTTTAGCTATATATATATTTATATTTATGTAGATAAAGAGAGAAAGAGGGAATCGAATCGATGGATGGAGAAGAAGGTTTTGATTTTTGTGAGTGAGAAATTTTATGGTTTGGGTGAAAAGAGGAAAGAGAAGAGAGAGAATTCAGAGCAGAAGGGTTTGCAGGTTTCTTTCTTTGCTCAAGTCTAACGGGATGGCCTTAAAGTAGTACTCAAATGGGAAAAGACTGCAGAGACTACGGAGGAACCAATGGAGAGGGACACAGAGTGACACGTGAGAACCAGTGACTTGGCGAATAACCGCACGTGGGAATAGGAATTTAATTCTACCTATACCCTTAATCAGTAGAAAGAGACTGAGAGATGCGAATGCGTGACAAGACATTAGAGGATCAGAGAAGCCCGAAAGAGATAAAGGATTAGAGAATTGAGTTGATTAAATTATTCACAAAAAAAAAATTAAAAATATATGTTTGACTTAATTTTAGTTATCTATTCACTAAATATGAGATGATTTGCTAATTGGGTGAGATTTTGTTAATAAAATATTTTAATCGTCTATTATTATATTTTTGGTCAAATTCTGTCCTATAGATGATGGATTAAATGGAAAGATTAATAATACTAAAAATGCAATCTAATGGAAAGTGGGGTGCAACACGAGCAGCACACGCAAATGGAAAAGAAGTGTACAGTACTGTTTCTCTGTCCCATCACTGATAATTTGCATGGCTCCTCTTACGTAAAACCTCAAATATTACATCTAACTATATTTGCTTAGACTATCTTTAATTATGATACTTATCAGAATTTCATATTTTAATTATTTATATTATTTTAATAGGTTACACAATGACACATCACTCTATACAATTTATATAAATTTTTTTTCTACTCATATAACTCTAAAAAAAATTTTAAATAAATCCCACAACTATCTCTTTTACTTTATAAAACCTTCTTTTTTAAAAAAAAAATACAAAAAAAATATTGTGAATCCCATGAACAGTATAAAGCATAGACACTTATACTTACAACTCTTTTTTTTTTTCTCTCTTCCACCTCATCTCCTCTCTCTTCTATTTTTTCTATACAACCTCCATTAAAGATGCTCTTCTGCTTCCAACCTACGGTTTATGCTGTTACAGAGTCACAGACTTACAGTGCAGTGACTTGATTGTGATTTAAAAACGTATTCTTTTGTTTATTTTATTGTCAAAAGTTGATGGAATTTAAATTTAACAAAGATAAAAAAATTAATGAAGTTTGAAAATTACATATATTAAATGACTTAATTTTTACATAATTTATAGAATTTGAGTTGAAGTAATCACGCTTAATTTTTCCTCTGATAAAATTCATGCACTTCAAGGATTATTAAGCTTTTCCTAACTCTCTAAAAAGGTACATCAAGAAGAAGAAATTAAACTGGATTTATAAAGCTGATATCCATTGAGTGCGGGCACCTTATAAAGGAAACAAGGATATGCTGCATGCAGCTAAGAGACTGACCTGAGAGTTTCCTTCTACATGACATAAGCTATGCATCAATAGCAATGGCCCAAAAGAGTACCAAGTCGAATAAAGTTACTGGTATTCCAGCTGAAACTGTGTAAATCATAAAAGCAAAAACACTAACTGTTTCTCATGCCAATCAATAGAAGTTTTCAAGAAAAATTAAGGTTGATTTAGTGGTTGTTATCCTCTATCAAAGATTTTATAAGTTTCTTCATCTATGTTTGAATTTTTTAATACAGGAGATTGAAATCCTCCCTTTCTATAAATGGCAAGAAAAAAAAAAAAAAAACAAAAAACAGTGGAAGAACTCTCAAGAACATATAAATACTTATAAATTCCAGCAATTTTTTCAAGCCTCTAGGAATATATAATCACGTAATCATCATGTCTCTATGATATCCATCGAGCAGACAATATCCACAAAAGGAGCATTCTCTCGTTCAAATATCACAATTATTAAGTATGATTCTTTTTCTATGAAAGTTGCTATGTCATCTTAAAAGCTAGCCATACATATTATGATGACTCTTCTTTTTTATGTCTCCTAAAGACTACAAATAATCGATATTTGTTATAATAAATCTCATATTGAGTAAGCATACATGATTCTTTCTATACGTTAGAACTGAATGTTAAGAGGATTAGAAGAGTAAAACCTCTGAGATTTTTAATATATTTACTGTGGTAGAAATAAAAATAACTATGGTAGTAAATTAGTATGGTAAAGTTATTTATAGTGAATGTTGTTTTGTTTTCTACTTGGCTGGCTTTGAAGATGAAAGTGTCAAAGTTGGCTGGCCCCCTTCCTCATTGAATGCAAAGTGTAAATGTGGTGCAACACTGAACACAGGCTGTAAAAGTGTTTTGCATGCAGTCTTTAAGAAGGTTAGGATGGGCCATACACGTGTCATCAGGGGGCTCCACCTAAAGATATAAATCTTCAAAATTGCAACAAAGATCGACTCAGATCGATTGTGACCACTCCATGCCATTCTTTTTGGATGCTCAGAATTGTTGGAATTTGGATAAAATCTACATTAACCGAAAAAAAATTATAATAATTTAGAATTGGGATTCAATGAATTAGAATCTGAAACCATTCTAATACTTTTTTCTTTTCTGATAAAAATTTTATTTTAATTTCTAACACTTATATTTATTAATTTTATTTTTTAAATTTATTAATAAAATAATTATTTAAGTTTAATAATAGTTTAAATTATTAAAAAATATATAACAAAATAAAATTTTAAAATATAAATAATTAAATTAATAAATTTAAAATATTAAAAGATTAATTGATTAAAATTTTAAATATAAAAGATTAAGATAAGTTTTTACTCTAATTTTACATATAAGATTAATTCTTATTAATTAATTCAGTTATTTATTATATAATATAAGTGAAGTTAAAATAATTGAAATAAAAAGAACTTAAGAGATTCGAGCTTTTAAAAATAATTTCAGTTTCTTGACTTGTTTCTGATTTATTAATTCCATTGAATCCCGTCCTTAGTGGGTTAAATGAAATTCATGAATTTGTTTCTTGTATTTCTTTTTCTTTTTTTTCTTTTTTTCTGTCCCTTGAAAGTTGAAAGTTCAACCCAAACACGGTCTTGGAATTGGATGCAAGTCTGTGTCTGCAAGGATGCCAACATATCATGGGTTCGTAAAGCCTAAACAACAGAAAAAAAAAAAAAAAAAATGGGAGAAAAATAAAATATTCAGTTTGTCATAAATATTTTCAGAAAGACTCTGATTTAACTGGTCATCCAAAGTTGTGGACCCCGTCCTATAGTGTGTTGCCCGTGATACAGCCACGTGTGCGGCCACAATTACCCAGCTTCCTATAGGATTACTTTTTAGGGAGCATAATCAGTCAATCTCATAAAAATATATGTATGAAGTACAAATTAAATTAAAAGTATAGTTACTCAAAATATGGAATAATAAATATGACATGACTCGAATTATAGAATGTAAATAAATATGATTAAAATTTTAACTAAATTTTAAAAATACATTTATAAATTTTAGTTACTTATAACTAATAATTGATCATAATTAATAAAATATAAATTTAGAACTCAATTAAACTTGTTATTCAAATTCTATTATAATTTTTTTCCTTCGTTGTTTTTACTTGAGATCTTATCTATAAAATTTATTTATTTATTTATTTTTTCTCCCACATGGTTAAATTCCAATATTGTACTGAACTAATGTAATGGGTTTGTGACATGACACGTATACTCTTAGGGACTTGGTTCCAATCCCAAGTGGGAAGTGCTACTTTACTCCCGGTTCCGTACTCAAAACAAGTCGGGGATTTGAGATACATTGGAGAGTTTGTTTCCTTTAATGAGACACCCAAGAATGGAGAAAGAAGAAAAGGGATATAATCTAATGGAATTGCAAGGAAGGGGTTGTAATGAAAACTGTGAAAGTGAAGGGTGGGGGACCATTCTCTTTTGTCAATTTTTGCTGTTTGAAATCTGAACAATTATTGAATAGGGGACCATTTCGGAGCAGACAATGCAGATTTCTGGCCACGGGCCTCGGATTAAGGATTGCAATCAACTTGGAAAGAATCTAAGATACCTAGGATTATTGCCAAAGCAGAATCAAAAAGTTAGTTGGTTATTAAGCTACATCTTGGTTTTAAATACTAAGTAGTTGCATGCATGGTAAAACAAAAGCGAAACCAAAATGTTTTTAGAATTCAAATTACTTGCAATTGATGGTATTAGATGTTGTAATCTGTTAGTCATTAAATGAGTTAGTTGGTGAAATGTATAATCTTCTCTCACGAATGACAAATTGATATGTCAGTGATTATAATGCAATTAATTAGAGGCAATCTATGTTTAATATTGTATGTTTTATTGCTGACTCAACATGAAAGATAAAACTATATATGTGTTTCATGGGTGTATTCCTCTTGAATTTCACATCTCAATGCACTAAAAAAGAAAAGAAGAAAATGGGAAACGTCGTGGAATAAAAATCAAGAATATGTAGGGTAAGGAATCTAAGCATGTTAGTTAAGAAAATGGGAAACGTGGTGGAATAAAAATCAAGAATATGTAGGATAAGGAATCTAAGCATGTTAGTTAGATCAGCCACAAATATCCCACCAAACTTTTTCTTAGCAAAATCTCAAGAGATAGAAAAGAAAAAGAGAGAGCACAAATACCCTAGAAAGAAAGTAGCAAGAAAGATGAGACAAAGCACAAGATGTTCCATCAAGCTGAGTCAGGGTAAGGTCTTTCCCCACCCTCACTCATATATATAATCATATAAGTCACAGTTAGGCCCTTTGTTTATCTTGGTAATCTTTGCAAATGTTATTGATATTTTAAAATCAAAACTTGTATTTTTTTTTAACAAATGATAACAAGGTTTGAATCTTCGTCTTCCTACAAACTATCCAAATCCCTTACTTTTAGATAACTCGTAGTGGTTTTACTATTATTTTAATTTGTTTGGGAGTTATTATGTGGACAACAATTTTCTTAATATGTTATTCAGAGTTAGTATTTAGAAAATAAATTATTTTTTTAGTTACAACCTTTTAAATTTGATTTGTAATCAATTGAGATTACTTGCCTCATATAATTATCCTCCTTTACCTACCTACCTTAGTACTTGAGACACACTTCAAAATATTTTTATTTCCTCCCTAAAGAAGGGAATTCTACTCTTAAAAGAATGTTTGTTCAGTTCACATGGATTATTCCGATTAATTTTATCTCTACTTTCGAAAATGTACTATAGTGGATCTTAGTCTCATATTCTTATAGATATGGATGGGTCCTAAGAGGTCTCTCCTTAAGTTTATGGTGGTTGTCCCTTCAATTATATGACCTCTCTGCCATTTGTACCTCACTCAATTTATATATTTGTGGGGGCCGGGGTCATTATTTGATGTCCTTGATTCCATTTTTGTGGAAAATCAGATGCTTATTTCCCTTTCATTGGACAAGGAACAAATTTTCTCGCGTATTGGAGGTAAGTGTAGTTTGCCCCCCTCTACGTATGTTCTATCTCTTCATTGTTAAAGAGCATTAATGTTTCTTGCAAAGGAAAAAAGAAAAGAAAAGCCCATTAATTGTGATCCAAAATGAATTTTACGAGAAATAATTGGTTCCTGGGAACCCCATAGAAATCCTATTGAAAGGCCCAATGATAAAATTGTGCATTTGTAATGTTTGATCAGATGTGAATTAATTTTTCATTTTTCACGAGTGTTAAAACTCAAACCGTTGAGTCTTCTTCACGTCCAAATTTAGAAAAGCAGTTTGTAGCACATCGATCGCTTTCTTCTAAGTTTTCATACCTTTGTGTCATGAGAGAGAGAAAGCAAAGAACAAATAATGATAGAAATGTAACCACTTCTTTAAGAGAAAACAACGACAGACTAGTGTGTCTGTTAGACCAGAATTGCCACTTTATCTTCAAATATATTATATTTATCTCTAACTATAAGGTTGAGCAACTTCTCAAATGCAACTGCCCCAATTGCACTCTGCTTTTCGGGTAAATTTGTTTTGTTCTCAAGTTACTTTGTATAGAAAGCAGTTTGGGAAGGTAACACAAATTTATCAAAGGGGGTTGCTTATATTTGAACTTGTTCCTTATCTAATCAGTTAAATAAAGTAAAAGATAAATTGTCAGAAACTTAACCTTAATCAGTAAAAGTAAATTATTTTTTATAATTAAGTATTAGAAAAAGATTAAATTGAAGTTGGTCCAATCATTCTAACATGATCTATTAAATGTATAAAGTTCTAAACTAATTAATTCATTTAGCAATCCATGTTACATCATATTATAAGCAAATGCATTAATTACATATTAGATCCAGCAGGTCTAATTTATACTCATATAGCAGCACCAAAATCTGTCAACAAAACAATGTTTTGCTTAGGAGATTCTTGTAATTATTTGTCATTATAATTAGTTCATATCTTAATAAACTAATCATATCCAAATGTTCAAAATCGTTATAATCATTTGTTATTTAAAAAATCTTGACCTTTATATATCGCTTTATGCCAAAGCTTCATTCTATTGATCCTCCAAACCCTCAAGCACCAAAACCACCATGTTCCTCTTACTCACACACTCTTCCACCCTCCTCTTCACCCTTATCCTCCTCACTCCACTCCCATGCATTGTTTCAAGACCATTAACATTCCCCCAAGTCACCAAAATAACTATAACAAACCATAACATCCAACACCTTGCCCAAGCCGGAAAAGGCAGCACCGTCACCGGCATATCAGAAGTCAAAAACTACCTCTCCCATTTTGGCTACATCAATATCTCATTGCATGACAACACTTTCTCCGATGACTTCGACACAGAGTTTGAATCGGCCGTTAACCTATACCAGCAGAAGCTTGGCCTCCAAGTAACCGGCAAGCTCGATTCGGACACACTTTCTCATATCATCACACCAAGATGCGGCGTAGAAGATACAACCAATGTTCATCCCTTCCATTCGACGAAACATTTCCTTTATTTTCCGGGAAAACCTCGTTGGTGGCGCCCCATGCCGATGTCTCTAACCTACGCATTCTCTCCAGAAGATATGATCCATAGCTTGAGCTTGGATGACATAAGAACAGCATTCAAACGTGCATTTTCACGGTGGGCTTCAGTTATTCCCGTTAATTTCGTCGAAACGGAGGATTATGGCTTCGCAGACATCAAAATAGGGTTTTTCAGTGGTGACCATGGAGATGGGGAGCCTTTTGATGGGGTGCTTGGTGTGTTGGCCCATTCATTTTCGCCGGAGAACGGAAGGCTCCACCTCGATGCGGCGGAGACATGGGCGGTGAACTTTCGGTCGGAGAAGTCGGAGGTGGCGGTGGATTTGGAGTCAGTGGCAACACATGAGATTGGACATTTGTTGGGGCTGTCTCATAGTTCGGTGAAAGAGGCAGTGATGTACCCTAGTTTGAAGGCAAGAGATCAGAGAGCCGATTTGAAGATTGATGACATAAAAGGGGTTCAAGCTTTATATGGATCAAACCCTAATTTTAGATTTGGATCATTGTTAGAATCTGATATTTCTGCTAACGAGGGCAGAGATTTAAGAGTGAAATCTTTGAGGTTGGCTGGTTTCATTCTCTTTTCTTTTGTTCATAGTTTATGATTTAGATAGAAGTTCCTTGTAATCATAATTCTCTCTTCTTCTTCTTCTTCTTTTTTTTTTTTTTTTATTTGTTTTCCAATTTTACATTGGATTAGAGATCTTGTATTGAAGGGTGGTTACTAGTTGGTATATATGCACCAAAAAAAAAAAGAAAAAGGAAAAATCAAGAGAACATATAGCAGTTGTTATGATAGTGCATGATGATCATGTAACGTGTATCATAACATTGACTGATTGTCCTTTTACAGGCTCTGGTTCAGGTATATGGGTTCAATTTATTGTTTTAGGTTTGCCTGTTTTCTTGCTCCACTAAAGTGGTATCAATGTAAATTTGAGGTTTTCTACAAAAATTTGTAAACTGTAAATTTGTGTAAAGATTTATTTAATCTAATTTTTACTTTTTTTATTGGCAATCTTTTCATTTCCATCTTTTTCTCTAAGAACTTCTTAAAATGAATGCCTCACAGGCTCTGCAAATTGCAACAATACAATAGAAGTAAGAAAGAAAGAGTGGGAGGAGAGAGAACATAGCCATGTTTTCTCTCTCCTCCTTTTTATTTTTCTTTAGACCAGCGGGCCTCATAATTGGGCTAAGTTGGAGCTTAGGGCAAACCCAATACACCTTGGAGATAAACTTAGCATCGCTTTAACGGTAAACTATTTGATTTTTAAAGATTTTTTTTTTGGGTAGAGATCTTTTGAGATGTGCATTTGGTCATTAACTTTGATATGACTTAGGACTTAAATTTTTCCACCGACCTTGGTTTATTGATATGAGACATTTGGGATATCACAAATCGACCCTAGTACTAGACGTCTTTATCAATATCTATAGTCGTATAATATTCTATGGTATGATTCCCTAATCTAGGTTTTTTTTTTCCCTTCATTATTAGATAAAGAAAAAGCTACAATTCTAACTGAAAATATACATATTGATTGGCAAAGATCAAGAAACATTTCTTTATTGGCAAGATATTGACCACCGCATGCTTTCTAGTAATTCTTAATTATGTTTATGACAATATTTTATCTTACTTGCATTGTTATACAGAAATCTAATCTAATCTAATTAATTAATTAAAGAATGAACAAATTGATTGGTTCCAATATAATAAGAATGCTTTCGTGATCATCTTTAATTAGTAAAATCTATATATCTAGCAGTATATTATATTACCTTTTTTTTTGTTATTAATTGTATATGGATCTTCAATGTTTGTCTAGGATTGCATGATATTATATATATATATATATATATATATATATATATATATATATATATATATATATATATATTTCTAATTTTACCCTTATTTTTTAATTATTACCTCGTTTATTCTTTTATCGTCTTCTATACATATTATATTAAATTAAGGTATTATAATCAAAATAAAATAACATTTTACTTACATTGATGATTTAAACAACTAAAATTTAAAAATGGAGAGTAATGATTTTCGTGTCGGTGCTCTAGAGGAGTAAAATCGGCATCATCATGCGATCCTAGGATTAAATTGTAGATCATGAGGACAAAAATAATAAAATATGCTGTGAGATTTCCAAAGGTTTTGCATCAAAATATATAAAGCATGGAATTCATCCTAACTATCTGATAGACTCCAGATGCTTCTCGTTAACTATTTAATCTCAAGGTATACCAATGGAATATAATCGAATTTTGAGAAATACAATAAAGGTTCATAAGAAATAATTGGTGTGTGAGGAGATTACTCGGAATGCAAATTTTGATAAAAACGTTAATTCTTGCCAAAAAAAAAAAAAAAGGTTATTATAACAAGATTCTGCGCAAGCTAAAATTATATAAGGTTTTATGTGATGGTTACAAAGAATTAGAGAAATTAAATGAATAAATAAACTATGGATAACTAGGTTCATTAGTTTAGAGACAAAGTTTAAGCTTGGAAATTGACTGAGAACATGCATGTGGAATAGCATTATTATTGCATGTGTTAACATGCATTATTAGATCATGCTACATTTGGAACCAGGAAAGGTGGATACTATGAAGGGGAAGCCACGCAAGCATGTGAGTCACCTTGATGATAGATTACAAAGAAAGGAAAGTTAGAATTGAAAGAAGACTGTGCTATTGGGGTCGGTAATCATGTCTGTTTCTTATCGGGATTCCCTTCATATCCCCAAATTAAAATGCACATGAAATTAAGTTAGAAACGATGATGTGAACAGAGAATTATTGAACAGTGCATGACACTTGGCACAAAGTGGAGAAACCTAAAATGGTAGAAGAAAAAGGGGACAGATTTGGTTAAATATGTGTAAATTAAAGTTGAGCTCTCTCAGTCACCAGTCACTGTAGGGGATTTGGCCTTTGTGTATATGTCACCGGCATGGGGCATATAGAGTGTGTTCTGTGTCTTCGTTGTCAATTCAGAAGCCACCCAACTATGTACGAAGATTACAAGAATCTGAGAAGCTTATGGAAGAAAAGAAATGCAAATGGGTATAGGTGTTGGAGATAGGGATGGAGATCATCTAATATGAATGCCAACATATATATTTTAAGAATGAATAACTTCACCATTTTCTCTCTATAACTTAAATTTCTTTACAATGAATGATGTGTGTCATATAAATATTATTGATAAATTAAATGGTATATTATAATTATTTATTTAATTATTTATATTATATTATATATCATTAACTACGATAATTATGTGTTTAATAGACTAAATAAATATGAGTCCATATCAAACATGACTCGTTATTACATCATGGTCATTTGCAGATGTTACAATCTAGCTAGGTAAAATCTCTAACAACTTAAAACCTGCACACCTAATAAGACCTACTGATTCATAACTGTACCATTCTTGGCGAAACAAGAAAGATGGGGAAATCTTTTTATCTTTTGGTGAAACAGAGCTCATAGATTTATTGTAACTTCAAAAGCCTAATGGAAAGGGATTCTGATGGTGTCTCATAAATGGCCAAAACGAGTACAGCCGAGAGAGCCTTATCAGCTTGTGTACTGCAGAGATATTTCACAAAACCATGCGTCAACATTGTACACAGGCAAGTATAAGAAAATATTAACACAGTTTCATGACCTAAACGAATGGTCTAAATGCAACATCCACCATTTGGAACTCTTCTCCCACTCTCTTAACATTTTCACCACACGTGTTTCTTTTTTTCTAAAAAATGTCGAAAATTCAAAGAAAAATCAAATTGAAGGTACAACCTCCAACTAAACGTGTTGAGAATTCCTCACCTCAAGCAAAAGAGCCTTCTTTTTCTTTGACATGGACAATAATAGAGAGGGCCTAGCAATTAAAGACCCTTCAATGAATCTGCAAAAGGTATGTGATTCAGGTACTATGAATGAGAGGTTCAATAAGCCTGCCACGCCAGTCAAACACTCAAAAGAACAAGAGCTCCCTCTCCCTCTTTCGTATCTATCCCTTCTTTTCTTCTCAAAAGAAAAGAATATTATGGAGACTGAAACAAACCCACCACTAGTATCTGACTATGTTCTATATTTATATTTTTTAGGACCCAAAACCTTGATTCGTACCCATCGAACAGTGTCTATCAACTTTATGTTAAGTTAATTTATTACCTTTGCGTCTAAAACTTGGATTCTTATAAGATATCTTTTTCCATCACTTTAGTTAACCAATCTCATGCACGAAACCTACTTCGTGTACCATGCATTATATATATGCATTCACCCGCAGAGATAATGAAAAAGAGAGAAAAATGCTATACTGGTATGAATGGAGATTCGTTGCAATTGGAAAACGAGTCACTATAATTACTAATAGACTACAATATGCAAGATACATATTTCATGTATTATTAACAATTCGTATTACACCTAACAATTATTATCCAAGTTTACACGTGCTTTATTTTCTTTTAACTGCATCAAATCCGTATTCATAGTAATATAATAGAGGTATCAAGCAAGAAGAAGTGGTGAAGAGCCTGCTCAGAGGCAACTGAAAAAGTAGCTAGTGGCAGAAGAAGAACTACTTGGAACTCATGCCATAGATTATATAATATATAGGAATAGGATTAGTAGAAAAGTTACATGGTTTTATTCACAGCTTACTAAAACTCCACTCAAAAACTAAATAAACACTCACAAAAACACTATAAACACAATACAAAACTAGTCATCTCTCTCTCTCTCTCTCTCTCTATATATATATATATTGTTTTTCCTTCTTGTTTTTCGTTGGATCCCTTCTTCGTTTTTCTTAGCACATTACATCCTTGAGAAGCTTGTACCTGCGCGTAGCGGGCCGTGGCGACGGCGTCGGAGACTTGCCCTTATCGGAGCCGCTTTCTTCACGATCGTGCTGCTGCTTGATTTTCTCGCCAGAATACTCTGACCGGTTCGTCGATCCGGCGTCGTTTCCGACAGGCAATTTCTTGGAACTCGAGCTGCTATGTCTTCCGTTATTCCTCTCCTCGCTTTGGCACCAATCGCACAGTTCTATCTCCGGCAACTCGCCGTAGAAGTTGCTACAATACCTGTGACATAAAATAAAATAATTAGTCTTTAAGCTTAATTAATAAATTCACCCTTATATTAATAAAAATCCAAGTGGGTTTTTTTTTTAATTATTATTATTATTCATCTCATATTGATTATAGTTATTACAGATAATATCGCATATGAAACATGCTTGATGCAATTTTTTTATAGGTGGGCATAAACTAGAGATATATATAGTTATATGAAGCTATCAAATTAAAGATGATAAAGATGTTTATGTATGTATGTACGATGATGGTCATGGTATGTGGGGTGGATGATGATGGAGAAGGTGGTGAGAAAGGAACATACGAGTGCTGGAAGCGATGGCGGCATTTGTTGCATCGGAAAAGCTTGTCAGGGAAACCAACGTCACCGCACATGCAGCAAACAGTTTGAAGATCCACCATTGTTTGGAACCCAGAATTTCTGTATCCACTCCCAAACAGAGGACAGGAGAGGAATATGAGAACTGAGAAGCAGAAGAGAGAAACCCTGAGAAGGAGAAGAGAGAAACCCAGAAGGGCAAAACACAGAGAGGGAAAGAAAAGGAGAATAAGAAGGCAAGGGAAGAGAAAGAGCACGAGACACCCAAAAAGGAAAGGAGAGAAAGAATATGGAAGAGAGAGAGAGAGTTTATATAGAGAAGAGAAATGAGCAGCGTGTTTGAGGGACCCATATCTCCTGTAGTTATTGCATAACGCTCCAGTCGTGCAGTGCAGGCCGTTCGATTTTTACAAGTTACATAATCTATATGATCAGTACAGATATAGTCGACTGCAGTCACCGGAGGAAGATCCAAATCCGGGTTTGAGTCGGTGTGTGAAATCTTTGATTTATTATTATTATTATTATTTTACAAATATATGGAATGGAAAAAATAAAATTTTCGGTATTATTGGATATGCATACAGGTAGACCACATGTTGCTTGCAGTCGTTTTCAATTAGGGTAAGGGGGGAGAGAGAGAGAAAGAGAACCTTAAAAAAGTTAACGAGGAAAAAGACAGTTATGTCCCGAGGTGAGCTTTCTTAATTTCTGGCTCTTATAAAAATTGCCTGTCACGACCATGCGTACCATCACCACGCTCCCCACACTCGAGAATCGAATTTATATTTCTTCCAGAAATTCATCCAACACGACGAAGTGGTTTGTGCGGAATTCTACAACTTTAAAATAAAAGATCATTAATGCAAACACAACTTGTCTTAATAAATATTTTAATTTTCATACACATGATTAGAATCGAATTATATCAGATCGTATCTAATCTAATTTAATTAAATTAAATTTAATAGCACATGCAATGCATGTGGAGGCTTCAATTTTATAGATCTTATAGTCTTACATTCAAATCTAAATTGAAAACATGCAAAAGAAAAATTATTATTTGTGAGTATACGAACATTAATATAACTAAGGATTTTAGTAATTGTTGTCACCTACTTGCTACCCTTTTGCAGATACACATGAATATTTTGTGGTCAACTTTTATGTGATCATAATCTTGAGATTCTAACAAACTCACACTCTTATGTATGTGGGATTAGCTGACATAGGATTCCTTTTGCTTTTATACTATTCTATTTATGGATATCATGAATTCTATGATCGAACACTAGTTTTAGTACGTACCTTGTTTTTCTTTTTATGTAATAATTAATGTACGTTTTTCTATGTTTAATATGGGACCTATTAAATCTCAAAGCTATATCCTCAATTATGTTTTTGTACAACCATAAAGGAATTAAGAGACAAACTTTTTGCCTAAAGGTTGATGGGTAGTACATAGTCCTTAATTTTTTGAAAGAGACAAATTGTTTGTGGGAAGCCAAGGATGAGGTTGATAGAAAGAATAATGAATTTGTTTAAAGACTACTCTAATATTTAAGTTAGTTAAAGAGTATCATAATAATGATCAAGTATTAATGAAAAAAAAAAATTATATTTTAAACGAGATGGAACAAAATATAATATATATATAAAAATTTAATACCTTTTAAAAAATCAAGATTATAAAAACTAATTCCTCTCAATATATATAAAAGGGACCAATTTATGAGTTATATGTCAAATGTGCCATACTCTATGTTATTAAAAATAGTATCGATAAAAAAGCTCACAATTATGGGTTACTAAGTTACGTTTGGATGTGGGAGATTGAGTGCACGCTCCTTCGCGAAGGTGTACCTGTAGAGACGGTAGAAGGGGCGGGAATATCATTAAAAAAAAAAAAGTAGGGAATATTTAAAATAATAAATAAATAAATAAATTATTTTTAAGTAAAAAAGGTAACGCCACAAGAAAATAAAATAAAAAGACCAGTCAAAAAAAAAAAGGGTCAACATGGGAGTAATACCTATTTTTGTCGTATACGGATGGGGGATATATTCGACATCAAGAAATTCCTTATGGATAATTGAGGGAATCTAATGAACAAAAAGTATGAAAGTACAGTCCTTTGTGGTTAACGTTAACAAAGTCTACGACGCCATAAATAGGACTAGAAACTAGAAAGCAGTCCCTCCAGAGATACGATATTGTACCTCGCATCACTATTAACTTTAAATAGTTGATTATCTTAACCGTTCATTTCTCTGAGAGGTCCTTCGGCTACGATCAAATCTAAGAACGACATACAAGATCAACGGCTAAAGTTACGAGTTATAAGTGACTTGTGATATATGAAATTTTAGACAATAGAGAATAGAGATGATAAGTATCAGGTGGGACCGGGTCTCTTTTCAGTCTTGCTTTCTTTTAAAAAATACTCATAGTAGATATCCATTTGGGGCCCTTTACAGGCTCCAAAAATACCTGCAGTAATGATTTATTTAAAATAACTACATCCTATTTTCTCTCTTCTTTTTAGAGATTTTATCACCAATATTTATGGGTGTGATTTTCTGAAATAAAATTATTTATGGTGGGATTTTTTTAAAGATATTATATGTATATATAAATTTAAATTTAAGTTAAAATATTTAAATAATTATAGTTTTTTTATTATTATAATTAATTTTTATTAATTTAATTATTTTTTATCTTTAACTTTTAATATTTGTGTGTGACACAAATTTATTATTATATTTTTAATTTATAATTTAATTAAAATTTATTTAAAGACTTAAATAAAAATAAAATTTTCTTAAAAATATTTTTGAATATATATAGATTCGATTAACTCCTTGCCACTTTTGTTTTCAATTCATTTTCATATAAATTGGCACGTGTTCCCACACCATCTATAAGAATTGTAGAAAAGAAAAAAAGTGTCAATTGTAGAAAAACAAAATATGGCTATTTAATTGGTAACGACGAGAAGTTTAATGAGATGACGAAAATTAGAACAAGCGTATTGATTTCACAATCATTTAGTGTCAAGGGTAGTGTTATTCAAGGAATTGATTTAACAGAGTCACACAACTTCCAAAAATGATGCTCTTGTACTTTGGTATATTTTAAAATTAAATTTGACACTCTTTTCATCTTTTTATATATTTAAATTAATATTAAAAAAATAACTCTCGTATCACTATCCTGTTCATTGAAAAAGAAAATAAAGCTGTGTTATTCACCCAAATCAGAAAACAAAAAGAGTAATGTTATTCACTAATAATTAACCACCTATTGTTACAATATCAGTTTATATACTATATTATATTATGAGCAGAACATTAATTTTATTTGATCACCTTGAACTTCTACTTATGGGTGTTTTTCTGATTGAGTGGTACATATATGTAAGTTTATATACTCTGAAAGTGTGTCCACGATAGCATGCATGCGGGCTAAACCAATATGAAGCGAGCGAAAGCAAAGTAAATGAATTAATACAAAATATATTATGCTTCATGAATTAACGTTACTATTACTCTTTTTTAATAAATTAAACTAGAGCTAGGGTTTCTGCTCACATAAACTATAGCTAGCTAAATTAGGGTTCCCTAACTTCTTAACTTCTACATATTTCTTAGTTAATTGTTTGCTTAAATGCTGAAATAAAATTGAAGATTAAAGTCTTCTTGCTGGTTGAATTTAAAGAAAATTAAGTTGATAGCTCTTCATTTGATCTTTCCATCCATCAACCTTGCACGGTTGAGCTTGGAGCAAAATCCCATTATTAATTAACCTATGTATATATCCTGGTAGCTAGCCTTTTTAGTTCTAAGGGTTATTTGTCCCATTATTGATGATTCCTTTAGCAACAAGTCAGAAGAACCCAAGCAAGTTAAAAGGTGCGTAGCATTAAAACTTGTAATACCAAAAGCGTAAAAGAATGGAAGAAGTCTTTTGCCATCATACTCAGCAAGTAATAACGTCAATTGATTCATCTTGCCAGAGCCAGCATCAAGAAAAAATGGCCACTAATATTGTTGCCTCCTCCATATATCTTTCTTAATTTCTCCCCTTTTTGGGGTTGATATAGCATTGGGTTGAACTCTGAAAAGTTTTGTAACTTTCAAGCATACAAGGTGTTTGTAATTAAGCCTCCAAGAGGAAGTGGGGTTGGTGATAGTGATGGTACGTTACAAATAGACTAAGTAATTAATTGATAGATGTATAGGGGTAGGGTAGGATAAGCTAGCAACCATTTGGTTTTGTGGGGTTGAAAAATAATGGATCCTTATCAACTTCAAAACATTAATAGTTATTTTTTGCCTATTCCAACTTGGCCATCATTGTTATAACTAACTAGGTTATAATTATTTTCATCTCTTCATAGATATCACCTGACCTACCTTAAAATTTGGCTAGCTTTGTGACACTTGAAGAGTAGTAGTCATTAAAAGATACATGAAAACGTGTTAGCTAATCGATCATGATGATGACCTATCGAAAAGGTAATTGTTTAGACAAAAATGGCAACGATAATGATGCTAAGGTTGGAAATCGACATACATAGGTGGCTGTGTACAGCTATGTTTTGTTATAGATTAGTGGACAATCAAAGAAAATGAAAACAGCTATATATATATATCGCCCTACCTATTTAGTGGCCTAAAATCGAAAAAGAAAAAATAGAGTATGAGTTTAAATGTGGTAAAACACATTTTGGTATGTCATTTAGGATAAAGTTTGCTTGCAAATTTATAACACGAGAAATAGAAGAAAATTATGCCACGCTCTTGAATTTAGAGGATATTTTTGTTAGAGGCTTATCAATTATTATTATTGTCTTAATTAAGAATTAATTTTATATCAAAAAAATATAAAAATACTTAGATAATAAATATAATAAAAATATCACAGAAATGTAAGTCATATTTTAGAAAGACATTATTTATTAATCTTATACATGTTCGGTTCAACTTGTAAATTTCTTTGGATGCCTCTCGCTTTGAAATAATGAGATTTCTTAGTTTCTTTATAATATTTGTTCTTGGTTTCTTAGTTTCTTTAGAGGCTTGGCTTTCTTGTTTTGGACTATTATAGTGCTATTAGATCACACAGGCTAATTTTAGTTTTGAATTTGCATTCTCATATCAGTATATATCAAACAGTAATGCGCTCTAATTCAATGATCTAATATATTTGTCAAATATGTGATATTTTGAAGTAAAACCATACATAATCTCATGTTAAAAATGACGAAGAAGATTACAACAACAATAATAATTATTATTCAATTGATAAAGTCAACTATATAAATTATATATAATGTTATTGAACTCAAAAATTAAATTTTAAGAAATATCGTTTACTGTTTACTGTATGAGATTTATTTTTTTAATAGAACTAAAGACTCCATGTAATTAACTCTTGTAGAGAGAGAGAGAGAGAGAAGTTAAAAAAAAAAGTTAACTGGTCTCATATGTTAGAATTGTTACAAAGGTACTATTTTACAATTTGGAAATTTTATACTCGAAAGAAGACTCTTATCGAACTTCTAACTAAAGGACCACAAGGATCATAAAAAGAAAACAAGGACCACCGTCGTATAATGCCCTGTAATGAGAGAAAAAGCATAAAAGAAAATGAAGGATCGATGGATGCATATGTAGCTAGTTCGTAGGGTTTGGTCACATTACACGTAAATGGCTTTACTTGCATCCATCCATGGCTCTTGTGCTTGGGTTTTCTTAGTAATTTTGGTATAAAAGTATCAATAATTTTCTTAATGGATTGAATGTGGCTATGTAATAACATCCAAAAGTAATAATTATGCATATGCATATATAAGATCATCCACTAAACAATTGTAGTAAAATCACTTCTATCACCACTCCCGTAAGGAAAACCATTAATTACACTACACAAGCTCTTAAGAACTCCTTAGTAATCAAAAGATTAGACAAATTACAACAGATATTAATTCTTCTAAGTAATTATAAACCAGTGCCAAATACTATATTTCTTTAACTAAATATAATATTTTTGGGATGCAAGGAAAAGCTGATAATCGAAGACTAATCGTTTTTAAGATGGAAAAATTGCTGAGATGTGAACAATCTCTTCCAACAAAGCATTTCCTTACACAAGGTCATGCTAAGCAAGCTTTGTTCACTTGAAACTGCTAGTAAAGTGTTATTTTCTGAATACCAATTAATTAAGGAAAGGGAAGAAAAACAGAAGAAAGGGAAAGGAAAACAAATACAAAGGCTAGGATCACTTTAATTCCTTTCATGATCGATCAAGTCCCATCTAATGGGGATCCTCAAGTACACTTTGTTTCCTATAATATAATCTTCTTTTCTGAAATGGAGAGCATTCCTTTCAAGGCCCCATTATTGTCTGCATGTTAATTAATTAAATAAGACTCATAAGTCTCCAAAAACAAATGCTTCAATCTTTGTCAACTTAGATCCGAATCATCTTTTCTCTTTTATTCTTTTCACTATCTAGTCATATGATTAATATATGAGCAAAGTGTGATTAAAACTTAAAGTTAATTAAGATTGATTGTGCGTTCACTTGACATGACCTATTATGGGCTTTGGCTGCTAACTAAAGTTGAATAGACAGTAATCTTCTATAATTAATTCATCTGTGTTCAGAATTTATACTTGGTTCACTATTAGACAAGATTAAAGTTTACACAAGTGGCTTGTTTATTATATTTTATTCTTCTTTTGTCCTTCCATTGTCTTGTCATCTCTATTTGTTTTTTTGCCGGAATTATTTAACTTTGCAAAGAAAAAGAGAAAAGAGTTTAGAAAGAGAATACGAGTCTCTGTGAAACTCACTTAGTAACTCTCAAAGTCATTGAATTTATTTCCGAACTTATGAAGCATATCAGCATCAGATTTCTAATATAAAGCAGTCACGAAAGAGGAAGAGATCTCTCTCCTGCGCTGCTCTTTCACTCTCTCGATTTTCCATTGCCACCTTCCTTTTCTACTTCTGAATCTGCAGCTTCCAATCCATGAAAGAGCATCGTAGATTTTTATTGCTGAAGATATATAATTGTCGCCATTAGAATTGGTGGCCGCCGGCCCGTGGACTGGGATGATGACGATGACAAGTAAATTAAACCTGAGGTTATCAAGTTACTCTCGAAGACGAGTGAGTGACAATGCATGCCAAAACCAGCAAACGCATGCAAATATTTCACCTTTTTTTTCCCTTCTCTATTATTTTTGCAAGTAAAAAATTAATGGCAACTTTTTGATTTTCCTAAAATACCCTTAGTATTCCAAAGGAAAGGTCACGCATCCGTATAGCTCACACACTAGTTTTCTCCTCAAGTAGAAGCAACAACCTTGTCCGGATCCGAACTAGCATCATGGCAAAGGCACCAGCGCCAAAGCCTCTTTGTAGGTGGAACGACGTCGCTTTCATCTGAAATTTTGCAGCCTCTTGGGCCCATCAGCGAATGGCTAAGAAGCAATGTAGCCCCACAATAATCCTTCGAAGGCCCACATGGCCCTACAAAAATACACCAACTTTTCCCTTCTGGCCTCGCCCTTGTTCACACAAGTATCCGTAATGTGCCCACAAGGCCAGCAGCCTGCAAATCTGCCTGCACCTTAACCCAGCACCACTGTACCAGCGGTAATATAAAGGAGAAAGATAGTGTGTGTAAGATCTGAGCCGTGCTCTAGTTAAATCCAGATATTGTCATGTATGTGAATGGAATTAGTCCTCAGAGATGTCCTAGGTACATATCTATATTTCCACACCCTCTTCTCTACTTCTTTTTTCTTTTTGTATCGTTTTTACTTTTTATTTTTTTAACTTTACCCATGCAAATCAACTAAAACTAAAAGTTGTGCATATGAGTATGCAAAAACATGTGTGAAAGTAGCTTTTCTTTAGTCCTTAATAAGGGGAGATGGATGTGAAAGACTTGTCAAAATAAGTAATATAAGATATTTATAGATTACTCACGAACAAAATTCTGATGTCAACTCGAATCCAGATTCTTGCAAAACACAGATTTGACACGTGATAGCATCTATATTTAACTAGGCCGGCAGTAAATCCTCTTAACTTTTTATCAGTGCAACTCAGGTTTTCTATAACTACAGGTCTACAGCTATCAGTCAATTCTCTTCGTAAAAGCCGGAGGAGGATGGTGGAACCCAGCATCTGGGTATAATTTTTGTCCACCACCCGAAATGTCTTGTAACCGATGTCGGTATGTTTCTTTTTGCAATTTCACGGTGCAGGGCTGGGGTCCATGACCCGCAATACATGTGCAAATCATAAAGTGTGAGGGGACCACTAGATATTGGGGGTAGTGGGAGATGGGGTCTGACCAAGATTTCACGTACACAATGGCTTTGTTAAAAGTTTCCCAGACCAGACCAGAATCCACTGAGTCGCAGTGAATATGCAGTAGTGTTTCAGCCAGGGAAAAAAACCAGCACAGCAGCAATAATGATCATAAGGATTAAAGAATGCTGCAGCAGGACTAGACTACTGATATAGGACAAAAATGCTACTCAAATGATCATTCATTGCACAATTGAATGCAGTTATACAATTACAAAAGACATCATTTCCCATCAGTCTCTATCAGACATGCAAAGTGACTAAGGAAATTTCTAAGCAAGTCGGAAATTCCATTGACATTCTGCAAAGCTTGTGAGAAAAGTAAGTACCTGAAGAATGACAACAAGAAGCGAGATGTTTGAAATAATGCTGAAAAGATTAAAAGTAGTAGATCCACTTTGTTCGGTTGACATAATCTAAAGAGTTTGTCACCAAGAGATCATTAATTATACCTGTAAACACACTAGCAAGTCAAAAAGGTGCACTCAAATTCACTGCAGCAAATGACATGGTGTAATATGAACCATTAAATGGACCAAACTGTATATTATTGTCATCCATTCAACAGTGTATTTACATTATGGCACATCATCATCTGCAATAATTGCGTGTTTATTTAACTACAATGAATTTGAGTCAAAATAGGAACAATGCAAAAGGAGGCCAGCAGGGATGTGAAAAGAGTTAGCATTATCATAATCATGCACAAAAAGTCTGCTCATGCAATAACAACAAAGCCCACCCACACGTGATGGTCCTAATTAATGGGGCTAATATTTACTCGCTTATTTAGTGCGTAATAACATCATAATCCACACCTTAACATGTATGTTAATCCTCTTCCCTTTTACCAATTCTCCATGCTCTTTGCATTTGTGTTCCCTTTCCTTGCCAAGGTGGGGGACAGAATGGGACATCAGGTGTCATCCTGACTTGAACCCAGTGAGTCAACTTACATAATGTTATCTACTATCAGCAAGTGAAATCAAATCAAACATTGAAAACAAGAAAAAGAAGGATTTACAAAAGATTCAGATAGACAAAGTAGTTCTTTCTATATACACTTCACATTGACAAATAAATCACACTTGAGAAGAGTGGAAAACTGTTGTCCTTCCCTTATCGATAATGCAGCCACAGCCCCATTTTGATGGCATATACTGATGAATGTATTCATTTAAATAAACAGGGACTTCAAGGTTAACACTGCAACTTGAAGTATAGATTATATTCCTAAGCTTTCCTATGGGAGGATAAGCAGGTTCCATTCCCATTTCCCATCTCTCGCCTTCCCCTACACATAAGAGGCTTTGTTAAACAATAGAGAGAGAACCACAGGAATACAGTGTTGTTTACTTCTATTATTCATTGCTGTTATAATATTTTCACTCAGGTTACTCTTCACAGGAAGAGAAGAACCTTCTAAACCCCCTTATTGCCAATCTCGTTGCTGTGAACCCCATGCTGTCCTGTTACTAAAAGAAAAACCTTAAACCGACTGAAACCAAAATGTTGGCCATCAAATATTTTAAACTGCTGTTTCCTGGAACTTATGCCATCTTGGCTACTATCATCTTCTCATATTATAAAGCAATTAATAGGAGACATAATTTTCTTTCTTACAAATCATAAATTCATAATTAGAAACCCAAAAATCCACTCCGCCTAATAAGAGAGAAAAAAAAAAAAAATAGAGTCTCTTCACATAAACAAGATAGGTGGATGTCCAAAGGTTGCCCTGCTGGAATATCATAAAGGTTTGCCCAATATTCTCCATTAAAAACTCTCCTCGTCTATTGATTCAGATGCCATCAAAGAAGCAAGACAATAACGCTGATGTCTAATTCTACCTGCCGAATGATCTCTACAATCCCTCACAACTAGCTCGTATAAGATCCATCTACTATCAAAACATTGTAGATCAAACTCCCAAAAGGTACTGAGCATTATAGAACCATTAATGCCACGATGACATAACAAATTACCTAGACAAATATTTCTGACATTGTCTAAACCAGAAACCTTGGTTTCAGAACTTCTGATCAACATAACAGGAGAAACCTTTTTGGTACCATATACTCTGCAATTAATATTTGACCAGCCACTCTTTTGGAATCATTAGAGGATCCATGCTGCCCAGATGCTCCATTGGATAATAGTATAAACAGAATTTCAACTTAAAGCCATTGTAGGGACCGAGGTGGATCAGAAACCAGAACAATTGAGACCAAAGTGTAGACTGAACTCTTGTGCTAAGCATATTCATAAATGCTGCAATGATTTTCTATCATTTTAAAATGTTCCAAGTTCCAACTAAAGAAGATGGAGAAAGAAGGAAATCCACCTTAAACGAAACTAAATAGTCAAGTATAATAATTGCACAAGGAGATGGCTGAAAAGCAGGGTTGTAGAAGTCAATGTTCCCCACGCATTAAATGCAAAGAACAAACATTTTAAGTTTCCATTCATAGCTGAGAAACTAAAAAATATATGCATATTTTAAGTTTCTTTATTCCTTAGGGGTACAATCTAAGTTACCATCTCTTCATGACTGTTAGTTAGGAAATTACAATGCTCTGCAGTAATGAGCCCTTGTTTGACTCATTCCTCAGGTACTACCGAGAGATTGGTAGAATGGTTAACAACCCTTCCATGTAATCTAAGTGAACGGAAGAACAATAATGATGCAAACAATCCAGAATCTTTGTTAGATATATCTGCAGTGAACAGACAAAATGGAACTTAAGTGATATGGCATTCTATGTTAGAACAAAAATATTCTAGATTATTCAATTCATATTTCGAAGTAAATGGACATCTCAAATAACGATAACCAGAACAGATATGACATCTTGCCCAAAACAAGTAAAGCACGCTAACATAAATAAAACATAGTAAACACTTGAGTTAGAACTTAGAAGTATAGGTTGTTGTAAACATATATACAACAACAATGAAAATTACACTCATTCTTTCCAGGCATAGGAAGCACGGTCAACAACTAAATAGTCTTTCCTGATATCTTTTACAACTCGAATGTCATCGTCAAGGTATACTGTCTCAAACCTGCAGAAACAAGATGCAAGGACAAGATCACAAAATCAAACTTGAATAAAACACAGTTCTTACTATCCTGCTTACATCTTTTTGCCCCCAAAATCAAAGTGCAGGAATTACAGAGAGAGAGAAATCAGAATTAACAAGGGCTCATATATAGCAACAAACTTTTATTTGTTGAGCAGCGGCCCTTCAGATCAGTAATGCTGCAATTAGATGTAATTATCTTAATTTAGAACCCTAATACTCCATATATAAACTAGAAAACCTGCAACTCCAAGCTGACATATATATGTCTAACAAATACCAAGCATAGCCATCAAGTTAGAATTGACTTCTTAGGTAAGACTATCCAAATAATAGTTGGAAAGCTCCAAGATGGAAAATCAAGGTGATAAGAGGATTCTACCAAAATGGCGGATGAAGGCTTAAAATAGGGTGAACCAGTTAATGGGCAAAATTGAAAACATAATGCAGATGGCTTAACATGCCTCTAACATAATGGTCCTACTTTGGAGCGTGATAGGTAGAAGAGGTGAAAAATAAGAAAATATATAATTGATAACAGGGGGATGAAGAGGTTTCAGTTTCACTTGTTTGCGTTTGATGGAAATTTAAATAATTTGATCGTCCCTCTTGCCTGGTATGACTGAAAGTAGAGAAGAATGACTGACAATTGCCTCATCTTCCTTATTGATAGCTCATCATTTCCATATTATTGTATTACCAAGCATGCATACGAGGGCTTCTGCAACTCATTTTCACCCCTCCGTTTTCAGTTTCCTATATTCATCCCTACCAAGCACACCCTTTAATTTTGTGAAGAGATTGAGGGAATATAACATGCAAGCACATTCAAATAATTAAATTCACTTAAACGACATTTCAAAGTCATGGCACAAAAGGGAAACTACAAGTACTCACCAGCCCTGTCCAAATGGCGGCAACGGAATTTCCCAGTTCTTCCCACGTAAGACTGCGCTAGTAAATCTAAAACAAAAAGGAAAAGCAAGATGAACACATTTATGCTGTAAAATTCATAAAATTTAGATGTGTAGCAAGTAGAGTCAAAATTGGACTAATTTCTAATTCCAATTCCAAAAGACCCAATACTTGTATTAAAACAATTTCTTCATAATATATTGCCTATTTGAAATCATAGACTAAAAATAAAAGGACACGTTCTGCTTTCCAGCATTTTTAATATAGCTTTGATGCTAAAATTAACAATTACAGACCTGAAATTCATTCTCTGTGGCGATGCAATCTCAATATTGGATCGAACAAAGAAAACCCCATCTGGAGGAAAAGTGATCACATTGTTTAGAGTCCTTTTCTGAACATCTATCACCTGTAAAACATCACCAGCTTGGGTACCAAAGAGGTAAGCTTTCTCAATTATGAAGAGCTGCTCTTTCTCTGTGGTCCAGAGTAGCCTCCACGTTCCCGAAAGGGAATCACCGGTGGTGACTGAACCAGCACCCAATACAGCCAATACGTCAATGGCTTTGATAATTGAAGCTCGTTTTCTTGGATCATTTTGGGTCTTCAGACCACGGTCTTGGTCTGAGATGAGGCTGAGAAGGTCCTCTTTCGCAGATTGTGACTGGGTTGTGATAGAACAGGTGATTTTTTGAGTGTGAAGGTAGTGTGATTTGGGAAATTTAGGATTAGGGTTTTGAAGTTTGAAGGAGTTGGGAAGAAGGAAGCTCGTGGCCATGGGATTATATGGCTGGTGAGAGGTATTAATGGGGCTTCAGTTTTCATGGTGGCAAGTAGTCCCTGTATGAACTTGAAAAAATTGGCGGTTGAGAACTGAAAGAGAAGATATTGTTGGGAGCACGTGTGATGCACGTGCTATTGATAATAACAGTAAATCTGATAACAAAATTGAAAATCCAACATATTTTCTCAAATATAATATTCCTTTTATGGAATAGATAATAACATTCAATTAAAGAAACGACGACGTCGCAAGCCAGCCCCATCGGAGGTGACCTAAAAATAAAAGCTGAAAAACGACGTCGGCGCGTCTGCAAGTCCTTCTGATTTGCGCTCTCACAAAGTAGTGTAACGCAGTGCCTCCGGAGTCTTCACTGCTCAAACTCTCAGTCGCTCCTCTTGTGAACATTCCAGGGAGGTTTTTACTCGTCTTCTCTGGTTTCCCATAAACAGTAAGAAAGCAGCAAACTTTATTCTAGTTGTCACCTTCTTCTTCACCTCTGTGAATCTGATCTAGCGTTTCTTCTCATTCTGCCTCCTCGGCCTTTCTCCTGCAGAAACCATTATGGCAATCGTGGCACAAACCCCTGACATATCCGGCGACCGGCAATCTGGTCAGGACGTCCGCACCCAGAATGGTACTTGATCTGCTTTCTCTTTCCCCTAGTTGCAGCTAAGGCATGAAGGTTCCCCCACTCCCCCTCTTTCCCTTTTTTTCTTAATATGTTCTGTACATTGGATTGCAGTCATGGCGTGCCAAGCAGTTGCCAACATTGTTAAAACCTCATTGGGTCCTGTTGGCCTCGACAAGGTAAACTTTTTTATGTAACTTAAGTATGTTTGTATGCCTTTGGTGTTCCACACAAATGGTGTACCACTATCGTTGGCGTGATAATTGTCTCGTTGGGATCTTTTCTCTTGTGAGTATTTCAGGGCTAGTTAAGGTGTCCTATTTGATGTAAGCTAGAACCTAGAAAAGTTGAGTCTTATAGTTTTAAGTATTTTTGTCAGCAATTTGCTGAAGTGGCATGGCATTATTGTAATCGTTTGAAATTTTGTTTGTTTTGATGATAAACATTGATTTTTTTTATTTTTTTTTTGTCGTTTGTTTTGAAGATTAACAATGATGATTTGTTATGTTAAATGGACGAGAAAGGTGCCTTTAATAAATTGGAAATGAACTGTATGTTGACATTGATAAATGATAAGTGACGGTATTCCATTTGTTGGTTGGTTCAGATGCTTGTTGATGACATTGGTGATGTGACTATTACTAATGATGGTGCTACGATACTTAAGATGTTGGAAGTAGAGCACCCTGCAGCTAAGGTGAAGAGATGATCCGACTTAACTTTTTGTTTGTCATGTGCTAATCATATCTCCCATATTTTGTACCCTTTTTCCAATGATTTATATGCTTGATATTTTTATTTTGGAGTGTACAGGTATTGGTAGAATTGGCTGAGCTTCAAGATAGAGAAGTTGGAGATGGCACAACGTCAGTGGTTATTGTAGCTGCTGAGCTGCTAAAAGTAAGCGCAAGCTGTTTCTTCTTATCACTTTATATGTGCTTTGTCTGTCTTTTAAAACTTGTATGCATGAAGGATCTGACCAGATAAAATTTTAATAACTTTTCATGCAGAGAGCAAATGATCTGGTGAGAAATAAGATTCACCCAACCTCAATAATCAGTGGATACAGAGTAAGTAGCGTTCTGTACGGTACCTTTATTTACCTATTCATTCTTGTGGTTCATTATATCCATTGCTTGTCATGTCTAGTCTCCTATACCCAATCTAATTTTTTTGGTTTTATGTAGAAAACTTATCTGTCACTTCTGTTTTTTAAATTATTCTGGGCAGCTTGCTATGAGGGAAGCATGCAAATATGTTGAAGAGAAGTTGGCTGTCAGGGTAAGGCCTTTGTATTAACTTGTTATTTCTGAGAATATTAATGAATGAACCATATTTTTTACCTTCTCTTTTTCTTTCCGTTCTTCCTTTTAAGATCTCTAATGGATATTTTGTACAGTATATATGAAAGTAAAAGCTTTTCCTTTCATGAATTTTTCATATTACTGAGTCAGATTCTTTTCTTCGCTTTCTTAGGTTGAAAGGCTTGGAAAAGATTCATTAATTAACTGTGCCAAGACCAGCATGTCCTCAAAGTTGATAGCTGGTGACAGTGACTTCTTTGCAAATTTGGTATTTATGGAATATCATGAATCTATCTTGAATTTTAATACACTTACTTTCTGCTGCAAATGACAACAGGGAACTAAAATATTTTATTGGTTTAAACACATTTTTGAATTGACTAGTTATGCATGATTGGTTAAGATGAAAGTGGCTTGATTTAGTTATGAATTATTGACTAAATGCTGATCATGTTTTCAATTATTAATTGGACTTGTTTGTGCAATCTATAGGTTGTGGATGCAGTACAGGCTGTAAAGATGACCAATGCCCGGGGTGAAGTCAAATACCCAATCAAGGTTAGATATAGAATAGATGTTAATATTAGGTCTCCCTCCATGCTGAAATGTGTCAATTTTCGGCAGCATGTTCTCTGATCAATCAGTACCAGGCTTATAATGACTTGTTCTGCTTCATTTTCCAGGGAATCAATATATTGAAAGCTCATGGAAAAAGTGCTAGAGACAGCTATTTGATGAATGGTTATGCTCTTAATACTGGCCGAGCTGCTCAAGGAATGCCTCTTAGAGTTACCCCTGCCAAAATTGCTTGTCTTGATTTTAATCTTCAGAAGACAAAAATGCAATTGGGTGTCCAAGTTTTAGTCACTGACCCTAGGGAGCTTGAGAAAATTCGTCAGAGGTACTCAAAATAAAATTATATTTGCTGTCATTCATCATATGATACATTCCTAGATCCTCTTTTCTAAAATATACTGAGGAGAAAGTCTACTTGCTTATTGAAAGTAAGCCAGATGGCAGGCTAAGTAGTCATGTATACATAGCATTCATCTTTAGGCATGCATATTATCTAAACCTGTTAGGTGAAAGGGGGAAAAGAAAATAGGGGTCTGCAATTAAACAGGATTAGGTGGTTCTGGACGTATTGTTGATGATGAAGCTTATGTGCAGGGCATCATTGATGCCTGGTGTATAAACTATATTATCACAAACAAAAAGACACTGATGCAACAATAGTCTTTTGGACAGAAAAGAGTAATAAGTGGAGCTGTCAGCTGATCATCTGATAGGTAAGACATTTGGTAATTTCCATCTTGGTGAGGGGCTATCATATTCAGTTCTTGAAAGTGGATTCCCGGACACAGATCTCCTGGAATATGTTCAGAAAATATGTAGATGTGCATGGATTGCTCTCATTGATGCTTGAAATGATTTTTTTTCTTTTGTCGATTACTATGCTATTTTGTATCTTGCTATCTTAAAAATCTGTTTGTTCTTAGTTTTGAACAATTTTATACATCTGCCTGGTTTAAGAATTGGTTATTCTATCTCATCGTAGGGAAACTGACGTGACTAAAGAAAGAATTGAAAAACTACTGAAAGCTGGAGCAAATGTTGTTCTGACAACTAAAGGGATTGATGACATGGCACTCAAGGCAAGTTCCTGTTCCTTTTTGTTTTTCTACTAGCTTCTGCTTTTAATTATCTTTTCTTTGGGTAGGATAAAGTAGTTATGATCTTTCTTTTGGCTTCCAAAGAGGATAGATGTATCACAATCTTATATAGTCTGCTGATGATCAAGCATAGCACAGTATTCTAAGATGAGTGTAGTTGAAACATGCGCCTTTCATTCTTCATGACGTCCACACTTTCACTATCTGAATGACAACTGAAAGAAAAAAGAAAAAAGTTGATAGACCATATGACCATAACTGTTTGTTGTTGTTTTGTATTAGTTGATGCATTTTTCTATTCCTTGATAAGAAAAAGAAAGGAAAAAATTGAACAGTGATTGGATTGATGATGAAGTAGAATTCTTTTTGCTACTTACATGCACTATTTTATCATGGCATCAGGAATTTATATTTGTTTGTTAATATTTAATCTTTGTGATGGTTTCAGTACTTTGTTGAAGCTGGGGCAATTGCTGTAAGACGAGTACGGAAAGAGGATATGCGACATGTTGCAAAGGCAACTGGTGCAACATTGGTAAATATTCCTTCAGTTTTATTCTGGCGTATATTTTTACAGTCAACATATATAATTTCACTTTGAGTCAACTTTCTTTTAGGCTATTTTCAGGGGAATGATTAGAGATGCAAAGTATTTGTCGAGCAAGCTTTATATTGCTTTCTTTTTTCTTTTTTTTTTTAATCAATTGGATAATGGAGATGGAAATTTTATCACTTTGGCATTAGTGAAGTACATTATATTTATGAAGCTTATATATAAGCTTATCCTTCCATGCGATGGAGGCTAAGATGATGGCCTCAAAAATTGTATTTGTCACTACACTTGTAATTTACAATAAATTTTCCACTTGATCTCTCACCAATTATCCCTGTTTCCTGAATTCAAACAAAATATCTTTCCCCATCTTTTTTTTTTTTTTTTTTGAAGTCTCTGTAGTATACTTATCATTATTACTTCCTATATGGTCTGACCTGTTAGTAGAGGGTCCTATTTGTCATGCAAAAAATATCTTTTGTTGCTAATGATTTTCACTATGATTGATAAATGCAGGTTTCAACATTTGCTGATATGGAAGGAGAGGAAACATTTGAAGCATCATTTCTTGGACATGCTGATGAGGTTGTAGAGGAGCGTGTTTCTGATGATGCAGTTATAATGATAAAAGGGACCAAAACTTCAAGTGCGGTCAGTTATCTATCTTGAATTACTCTCTGGTACTGTAGGAATTTTAAACCTAGTTTCCCCTGGTCATTTTGTCTCTGTAGTCTGTAATTCAATTGGGTTCTTGGTTTCCTTTTTATGATGACTAATTTGCATTTCAAGGAAACTATCAGAAAAATAGTGCTGATATAACTGTGTACTAGTTCGTATTGGGTAATATTGTGGAGAGCATATTATGCTACCTTGTGTCAATGATAATCCTGTTTTGGTTCTCTGTAGGTCTCATTGATCCTCAGAGGTGCAAATGACCATATGCTTGATGAGATGGATAGAGCTTTGCATGATGCTTTATCAATTGTCAAGAGAACTCTTGAATCAAATACGGTACTATTCTGTACACATCCACTGTCAATATATCTACATTAGCACAGAAATATGCAAAGTCGTTTGATCTTTGTTTCTTTTTTCAATTTTTCTCCATGAAAGATGATGCTAGTGTTGGTAGATGTTAAACCACCAATAAAGATGAAAAGCTTTAGGATTTGTCATGTTCTATATTTACCATTGTGATTGTCGTTTTGCATATAATTTGTAGTTGTAATATATGCAATGCAGGTCGTAGCCGGTGGAGGTGCTGTTGAATCTGCATTATCAGTATATTTGGAGTATCTTGCCACAACTTTAGGATCCAGGGAGCAGTTGGCTATAGCTGAATTTGCTGAAGCTCTGTTAATTATTCCAAAGGTGTGGATCCAAGCCAAGATGATAAAACTTGTAACTTAAGATTTTAAGTCAATTGGTTTTTTGACATGGTGTTAGAGCTTAGTTGATCAGTTGATATGAAGTTTGATAATTAGATACCCAATAAACTTTTCCTGTATTATTTTATTATTTGACATAGTTTTGGCTGATTGTAACTGCAAGTCCATTTTTTCCTCATTTTATGTCCAGTGAAAACATTCATGAGGCAGCATTGAGTGTTATGAAAGTCATTCTTAGGCCAGTGCTTAACATCTGAAGTTTTTAGGTTCACTTGTTTGACTTTCACAGACAAAATTCTTTCTTCCTACCATTTTATCACCGCAAAGTATATACATTGGTGACATATATCTGGTGCAGGTGCTTTCTGTCAATGCTGCTAAGGACGCCACCGATTTGGTTGCGAAATTACGGGCTTACCACCATACAGCACAGACCAAAGCTGATAAGAAACATTTATCTAGGTATATGGTTGCTGCTATAATTTTCCAACTTCCCTTGTATGTTATATTCTGGCAGCTCTATAAGTAGCAATTTCATTAACCATTAGTGATTACATTTTCATATTCTGCATTTGTAACATAGCCTCATAATTTGAGCGGGGCAAATGCTTTTGAAAAGACTTGAGAAAAGGTTTCAGATAAGAGGATAGAGACCATTTGAGATTTCTGGGTAATCCCACTTTTTTTGGGGAGGGGAGGCGGGTTCGAAGTATTTTATCACCATAGCATTGGCATCCTCCTTGCGCAGAAAAGTAATTCATATTTCTCGTGGCCTTGCACTTTCATTTTTCTTCAGCATGGGGTTGGACCTTGTAAAAGGAACAATTAGAAACAGCTTGGAAGCTGGAGTCATTGAGCCTGCAATGAGCAAAGTAAAAATACTTCAGGTACAAATTTTGGTTACTTATAGCAAACGCAACAGATTCTTTATAGCTGTGCAAACTTGTATACTAATCCCTTTTGTTTTTCCAGTTTGCAACCGAAGCAGCTATAACCATTCTTCGAATTGATGACATGATCAGGCTCGTCAAGGATGAAAGTCAAAATGCAGAGGAATAGTGTGGTCTTTTGAACAATAATGGCTACTGGCCTTTATAGAAAAGGTGGCTTCTTTTTTGCAGGCTTTGCTGGTGTGCATTTGAAGAGGGCAGTGAGGTATAATTCTCCAATGCCCTTGATGGCCCTGAAGGAAAATTTTCTTAGTTGTGTTCATTAATCTCATCAATTCACACACAAACGGTTCTTGAGGGCATTAACGTATCTTTCTTCTCTGATGTCCATTTTCTTCAACCTTTTAAATCTGTATTCTGAAAAGTTTTCAGCTAGATTTTTTGCATAGGAATTCAAAAGTACATTTAGAATGTTTTGACTTGAGTTGGAGATGCTTTATGTAACGTTGTATTTGGTTTTGAGGAATATTGAGTACTTCTTTGATGATTACTGTGTTATTTTACCAGAACTGGCAATGATGTCAAAGATGGTAATAAAACAAGCAATAATCAATTGCAGTTTTTATTCATCACTTTTTCAATTTTCATTTGAGCTGTACGTTATGGTTTAACAAAATCAAAAAAGAAAAAAGAAATCACATATCAAGTGATCTTCATAACTAGTAGATTACTAGTATACTACACTTAACGGGTTTTTTAATCATTACCTAAATAAAGCTAGAATTTTAGTTTTTTTTTTTAATATGTGAAGTAATAATTTATTATTAAATTTTTTAAGTAGAATCTTTCTAAAGATGTTATTTATGTATAAATTCAAAAATGATCATTACACTTAAATTGACTTAAAAGTTAACCTTTTACCACTAGAATTCGTGATTGTTTGTTGATTTAAGAAACGTTAGGTATGTGTGTATTATCCAGTGCTTGGTTACTAAAAGAAAAATTAAGTTTAAAAACATGTTTGTTCAGTTAGTAAATTAGAAAAATATTTTTTAAAATGAGTTGAAAAATGTTCCAAAAAAATATTTCTGAAAATGAACAGTGATATTTTTGTTAATTCTGATTTATTTTATTTTTGAAAAAATATTAATAATTCAATAGAATTTATTAAAGATAATTACTACACACTAAATAAATATGAAAATACGTAACAATTAAAATTAAAATAAATCAGATAACCATATTTTCAAAAAATAAATATATGAAAATGAAAACAAATTAAAAAAACAAAAATAAATAAAAATAGAAACAAACATGCCAATAATGAAATATCCTAACAAAAAAATAGTAAAATAAATATCATAAATATAAAGAAAAAGAAATGGGCCAACCGAAGTTGGTTTCCTTGGGCCGTAACCGGAATCCCCCTTGCTGCCCGTTTAAACCTCAAAACTCATTCAACTCGAAGACCCGAGCTGAGGCACCTTTCCTCTCAATTTCTGCTTTTCTTCACTTTTAATCTTGTCTCCCATGGCGTCTTCGCATTGCACTCGTCGTTTACTCTGCAAGTCCACAGCATCTTCGTTGAAATCAGCTATTAGACAAAGGAACCATTCACCACTTCTGAACTCCTCTGCAACAGTGTCGTCTCAACATGTATCAAACTCTAGCTGCACTTCCCGTCGGTTCCCATCCTTTATCAGGCAAGCCCTTCAGACCAATAAATTTCTAAAGCTTCATTTTATATTCTATTGCTTAGTCAGAGTAAAGTGAAAAACTTTTTTTTAAAAAAAAATATTGTCGAACATTTTTATTTCTCTGCTTATTTTTTCCCAACGATTATCTACATATAATATAGTTCTTAATATGTTTGTTTCCTTGACTGTCAAACATTTGAAAATTGAACAACGATGTTGTCTAACAGTGGACCTTTTGGCCCTTGTTTTGTTTCTTTAGTTCAGCTGGAAATGGTGATGTTCGGTTGTATGTGTGCTTACGTCTTACTCAGAGAAGTTGACTGTTATTTATGTGTATATAGTTCTTACTTCTTAGTTTTATTTATACATGTACATTAGCATGCATTTATTTTATGAAGGAACTGCTGAAAGTTGGGGTGTGTTTTTTGCTAAAATTGTCAAATGTTTTCTGTAACAGAACTTCGGCATACAAGCTAGGATGTCTGCAGTCTCTTATGCCTTTACATAGTGCTGTAGCCACCTCGAGAATGATATCAAATCTTAGTCTAGATTCCGGGAGCTGTCGAGCTCTTTCACAGGGTACCCTCTGCTGCAACTCTCTTGGACCCTAAAGTCTTTGTTTCTTTCAATTGTGAGTATTTTTTCCCTCATTATCTATTTGATGCCTGTTCAACTAGTTGAAGGGAAAATAAAGTGCAAATAGAAAATGTAATCTTTTTGTTAATGCGGATTTCCAAGAGGCCTAGTATTTTCTCCCGAATATATGTGTAGCTTTGCAAGCAACTGAAGGGGAATATAAAATACTGGTGGTGCTTTTTGGATGAATTGGGAAATGCATGTGTTATGAGTTTAGCCTTCAATTCCTTTTATCTTCATATACAAGATGCTTGAAGAGAGTAAAATTTATTATATCCTTCTTTTACTGCTCTTGCTCATCCCTAAAGGTAAATTATTGTTCAATCTTTATCTTATGCATTCTATTCCATCTTCCTAGTGATTCAACCTACGAATGTCCATTATATTTCTGGTTACCATAGGAGGAGATAAGGTTCCATAATAAAAGGGATATAGAGTAAAGCGAAAGGAGTGCTAAGGATATAAGGTTGAGAACTTGAGATGTGCTTTATCATGTGAGGCTGTATCTAGAAGGAAAAATTTACAAACTCGTGTATTCCAAGGACCAAATTCAGAAAGAAAAAGGAAAAAAAAAAAAAAAATACTGGTAAAACCTTTTGAAATGTCAAGCCATAAATGATCCTCACAGTTCCCACCATAGGAGCTCTTGAGAACAGCATTGAGCAAAGTTAGAGCTTCAGGAATATTAGATTTAGAATAGGAATTGATCATGTGAAGTGCCCGATTAGTGGAGGAAACATTTCTAATTCATCTGAACCTAGCACAATATGATTTTAAATTCTTTAATAATATTTGTGACGCTATCAAGTTTATAGGGAAGAAGCTGGAATTCTGATTTTAGGGGTAAAAAATAAGCACTGAAAGCTTCATTCTTTTGTCAATGCAATCTCTTATGGCATTGGCAATCTTTAAGTAGTTCTGTTACTTTGGAGTATTCTGCTTAAGATATTTCATTAGGAAAGCCTTATATTATTATATATACCAATAGAAAATACCCACTAGAAATATAGAAAAGAAGAGTGTGACTCTATCGGATAGTGAGTATTACTTTTGTGTTTGGACATTCTTCCTACAACTTGATTCTACCATCACTTGTTTCCCCAATTTTAGTTGGAGCTGTCACTGATAAAGTAATTTTTTGTGAGGTAGGGTACCCAAAGCCATCATTGCAACTGTCTATTTTTTCATATGTAGACTTACCATCAGAGGATCTGTCTTGAAACCACTTATTACTGAAAAGATGACATGGTATTAGTTAAGCTAAATCTAATCAAATAATACCTGGGAGTCTAGAATTCTAGGGTTCGTATCTATGCAGAATATTGAGAGCCATAACTGGTGTATGCATTATCTTGTAGACAGGTACAATTTCTGATTAAATCTGTTACATATACAGATATGCAATTTAATTACTGTGATTGTATATTATGAGAATATGTCTGAGTTACTAAAATCTGCTAGGATATCTCATCTCTGCAATTTCAATTTTTAGTTGGTTTTCATGAAATTAATTTGAACTTTGCCAGCGACTTTTTTCCCATTAGATGTTAGTGGAGAATTTCAGTATTTTAATTTTGATATCATTGTATTCCTCTTTGAGAAGTTCAGAAAAGACTTGGATTTTCTTATGTGTACTAATTCCTCCATGTCGCACTTTTCCATCATAGTGACAAAATTGTTATTTTCTCAGATGGATATGATGATACGTGAACTATTTTGCTTCATGCAGTTTATTTTTGAAGGTGGGTATGTCATAGGTAATTAGATATCCTGCTATATGTGTCTAATCCTAGTGTGTCTAATCTTTAATCTATTTTAAAGCATATGATTATTACTTTTGTACTAGTTAAGTGATATATGAACTATGATTTAGTTCTAACTTTTTATTGTTTGTAAAATTAATGATGATATTCCATTTGCATATCAGTCTACAAAACTCTTGAGCATCTGGCATGGAATCAAACAACCATGCTTATTATTGAAGTAACCTCAAAACTCATAATGAATTTTTTAGTATTAGTGAGCAACTTGTAGAACTATCAGATACATGGGACTTATCCCATTTCTCAAGTTATATGTATTCTTTTATTACTTCAGCTGTGATTCTGGGTTCATCCATGAAACCAATAAACTTTGAGGGCAACTCATGGCTACAAACTGTTCGATAAGTCAATTGATCAAAAATAGCAAAGAGTGGGGATGTAGCCATCTTAGAATGAAACAGACTAAATGAGCCGTTGATTACTAATATTCAAATCTTATTGCAAGAGGACAAGAACGAGATCTTCAGACAAATAAAGAGAAGGGTACTCACTTTAGTGCTGGAGTATGTTATTAGAGAAAAAAGGCATCAATGCCTTTAAATTGAATTATTGCAAAGTACTTTGAGATGAGATGTTTTCAAGTTATCTTCATAAACATTAATTGTGCTCTGAAATTATGACTGTCGGTTTCTGAAAGCTTTCCGTTTGTTCTGCCAGAGCTTGGTGCAGCTGTCCCAAGGTGAAAAGAAGAATGATGTGATAGTTATGGTTATGGTGCCAAGATTCAGCTTTTGTACCATTTTGTAGGCTTTCATGGCCACTGGTCTTTGTTTTATGCAAGTGGCTATTGGCAAATTGGTAACCCAATAAAGTGTGTAGCATGAATGATTGACCATAATATATAATATACTTTGCCGTTTCCATTAATTCATTGCTTGGTATTTTTTTTTAATAGAAATAGTAGTTAGTATAGCTTGAAATACCTTGAATTTCGAATAGTTTGCAATAAATTATATTGTAATTGTTGATGTGATAATTCACGAGTTATCATATAAGATTATACAATTTACTAATTCATTCATTCAACAACTCACGTATTGACGTATCAGTGATTGTAGTTGACTTGATAACAATGGTGTCGAAATCTATAAAAAGAAATACTTTATCCTAATAGCAAGTTGGTTCATAATTGAAAGATATTTATAATCAAGTTTAAAGAAGGCATGTGACAACGCACGTGAAACCCCATTGCTTCGGGATCACCATTCCTCGTTATCATGTGCTTCAAGAATCCTAAGTATTTGCCATGCCCAAAACTTTGATTCTCGCTACACTCCACTGATTTTATTCCACCAATGGAGGGATTTTAGATAGAATTGCATGTGAATATATACCGATTTCCCAGCTATACCCTTTTTTTTTTTCTTTTAAAAAATAAATGATGATGAAAAGAATGCGTGGTGTGCTCTATTATTGGTCTAAATTAGCTAAAATTCCTTACTAGCACTAAATAAATTTAACAGCCTTTTTGTTTTTTTCTTTTTATGTGCATTACGTGAGTGACCATTTTGATTGGCTCATTCTGTTTCATTTATTTAAGAGAAAACAACAATACGGTCATATAAAACAAAATATACAACCTCTGAATAACATTGAGTTTTCATTTGAAATAAGGCATAAAATAATTCATCAACCTAAATAATCCAAAGTAAAGGACGAGGTGAAAATAATTACCTGATCATTAGACAATCAATTATACTTTATTTTAAATAAAATTTTAATATGTTATTTTTTATGTGGTAAATTTTATCTTATATAGTTATATTATTATTTTCTCTTGCTCAATAAATATTTTTAAATGAACGTGACCATAATATTTTATGTTCCAAAATTATTTTATACCATTAATGGAGAGGGAGAGTTATATGACTATTACATTTCTATCCAATTCAAACATATTAGCCCATATTTAATGTGAGACATGGTAAAATGTGATCTTTTGGATATGCTTCCTACGATGTGAAAGTTTGGAGCATAGGCATACAAGCATATATATTAAGATAATATATGTTGATCAACCCAATGACAACAATGGGTCAATGTATGGACCAAAATTTTAACTCTGCGTCAAATACATCAAGATATCATATATGTAAAAAGAGAAAAATAAATGTATTTTTTATTTATAAATTAAAAATATTAATAATAAATTCGTGCTAATATTATTAATAAACTAAACAAAAAGAAAAGAGATTGACAAATAATAACACTTTTTTTTTTTCTGTTTACGCTTAAAATACTCTTATAATTTTTGAGTATGAAATTAATAGTAATAAATAATAAATTTTTAATTGATAAAACGTGGCTTAATTTGTATAATAACTACAAAATAAAAATTTGAACACTTGAAAACATAGCACCAGCGCTTTACAGTATTAAGAAATAATTCTTAACTACTTGAATTATTTTTATTTTTTAAATTTATTTAAAATTTAATGTAAAATAAAAATACCTAGAGATTATTAAATAAAAAAAAATACCTAGGTTTTGAATTTATAATTTTTTACTTAAAATACCTTTAATTATTTTTCATGGAATCGATGCATTGTCAATGATTTCATTTATCATCGTTATCATTAATATAGAACACCAGGAAAACAAAATTAAAATTAGATTACGAGTCAAATCAATCAAACAAAAATTCAAAAACCGTACTCTGTAAAGTACATTAAGTACTTTTACAAGCAAATAAAATTGATTTTAAATGAGGTTATTATTATTATTATTATTATTTTTTGTTTGTTTAAGAAAAGCCACCATCACAATCAGGGTGGGACCCATCCACGTAGCTTCTGGGTTCAACACGTGCCCGTTCGTTATTATGATTTATGGCTGCTGACCTAATCGTCCTTCCATTTTTACCCTTCTTTTTCAGCAATGGGTATTGGCATTGAAGAGAGAGAGAGAGAGATGGGACAGCTGGACGTGGTTGTCGGTGCTACGCTTCAGAGTGAGAGTGAATTACTGAGAATGTGGGTATTGCGGTTTCTGTCTAGGTGGGCTCCGCCGCTTGCGGTGGCGTCAATATCTTATTTTAGTAATAACAAACCAAACCAAACGTAACGGATTACTCCACAACCCCGTTCATTTTCTTGCAAAGACTACGTTCTTTAACAATAACTCTTTTTTTTTCTTTTTCTTTTTTTTTTTCCCTTCCTCCCTTGATTCAAATATTACTCCTATGTATAAGAAAATTTTGAGTTTTATAATATCAACAAAATTATTGATATTTTAATAATTTTTAAAATTTATATTGTATTTCCTGTTTATTGGGGAGAGATTCAAATAATTTATCAAGGAGAATAAAATCCTAAAAATTTTTATGTGACTAAAACAAGGATATCACCCATAAATCTTATCATAATTGTTAGATGAATGGATAATTTAAGCATGTTTTTGACAATATTTATATAAAAAAAAATGGTTAAAAGAAGTTACATTTGTACCTATTTTAGTGATATTCTCACTTTGAGAGAGATTAATTTTAAAATTTAAATATATTGTTCTCATTTAACGAATAACAAAGTATCGTAAAATAAAAAATAAAAAACCATTCCTTTAAAAATAAAGGACAATGACATCTTAAAAAAAATAAAAAATGAGATAATAAGTCAAAAATAGAAACGAAAAATAAATGAATATTATAATAATGCTAAATTTAGCAAGTAAGGTGTCTTCATATACGAAAATAAGACAAATATGATGTAAGTTGTTATTAAGTTGTTATAATTATAATTATAATAATTAATAAATCGTGAATAGAAATTAATAAGCATGCATGAACAAAGTCTCACTTTATATTCTCATTAAAAAAAAAAAAAAAAATCTCGCCTGAATGGACTGTCGTGTCTCCATTCACGCACTGAAAGGCACTATACATTATTATCTAAACGGGGAAAATGGAAGGAAGAGAGAGAAACCAAAGTCCTCACTATCTTCTCTCTCCTCTCACTGCATGCTCACTCCTTGCACGTTCCCCTGCCCCCTCTTTCCATCAATATATCAGTCTCCTTCTTCCCACCTCCTCCAATCCTCTTCCCTCTCTCTCTCTCTTCAGCTCAGAGAGCCGAGAACCAGAGATAAGCAGAGAGACCCACACTTCCGAAAGGCCAGTCCCCAATCTTGTACTTGCAAAGTCTCAGTTTATCTCTCTCTCAGAGGAAATGGACATGTACGGTTCACTTTCTACCCCAGACTGCTTCCGCATAGATGACCTTCTCGATTTCTCCAATGATGACTTCGCCGCCGCCACCACCTCCTCCTCCTCCTCCTCCACCGGCTCACTGGACTACAAGCAGGACCATCCTCCGCCGCAAAACCCATTTACCCAGTATAACCATTATTCATCCTCGCAACCCTTGTTCGACAATTTCCCTTGCGTCCCCTCCTCCACAGACTTCACCACCAGCCTCTGCGTCCTTGTAAGCCTGATCAGCACCCCGAATTTCGTTTTGTCTTTTGAGGGTTTTGTTTCTTTCACTTTGATTTTGATTTTGACTTTTGTTTTTTCTATGGTGACAGAGTGATGACGCAGCCGAGCTCGAATGGCTCTCCCGCTTTGTAGACGACAGCTTCCACGAATTCCCGGAGAATGACACACTCGGCCTCGCTGGTCTCCGACCCGACACGTCGTTTCCTAGCAAGGCTCGCAGCAAACGCTCGAAAGCCCTAGTTTCGTCCCCGTCGAAACCCACAAGAGAGCAAAACGAAGGGTCATCGGCGACGACGGGAGAGGGAGGGGTACGCAGATGCACCCATTGCGCATCAGAGAAAACACCCCAATGGCGAACGGGACCACTGGGACCTAAGACGCTATGCAACGCGTGCGGTGTGAGGTACAAGTCCGGTCGACTTGTACCCGAATACCGACCCGCAGCAAGCCCCACTTTCGTGTTGACTCAGCACTCGAACTCGCACCGGAAGGTGATGGAACTCCGTCGCCAGAAAGAGCTCATGCGGCAACAACAACCAACACAGCAACCAGAGCAATGCTATCATCACTAGCAGCACTCCAGTGTTTGCTGACGTGTCAAATGTCGGTGTCTTTTTTTTTTTTTTTTTTCTTATTACCTTCTCTTCACATATAGTAGTGAAAAAAAAAAAATGAGCTAGAGCCGGATTTAATGTTATTGAAGCGTCTAAATTTACCTTTTTCACTTTTTACCCCGCCTTGTTGAATGGGGTAAAATTTTTATTTACCCTATTTGCCTCGGCTTCCTTCTGGCGCAAGTGACATTTTTCGCGGAAAAGGGAAAGTGGTTCAGTTGTGCTTTATTGTTGCTGTTTTAAAGCTTCAACTACCATTGCCTTTTCAGAGAGCATGGGAGTTCCACGTGATTGAGGAGAATGTATACACGTAAACACACAACAAAAGATAAAATTTGCTGTCTCTCTTCTTCTTTTTTTTCTTTATTTTATTTTTGCGATTGAAACTCAAAAAAAAATAAAAAAATAACATTACAGTCTCACTTTCTCGTAATAAAACAGTACATAAAATATTCAATAAAACAACAAATTTAGTCAACACACTTTCTTCTTTTTAGTATTTTTTCCTTTTTTAAGTATCTTGAATACTTAATCATAATTTCTATTTAATTATTAACATCAATAATTACAAAGCAAGAGGAAATAAGCCTCGTATGTGACTAGTTTTGACGTTATAGACAACAAAGTCACGCGAAATTTACAAGTGTACCAGAGTTTATGGTTGTTTATCACAAATTTAGAAATTTTATTGTAAATATATCTTCATTTTATTTCTCTTAGAAGCTAGCTATAAACAAGATATTAAATTAAATAATTTTGTACAGCCATTGAACTGGGTCTGTGATTCCTTATATCGAGATAAAAATAATTTTGTGAATTGATATTAACTTATAAACCTAATTTTGATATTAATTTAATTTTATCAATAAGCATATAAACTCAAGTGAATTCATAAGGAAATTAACATCAAACAATACTTAATAGTTATCAATTAAATTCTTAAAACTGTAGCAACATGATTGGTAGAAGAATTATTGGTGGATTCGATGAGTGGAAAGTTGATGTCTTGAGCTTTTGAACGAGGGAAAAGGGTAGACAGTGCAGAGTAGATGAGAACGTTATAATCATTGTCGGCGGTGTGGACTATTAAGTTCCAATCCAATCCTTTGCTATATGGAAAGGAAAGCAGCATCGATCAGACACGTCAAGTCAAACTAGTAGAAGAGTCGGTGATTTGAAGTTGTCACAAAATTAATGCAAAATCTTTATTAAATTCTCAGTTGCATGAGCACGTGCCTAGAATCATATCATAAATACGATCCATCTAACTCTGGCTATAAAACAAACAACCAAAGTATGGCTACGTCAATACAAAAATTATGTGCAGGCCGCAGTGTACGACATTGCCCATGTTACCATTGTTTAAACAACATCCAAGGTTAGTTTACTTTCACACTTAGGCATGAGTTGGGTATGAAGATGCAAAATCAAAGACAAACCTGACAAGAAAACCTATCATTGCATATTTCCTTACCTCATCTCTCCAAACAAATTAACAGGAAATTTATCACTCCATATCTTGCATCCGTAGTAAAATCAAGAAAATATTTTGACATACAGACACGGATAGCAGTAAATAAAATTTTTCTGTAATCCATTTGCAGGGTTGATGGGTGAAGGGATGCCTACTAGGATCAGTCTGAAGCCTTTACTAATTTTGTGTAAGTGAACCTTTGATTTACTTTTTCATTCTTTCGTCACAAAGAAATGTCCCACAATCTCAAGAACTAGAAATTGGATAAACAGACACTAAATCAAGTATGAGAATTCTAAGGTGTTAACATTGCACATCATTCTGCAGAATTGTATATTTTTGCACAGGTATTCAAGCTCAAAACACATACGTTCTTTGTGTCACTCCCCACCACCCTTAATCCCTCCTCATCTTCAATTTGAAAATGAATGTCTAAATCTCCCTAAGAAGCAAGTGATAGATAACTTCACTGGCAAGAAAAGTAGAATTTTGCGCAGCACCCCTCCCCTAAATACATACAGAAATTAATTAAATCAATTTCAGGCAATGATGCCTTCTCTGTTGTAAAATTTAAACCCAAAAGGGGAGAAAAAACAAAAGAAAAGAAAAATGAAAAAAAGGAAACATTTTCTAACGAGGGGTGTATTATTCGTGAAGAGAAAACCAGAAAGACCCCCTGATGTTAAGGTGGTTCTTTCTCGTCACAAGACTCCGTTGCACATCCGAAAGAAGATTATGCTAGTTCAAACTGAAATGCCATAGTTGCTTATTTTTGAGATCTCCTTGGTTAAGAGATTCTTTTCTCGCCCAGCCTCAGAAGCAAGCTTGGAAACCTGCCAGCCGAAGTGCAAGGTTATCACTTTGCATTGAAAGTCACAGCAATTTCTAACTTTTTCCTGGATGGATCTTAATAATTGTAATTTCTATAACTCAGTAAGAAAATTTCCAGCTCTTAGTACATGATAAATGATCATCACAAGCACAACATAATTAACCGATTCAATTATGACCTGACCAGTAACCAAATCAATTACAATCTCATCCTCTGATTAGGTGAATGCTGGATTGCTGGGCTAGAGTCCAATATGCATTAAATTCTCATATTAAGATTTAAATACATATTATTCCAGGCAATAAATATTAAAAGGAAAAAAACACATGATAATTTTCTCATGACACCATTTTCATGGGTTAACTCCTGAAAATCTTCTAGGTAATATAAGAAGTCATCCCGCCTACAAAATACTAACCTGTGACCGGAAATGAGATGCTTCTCTTCTAGGAAGTTCTCCAAGGATATCTTTCAAACCTAATGCATCAGAAACAACGTGAATCAACAAAAAGCAGAATACACCATCACCAGCACCCATTTATTGACTCGTAATAACATTTCATTATCAAATACCTGCTGCCTGTCTTTCAATTTTATATGCCGAGTGAATCACACTTCGTATCTGTTTTCCTGCTAGTCTGTAATGGATCATAACAATTCAAAACAGATGAATCAGTGCATCATTAAAAATAAAAATAAAAATAAAAAAAGAAAGGAAATCTTACAGCTCAATATCAGTAAGTTGCAAACCTGAGTTTGTTCCTTCCTCGTAACAATTCCTCTTCTGCATGTAATGCTCTCTTCTGAAAATAACAGCATACCATGAACTTTGCATTTTGATCAAAGTGCAAGTATAATCTCAGCTTCTAATAGGTCTATACAACATGATACAAATGCAAATGAAACTCAAACCCCATATTTTTTATTTAAAGTCATCCAATCCCCCTACCCCCAAAAATAAAAACATGAAAATTATAGATAAGTAGGAATGAAAAACAAAGAGGATCCATGTTGTAAATTCATTTATCATCTTTTCATTTCACCCTTTTTCCTTCTGTGGAGTTATTGTCCTTCACATCAACAATATAAATCAGTTAAAGTATTTGATTTTTCTTGGAAAATTTTCAAACCAGCTTTATATAAGCTTATTAGCAGCATTATAGTGGAGTATGTGGAGTTTTATACTGAACCCAGTAGTTAATGAGTATGGTTTCTTTTTCAGTAGTCTCCTATCATCTAATTGCCATGGAATCACCAAGAGTTCCTATTACATGTCATAACTCCATTTTTCCAAAAGAAAAAAATTCCCTGTAATTTACTGTGACAAGAATAATTGTTGAGAGAGGTACCCTATAGCCTTCAACTTGATAGTGGTTATGAGTGAAGAAAGAGGAAAAGAAGGATAAAGACGAGCCAAATATTCTGGATGGATAAAATAACTGAGAACGAGATAATATAAAGATCTAATCTAATAACAGCTGATAAGAAACTTGAATCTTACCTCCAACTTTTCACTTTCTAGCTTCATAAGATCAATTGATTGCTTCAATTCTTTCATTTGTGCTTCAGCTTTGGCAATCATGGTCTGCAACCACAAACAACATCCAGATAATAATTAGGCAAAATTTTGTGCATTTCCAAAGCTTGCTAAATTTTAACGAAGTACTCTTGGAATATCAATCAATATACTATGGTCTCTACTGTTTCTATTTACAATATACTCAACATTTCTAAGCCATACAATCTGTATTTAGTGAAAAAAATCACCAAGTAAAAATATATATATATATATATATATATATATCTTTTTTCTTTTATTTCTCTTTTTCAAAATTACTTGACACTTTGTACCTTATGTTGACAGGACAGAAAGATAATTTTAGACTAATATGTTCACCAGCATCCATTAATAATTTAATAGGGGACTATTTCTACATGGGTATATAGTGCTATATATTAAATACTTATATAGATCCTTTTTGTTATATGTATATTTATGTCCATAATCATAATCACCCTTTTTTTTTTTTTTTTGGGTTAAGACCACATATGCATGTAGGTCATTACTCACCTCTTCACTAACAAAAACGCGCAATGTGCTGTAGTACAAGAATCGACGAGGTCCTACAGGTAAACAAATTTGAAGTGAATACATTATCTGCAGTTGAATTACATATTGAATATTTAAAATGTGCTCAATATTGTTTTGAAAATATAGGTAGCGGTGAAGCATGAGATCCTTATACTATCAACAATTTTCTGAATAGTGCCCATATATATTAAACAGCTCAATTACCATAGCTATTTAACATGGATGAGATTGGGTAACAAGAAAAAATTGTAAAATATTTTAATCGGTGTGAAGAATGAGACCAAATGCTACACACAGCAATCAAAGAACATTATAAGATGCTTACTTTTAAATACCACAAGCCCCAATCCAGCAGTGGTAGCACATGTTATCACTGGATGTGAGGCTGCAATTAGAACACCCTCTGCCAAGGAAGAGTAAATGCTAAACTTTAGAAACTTAAAAGGCATTAAAACAGAAGAACGTGTCTTGCTTTAATAAGAAAAATTGGACCAACAGAACATCCAAAAAAATAAACCTTTGATCTTCCCGAACAGAAGATCCTCATAAGCATTATACTTGGACTTGAGATCATCCAGGGAATCCTACAGTCACATTGAAAAGGAAAACTCTTGATAAGATAGCTGGACAGTATGATGCTCCTGAAAGCAAAGTCCAACCCATCTCAATTGTTTGGCATATTTTTAGAACTTTCAACTAGCCAATACAATGTATATGTATAATAACAAAACTTAATAATTACAAACAACATTTTTGTTACTAAAAAAAATTCATATGATGTCTTTTCCCCATAGAAGCAATATGATTAAACATAAATTTATTCAAATATGAACAAATTCTCATTTTTGGTCTAATTTTTTCTCAGAAACAGATCAAAGCAAAAAGTGAGTTCTAGAAATTACCAAGGTCTGGTTAAAATGAGCCGAGGATGTGGAACGAATTTGAGAAATCCTGGATTTGGAAGCCTCGAGAGTTGACTCGACGGTGTCGCCGAAGGTCTTCTGGTATAGCTGGGCTTGCTGGACCGCGTAGTCTATAAACGGCGTCACTTCGTCCAGGAATTTGGGGCTATTGCTTGTGGGGTGGTCGCCAGGTGGTGATGTAGGGTCAGCGTTCGATGACTCCGCCATGGTCGCCATTCACAGAGTGTTCCTTCTGGGTATATGCTAGCTGACGATGAATTTCTCTCTCTGTTCGGTAGCAATTTCTGCCTTCTACGGTGAGCTGAAGAATGTTGGAGCGATTTGAACGGGTACAGACCCGACACTCCCGCTAGCGGGTGGATAATACCCACTTAACTTTTGGTAAACGCCATTTAAATGACAGATGTCACATATAGCACACGCTTAATTTTAAGAAGCTCTCAAAAGCTCAAGCATGAGTACTTTAATTTTTTCTAAATATGATAAAAAAAATCAGTTAATTTTAAATATAAAATACTATTTAATTTAATTTAATTTTTTGATCAGAATGATTTTAATTTAATTATTTATTTTTACATGGAAGTAGTTGTTATTATTCTTCACCTAAAAAGGAAAGTAACTTTTCTAGTTCTAGTTCTAATTATATCTAAAACTATTTTTTTATGTTTAAAATTAAATAACCTTTTATTAAATTGAGAATCTAAATAGTAAATATTTTCTTGTTTTTATTTTTGTCAATGTTTTATTTTATAACCTTAGATAAGTGCTTAAAGAGTGAGAGGAGAGGGAACATTTGGTACATAAAGTGATATTTGTGGAATTAATAATTTCGAAATATGACTAGCAATAGTTTTTAATTTGGGCTTTTGATGGAAGAGGATACAAATATTTTTTTTTCTCACATTATCATTAATTTTTTAAAAAATATTTTTATATTTTAAATTAAACAAAATTAACTCTCACATTTTAAGTCAAAAATAAATATAAATTTTATTGAGTTATTTTTGTTTATACTAAAAATTAATTTTTATTCTTGATTATTTATTTTATTTAATTTAAAAATATAAAATTATTTTTTAAAATTAATAATAGTTTTTACTCGTGAAAAAAATAAAGAAATAAATCCACCCGAGCCCAGTCACTAACCCATTCGACGGCTTACGGGCTAATTGATATTTTGGGCCGGTTACCTTGGTAAAGCACCGAGTTACTCCTCCTCACTCGGGCTCGGATGATTCTTTTAAAACACCTAATAGAACTTTTCTTACCCCCCAGAAAAATTAAATTTCCCAAAATAACCTTATCACCTTTAAACATTTTTCACACCCCATTTTTATCTCTCTAAGTTTAAAATTAAGTTTTGATGTGTGCTACTATAAAAAGGAAGCACGGTGAGTGACGCCGGCAGAGAAATCTGACGGCATCTTTGAAGAAGAGGGATGTGAAAAATTCGACAGAAAGAGAGTTTGGGAAGAAGAGGGCGTGGGAATTTTTTTAGAGAACGAAGGCTATTTTGGATATTTCAGTTTTTTAGGGTGCAGGAAAAGTTCTGTGGGGTGTTTTACAGAAATCCCCCTCGGGCTCTTTTAAACCCAAAGAGAAAAGCAAAAAAAAGAACTTACTCCAGAACTCACCCACCTTCGCTGACGCCAACCTTACCTCTGAAGAACGATCATATCCTGCTTCGAGTTCTCCCGAAATCGCTACCTCTCTTCCCCTCCATCGTTACGCTTGGATACCCTAGCTTCCCTCATGACGAAGTTTTCGTTGACAGCTTCGAATCAGATTAGGTTCCTGCTTGAGAGCTTGAACGAAGTCAACTTTGACTCCATTTTCCAGGACCTCTGTCGGGTACTCTTTTTCTGCCTGGATTATCTGCTCGATTTGATTGCATTTTCATCGATTAGTTTGTCCATTTTTTCCTTTTTTTTTTTTTTTTGAGACGTTATCCGTTTTCTCTTCTTAGTGGTTTATAAGAAACAAATGTTGATGATACTGTTTTGACAAATTTTTGTTTGGTATGATCTGAAGTTGATTTGAATTTCATGTTTTCTAACTTATAACTGATATATATTCTTCCTGTTTTTCTGTGGAGTTGAAAGAAGCTCGGTTCTTATCCTAACTTCTTAGGAAAATTAGACACATTGTATAATGGGTGTGTGTATCAACTGCATTTAAGTCTGAAAAAAATTACTGCTTGAAGACACCAAGTTTAATTCAATCCCAATGTTAGATAACCAGGTAATATGCTAGTGGGTTGTAGTTGTGTGGCGGGTATAGCTCATGAATAAGACGTGCTTAAACCTTTTTTTTTTTTTTTTTAATCTCTGCTTTCTGCTTGATAACTGAATTTTTGAAGTTTCACCTAAGACTGAATTCCGACTTCCAGACTCTGCATAAGAGTCTTAGAATTTTTCTGACTCCCTGGGTTTGCACTGTTTTCTTTCTTCTACAAGGCATGTGAGTCAGTCAATTTTTATTTCTATTGTTAGATTTAATATAAAACAATTATCGGTCACTTAATGGCTTAAGATTTTAGGTTGAATTGGTTCTTGACATAATATCAAAGCCTCTTTGACATTACAATTAGGGGATCAAATCCCCTTGCCCTTACTCTCTCAATCAAATTGAAATTTCAACACATGGTATTAATGGCCTTGTGCACTGTTCACACTTCAAGCCCAAAGGGATTTCTTGTGCCATTGCATGTTAGATTTAATATAAAAACCATTTCTAGGTTGAACTCTTGGAACGTATTATCCTACCCTTTTCTTATTCTCTAATTTAAATTTTGACAAGGTTCAAGCTCAAGTACCCATTTATTGTCCAAGGAACCTACTCATTCTCCATGCATTAGATTTGCTTATTACTCACTTTTTGTAGCAATTTATAATTTCTGAAATATTGTCAGCATTGTAGTCAAACCTCTCAAAAATGTAAGTCCCACTCATCCTTTTCCTTGTGTGCCTTAAGCACAGTTCTCTTGACATGCTATCTTACATTCTATTTTCTGCCATGGAGGAGAAATCCATCTGGCGTTCTTGTAGATCTGCCATTTGATAAATTACAGAATATCATGGTTGAGCAATAAGCTTTGGGCATGAGATGTAGTTGGTGTTGAGTTTTGTGGATCAAAGATTCATTACTAAACTTATTTGGTGTTGCATGCATGGTCAAGGAAGGGCTGTAAATAATGCACATCAGCAAGTAGTTCACTTGGTTTTAAACATATCAGGATGACTAATAAAATATTTGGAATATGTTCCGGGAGAGTTAATTTTGGAAATAAGTAGGGTATAAGTCTTCTGGATCAGTTCTCCATGCTGAAGGTGTTAGAGACTTGTTGCCATGTTGAAGCATTTGTTTCCCCGTGTCTTTGTTGTGTAGCTGAGAATGTTGGAGATGTGAATTTGTGAAGTCTGGAAGTGTCAGGTTTGTAATTGAGTTTTGTATAATTGGAGATGGTCCTAGAGGAGTTAATAGTATTAATTGCTGTTTTAAGATGTTTGGCTTGTTTGCACACTAGTTCAGTGGTTGTATATTTTTTCATTCGAGTTTGATCTATTTTGTCTATTTGACTAAATCAGTATCTGATATGCACTGTTTCTTTTTGACAGTTTGCAGAATATGGAACTGATGGAAGCATTTTGCTGCTTCGGACATGCTTGGACCACCTGAATTTGTTTAGAAGAGATCTAAAGGACATGCAACTGGAGCCAATTCTTGGGGCAGTCATTAAGTACCTCTTGGACAAACCAAACTTCAGTACAGTGTTATCTGAGTCACTGAAGGCTGCAGAAATCAGTGAAAGCTTTTTAGAAAGTTTTTCTAATGGACTGCAGTTGTCTTTGTTGGAAAAGATTGTCATCAGTCTTGCTTTATTTGATTCTGAAAATCTTGAAACCAGGCTATGTGGTAAGCATGAAGTGAAATGCTAATGTCAATTCTTGTTTAATGTTTTTCTTCTGTACTTTCTACTTGTAGGATGACATAAACCATCTGAAACGCTGGTTTTGTGGTGTCTCCTATACTTGAATATGAGCCCTAACAATTAGCTGCTTTCTAGGCAAGAATTTTTGTCTGACTCAGATTGAGGAATTATGTACCAATCCCATCTCTTTGAGTTGCTCTGAGCAAATTCATGATATTGTCATGTTCCTCAAGAGGTCCGAGGGCCTTTCCAAGCATGTGGATTCATTTATGCAGATGGTGTCACTGATGCAGCCAAAAGATGTACAAACTTTTGTTTTGACTCCATTGCTATCTGATGAGATGCGTGAGACCAATTTCTTAAGGTAGTGGGTTATTTTATTATGTAACTTACATATTTGTCTCATATTGTTCAAGAATTTATTATGATTCTGCTGTCCTGCTATTGATGTATTTGTTGACATGTCTGCTTAGTAGCTTTCCATATTTTCTACAGGAATATGGAGTTGTTCCATGAGGGTGGAGACAATGATTTTGATGCTATTTTAGCAGACATACAGAAGGAAATGAACATGGGAGACATTGTAAAGGAACTAGGCTATGGGTGCACAGTTAATGTCTCACAGTGCAAGGAAATTTTCTCTATTTTCTTGCCTTTAACCGACAATACCATTGCTAAATTACTTGGTGCTATTTCTCGTTCCCACATGGGACTGGAAGACAATCAGAACACATTCTTAACTTTTGGCATGGCCCTTGGTTTTAGCACTTTGTCTGAGTTGCCACCATTGAACTCTTGGAATATTGATGTCTTGATAGATACAATCAAGCATCTTGTGAGTCCCACCCTATTCTCTTTCTTCTTTGAAGCTTTTCTTTGAACCATGGTTATTTTGAATGCATGTACTTAAATGTTTTATGTGTTTGCTGATGCAGGCACCTGGAACCAATTGGGTACGGGTTGTTGAAAATCTAGATCATGAAGGATTTTTCCTTCCTAGTGAAGAAGCATTCTCCTTTCTTATGGCTGTATATAGTCAAGCTTCTCAGGTATCAGAATGTGTAAATTTGCTTGCAATTCATTCTTTTGCGGGTGCTTAATAGTGCCATGCCATGTGCAAACTTTCTTCTCTGAAATTCTTTTCATTCGAAATTGAGCTTTGCAGGATCCATTCCCCATCCATGCCATATGTGGATCTGTCTGGAAGAATACAGAGGGTCAGCTATCTTTTCTTAAATATGCTGTATCAGCACCACCAGAAGTGTTCAACTTTGCACACTCAGTGAGGCAGCTGGTATGATGCTCCATCCATCTGGTTGCTGTTTCTTGTTTCTATTTCCTTATTAGTATAACAAATCATTTTGCAGGCATATATGGATGCAATTAATGGCCACAAGGTTCAACGTGAAGATGCAAATCATGCATGGTTGTGTCTTGACCTATTGGACATACTCTGCCAGCTAGCTGAGCAGGGCTATGCTAGTACTGTTAGATCAATCCTGGATTATCCCCTCAAGCATTGTCCTGAAATCTTGCTACTTGGGATGGCGCATATTAATGTACAATTTTCTGGATTCGTACTCTTTTGAATTTTACATGTGTGTCTATTATTAAGTTTGTTTCTGTTGTTGCAGACTGTTTACAATTTTCTCCAGCATGAAGTATGTCTCATTGTTTTCCCCATGGTAGTGAAAAGTGCAGTAGGAAGTGGTATAATTGGAAATCTTTGGCATGTTAATCCCAATCTGGTTTTGCGGGGTGTTGTTGATTCTCAAGACAATGATCTAGACAGCATTACAAGGATTTTGGACATCTGCCATGAGCTAAAGGTATTTCTAATGTAAATTGTGGATCTTTCACTTATATTGTTTTACTGAATGGTAGAATTGGGAACCCAAGGTTATTTTTCTTGGTTTTTAGTATGATTTACCTAAAAAAGTGAAGTCTTGCGCTGTTTAAGAGTTGTAAATTAATTGCTTCATTGTGTGCTTTTGTAAATTGCAATTATGCCTTTTAACTTTCCCTTTTTATGTCAATGTTTTGGCTTTTCTAGTGATTATCTATTTTTTTTTTAAACTCATTGTTTGCTTTTGTAAATTGCAATTATGCCTTTTAACTTTCCCTTTTTATGTCAATGTCTTGGCTTTTCTAGTGATTATCTTTTTTTTTTTTTTTAAACTCTTGGCTTGTCTCTTATTTGATTTGCAGATTCTACTATCAGTGTTAGAGATGATCCCTTATTTTTCAAGTATAAGGTTAGCAGCTCTTGCTTCAAGAAAAGAGTTTCTTGACCTTGAGAAGTGGTTGAGTAGCAATTTAAGTACATACAAGGATGCGTTCTTTGAGGTAATGTTGCTATTTTTCATTCCTCTTTTTCTATTTTAAAAGGTTGTGGACAAAGTCTTCTGGTCTTGTGCATTGTAGTTAGTGCTTTCCCCCCCCCCCCCCCCCTTAATTTAATAGAAACACAGTGGAAAGGGGCTGACATACTTAAACTCATCTACAGGAGTGCCTCAGGTTCTTAAAAGATGCCCATTTTGGTGGATCACAGAACCTATCTGGCAAACCGTTCCATCGATCTGGTGCTCTTTTGAATCTCAATATTGAGACAAAAGCTACGTTCTTGAAGGTTCTACTTCATCCATTTGTTTGACTCATTTGGATTTTTTTGCCTACTGTGGCTTCAAATAATGTTTAATTATTTTTTCTCTCAACTGTCTCAATTGCAGGTTCTTAAAACTCACACTGGCTTGGTTACCTCCAATCATTTTTCTGAGGAGCTGGATAGGTTGCATATATCTATTATGGAGTCAGATCCAAGGTTGCAAAATGGTGGGACTACTGATACATCAACTTCTGATGCATATGCGGATGACATTGAGGCTGAAGCAAATTCCCATTTTCATCAAATGTTTTCGGGTCAGTTAGCAGTGGATGCAATGGTTCAAATGCTAGTTCGATTCAAGGAATCTACTGTGAAAAGGTGACTTCTGTTAATGGTTGCATCTCGTTTATCTAAATACCAATGCTTTTGTAATTTTACTGCCAACTGATCCAAAAACTAGAAGGAAAAAGGAATTATTTTCACCTGTTTCTGGTGGTCTCCTTCGGGGTTGGTTATGAGCGGAAACTTCTATATTGAGTTCTTTTATGAGTCTTTTATCTCTCTCTATCTTGGCCATAATGCCTTTTAAACCTATAGCGAGGAAAATGAATTTCAAGTTTTATATGCACAATTTATTCTTTGTCTATTTCTTTTTCTTTGTCAATGGTGTCTCAGATATTCTCCATAAAAGTTGAACTGTGTACAATTGGGCATGTTTGAATGAATTTTCATCAGCAAGATGGGATAAATGTTGCTTGGTCCTTATTTGGAATTGAACTTCACAGAATTCCTTCAATATTCTAAATTTTTTTACCAGGAACCTGGCTAAAAATGCTTATCGTGTGAGTTGTATCTACACATGTTGAAAAATTGTCTCCTTATAAAAAAATTTCCCTGGTATCAAGTGAAGTGTGTATTGATGGAGACCTATAAACAGAAACGGCATGATTTGTATTAATCATGAAGATATAAGAACAATAGAGAGATTATACAGAGATGAGTAACTCTGTACCCACAGAGTATACACTCCTCAGAGGAAGACCTCTGCCCAAGCCTAAGCTGAATATCACACCAAAAGAAAATACTCAGTAGCCCCTCTCTTACTTTCTCTCCCGCTCTTATAACTAACTCCATTCTCAAAACAGTGATATGCCCATTTATAAAATCCTAACAAAATGGATACGTGTCTGTATATGTTTATATTTTTCCTATGGGCTCTACCAGGTATTATGTTTAAAGGAAACTAGACTGTTCTTTTTCCCTAAATTTGAAGCATGTTGTGAAAATAATCAAGTGAACTAAGGTTCTAGAATGATTATCTGATCCTTGGGGTATCAGTTCAGAGTAAAATTTTATGTGGTTAACTACTAATCTTTGAGATTTTTTATGTGAATTAACAGGGAGAAATCAATTTTTGAGTGCATGATTGCGAATTTGTACGAGGAATACAAGTTCTTCCCAAAGTACCCTGACAGGCAACTCAGAATTGCTGCAGTGCTCTTTGGTGAGCTTTGTTTTTGACATTGTAGATGATATAATTTACTTAACTCTATTTTATGGTTCTTTGATGATTACCATTATCTCAAGGATTTGAATTACCCTGCCACTAGACAACTCTGAAGCTAGATTAATAAATTTATGTGGAAAAATATACTGAAAAAAAGATGATATTTGCTTCTGTGACCGGTTTTTGTTATAGGTAATCAACAATTACACTGCCTGTAATTGTAATTCTTAATTTTTGTGTGCTGAGACTGAGAGGAGGGTCTTTTGTGTGAGGGTGAAGAATTGTTTTGCAAAGTTGTTGGTAGTGTATGAGTGAAGAGTAGTTTGGAGATGATGGGATGGGTTTAAGGGTCAACTTGGACACAGAACAGAACCTGCAAATTTGTGTTTTAGGTTGTGATTCTAGGTTGATTATGACGCTTGTATTTAGTGCTTATTTGTTAAGAGCTTTTCTTTGTTGTATTGATGTAAACTGTTACATAGAGCTTGCATAAGATATAACTTCTTTATCCAATTAAGGAATTATATTCTTGTTTTTTGTATGTAGTTTTATAGTTTTATTACCAGTTTTGGAACATTTGTCAGGTTCTGTAATCAAGCATCAGCTTGTAACACATTTGTCACTAGGGATTGCTCTTCGTTGTGTTCTTGATGCTCTACGCAAACCTGTAGATTCAAAGGTATGCATTATGGGACTGAATTGTTTTTGTTGGTTCTCTTTTGATGTCAGAATTGACAGTGTCTTTATATGCAGATGTTTTTGTTTGGAAGTTTGGCACTGGAGCAGTTTGTTGATCGACTTATTGAGTGGCCTCAGTATTGCAATCATATTCTGCAAATCTCTCATTTGCGGAATACACATTCAAATATAGTTGTAATCATTGAACAGATTCTTGCCAGGATTTCATCAGGTCATGCTGACCTCGATGGGTTCAACTATTCTTCTGCTATCAATAACCATAATACTGCTCAGGCTACCTCAGGGAATGTGGAGGTAAACAGCAAATTTTTTTTCTGCTATTTATTTTTTTCCTTCTTCCAATTTGGCTTTTTTCTTGTTTAGACTCTTCTACTTTTCTTATGGTTTATTTCTTTGGCATCTTTTTATTTGTTCAGCAAAAATCTGTGTACACACTTTTGGAATAGTCATTTTATTTTATTTTTATTATTTGATGGACAACATTATACAACAGGGCATGGCCTTTGGTGATCTGTTGATTATACGCGATTCTTTGTTCTATTTAGTTGAAAAGATTCTTTAGTAGTCAAAGAAAAACAAAGCTGTTTGAGGATGTGTCCAATTGCAAGCACCTTGGTTGTCAAACATGTGGAACTTCAATTCATATTGCTTATAATAATGTTATGTCTGGGAAAAATTATGGTCATGCATCTATGCTTTTTGGTGTAACTTACTCTGACATAATGTGTCCTTGTAGCAGTTCAATGGCTCTAGTGTCATACATCCTGGTCAGCAACTTCCTTCACTGCAAGTTCAACAGAGGCAGGAAGTTTCCATAGATGATCGTCATAAAGCTTCAGCTGGTTCATCTAATGATGTAAAACCAGTCTTATCTTCTATGGGGCAATCTTCAGCAGTTGCACCTGGTGATACTTCTAGTACTAATAAGGTACCACCATTTTATATTATTTTCTATAATTTTTTTAGATTTGTGTCTGTCATCAGTATTTCTCGATGTTACTATGACTTTGTTTTATTGCTACATCTGCAGATACATAACACAGTTAGTGCTCCATCAATGCTGTCTTCATCCCCTGGTTTTGTTCGGCCTACCCGCACTACTCCTTCTGCCAGTATATTTCTACTACTTGTGAATAATTCCCTGTTATTCAGTATAAACATTTAGGCATGGTTTAGGTATTAAATTTCTAACTTTATGCTGTATCTTCTCTGATCCGTTCATCTGATGTAGGGTTTGGTTCTGCTTTGAACATTGAGACTCTAGTTGCTGCTGCTGAGAAAAGAGAAACTCCCATTGAGGTGCTTTATTATATCATTTTTGCTTTTAATGAAACTTGATTACATAGGCTGCACTCTATTTTGACTTTGGATTAGAATATATTATGCAACATGCAATTCAAATACACTATTGTACCTAAAAATAGAAGATATTATATTTATTCCCTTCCTTCTCTGCTTACGAAGAATGTTGTATCATATGTATTGTATTTTCTCTCCTCCTTTGTTTTAATTTCTTTTATAAAATGAATTCTGGTATTTCGTTTTGTTTGCCTTTGTTAACCTTCATTCTCTCTCCTCTTAACAGGCTCCAGGATCAGAGGTTCAAGACAAGATATCATTCATAATTAATAACATTTCTGCTACTAATGTTGAAGCCAAAGCAAAAGAATTTACTGAAATATTGAAAGAGCAATACTATCCTTGGTTTGCACAATACATGGTCATGAAAAGGTTAGCATATCTCATATTTTATGTCATGTAATTGGGTAAAAGTATTGTATCTTGTATGTATGTTTATTAAGTAGATATTAGAGGCTTTAGATAGAGGAAATATACTTCGGTTTAATGATATGATTAAATATGGCCAGGAAATTGAAAGTAGACTATTGGATTAATAGGTAAGAATAATCTTAATGGTGCTTGAGTGTTGGTTAAGTCCACTTTATTGCACAGTTCTTAAACCTCTGAATTTGGGTTTTATTTTTAAGCTATGTATATTTGGTTTAACCATTAAGGAGAGAATGATTAGGGAGTAATGCACTTCATTCAGCCTTGCCAACTAATTTCTTATTCACTCGTTCAATTACTTTGTGACTTTTTCTTAGAGTACTTGTTGTCCTCAGCTTGGACTGTGTCAGAAACTGCACTAATAGTGAATGATTGATCTAATGACCGAGCTAATACTTGGGAATTGCAAGTACTAATATTTGTATTTTGACACTTTCTTCTTTTCTCTTTTGGTTGTCCCCATAATATAGAGGGTATCCTTTATACATTTATTCATTTATTTTTCTGCCCCCGTGTTTTCATGCTAGAGCCTCTGTTTTTTTCCCTATAATTTTTATATTTTGTAATTACATTCAGTGCCACATTGTTCCACATACAGGGCAAGCATTGAGCCAAATTTCCATGACTTATACCTAAAGTTCCTTGACAAAGTTAATTCAAAGGCTTTGAATAAAGAGATTGTCCAGGCAACTTATGAGAACTGCAAGGTTTAAACTTTGTTGCTGTGTCTTTTTGTTTGTAATTGTAATAACAATGTAAAATGGAAATTAATGATAATACTTGGCATTTATTACTGTTCAGGTTCTTCTAGGATCAGAGCTCATAAAATCAAGTTCGGAAGAGCGCTCCTTGCTAAAAAATCTGGGGAGCTGGCTAGGGAAGCTAACCATTGGCAGGAATCAGGTTTTGAGGGCTCGTGAAATTGACCCAAAATCTTTGATTATAGAGGTAATTATTGGATTAAATATTATAAAAATTTTCTGTAATTTCATGTTGTCTGATCATTGGTTTGTAATTATTTGTATATCTTTTAAAGATTAAATGACCAATACTCTCTTTTTCTGTTCCAATTTGTTTCTCTTTCTGTAGGCGTATGAGAAGGGACTGATGATTGCTGTGATTCCTTTTACTTCTAAGGTATTTTATGATAATTGTTGATGATCCGAACTCTGAGAATTATATTCAATTTTATGTTGTGCTATATTAGCTTTCAATTTCATGTTTTAGATCCTGGAACCATGTCAAAGCAGTGTTGCATATCAACCTCCTAACCCTTGGACCATGGGTATTCTGGGATTGCTTGCTGAGATATATTCAATGCCAAACTTGAAAATGAACCTCAAGTTTGACATAGAGGTAGATACATTGTTCTTTTATTGCCTTAGTCAGGCATTGTTATCATTATTTTAGCTGCTTATTTACCTATAAATTCAAATCCTTGTGATGTGTAGGTTCTATTCAAAAATCTTGGTGTAGATATGAAGGATGTCACGCCTACTTCTCTTCTGAAAGATCGTAAAAGAGAAATTGAAGGAAATCCTGATTTCTCTAACAAAGATGTAGGGGCATCCCAAACACAGCTGATGGCTGACATTAAATCTGGTCTTGTGCCTCCAGTAAATCAAGTTGAGCTGCCACTTGAAGTTGCTAATCCATCAAACACTGGAGGCCATACGCATTTGCTTTCTCAGGTTTGTTCTTATGATTGTCTATGGGGTTGGCTGTTGGAGTTTGTTTATTGATTTATGCGATGTTAATCTATTGATTGTTACCTGAATTTCTTTTGGGTGGATCAGTATGCTGCTCCACTTCATCTCTCCTCGGGAGCATTGTTGGAAGAGGAAAAAGTAGCTGCCTTGGGCTTGTCTGATCAACTTCCCTCTGCTCAAGGACTATTGCCAGGAACTCCTTCGTCAGTGCCTTTTTCTATTAGCCAGGTTTTGAAATCTGTTTCTTGGACCATGTGTTACTTGGTGATATCTGTTTTTGATCACAGAATTCAACTGTTTTTTGGTTATAATTGTAGGGTCCAACAACCATACCTAATATTGGAACTCATGTTGTTATTAATCCAAAGCTCAGTGGTTATGGGCTGCAGATGCATTTTCAGAGGTTTGGCACTGTTACTATATTCTTCTGCTTCTAATGTGAATCTATGAGAAAATCTAACCACATCTATTATTTCAGAGTGGTTCCTATTGCAATGGATAGAGCTATCAAAGAGATTGTATCGGGTATTGTGCAGCGCAGTGTTTCCATAGCAACACAAACGACAAAGGAGCTTGTTTTGAAGGTTCACATTTCAATTTTAAAATAATATGTCTTATTCAATTGATATGTTTCATCCGTACTTAATTTCTCTTAGCATCTTTTGGTGGAGTATTGACTTCAATTAATAGTAGTTGAATTAATTGGTATTTATTTATTTTTTAATGATGAATGAAAAATGCAATTGGTATTTTTGAATTCACTGAATATGTTTTTTTGCACCTTACAAGCTAGCTAATTGGGATGTCCCCAATTTTGAGGGTGCTAATTATTTACAAATTGTGTACCTTTTGCTGACTTTTGATATATTTTTGTAAAATTTATCTGAAATATTGGTAGGATTATGCCATGGAATCAGATGAGACACGCATACTGAATGCTGCACATTTGATGGTTGCTAGTCTGGCGGGAAGTCTTGCTCATGTTACATGCAAGGTAAAATCTGTTGCAGAATTATCATCATTTACTAGTTCTGTTTGTTTATGTTGAACGTAAGCAATCTCTTGGGGATTATATGCTTTCTTCTACTTGTACTCTGGTTTCTTCCAGGAACCTTTGCGTGCGTCGATATCAAGTCAACTGAGGACTTCACTTCAGAATCTAACTATTGCAAGTGAAATTCTGGAACAAGCAGTACAACTTGTCACGAATGATAATCTTGATCTTGGTTGTGCAGTAATTGAGCAGGCTGCTACTGATAAGGTTAGCTCTTACAAATGTAATCTTTGTTTGTTGATGATATGGTTATATTATTTATGTCAGTTCTTTTTATCTACTAGATATGCGATCCAGGCATTTACTAATTTATAATTGTGGCTTCCACTGGGGTTGACACTGGACAGTGGTATCATTGTTGTCCTTGTAATGTTTCTCTATGAATATAAAATATGATAATTAAATTATATGAAGTGATGGAAATTATGCTATGGCTTAGTGAATATTTCATTGGAAGTTCTAGCAAGCAAATCACAACGTAATGAGAATCCTGAACCACCAGTTCTTATCATGCATCATTAGACAATTACTGAAGAATTATCTAAACTTGGTTAATTTCATTTTATTTAAAAATTTTAGCTTTTAAGGTAAACAAGAAATTAAGTGTTTTTTTTTTTTAATTGCATTAAAAAACCAAAATTGAAGTATTAGCGTATGAACTAATAATGAGATGTAATCTTTGTGGATAACAGGATGCTTTTATGCTATTACAATGATGACAAATTGGGCCAGTTAACCAAATATTTTGCTATTATGTAATCTTCATATGTTCTACATGAAGTTTTTATGGTTTTCAATCCATGCAGCTTTTTAAGTAGTTCTGTAGTTTAATTGGTATGGATCTATGAATTAATTCCCCTTAGCCTTTTGATTTATGGGGATGCAATCATGCAAATTGATTAAAGATTAGTCCTTTTAACATTGCTACCTGATATTTACTTGTTTGTGGGCTCTGGTGATGTCTGCTATTTTCTAGGCAATAAGCACCATTGATACAGAGATAGGTCAACAGCTTTCTTTGAGAAGGAAGCATCGAGAGGGTGTGGGTCCCACATTTTTTGATGCAAACTTGTATACCCAAGGTTCTATGGGTGGTGTGCCAGAGCCCCTTCGCCCAAAACCTGGTCAATTGTCCCTCTCGCAACAGCGCGTCTACGAGGTATTTGACTGGCTGTCTTTTGATATATGCTGGGATTAGTTACTGTGAAGAATATTTCTCAATGTCTTCCTGTCTATTTATATTAGGACTTTGTTCGGCTTCCCTGGCAAAACCAGTCTAGCCAGAGCCCACATTCTATGCCTGCTGGTGTCACTGTTCAATCTGGTTCTGCTGGTCTCACTGGCACCTATGGTTCTGCATTAGGACAGATCAATCCGGGTTACTCTGCTGGCCCTGGAAGTACTGGATATGAAGCAGTTTCTCGATCATCTGATCTTATGGTGGACTCTAATTTGGCTCCACATTTTAGGTGCATATTTTATTTATTATTGTATCATTGTCTTTAAGTGTTTGACATCGTGAATTTGAAACTTCCATTTGTGCTTACAATCATGTATTTCATATCACAGTGGTTCTGCACTTCACCTTAGAGCGTCTGACAATCTTTCCCAGCATAGTTTGGAGAATGATTCTGTTGCTGCCTCATTTCCTTCAGCTGCCTCAACCCCTGAGTTACATCCTGTGGATCCTTCAGATCCTGTTAAAGTGAGAAATTCAAACTCGTATATTTACCCATGTTTGTGATGAGGTCATAATTTGTTATCTAAATGTTTCTGGGACATTTTGAAAGGAATCTGGAGCTTCTTCACAGCCACTAGCTTCACCGGTTGCCAGCATTGGAAGCAGCATCTCAGAGCCGTCTCTTACTACAAGGGATGCCCTGGATAAATACCAAATTGTTGCACAAAAGGTTGTCATTCTTTTTGTTATATATATGCATGCATGAATGCATACATACATACGCATGTTCATACATATATATATATATATATATATATATATATATATATGTATTTTGTACATCTCATAGAGGGAATCTTATATAACCATACGCTTACTTTGATATACCATATAACATAGTACTAACATAACCTGTCCACCTTTCCATGTCTTTATAACCCATTTTCAGTACTTCTGGCATTGTCTGTTCTGATTTGTTTTTAACTTGCCATCATGATGCAAATGAAAGCTTTAGGCACTTAGGGTTGTTGGGATTAGCTTAAGCCATAGGATAATTGGTAAATCAACAAATTCCTGCCTTCCTGGTTGCAAGAAATTTGCTATATAATGATGAAACGTTTACATATAGATGTGTTAGGAGTCACATTTGGGGAATATCTTTTAATTTTAACATTTTCCTTTTCATTCATCTTTAAGGGAAGAAGGGAGATATTTTATGTATTCATGGGGACTTTGTAAAGAGAATTTATTAATTAAGTTCTTGTAGAGCAAACATTTCCTATGTGAATTTCAGACACAAACTTGCAATTTTATGTGGAATGCAATGAAAAAAGATTGACTACCTGGTGGTTGTGCTGTGTGTTGTCTCCTAATTTTCTTTCTTTAACGCTATTGCAGCTTAAAGTTTGTCTTAGATTTTCCTTTTACTTACAATAACCCCATACCTAATTGGTTTCAGTTGGAAGCTTTGGTGAATACCGAGTCTAGGGAATCAGATATTCAGGTATGTGCTTCTGGTTCACTGTATGTACAAAACTAGTGGTAGATTTGAGTTAGTACTTTATATCACTACATGCCTTCCTTTTTCCTAGCTTATTAAGTGTGTAGTTTGCAAGTTTTTTTCTTTCTCTGCCATGTGTTTCAGCGACTTAGTTGGATTTTTGCTTTGCTTTTCTATAGGGAGTGGTTTCTGAGGTTCCTGAAATCATACTCAGATGCATTAGTCGAGATGAGGCAGCCTTAGCAGTGGCTCAAAAGGTGCTCTACATATTACTGGGTTTATGGTTTATATATTAAAGTCAATGTTTTGTACCAAATGTAAATGCTTTAAGTAGGAATGCTGACGGGGTGGGGGCGGGGGGTTTCAATTACCTACATGATGTCTTATAATCTACTTTCAGTTGAAGGACTTCATATGGTTGCCTAAATATTTTCTGTACTTTTGAAGTTAACTTGTTTTAATCTTTTGAAAACAGGTTTTCAAAGGTTTATATGATAATGCTTCAAACAACATTCATGTGGGGGCTCATCTTGCAATCCTGACTGCTATTCGTGATGTTTGCAAGCTTGCAGTGAAGGAGCTCACTAGTTGGGTATGATTTAGTTGGCAGTCTAACTGATTTTAAATGGAATGTTGTCTCCTTCAGGCTTCAGTGAGGCATGGTTTTTACACTATTGCCTGCTTGAGTAATGTTAACTTCACATAAATGATTCTACTAAGCCTTGTAATTAATTTTTTTTTTTAAATGGGTGAGTAGAATTGCATATCTGACAAATATCACTGAGTTTCCTTTAGTAGTTATGATGATGATGATTTAGCTATATACTGCTGTTTTCAAATGTCACTAAATAATAAAGATAGTTAGAAAGGATATTTCTGACTGGTTTTCATTTAGTTTATTACTACTTTATTTTTTAAAAAATATTAACATTCCATTGTTTTACATTTTACAGGTAATTTACTCTGAAGAAGAAAGGAAGTTTAACAAAGATATTACTGTGGGTCTTATTCGCAGTGAATTGCTTAATCTTGCAGAATACAATGTTCATATGGCAAAACTTATTGATGGGGGAAGAAACAGTATGTCAATAGAATTTACCTTTCACCCTTTTTATGTTTTTTTGTGTAACTAAATTAATTGATAAATATGCAGAGGCTGCTACGGAGTTCTCTATCTCTCTTCTTCAAACCTTAGTTATTGAAGAACCTAAAGTTATCTCAGAACTTCACAATCTTGCTGATGCGTTGGCAAAGGTTTGCGTTTGTTCATCATTTTATTTCATATGAGTCACTGCATTACTGCCCTAGTTTTTTACCATATTGTAACTTGCAGCTTGCTACAAAGCCTGGATCCCCTGAATCATTGCAACAGCTGGTTGAGATGGTCAAGAATCCTACTTCTAATACTGCTCTATCTGTCACTAGTGCTGCTAAGGAGGATAAAACCAGGCAACCAAGAGACAAAAAGGTCATAGGAGACTTTTGATTCAGTAGTTGTTATTTCATTCATACGTTTTTTTGTTCTCTCAATATGGGGCTTGTGTTTTCTTGGCAAACAGGGTCCTAGTCTGGTTGCTGCAAATAGGGAGGAGTTTAACGGTGTGGAGTCTATTGAACCAGATCCTGCTGGATTCCGAGAGCAGGTATCTTTGAAATTGCCAGATGGTTTTGTATTCTGTTGCTACATCTTTTATTTCACATCATGTGTATGGTACTGGCCATATTGTATTTTATTTAATTGAAATGAAATAGTTGATATTATGTATTTCTGGTGCTACTTTTGTGCATAATCTCCTTATTGTTGCCCCACGTTTGTGTATGTCCAGTTGTCCACTCTCTTGCAATATATTATATTTAACCAAGTAGAAGTGTTGAATTATTCATGTATATGCTTGAGGTTGAACAGGTTGCACGTTTACAACATTCTGAAGAGTAAAATAAAGTCGTATTTTCAATGTCGTTATATATGTTTGCATTAATGAAGTTTTTTTTAGAACGTTTTAGCCTTTGGGAATAGTTCAAGTCATAGGATTCACAGAATGGTCTAATTCTGTGAAGTAGGACATAACAAAATCTTTGTATGCAGCTAAGTAGGGCAGAGGAATACTATTCAGCATCTGAATATTTCAATTGTCAGCCATTGGGTGGGACCAGAGATCAAACTGGAAATCTTGATTACTGTTAGACGTATAACTATTTCAAATTCTTAACTAACATGAAAATGTGTTGTAGGTTTCTGTGTTCTTCAACGAATGGTATAAAATATGTGAACTACCTGGTGCCAATGATGCTGCTTGTGCACATTTTGTCTTACAATTACATCAGAATGGTTTGCTTAAAGGAGATGATGTAACAGATCGCTTTTTCCGGCTCTTGATGGTGAATTCTTTTTCATGTGAGCTACACACTCCTAGTGATGATTAGAGCTATAAACTTATCCTCTTATTTTCTTTTCAGGACCTAGCTGTGAACCATTGCCTATCCTCAGAGGTGATTAATTCAGGGGCGCTGCAGTCTTCTCAACAAATGTCATTTCTTGCAATTGACATTTATGCTAAACTTGTCTTATCAATTTTAAAGGTTGGTAGTCATTCCTTAAAACTAAAACCCTTTCTTTTATGTTTGTGGCCTCTTTTAATTTTCTGGTAATTTGACTGTCCCTGGAACAGGGATCAAACAAGCTGTTTCTCCTTTCCAAGGTGCGTGACATGCTACCAACTCATCCTCTCATCTCCATCTTTTATTTTTCTTTCTGTAACGGAGGTTTAATTATTTGACATGGCCTGTGACAGATTCTGGCAGTGACTGTTAGATTCATCCAGAAAGATGCAGAGGAGAAGACTGTAGCCTTTAATCCAAGGCCGTTTTTCAGATTGTTCATTAACTGGCTGCTAGACCTGGGCTCACTTGAGCCTGTTACTGATGGTGCAAATCTTCAGGTGTTCGCTATTTTCATTTTCTTTTCCATTTGTTTTACGTTGCAATAATCAAAATTTTGCTTGTATGGTAGCATTGTTGTATCCACTGGCAATTTTCTGTGATTTGTTAAATCATTATGATCTTGTTTATATTTTTGGAATTCTGCCAAAATCTAGTACGAACTTGAATCCAAAATTATGTCTGACAATGCAAATATGCATTGTTGCTAAATTAAATAATTTGAAATTATAGATGTATCTCATTTAGATAACCCCTCACCTTTCCTCTCCCTCCATACGTGGGTACACATTAACAAAGAAATTGAAAACATAAATCAGGAAACTTTTTAAGACAAGCGCAAATGTTGACTAACACTGCATCATACATTGCAGATTTTTACTGCTTTTGCAAATGCATTTCATGCTTTGCAGCCCCTCAAGGTTCCTGCATTCAGGTTAGACTAAGAATTGTCTCTTTGGTTTTAATGTTATTTTAGGAGAGTTTAGTTTTGAAATATTATTTATATGTATGCTTGTTAATTCTTTCTGCATTCTGCTGTTGCCTCAAGATTTTGTTAGGGAGTTAGCATCAATACTTCTTGTTTGTGAATGGTAAATGAGTAATAATTAGATTGTTTCTTAGTTTTCTCTGTTGAACTTGACATTGTATCATTTGTTTCTGCACTTTAGTGTTTTAAGTTCCCCAACTTGCTCTGAGAAGTTTTGGTCGTGATAGCTCTTAACTTTCTAGGATCTTTTGTAATTGAATGGGACAGTGCTTACATGCTTGTTTTATCAAGACATGTCCAACAAGCAGGTTTATCATTTATCATAAGTCATGATATGGAAATAAGTGAAGATGGTGGAAGTTTTAATATTTAAACTTGTGTTGATCCAATAAGCCAAACTTCGACGGTAGAGAGTTGACACATTGAGAATCTTCCCGGTGGGCCCACCTGAACCATGTTTAAATTAGTTTGCTGCACAATTGGCTATTGGACGTAGTTTATTTATATTTAGCTAAATTAATCAGACTTGACTTCAGTCTGCCATTTTATGTTTGAATTAGTTTGCTGCACGATTAGCTATTTGGCCTTATTTCACACATCACAAAATATTCATTTCAATGCCTTAGTTTTGAGCCATGTAAGAGTCATTTCCTGAAATAGTTACGATTGCTGATTTGTCTTGATACTTTTTTTTTTCATGTGGAGCCAAATCCTATTGAAGTTCCTTTTATTTGTTGTGTTTGGTTATATTTTACAAATCATTGTTTATACTTTATATTTTATTTTTTAAACTTCTGCATGGATTTTATATGATATTTTTCCTGTATTGTCTAATATTTTATATGCATTGTGGTAATGTTATCAGCTTTGCATGGCTTGAGTTGATAAGTCACAGGAGTTTCATGCCAAAAATGCTGACTGGTAATGGTCAAAAGGGTTGGCCTTATATCCAAAGGTTGCTTGTAGATCTCTTCCAATTCATGGAGCCTTTTTTGAGGCATGCTGAACTTGGAATGCCGGTTTGTCTGTGTCCCTATCTCAATTTTCTTGTGGTTCCAGTGATCTCATTGTTATAGTCCTTACATATATGTATGTTTTATTACTGTTTCCCACAGGTTCATTTTCTCTATAAAGGCACACTCAGGGTGCTCCTAGTGCTACTTCATGACTTTCCAGAGTTCCTCTGTGATTATCATTTTACTTTCTGTGATGTTATTCCTCCCAGTTGCATACAGATGCGAAATATCATTCTTAGTGCATTTCCTCGTAGTATGAGGCTGCCAGATCCCTCAACACCTAATTTGAAGGTATTATTATGGCAGTTGCATGTCATTTCTTAGATTTGTGGTTTAGGTAAAAAAGTTTGAATGGATTTCTTTTTCAAACCTGTGCAGATTGACTTACTTCAAGAGATAACTCAATCCCCTCGCATTCTTTCTGAGGTTGATGCCGCACTTAAAGTGAAACAGATGAAGGCAGATGTCGATGAATATCTTAAGGTGTTCTTTTTTATTCCTTGTGATTTTTTAGTCCGTTTGTCTAATAAATCCTCATCTTACAATAATATAAGTGGTTATATCAGTTGCATTCCTGTGCTGCTATGTCAATACAAATTTCTATAATCTGTTAGTTGTTATTTTTGGTGAAGGTTTACATCCTTTTATTGTTATTTCTAAAATTTTCTTAAAAGCTGCTGCTACATATTGTGTTCTTCCTATTAATTTCTTGTTTTCTATTTTTATGTTCTAACTATTTTATTTATGTTTCTGCGATCGAACTTCCAACAGACAAGGCAGCAGGGTTCTCCATTTCTGTCTGAATTGAAGCAGAAGCTGCTTCTCTCACCCAATGAAGCTGCCTCTGCTGGGACTCGTTACAATGTACCATTGATCAACTCGCTTGTGCTGTATGTTGGAATGCAGGTATTGTAATTTCAAAACTTTCATGTGTATACTAGTTTCTTCATTAAATGACCACCTACTATCTCTGATTCAATTTGTTTACATTGATGAGTGTGTGATATTTAGTCGAAGCATGTTCGAATACTTAACATGAAGCAGAAGATCATATCAAGCTTTTATTTCAATCTATGTCGTCATCTTCTACATAATGCATAAAAATATCAAATTTATCCTTGGTTTTGAGGAGACTGTTTCAGGATTAAATATCAAATTTTCTTATTGAGTCCTGGTCCGGTTGTTTCCTGTCTTGTTATTTTTCGGATGATTTACAGGCAATCCAGCAACTGCAGGGACGAACTCCCCATTCACAATCCGCAGCCAATGCCTTTCCGTTGGCTGTATTTTCAGTTGGTGCTGCATTGGATATTTTTCAAACTCTAATTGTGGACTTAGACACTGAAGGGCGCTACCTTTTCCTAAATGCTGTCGCCAACCAGCTACGCTACCCGAATACACATACACACTACTTTTCTTTCATCCTTCTCTATTTGTTTGCAGAATCAAACCAGGTAAGCACAAACTTGAAGAGATTGGTTTAGATTTATTATTCTTCCGCAGCTCAACTAGATATTTATTAATGTTTTCATAGCAGGAAATCATCCAAGAACAAATTACAAGGGTTTTGTTAGAACGTTTAATTGTTAATCGACCCCATCCATGGGGCCTCCTTATTACATTCATTGAATTGATCAAGGTAACCTTCCGTGTTTCCATCATTATTTTTCATGAAATTAATCATGCCATTATGAAGATATCTTAATGTGGTGTCTTTTTATGTTTTTCCAGAATCCTAGGTATAATTTCTGGAACAGATCCTTCATCAGATGTGCACCAGAGATTGAAAAGCTTTTTGAATCAGTTTCAAGGTCTTGTGGGGGTCCAAAACCAGTGGATGAGAGTATGGTCTCAGGTTGGGTGTCTGAAAGTCCACACTGAGTTTTTCCTACTCGCTTTCTTGTAGGCCACGGCCACCTAGTTGATAACTTTCAAATGGGAGTATTACGTGTATATTCCTCAATGTAAATATTGCTTTTATAAAATTCTCCACTAATACAATAACTATTCTTAATGATAGGGTCTTTATTTTTAAAGCTGTAAAATGAGCAAACCTCTCTCTAACAAATATTAAATCATTACGCATTTGTTACCATATTAGCATTGAGTCATAACTCATAGGATAAACTAGCGCACAAGAAGAATCAGTATGTGAAGCTACCCTTTTAAATTTGCATTATTTGTGTTAATTTTAGACTAGAGCAAGAAACAAATGTGTGTTGCTGAGACAGTGGGAGCATGGATTTAACAGATCGGTCCATGCCTGAGGCACATGAGATCTCTGCAGCAGTGTGTCTCTCAGATACTTGTAGCTGAAGAAATCTCTATGGATTGCTTCAAGTTTGCCTTCCGCTTCTGTGCCTCTCGCTTCACTGACCATATTTTCTTGTGTGCTTTTGCTGAAGCCTCCATGCGTTTGCACTCTAGCTTGTTCTGAAACCACAAGACCATTTGTCAACAACAGAAATAAGAAAAGGCTATATTGCTGCAGAATAAGTTCTGAATCCTTGTGTAGGGTTTTATAAATGGGAAATGTTACTTGTACACCTACTTACTTGTGTATACCTCTTTTTAATTATTTAATGAGGGTCTCTATTGCATATCCCTATAAATTTAGGGTATGTAGTTTGCTACTTCAAACGATGATGGACAAGATAACAAATATTCGCTTCCTATCAGAATACTTGAGATGCTTCAATACCTGACACTTCATCATCTCCTCTATTGCATTGTTAGTCTGCTGCAATTCCCAATCTGCTATAGCAGCTTCTTTCCTTCTCATCCTATCAAAAACATTCAAAACCAAAATTTTCCTTGTCATTTACTTTCACCAAACACGGACAAACATTCATAAACAATGAGAGATGCAGATTCTTCTGTTTCATTTTCTTCACCTTTCTATCTTTGTTTTCTGCTTGGCTTTTCTCAATGCATCCCTCTGAGCATCCTTCATCTCCCTTTGGATTTCATTCAAGAATGCTTTGTAAGGCTTCCGCCTAGAAATCAAATTTCTCCGTTCATTGGCAGGACTGTTTATGCTGGCAGGACGGCTCTCGCCATTAACTGGAATCTCTTCTCGAACAGAGGGTAATGTAATTTTGTGAAGTTGATCATCAGGAACTGTGAGAAAGGCTTTGCATATTGATGACATGCTCAAATTTTCTTCTTGACTTCTATTTTGCCTCAAATTACCGTAATCTATTCAAGCAATGGAATTGGCATTAGTAGTTGAAATCAGACCCTGTAGAGAAAGAGTCCAGATAGAAAACAGACCTCTAGTATAGTAATTGGATGGGCAAAATTTTGAGGCATGTTCCAACCATTCATCTATCTCTAAGAAGCAATTGGAGCAGTTATTCTCCCCAGAAGCGGGGCCAAAAATCTGAAAATTCCAAGTTAAGACTTAAGAGGAGGTCACTGCAAGTTTCCGATTCTGGATTGGATCAGTTATTGTTGGAAATTGACGAATTTCATAGAAATTGTTGGAAAAATGGAAAATCTGTGAGAATCTTTCAGAACCCAGAAAAGAAAGAACATGAAGGGTAAAAGTTAAGTAATTTGACCTCAGTTTCTCCATTGATTAAATTTCTCTGCAAGAACAACAGAGTACATAGACATATGCAGAATTTTGGATCAAACCCAGAACAGAGAATCAAAAGGGCGCGAAACGAGTGCACCAAGATTCAATTTTTCTCCTTGACATCTATGTGAACTGGGAGTCAGAGAATAACCCAGAAATCTGATTCGACAAAATGAGAACCCGATGATATTAAACAGGGATTTTCTTCTTTTCTTGAAGTAGTACCTGTTTTCTGGGAGTGGAGAATTCAGTGGCAATGCCAGAATAGTACGTCTCTGATATGGTAGAGGATGTCTCGTTGGCGAATGATTCCGAGTCATGGCTGCAAATGGGAGAAGGAGATTCTGGCAAGGCCTCCACGAGAGAGTCCATGCTCCACATGGGCTGCAAAACAGAGGGATCTCGATGGTGAGCCCTCCTGGTTTCTGAGCTTGGGAAAATCCTTGCTGAAGAAGAAAGTGAATGTGATTCTGTTTGGTTGCCAGGAAAGAAAGTTGGAGATTTTGCATTCCTCGTCTTCTTCATCTTTTCTGGGTTTCTGCTAGAATTCTTGAAGGAAGGCATTTGGTGTTTGGCTTGCATTGATGGAACCCCTCCTCAGAGGGAACGAACTGTTAAATTCGTTACGGAATCTTAGGTGAATTCTTTCATTAATAAAACGATAATTTAATTGTTAAAAGAAAAAAAAAATAATCAATTTAATATTGAAATTCCCCTCCATTGATTTCCTCTCCTCTTCCCCTCCTTATGTCCCACCAAACAGAGACTCTTTGCCATAGCCAATGGGCAACTGTTAAATAAATTCTGAATTTTCTTTTTCTTTCTCTCTGTTTGTTTCAGCTTTTCACTCTCATTTTGTCTCTTGTCTCCATCACAAGATTTAGTCTAAGCAGCAAACAAGCACTTGCCTCTTTCTCCTCTCTTCTTTAGCTTTAACCATTTTCCTTTCACCCCCTTGCTTGCTTAACTTGCAAAAGGCTCAAAATTAACAGCCTCTATTTCCAATCAACATGCGTGAATTCACTCTTTTACCATTATTTTTGTATTTCTAAATCTCTTCAGATTTCAGGATTGCTTAATTTTTGCTAAAGCATTTGATATTCTTGGTGAAAAGAAATAACAGATCAGATTACAAAGTAGCCCTCTTTTATCATTAAGGTCAATATTTCATATTTATTAGGAGGCCAATTTTCCAAGTAATTTCATCCTAATATATTTTGAATGCACCAGAGACGCCTCATAGCCAAACTTGAAGCGGCAAGTGTGTGGAAACAACAGCGTATGATGGAGACAATTTGACTAACACACTTTTGTGTCCTTTGCTACTGTTGTCACTGTACGGAACCTTTGGTGTTTGAAATATGATAAAATAATATTATAATAAATTATTTAAAATATTTTTTAACCAAGAGTAAGATAAAACTTATATTAAGACAAAAAAAAAAAAATTATCCCTTCTAAATATGTGTCATATTTTTATTATTTCACTCTTTTGATTAAAAATGATAAAATAATGATGTGGATATTATTAAATTAAGATGAAATGAGATAAGAGTTTGACATATTATTTTGTGGACAAAGCAAGAAAGACAACATAAACCTATCAAATATCAAGTGTTTAAATTTTAATTTATTGTGCACAAGCACACAAATTAAGCGCCAAAATTTTTTAATTTAACCAAAAAAGTGTTGTTGGAAAAATAATGAATTTGAGTTATGGGATGTTCTAACATCCGTTAAAAGAGTAATGCTATCCATGTTCTTTTTTAACCAAAGTTGTTTCTGCACAATTTTTTTTTTTTTACTTTTTTGTTTATAAATAATTAATATAGATTGTGTATATTGACTAAGTTTATAACTAGTTGAAAGAGACAACAAATAATATTATGCGACCTCTAAAGAAAAATACTAGTTTATAGATATATGCCTTTATTTTAGTTATTTTAAAGGAATAAAATAAAATAATAAATAAAATATACGCAGATTCTGGCCTTGCCCAAATTGAGATCATTGGGTCATTTTTGACATGAATATCCATTCGTTTGGTCAGCGAATGATACACACAGAAGGGAAGGATGCTGCAACGTTTGGTACGCCGTAATGGATATAGAAAAGAAAGAGTACCTGGACCGAATGAAAAAGAAAATAATAATTTTTGAGTTTATTTGTTATGTAATTGAAGAAATTTTTTTATTTATATTATTTGATTTATATAAAAAATTAAAAATTAAAAAATATATATTTTTGTGTGAATATAAATTTATCTTCCTCTTCTCTTAAAAATTTATATATATATATATATATATATTAATTTAATTATCATAAATTTTATAATTAATATTAAAAAATAAAATAAAATTTTTATAATAAAATTTTAATTTTATAATTTAAATTAACTTACAAATTTTATTAAAATTTTAATTTTAATTTAATAATTTTTATAATTATAATATAAATTTGTAATATAATTTTAATTTTATAATATAAAAAAATTTTGTTTTCTTAAGACTGCCCGAACAAAAGGAAAACTTTTTCCTTCTCTTTCCTGTTCTAGCGTACAAAATACAAGCGTGCTGAAACGTAGAGAAATCCCATCTTTCTTATATACATATTTATGGAGATAGAATTCATGTCATAATTCATAAACTAATGTCTAATTCTTGTTCGTAATCATGGGTTTTTGATAATTCTAAAGAAGTATTTTATTGAAGAATTAAGTTATTACTAGACAAATTCAAATTATTAAAGGATGAGAGCAATTTAAAAGTATCTTTTTTATATTAAAAGAGATTTCTATTTTTTATTTTAATAGACAGAATTCAAGATGTCTATTTCTAGACCAACCAATAGATTTGATTTATGTTATAATCTACATTTTCCACCCAAATGAAGTTATTTAAACTATGATCATAAGCAAGTGTATAAATATATTCACGAAAGATAAGTGAGTATAAGAAGTCATGTGACAGGAATATTCATCAAAAGAGTCACTATCAAAACTAAGACAATGTTATGGACGAGCTCACAAAGTCCATTCCTTCTTTCTCTCTTCTCTCTTTCTCCCTCTGTCTCATTCTCATCCTTTTAACCCTCACGACAAAAGCCACTGCACAGCGCAGCCACCAGAGACGATCCGTATTCCGCTATTAATACTGCTCCTTGCAAGGCCTGCCATATACGAAGAAATTAAGGGAAGAGATCAATGAGAAGGAATATGGAGGCGAAGAGAGCTGCACTTGATTCAGTGCTAGCAATTCGCAGTGGTAAAGTCACAAAGGCAAGCAGACATCTCAAGCCCTCAATCCGACTTCTGCCTCGTACCACTCAAAGGTTAGTTAATTCAACTAGTTAGTGCTCTCATTTTTCTTTCCCCCGTACAACCAGAACTCATCTTTCTCCTATATATGGTGTTGGTGTTGGTGTGCAGCTCAATTATATGCCATGATGTCTTCTTATTTCTGATTCCGGTGCTACTTGATGTCCTCCAACTCCATTGCCAAGCTGCAACTAAGTCACCTTTTGAGACACACCTACCCAACATGCTCACCTTTCTGTCTGCCCTATTCATCTACTCCTTTGCTTATTATCTCTATAATAATATCACATCCCAACTTCAGCTTACAGATTCTACTATTCCCCCAAAGGTTTCAGCTTATCTTGCTCTCTTCTCCGGATCTCTGGCTTCGGTTTCATTAGTTTCAGTCATGCTACCACGGGCTCTAGAGTTGTTTGCATTCATCATTTGGATTATTTCTCTTATCATATATTTTTCCTTCAACCACATCATGTTTGTGATTAGATGGCTTTACCTCTCATCTAAGACTGCTGCTTCATATATCTTCGGCCTATAGAAGCATGTCACTGGAAGAAGTTATGGTGGAGCTACCATCACAGTATAACACAGTGAATTCTGGCAATTTTGTAATATTTGGACTTTTTTTTTTTTTTTGGGTGGCTTTAGTTATCATGATTTCAGGTATTATACTTCAAGAAAAAATTCCATTTTAAAAGAGCATATATTGTTGTAAGCTATATAATGGAAGAAAGATAATATTTATATTTATATTGTATTTTCTTTTTCTCTCTCTCATGTATGTGTTTTTATCTTTATGCCTCTTTCTCCATTTCTCACTTGCTGTTTCAAAAAATGTTTTATATTCTCTCTCAAAATATTTTATACTAACCAATTATAAAATAGTATGCTACTTTAAAACCAAATTTGTATTAGATTTTGTCATCTCTCACTTCGGTCTCGCTGAAACTGAAGAAAAAGATTGGAAAGTAGTGCCCTCTTTGACCGAGGGCCTCCTTTCACATAGAAAATGGTCTCATCGTAATTAAAAATTAGTTTGAAAAGTCCTCCTTTTATAATTATCCTAAGTTTAGATACAAATTGAGATGCTATGCTCCATGCCAAATTTAAGCAAAACCCTAATTCTGTGAGAGACGTCGGAGGGTGTCACGTGATCAAAGGTATTAATCAAAACTCTAAAACAGTGTTTGGTTAGGGATTTGGAAGGGAGAAAAGGGCATTTTATTGTTGACGTTTTCATATAATTTTTTTTTACGTATGTGTTGTTTTTGAGAAAAAAAAAAAACAATTAGGGAAATTAGGGAGGAAGAAAAATCAATTATTTAAGTGGAGGAGAAAAGAAATAGAATGAAGGAGGAAGCATGCATGATACATGGTTGTACAACAAAATCATACGTGTTAGAAAAGAAAAAAAAATTATCCTTGAAAAGAATCATAATTAACGATTAAGCAGGACGCAATTGAGAAAGACATGTGCCATTTTCACAGAATGTTTTAGTGATAAAGGTATTTATATATGTTATAAGATAAAAAGTTTCAATAATAATTTATTTCTGTTTCAAATTTAGCAAGATCTAGAACTTTAATTACTTAGAATTATGGATTTTCTAAAATTTAAAAATAAAAAATCTAATATATAATTAATAAAATGTACTACTAAGCAATATGAAATCTAGTGTTAGATATTGATAATTTGATAGTTTGCAAGATAAAAAGATTGTTCTCCAGATTTATGTAAGGCTTTTGTTTTACAAGCCCCATTTTTTTCCACCTTATTTATTTTTTTATTTATTTTGTCTGTTTGGAAGAGTGCTGTCGGGTTCTCTGATGGGGGTGTGAATTTAGGGAGTGTCAGGTATCATTGAAGGATATTTAGACAAAACAAAAAACAGAAAAATGAGGTGAAAAAAGAAATGGCCGAACACATGTGAGCCTTTTGTTTTACAAGCCCAAACTCGCATTTTCTTCGGTCTCTGATAATGTTCAAATTACAAAGAAGCCCTTCTTTTTGGGACCGCACAGAAGTCATCATGATGTCATGCCCGCTGGGGAACTATGGATTTGCTTTGCGTAATTTACCATAAGACCCTTGAGATCCTTCGTTGCAATGACATCTACGATCAAATCATGCATACTAGTTAGTGCCTGTGTTGAACTTAGAAACTTCGGCTGAAACAATTTTTTTAATATATAGTGATAGATTTATTGCTTTGAATATTATCACCAATTGGTCTATAGTACTTTTCTTTAGAATACAATATGAAGGAAGAAAAACGTCGGTGAAGTTTACAAAGTACGTCCTCTCTAGGTTTATATCACTGCTCAGAAGCGTTTTTCTCCGACGTCCAAGGCCTTCTTCGTATCCAACACTTTATATACAGCAAATCAAGAAAGGGGTGGACTGGAATAAGGGATAATTAACTAGAATAGGTTCCCTTATTGGCCTACAGATTCATTATTTTGTTGTTATATATATAAAAAACCACTACCATCCCCCACATACTAAATTTTTATTTCTCTGAATGAGATTCCATTTGGACATCCTTATAGGACAAAAGAGCCTTATAAGACAAAAAGAGCTAGCTAGCCATTCTTTTTATTAATGCTACTTCATTCCAGGTCCTGCTATCTATTATATATGAAGAAAGGGAAGGGACCGTTGAGAGAAAATGAGAAGAAATAATATGGAGGCGAAGAGAGGTTGACTTCATTCAGTGCTCGCAATTCGCAGTGGCAAAGTCAGAAAGACAAGCAAATATCTCAGGTGCCCCAAGCACCCCCTCCTTCTTCTGCCTCAGGTTACTTCACATCATCAATAGTGCTCTCATTTTTCTTCTCTTTCTTTCTTTCTTTCTTGTTTCAACGATCAGACCTCATCTTTTTCTCCTATGGTGTTGGTGTGCAGCTGAAGTACATGCCATGCAGTATTCTTATTTCTGATTCCGGTGCTACTTGGAGTCCTCCAGCTCCACTGCCAAGCCACAAACAAGTCACCTTTTGAGACACACTTACCCAACATGCTGATGTTTCTGTTTGCCCTATTCATCTACTCCTTTGCTTATTATTTCAATAATGTCACATCTCAACTTCACCCTACAAAATGTCACTATTCCCTCCAAGGTTTCTGCTTATGTTGCTCTCTCCTTTGGATCTCTAGCTTCTGCATCATTAGTTTCAGTCATGATACCACGCTCTTTTAAGTTGTTTGTATTCATCGTTTGGATTATTTTTCTCATAATGTATTTTTCCTTCAACCACTTCATGTTTGTTGTTAGATGACTTTACCTCTCATCTAAGATTGCTGCTTCGTATATCTTCAACCTCTGGAAGCACGTTATCAGAAGAAACTATGGTGGAGCTACCATCTCAGTATAAAACAGTGAATTGTTGCAATATTGTAACCTTTGGAATTATCCTCACTTATGTTTTTTTGGTGGTTTTCTTAATGAGTTATTACGATTTAAGATATTGTAGTTAAAGAATAAATTCCATGCTGAAAGAACATATATTGTTATAAGCTAGTATAGTGGAAGAAACAGATGCACTGTTTTCTTTTCCCCTCTCTGATGTATGCCCTTTAGGATCATAAATCTAACACAATGTTTGGTTCGGGAGATTTGGTGGGAAGGGCAGGGAATTGTCTCTAAAATCCCCTCCCTTCTCTTTCTTTTTTTTCTTTTTTTTTTTTTCACCCAAAATTGAGGATTTTAGATAAGACAAAAACAATTGCACATTTTAGACTAAACTATCTTCACATTTTTTTTTTGTTTAATTTATTTATAAAATTATGCGTTTTCTCTCCCTTCCTCTCTCTCCTTTGACCAGACATGGTAAAATTTGAGTGTGTGAATAAGTAAGAAAATAGGTAAGGTGTGTAATCAGTAAACTTGGGGTCTGTTAAAATAACATTCTCCAAGTTAGAGACTGCAAAAAGGGTTGGTTCCTCTCCATTGATTCTTTCATTAATAAATCGATAATTTAATTGTTAAAAGAAAAAAAATAATCAATTTAATATTGAAATTCCCCTCCATTGATTTCTTCTCCTCTTCCCTTCCTTATGTTCCACCAAACAGAGACTCTTTGCCATAGCCAATGGGCAACTGCTAAACTAATTCTGAATTATCTTTTTCTTTCTCTGTGTTTGCTTCAACTTTTCACTCTCATTTTCTCTTGTCTAAGCAAGTTACTATCATGCATCATCGTGCGCAAGCACAGAGCAATGACCCAATGGCAAGTCTCTATTACAAGATTTTTAGTCTAAGCAACAAAAAAGCACTTGCCTCTTTCTCCTCTCTTCTTTAGCTTTAACCATTTTCTTTTCATCCCCTTGCGTGCTTAACTTGCAATAGGCTCCAAATTAACAGCTCCATTTCCAATCAACATGTGTAAATTCACTCTTTTACCATTATTTTTGCATTTCTAAATCTTTTCAGATTTCAAAATTGCTTAATTTTTGCTCTTTGCATTTGATATTCTTGGTGAATCCTATAGAATGGAAGGGGTGTGTGGTTAGTAATTCGCGTCTGCCAAAAAGAAATAACAGATGAAATTACAAAGAAGCCCTCTTTTTATGATTAAGGTTAATATTTCATATTTACTTGTAGCAAATATTATTGCCAATTTTCCAAGTAATTTCATCCTAATATATTTTGAATGCACTTATTCAAAATTTTCTCCAAAGACACCGATCCCATGGCCAGACTTGGAAGTGGCAAGCACGTGGAATAAACGAGGCAGCGTATGATGGAGGCAATTTGACTAACACCCTTTTGTTTTGTGGCCTTTGCTACTGTTCGCAGTTTACGCAACCTTGGGCAGGGACAAAAGTTAAGGACAAAATATGGTCTCCTATTAGTAGAAATATAATAAAATAATATTATAATAAATTATTTTAAATATTTTTTAACCAATGCTAATAGAGTAAGAAAAAAAATAATTATCCCTTATAAATATGTGTCATATTTTTATTATTTTACTTGTTGAAATAAGAAAGTGAAAGATTTCGTTGAAATTGTTCTTTGGAAATTTCTGAAAAAACTGACAAGAGATTCTTCTTTCCATCGGATCGGAACAGTAGGGCCCATGTTACTAAATTCCGAACCCTCCAAGTCAAGTCGGTGCTTGCTGTTGTACGAAGGGCTGTTGCAAACAATGGATGTGAATGTTATTAAAAACAATGATGTGAATGTTATCAAATTAAGGTGGGGAAAACCCAAATGCACTTGACTGAATCATAATCATCTCACCCTCTCTCACATGGAAGGCATCACCTCTTCTCGCTAGGAAAGGGACTTAATTAAAACCCTTAAGGTGGAATGAGATAAAGAATTTGACACAAGATAATGTGTACTGTACACAATTGCATAAATTAAGCGTTGCAATTTTTAATTTAATTAAAAAAAAGTTGTTGCAAAAATAATGAAGTTAAGGTATTGGATCTTCTAATAACCATTAAAAGAGTAATGTTATACATATTCTTTTTTAACTAAAGTTGTTTTTATACATTTTTTTTTTTACTGTTTTTTGTTTATAAATAATTAATATAGATTGTGTGTATAGACTAAGTTCAAACTTAATTGAAAGAGACAAATAATATGCGACCTCAAAAGAAAAATACTAGTTTATAGATGTACACCTTTCCATTTACTAACGTAACATGTTGAACGGCGGAGCTACTAGCACAGTATTACACAGTGAATTCTTACAATATTATAATATTTGGACTTTTTTTTTTTCTTTTTGGTGACTTTAGTTATTATGATTTCAGATCCATTTTAAAAGAACATATATTTTTGTAAGCTATTTAATGGAAGAACGATAGAATATCAGTGATATATATATATATATATATATTCTATTTTATTTTTCTCTCATTTATAGGTTTTTATCTTTATGCCCCTTTCTCCTTCTCTCACTCACGCAAAAAATTGTCTCATATCTCGTTTTAAAATATTTTATATGCTAAATAATTATAAAATAATATACATATATTATTATTTTTTTTATTTTTTTAATCCATAACATACTTTAAAACCAGATATAATGTACTTTTGAAGCTACTAGATTTTGTCCTCTCCCGGTGATTTCGGTGAAACTCAAGAAAGAGATTGGAAAGTAGGTCGCCTTTGACAAAGGGCCTCCAATGCTGGGTTGGCCCTTCCTTGAGGCTTAATTTTTTTTTAATTATTAAATATAATAATATTCTCTCTTGGCATACAAAAATGGTCTCATCTTAATTAAAATTAGTTTGAAAAGTCCTCCTTTTATAGTTAACCTAAGTTTTGATATGCATTGAGTTGCTATGCTCCATGCCAAATTTAGGCAAAACCCAATTCTGTGAGAGAAGTGGGAGGGTGTCACGTGATCAAGGGTATTAATCAAAACTCTAAAACAGAGTTTGGTTAGGGATTTGGAAGGGAGGAAAATTATGTTCTATTTCTTTAGTCACAATTTTTAATTTAACTAAAAAAAAAGTGGTTGCAAAAATAATGAATTTAAGGTATTAGATCTTCTAACAGTTAGTTAAAAGATACATATTCCTTTTTAACTAAAGTTGTTTTTATACATTTTTAAAATTTTTTTTTTTGCTTATAAATAATTAATATAGATTATGTGTATAGACTAAGTTTACACAAGCGACCTAAAAGGAAAATACTATACACCTTCTTTATTTTAGTTATTTTGAAGGAATAAAATAAAATTATAAATAAAAATATATACAAATTCTCACCGCGTGCGGGCCGACAAGTGGTAATTTGGTAATATAAAATCGTTGGATCATTGGTGACATGGACATCCAAGACGTTCAAAGAGCTACCTTAGCTCGCTATTAATAACGGGAATGAAAAGTCTTCCTTGTGTACTCTCCGTGCCAAGTTTAGGCAAAACCCAAAATTTGTTGATGTTTTTATATATATTTTTTCACATATATGTTGTTTTTAAAATAAAAAATTAGGGAAATTAGGGAGGAAGAAAAATGAATTATTTAAGTGGATGAGAAAAGAAATAAAATGGAGGCAGAAGCATGCATGTTGTATAGCAAAATCATACATGCTAGAAAAGAAAAAAAAATTATCCTTAAAAAGAATCATAATTAACGATTAAGCAGGAAACAACTGATAAAGACATGTGGCATTTTCACATAATTTTGTAATAGTAAGGGTATTTATGTTATTAAAAAAAAAGTTTAGGTATAAGATAAAAAATTTTAACAATAATTGATTTACTGTTTCAAATTTGTGAGAGCAGTCAATGAAAGTAAAACCGCACCGTAGACTGTTATGAGTGAATGGAAGGAATAGCTTTTGCAAATTATGTAAAATCAACTAATTACAAGTGGGGTCTCTGTATATATATACCACAGAGGCTCAACCAACAGAAGCGTGGAAGTAAAGAATACAATTTGTAAACTCTACAGAATGTGGCGGCTATCTAGTATGCTAAGGCCTAGTATAACATGTGTATTCCATAGCTTTTCTCTTAGCTATCAATGCTGAAAGAGACTGCTAATTTTCTCTTTGACAATATAGCTATGCTAAAAGAAAAAGCAAAAAAGCAATCTCTGACGGTTGACAACTGTTTCCTCTAATTTTCTCCTTGACCATATAGCTATGCTAAAAGAGACAGCAAAAACCAATCTCTGACGGTTGACAACTATTCCTGGGAATTTTCTCTTTGACAATATAGCTATTAACGATACTTCATCCGCAGGCCTGCTATACATTGAGAGACAAAAAATGAGAAGAAGGAATATGGAGGCGAAGAGAGCTGTACTTGATTCGGTGCTAGCAATTCGCAGTGGTAGAGTCACAAAGACAAGCAGATATCTCAAGCACTCCATCCTACTGCTGCCTCATACCACTCTAAGGTTAGCTAATTCAACTAGTTAGTGCCCTCATTTTTCTTTTTCCCCTACAACCACAGCTCATCTCTCTTTCTCCTATATATGGTGTTGGTGTGCAGCTCAATTACATGCCATGCTGTGTTCTTATTTCTGATTCCGGTGCTACTTGGTGTCCTCCAACTCCACTGCCAAGCCGCAAATAAGTCACCTTTTGAGACACACCTACCCAACATGCTCACCTTTCTGTTTGCCCTCTTCATCTACTCCTTTGCTTATTATTTCTATAGTAATATCACATCTCAACTTCAGCTTATAGATTCCACTATTCCCTCAAAACTTTCAGCTGATCTTGCTCTCTTCTCTGGATCTCTGGCTTCTGTTTCATTAGCATCAGTCATGCTACCACGGGCCTTAGAGTTGTTCGCATTCATCATTTGGATTATTTCTCTTATCATATATTTTTCCTTCAACCACATCATGTTTGTGATTACATGGCTTTACCTCTCATCTAAGACTGCTGCTTCATATATCTTCGGCCTATGGAAGCACATCATCGGAAGAAGTCACGGCAGAGCTACTAGCACAGTATAACAATGAATTCTAGTAATACTGTAATATTTGGACTTTTTTTCTTTTTGGTGCCTTTTGTTATTACTATTTCAGATATTATACTCACAAATAAATTCCATTTTAAAAGAACATACACTGTTATAGAAAGATAGAATATCAGTGATATACTCTACTTTCTTTTCCTCTCTCTCTCTCTTATGTATGTGTTAAGATAGAATATCAGTGGTATATTTTACTTTCTTTTCCTCTCTCTCTTATGTATGTGTTATTATCTTTATGCCTCTTTCTCCTTCTCACTTTGCTGTTTAAAAAAATGTTTTATATTCGATTTTATACGCTAACCAATTATAAAATAGTATGTTACTTTAAAACCAAATTTGTAGCCGTTAAGATATTAGATTTAGTCATTTCTCACTTCCGTCTCGCTGAAACTGAAGAAAGAGATTGGAAAGTAGTGCCCCTTTGACCGAGGGCTCCCTTTCACATAGAAAATGGTCTCATCTTAATTAAAAATTAGTTTGAAAAGTCCTCCATTTATAGTTATCCTAAGTTTAGATATAAACTGAGATGCTATGCTCCATGCCAAATTTAAGCAAAACCCTAATTCTGTGAGAGACGTCGGAGGATGTCACGTGATCAAGGGTATTAATCAAAACTCTAAAACTGTGTTTGGTTAGGGATTTGGAAGGGAGAAAAGGGCATTTTATTGTTGATGTTTTTATATATTTTTTTTTGCGTATATGTTATTTTTGAAAAAAGAACAATTAGGGAGGAAAAAAAATGAATTATTTAAGTGGATGAGAAAAAGAAATAGAATGGAGGAGGAAGGAAGCATGATACATGGTTGGATAGCAAAATCATACATGCTAGAAAAGAAAACAAAAATTATCCTTGAAAAGAATCATAATTAACAATTAAGCGGGATGCAATTGAGAAAGACATGTGACATTTTCACATAATATTTTAGTGATAAAGGTATTTATATATGTTATAAGATAAAAAATTTCAATAATAATTTATTTCTGTTTCAAATTTAGCAAGATCTATAACTTTAATTACTTATAATCTAGTGTTAGATATTGATAATTTGATAGTTTGCAAGAACAAAAAAATGTGCTCCAGATTTATGTAAGCCTTTTGTTTTACAAGCCCCATTCTTGTTTTTTCACCCCAGATTTATAGACATACGCCTTTCCATTTACCAACGTAACATGTTGAAAGACCAATTTCAGATATACATATAGAGACAAAATGAGATAAAAGTTTGACATAAGATAGTTTGTACCGTGCACAACCACACAAATTAAGCATTACAATTTTTAATTTAACTAAAAAAGAGTTGTTGCAAAAATAATGAAGTTAGGGTATTGGATCTTCTAATAACCATTAAAAGAGTATTGCTATACATATTCTTTTTTAACTAAAATTGTTTTTATACATTTTTCTGTTTATAAATGATTAATATAGATTGTGTGTACTAGATTCAGTGCATGGAATTCGCAGCGACAAAGTCACAAAGACAAGTAGATATTTCAAGCACTCCATCCTACTTCTGCCTCGAACTAATCAAAGGTTAGTTCTCTCACTTTTCTTTGCCATGATGTCTTTCTCATTCCGGTGCTACGTGGTCTTATCTTTATGCCTCTTTCTCTTTCTCTCACTCATGCAAATTTGCCGTTAGCAAGTAGAGAAATTGACTATAATTTTTTTAAGTTTTAAAGTAAATTATATAAAATATATTTTAATTTTTAAATTTTTATATAAATTAAATATTACCAAAAAATATTTTTTCATTACATAGTAAATAAATTTAAAAGTTATTTTTTATTCCTTTGACCTATTTTTTTTTTCATTATTCTGTACGGACTCTTATATTTCGTCCTCTCATCCCTTGGTTTCTCCGAAACTGCAGAGATTGGAAAGTAGGGCTCCGCTTTGACAGAGGGCATCCCATACTGGGTTGCCAAGCGAAACCCTTCTTGAAGCTTAGTTTTTTTTTTTTTTTTTTTCCAATTATTAAATATAATAATATTTACTTTTCACGTATAGAAATGGTCTCATCTTAATTAAAAGTTAGTTTGAAAGGTTTTCCTTTTGTACTCTCCGTGCCAAGTTTGGTTCAGAAGCATGCATGCTGTATAGCAAAATCATATATCCTAGGAAAAAAAAAAAAAAGAATTATCCTTGACAAGAATCATAATTAATGATTAAGCAGAAAACAATTAGAAAGATATGAGAATTTTGTAATAGTAAGAGTATTTATGTTAAAAAAAAAGAAAAAGAAGAAGTTCATGTATAAGGTAAACCACACCCCCCGTAGACTGTTATGATAGAATGGAAGGAATAGATTTTGCAGATTATGTAAAATAAACTAATTACAAGTGGGTATATGCATACTACACAGGCACAACTGACAGACGCGTGGAAGTAAGGAATAAGATTTGTGAATTTTACAGAATGGGGCAGCTATCTAATATGCTGAGGCCAAGAATAACGTGTATACCCAAGCTTTTCTCTTAGCTATCAATGCTGGAAGAGTTGGAAAGTGCGTTAAGGTATAGACGGCAGAAGAACAGGGAATACAAACGTGTATTCCCAAGCATTGTTGTACGAATGGCTCTTGCAAACAATGGATGTGAATGTTATCAAATTAAGGTGGGGGAACCCAAAACCACTTGATCATAATCATTCCACCCTCTCTGACAGCACATCCCCTTCCCTTCCCTCCTAAATTGGGTTTTTTAAAAAAAAAAAAAAATTAATAAAAGGGAGGGAAATGGTAGAAAAGGAGGGCTTAATTAAAACCTTAAGGTGGAATGAGATAAAGAATCTGACATAAGATAGTGCGTACTGTGCACAACCACACAAATTAAGCATTACAATTTTTCATTAAACTTAAAAAGAGTTGTTGCAAAAATAATGAAGTTAAGGTAATGGATCTTCTAATTTCCATTAAAAGAGTATTGTTATGCATATTCTTTTTTAAATAAAGTTATTTTTATGCTTTTTTTTTTTTGCTTATAAGTAATTAAAATAGATTGTGTGTATAGACTAGGTTCAAATCTAGTTGAAAGAGACAAATAATATGCGACCTCAAAAGGGAAAGCTTGCAATATGTAAGCCATTTGTTTTACAAGCCCCATTTTCTTTTTCACCCCAGATTTATATATACACCTTTCCATGTAACATGAACGGAAAGATTCTTAGTAGGCCCCCTAATATAAAGCACTTCACATGCCATGATGTCTTCTTATTTCTGATTGAAAGAGAGAGAGCAAAATCTGAAGCTGCCCAAAATATTTCTTAATATTATGATCGACATCCTGCGTAGCTTCTCCCTTTGATGAGACAACTACTCCTGCGAATTTTCTGTTTGGCAATGTAGCTATTAACGCTGCTTCATCCCAGGCCTGCTAGACATTAAGAGACAAAAATCAGAAGAAGGAATATGGAGGCGAAGAGTGATCCACTTGGTTCAGTGGAATTCGCAGAGGTAAAGTCACAAAGACAAGCAGATATCTCAAGCACTCCATCCTACTTCTGCCTCATACCACTCAAAGGTTAGTCAGTTCAACAAGTTAGTGCCCTCATTTTTCTTTTTCCCCTACAACCAGAGCTCATCTCTCTTTCTTCTAATATGGTTATGGGGATGGTGTTGGTGTGCAGCTCAATTACATGCCATGCTGTGTTCTTATTTCTGATTCCAGTGCTACTTGCTGTCCTCCAACTACACTGCCAAGCCTCAAATAAGTCATCTTTTGAGACACACCTACCCAACATGCTCACCTTTATGTTTGGCCTATTCATCTACTCCTTTGCTTATTATTTCCATAGTAATATCACATCTCAACTTCAGCTTACAGATTCTACTATTCTCTCAAAGATTTCAGCTTTTTTACAGATTCTACCACAGGCTTTGGAGTTGTTCGCATTCATCATTTGGATTATTTCGCTTATCATATATTTTTCCTTCAACCCCATCATGTTTGCGATTAGATGGCTTGACCTCTCATCTAAGACTGCTGCTTCATATATCTTCGGCCGATGGAAGCATATCACTGGAAGAAGTTACAGCGGAGCTACTATCAGAGTATAACATAGTGAATTCTTGCAATATTGGAATATTTGGACCTTTTTTTTTTTTGGTCGCTTTAGTTATTATGATTTCAGATATTATATTTCAAGAAAAAATTCCATTTTAAAAGAACATATATTGTTGTAAGCTATATAATGGAAGAAAGATAATATTGATATTTATACTCTATTTTCTTTTCCTCTCTCTCATGTATGTGTTTTTATCTTTATGCCTCTTTCTCCATCTCTCACTTGCTGTTTCAAAAAATGTTTTATATTCTCTCTCACAATATTTTACACTAACCAATTATAAAAAAGTATGCTATTTTAAAACCAAATAGTATGCTGCTTCATATATCATTTATTATTTCTGTTTGTTTATGTTGAACGAAAGCAATCTCTTGGGGATTATATGCTTTCTCCTACTTGTACTCTGGTTTCTTCCAGGAACCTTTGCGTGCGTCTATATCAAGTCAACTGAGGACTTCACTTCAGAATCTAACTATTGCAAATGAAATTCTGGAACAAGCAGTACAAGTTGTCACGAATGATAATCTTGATCTTGGTTGAGCAGTAATTGAGCAGGCTGCTACTGATAAGGTTAGCTCTTACAAATGTAATCTTTGTTTGTTGATGATATGGTTATAATTATTTATGTCAGCTCTTTTTATATACTAGATATGCGATCCAGGTATTTACTAATTTATAGTTGTGGCTTCCACTGGGGTTGACACTGGACAGCGGTATGGTTGTTGTCCTTGTAATGTTTCTCTATGAATATAAAATATGATAATTAAATTTTATGAAGTGATGGAAATTATGCTATGGTTTAGTGAATGTTTCATTGGAAGTTCTAGCAAGCAAATCACAAGGTAATGAGAATCCTGAACCACCAGTTCTTATCATGCATCATTGGACAATTACTGAAGAATTATCTAAACTCGGTTAATTTCATTTTATTTAAAATTTTCCTTTTAAGGTAAACAAGAAATTAAGTGTTTTTTTTAATTGCATTAAAATACCAAAATTGAAGTATTACAGTATGAACTAATAATGAGATGTAATCTTTGTGGATAACAGGATGCTTTTATGCTATTACAATGATGACAAGTTGGGCCAGTTAACCAAATATTTTGCTATTATGCAATCTTCACATGTTCTACATGAAGTTTTTAGGGTTTTGAATCCATGCAGCTTTTTAAGCAGTTCTGTAGTTTAATTGGTATGATCTATGAATTAATTCCCCCTTGCCTTTTGATTTATGGTGATGCAATCATGCAAATTGGTTAAAGATTAGTCCTTTTAACATTTCAATTTATTGCTACCTGATATTTACTTCTTTGGGGGCTCTGGTGGCGTGCTATTTTCTAGGCAATAAGCACCATTGATATAGAGATGGGTCAACAGCTTTCTTTGAGAAGGAAGCATCGAGAGGGTATGGGTCCCACATTTTTTGATGCAAACTTGTACACCCAAGGTTCTATGGGTGGTGTGTCAGAGCCCCTTCGCCCAAAACCTGGTCAATTGTCCCTCTCGCAACTGCGCGTGTACGAGGTATTTGACTTGCTGTCTTTTGATATATGCTGGGATTGGTTACTGTGAAGAATATTTCTCAATGTCTTCCTGTCTATTTATATTGGGACTTTGTTCGGCTTCCCTGGCAAAACCAGTCTAGCCAGAGCCCACATTCTATGCCGGCTAGTGTCACTGTTCAATCTGGGACTGCTGGTCTCACTGGCACCTATGGTTCTCCATTAGGACAGATCAATCCGGGTTACTCTACTGGCCCTGAAAGTACTGGATATGAAGCAGCTTCTTGATCATCTGATCTTATGGTGGACTCTAATTTGGCTCCACATTTTAGGTGCATATTTTATTTGTTATTGTATCATTGTCTTTGAGTGTTTGACATCGTGAATTTGAAACTTCCATTTGTGCTTACAATCATGTATTTCATATTATAGTGGTTCTGCACTTCACCTTAGAGCGTCTGACAATCTTTCCCAGCATAGTTTGGAGAATGATTCTGTTGCTGCCTCATTTCCTTCAGCTGCTACAACCCGAGTTACATCCTGTGGATCCTTCAGATCCTGTTAAAGTGAGAAATTCAAACTCGTATATTTATCCATGTTTGTGATGAGATCATAATTTGTTATCTAAATGTTTCAGGGACGTTTTGCAAGGAATCTGGAGCTTCTTCATAGCCACTAGCTTCGCCGGTTGCCAGCATTGGAAGCAGCATCTCAGAGCCGTCTCTTCCTACAAGGGGTGCGCTGGATGAATACCAAATTGTTGCACAAAAGGTTTTCATTCTTTTTGTTATATATATGCATGCATGCATGCATGCACACACACACACACACACGCACACACATATATATTTGTATTTTGTACATCTCATAGAGGGAATCTTATATAACCATACGTTTACTTTGATATACCATGTAACATAGTACTAACATAATCAGTCCACCTTTCCATGTCTTTATAACCCAATTTCAGTACTTCCGATATTGTCTGTTCTGATTTGTGTTTAACTTGCCATCAGGATGCAAATGAAAGCTTTAGGTACTTAGGGTTGTTGGGATTAGCTTAAGCCATAGGATAATTGGTAAAGCAACAAATTCCTGCCTTCCTGGTTGCAAGAAATTTGCTATATAATGATGAAACCTTTAAATATAGATGTGTTAAGAGTCACATTCGGGGAATATCTTTTAATTTTAACATTTTCCTTTTCATTCTTCTTTAAGGGAACAAGGGAGATATTTTATGTATTCATGGGGACTTTGTAATGAGAATTTATTAATTAAGTTCTTGTAGAGCAAACATTTCCTATGTGAATTTCAGACACAAACTTGCAATTTTATGTGGAAGTGCAATGAAAAAAGATTGACTACCTGGTGGTTGTGCTGTGTGTTGTCTCCTAATTTTCTTTCTTTAACGCTATTGCAGCTTAAAGTTTGTCTTAGATTATCCTTTTACTTACAATAACCCCATACCTAATTGGTTTCAGTTGGAAGCTTTGGTGAATACCGAGTCTAGGTAATCAGATATTCAGGTATGTGTTTCTGGTTCACTGTATTTACAAAACTAGTGGTAGATTTGAGTTAGTACTTTATATCACTACATGCCTTCCTTTTTCCTAGCTTATTAAGTGTGTAGTTTGCAAGTTTTTTCTTTCACTGCCGTGTGTTTCAGTGACTTAGTTGGATTTTTGCTTTGCTTTTCTATAGGGAGTGGTTTCTGGGGTTCCTGAAATCATACTCAGATGCGTTACTCGAGATGAGGCAGCCTTAGCAGTGGCTCTAAAGGTGCTCTACATATTAGTGGGTTTACTGTTTATTTATTAAAGTCAATGTTTTGTACCAAATGTAAATGCTTTAAGTAGGAATGCCAACAGGGTGGGGGCGGGGGTTTCAATTACCTACATGATGTCTTATAATCTACTTTCAGTTGAAGGACTTCATATGGTTGTCTAAATATTTTCTGTACTTTTGAAGTTAACTTGTTTTATTCTTTTGAAAACAGGTTTTCAAAGGTTTATATGATAATGCTTCAAACAAATTCATGTGGGGGCTCATCTTGCAATCCTGACTGCTATTCGAGATGTTTGCAAGCTTGCAGTGAAGGAGCTCACTAGTTGGGTATGATTTAGTTGGCAGTCTAACTGATTTTAACTGGAATGTTGTCTCTTCAGGCTTCAGTGAGGCATGGTTTTTACACTATTGCCTGCTTGAGTAATGTTAACTTACATAAATGATTCTTCTAAGCCTTGTAATTAATTTTTTTTTTTTTTTTTATGTTTTTTTAAATGGGTGAGTAGAATTGCATATCTGACAAATATCTACTTAGGGTTTCCTGATGTAGGTCCACATTTTTACCCTAGTTTGTGACCATATATACCTTGCTTGCCTCCTTTAAACCATCAGTTATCATTATTCAAGTCTAGTTCGGTTGTTTGGGTTCTTATCACCAAAGCATGATGCAGGAAAAAGCTCAAGCTTCAACTCCTTATGGGCCACTTGACAGGTAGCTACTCTTGCTTGTTTGACGCTCATGAAAGGATTAACCAATGATGTTCTCTTTTCCAGTCACACTTTTTCTTTTTTTGAAAAAGCGTAACTGATTTTCGAAACATGTTCTGACAACTAATTAACTTTTTCAACAAGAACAATGTTCCCTTTTAAGATCTTTGATGACATTTCATTTTATTGTGTGAACAGATCAAGTGGGCCAAGTGTTAGTTTCCCACCACCGGTGCATTCAATCATATTTTCTATCCTAGGCGTGATCATTCAACATATTCAAAATAAGTGTCAATCCATGAAAATTTCTCCTTACGAAGAACAAAATGGCATCACTTTGGGGATTTACATCAGTTTATTCCTTTATGCCATGGCTTTGTTGGCTGAATTTGGCTGCAAAATCTCCAACCAAGCTCTTTTTTTGTTAGTTAAAAGGTTTAGTCCCTTATTGGGAACTTTAGTTGTGATCATGCATATCTTTCTCTTAAGCCTCAAATTTGGCTGCTTTACACTCACCTTATGGGCTATCTTTCTTGTGGAAGCCCTTCTAAGTTCACTTCAAGAGATGATGCAAATTTATCGATGCCTTTCTGACAAGCTTTCCAGTATAAGTGAAATAATGAATGCTTATTTTCACAGCATCAGTGAGAAGGCAAAGAAATATTTTCATTGGGAAGATGAATTGCCTCAGTGATATGGGTTGATAACCAGACTAAAGTCCTTGTGACTTACCTAGCCAACCAATAAATTGTGATTGGTTTAGTTCATCATATTTAGTTTTCTGTTATTAAGTTAATTGGTCCACCTGTAATTTAGTTGTTCTAGTTGTAAAGTCTCCAAGCTAAATAACAATACTTCTTCTCTCAACTTTTCTCTTTAGAATTCTTTGAATCCTCTGTTCTAGTCTTCTTCGTCAATCTCTTCTTTGGTTTGATACTGATTATGGTATCAGGAGGCCATGGCCCATCGTGATGCTGCTCAAACTCTGAAAGACAAAATCAATATTATTCAGACATTCAGCCAACCTCTCACAATCAAACTTGATCGCAACAATTTTTTGTGATCTGGAGAAACCAGATTCTCAACATAGTAATTGCTAATGGCTTCAGTGATTTGCACTCAAAGATGTCCTGAGAGATTGATTCAAGAAACCAATCACAATTAACCACTGGTTAGCTAGCTACGTCACAATGACATTTTAGTTTGGTTATCAGGTTCTCCCTTGAAATTTCTTGAATCCCCCCTCCCCGAAAAATGAAAAAGGACCTCGACAAAGTTTTGTACTTCCAAATTAAGTTAATGCATGAGTTAACTAGTAAAAGGATATATTTTGGGCCAGACTATATATTTGATCAACCAAAAATTTAAAAAAATTTAAGAGTAAATATATATTTTCTCTCTTACAATATTAGTTAATTTAATCTTTCGCAGTTAAAATTTATTAATTTGATCCTTCACATTCAAAATTCCTATTCATTTTATTCTAACACTTTAAATTTATTAATTTGATCTCTTATATTTCAAATTTCATATCAATTTTTTTTATCTTAAACTTATTAATACTTACAGTTTTAATAAGTTTAACAATGGTTTAAACGGCTAAAAAATGCTAGAATGATGAAATTAATATGAATTTTAAAATATAAGGAATTAAATTAATAAACTTGAAGTATGAGAGATCAAATTGATTAAGGTTTTAAGTGTAAAAGACTAAAATAAGTATTTATTACTCTTAATTTAATAAGTCTTTTCACATGCCTCTCACTGTTATATGTATATATATATATATATATATATATATATATATATATATATATATATATATATATATATATATATATATATATATATATTGACATGGTTTTTTTTTGTTTTTTTTTCAATTATAACTCACATTGGTATATCTAATACTATAAACAGGGAGAGAGAAGGGGTGGCCATAGCCCCTTTACATTTATAATTTTTCCTTAGTATTATGTAGGTATTGTATATTTGGCTCCCTAAAATCTTTATAAAATTTGACATTACCTAAATTGAAAAGAATCAATGAGACTGTATGGAAGATTTTTCTTAACTTCGTACATCGTAATAAGTTTTAGTAACACAAGTTTTTGTTTAATGGCTTACAGATTGAGTATTTTCTTGCCCAAGAGACTATAATGTAACTAGAAAATCTCTATTCTTATAATTTATCACGCTATTGACAAAACAATTATTACCTTTTAAAACTAGATATAAAATTTATTAGTTTAGGAAAATTTCAATTTCAATTTTGCTATTTCTATAGTGGACGTTGCGTCTTCGAGATAATGAATTATGATAGACAGTGCGCAACATAAACAATATCTACATGGCAAACCAGTTAGTAAGATTGAGAGTCTAATGAGCAGTTTGTATGTAATTACAGGATTTGGGTATGTTTTCTTTTTCTATTCCTTTATGAATTAAGTTACATCATCAAAACTATACATTTATTTTTTTTTAAATGAGATTTATATTGATTAAATTGGTTCAATAATTTGGTAAGAATATTTCTTGTTGATTATTATTCTATTATATAATCTATATTTTAGAAATTTTTTTGTTATTGATTTTTATGTTTTTTAATATACACCCCATGTGTGCATGTATATATTTTAGAGTTAAAAGATGTTTAAGGTAAAAAAATATTGACTCATTTCTAAAAAAAAGACGAGAGAAATAATAATAATAATAAAAAAATCTGTCTAGTGTATAAAGTGCAACTTTAAATTTAGAGATTAATAAAAAAATTTAAGGGTAAAAGTCAACAATATGATTTACCCTAATTTCACCAAATCTAATCAGTTAATACATGTTTGTTCAGTTTTTTCATATGCACTTTTGTATTTTAACTATTGTATTTATATGCACTTTTTAATCGTGGTTTCCTTATGTTCAAATCTTAGTTTCACCCAAAACTATAAATTATTGACTAAGATGATAAACCCCCATACTTAGTTCTAATAAAAGTAATTCTCGTAAAAGAAATAAATAAATTATATTGTAGCATCACATCTTGAAATTAGGCTAAAAACAGAAGGACAATGACGTGAAAAATCAATAATACTCTATGCATTGATTTGTATATGTGGTTGAACTCATTCTCCTTGATCAATGATGCTAAGTTGTTTAATTGGCTGTAGGAGTACACTGTATTGTGAATAACTGAACATACTCCAAAGTTATATATATTGTCTAGTCTCTGGTCTTTCTCTTTGGTCAAGTTTTCTTGATGCTTTATATTGTCTTTTTTCTCTTCAACGTATGTTGCTTTTGGAAAGCAAAACGGAAATCAAGGCGAAGAAAACTAAAGTAACAGGATGATGAAGAGAAAGGAAGAAGAAAATGGGGAGGAAAGATGCATGCTTGCATGGCTGTATGACAATATGTAGGCTATCATTAGCCATTTATATAGACTGGTGGATTTTCTACACATTTAGATTTGTCTTAGTAAAATCTCTGACACATGTTGGTCCTGTAGATTCCTAAAATTTGTTGAATACATAAAAATTATTCACGCAAAGTGATAGTTTAATTGGAAGTTGCTAGGAAAACTTCCTACAAATGAGCAATAAGTCAAGTATCTCTATCTCTCTATATAATTAATTAAATGGGTTCATAAAAAATTTTGTCATTATTATAATCGACTTTTAAAAGTTGGTCAATTTTACTGTTTAAGTCTCTTTTGTACCTTATATCTCCAACAAACTTACTTTGCACTTTATATATATTATTTATCTTTTTAGTCATATTATAATTTGATTTCGATCGTGGAAACTTATCTTTAAAAGAAATTACGAAGAACTTACAATTAAAATTTTTATAATTGCTTACATGGTTTCACACAAGTCGTCTGCGTGTTGAAGTAGATTTTTCAAAAATTGGGAGTACTCTTTGAATTATGTGTGTGTGTGTGTGTATATATATATATATATATATATATAAAATATTTCAATACCTTTCTTCACATGAGGATATTATACTGGTTTGAAAACTTCCCAGAAAGGCAATATATTATCGTAAGAAATCACATAACACAGATATTTTAGCCATTGCGATGGAATGTTGGTTCAATGACTAAAAACTGGAATTGTATTCTAAGGCGAGTTTGAGTAATGTAAATATATATTGATAGATAATTCATAAATATTTTTATAAATACTCTTTAAATTTTGAAATCTTCTAAGCGTTAGAGATTATTTGAGATCAAATTTACCTAATTTTTTTTTTACTTAAAAAAAGCCTTTGGCAACGTTTAAAATATTTTTATGCTTTGTGAAATCTAGAAACGAGAGGTTCACTCATATACCATTTACAATAAAAAGAAAAACAAACACTTCCAAAAAAAAAAAAAAGTGAAAAATCGATATGTTACTATCCATGTTGTAGGTTTTTTTTTTTTTAAAAAAATAAACATGTTGTAGCTTTTTTAAACCATGATAATATATATATATATATATATATATATATATATATATATATATACACACACACACACACTTTTAAATTATTTTAGTATCTGAAAAATTTCATACAACCATTATCAAAATTCATGAGAGTAACTCTAAGGGAAAATAAATTGCTTAGTACAAATTTCAAGATTTGAACCTTGACTGACTTGGATTAATCTATTTGTTAAATTTTCTGCTTTTGTAGTGATGAATAAAAATGAGAGTTGGTATAATAATTGAATGAACTATTCCCACGTAACTCTTCAACTATAAGTAGTAACAAATTTATTTACTATGATTAAATTAAACAATGAGCCACTTGACATGCAAGTGGCCATGAGTGTTTCATGGGAAAGGCTTGTTTGTAAAGTGAATTATTGGAGTTGTTTGTTAGCTCAATGGAATTTTAATCAATCCCTTAATTGATTTTGATGAAAAAAATATTTTTAAAATTTGTTTAATTTGTTGAAAAAAATTTTATTTTTCAAATATATATGTTTTATGATTTTTACCAAATAAAATGAGTATTTTAGTTATGTCTTTGGTTTCTAAATTTTTTGGTTCACTTTCTAAAAATATTTTTGGATAATATCTTCTTACACAAAATTAGTATTTTTGTGTTTGCCTTTTAAAATTATTTTGTGACAAAAGTGAATGATTATAATTAATTAATTTTTGGTATATTATTTTTTCTCTTTTCTGAAAAATCTTCTCTGCAATTACTGCAGATTTTTCTTTTTCACGCCTCCCATCATTTCTAACCTTACTGGCTTGCGGAAAAATAAAATAATCTTTTTTTAATTTTTCCTCTCTACCGTCGATGCCCATTTTACTTATCTTGGTGAACAAGTTTTTGAAAAGTTGCAACAAAAGGCATTTTTTACAAAGTCAACCAATCATGCTTTATGGGAAAAGCAAATGGCGGAGGTGCAGGTTGCCTCACGTGTGCAAAAACAGGACAAGCACAATTAAAGCTTAACCAAACCATTACTCTTTAACTGTGGGTTAAATGATTAATCTATAGGACAATGCAATATTAGCCCACTTTATTGGGCCACCAAACTGTAGCAACATGGGCCTAGAGAGGAAGCTATCCAACAACTCTTTTTCTGGCAACAGCTCCAGTCCAACAATTTGATTTTGTAAATTGTCTAGCTAGCCCATAATTTCCTACAAAACAAAAAGATTTGTGGACAATAAACAAAAGACCCAATGTGCAACATGAAACAAATGGTAGGAAATATTATTGTCACTTGGACAAAGTTTTGCACAAGCAACCGAGCTCAACTAGAGAAAAGAAACTTTCAACAACAAATGATGATGTTTCTAACAGTCATATTTTCAGATGACTATATAAGAAAGGAGAAGCTTCATGAGAAAAGTTAGAAGAAGAGTTTACAAAAATTCATTTGCACATTCTCTCAAGAGTTCTCAAGTTTTCATCTTCTCTTCTTCATTCTTGTACACTAACTCTTTCATCTTGAACATCATTCTGGTGTACTGGGCATAACTGGGATATTAGCTAAAACAAGTAGCACGTGTTTAAGCTTGATCACTTCTACTCTAAAAATTCTTTTATGTAAAAGCAGTTTGCCGAAATACTCTCTATTGTAACCCTGTTGAGGGTAAGTATAGTCTTTTAGAGACATAGTCAAAGCTGTAAAGGTTTTGTGGCCTTTGCTACTGTTCGCAGTTTACGCAACCTTGGGCAGGGACAAAAGTTAAGGACAAAATATGGTCTCCTATTAGTAGAAATATAATAAAATAATATTATAATAAATTATTTCAAATATTTTTTAACTAATGCTAATAGAGTAAGAAAAAAATAATAATTATCCCTTATAAATATGTGTCATATTTTTATTATTTTACTTGTTGAAATAAGAAAGTAAAAGATTTCGTTGAAATTGTTCTTTGGAAATTTCTGAAAAAACTGATAAGAGATTCTTCTTTCCATCGGAACAAAAGGGCCCATGTTACTAAATTCCGAACCCTCCAAGTCAAGTCGGTGCTTGCTGTGGTACGAAGGGCTGTTGCAAACAATGGATGTGAATGTTATTAAAAACAATGATGTGAATGTTATCAAATTAAGGTGGGGAAAACCCAAATGCACTTGACTGAATCATAATCATCTCACCCTCTCTCACATGGAAGGCATCACCTCTTCTCGCTAGGAAAGGGACTTTGACTAAAACCCATCTCACCCTCTCTCACGTGTAACGGCACCATCACCTCTTCTCGCTAGGAAAGGGACTTAATTAAAACCCTTAAGGTGGAATGAGATAAAGAATTTGACATAAGATAATGTGTACTGTACACAATTACACAAATTACGCGTTACAATTTTTAATTTAATTAAAAAAAAGTTGTTGCAAAAATAATGAAGTTAAGGTATTGGATCTTCTTATAACCATTAAAAGAGTAATGTTATAAATATTCTTTTTTAACTAAAGTTGTTTTTATACATTTTTTTTTGTTTATAAATAATTAATATAGATTGTGTGTATACACTAAGTTCAAACCTAGTTGAAAGAGACAAATAATATGCGACCTCAAAAGGAAAATACTAGTTTATAGATGTACACCTTTCCATTTACTAACTTAACATATTGAACGGAAAAGCTTCTTAGTAAGCTCCCTAATATACTCAGAGTAAAGGAGAAACATGTGAAGTTATTTTAATATTAGACTTTTAAAATACTTTGGTATGAAGTCTAAAAAAGTAGTAATTTGTACCACCCATGACTCAATAGAATTATCATCAAAGGGTCATTGTTGACATGAATATCCAGTAAGTTCAAAGACCAATTTCAGCTACTAATACCTCTTCGTTGCAAGGCCAGATATACAATGAGAGAGAAAATGAGAAGAAGGAATATGGAGGCGAAGAGAGCTGTACTTGATTCAGTGCTAGCAATTCGCAGTGGCAAGGTCACAAAGACAAGTAGATATCTCAAGCACTCCATCCTACTTCTGCCTCGTATTATCACAGTATAACACAGTGAATTCTTGCAATATTTGGATTTTATTTTTTTTTTGGTGGCTTTAGTTATTATGATTTCAGATATTATACTTAAGAATAAATTCCATTTCTTTTATATTGTTGTAAGCTATATAATGGAAGAAAGATAGAATATCAGTGATATAAATCTATTTTCTTTTCCTCTCATGTATGGGTTTTTATCTTTATGCCTCTTTCTCCTTCTCTCACTCACGCAAAAAATGTCTCATATCTCGTTTTAAAATATTTTATATGCTAAATAATTACAAAATAATATACATATATTATTATTTTTTTAATCCATAACATACTTTAAAACCAGATATAATGTACTTTTGAAGCTACTAGATATTGTCCTCTCCCGGTGATTGCGGTGAAACTCAAGAAAGAGATTGGAAAGTAGGGCGCCTTTGACAAAGGGCCTCCAATGCTGGGTTGGCCAGTGAAACCCTTCCTTTAGGCTTAATTTTTTTTTTAATTATTAAATATAATAATATTCTCTCTTCGCATTCATAAAGGTCTCATCTTAATAAAAAATTAGTTGAAAAGTCCTCCTTTTATAATTAACCCAAGTTTAGATATACATTGAGTTGCTATGCTCCATGTCAAATTTAGGCAAAACCCAATTGTGTGAGAGAAGTGGGAGGGTGTTTTCTTTCGTCAAGCTTTGTCGATGAGACCATTTTCTTATCATATATTTTTCCTTCAACCATATCATGTTTGTGATTAGCCTCTCATTTAATATTGCTGCTTCATATATTTCATATTTACTTGTAGCAACGTATGATAGAGGCAATTTCACTAACACCCTTTTGTTTTGTGGCCTTTGCTACTGTTCGCAGTTTACGCAACCTTGGGCAGGGACAAAAGTTAAGGACAAAATATGTTCTCCTATTAGTAGAAATATAATAAAATAATATTATAATAAATTATTTCAAATATTTTTTAACCTATACTAATAGAGTAAGATAAAACTTATCTTAAGACAAAAAATAATAATTATCCCTTAAAAATATGTGTCATATTTTTATTATTTTACTTGTTGAAATAAGAAAGTAAAAGATTTCGTTGAAATTGTTCTTCGGAAATTTCTGAAAAAACTGATAAGAGATTCTTCTTTCCATCGGAACAATAGGGCCCATGTTACTAAATTCCGAACCCTCCAGGTCAAGTCGGTGCTTGCTGTTGTACGAAGGGCTGTTGCAAACAATGGATGTGAATGTTATTAAATTAAGGTTGGAAACTAAACGCTCTTGGCTGAATCTTACTCTTTCTATCCTTTCTCACATGCGACAGTATCATCTCCTCTCCTCCCAAATCAGTATTTTTAAAAAAAATTTAATGAGAGGGAAATGATAAAAGAGTTGGCTTAAGTAAAACCCTTAAGGTAAAATGAGATAAAGAGTTTAAAATATAACCCACAAATTAAGCATTATAATTTTTAATTTAACTAAAAAAGAGTTGTTGCAAAAATAATGAAGTTAAGGTATTGGATCTTCTAATAACTATTAAAAGAGTAATGTTATACATATTCTTTTTTTCACTAAAGTTGTTTTTATACAATTTTTTTGTTTATAAACAATTAATATAGATTGTGCGTATAGACTAAGTTCAAACCTAGTTGAAAGAGACAAATAATATGCGATCTCAAAAGGAAAATACTAGTTTATAAATGTACACCTTTCCATTTACTAACGTGACATGTTGAACAAAAAAGCTTCTTAGTAAACCCCCTAATATACACAAAGTCAAGGAGAAACCTTTGAAATTATTTTTCCAAGGTCATTGTTGACGTGAATATCCAATAAGTTCAAAGACCAATTTCAGCTTTCTGATGTACATCGAGAGAAAAAATGAGAAGAAGGAATATGGAGGCGAAGAGAGCCGTACTAGATTCGGTGCATGCAATTCGCGGCGTCAAAGTCACAAAGACAAGTAGATATCTCAAGCACTCCATCCTACTTCTGCCTCATACCAATCTATGTGTTTTTCTCTTTATGCCTCCTTCTCTTTCTCTCACTCATGCAAATTTACTGTTTCAAAAAATGTTTCGAATTTGTCTCAAAATATATTTATAAGCATTTGATGCATACATTGTTGTTTTATTATTTTTAAATTAGTAACATACTTTAAAACCAAATGTGATGTACTTTTCAAGATATATTAAGGTCTATTTAATATACTGAAAAGAAAAAAAAAAAAGAGTAAACTTTATTTTTTTTTATTTTATATTATTTGATAGTTCTAAAGTAAAATAAAGTCTAATTTCCATAATATTACTTTCCCTCAAATTAAGAATTAAGAATACAACTTTCCTTTAGTATTAGAAGAAAAACAAAAGAAGGAAATGAAAAGAATTTTTATGTTAAAACAAATCCAACTTTCATTTTCAGTTTTTTTTTTTGGTTAAATATTGTTATAGTTTTTTAAGTGGAGAATTTTTTTTTATATAGACTTTAATGTTATTTCTTTTGGTTGATTTTTTTTTTTTTTTTGGTTATTTTTGGCAATGTTGGTGAACAAGTTTATTATTATTATGTAGTTCTATTATATTCATACTATAATAATCTAAATTTAAATGATTACCATATAAAAAAGTAATATATTAAATCTGTACAATACTAATACAATGTAGTTTTTTTTTAAAAAAAAAATTAAGGTGAATATTAATTATAAAATTTTACAACAATCAAGTTGAAAAATTAAAGTATTTTTAAAATTTTAAAATAAAAGACAATTTTATACTTACACAAAAATATATTTTATTTTTAAATTTTTTTATACAAATTAAACATTACAAAAGAAAATAAATCTTTTTTTATTACATACTAAATAAATTTAAAGGTTATTATTTTTTTCTATTCCTTTGACCTATTTTTTCTTTTCATCATTCTGTTATATTTTGTCCTCTCATCCCTTGGTTTCGCCGAAACTGAAGAGATTGGAAAGTAGGGCACCCCTTTGACAGAGGGCCCCCATGCTGGGTTGCCAATCGAAACCCTTCTTGAGGCTTAGTTTTTTTTTAAATTATTAAATATAATAATATTCACTTTTTACGTATAAAAATTGTCTCATCTTAATTAAAAGTTACTTTGAAAAGTCTTCTTTTGCACTCTCCGTCCCAAGTTTGGTTCAGAAGCATGCATGTTGTATAGCAAAATCATACATGCTAGAAAAGGAAAAAAAAAAATTATCCTTGAAAAGAATCATAATTAACGATTAAGCGGGAAATAATTGACAAAGACATGAGGCAGTTCCACAGAATTTTGTAATAGTAAGGGTATTTATGTTATTAAAAAAAAAGAAGTTCAGGTATAAAAAAAAAATTTTCAACAATAATTGATTTACTGTTTCAAATTTCTGATAGCAGTCGATGAAAGGAAAGAGAATAACGTGTGTTCCTAGCTTTTCTCTTAGCTATCAATGCTGAAAGAGACAGCAAAAACCAATTTCTCTGACGGTTGGAAGAGATGGAAAGTGCGTTAACGTATAAGAACAGGCAATACAAAAGTGTCAAAACTATAGAAACGACTTAAAGTGGATTGTCGTAAACCAATTTTCTGTAGATTGAAAGAGAGAGCAAAATCCTGAAGCTGCCCAAAATATTTATTAATATTATTATCAACGTCCTGCGTAGCTTCTCCCTTTGATGAGACAACTATTCCTGCTAATTTTGTCTCTGACAATATAGCTATTAACGCTGCTTTATTCCCAGGCCTGCTATACATTGAGAGACAAAAGCCACTAGAAATATTCTTGTTATTGCTTCGACTCATATTCCCAAAAAAGTAGATTCTACTATGAGAAGAAGGAATATGGAGGCGAAGAGAGCTGTACTTGATTCAGTGCTAGCAATTCGCAGTGGTAAAGTCACAAAGACAAGCAGATATCTCAAGCACTCCATCCTACTTCTGCCTCATACCACTCAAAGGTTAGTTAATTCAACTAGTTAGTACTCTCATTTCTTTTTCCCCTACAACCAGAGCTCATCTCCCTTTCTCCTTATATGGTGTTGGTGTTGGTGTGCAGCTCAATTACATGCCATGCTGTGTTCTTATTTCTGATTCCGGTGCTACTTGGTGTCCTCCAACTCCACTGCCAGGCCGCAAATAAGTCTCCTTTTGAGACACACCTACCCAACATGCTCACCTTTCTGTTTGCCCTATTCATCTACTCCTTTGCTTATTATTTCTATAGTAATATCACATCTCAACTTCACCTTACAGATTCTACTACTCCCTCAAAGCTTTCAGCTTATCTTGCTCTCTTCTCTGGATCTCTGGCTTCTGTTTCATTAGCTTCAGTCATGCTACCACGGGCCTTAGAGTTGTTCGCATTCATCATTTGGATTATTTCTCTTATCATATATTTTTCATTCAACAACATCATGTTTGTGATTTGATGGCTTTACCTCTTATCATTGTGTATATATACCAATTGGTGGATGAATAAAGTTGACTCTTTTAGAGACTCTATTTTTCTCTCTTTTCAATTCTCTCTACTTTATTCTCCGTGTTTATTTTTTCACAACATCATCCAATTAATTATCAAAGTTGCAACAAAATAAACAAGCAAAATTGGAGAGCCACATATGCATTTGGTTGTTGGAGTATCAACAAGCAATCATATGTGCAAACATAAATTAACAAAATAATCAAAGGGCGCTAGTACCTGGTGCTTTTGAATTTGAAAGAAAATGGGATTGAATTTTCCTTGTAGCTTCATCATACGCAATCTTCATTGGAGAAAAGAACTATTGTGCTGATAATGTTACGTAAAAAAGTAGACACAGAGAATAAAGTAGAGAAAATTGATAAAAGAGAAAAATTGAATCTCTAGAAAGGCCAACTTTATTTTTTAACCAAAGAAATATATATACACAATAAAAGTAAAACTTTAACCTTAAAAGGATAATATTTATTTAATAAATTATAAATAAATAAATACTAAGTCAACCTTAGAGAATATTCTATTAAATGAACATCCAATCAAAATATTCATAATAATAACAAATTATTAAAAATATTTTTAACCAATAATAATAGAGTAAGATAAAAATTATCTTAAGACAAAAAAAAAAAAAAATTCAACCCTTATAAATATATGTTATATTTTTATTATCTTACTCGTCGAAATAAGAAGATTTCGTTAAAAGTGTTCTTTGAAAATTTCTTAAAAAGTTAATCATAGATTCCTGAAAAATATGGCCCTAGTGCTGCTAAATTCCCAACCACCCCAAGTCAAACAGGTGCACCAGCAATCAAGTGCTAAACGGAGGTTGAAAACAATGACGTCAACGTTATTAAATTAAGGCGGAAGAGACAGGAAACATGAACCCTCAAATGCAGAGTCATACAAATTAAGCGTTACAATTTTTAATAGTACCACACATTTTAGCTATAAATACCGCTTCGTGGCAAGACCAGATAAACATTGACAGACAAAATGAGAAGAAGGAATATGGAGGCGAAGAGAGCTGTACTAAATTCAGTGCATGCAATTCGCAACGTCAAAATCACAAAGACAAGTAGATATCTCAAGCACTCCATCCTACTTCTGCCTCGTACTACTCAAAGGTTAGTGCCCTCATTTTTCTTTTCCCCTACAAAAAGAGCTCATCTCTCTTTCCTCCTTATATGGTGTTGGTGTGCAGCTCAATTACATGCCATGGTGTCTTCTTATTTCTGATTCCGGTGCTACTTGGTGTCCTCCAACTCCACTGCCAAGCCGCAAATAAGTCACCTTTTGAGACACACCTACCCAACATGCTCACCTTTATGTTTGCCCTATTCATCTACTCCTTTGCTTATTATTTCCATAGTAATATCACATCTCAACTTCACCTTACAGATGCTACTATTCCCTCAAAGCTTTCAGCTTATCTTGCTCTCCTCTCTGGATCTCTGGCTTCTGTTTCGTTAGTTTCAGTCATGCTACCACGGGCTCTAGAGTTGTTCGCATTCATCATTTGGATTATTTCTCTTATCATATATTTTTCCTTCAAACACATCATGTTTGTGATTAGATGGCTTTACCTCTCATCTAAAACTGCTGCTTCATATATCTTCGGCCTATGGAAGCGCATCATCGGAAGAAGTTACGGAGGAGCTACTAGCGCAGTATAACACAGTGAGTTCTTGCAATATTGTAATATTTGGACTTTATTTTTTTTTCTTTTTGGTGGCTTTAGTTATTATGATTTCAGATATTATACTTAAGAATAAATTTCATTTTAAAAGAACATATATTGTTGTAAGCTATATAATGGAAGAAAGATAATATTTATATTTATACTCTATTTTCTTTTCCTTTCTCTCATGTATGTGTTTTTGTCTTTATGCCTCTTTTTCCATCTCTCACTTCGGTCTCGCTGAAACAGAAGAAAGAGGTGATTAGCCAATCATTTTTTTCCGTGCTTTACGGTTAACCAACATGTTAACTAATTTATCACGATAAATTGGATCGGATTTTGCGGTTTTTTTTTTTTCTGCAGTACCTCAACGTGACTCGAGTGTGAAAGGGTTCAATAATTCGTTTTTCCTTCCCTTCCACATAGAAAATGGTTTCATCTTAAATAAAAATTAGTTTGAAAAGTCCTCGTTTTGTTGTTATCCTAACTTCAGACATGCGATGTTAGAACCCGAATTCTGTGAGAGACGTCAGAGGCTGTCACGTGATCAAGGTATTAATCAAAACTGTAAAACAGTGTTTGGTTAGGGATTTGAAAGGGAGAAAAGGGAATTTTATTGTTGATGTTTTTATATATATATATTTTTTCACGTATTTGTTATTTAAAAAAAAAAAGCAATTAGGGAAATTAGGGAGGAAGAAAAATGAATTATTTAAGTGGATGAGAAAAGAAATAGAATCGAGGAGGAAGCATGCATGATACATGGTTGTATAGCAAAATCATACATGTTAGAAAAGAAAAAACAAAATTATCCTTGAAAAAAATCATAATTAACGATTAAGCAGGCAATTAAGAAAGACACGTGGCATTTTCACAGAATGTTTTAGTAATAAAGGTATTTATATATGTTATAAGATAAAAAATTTCAATAATAATTTATTTCTGTTTCAATTTTGGCAAGATCTAGAACTTTAATTATTTATAATTGTGAATTTTTTAAAATTTAAAAATAAAAATTCTAATATAAAATCAATAAAATTTACTACTAAGCAATATGAAATTTAGTGTTAGATATTGATAATTTGATAGTTTGCAAGAACCAAAAAAATGTGCTCCAGATTTATGTAAGCCTTTTGTTTTACAAGCCCCATTTTTTTTTCACCCCAGATTCACTCCATCCTACTTCTGCCTCGTCATACTCAAAAAGTTAGTTCTCTCATTTTTCTTTGCCCCCAACAGTCAAGGTCGTCTCTCTTTCTCCTTGTGTGGTGTTGGTGTGCAGCTCAATCACATGCCATAATATCTCTCTTTCTCCTTGTGTGCTGCTTGGTCTTATCTTTATGCCTCTTTCTCTTTCTCTCATGCAAATTTACTGTTGGCAAGTGGAGAAATTGACAATAGCTTTTTTAAGTTTTAAAGTAAAAGATAATTTTATACTTTTACAAAAATATATTTTATTTTTTAAAATATTGTATAAATTAAACATTACAAAAGAAAATAAATCTTTTTTTTATTACATATTAAATAAATTTAAAAGTTATGTCTTTTTTAATTCCTTTAACCTATTTATTTTTTATTTTTTCATTATTCTGCACGGACTTTTATATTTCGTCCTCTTATCCCTTGGTTTCTCCGAAATTCCAATGATTGGAAAGTAGGCTTCCCTTTGACAGAAGGCAACCCAGGCGAAACCCTTCTAGAGGCTTAGTCTTTTTTAAATTATTAAATATAATAATATTCACTTTTCACGCATAAACATGGTCTCATCTTAATTAAAAGTAAGTTTGAAAAGTCTTCCTTTTGTACTCTCCGTGCCAAGTTTGGTTCAGAAGAATAGCAAAATCATACATGCTAGAAAAAAAAAAAAAAATTATCCTTGAAAAGAATCATAATTAACGATTAAGCAGGAAACAATTGAGAAAGACATGAGACCTTTTCACAGAAAAAGCTTAGGTATAAGATAAAAAAATTTCAACAATAATTGATTTACTGATTCAAATTTCTGATAGCAGTCAATGAAAGGAAACCCGCACCGTAGACTGTTATGATTGAATGGAAGGAATAGTTTTGCAGATTATGTAAAATAAACTAATTACAAGTGGGTGTATGCATACTACACAGGCACAACTGACAGAAGCGTTGAAGTAAGGAATACGATTTGTGAACTATACAGAATGGGGAAGCTATCTAATATGCTGAGGCCAAGAATAACATATGTGTATTCCCAAGCTTTTCTCTTAGCTATCAATGCTGGAAGAGTTGGAAAGTGCGTTAACGTATAGACAGCAGAAGAACAGGGAATACAAAAGTGTATTCCCAAGCACAGTTGTACGAATGGCTCTTGCAAACAATGGATGTGAATGTTTCAAATTAAGGTGGGGGAACCCAAAGCCACTTGGCAATCATAATCTTTCCACCCTCTCCGAGAGCACCATCCCCTTCCCTTCCCTTCCCTCCAAAATTGGTATTTTTTTTAAAAAAAAATTAATAAAAGGGAGGGAAATGGTAAAAAAGATGGCTTAATTAAAACCTTAAGGTGGAATGAGATAAAGAGTTTGACACAAGATAGTGTGTACTGTGCACAACCACACAAATTAAGCATTACAAATAAAAAAGAGTGACATAAGGTGGAAAGTAGGGCTTCGCTTTGACAGAGGGCATCCCATAGTGTGTTAGGAAACCCTTCTTGAGGCTTAGTCTTTTTTAAATTATTAAATATAATAATATTCACTTTTCACGTAACATGTTGAACGGTAAAGCTTCTAAGTAGGCCCCCTAATATACACAAAGTCAATTAGACATCTCAAGCACTCCATCCTACTTCTGCCTCTACTAATCAAAGGTTAGTTCTCTCACTTTTCTTTGCCCCCTACAACTAGAGCTCGTCTCTCTTTGTCCTTATATGGTGTTGGTGTGCGGCTCAATCACATGCCATGTGTCTTCTTATTTCTGATTGAAAGAGAGAGCAAAATCCTGAAGCTGCCAAAAATATTTATTAATATTATGATCGACATCCTGCGTAGCTTCTCCCTTTGATGAGACAACTATTCCTGCGAATTTTCTCTTTGGCAATATAGCTATTAACGCTGCTTCATCCCAGGCCTGCTATACATTGAGAGACAAAAATGAGAAGAAGGAATATGGAGTCGAAGAGAGCTCCACTTGGTTCAGTGCTAGCAATTCGCAGTGGTAAAGTCACAAAGAAAAGCAGATATCTCAAGCACTCCGTCCTACTTCTGCCTCATACCACTCAAAGGTTAGTTAATTCAACTAGTTAGTGCTCTCATTTTTCTTTTTCCCCTACGACCAGAGCTCATCTCTCTTTCTCCTATATATGGTGATGGTGTTGGTGTTGGTGTTGGTGTGCAGCTCAATTACATGCCACGCTGTGTTCTTATTTCTGATTCCGGTGCTACTTGGTGTCCTCCAACTCCACTGCCAAGCCGCAAATAAGTCACCTTTTGAGACACACCTACCCAACATGCTCACCTTTCTGTTTGCCCTATTCATCTACTCCTTTGCTTATTATTTCCATAGTAATATCACATCTCAACTTCAGCTTACAGATTCTATTATTCCCTCAAAGGTTTCAGCTTTTTTTGCTCTCTTCTCTGGATCTCTGGCTTCTGTTTCATTAGCTTCAATCATGCTACCAGGGGCTTTGGAGTTGTTCGCATTTATCATTTGGATTATTTCTCTTATCATATATTTTTCCTTTCAACCACATCATGTTTGTGACTAGATGGCTTTACCTCTCATCTAAGACTGCTGTTTCATATATCTTCGGCCTATGGAAGGACATCACTGGAAGAAGTTACGACGGAGCTACTATCACAGTATAACACAGTGAATTCTTGCAATATTGTAAAATATTTGGACATTTTTTTTTTTGGTGGCTTTAGTTATTATGATTTCAGATATTATACTTCAAGAAATAATTCCATTTTAAGAGAGCATATATTGTTGTAAGCTATATAATGGAAGAAAGATAATATTTATATTTATACTCTATTTTCTTTTCTTCTCTCTCATGTATGTGTTTTTACCTTTATGCCTCTTTCTCCATCTCTCACTTGCTGTTTCAAAAAATGTTTTATATTCTCTCTCAAAATATTTTATACTAACCAATTATAAAAGAGTATGCTACTTTAGAACCAAATTTGTATTAGATTTTGTCATCTCTCAATTCGGTCTCGCTGAAACTGAAGAAAGAAATTGGAAAGTAAGGCCCCTTTGACCGAGATGCCCCCATTCACCTAGAAAATGGTCTCATCTTAAATAAAAATGAGTTTGAGAAGTCCTCGTTTTGTAGTTATCCTAATTTCAGATATGGATGCTATTTAGTCATAACCCGAATTCTGTGAGAGACGTCGGAGGGTGATCAAGGTAGTAATCAAAACTCTAAAACAGTGTTTGGTTAGGGATTTGAAAGGGAGAAAAGGGAATTTTATTGCTGATGTTTCCATATATATATTTTCCCGCATATGTTATTTTTGGGAAAAAAAAAAACAATTAGGGAAATTAGGGAGGAAGAAAAATGAATTATTTAAGTGGATGAGAAAAGAAATGGAATGGAGGAGGAAGCATGCATGATACATGTTTGTATAGCAAAATCATACATGCTAGAAAAGAAACAAAAAATCCTTGAAAAGAATCATAATCAACGATTAAGCAGGACGCAATTGAGAAAACATGTGACTTTTTCACAGAATGTTTTAGGGATAAAGGTATTTATATATGTTATAAGATAAAAAATTTCAATAATAATTTATTTCTGTTTCAAATTTAACAAGATCTAGAACTTTAATTACTTATAATTATGAATTTTTTAAAATTTAAAACTAAAAAATTCTAATATAAAATTAATAAAATTAACTACTAAGCAATATGAAATCTAGTGTTAGATATTGATAATTTGATAGTTTGCAAGAACAAAGAAAATGTACTCCAGATTTATGTAGGCCTTTTGTTTTACAAGCCCAAACACGCATTTTCTTGATTCTCTGATAATGTTCAAATTACAAAGAAGCCCTTCTTTATGGGAACGCATAGAAGTCATCGTCATGTCATGCCCGCAGGTGAACTATGTATTTGCTTTGCGTAATTTACCATAAGACCCTTCATTGCAATGACATCTACGATCAAATCATGCATACTAGTTAGTGCGCGTGTGTTTAACTTAGAAACTTCGGCTGAAACAAATTTTTTAATATATAGTTATAGATTTATTGCTTTGAATATTATCACCAATCGGTCTATAGTACTTTTTCTTTAAAATACAATATAAAGGAAGAAAAAGGTTTGTGAAGTTTACAAAGTACGTCCTCTCTGGGTTTATATCACAGCTCAGAAGCGTTTTTCTCCAACGTGCAAGGCCTCCTCCACATAATTAACTAGAATAGGTTCCCTTATTGGTCTACAGGTTCATTATTTTATTGTTATATATATAAATCATTACTATCCCCCACATACTAAATTTTTATTTCTCTGAATGAGATTCCATTTGGACATCCTTATAGGACAAAGACCCTTATACAAAAGAGCTAGCTAGCCATTCTTTTTATTAATGCTGCTTCTTTCTAAGGCCTGCTATCTATTATATACGAAGAAAGGGAAGGGACCGTTGAGAGAAAATGAGAAGAAATAATATGGAGGCGAAGAGAGGCGAACTTCATTCAGTGCTGGCAATTCGAAGTGGCAAAGTCAGAAAGACAAGCAAATATCTCAGGTGCTCCAAGCACCCCCTCCTTCTTCTGCCTCAAAGGTTAGTTCACATCATCAATTAGTGCTCTCATTTTTCTTCTGTTTCTTTCTTTCCTGTTTCAACGATCAGAGCTCATCTTTTCTCCTATGGTGTTGGTGTGCAGCTCAATTACATGCCATGCGGTATTCTTATTTCTGATTCCGGTGCTACTTGGACTCCTTCAGCTCCACTGCCAAGCCACAAACGAATCACCTTTTGAGACACATTTACCCAACATGCTGATGTTTCTGTTTGCCCTATTCATCTACTCCTTTGCTTATTATTTCAATAATGTCACATCTCAACTTCACCCTACATATGTCAGTATTCCCTCCAAGGTTTCTGCTTATGTTGCTCTCTCCTTTGGATCTCTAGCTTCTGCATCATTAGTTTCAGTCATGGTACGACGCTCTTTTGAGTTGTTTGTGTTCATCGTTTGGATTATTTTTCTCATAATGTATTTTTCCTTCAACCACTTCATGTTTGTTATTAGATGGCTTTACCTTTCATTTAAGATTGCTGCTTCATATATCTTCAACCTCTGGAAGCACGTTATCAGAAGAAACTATGGTGGAGCTACCATCTCAGTATAAAACAGTGAATTGTTGCAATATTGTAACCTTTGGAATTATCCTCACTTATGTTTTTTTGGTGGTTTTCTTAATGAGTTATTACGATTTAAGATATTGTAGTTAAAGAATAAATTCCATGCTGAAAGAACATATATTGTTATAAGCTAGTATAGGGGAAGAAACAGATGCACTGTTTTCTTTTCCCCTCTCTTTTGTATGCCTTTTAGGATCATAAATCTAACACAATGTTTCGTTTGGGAGATTTGGATCATAAATCTAACACAATGCCTTTTAGGATCAGATATTATACTTAAGAATAAATTCCATTTTAAAAGAACAAATATGGTTGTAAGCTATATAATGGAAGAAAGATAGAATATCAGTGATATAAATATATATACTCTATTTTCTTTTCCTCTCATGTATGGGTTTTTATCTTTATGCCTCTTTCTTCTTCTCTCACGCAAAAAATTGTCTCATATCTCGTTTTAAAATATTTTATATGCTAAATAATTATAAAATAATATACATATATTATTATTATATTATTTTTTTAATCCATAACATCCTTTAAAAGCAGATATAATGTACTTTTCAAGCCATTAGATTTTGTCCTCTCCCGGTGATTTCGGTGAAACTGAAGAAAGAGAGAAAGAGATTGGAAAGTACGGCGCCTTTGACAAAGGGCCTCCAATGCTGGGTTGGCCAGTGAAACCCTTCCTTGAGGCTTAATTTTTTTTTTAATTATTAAATATAATAATATTCTCTCTTCGCATACAAAAATGATCTCATCTTAATTAAAAATTAGTTTGACAAGTCCTCCTTTTATAGTTAACCTAAGTTTAGATATACATTGAGTTGCTATGCTCCATGTCAAATTTAGGCAAAACCCAATACTGTGAGAGAAGTGGGAGGGTGTCGCGTGATCAAGGGTATTAATGAAAACTCTAAAACAGAGTTTGGTTAGGGAGGAAGAAAAATGAATTATTTAAGTGGATGAGAAAAGAAATAGAATGTAGGAAGAAGCATGCATGATACATGGTTGTATAGCAAAATCATACATGCTAAAAAAGAAAAAAAGAATTATCCTTGAAAAGAATCATAATTAATGATTAAGGAGGATGCAATTGAGAAATACACGTGGCATTTCCACAGAATTTTGTAATAGTAAGAGTATTTATGTTATAAGAAAAAAAAAGTACCCTTCAAATTATACTTTATCACCTATGATTAGATGAGTATAATTTGAAGAATTCCATGGTAAAAGAATATGTATTTTTGTAACCTATAATGGAAGAAACCGAGAACGAGTGATACACTGTTTTCTTTTCCCCATTCTCTGATTATGTTCAAATTACAAAGAATCCCTCCTTTTTTGATGCACTTATGGACATGGGACGCACAAAAGTCATCATGCCTTCTGGCGAACCATGGATTTGCTTTACGTAATTTATCATGAGACCCATCGTTGCAATGACATCAATGCGATCAAGTCATTTATACTCTTAAAAAATAGTTAGTGCGTGCATTTTTGAACTTAGAAAGGCCGACACAAATTTTTTAATATAGATTTATTGCTTTGAATATTATCACCAATTGGTCTATAGTCCTTTTCCCAAAAATCAATACGAAAGAGGAAAAAGGTTGGTCTTTGCCTTCATCAATTTAGTTGCCCTAGAAAAACAAAATCATGCACATTAACACGTCCCCTTTCGCCAATCCCCAAGAATTTTCTCAAAGGCGACCGAATCCCATATATAGCTAAAAAAAAAAGTGGCAAGTTTTTAATCCAACACTTTATATATATACAGCAAATCAAGAGGAAGGGGTGGATTAGAATAAGGAATAATTAACTAAAATAGGTTCCCTAATTGGCCTACAGTGTTCATTATTTTATTTATTATATATATAAAACACTATCATATTCCCCCATATACTAAATTCTTATTTGTTTGAATGAGATTCCATTAAACAGCCTTACAGGACAAAAGAGCTAGGCTATATATGAATATATAAAGAAAGGGAAAGGATCGATGACAAACAAAAATCACATCTCTTTCAACAATCATTATTTATTTAGGGGACTGCGCCCCCCTGGCCCTGATTAAATTTTTTTCCCAAAATACCCTCAGCTCCCACACCATCATCTTCTTTTCCTTCCCCTTCCCCCCCCCAAACTCCTTCACTCGCGCCCCCCTCATTGTCCCAGATTGAACTTCCTCTTTTTTCTCCATTTCAACACTACTTTATCACTCTCATTCTCATTGTGAACTCATGTAATTCATCTTTCTACAAAATTTTAATTTTAATTTACATATAACGACAAAAATCAACCTTGGTAACAATTTCCTTCCAAAACAACTATGTAGAGTCGTCTGAAAATCAAAACAGTTAGATATAACTATTTTTCTTAACAAACGGTTATCTACAGCTCTTTGTTAAGGAAATATATATATTAGATAAAATAAAATATATTAAGAAAAAATATTAAAAAGTTTAAAAAATATAATAAAAATTTGATAAAATAAAAAATATGTGATAAAAAAGTATATTAATATTAAAAAGTATATTAATATATATTATAAATATATATATATATATATATATATATATATATATATATATATATATATATATATATATATATATATATTCTAAAAGAAAAAAAGATAGAGAGAAAGAAATAAGAGAAGATGTTATTTGAATGATCATATAGTAATTTTGCTTATGCTGAATCATTGAAACGTTACAAATATCATGTGGCAATTCCCCAAGTGCTATTCTTGATAGGTGATTTAGCATAATCCCATATTTGGGCTCATGCTAAATCACCTACCAAGAATATTGCTTGCTGCCACCGACAAAACGGTTATATATAGTTGTTTCTCACTCGCTTGAGCTCCACATAGTCATTTCACTAGTTGGGGGGGGGGGGGGCTAGGGTTTCACGATGCAAACGAAGAGGGTGAGGGGGAGAAGTTATATGCCTCAAGGGGCATGAGAAATTGCCGAAAATCATTAAAAGAGGGGCGTGGAGAAGCCAAAACGTCAGGGTGGAGCTTGACCGTTACAACAGCTCTACAAAGCCTTTTAGGTATATAAACGGCTTTGTATAGCCGTTCTAATTTTCTCAATAGACAGGTTGAAAGGGTATTTTGGAAAAGATATATTTTTTTTTTTAATGAGGGGGGGAACTGCCTTAAACAATCCCCATTTATTTATTTTATTTTTTTGTGTTTCAACAATCAGATCTAATCTCTTTCTCCTATATATGGTGTTGGTGTGCAGCTCAATCACATGGCATACAGTATTCTTATTCTGATTCTGGTGCTATTCGGTGCCAACAAGTCACCTTTTGAGACACACTTACCCAATATGCTGATGTTTCTGTTAGCCCTATTCATCTATTCCTTTGCTTATTATTTCAATCATGTCACATCTGAACTTCACCCTACAAAAATTACCATTCCCTCCAAAGTTTATGCTTTTGTTGCTCTCTCCTTTGGATCTCTTGCTTCTGCAGCTTCATTAGTTTCAGTCATGGTACCACGCTCTTTTGAGTTGTTTGTATTCATTGTTTGGATTATTTTTCTCCTCATGCATTTCCTTCAACCACGTCATGTTTGTTATAAGATGGGTTTACCTCTCATCTAAGATTTCTGCTTCATATATCTTCAACCTCTGGAAGCACATTATGAGAAGAAACTATGGTGGAGCTACCATCTCAGCATAAAACGTTGAATTATCGCAATATTGTAACCTTTGGAATTATACTCTCACACAGTGTTTGATTGTGTAAAACCATTTGACAAAAGACATATAATCATCTTTCAAGTTTGCATACCGGAGGTCTTCCTTGAACATTGCCACTCTTACATCCAGCAAATTCAGCAGACAATTGATATTCCTGTGGTAAAGACATATAAACATCCTCTAAAAGATCACCATTAAAGAATGCATTATGTATGTCCAACTGAGCAAGTGTCCAACCCTTGATAGCAGCCAATGAAAGGAAAACCGCACAGTATACTGTTATGAGTGAATGGAAGGAATATCTTTTGCAAATTATGTAAAATCAACTAATTACAAGTGGGGTCTCTGTATATATATACTACAGAGGCACAACCAACAGAAGCGTGGAAGTAAAGAATACAATTTGTAAACTATACAGAATGTGGCAGCTATCTAATATGCTAAGGCCTAGAATAACATATGTGTATTCCATAGCTGTTCTCTTAGCTATCAATGCTGAAAGAGACAGCAAAAACCAATTTCCTGCAGGTTGAAAGAGACAGCAAAATCCTGAAGCTGCCCAAAATATTTAGTTAATATTATGATCAACATCCTGCGTAGCTTCTCCCTTTGATAAGACAACTATTACTGCTAATTTTCTCTTTGACAAGATAGCTATTAACGCTGCTTCATCCCCAGGCCTGCTATACATTGAGAGACAAAAATGAGAAGAAGGAATATGGAGGCCAAGAGAGCTGTACTTGATTCAGTGCTAGCAATTCGCAGTGGCAAAGTCACAAAGACAAGTAGATATCTCAAGCACTCCATCCTTCTTCTGCCTCATACTACTCAAAGGTTAGTTAATTCAACTAGTTAGCTCTCAAATTTCTTTTTCCCCTACAACCAGAGCTCATCTCTCTCTCCTTTATATGGTGTTGGTGTGCAGCTCAATTACATGCCATGATGTCTTCTTGTTTCTGATTCCAGTGCTACTTGGTGTCCTCCAGCTCCACTGCCAAGCCGCAAATAAGTCACCTTTTGAGACACACCTACCTAACATGCTCCCCTTTCTGTTTGCCCTATTCATCTACTCCTTTGCTTATTATTTCTATAGTAATATCACATCTCAACTTCTGCTTACAGATTCTTCTATTCCCTGAAAGGTTTCAGCTTATCGTGCTCTCTTCTCTGGATCTCTGGCTTCTGTTTCATTGGTTTCAGTCATGCTACCACGGGCTTCAGCGTTGTTCGAATTCATCATTTGGATTATTTCTCTTATCATATATTTTTCCTTGAACCACATCATGTTTGTGATTAGATGACTTTACCTCTCATCTAAGACTGCTGCTTCATATATCTTCGGCCTATGGAAGCGCATCATCGTAAGAACTTACGGCGGAGCTACCATCACAATATAACACAGTGAATTCTTGCAATATTGTAATATTTGGACTTTATTTTTATGGTGGCTTTAATTATTATGATTTCAGATATTATACTTAAGAATAAGTTCCATTTTGAAAGAACATATATTGTTGTAAGCTATATAATGGAAGAAAGATAGAATATCAGTGATATAAATATATATATACTCTATTTTCTTTTCTCTCTGTTATGTATGCATCGTTATCTTTATGCCTCTTTTTCCCTCTCTCACTCATGCAAATTTGCTGTTTTAAAAACTGTCTCAGTATCGTGTCTCAAAATATTTTATATGTTAAACAATCATAAAATAGTATGTATTTGAAGCATATATTATTGTCTTCTTCTTTTTTTTTTTTAATAATAACATACTCTAAAACCAGATGTGATGTACTTCTCAAGATATTAGATTTTGTCCCCTCTCACTTCGTGGTTTCGGTGAAACTGAAGAAAGAGATTTGAAGGTAGGGCCCCTTTGACAAAGGGCCTCCAATGCTGGGTTGACCAGTGAAACAACTCTTTGGCGCTTATTTTTTTTTTAATTATTAAATATAATAATATTCTCTCATCACATAAAAAATATCTCATCTTAAACTTAATTTTAGTTTGAAAAGTCCTCCTTTTATAGTTAACTTAAGTTTAGATTACATTGAGTTGCTATGCTTCATGCCAAATTTAGGCAAAACCCGAATTCTGTGAGAGAAGTCTTAGGGTGTCATGTGATCAAGATATTAATCAGAACACTAAAACAGTGTTTGGTTAGGGATTTGGAAGGGAAGGAAAAGAGAATTTTATATTTTGTTCTATTTCTTTAGTCAAGCCTTGTTGATGTTTATATATATATATATATATATATATATATATATATATATATATATATATATATATATATATATATATATATTTTCACATATATGTTGTTTTTGAAAAAAAAAATATAGGGAAATTAGGGAGGAAGAAAAATTATTTATTTAAGTGGATGAGAAAAGAAATAGAATGGAGGAGGAAGTATGCATGGTACATGGTAGCAAAACCACATGCTAGAAAAGGAAAAAAAAAAAGAATTATAATTAACAATTAAGAAAGATACAATTGAGAAAGACATGTGGCATTTTCACATAATTTTGTAATCATAGGGGTATTTATGTTATAAGAAAAAAAAGAAGTCCAGAAGTGTATAAGTTAAAAAATTTCAACAATAATTTATTTTTGTTTCAAATTTAGCAAGAACTTTAATTTCTTATAATTATAGATTTTGTAAAATTTAAAAATGAAAAATTTTAATATAAAATTAATAAAATTCACCATTAAGCGTGTAGATATCTATAGCCGAACACATGTAAGCCTTTTGTTTTACACGCTTTTTCTTGATTCTCTGATTATGTTCAAATTACAAAGAAGCCCTTCTTTATGGGACTGCGCACAGAAGTCATCATGATGTCCTGCCCGCTTGTGTGAACTATGGATTTGCTTTGCGTAATTTACGTACACATACCAAAAAAAAAAAAAAATTATTAATGTATATAAATTTTAAAAATATTAACTAATATATATATATTAATTTTTTATTACGTTAATATTATATTTAAATAATAGATTTACCAAAAAAAATAACAATTTATAAATATTACATTATGTTAATGTGATATTATTAATAAAAAAAATAATCAAATTATTTGATTTTATTTTTTTATATATAAAACATAAAAAATAATTTTTATATAATTTTTTAAACACATATATAACATTTAAAAAATTATTATCAATACGTACTATTTCTATAAATATTTATTAATATATATTACTTTTAATAAAATTACATCATCCTCTAAAAAATTTACTTTGTTTAATTTAAACTTATTATACTTTATAATTTAATTAAATAAATAATTAATTAAAATAAAATAAAATACATAATTAAATATTAATATAATTTTATTAATAAATAAAAATTTTAAAAATAAATTTTTTATTTTTTATTTTTTCTTCACTTTTGTAAATGTTTTTATTTTTTATTATATATTTTACACATTTATTTTATTTAATTACATGTTTTAATTTTTTAATAAATTAAATTATTAAAAATAAATTAAATAGGTAATTAATTAAAATAAAAATACATAATTAAAATATAATATAATTTTATTATTAAATAAAGTATTACAACAAAAAAAATGATTAAATTTAAATTTTTAATTCTTTTTATATCTTCTTTATCCATAACTTTTGTGTCTACCTGTACTACAATGAGACTTTTTAATATTGAGACGTAAAACTAATTATGTGATAAATATAAAGATAATTTTTTGTTTTTTAATATTTATTTTATTTTAATTTAAAAAATAAATATATAAGAGTACGTGTTGAAAGACGTAAAGATAAAAAATTTAGTTTTTTAGTGTATTTTATTTTACTTTAATTTTAAAAAATTAAAAAATTATACATGTTGAAAATAAAAAATTTGATGATAATTTATATAAGGGGTATGTATTAGTGATAATTTTTGAGATGAATGTGTTTAAAAAATTTTATAATTTTTTTATGTTTTATTTGTAAAAAAAAAAAAAATAATTTGATTAATATTGTAGTATGGTAATTCAATATTAATATCGCATTACAGTAAGAATATTGTATTATCGTAATATGATATATGAAAAAATAATATATATTGATAAATATTTTTAAAAGTGATATATATTAATAATAATTTTTTTTTTTTTGTAGTATAGGTGTGTAAATTTCCCTAATTTACCATAAGACGCTTCATTGCAACGACATCTGCGATCAAATCATGCATACAAGTTAGTGCGTGCGTGTGTTTAATTTAGAAACTTGGGCTGACCCAAATTTTTTAATATATATTTATAGATTTATTGCTTTGAACATTATTACCAATTGGTCTATAGTACTTTTCTTTAAAAAACAATATCTGCAGTTGACTGTACCGTACAGTTGATTAAGAGTCGTCTGATTTATCTATTATTACACAGTTAATATAGTCAACTGCAATAGTAAATAAATCGAACGATCAATAATTGACTGCACCATGTAGTCGACTGCGGGTAATCCATTATCAGGTCTATAACACAGCTCAGAAGGGTTTTTCTCCAACGTGCAAGGCCTACTCCCTATCCAACACTTTTTATTCAGCAAATCAAGAGGAAGGGGTGGATTAGAATAAGGATTAATTAACTAGAATAGGTTCCCTTATTGGCCTACAGATTCATTATTTTATTGTTATATATATAAAACACTACCATCCCCCACATACTAAATTTTTATTTCTCTGAATGAGATTCCATTTGGACATCCTTATAGGACGAAAGAGCCTTATAAGACAAAAGAGCTAGCAAGCCATTCTTTTTATTATTGCTGCTTCATTCCAAGGCCTGCTATCTATTATATATGAAGAAAGGGAAGAGACCGTTGAGAGCAAAAAAAAAAAAATGAGAAGAAATAATATGGAGCCGAAGAGAAGTGGACTTCATTCAGTGCTAGCAATTCGCAGTGGCAAAGTCAGAAAGACAAGCAAACATTTCAAGTGCTCCAAGCATCCCCTCCTTCTTCTGCCTCATACTACTCAAAGGTTAGTTCACATCATCAATTGGTGCTCTCATTTTTCTTCTGTTTCTTTCTTTCTTGTTCCAACGATCAGAGCTCATCTTTTTCTCCTATGGTGTTGGTGTGCAGCTCAATTACATGCCATGCAGTATTCTTATTTCTGATTCCGGTGCTACTTGGAGTCCTCCAGCTCCACTGCCAAGCCACAAACAAGTCACCTTTTGAGACACATTTACCCAACATGCTGATGTTTCTGTTTGCCCTATTCATCTACTCCTTTGCTTATTATTTCAATAATGTCACATCTCAACTTCACCCTACAGATGTCACTATTCTCTCCAAGGTTTCTGCTTATGTTGCTCTCTCCTTTGGATCTCTAGCTTCTGCATCATTAATTTCAGTTATGGTACCACGCTCTTTTGAGTTGTTTGTGTTCATCGTTTGGATTATTTTTCTCATAATGTATTTTTCCTTCAACCACTTCATGTTTGTTATTAGATGGCTTTACCTCTCATGTAAGATTGCTGCTTCATATATCTTCAACCTCTGGAAGCACGTTATCAGAAGAAACTATGGTGGAGCTACCATCTCAGTATAAAATAGTGAATTTTTGCAATATTGTAACCTTTGGAATTATCCTCACTTTTTTTTTTTTTGGTGGTTTTCTTAATGAGTTATTACGATTTTAAGATATTGTATTTAAAGAATAAATTCCATGCTGAAAGAACATATATTGTTATAAGCTAGTATAGTGGAAGAAACAGATGCACTGTTTTCTTTTCCCCTCTCTTATGTATGCCTTTTAGGATCATAAATCTAACACAATGTTTGGTTTGGGAGATTTGGAGGGAAGGGCAGGGAATTGTCTCTAAAATCCCCTCCCTTCTCTTTTATTTTTCACCCAAAATTGAGGATTTTAGATAAGACAAACAATTGCACATTTCAGACTAAACTATCTTCACATATATATATTTTTTAATTTATTTAAAAAATTGTAATAGTTACGTTTTCTCTCCCCTTCCTCTCTCTACTTTGACCAGACATGGTAAAATTTGAGTGTGTGAATAAGTAAGAAAATAGGTAAGGTGTGTAATCAGTAAACTTGGGGTGTGTGAATAATTGCTGTGATTTTTTTCACAATTTGTCATTTTTGCTTGGGAGTCTTGTCATGTAAAACCCATTCATAAAATGATTATGAAAAAGAAAGGACAAGGTTCTCGTCTGACTTCAAATTTAGTTGATCCTCTAGAAAATAATAATTATGAACATGTGTTTAACACATTCCCTTTTGGTAATGGCCTGAAATATGCGTGCATGCAGTTGTCCCCCATACCCAAATTAGAAGCGTTGAAAAGGGAGGAGTTGAGAGGCAAAGGTCAACATGTCCTCCACTCTCTGTCGATCTCTGTCTCTTTCTTTTTGTCCATATTATTAATTGGATTACTGTTGTCATTCCCACGTACAACGTGCTATATATAGAGAAACATAAAGGGAGTTGAGAGACAGAAATGAGAATCAGAAATATGGAGGCGAATCAAGTAAAGAGATTAGCTGCACTTCATTCAGTGTTATCAGTTCGTAGCGGAAAAGTCACAAAGACAAGCAAATATATCAACTCCAAGTACCCTCTCCTTCTTCTGCCTCATACTCCAAGGTTAATTAATTTATTAGTCCTCACATATTCCCCTCTCTCTCTCTAATCCGGGTTTGGTGCAATAACGTAGTCGTTATTATGGTAACATCTTAATTATTAGATGGGTTGATTGGTGTCCTATTCATCCAATAATCAGTGCTGCACCAAATTGGTGTGTCTACTGTCTCTCTTTTCTTTTCAACAATCAAAATAAGAGTGCTGCAATGTAGTTCGATGTAACTTCTTGCACATATCACAAACTAAAAATCACTCATATGTTATGTGGTGAGATTTTGTTCGATTTGCTTATATCTCAAAATGAAAATCAAACTAATTCAAAAATTCGATTACGGTTTATTTCAATCCGTTAAAGATGTTTAACAATCTAACAAAAAAAGAAAAGAAAATTCAATATTAACATCTGAATTCCATATTATAAAATTAAGTATTAAATTTAACATAAAGTCATAATGTATATAATTTAAACAACATGTCATATAACTAGAGAAAAAAGAGGGGATGACTTACATGAGATTTTGAACTTGAAAACTTCCTTTTTTTTGTAGAGCAGAAAAAAAATGTCTGCATGGATGTTGTTAAAGATTCTATTGCTTAACGATGAGGCACTGATTATTGAGATTTGTGGTGTTAAGTGTTTATATTATATCATTTTAGTGTATGTGCAGCATTATTTTACTTCATGTAATTATATATATGTATGTATATCTTTATACACACATATAAAGTGTAGTTTGAATCTGTTTGATTGGTTTTTTGGAGTGTTTAAACCAAACCATAAACTGAAGTAAAATTTATAATCCAAACTCAACACTATATGGATTGAGTTAGATTTTTTTATAATTGGTATAATTTGAGTAATCTGAATGGTTTAGTTTAGATTTTTTCACTGATAAATCATATTAAGCTTATCTTTTTATTTTTCTTCTCTCTATTGTGTGCAGCTCAATTCCCTGCCATGCTGTGTTCGTATTTCTGATTCCAGTGCTACTTGGTGTCCTCCAGCTCCACTCGCAAGCCTCAAATAAGTCACCATTTGAGACACACCTGCCCAACATGTTGACGTTTCTATTTGCCATATTCATCTACTCCTTTGCTTACTATTTTAATAACATCACATCTCAACTTCACCCTACAAATGTTACAAATTCCCTCCAAAGCTTCTGCTTATCTTGCTCTCATCTCTGGATCTCTGGTTTCTGCTTCAATAGTTTCAGTCATGGTTCCACGCTCTTTCGAGTTATTTGTATTCATCATTTGAATTATTTCTCTTATCATATATTTTTCCTGTGTATGTGATTAGATGGCTTTATCTCTCATCTAAGAAGGTTGCTTCACATATCTTCAGCATCTGGAAGCACATCATTGGAAGAAACTGCGGAGCATCTACTGTAATAACTTTTTTCAGTGAAAATCATTCGATATCTCACATTACATTAAGTGTTATAATTTAATACTATAAATTTTAAAATATTGGAACTCCCCACATTATACTCACATAGTTTCTCAGAGTTAATATTATGATTTATGATATTGTACTTGTTTAAGATTTCCATGCAAAAATAAAGAAATATATTGTTGTAAAGTATGAAGTTTTTTTTTTTTCGTCTTATATTTTTAGAAGATTTGACCTATCATTCTTACAACTTTATCTCCCAATAATCTACATAGGTGACAAGCAACACCATTATACATAAAAGCTAAGTCAAATTTAGTAGCAAGCGCCAAAACGTTATTGGACTGTTGCTTTTCCATGGATTTTAGTGGTACTCGTTGGATTTATTTGCTCCAACATAGATTTCTAATAGAAAGAAAATCAATATTTTTCTATCTTTGCTAATTAAAAGAATAGCATTTTGTTCATGAAAAAGAATAGTATTTTGTGTAATTTTATTAAATCTCTTGGATTTTTTTTTAAAAAATTTAAGGTCTGTCGTTTTCTCTGAACTATGTTTATGTTAGCAAAAGAAATTTTTGGTTGATATATACAAAGCACATGCAATATGTATAAGTAATACCCCAATAAAATGTTACTAATAAAAAAACCCAATAAAAGCAATAGTGAAACTAATAAGTGGCAAGAGAATTAATGTACAAGGAAAGTCAATATTGAATACCCCACATGAAGGTGGGTTTTAGATGACTTTATATATATCCCATCATCAATCTCCAAATATTTCATGCTCAATCACCATTTTGTTCATATTTTATTTTGTCCCTTGTTCATTTCTTTAACTACCTTGTATGAACACTTATGGTTGAAGTTAATATGATATTCGCCATATAGTTTTGACTTTAGGTTGTCCCTACAATATGGCACTTGTACACCAAGTGAGCTTATATAAACATTCACCGCCATTAACATTCACTGAATCTAATTTTTAGAGTGATGACCCATTAATTGTCGTGATGACTAATATTAAGTATAATAATGGTTTTTTTTTTTTTATGTGATATTACTTTTTAAATTTTAAGCTGTAATTCTAAAAAGTAGTTCTTAAGTTTCATTCCCTTGTTTTGAAACATTCCGTAGAGCTCCGAACTTAAGAAGGTCATACTTATGGTCGTAAACCCTAAATCCACTTTTAGTTAAAAAAATGTTATAAGGAGAGTGAGTATCTTCACTTATATATTATTCACATATATTAATGTTTTCAATTCAACTTATATACTCAAGGGGATGGAGGGGGCAATAAATTTTTAAGTTATCTATAATATAATGTAGTTATTATATAATTAGTTCTTGCTATTTTTTATTTTTTTTAGAATTTACATATAATATCATCTAAATTTAAGAGAATCAATAGATATATAAGAAAGATTATTTTTGATTTCTTATTAGTGGTAAGTGTTTGTAATTCAATTTTTAATTTAATACCTTTTACTTATCTTTGAAAGTGGTATAATTTTTAAAATATGATTTATAATTATTTTTAATAAAAATAAAAAAATTGTTTGATAAAATATATTGTGGAATGGTAAAGTTAGTTTTTAAATTTAAAAGAAATAAAATAATTTAACAAAATAATAATTAAAAATTAATGTAATTATTTTTATTTTAATAATATATTAATTTAAAATTATAATAAATATTTGTAGTAATAATAAATGGAAAGGTAAAGATTTTGTGAAAGTAAATGGGAAGTGAAAAAGTAAGCGAAGGAAAGACAATGATAAAATTTACATTGCTTATTAAGAAACAAATGAAAAAATTGTGATAGAAAGTATGATGTATCAAATTGGGATAAAAAGTTGAACAGGGGTTATTGATGAGAAATAGTATACAGTAATGTTAGCTGGGACCATCAGTTTATGTTGTGATATTGCCAGCTTCACGGAGCTTCTCTCTCAGAAAGAAATCTAGCTAACCTACAAAGGTTGAAAGAACAGTACTGTTAACAAGTATTTGGATAAGATAACGCCAGAATGTAGGATAGGTTTTATGCATATATATATATATATATATATATACACACACACCTTATAAGAATTGCTTCGTATGTATCCTGATCAGAATGTTCAAAGAAACCAGATTTAGAGAATTCCTTTGAAGCAGATTTCTTTAGCAGTTCCTCCTCTAATTTGACAAGATTGTCCAAATTTTGTTTGGTTGCAATATCTATAGAAGATGCAGCTTCACTCAACTTGTCATCCAAGACAGACATCACATTAATTAAACTGTTAACATTGAGAAAGATTAAAGCAGAATAAGAAAAAAGAACCAAAAAAAATACGGAGAAATGGCAAGTAGAGATCCAAGCTAAAGGTACTTGTGCATGCCTAAAGTTCAGCCACTTTGAGGCACCCCAGTTAGGTACTTCAATGTCATTAGTTTCTAACGATATAACTAGAAACTGTGCGTCAAAAACACTGGATTCCCTCCAATTTTAATTTCTTTCCCCAGCATTGCTATAGCTTCTAAAGTCTGTATTTAATTGACAAAAGTTAATGCATAATTTACTGCTTGTTGATTTCATATTATTTATTTGCATGATTCAATAATAGATAAAATACAGATACATATATACAATATTGGTTCTAATTAAGTTTTACCGGGCTACTTGCAGTCGCAATACCATCAAACAAATTGAATTCTCTCACTTTCCCATCGGAATCCATAGTTTCGAAGTGGTGAAAGGGAAAATATATTGGAGTAGCTGATGTTGCACTGCATATATCTGAAAGTAGAGCATCCGAGCTGGAGTTTCTTTTAGCCTACATAAACAATTCAAAAGTTTTTTTTTAGCACACAAGAATCAAAAAAAAAAATCCATTATTGTAATTTACATTCAAGCAAGCTATGATCACATTCAATAATATATTAATGAGATATCAATTAACCTCAAAGCTTGAAAAAACGATAGGTTGACCCAGCTTCACATCATAAGTTGGAATCACAACATTACTTAAAGTCTCATGCAAGTGTGTCTCTGCTAGTTTTTTCTTCAATACGGAATGCAAGTACTTGCCGTCATATTTGGGTCTCCAGAGAGATCTAAAACTCCTTGCAAGATTAACAAGTGCAGAGCTGTAGTATAAGAAAAGAAGACAAGTATACAAACAGAGAAAAATGACAAAGGAAAAACATTTAAAACAATTACCTAGATTGTGGAAAAATCGTTCTAGGTAGAACTCCTTGATTTCCTTAGCTGCAAATAAAGGGCGATTATCCCCATTTGGGTCAGTTAGCATCGTAGCAATAAGGCCAACAGTACTCGTACCTGCGATCACATCAAAGTAATCTGCTATTCTGGCATCTTCACCATCAAGTCTCTGCAATTTCTCATCAAAATCAAAATAGTTATTAAGTACGACGTTAAAGGCATTAAGAACAAAATCTTATTTCTTTTTTATCCTTCCTGTTAGTGACTCATAAAGGCACAAAATTCTTGAGATCAACCAAACCTATGATTTTAATGGGAAAAAAAAATATGAATTTGCAGGTAAAACCTCCAATGCGCAGTCCGTCAATGCTGAGAATGGTTATTAACCCTTCGTTTTGATCCATTGAAAGTGTATTCCTAAAACTTCCGTCTGCCCCTGCAGTCATCCCTCTGCAACCATCCTCTGCAGTCAAGTAATCCTAGCCACTAGATTAATCTAATAACTGAAATCCACTCTTTGCGATGGTTTTCTTCCCTCATAGCCTTTGTCTTCAAATAAGTGTCTCCAAAACGCTAGCATTTTGTATGGTTCACTTAAATGACGTGTTGCAATTTCAGTTGTTAGATTGATCCAATGGCTAGGATTACTTGATTGCAGAAGATGACTGCAGAGGAATGACTGCAAAACATCTGAATTCCTGCCACTAGGTTCGTCAAAGAAAAAAGTATGAGAGACTTTAAATAGTATGACAAAGGTTTCCTAAAAAGATTAGGTCTAGGCTTATGATTTGATTGGGCTGAATTGGAGAGAATATCTCCATGATTTATTTTCTCCTATCATATTTATTCTGTAAAGATGAATAAAATTTCGAATCCAGACACACAGGACACAATAGATTAGATCAAAGACTGAGAAACTGAGTCAGAGTTAGTTAACAAAAATTTCCACGCAAGATTAAAGCAGCTCAGTCAGAATCCAAACAAAAATTTCCATGTAATCAAAAATCCAAAAAAAAAAAAAAAACCCTAGAAAATCAAAGAAACATATGATTGGCAAAATCCCTAGAAATTAGAAAATCAGACACAAGTGCATTAATTTGGTGTAAAAATTTCGAAATAAACTAGTAAATCAATAAAGAAAATCCCTCTAATTGCAATAAATTTATTTGTCAATTAGCCTATCCACGTCACCCATTTCTTTTCTTTTCTTTTAACTTTTTAAATTTATTTTTAAAATTTTCTTATTTTTTGAAAGTAATCATATTAAAAATTCAAAACTGAAATTACTTATAAATAGATACGATGATGTAATGTAATATATATGATAATATCTATAAAATCCCTCTAATCTATATCTATAATCGATAAAATAAAATAAAATCCCTCTAATTGCAACCAATTTCCAGGTCCGCATCACCCATCTCTTTTCTCCTTTTTTTTTTTTTTCAACTTTTCTCCAATTTATTTTTAAAATTATCTCAACTTTTCTATATTTTTTTCTCTCGTATATTTTGCTTATAGACTATATCTTACATTTTTCGCTCTGATTATTCTCTACTCATTGAAACTTTTGTTCCTCTGTGGTAGTTTCTCTTAGTTTTCTCTTAATTTCTTCATCAGGAACACCTCAGAGGCATCTAAACTAAGCTAGCAAGCCAACTGCTCCATCATAAATTTTCAATCGACAAAGCAACACATATTTCTTCTTCATAGGAAAAAAATGAATGACAAGACAGACACCAGTTATATGGGGACTGTTTGGCTTCCAATAATTTGTTTCAGGTAGAGGCATAAATCAAGTGCTAACATCATAAGTCTTAAGTCATCTCACCACTTTGAATGATGATACAAACATTTTATAACAGCAATGCAAAAATGAAAGTTATTACAATATGGACATGCTATATTTTAACTCTATCACACACTATATCATATGGAGTGTGTGGTTGGAAAAGTGGGTGTGCCAAAAGAAATTCCTTTGCCCTAATATTTAGCACATTCAATCCCAACTTTATGAAAGCACATATTCAAGGCCCAAACACACATTTGGTTTGATAAGTGAGGTCTGCTCTAAGTACTTATTGTCTCTTGAAGCTTTCAAATCCCATTAAGACCACTAGTTTAATGCCTCATTTTAGCCTCTTTTATTTACGGGGAAAAAAAAAAGAAAATATTTTTGCTTGATTTTTGTGACTGTAGCACATTTCTTCTTTCAGTGTTTCATGGAAAGGCTTGTCTGTTTCTATTCCGGCCAAGTAATGTAAATTTTTTAGGTTCTCTTGAATATGTTGAATGAATAAATATCAATTTAAAGTATTAGTTTGAAGGGATGTTGTTAGGAATCTTTCCTACAAAGTGAGAAAAGCTTCTGCTCATGTTGTTCTAATTGCTTCTGCTGAATTCATTTATCTCAGTATTGGTTCCTTGTACCTTCAAACTGCGGACGCAGATTGTTTGAAGAAATTGCTTGGAGAGCAAATAGATGATATGATTATTATTCCTGTTTTCCACTAGAGAAAAAAATAATAAAAAAGGAGTTTTGAAACATACTCTTCCTTAATTTTTTTTTTTTATAATTAACTGTATATTAATTGTTTCTGATTCATTAAATTTCATAAACATATATAAATTAACATTTTCTGACTTGCAGATTTTAATTCATTACGCATAAAGCTGCCATCAACCTAAGGAAGAAGAAAAGAAGAAGAAACCTAGAATGCTAGCTTCCTTTCCTCTCCTTTTAGTCTTATTCATTATCCAACTTGTCCATCCCTTCTTTCATTCAACGCTCACTTCCCTAGGTACCTCCACACAAAGACTACTCTTTGTCAATGGGCAACTGCTAAATTAATTCTGAATTTATTGTCTAAGTTGCAAAGAAAAACTGTCCTCTTTCTCCCCTTTTCTTTAGCTTTAACCAATTCCTTTTCATCCATTTCTTGCCAACGCTCTCCAAACAGTTCTACCTTTTTCTTAAATCAACGTACGTATATTCACTATTTTACCATTTTTTCTCTTCCAATTTCAGGATTGCTTAATTTTTGCGTTTGATATTCTTGGCCTGTGCTTGGGTATGATCCACGGTGATCAAAGTTTCGAGCCAAAAATCCTATAGAAAAGAAAATGGCACGGCTTAAAAGAAAATTACAAGATCTGCCGAAATCCTATAGAACCCCAATTGAAAAATAATGAGAACAATTATTATGAATCTGGAAATGAAGAAATTAGGAGGAAGAGAAGAGGGCAATTGTTGGGTCATGTGTTCATGTGTCCTAATCTTGGGCACATTCAAACCCGACATATTGAAGCACATATAAAGTTTTTTATTTCCCAAGGCCAAACATGCTTATGTTTGATTTTTTGACTTAAAGCGTAAGAACTTGACCAAAAAAACAATTAACTTATCAAATAGTAAACACATCAATCGAGCAGACATTATTTCCAACCAATCTCTTTATAGCTCTCTCTTTGAACTGTCATACAAGGCACACCCATCCAACATGCTGGTGTTTCTGTTTTCCATATAATTCATCCACTCCTTTACTTAGTATTTTAATAATAACGCATATTAACTTTACCCTACATATGTTACTATTCCCTCCAAAGTTTCTGCTTAATGTTGCTCTCTTCTCTGGATCACTGCTTTCAGCTTCATTATTAGTTTCAGTCTTGCTTCCACACTTCAAGGTTGGATTCATCATTTGCATTATTTTTGCTACTTCAATCCCTACTCTCATCTAAGATGGCTGCTCCGTTATCTTCTGCCTCTGGAAGCGTATTATCGCAAGAAATTAATTACGGCAGCTCAACAATCTTAGTCTAATTAATTACACTATGAATCAACTTAATTTTTTTTTTTTTTTTGATAAAAATGGAATAGCATTAAAGGATAAAGTATTAAACAGTACAAAGTCTAGGAAATCGGGTTTCCTTGAGATTCGCAAAAACTAAAGACTAATACAATTTGGCATAAAATTAAAATAAAATACATCACGATTCATAAAAAGACCTTTTTTGAAAAAAAATCTGTAACTTGGTTTCCTTCTCTAAAAGTATACTGAATCCTAATATCCGTGAAATGCTACATGCTTGACCTGCAAAGAGCAATAAGAATACTCCAAGGGTGAGAGCTATCAACACACTCTTGCAAGGATTTAATAGCAAGTAATGAGTCAGATTCGACTACAAGGTTTTTAACATTGTTAGTCTTAGCCAAATTGATTCCATGAAAAATACTCCACAGCTCTCCATGGGAAACTATGGTGTATCCAAAGTTTCCTGCAAAAACCGATAACCAATTTCCTTTATTATCTCTAACCACTCTTCCGACTCCTATAAAACTTGTATGTGAAGCAGCTGCTGCATCACAATTGACTTTGCACCAGCTTGAAGAGGGGAGGGGTCCATTTAACCTCTATGACGGATCTTTGGACTTTGCATCTTGTTGAGGTAACTACATGATAATATTCTGCCACTTGACCCACGGCGAAATAGAGGGATCGCTGGGATCATTGGTTTTTTTTTGAAATCTATGATTGTTTCTATCACTCCGTATGGTCCACACAACATACGAAAGCACTGAGACCCAAGGGATCATGTAACTACCCACTAGATAGTTTCCAAGAGAACTATAAGGAGCCATTCTCCAAGATTTCGACTATGAATCAACTTAATACACTCATATTTTTGTGGCGTAATTTTTTAATGGATGTTATATCTCACAATGAGCCATCAGAGTCGCAGGCACCAAAGTTACTTGGATTGTTGGTTTTTTGCTTCTTCTTTTTTTTTCTTAAATACAATGGGCTAAACAGACTGTCCAAATTAAAACCACGAAACGAAAAACTACAGAAGAAAAGATTAGGGTACAGGAAGCCCCAGATCATCAGCAACCAAGAACTTCAACAAGTCTGATGGAGGACTTGCAAGGATGGAGAGGCTAGCTTCTCCAGTGAGGCTAAGATTCGAAATTAATCTGTGTTGTCCATTCCCTCGTTAGCATAGCATAGCTACCCATCTCTTATTAACTTTGACCCAGCCTCTAGGAGTGGTACTCGTTGGATTTATTTGCTCGAGAAACTAAATTGAATGCAAACACCGAATAATTTTTTATGAGTATGATCTAAAGAGTATCTTTGATTTGTAGGGCTTAACTGCAATCATAATTGTAAATCATCTATCAAAAAGAGTACTTCAAAATCTACCAATTGAATTATCTAGTTTTAAGATCGGATACCCCTTAATTAATTAGTGAATACTTACTAATAAAGATTTACCAGCATGTATTATTTTCTACTTTGAATTAACACAAATCTTTCCTTCAAATTTTATCGAAAATAAATATTTTTCAATTTTGATCAAAGAATATTGTTTTTATAATTTTATCAAATCTTGAAAATGGTCTATCGTTTACTTTACTCAGAATTTTATTTACGTTCGAAAAAAGCATTTTAGTAAAAGAATTTTGGTAGATACAAGCACATACAGTATAAGTAATCCTATTTTTTAAAAAAAAATTAAAGTCAAAATTCCCTCCCCAAGGTAATTTTTAACTAAACAATTTAATACTACTTATGGGGAAAAAAAAAAAAAATAGCGTTGCCCGGTATGTATTAACAATTTAATGTCAGCCAGAGACAGTGTTTGCAGTAAAGGGTTTGGTTATCAACCTTAGGCCTGTTGATAAAAATTATAGCCTATTTATTATATTAAAAACTCACTATTGTTTTTGCTCTCATAATAATTACATTAATTATATTCTTTCTCTTTTTCCTTTTATACCTGTTTTATTTTCAACACTCTAAATCATAAACTCTAAAATACAGTAAATTTATAACTTTGAAACCCTACTCACTAATTTCCTTATAAACCCTAGTTATTAATTAATAACCTTGCCAACTACTATGCAAAATAATTAATACTACCAATTTTTCTTGTCAAACTTATTTAATATTTGACATCACATCGAGTACAATTAATTTAAATTTAATTAAATATAACCACAAAGGCTATATATATTTTTTTTTATTAATTTTTAACATAATTACATTCATATAACTCAAATTAAAGATCTTTAGTTAAATTAAAACATGCCCTTTAGTTGATTTATGAAAATATAATGAATTGATTGATTATTCATATTAATTAAAGTTATTAATCAAAATATTAATTATTCGATAAAAGTATTTAATATAGGGTTCAAATTCTTAACATCAGCCCTAGCGATTGAGATTTTCGTTTGCCTACAAAGGTACCAAAGAGTGTTAAGAGAATATATCCGGAAACTTACACTGCGGGTCCCGTGAACTAGAATGTAGATAAAGTGGTTTTAGATGACTAAGATCTTATCTCATCAACCTCCACACGCTTGCTGAATGACAAGCCTGTTTACTTTTCCTTTTTTTGGTCTCTGTCTCTTCTTCAAAGTATATGAATATTAGTGATCTCAAATTCAAAAAGATATTTGTCATATACTCTTGTCTTTCTAGGGGCCGATGTCCAACAATATCACAAGCTCCATTTCATGTTCAATAATAAATTACTAAGTCATTTCGTCATCTGGTTAGGGTTTCCTGATGTAGTTCCACATTGTTACCCTAGTTTGTGACTATATATACCTTGCTGGCCTCCTTTAAACCATCAGTTATCATTATTCAAGTTTAGTTCAGTTGTTTGGGTTCTTATCACCAAAGCATGATGCAGGAAAAAGCTCAAGCTTCAACCCCTTATGGGGCACTTGAAAGGTAGTTACTCTTGCTTGTTTGATGCTCATTAAAGGATTAACCAATGATGTTCTCTTTTCCAGTCGCACTTTTTCTTTTTTTGAAAAAGCGTAACTGATTTTCGAAACATGTTCTGACAACTAATTAACTTTCTCAACAAGAACAATGTTCCCTTTTAAGATCTTTGATGACTTTTCATTTTATTGTGTGAACAGATCAAGTGGGCCAAGTGTTAGTTTCCCACCACCGGTGCATTCAATCATATTTGCTATCCTAGGCGTGATCATTCAACATATTCAAAATAAGTGTCAATCCATGAAAATTTCTCCTTACGAAGAACAAAATGGCATCACTTTGGGGATTTACATCAGTTTATTCCTTTATGCCATGGCTTTGCTGGCTGAATTTGGCTGCAAAATCTCCAACCATGCTCTTCTTTTGTTAGTTAAAAGGTTTAGTCCCATATTGGGAACTTTAGTTGTGATCATGCATATCTTTCTCTTAAGCTTCAAATTTGGCTGCTTTACACTCACCTTATGGGCTATCTTTCTTGTGGAATCCCTTCTAAGTTCACTTCAAGAGATGATGCAAATTTATCGATGCCTTTCTGACAAGCTTTCCAGTATAAGTGAAATAATGAATGCTTATTTTCACAGCATCAGTGAGAAGACAAAGAAATATTTTCATTGGGAAGATGAATTGCCTCAGTGATATGGGTTGATAACCAGACTAAAGTCCTTGTGACTTACCTAGCCAACCAATAAATTGTGATTGGTTTAGTTCATCATATTTAGTTTTCTGTTATTAAGTTAATTGGTCCACCTGTAATTTAGTTGTTCTGGTTGTAAAGTCTCCAAGCTAAATAACAATACTTCTTCTCTCAACTTTTCTCTTTAGAATTCTTTGAATCCTCTGTTCTAGTCTTCTTCGTCAATCTCTTCTTTGTGCTCAAACTCTGAAAGACAAAATCAATATTATTCAGACATTCAGCCAACCTCTCACAATCAAACTTGATCGCAACAATTTTTTGTGATCTGGAGAAACCAGATTCTCAACATAGTAATTGCTAATGGCTTCAATGATTTGCACTCAAAGATGTCCTGAGAGATTGATTCAAGAAACCAATCACAATTAACCACTGGTTAGCTAGCTAAGTCAAAAGAACATTTTAGTTTGGTTATCAACTTCTCCCTTCAAATTTCTTGAATTCCCCCTCCCCGAAAAATGAAAAAGGACCTCGACAAAGTTTTGTACTTCCAAATTAAGTTAATGTATGAGTTAACTCGTAAAAGGATATATTTTGGGCCAGACAGTATATTTGATCAACCAAAAATTTGAAGACATTAATTTAAGAATAAATATTTATTTTCTCTCTTACAATCTTAATTAATTTAGTCTTTTACAGTTCAAATTTATTAATTTGATCATTCACATTCAAAATTCTTATTAATTTTATTCTCACACTTTAAATTTATTAATTTAATTTCTTATATTTCAAATTTTATATCAATTTTTTTATCTTAAACTTATTAATACTAACGGTCTTAATAAGTTTAGCAGTGATTTAAACGGCCGAAAAATGCTAGAAGGATGAAATTAATATGAATTTTAAAATATGTGGAACTAAATTAATAAACTTAAATTATAAGAGATTAAATTGATTAGGGTTTTAAGTGTGAAAGACTAAAATAAGTATTTACTACTCTTAATTTAATAAGTCTTTTCACATGCCTCTCACTTATATATATATATATATATATTGACATGGTTTTTTTTTTTTTTTTTAATTTTAACTCGCATTGGTATATCTAATACTATAAACAGAACAGGGAGAGAGAAGGGGTGGCCATAGCCCCTTTACATTTATAATTTTTCCTTAGTATTATGTAGGTATTTTATATTTGGCTCCTTAAAATCTTTATAAAATTTGACATTACCTAAATTGAAAAGAATCAATGAGAGTGTATGGAAGATTTTTCTTAACTTCGTACATCGTAATAAGTTTTAGTAACACAATTTTTTATTTAATGGCTTACAGATTGAGTATTTTCTTGCTCAAGAGACTAAAATGTAACTAGAAAATCTCTATTCTTATAATTTATCACGCTATTGACAAAACAATTATAACCTTTTAAAACTAGATATAAAATTTATTAGTTTAAGAAAATTTCAATTTCAATTTCAATTTTGCTATTTCTATAGTGGACGTTGCGTCTTCGATTATGATAGACAGTGCGCAACATAAACAATATCTACATGGCAAACCAGTTAGCGAGATTGAGAGTCTAATGAGCATTTTGTACGTAATTACAGAATTTGGGTATGTTTTCTTTTTCTATTCCTTTATGAATTAAGTTACATCCTCAAAACTATACATTTATTTTTTTTTAAATGATATTTATATTGATTAAATTAGTTCAACAATTTGGTAAGAATATTTCTTTTTGATTATTATTCTATTATATAATCTATATTTTAGAAATTTTTTGTTATTGATTTTTATGTTTTTTAATATACGCCCCATGTGTGTATGTATATATTTTAGAGTTAAAAGATGTTTAAGGGAAAAAATATTGAGTCATTTCTAAAAAAGACGACAGAAATAATAATGAAAAAAAATATATGTCTAGTGTATAAAGTGCAACTTTAAATTTAGAGATTAATAAAAAAATTTAAGGGTAAAAGCCAACAATATGATTTACCCTAATTTCACCAAATCTAACCAGTTAATACATGTTTGTTCAGTTTTTTCATGTATTTTGGATTCGCGACGCCTTAATTCTTGGTTGAACCAGTTCAAATAGTTAATCCTATTTGGTTTTAAACTATTGTATTTATATGCACTTTTTAATCTTGGTTTCCTTATGTTCAAATCTTAGTTTCACCCAAAACTATAAATTATTGACTAAGATGATAAACCCCCATACTTAGTTCTAATAAAAGTAAATTATATTGTAGCATCACATCTTGAAATTAGGCTATAAACAAAAGGACAATGACGTGAAAAATCAATAGTACTCTTTATGCATTGATTTGTATATGTGGTTGAACTCATTCTCCTTGATCAATGATGCTAAGTTGTTTAATTGGCTGTAGGAGTACATTGTATTGTGAATAACTGAACATACTCCAAAGTTATATATATTGTCTAGTCTCTTGTCTTTCTCTTTGGTCAAGTTTTCTTGATGCTTTATATTGTCTTTTTTTCCCTTCAACGTATGTTGCTTTTGGAAAGCAAAACGGAAATCAAGGCGAAGAAAACTAAAGTAACAGGATGATGAAGAGAAAGGAAGAAGAAAATGGGGAGGAAAGATGCATGGTTGTATGACAATATGTAGGCTATCATTAGCCATTTATTTAGACTGGTGGATTTTCTACACATTTAGATTTGTCTTAGTAAAATCTCTGGCACATGTTGGTCCTGTAGATTCCTAAAATTTGTTGAATATATAAAAATTATTCACGTAAAGTGATAGTTTAATGGTAAGTTGCTAGGAAAACTTCCTACAAATGAGCAATAAGTCAAGTATCTCTATCTCTTTATATAATTAAATGGGTTCATAAAGAACTTTGTCATTATTATAATCGACCTTTAAAAGTTGGTCAATTTTACTGTTTAAGTCTCTTTTGTATTGCTATATCTTCGCAAACTTGCTTTGTACTCTATACATATTCTTTATCTTTTTAGTCATATTATAATTTGACTTCGATCGTGGAGATTGATCTTTAAAAGAAATTACGAAGAATTTATAATTAAAATTTTTATAATTGCTGACATGGTTTCACGCGAGTTGTTTGCGTATTGTAGTAGATTTTTCAAAAATTGGGAGTACTCTTTGAATTATGTATATATATATTTTAGCTATTTCATGTAATGTAAATGCCTTTACTATTAAAACCTTAGGCAACATTGCGATGGAATGTTGGTTCAATTACTAAAAACTGGAATTGTATTCTAAGGCGAGTTTGAGTAATGTAAATATTTATTGACAGATAATTCATGAATATTTTTTATAAATACTCTTTAAATTTTGAAATCTTCTAAGCTTTAGAGATTATTTGAGATCAAATTTACCTAAATTTTTGTTTACTTAAAAAAATCCTTTGGCAACGTTTAAAATATTTTTATGCTTTGTGAAATCTAAAAACGAGAGGTTCACTCATATACCATTTACAATAAAAAGAAAAACAAACACTTAAAAAAAAAAAAAAGTGAAAAATCGATATGTTACTATCCATGTTGTAGGGTTTTTAAAAAAAAAAACAAAAATAAACATGTTGTAGCTTCTTTTAAATTATTTTAGCATCTGAAAAATTTCATACAACCATTATCAAAATTCATGAGAGTAACTCTAAGGGAAAATAAATCACTTAGTACAAATTTCAAGATTTGAACCTTGACTGACTTGGATTAATCTATTTGTTAAATTTTCTGCTTTTGTAGTGATGAATAAAAATGAGAGTTGGTATAATAATTGAATGAACTATTCCCACGTAACTCTTCAACTATAAGTAGTAACAAATTTATTTACTATGATTAAATTAAACAATGAGCCACATGACATGCAAGTGGCCATGAGTGTTTCATGGGAAAGGCTTGTTTGTAAAGTGAATTATTGGGTTGTTTGCTAGCTCAATGGAATTTTAATCAATCCCTTAATTAATTTTGATGAAAAAAAATATTTTTTAAATTTGTTGAAAAAAATTTTATTTTTCAAAAATATATGTTTTATGATTTTTATCAAATAAAAATGTCTTCCTAAATAAAATGAGTATTTTATTTATGTCTTTGGTTTCTAAATTTTTTGGTTCACTTTCTAAAAATATTTTTGGGATAATATCTTTTTACATAAAATTAGTATTTTTGTGTTTGCCTTTTAAAATTATTTTGTGGCAAAAGTGAATGATTATAATTAATTGATTTTTGATATATTACTTTTTCTCTTTTCTGAAAAATCGTCTCTGCAATTACTACATATTTTTCTTTTTCACGTCTCTCATCATTTCTAACCTTACTGGCTTGCAAAAAAATAAAATAATCTTTTTTTAATTTTTCCTCTTTATCGTTGATGCCCATTTTACTTATCTTGGTGAACAAATTTTTGAAAAGCTGCAACAAAAAGCATTTTCCACAAAGTCAACCAATCATGATTTATGAGAAAAGCAAATGGCAGAGGTGCAAGTTGCCTCACGTGTGCAAAAAAGGACAAGCACAATTAATGCTTAACCAGACTATTACTCTTTAATTGGGTTAAATGATTAATCTATTAGACAATGCAATATTAGCCCACTTTATTGGGCCACCAAACTGTAGCAACATGGGCCTAGACAGGAAGCTGTCTAACAACTCTTTTTTGGGAACAACTCCAATCCAACAGCAACTGCAACTAGCTCTAGTCCAACAACTTGATTCTGCAAACTATCCAGCCAGCCCATAATTTCCTACAAAACAAAAAAATTGGTGGACAATAAGCAAAAAACCCAATGTGCAACATGAAACAAATGGTAGCAAATATTATTGTCACTTGGACAAAGTTTTGCACAAGCAACCAAGCTCAACTAGAGAAGAGAAACTTCCAACAGCAAATGATGATGTTTCTAACAGTCATATTTTCATATGGCTATATAAGAAAGGAGAAGCTTCATGAGAAAGGTTAAAAGAGTTTACAAAAATTCATTTGCACATTCTCTCAAGAGCTCTCAAGTTTTCATCTTCTCTTCTTCATTCTTGTACACCAACTCTTTCATCTTGAATATCATTCTGGTGTATTGGGCATAACTGGGATATTAGCTAAAACAAGCAGCACGTGTTTAAGCTTGGTCACTTTTACTCTGAAATTCTTTTCTGTAAAGGCAGTTTGCCGAAAGACTCTCTGTTGTAACCCTGTTGAGGGTAGATATAGTCTTTTAGAGACATAGTCAAAGCTATAAAAGCTTTTGGTTCATCCTGAAAAACCAAGCATAGACAGTATTGCTGAACTGCTGTGTAGCTGTAAGAGGTAGCTAGAATCCTGTAAACCAGTGAAGATAGTAAAGATAACTCTCTCAAAGGATTTTGAGAGGAGTGGACGTAGGTCTTGTTATGACCGAACCACTATAAATAGCTGAGTATTTCTCTTCCCTATACTCTTTATATATTTACTGCAAGTATATTATTTTTGCATAAAGTTTCACTCTAATTTATCATTCTTTAAAACTGTAAAGTTTTTATAATTAAACTTAAACTATTTGAACTAAGTTTTAAATAATGTGCTTGATTTTGAAAATTAACAGTTCACATTACAAAAAATTTTATTTGTCCTATTTACCCCTCTCTAGGACTTATTTACTTATACTTTCATTGTTGAATTTGCATAATACATAAATAGTATCAAGCATAAAGCGATAGTTTGAAGGGAAGTTGCTGGGAAGGTACAGAGTGGAAAAAAAAAGGTCAATGATGCCTTTATCTACATAATCAAAATAGAAGCAAAGCTTTGTTGCTGTTGTGTGTGACTGTGATCCACGCCCTTCAAAACTTTGCTGCTCACGTTATTTATTTTCTCTTAGAAATGGATTGAGTTGCTCGTTTTTATATAGCTTCATCTTTGCAAACTAACTATATAGTCTATATTCTTCAGTAAAATTAAAGCGATTAAACTCTTTTTGATGACTGTGAAGCTAAATTCCATGGCATACCTCCATTTTGTTTCTCATCTGACGGAATGGACTGAGAGAGAAGGAAAGAGTCCATATCAATAACCTTATTTGGAGAGGAATCTCTCTCCCTATGAAAACTCTCTCTCTTAAACGAGGAAAAGCCTCTCCGAGAGGTGCAATTGATCCATATCCCTTTAATATTCTTTTCAACTATTTGGATTATCTTAATATTAACCTCATTTTGTATATGATTAAATGGCTTTACCTCTCATCTAACTTATGCCTTCGACTGTGGAATTAAGCAGATTAGATTGTTGGAAGAAATTGCGTGAACAGCCAGCATCATATTACGTGTGAACATTGTACAATTAGAACATTTTGTTCGATAGTGTAATCTTAATACCATGTTAAGAATCTTAGATTTAAACTAAAACCTTATTTCCTTCATGTTAGAAGAATTGCAGACAACACTGGGAATCTGGTCATGACAAGTTGGGCATTTGGCGCATTTAAAATTATGTATGATTCTGACCAATGGACCATAATTTATGAAAAAACAGCAAAAGATCAAGAGCTAAAATTAATTCCGAGTTCTCTCTCATTTTCTTTCTTCTCTAAGCAAATTCCTGTAGTTCGTGCACAAGCACAAAACAATCACCCTATAGCAAACACATCCAAGTCTCTAATACAGCATGATATAATTTATATCCACACATGTATACCTCTTTTATTGGAGATGAGATTAATATTAATAAAAAAATTAAACAATTATATGCTTACAAACTAAAACCACACCTTGTTACTAAGTTTTATATTCACTTTCTACTTTTATTAAATAATACTGACCTAGTTGATGTCGCATATTAAAGGGACAAACTACGGCATCCTTTATAAAAACACATTTCAGTCTCTTTGACTACATTTTTAGTCTTAGCTATTAAAAAACTTATGAGTCACTATAAGTAAATTGAATTTATTTTATATATAACTAAATTTTTTAATGTAATATATTTCAATTTTTGAGAGAAAGAACCACAGAGCCCATTATGGCAAAACTGAATAAGCCCACTAAACACTTAAACCCATATGATACAAACATAAAAATGAATTCTCATAATCACATCACATCAAACCCAACAAAACAATTCTTTCAGCAACTTTATCCATACTCTACCTTTAAAGTACTAGTAAAATAATTGGACTCAAATTAACCAGCGTATGTATTCTGCATGCTTCTCGAACTGTAAACAAATTTTCATAAAAATATAACTAACTACCTTCATTTAGTATTACATCTAGAAGATACAAAAATGTATTGCTCAACAAGAACACCACCAAAAACGAGATTAATGAGGGGACAGGTGGGTCCAGAAATTGATAATCCAACTATCATCAAATAACAATACTCTGTTTGGATTCAAAATCGAAAATACATCAAATTGAACTTGTTCTCCTGCTGTGAATATTTCTGCACTCTAAGCCTCTCTACGCAAATACAGCTTACCCATAACATGAAGAATGGCAACAAAAGCTATGAAGCCAATGCTCATTACAAGAACCACATTGGGGGAGATCTTCAGTCCGGGGGCATCATCAGTGTAAAATTGAAGCATAGTCCCAGCTGCCCCTCCAGAGGCTCCACCACTTGTTGTTCTCCTCCTGCGCAAGCTTGCAGCAGCTGCTGCACTTCCTCTTGGGGGAGCACTTCCTCCTAAAGCCATTTTCTGAAACAGACAATCAAAGATTTAGTATATCCTAGAATCTCACGGAACATGTTCTGTCGGTATACTTCCTCAATAAAAAAAGTTAAATAAATAAATAAAGATGAAAACTTTATTAGGCAAGTTTAAAGAAAATTTAACCCTCCTACGATTGAAATAAGGATGAACAAAGAACAGACAATTCATTGTACTCCTTAAGAATTCATTCTTTGTCTTATGTTTCCATTCCTCCCCTTTTAAATTATATGCATATAGAAATGACAGAATGATGTATGAGTAAACGGGACTTCACTTTATCTAAATGATAGAATGATCCCCACAAGACCAGAAGCAATGTTCCCCACTTCCTGTGCTAATCATTCTCCCTCCTATCCAATCAATTACGCAAATATGCAAGAGCGATACAAACAGGAATTCCCAGTTAAGATAGATCAACAGGGTTAGATAAATAACCATATTGGAATTAATTCCAATCAGATCTACTCTTACGTTAACGAATTCAATCAAAACAAAAGTGGCTAACACCATCCAGCAGCCGCAGGTAGAAAATCACAATCAACTCTTGAAAATATCCATAAAAAGAACCAGCTGATCCGAAGCAGTAAAGCCATAAATTTCGGATTTGATAAGAAAAATAATTCATAAACAGGATTTATTAACATCATCAATTCTAGAACCCCAGGTTAATACCAGAATCGAAAAAATTGGAGATAAAAATCAGATCTACGACCTCAATTGCGACTATCACACGCAGGCAAAAGAAATCGCGAAACTTTATAAGAAAACAGAATGAACCTGGAGAATTCACGGAAAGCGAGCTGTATTGTAGATCTGAACCAGAGAAGTGGCCGGAACAAAGTCTAAACCGCTCCGTCCTACGAGATATGAGAAAGCACTAAACGGCCTCGTTTCTTTCACCCTCCGGTTATATATACGCAGACTTCGTCTCTTTTTCGTAACCGAACTAGAGACCACGCGAAGATGGCGAATCGTATTTTGCCATGTCAGCCATCACAAATTAGTCATCAACTCTGGCCGCTCTGTCTCCACACGTCATCAGCGCCAGCGGGAAAGAGAAAACATTTTAATTTTTTATCAATTATTTAGAAATTTTATAATTGGGCCATCATAAATGATGACGGAGCATTTCGTGGTCTTAGTTGGATCGGGTAGGAATCTTCTACCTTGGGCCATAACCCGCTTGGGCCATGCTCGAGTTGAGCTGCTGTCATGCCTCTATTATATGTCTTTCAATTTTATCCACTTGTTTGATTTTTGTCGTGGAAACAGAGAGCAGATAGTTAAAAAAGAGAAAAATAAAAGAAATAAATGGAAAGAGATAGATCAATGGTATTAACATTAACAAGTCCACACCATTGTCTCTTCGTTTCCTTACACAGGGACACAGTGGCTTACAATTACAAGGCATTATACTAAACTTGTGTGTCTTGTGGTGCAGAAAGTGTCTAGCCTCTTAGGTCAAACTCAATTATTTTTCTTTTTTGTAGAATTTAGTTGCTTTTAACTTCCCTTCTTTTAAATTTCAGCCACATGTTTCCTTTATCATCTGACTCTTATCTGATTAGATTTTTCAGTGCTCTTATTTCCCGAAATTCAATTTCTTGCATCAATATAATATGTCAATAGTGTTAATCTATCTTATTATATTTAGTGTTGACAATAATAGAGATGATCTAATTTAAAACATAGATCCTAATCTCAGATTTTAGGGTTATGGCCATTAAGTGATTTACCATAAGGTATTCGAAATCAATCAATGTAGAGATTTATCGTTTTCAAATGTCTTATATATATGCCTTTTGTGGAAACACTATTGGTTTTCTCAGTGTGGGTATGTAGGACTTCTGTGTTCACACAAATTCAGCAAAATATCTAGGATGTTTAATTAGCCCACTATTTCTACTGCAACTACACATTGATGTGCGAGCCAAACTTTTTCTGGTGTACTATCGAATGATTTAGATAGTTATGTCAAAAGTTAAATCCCTTACAAGCTCTTAGAAAAAGGGTTAAGTAATAGTTTCGATATTCTCTTACCAAAAAACGATAGCTTTAATATTCTTGTAATAACAAAGTAGTTTTTTTATTCGATATGCTCTTTTTTATAATATTCTTATTTGATATTATAAGAGCATATTATATGATATAAGAATATATTCAATATGCCCTTATATGCAAACTACTTATGACGTAAGTTTATCTTATGCTAAAATTATAATATAAGAAAGTATACGAAAAAAAAAAGAAAAAAGAGAGAACTTTGTTTGCCTTTTTATTGTACCGTTTATTCTTCCAAATTTAGGCTAGCAATCCCCTTGCCATTTCTAGCTAAGCATATTCTATGTGCTCTACTTCTTCTCCCAAAGAGCAAATTAGAGAGAAAAAGAAAGAAAGACAAGCAATTTATCTGCATAAGACAGTGATCCCCAAATTTCACACTTGACTTGGAAGCAAGTAGGCCCCAAAAGACAAGGAAACAAATTAATGTGTAAACCCATTTATGTGCCCGTAATAATAATTGTAGCCTTTCTCCGGTTGTTTCCATACATGTACATACCCCGCTTATAGATTTCCCAGCAACAATATTCTCTTCTTTTTTCTTTTTTCTTTTTTTCCAAATTGCACCTTAAAGTATTTGATTTTTCAAATAAGGCAACTGTCTCCCCTCTTGATTCCTTCTTATGGACTAGATTCTCCCTTTCTCTCGTGAAATAAACTCCACAAGCCATTTTCCCAATATAGACCATATAATATAACATTATTATTTCTCATACTATAACATAGCTATAGATCATTTGTTCTCTGTCTTCAACTTTACTCCAATGTTCCTCTTTACCTTTATCTTATGAACAAAGTGCAACGCAGTGTGTAATATACCATCTTCTTCTTCTTCTTTCAATTCTCAAATGAGTCAGTGTGTTCCAAGCTGGGATGTCGATGACAATCTCACACTCCCAAGAGTCCCTCTTCGCTCTCACTCCAATTCCACTGCCCCTGATGTTCCCATGTATCCTCTCTCTCAAGTTTTCATTTTTATTTTAAAATCATCTGGTTTTTGACGCTATATTAACACCCCAGATTCTATGTCATTCATGTTGATGTGTGCAGGTTAGACTATGAAGTTGCAGAGCTAACATGGGAGAATGGGCAAATATCCATGCATGGTTTGGGTGTCCCACAAGTTCCGGCGAAACCCATTACAGCGGCTGCCGGCAATAACACGAGACCATCGGTCTCTACTTCTCCTTCCAAATACTCATGGGAGAAGCCACTTGTTTGTGGCACCTTGGAGTCTATAGTCAACCAAGCTACTTCCTTGCCCAGTCGTCGCAGCAAAACCTTCTTTGACAGTGTCGGCGACGGCGGCGGCGATGGGGACGACCTAGTCCCTTGGATGGACCCGTACAGGGCTGCTGCGGACGCCGCGGCATCGAACACTATGACTATGGACGCCTTGGTGCCGTGCTCGAACCGTACGGACGAACACAGCACACACTCTGCGCCGGGCATTGGCACGTGCATGGTCGGGTCGTCCACTCGTGTTGGATCTTGTAGCGGGCGTACGGGCACCCGGGATGAAGACGCGTCTCTCCTAGCTGCGAAACGCGCTAGGGTGGCGAGTGTGCCGATAGAGCAGCCGCACGAGTGGAGCAGCATGGATCAAAATCAGAGTATGAGCGGTAGTGCTACTTTTGGGAGGGAAAGCCAGCAAATTACTATTGACACGTGTGACAAGGATATTGGTGCGGGGTTCACTTCTACTTCTATGGGTTCGCCGGGAAACACTAGCTCCGCCAAGCAGGGCACGATGAACACCACCGCCGATGACCATGATTCAGTTTGCCACAGCAGACCACAGGTAACGTTCTTCTACATATTTTAAATAATTTTTGTGGGATTTCTAAATCAATTAATTAATTTTAAAAAATAATTAAATTTTACAGGGGGACGGTGACGAAGAGGATCACAAAAAGAAAGGAACAAGGAAATCTTCGGTGTCCACTAAAAGGAGTAGAGCTGCTGCTATACACAACCAATCCGAAAGGGTGAGCTCAATAAATGATTCTACGTATACATTTTTATATTTATTATAGTTGAAAAGTTGATTTTTTTTTCTTAAATTAATTTATTTAGTACAAAATAATCAAAAAGAATCATGGGTAGAGTTTTATAAAATTATAAATATGAAAAAGTTTTACTTATTTCAAATCAAATTTAAATTAATAGTTAGATATTATATTATTTTCATTAAAATAAGTGTTATAGGTGAAATCAATATCTTAATTTATTGTAGTTGAATTGATTTTGATTACTGTGAATCTGTGTATTTTATTAATTTATCCGATGAAATTTATAATGAAAAAAAAAAATAGAAAATGAGAGTTTAATTGGGGTTGGTTGATTTGTGCGTTGCTTTCCAGAAAAGGAGAGATAAGATCAACCAGAGGATGAAGACACTGCAGAAGCTGGTCCCAAATTCCAGCAAGGTATACAATAGCTACTTCACCCTGTTCTAATCATATAGTGGTATTGAATATGTGGTATCTGAGCTACTTCTTTAATATCTAATGGTCCCAGTCCACTGCGCATCAATTCACTCAGTTGTATAGTTTGTTCATACACGTCCCCATATCACCAATCACTGGTCCCATTTGTTTCAGCAGTATCACACATGTTCCTCCAAGATCCATAGTATAATCTGTTTTTTTTTTCTCCCCTTGGAATAAAGAGTTTCCAAAAGCAAATTAATTTCTTATCTATGTAGAAAAGTTCCAAGGTATTAGTGTTGGTGTGACAAATTTATTGTCACATACTTAAAAATGTTATACCTGACAAAATATAATTTTATTTTGCACAAGTGAAGTTTAAGTAAAATCAACTGAATCCAGATTTTACTGTATAACATGGCTTCTCAGGAAGAAAACTTATATTACTAAAGATAAGGCGCAGCATAAATATGGCCCAAAAAAGGTCTTCCCCGCTAAATGGCTATGGAAAATTTTAGGGTACTGCTTGGCATTCATCCGAGTCCACACACACTTATTAACTGTTAGTGAATAGTGTAACAGTGTGACACTTCGACAGAAGATTATTAAGTGAGGAGACAGCCACCTGCTCCCACATAACCCTTTCTAGTGGTAGGCCCTTGTGCTGTTTGTTCCCTCGTGTCAATGATTTAACGTTTTACCCGAACCAAAAATAAGGAGAGTTACTTAAAAAAAATGTCTTCTAAACCATAAACTATATTAGCTAGACTCGAGTTTTAAAAAAAACAGCTGAGTTAGCAAAAGATAAAAAAGCGCTTCGTTCTTTTTACGTAGAAATATATAGATATAGATGGATTAGATTTGATGGGACCATATTCACTCTAACATGCACTGATTAATTTATTTAACTATGTTATCGATTGACTATAATAAATTTGGACACAATTTTACCCACTTTGCATGTCTTGCGTAGATAGAAGGGCACGTCAATTCGTTATTTTATATATATATATATATATATATATATATATGCGCTAATGATTATGCTATGGACTTCTTTTTCAGACTGATAAAGCTTCAATGCTAGATGAGGTGATTGAATACCTCAAGCAGCTGCAAGCACAAGTGCAAATGATGAGTAGAATGAACATGTCTCCCGTGATGCTGCCGATGACGATGCCACAACAGCTTCAAATGTCAATGATGGCGGCTCCAATGGGCATGGGTTTGGGTATGGGAATGGGCATGGGTATGGGTATGGGCATGGACATGAACACCATGGGCCGCCCTAACATGCCCGGCATGCCTCCTGTCCTCCACCCTTCTGCCTTCATGCCGATGGCTTCGTGGGACGCCTCCGGCGCTGCCGGCGATCGCCTGCAAGGGACTCCAGCCACCATGATGCCTGACCTCTTGTCAACATTTCTTGCATGCCAATCACAGGTAGGCTTGTCAATTTATTTCTTTGCTTTCAATCAGCCGGTTTGATTAAAAAGAAAGAAAATTTAGGTAGAAAAAGTGAAGGAGAAAATCCATGTAATGATTGATTACTGAATTTTTTGATACACTAATGACAAGGTTGTCGAAATCGGTCAAATCATATTATAATCACAGAATTAATAGTGCGTTTACTTGTTAGAACAGAGACAGAACTGCTAATTAATTACTTGAGATTATGCTAATGGATGATAAAAAGGGGTCATGATTCCAAAGAAAATACTATTATAAACAAATGCCACTTTATTCGAAGGTCTTAAAATGTCAACATCCGTAGTTAAATAATATTGTATCACTTTCACTGGATTACGATTCATACCTAACCACTAAATACCTTTAATTAATTGGTTGTGATTAGATTGTGAGCGCTGTGCATTGTGAAATTTGGATTTGACATTTTGTGTGCATATATATATATATATGATATCTTGAGATGCTGATTAATTAAAAGATTATTTAATTGCATGCAGCCCATGACAATGGACGCTTATAATAGGATGGCTGCCATGTACCAGCAGCTGCATCAACCTCCAGCTTCTAGTTCCAAGAACTGAGCTGCAAGATTGTTCTACTCTTGTCAATACTGCAATTTTACTTTTGGTGAGAAATTAGTATGTATATTAGCTCCCATCCAAACTATTATATTTAAGTTAATTTCTTCATTTTAGTGCCCTTTTGGTAAAGAATGAAGATTAGGTCGATTTTAATTAACTTTCATAATTTCACGAAGATTGGATTGCTCCCCTTGTATAATATGCTTGTAATTTGAATAAGATAAGATCCATTCAGTTCCTATTATTTTTGTCAGTATACACAAGCCTTATTAATTTTAATTAATTTTTCTTATTTTATTGTTTTTGCTTAAACGCTAACGATTGCTCATGTAATTTTTTATTCAGAGTTTAAAAGAGACAGAGAATGAAGTTATGACTGTAAAAATTACAGAAGTGAAACCCATGAAAAGTTATTTTGAGAAAGAAAAAATAAATTATTCTGTGAAATATTAAAATGAATAGACTTTTCTATGTAAAATAGAATAAACTTCTCAAATGAATAATTCTTTAGCATATTACTACTTTTATGTCTAAAATATTAGTAATAAATTATTCTAATATGCAAGGTGCAATTCAGAAGTTAATTAAAATGAAAAAATGTATATACTTACATTATATATATAAATTAAAATGGAAAAATGAAAAGATTTTCGGAATATTCTTCTAACTCATTACCTAGAAGTAATATTTGTGCTTTTGTATGTTGAAACATTATCGAGTTTGCTTTTCTCTCCTTAAAATAAAATATAGGATTCGAATTGTTCAAGAATCTTGGCCAATTGTAGGCAATGATTCTCTTGTTGAATAGGGCTTCACGACAATGATTCATCAAAGATGGCCAACTTGTTAGAGATGCGCAGAGAATCTTAAGTAGTAGTGAGTGTCTAGATTTCTTATTTCTTTTTCAGAATTATGGTTTTTAGTGTTTTGTCATATATAGTACCTCAAGTTCATCTTGTCTTACAAGTTGACAAAATCTATCCAACTCTGGGGATATGTACCTTTTTTTTTTTTTTCTTCTAAAATATCATTATGAAAATTTATTTTTCTCATTTTAATTTGATGTGAAAAGAACTTCTGGAAGATTTTCCTTTATTAAATAATTTTTATATCTCTTAATTTTCATCCGAATAAAAATTAATGGATTAATCGAAGAGATTATCGTATTTAATTATTAAACACAGAAAGATGAATCTATCAACTCTTCAAAATCTTCGTAGAAATCCATAGGCCAATAGGTTCCAAAAATAGGCTACCACATCAAAGCGCATGAGCTTCAATTATTTGGTACATGAATTCAACATGTCTCCAGAATGGCCTTTACGTCGATTAATTAGTTTTGTCAGCCTCTTTGCATGAAAATGAAGTTACCCATCAAAGTACTGAGCTAGAAACCACCGTTTGATCAGTCATATAACTGAGATCCAATGGCCCATCTACTAGACCATAATGAAACCAATCATCTATCTCTATGGATAACATCCCAACGTTGTCGTTTATGTAAAGATTAGAGACATATCTAACGTGTATTGTTTGGTTAAAGATAAACATAGAAATGATTGGACATTCATGTTACGACTTGGATAAAGGAGAAGCCACACACATTTGTCAGAAATGGTACCACATGATTAATGTTCATTCATTGCTATGACCATCCCAATTATATCTTACATGGTTACACCGCTATGATCTTATCAAAACCATTTTATCTTATCAAATATAATTAATTACATAATAAAATCAAAATAGCCATAGCCACTCAAAGAAGCTCAACATGTACTAGATCATCCACCAACCACTACAAACATATAAGTACATAAAATTTTGTCCTAATAATTTGAAACATTAATCACTGGTCTCATAATATAGAAATTAAGTAATAGCTAGCTGTATATATGTCAAGTTTTTTTTTTTTTTTAGCTATGAAAATAAGTACTTCTGAACTTCTCTATTTCAGGAGAAAACGTTAATTTAAAAAGAAAAAAAATTTAATAGGATTGTAAGTCAATCTATCAATGATCACCACTCGATCGAGAGATAGAAAATGCAACGGCTCCATTTTTTGCCCTCAATTTGGACGCAAAAACACAATTAGTTAGATTATTAAGGATCAATGAATGTGAGTGTGAAGATGCGATTGTGATAGCCATCTACTTGTGATTGACAAGATTTTGGATGGAAATTAAATAGGAGAAAGAAAAAGGGTGTAAATGCTGGACAATAAGAAAAGAGCTTGGATTTTGCGTCCACCGCGTGGATCAAAGAAAATCTAGGGCTTATTTGACAGATAAGATATTTAGGGAATAAATCTATGTTATCTTTTTTAAAAAAATATAAAAATCTCTTACTAGTAGTGATTATTTGAGTGAATATTATCTACAATAAACTCTAATTAGTATCATTATTTTAGTAATAAATAAACTTGTCAATTATATTAATTTTACCAATTCAATCATGCTCCTGTGGACAACCTTTTTTCTTATCAGGTAAGTTTGCATGAAGAGCAGGGCCACATATGAAATCATTAGTCACTTCAATGTTGGAGATATCTTAGATATTTAAGGAGTGTAGCTAGATTAGAGTCACAACATATCCATAGAATCAGGTAGTCGATTTAACATTAATTCTATTATAATATGCAACAACACAATGCAAAATTAAAGTCATAATTTTAAAATACAAAATTATATCAGAAATAATTTAAAAGACTTAAAGAGGTAAATTTGAGTTTTCTTTTTAAAAATGTTTCACCAATCAAAAAATTTAACCATATGAGAAATAAAATAATTTTGCATTAATTTCTTAGTTATCTTCTCGACACATGTATATAACACATGTTGATTTGAAACTCATTCAATGTCTTGACTGTTTTCATCAAGAAAATATATATAAACTTCCCTGGAAATATATATGCATTCAAACCGAAGAAGAACAAAGGAAGATTCATTTATTTTATGTAAAGAAAAAGAAAATAAGAGAATCTCTCCTTGGGCTACAGATAAGGAAAGCAAATGGAATTGTTTGCCATCCGTTGAATAAAACAGCAATGTTTGTTAGATGGGCTTTTCTCATTTCTTTTGGGATATATTGGGCCTCCATCATTCTAGTAGTTGATTACAATATTTTGTGAGCCCAATTAGTAGAAAGGGAATTAATTTTTACACCACCCCAAAATAATAATCTCAGAAATATGTATGCTAAACAGAAAAACTTAAACCCTAAACCTTAAAATTTAAACAGATCCATTAGAGAGTCTCGTATTTGACCGGTCGCATGTTTAAATCTTCCCTCGTATCCTTGGGATAAGATATAAGTTCAAGTGCTCTTCTTGATGTGAGGATCTTATTGATGAGTAAAACTTAGTTATAATCTGATAGAGTCTGATTAGAATAATGGTACATTCCTTTGATGAGCATAATTTTTCTCTAAACAGCATTATTCTACCTTTCAAAGATCCACTTTTAGAAGTAGAAACCTTTGTTCTCTTTTGGTTGTTGTAGAGATCCACAATTCTTGACAATTATAAAAATTGATTCCAAGGGGCCACCTGGTAAGTGAAAATATCAAACAATGCAGTATGGATCAGATTTTGTTGGACCAAGATTGTCCTTATGATATTACACAGCATGCAGCATAAAAGCAATTAGATCAAGTTGTTGAAATATTCAGGACCATCACTTTCACTCTTCTACATTTGATCCTGTTCCAAGCATAACTGCTGAAAGTCTTGTACATATAATTCACCAGCTCCTTCATTCTTCTACAAAGTTTAAATGGAACTTGGAGTATACCACATAATATTGCTATATCAATACTCATAGCAAATTGGAGTAGCTTCAAACACGACACTAGGTTAAGGATCAGATCAAATTACATTCAAGATTAATTAATTTAGTATCTGACATGTTATTTTGAGTATTGCAAAATTTGGATAAGATCCAAAATGTTTAAGTACATGAGTCTCTCTTAACCATTTATAGCTTAAATTTGCAAGATCTAAAAGAATACTGTCAGGCTATGTTTTCTGTCAGTAATCCATATTTTATGGCATTGGGACATAGGAGTACGATTTTTGTGCTCCTTCTGATCTTCTGCTCACACATATCCTACTGAGATATCAATTTGGCAGACTCAAGACACTCCTTTTCCTTCTCTTTGGCGTTTCTTTGTTGAATTAGATTAATCAATTATTTGTGTCGGTTCTTAATTTTGTGTGCTTGATATGCGAATAGATATGCAGGAGACAAAGAAATCAAATCCCATTATTGTGATCCAAAGGTCCCCACTTCACTACTTCAGATTGGTATTTATTTTCAAGTATATATTGTATTATAACTATTATATCTTCCAAACTATTTTCCTCAAAGGAAAAATAAAAGAAGAAAATTTCATAAACCATCCACAAGCTGTTATGTGGCTAAATGTAGATTATGTTTTCTTCATGTACAACTTCACCACCTGCCACTCTATAAACCATCTCTATTGATTACTCTTTCTGAATGTATCTTGTTATATACCGATAAGTTATTTGGATAAATTAAGAAATTTGGTTTTATTTAAGGATTTATCATCTTTTCTAAAGGCTATTAAAACATTTTTACCTTGATTTAAATTCTCTTAAGATTGTATATTGCAACCATCATTCTAACCTCTATTGACAAAAAAAGAGTTATATGAATTAAGACTGCCAATCATGTCAAGCAACCTCTCTAACTTTCATCCCATGTGTCAAATTTACAAACAGCCATTTCTATTGCGTAAATTTCATATAACATATTCCCAATCAAATTTGAGTCTTGAAGATGTTCTAGATGAAATATTTAACACCAAGTTAATCATTGGTGTTCCTACGATGGAGTCAATAGTGTGCATATTTTTGTTATTATGTAATATATTTGTTTTCACCATTGTAAAAGACCACAACCTTGCATTGCAGTCAAATGCTTGAACTTGTCTCCTTCTTTTGGTCAAAACTAGAAGAGGATGCTCTGCTATAAATTCTCAAAGGTAAATTCTCTCCTCTCTAGGAAAGAAGCAAAAAATAGTTACATAAATAATGCACGTGGTATTGATGCAAGTTGCAGAACCAAGATTGTACGATTTATACGAGTCAAGGGCATTGCACGTGTGGTACTTGTTAGAAGAAAATTGGGAGTTGCAGACAGCACAAATCTCGAAGGCAAGGGTCAATAGACTCAATAATCTTTAAATGCCTTGTGGGTCCAAATGACCTACCAGCTATGAAAACTCTCTTTCCTTCCCATTTCCCATTCTTTGCCCTTTACCTCACTGTCGGCGAGGCCCTTTAATCTCAAAGAAGAATAGGGAAAGAAGAAGCCAAGAAGGATGACGTTTCTTTTGAATGTATTATAAAATGCAAAGGTCTTAGCTGGTCTTGTTTGTTCTTTACCTTCACAAAGTGTTGGCACACATCATATCTTATGGCTTTCATCTCATCCTCTAGCTTCCACCCACCTTCCCAAATGGCCAAAACCAATGTCAATTCCTTTCTTTTTTAATTTACCCTCTCAAACCTATCACATCTTATCTCCCATTGTCACCAATCACTATGTGTATCAAATGAAAATATGTTAATAATGTTATTGATTTTAGAATTATAAAATAATAAGAGGCAGCTGCCTCAAACCCAAGTCTCTCACTCCCTCTAGACTCTAGTGCCTACTTTATTATTTTGTATATAAAGTCCATTTGCTAAAACTTCTACAATAGCAAAACGTCAAAAACCTCATCCTCACTTGGATCAATCCCTTTCAAAACCACCTTCTCTTCCTTCTCCTTCTATAGGAAAAAACCCATCTTTCCCCTTTTCTCTGTTTCCATGGCTTCTTCTTCTTCTCTGATAATTTCCCCAAGAAAGCTTCGCTCTGATTTGTATTCCTATTCCTACCAAGAGGATTCAAGCACCCCATTAGTGATAAACGTTCTTTCTTCACTGATTGAGAGAAACATGGCCAGAACAGAGAGAATTGTCAGGAATTGTTCTTCAGCTTTGTCTAAAGCCATCAGTACAAACATCTTCGATTGCAGAGAGGTCCCAGATATGACCATCCAATCCTACCTTGAGAGAATTTTTAGGTACACTCGTGCTGGTCCTTCAGTCTACGTTGTTGCCTATGTCTATATCGACAGATTCTGCCAGAACAATCCTGGGTTTCGAATCAATGCCAGAAATGTGCACAGGCTTCTCATTACAACTATAATGGTGGCTTCCAAGTATGTCGAAGACATGTGAGTTCCTTCTCCCTTCTTTGCTTTCTCTATGGAATTTTATCAAACAACAAGCCTGCATTAGCTTCAATCTATATCATTGAAGTGATCTGTTAACAGCTATAAAAGGGGACAAATTGTTTGGTGACCAACATGACAATGGGTCAATTTCTTTTGTTTTCTGATTGCTTGGAATGAGAACAGAGCACAAAAATCTGATAAAAAATGTTTCTTTTCTGGACAGGAACTACAGAAATTCATACTTTGCAAGAGTTGGTGGCTTGACGACAAATGAATTGAACAAGCTGGAGCTTGAGTTTCTGTTCTTGATGGGTTTCAAATTGCATGTGAATGTGAGTGTTTTTGAGAGCTATTGCTGCCATTTAGAGAGGGAAGTAAGCATTGGAGGAGGGTACCACATAGAGAGGACTCTTCGATGTGCAGAAGAAATCAAAGCGAGGTATAGAGAAGAAAGGGGTTACAATCAGATTGCTCGTTTGATGTTGTAGAATTGATTGTGTAGGGGATTTTACTGCGTTAGGTTGGTTGCTTTTGCCTGCGATTGAAAGAAAAGCAGGTTATATATGTGTACAGTACAGATTGGTGTCGAGTCAAAATGTTTGTTTCTGGGTTTGAGAGTTCACTAATGCCCAATGAGATCTATGTATAAATTTGCCTGTTTCTTCACAAGCAAAATAGAAAGTATAGTGACTTTGCTCAACCAAAATAAAATAAAAATTATAAAATTTGAGTTACTTTTATATATATATATATATATATATATATATATATATATATATATATATATTTATTTATTTATTTATTTATTTATTTATTTATTTATGTGTGTATTCAGCAACTAAATAAGAAATAAATGATTTAAATATATAAACACTAATTCAACTAAATAAAGAAATTTATTTTGTTTTTTAATCCTAGATAATAAGGAGAGCGAGAATTTTATAAATTTTAACATGGTCCTAAAGAAGTTTAATCTCAGATAAACAGAAAAGTATTTTCCACTTGATTTTTCACATTATCGTGGTCCTATTACTAAGCTAACACTTCCATGATAGAAAATTTGATTACTAGCTCCTATTTCACTTTCTTGTCATTCTTTGTCATACACCTTATAATTAGAAAAAGAATTTATAAAAATAATATTTTTTTAATAAAATATAGAGTAAATACTTATTTTGGTCTCTCACACTTAAAACTCTTATTAATTTGGTCCCTTAAATTTTGAAGTTTATCAATTTAGTCCCTTATACTTCAAGTTTATCAATTTGGTCATTTACACTTAAAATCTTAATCAATTTTGTTCCTCGCACTTAAAACCCTAATCAATTTAGTCCTTTAAACATATAAAACTTATTAATTTAATCCCTCACACTTCAAAAATATTAATAAATTTAAGGAACAAAATTGATAAAAAAAATTGAAGTGCGAAGGACTAAATTGATAAATTTAAAATGTGAGGGACGAAATTAATTAGGGTTTCAAATGTAAGAGACGAAATTGATTAGGGATTTAAATGTAAGCAACTAAATTAATAAACTTAAAGTGTGAGGGACCAAATTAATAAGAGTTTTAAGTGTGAGGGACCAACATAGGTACTTACTCTAAAATATTATAAGGCAAAAAATGCAGTTCGCCTACTAGTTTGTGTTATGTCCATCACAAATTAATAAAGGAAAACAAAGAAAATTCATGAATAAAATTTTAAAATCATTATATGTTAGGGCAGATATTATTTTCTTGAGAAGCAGAAAGGGAAACAAAAACATTATAGTTTATAACGAACTTGCTTAATCTATAAGCAATTCTAATCGATGGAATAAGATGGTAATGCCACTTTGAGAGGTTAGGAGCATTATGGCAACTTGAGATTATGGTTGTCATGAAATTATTGTTATATACGATTATGGTCACATGAACTCATATTTTAAATATGTACACACTCATAAAAACATGAGATTTTATTTTCACATGGGCAAATTGATGGAAAAATAATCACCTGATATCATTGCAATTATGTGTTAATAAACCATTTTAAACTTGGATTTAGGCAATCATATTAATCATTTTTATTAGAAATCATATTAATAATTAGAGTGATGCTACAGCTAAAAGTTATACGAAAATTAGTGTAAATCCAATTATGTAGTGGAATTGCCATATCAACAATCAAATTTTGAAAAACATTGTGAATAGAAAGTAATTATTTGTAATCAAATTAACGCAACTTGATTTGCTAAATTCTTTTTTTATTCTCAACTGTAATTTTAAAAATTTAAAGGTGACTCAAATGGTGTTATATATATTTGATAGGAGTGATATATATTATTTGAAGTAACAGGATTTATTTTTATTTAAAGAAAGATATTCGGATATCAATAATTACTTAATAATTATGTGGCATGAGGGGAATATTTATGATTTGGCTCGCTAGAGTCATTATAAAATAAATAAATAAATAAATCAAACAAAAAATAAATAAAAATTTAACTTAAATGAGAATTTCAATAATAAATTTGTAAAAATTTATTGTAGTATTTCATACAATTGTGTTAAAATTTAATAATAAAAATATTATTATTCTTATAATCTTAACAATTCAAATTTAAATTAGTGTTTGTAATCTTAATAATTCAAATTTAGATTAGTTGGTATTCAATTTTCATGTAATATTGAATATTAAATGATTTTTTTTTAAAAAAAAAATCAATGATATACCATTTCTTTAAATTCACGAGTTTGTATGAATTAGTAGCTAATTTTTCTTTGAGAAAAGAAACAAACAAGTAGTGATAATACATTTGTTGATATCGTGGGGTTGGTTGAGCCATCAAAGAATGAAATAATTTATTTCTGTGTATAAAATTTATGTTTAAATCTCATGTCAATGGATATAAATATTGTTATATAATCCTTTATTGAGACATATGACATGCATTAAACTTAAAATGGAATAATCTCGCCCCAAACTTTTATCAACTTAGTAATAATTGCTTAAAAGCAATGATGCAAAATGGCCCTGCATCACCTAAAATCCGGTGTTTGTTTCATTGTATCATTAACAATGATCATTATCTTTTCTTTTTCTTTTGCAACTATTAGTTATATATTCTAATCACAATCCTTAGAAAGCAAAAAGCAAAAGCTAAACGGATCCACAATATGTAAAGTAGATAAAACGTAAGCTTTAGTTGACATTGACCATCTTCTCATATCATGTCTTTACGTACGCATTATATTAACGAATTAATTAATGAATTGTTATTTATAAACTCATGTATGGCTTGAATGGGAATGGCTTTATTTAGTTCCACGAGATCCATATTCTGGATTATGATTTATCACCAACCGAACACAGCTTCAATGAGTTCAAGCAAGGAAGATGGACAGGGCATCAAGCTGTTCTCTTCTGCTTTGTTTTTATATTATTTTGGGAGAGGGTGAGGGGAAGGATGAGCTAACTCCCAAGCTAAAATATTTAGGGCATTAATTAAGTTGATGGAAGATGATGATGACTCTGTGTGCTTGGATGAGTTTAATAACTAATAAGAAGTTGAACTGCCCAGTTTTGAAAGCAAAGTACCTTCTTCCTTGACAATGAACTTTGTTGCATCCTTTTCGAAGTGAATTTTCTTTTCCTCCATTTGAGCAATTCTAATGGGAATTGCATATGAGTTGGGTAGAGTTATATAACATTTTCTTCCATCGTTGTGTGGTTGGAGGGAACTTAGACATGAATTATTTGGAAGAGTTACTTATACAAATAATAATTGCATAGACAATTTTGGGCTTTATAATTGTATAAATGGCATAAATTTAATTAATAATTTAAAGTTGCTCTACTAAAATGAAAAATTAATCTTTGCAGTGATAAATGCTTTTGCACTTCAATTTATATATGCAAAACTATCCCACAAGATTGTGATTTCTTCCATTAAAAAAAATGATGATTTCTAATGTCAAATTTGCTACAATATATATGCAAATTATACACGAACGATAGCCTTGGTACGATGCAAGTTTATAGTTGACCAACTTAAATGTTTTAATTACTCTTGATTATGAAACATTAAAGAAAATCATATGGAGTTGGGTTAAGGGTGATCGGACACTAGAAGAGTCAACCAAATATCTACCTAATTTATCAAACTTGAATAGTATAAATAAATGAGATGAGTATGGCAATAATAAAACTTACAAACAAACCTGTTCGCGCATCTTAAATATGGGACGACAATGTACAAACATAGAGAAGCATGCATTTGGGTTATAGTTCATTCTTCTTTTGGTTCACTAACTACAGACAGAAAATTTGTGAATAATATATAATGGTCAGGGCATATCTGGTTAATTTCATTACTCTAATATTTACCAGAAGATATGAAAGCTATAAGAATCGGATATGTCATTAGGACTAATCTTCTGAATGATTCTACTTGTCATTAGTTAAACAAGCATAGGACATTTTTCTATTATATATTGTTTTCTGCCATGCCCATTAGCTAGCACATTCACCTAACTGTATGATTCTTTAGTCCCATTTCTTTATAATTCCTCATGAAAATGATGTCCAATACGATTTATGTTCATGTTCATGAACCTTAATCTTAAGAATGAGCTCGAAAGTTGGTTGGTGGGAATCAAAGTGCCTTGGCCAGACGTGGCACATGCCCCATTTACCGGCATTCTCTTAATGGTCTTATAATAATATACCAATCTCTTGTTTTATCTTTACAAATTAAGAAACAGAATCCCAGTACACTGAAGCTCTGTTAATCTATGAGCTAATAAAGACAAATTAAGGTAATCCCTTCTGGTGGTTCCCTTCCAGAGGTGAAGCCAAGATAAATGCCTTAATTTGCAGGCGGGCATTTTAAGGAAACTGCAAATTAGAATACCACAAACTTGCTGCCAATGCTCAACAAGATCACTATAGCTATATTGTTTGCTTGATTCAAGCAGGTATTGAAGACACTCAGGTTACTTTGAAAACCTATGTAACCAAAGTACACAGCCAGCACAACGTTGTAAACGGAGTAACTGAGCTTATGTAGATATGCTCATGCTGTTTTTCCCTCCTTAGGAAACAATAAGCCAACGATAAAACAATGAATAAGGAGTACAAGGATATATGAGTAACACCACAAGAGCATTCAGGTACTTTTGATTTCTATTTCATTTATTTAGCCATTTGGCTAAATATTTGTTTATAATAACAAGCAAGCACCACAGTAACTAAAACCCAAAGGAATCCACGAAAAATAGTTTTTGAACTGCAATTTAAGTAATATATTGTAAGTGACCAAGCAATCCATTTCTGTGATTTTTGCAGAAGATACGCAATCCTTAATTCTGCTGCCAAAACAATCACAATAGGAGAACCTGTGTATGCTACGTACTTTTATCATGCATAACAATCATACAAAAATATGCCGTATTGTTTGTCAGAACTCAAAGGAATTTGGAGAATTAACTATATTACTGCATAGATGTGCTGGTAGTAGGGCAAGTTATTCCTAGGAAAGCTCTTTTTTTCTCTTCGGAGCCACATCTATAGCTAGGTTCAAGCCCTGTAAACAAGCCAGATCAGCTCAGGACAAAACAGATAATTGATCTGGGCTGGACTTGAATATTTATTTTTGGGTTGTAACTTTTAGGGCTCAACCAGCCTAAAATTGGATTAGCCCATCAAGATGGGCCCATATGACAAAGAATAAGAGACTATAAGCTATCTTGTGGGGTTGACTTTCAATGAGAATTTTCATCGTTCAGTCATTAACTGAAGGAGACACCGAGGTTAACAAACTAGGGCTACAGCGTTTGAACGTCATCATAGATAAATTTTGCTTTGCTGATTATTGGAAAAAAATTTCATTGACAATTACTCCTTGTTGTTGTGCATGTGCTCCCCCATAGTACTCTTTGCCCTAATTCTCTGATTAAATAAGAAAATAATCACCGAATTTAGACTTTGATTACTAGTATTCAACAAACGTCAATAATAAGCAGCTTCTCAACGTCGCCTGCTATCCCTAGACTCAATGGAGCAAAGTATGCGCAGTTTCCAGAAGCACTTTTAAGCTATAGCTTTTGTTGCAACAAGTTATATGCTCCCAAGATTAGAACGAACGACTTTTTGAGCGTCACGTTAAAGCTATCCAATTAAAGCAAACGCTTTTTCTGCTTGATTTATACAAGTTCACATTACTATCTCCTTGTCTTCAATTTCTTTTCTCCTTTTGCTGCTCTTGGGCTATTGTTTTCTTTCTTCTCATATATTTTCCAGTCTTTGCTTTGAAAGACGGTGCATGCATGGAATTTGGCATCACCTAGTCATATACCCTTTTTTGGGAAGTTCTTTAGATGTTTGACATCAAGCTCAACTATTTAACTGCTACTAGTCATGGCTTACACCTAAATTATACGTGATATTTTAATATTTTGAATATAAAATTAATTATTATTCAAAACAAAAGTAATATTTAATAAATGGTTTTGAACAAAAATAATTTTAAAATTTTAAACTTTAGACCACTATTTAACATGTATAATAAACATGGGATTCTTACATAATTTATCAATTGAGTACATTGTCATATACATAAAATTAATACCTGAATCTAGTGTTTAGAGTATGGATTTAGAAACTAGAAAGAGCAATTAAAGCCGTAGAAGTTCAATCAATCTAATCATCCAAACAGTGCATAAGAAAATAATTGACCTATAAATTCTATCCTCCAAAAACACGTAGCAAAGCTTTTAGGTGATACAACAATTTTTGTTTGCTGAGTCTCACACAAGATTTTCAACAAAAAATTACAAAACTGATAGTAATAATGAAAAACGAAGCCTTAATCGTTGCCAAATATCACGTTACCCTGTCGACGGGTGATGTGGACGCCCACGTTAGACGCGACCTCCATTTTGGACCGAACGATGAACATGGGGATGAGTCATTTCAACGGTTATTAACCTCCATTAACGGCTAAATTAACGAACATGAATGTTTCGCTTTCTGCGTAATCCCAGAACTTGGACCCGGGTTAGCCGTTTGCTGTTAAATCAATACGATTCGTATTTCTTCTGAAAGGGACGACTATGTCAACATACGGCAATTTATGGGTCGACGTTATTAAGAAAATCAAAGTGGCCCCACTCAGCATGTGCAGATATTTTTACTGGTCCTTAATTCCTTCTAATTACACAAAATCCGTAAACCGTAAAAGACAGAGTTTTCTATATTTATTCAGTAAAAATTCATTTGGTAAAGATAATCTTTTTAATCATACGAAAGATCATTTGAGTATCAACAAAGTGTTGACTTAGTAAAATGCATGTTAAGCTCTAAAGAATTTTATGCTAAAAGTCTCGAATTTAAAATTTTAAAATTTTGTATTCAAAACATACTGTATGTTGTTTAGATGTAGGAATTATTAAGTAATTTACGATTTAGACTTCATTTACACAGGCCATGTGAACCAAGCCTACCAAACGTTTATACATAGGTCTTACTGTATATAAATTTACATTTGGGCAACATATATAGAGTATTGCGCTAATTACTTTTGATTTTTGGGGCAAGAACGGAGTGCAATGCATTTGAAATATGGAAGGAGAGTGTAAGATAATAATAGAGTCCTTGATATTAATATTATAGTTCTTAAGAGTAGAAAAGTATTGCTAGTTCAGTATGTCATTAGCTTTTTCTCTGTTTAGTTTATTTCACAAAATTTGGTAGAGTAAGTAATTTAATTTCTCATGATATCTTGTTTGTACATTAAATGCTAAAATGGATGTATGATTACATTTCTTGACAAAATATGAAATAATTATATCAGAGAAAATATTAGGGTATCACCTATTGAGAAGATGACATAAATCAGTTGTGATAGTTTGGACATATATAAATAAGGCGGCTAGAGGTATTAATAAGAAAAGTTGATCATGCAATATTTAATTTACGAACATGTGAAAAAAATTTAAAAAAAAATTCATGATTAATAATATTCTTAAAAATTTATTTTTTAATAGAGGCTAACAACACTATGTAATTTATATAATTTACCTTATTTAATAGGATAAAGCTTATTATTGTGGTATTTTGTTTGGATATTATGATTTCATGTGGAAATTATGTATGTTAGTCACAACGTAGAGCTGCATCAAAATTTTGCGATTTTACAACCACGTTCAAGCTGACATTCTCCATTTCATAGCTACGAGTGTAATTAGCATAAAAGGACAAAATCGTTAGAACTATTGAGTTTGGACTTGATACGAGGCTGCTGCACTTTTCAAAGACAAATCTAATAATGTTGATAATATAGGATAAGGCGGTTGATAAGTAGTTGATTTTTAATGTGTTCACATTGTCAAATGGTCATCCAACTTAAAATACTTGGGAAGTTATTATATAAAAGTAAAACGAATATACTCTTCTCATGGAACTGTGTCTCTTTTCTTCTTATGCTGATGAGAATTCTTCAAAACCATCCAGAATTTCGGATCCTTGACCTAGCTTTAGCCTTAGCTACGTATTAATTACCTTCTATTTGATAAGAATAAAATAAACTGAAAATTGACAAAAATTTAATGACCCCACTGCATTCAATATTGAGTGACCGAAATCACGGCTATTTCAAACATTTTATTATCTTATTTGTCTCTGATAATTCTTGATCTCACTCTCTCTCTTGGGTTTATCAAATTCTCTTCTAATGACATGTGCAAATTTTAGTTTAGATACCATTCGGTACACCTCTACCTTTCTAGTTCCCTATATATACCCCACTGCCATGGTCATATTCCCTCACACCATCATCAAAGTTTACTCATCCATTTAGGGATTTGGCTCTTATAGTTAGTCACTGTGATAACATGGCTCTTGCTCTTCAACAAGCATTCTTGCATTTACTCACTCTTATAGCTTTCTTTTCAATTTTTCAAGTGATCCCAGCCTCTTGCTCCAACCCTAGAAAGCTTCTTAATGCTTCATACTCCCCTTCTGGTTCAGATTGGTCACCAGCAGAGGCCACTTGGTATGGAAGCCCCAATGGTGCTGGAAGTGATGGTAATAAATTTCCAAGTAATATAAAGATAAAGTCTACCAAAATGGTTTAGAGTGAATTATAACACTTTCATTTGCTCAATTTCTTCTGCAGGTGGTGCTTGTGGATATGGAAATGCTGTTGAGCAGCCACCATTCTCTGCAATGATATCAGCTGGAGGCCCTCCTTTGTATCAGTCAGGCAAAGGATGTGGTGCTTGTTATGAGGTGCAAGCGCAACCCAACAGAAACATTCATATAATTATTCATTAGCTTACATTTGTGATGATTTTCTTATTGTTCTTCTTTTTTTTAAAAAAAAAAAAAAAAAAAAAACGTATTTCTGCTGAATTTTAAGTGGCAAAAATGTTCAAAGAGAAAATTATTAATTAATGGAAGTTGACAAAAAAAAAAATTTCTTCTAATTTCAGGTGAAGTGCACCGGGAATTCGGCATGTTCAGGCAAGCCGGTGCATGTGGTGATCACTGACGAGTGTCCTGGTTGTGGTTCAAATGAACTACCTCATTTTGATTTGAGTGGCACTGCTTTTGGTGCCATGGCAGTTTCAGGTCAGGCTGAGCAGCTACGCAATGCTGGGAAATTGGACATTCAACATAGAAGGTCAATTCTTCTACATATGTGTGAGACAGATGAAGAAAAAGAGCACATAGAAGAAAAAATATTAATTTGACTAATTTTCAACTTGCATAACTTCTTTTTTTGCTTATTACCCCAGTATTTGTCACGTCTTAATATATTTTTCCTAGTGACACAAAATTTATTCATTTACTTTTTGGTTTTGAGTGACACAAAAATTATTAACTTGACTATTTGTCACTAATATACTTTTTCTCTAGACTTTTTTATCAATTTTATTGACTTAGTGTTACTAAGAAAATTGGAAATTGGCCTTGCAGGGTTGAATGCAACTACCCTGGTATGTCAATAGCCTTTCACGTGGATGCCGGCTCAAACCCTAACTATTTTGCTGCCTTAATTGAATATGAGGATGGGGATGGTGACCTTTCCAAAGTTGAGCTCAAACAAGCCCTTGACTCAGACTCATGGCTCCAGATGCAGCAATCTTGGGGTGCAGTTTGGAAACTTGACATAGGATCAACCCTAAAAGCTCCCTTCTCTCTCCGGCTAACGTCGGATTCCGGCAAGACTATTGTGGCCAACAATGTGATCCCGGCAGGGTGGGCGCCTGGTCAGACTTACCGTTCAGTTGTGAATTTTCAAACATAATTAAGATGTTGATTTCGTGTATCAGCTTCTTGCTATATATAATTAAGCAGAAGATAATCAGGAGTCATTTGTATTGGTAGACTTTGAATTGTCTTCTCTTCTTTAGTCAATTATAAATGAAAATAAAATTTTAGCACCACATTAAATATTATGTTACTCAACTTGGTGTGGTAACTCAGAAATAGTGTTAACTACGTGGCTACGTTTCTTGGAAATATATTCTTCAAATATATTCTCATGGAAATATATATATATAAGATTTTGTGTATTAAAAACTTTCTTAAGATTAACAAGAGTAGACTAATTGATAAATTTAAATTATGTCAATGAAACGTTATAAAAAAAAAATTGTGTCAATGAAAAGTCTTTGATAAAAACTAAGTTTATCTAGTATTGTCCACCCTATTTTGAAGTTAGAGTAAACTTTTTACTTTTCAAACTTTTAATTCGCAAAAAATATTTTTCTTAATGCCTAGAGCTTTTTCCTCCTTTTTTTTTCCAAGATAGGTAAGAACTCTAGTCGTCAAACCAATGGAACCGTGCATGAAGTCTTGAAACTTGAATTATTAGTTGAAGGTTTAGTCAAGAGGCCAACTCTAATTTCAAAAATTTTAGAAACTTTGATACCCTTTTAATAAATGATTTTTTAAAAAAAAAATAAAATCGTTAGGAACAGGTTTCAGATTTCTTTAGTCACTAAATATTTTTTTCTTTTACTGAATAATTTTAAACTTACAAAAAATATATAGAGACTAAAAAGGAAAATTGATAAATCTCAAGACAATTCCAATAAGGAAAAAAAAATATTAAAATTTCATAAAGTCTTTGTCAAGATTGAAACTGCCTATTGATTATACCTATTTATTTTCAATTAATGCACTTTCAAGAAATTGTTTTAGGCTAAATTATTGTGGGGTGCCAAACTATTCTAGGGGTGCCTGTGGTGTATCTATTCCATAGTGGTGCTCTACGTACTTTGGTATAAACAAAGTTTCTTTCCTATTTTTCCTTTCTGCATATACCCTACTCATATATATATATATACACATATACATACTTTGAGGGAAGAAACTAAAAGAAAAGGGCTGAATTTTTAAGAATATATTTTATATGTGTTGTATTAATTAATGACAGGATCAAAATTTTGGTCTTTTCCATGGAAAATGAAACAGATCCATGTGGGTTCCATAAATTGATTGCATCAGTTGAGACCATTTAATTTCTGCAAGTCCTGCCAGCAAGCAGAGATATTAATCGCCCAAAAACACCAACTGGACTACTAATTACTCCTAAATTCATATTTTGGAGCAAGTTTGCATATCTTAGAATTGCCTAATTGTAATTACTGTAATGTTTACTCCATCCATGTGCATGTACATGCTTTACAATTCTAAACTTTTAAGTCTAATTTTATGACAGAAACAGATAACATAATTATATGAGACAAAACATTTATTTTCAGAAATTTGACTCTTGCACGCAATAATTAACTTCGTTGCCTGAACATCACAATAATAATGAAGATCAACATGTGAAGTGATACCATCCATAACCGTGAATTAACTAGTTGGGGAAATGAGCGAGTGACGTATGCAGCTATAGTTGATCTTGAGGTAGGTGAAACAAACCATCCATGAGGATTGTCTCTGGCAAGCAACTAGAAAATGGTGAATGATTCTGTGATAAAACTCTTATTGGATTTCTCTTAATAATCTTAAATTTTTAAGTTAAATTTGTTTTTAATATAACATCAAATTTATTTAATTTTACGGTGAAAAAATTTTTTTACTATTATTTTTTTAATTAAATTAAAATTTCATCACATAATGAAAAGTAAGCCTTTGTTTTGTTTACAATATAATTTTTGTATGTGCTGCATATGTAGGCCATTTGTGATTATTTTTTTTAACAATTTAAGTTTTCAGGTTATTGAATTGGGTGTTGGCACTATGTAATTACCACCATGATTGATCCTTAAGCAGCCAGTAATGAAACAATTACAACCAGGTGAATCAGAATATTGTAATCACTCTTCCACTACTACCATGCATTTGTAGCATGTATGAAGTGTTACACAATCATTTTTTCCGTAAGTCAAAAAGGCACCGTCATTGTAGTTTTCGATTTTGAGAGAGTAGTAATATAAGGGGCTTCCCACCACTGAAGTAAACAGGCATTATTAAACTCTCCATATATTCTTTTAGAACAATTGCTTGACCTCGACTGAGCAGTTGGCAGTCAATTTTTATCTTACTAAGTGCTTGTTGATGATATAACTTAAAAAAGCTTCCCAAGGTAATGTGGATTAGATCATTTTAGTAAATAAAATGAGAAGCATGAAGCTACTCAAAACCAAACTCCGATCTTAAGGAGGAAATAAATCTCAGAATCTGAGATTATGGTAGGAGCAATTGAGCAATTATACACTATGTGTCGTAGGAATCACATGCCTTTAGTTTTACCTTTTATTAACAAGTGATTAGGAAAGATTTGTTGGGAAAGATTACTTTTCTTTTTGAATAAGGACTAGTCTTAGACCCAATGATATATACCGTGTGAGGACCCCTTAGGTGTAAAAGAAAAAAAAAACAAGTATAGGGATACGTACTACGTATGCCTTTCTTAGAAAAGATAATTACCATTGTAGGGCTCTATTATTCCAATAAATGCCAGTAGAATATGCAGGTAGAGAATTGCATTAACACAATCAAGCCAATTAGAAGGCAGTGTTATATATTTGTTCTTTGATAATCCGATCATGGGTCTTCTTCAATATTGCTCCTATATCTCTTCTCTCGTAGTTTTTTGTTCTCTATTATTAAACCCTTCCTGTTCTCTTAACCCCAAATCTGTGAGTGTTTCGAAACCATTTCAAAATGAAGATGAATGGAAATCAGCTACTGCTACATGGTATGGAGATCCAAATGGTGGCGGATCAGATGGTATGTGCTGCATATATATATATATAGACAACATTAAGAAAAGTGTATCTTTTTTAATAGAATTTTTGTTTATATATTCTGGACAAGGTGTGAAGGTCTTATTCTCATGTGTATATATATACAGGGGGCGCTTGTGGATATGGTTATGCTGTGGAGTATCATCCACTCGATAAAATGGTAACAGCAGTGAGCCCTTCTCTGTTCGAAAAAGGAATAGGATGTGGAGCTTGTTATAAGGTGCAACCTTAATTTTTCGCTTTTTAATTGTTAGTTCTTGTCCTATGAATAAATAAGATTCTATATTAATATTTCTTACTTCTGGGGCTCTTACAGATGAAATGCACAGAAAGTACTGCATGCTCAGGTAACCCAGTTACCGTGGTTACAACTGATTCAGGCCCAGCTGGATCCTCAGGGCAAGACCATTTTGATCTCAGTGGTACTGCATTTGGTGCCATGGCAAAATCTGACCAAGCTGATAATCTTCGCAACGTTGGACGCCTTCAAGTTCAATACACAAGGTGATTCAATACTAGTAGCCATTTTACAACCGTGCACCTACTCTTACAACAAGAAGAATAAGTTTTATTCCACTATTGAGGTTGGATACATAAATTGCATAATATTATTAGGTTATATCAGAAATTAAATTTTTAAGAATAATTAATTTATCGTGATATCTCTTTTAATTAATTGATATTATCTCATCAGTTTAGTTTTCCTTCAAATTAATGTTTTTCTGCATTGATTTGCAGGGTTGCATGCAATTTTGATGTAACTATAGCCTTTAAAGTGGATGTTGGGTCCAACCCTTACTATTTCGCTATGGCAATTGAATATGAAAATGGGGATAGCGATCTTACAGCAGTTCAGCTGAAGCAAGCTCTGCCATCAGACCCATGGCTTTCGATGCAACAGGATTGGGGTGCAGTTTGGAAACGAAACTCAGATTCACCCTTCCGAGCTCCCTTATCTATCATGCTCACCGAGGGCAGCGACCGGAATGGCAAGACAGTTGTGACTGAGAACGTGATTCCGGCTGATTGGAAACCGGGAAATACTTATCGTTCTGCGGTCAATTTTAAGACTCTCTGATAAATTTCTGGCCAACTGCGTGCAAGCGCATACTTAGAGAATAAATTGGTGAAGAAAAATAATTGATTGTGAGAGAAAATGCTCATTGAGCTGGTGCATTTGCATGTGCTCTAGTTTTTCCAGATTTAGAACAAGTAAACAGAACGGGAGAATAGTGAAAATTTAAGTAATATAGTGGAAAACTTTGACATTATAATTTACCTAATTGCAATGCTTTTCTCTTACAAATATTTAACTACTTTGAAATTATGAAGTCTTAGTGGAACTTAATTGAGTAAATGGTTTTGTCGGTCTTATATACCACCTTGGTTAACTATTATATTTCTGTATTATTTTTAGTCTGCCTGAATATACAAAGAATGATGGCTTTAATTAGTTTTATTAATTAATTAGTGGACTTTTTGAGTTCAGTTTATATGGTTCTAACATTATACTGTGAAGATCAGCAATATCTAAATGAGACAAGAGTGGGTTGACCTCTAGACAAAGTGTCGTTAATATGTATATGTAGCATCTATGAAGTGTTACACAATCATTTTTTCCCCAAAGTCAAAAAGGCAACGTCATTGTAGTTTTCGATTTTGAGAGACAAGGAAGGGTTCCCACCATTGAAGTAAGCAGGCACTAAACTCTCCATATATTCTTTTAGAACAAATTGCTTGACGTCGACTGAGCATCTGGATTAAATCATTTTTTAGTAAATAAAAGGAGATGCATGAAGCCACTCAAATCAAACTCCTATCTTAAGGAGGAAATAAATCTCAGAATGAGATTATGGTATGAGCAAAAATACACTACTTATCGAATCACATGCCTCTAGTTTTAATTACCTTTTATTAACAAATTGATCATGAAAGATTGGTTGGGAGAGATTACTCCTCATAGCGAAAGGGAATTAGTCCCATCCCTAACAAATGTGACTGTGTGAGGACATTTCGGGTGTAAAAGGGAAAAATAAAAAAAAAACTAAATATAAGAATACATGCCAAATATGTCTTTCTTTTACTTAATTAACATAGATAATTACTACTATAGCGCTCTTCAATAAATACCTGTAGAATTTGCAGGTAGAAGGCAGTGTTAACAATAAATTATCATAAGGTGTTCTTTGATAATCCGATCATGGGTCTTCTTCAATATTCCTCCTATATCTCTTCTCTCGTAGTTCTTTGTTCTCTATTATTAAAACCTTCATGTTCTCTTAACCCCAAATCATCTCAAAATGAAGAATGGAAATCAGCTATCGTTACATGGTATGGAAAAAAAACCGGCGCCGGATCAGATAGTATGTGCTGCATATATATAGACACAACTAAGAAAAGTTTATCCTTTTTTTTCTATATATTCTGGGCAAGTGTAAAGGTTTTGTTCTCATGTATGCATAGGGGGTGCTTGTGAATATGGTGCTGTTGTGGAGAATTCTCCACTCAGTAAAATGGTAACAGCAGTGGGCCGTACTCTGTACGATGAGGGAAGAGGATGTGGAGCTTGTTATCAGGTGCAACAATATTAATTTTGCTCACTTCAATTGTTTGTGATCTGCCCGACTTGAATCCGGATTAGTATGGAGTGTTGATACAAAACTATTTTTTATAAATATATATATATAATAAATAAAATAAGATTATACAATATTTCTTATTATTCTCGGGCTCTTACAGATGAAATGCACAGAAAATGTTGAATGCTCAGGAAACCCAATTACAGTGGTTACAACTGATGAATGCAAAACCTGTTCAGACAAAGACCATTTTGATCTGAGTGGTACTGCATTTGGTGCTTTGGCAAAACCAGGCAAAGCTGATAATCTTCGCCATGCTGGACGCCTTCAAGTTAAATACACAAGGTAACAAAATACTAGTGGGCTTTTGACATCCAAAATCTGCCCTTAGAACATAATCTAATCATTGAGATCCATACACTTTATTAGGGTTTTGTTGATTCACCATGATATCTTACCCCTTTAAGTTTAATTTTCCTTCAAATTGGAATTAATGTTTTTTGTCTGAATTGATTTGCAGGGTTGCATGCCAGTTTGGTACCAATATAGCCCTTAAAGTGGGTAGTGGGTCCAACCCTTACTATTTCTCTCTGGTAGTTGAATATGAAAATGATAATAGCAACCTTGCAGCAGTTCATCTCAAGCAAGCTCAGCCATCAGACTCATGGGTTTCAATGAAACGGGATCGGGGTGCAGTTTGGATACTGAACTCATCTTCACCCTTACGAGCTCCCTTATCTGTCAAGCTCGCCGAGGCGAGTGGCGAGACTATTGTGGCCGAGAACGTGATTCCGGCGGATTGGAAACCGGGAAATACTTATCATTCTTCAGTCAATTTTAAGAATAGTGTCTGATAAATTTCTGGCCAACTGCATGCAAGCGCATACTTAGAGAATAAACTAATGTGCTTGATATTACATAGTGAAGAAAAATAATGCTCCTTGAGCTGGTACATTTGCATGTGCATTTGTTTTTCCAGATTTAGAGCAAGTAAACAGAAAGAAATAGAATAGCTACATGAGACAAGAGTGGATTGCTCTAGACTTTAGGAGCTCCGTTAACTCTTGGTAAATGATATATAATAAATTCTTTGTGTTCTTTTCCTCACCATGCTTAATTTATTATTATTGGACTTTTACGTTACTCAATTGGCTACCACTATGGACATGTCGAATAACATCCTCAATATCAATAATAAGAAGAAGAGTCTCGGCCAAAAAATTGATAAGAACCAAGATCGCCAGGTATAAAATTAAGTGCGAAAGGCTTGTGGTTGCAAAGATGGGCCATGTTTGAATAGATCTTCTAGACCTTATTTAAATTGCTAACTTTTTTGACATTAGCACCATTTTGGGTCAGGTCACAGAGAAAACAAAAAGATTTATTTGAGCTAATTGCAAACCAATTTTATGCAAATTCCAGAGTATATACCCACTGAATCAGGAGCAAAAGCTTGGAGCTTTAGTACTCCACCAAATGATCAACAAGCAAAGTCAACAGAGAACCATCAAGTAAACAAGCTAAACAGATAAATTAAAAATTACAGAAGAGCTGAAAGATACAGTGAATGATATTTCGTTTTTGTGGTAAAATCTTATTATTATAGTATGTTTTTCACATACGGATAACCCAAGTATTCCAAGCACTAGGGGAAATCAACTATTCTAGCCCCTTGCTTCCTCCATCTCTTTAGAATCAACAAAAGGAGGTTCATATATGCTGAAGGCTCTATAAGCAGAAATCACAGCTAAAACCAAGAAGCAACAAAGGGCAAAACTATTGAGTATCAAGGCCAACTTGACTCTGCTGCAAAACCTCCCATAAGAACTGCAGGCTTCACTCCATGAAATTTCTTTATCTCCATTATAAGCAAGATAGTATATCTCCATTGTTGCAGCAACTGAAGTCACCATTAAATAAGCCACAATCTGCATGCAGAAGAGGTCAATTAAGTAAATGAACCTGAATATTCTCAGAACCAGTTCATAATTCTTGTGTGTATATATATATATATATAATTGCTAAATTGAGAAAGGGTTAGCATCAAACCTGATCTGATATAAAGAAAATCCAAGCTTTAGAAACTAGATATCTAACCCATGAAGAAGCTACAGCAACAAGTGTATAACCAGCACCAATAACACTGATCCAAACCAGATACCTGTCAGATTCAAACTGATAAATTCTCTGTTTTTGGTGAACAGATCGATGAAAAACACATTAATGCCGTAAAGGAGAATATGAATGCGATTCTTACTTGAGACCCGAAAGATTGCTATAATTGAGCATCCCATAGGTGTCGTTTTCCTGCTGATTAGTCACGGTGACCCATATGGCTGCAATAGACAGAGGAACCGCACAGAGCCTGAGGGAGGAATCAACAAGCTTAAGCATTGGAAGCTGATTATTGCTAGAAGCACTTTCATCAAGATTGGTTCTCATATTTTTCTCTTATAGTGAAATGGGTTTGGGAAAGAGAGGGAGGAGGAATCTCAATTTCAGAACTTCAAGAAAAGGGGAAAATTAAGGACTATGTTTGGATTGTGATACTGAAATGCTTGACAGTGAAAAGGGAGTCCTTTATGAATCATGAGACAGATCCTTGTTAGTGGGGGAGTTGAGAATAGTGGAACACTTTTTCTTCTAGTGCCTTTGGAATTTTGGTTGGTGAGGTTAACCTATCAAATATAATTGCATAAATCATATGTGGAAAATGGCGTAAGCATTACACTTTTCTGAGGTCTACAGAGTTGGGAGAGGCCTCTCTATAATTATTTAATCAAAGAGTAATTCAATCATATGTTAGGCCAACCTTAAATGTACAAGCTCTTCTAGAATTGATGGCCTACTCTGATCCACCAAAAACTATGTCGGTGAATTCTTTTGGCACACCCCTCCCTCTCACACCCCTTAAACCCTATTTGAATCATATGGGTGTGTGGTTAGAAAACATGGCGGTTCCAAAAGAATTCATACATTATTTCCTCACATTCTCCAGCTTTTTGTTTTAGGCCATGCTCACTCACATTCTCCAACTTTCTCTTTCTTGGGATTTTCATTTCACACACTTCAAATATAGGCAAAGAGATCCATGAATTATGATTGAATCACAAGCTATGCAGCAAAAGTAAATGTGCATATACTAATTAGGTTTAGATCAGTTAATAACAAAAATGAACTCTATATTAATGTTAAGAATTCAAACCTATAATAAAAAAAACACATATTAATAAAAGAGATAAACATAATTATTTTACTCTTTAAATAAAATTAATTTTACTTCAACTGTAAAATGAGAATACTTATAAAAAATAAAAATAAATGCACTTATAACTGTACTTTGTTTTGTTGTAACACAATGAATCCTTTAATGTGCTATATTTGTATAATATAATGAATGATTTATTGGAAACGTGTCAAAATATCATATCGCCTAACATACAAGAACAGCGAAGTTACATAGTGAAGTGTTACATAAGTAATATGTATATATATATGTGAAAATAAAGTAGAATTTAAAAGATAAGGGGAAAAAAATTGACTATGTATATCTAAATCTATGTAATTAAGGTGACATTAGACTTTGTTTTCTCTAAATGTTCATTTCTCCTCAGCACTATTTCTCTCCTTTTTCACTGTTACCAAATGTGTGATTCAGATTATTCCGCTCCAACCTTCATATTGATGATGCTCATTAATTATAAGTCAAAGTTTATAACATGGATTAAGACATTGAACATGTTGTCTGAAACATTGCAAATATAGTTAATGAATATGTCAAAGAAACAACTACACATGCAAGTAGCTTCAGAATTTGCTAATACAGTTGGAAAGTGGATATGGAATTTTTTGGTGGAAACCTATTCTAATGTTTCGGCCAACGCTCTGTTATATTCATATATTTTAATGGTGGGATGTTTAACTTAATTGAAAGTTGTGTTTAAATTTTAAAAATGTATTTATTTTATAATTAAATAAAAAAATTGTTATTTTTAAAATTTTATCTAGATAAAATCTAAATTAATCCTGTTCATTGTAATATTGGTATTGGATAACTTTTTTTTAAAATAAAAAAGTTTAATATCCACTCTTGTGGGTATTCCAAGAAAAATAACAAATCACGTTACCCTATAAAAAAGGAAAAATAGTTAATCATTTTCCATGTGCTTAACGTAAACATAGAACAACATAAACTGATTCAATATCCCTATAGTTTTCAAGTACTGATCATAGACCTGCTTATTGACTGGTTTTAAACAAGTAAAAGTAAAATTAGTCAACTAAATTTACAAGCTTCCTAAAAAGAGTCTCTGTTCTATGTTTAGTTTCTCAAAAATAATTTAGGTAAAATCGCACTATTATTACATCATGTTCTTTGGTTTTGTTTGCAGTATTCCAATTTCATTACCCACCCTAATCCATTAAGATTTTGGCCAATCCCAACTTTGATTTAGTAAGCTCATGATTTACGTATTGATAATTGATGTAAAATCAATTTCTTATTTAATGGAAGGAAGGTTTGCTCATTGCTCAATTAAATTTAGCCCTTTAATATATAAGGGCAAAGACCAATTTTAGAGGGGAAAAGAAAACTAAATTAACTAGTCAAAATTAGGTGGACATTTTAAGTCTTTAGTTAAGGGATATTACAAGTAGATCCAAAGATCTTGATAGATTAATTTAATCTCCTCAAAAAATTGTATGTCAGTTGAGAGTCTCAAATATATTTTAATGATTAGGGTCTTTTTTCTTCTGACCATATGATCAGGGTCTAATGCAAGTAATTACTTTCAGGCACAAACCTAAGAGCTAGTTGGGATCTCTTACCAAACATAGTTGACTGAACCAAATTAATGAGAAGAATTTTAACAATTAGCATATATCTTTCAAGACCTATATCTTAATCTTAATCTACTCTAAATAGAAAAAAAAATTCGAAAGTACTAAATGTGCATATTTTAAGACAATGAGTCAAAATAGAAACTGACCAACTTAATGACAATTTTTAATTACTACAAAGATGAAAAAGACTATCTATTTGGATGGAAAGGCAGCTTGAACCAACCGACATAGAAGGAGAAGCAGAGGTTAGTTTTCTTGGCTTGGAATTGAAGGGATATGAATAGGTATGGCAGTTAGAACCACTCTCTCCTTCTCCTTAAATTTACACTCACTCTCTTACACATACAAACACTAAACACCGTCGTTTATGTCTTCTCGCTATTATTTCTCACATTAAAAACACAAGCACTATCCTTTGGTGCCTTGACCGGCGGCGCCACCACCACAAAGTCGGAGAAAAAGTCTCTCACCCTCTCACTTTCCCTACACTTGCCACCACACTCTCGCTATCAAATAGGCTCTCACGTTTCCTATTTCTCATCCACCAATCAATCCAACCAGTACTCCCACTAAAAACTAGGACTATTGCCCTTTAATTTTTCACCATACAAACCCATAATAACATTCACTACTAAAACCAACTCCAACCTTGTTCCATTCTTAACTCACTTCATTCTCCATTTTCTTTCTCTCTTTCTTCTTTCTATCATTGTTGAGTGTTCTTTTCTTTTCTTTTCTTTTTTTTTTTATTTTTTTGTTTTTTCTTACAATTTCCGTTTCCTTTTGTTCTTCTACTTGTATGGCTTTGATTGCGGATCAACAACAAAACTTCAAGCACTTCTGTAAAATTTGCAAAAAAGGTTTTGGGTGTGGGAGAGCTCTAGGAGGACACATGAGGGCTCATGGCATTGGCGACGAAAGTGGCCAAATGGACGAAGATGATCCGGAGAGTGATTGGGAAGACAAGCTTGGAGGAAACGTTCCTTCAAGCAACAAACGCATGTATGCATTAAGAACAAACCCTAACAGGCTCAAGAGCTGTAGGGTTTGTGAGAATTGTGGTAAGGAGTTCTTATCTTGGAAGTCTTTTCTTGAACATGGAAAGTGCACTTCCGATGATGCTGAATCCCTGGTCTCATCTCCTTGCTCCGACGGAGAAGATGACATTGCCGGTGACCGCACAGGTTGTGGTGGTTGGTCCAAAAGGAAAAGATCATTTAGAGCCAAAGTGGGTAACTTCAATTCTAATTGTCCATCAAGTGAGGAAGAAGACCTCGCCAACTGTCTGATGATGTTGTCCAACGCCGCTGTTGATCCTCTCATGGCGGAGCCAGAGGAATCTTGTGCCTCAGCTAGCAAAGATGAGGACAGAAGAAACCCCATGAATTTCATTGCACCAATGTCAATTAGGGTTCCCGTAGATAACAAAGCCAAAGGGGTTGCCAAGGGTTTGTTTGAATGCAAAGCATGCAAGAAGGTCTTCAATTCCCACCAAGCATTGGGTGGCCATAGAGCAAGCCACAAGAAGGTTAAGGGTTGCTTCGCCGCCCGGCTCGACAACCTTGACGACAGCGCCGCCGATGATGACGTCATCACATATGTAGAACATGTCCCAATAAAATCAAACACCGCCCTCCAATTTGATCACGGTATTAGTAACAATGCCACATTGGCTTCCTCTTCCAAGAGGAAATCCAAAGTCCACGAATGCTCCATATGTCACCGGATTTTCTCATCGGGCCAAGCTTTGGGAGGACACAAGAGGTGCCATTGGATCACATCAAATGCACCAGACACTTCCACATTGGCTAGATTTCAGCAATTTCAGGGTCACATGGAGCAAAATATGAGTCATCAGATACCTAAGTTTGATAACTCAGAGCCACTTGATCTCAAGCTCGATCTCAACCTTCCAGCACCGGCCGATGACCTAGCCGGAGCCCGGGGGGATGTGGCAACAGAGATTTACATACAGTCATGGGTAGGAACAAAGGACAAAGATACTAATGGTAATGGTAAATATCACAGCCACCGCCATCATCATCGCCATACTCACAAAGAAGACAATGATCACAACATGGACAAGGACAAAAATAATGACAACAGCAAAGCTTCATTGATGCAAAATATTGTGGACGATGAAGCTGACAGTAAGTTAAAGTTAGCAAAACTAAGCGAGCTAAAGGACATCAACATAGGTGGGAGTTCCTCACCATGGTTGCAGGTGGGGATTGGTTCAACAACCGATGTGGGAGCTGACCCATAAAACCTTTTTGTTTGCCAAAGCAGACTCAACATCTACTTGGAAATTGCTTTGGATTTTTTCTTTTAATTAAGATAAAAAAAACTGTAATTATTTATATTCACATCCAACATCATAATTCAAGATATATACGTTTATAATAATTTACAGTTTTTTTTTTCTCTTTTGTTCATTCATCTAAAGTTATATTTGAATAAATTAAAATACATCAACACTTGTTGTGTTTGATTTAAATTATGTGTTGTTGAGATTTCAAATAAAAACCTGGCTTCGTAATTGTGAGTGTGACTTGTACTTTTTAGACGAGGGCCTAGGAAGACTTGCTCTGGGAATTAGTTCAAAACCTCAACTTGAGAGAAGGCATTCTTCCCATAGTTGGTTGAAAGGGGAGTTTGATAGATAAAAACTTCGTACTATTTATTGGGATAACGTGTTGTGTTCTAGACCTTGTCTCATTCTCTTAATCATTTCTTTTTGATTAGTTAAAAAAGTTATTTTTAATAACTTAACAATACTTATAACATTATCACAAAACAAGTAACAACTCATTGAGAGAACCCACAAGTGCACATGGAGAATTGCAAGCTTAGAGAAATTTTTGTGGAGCAGACGAGTCCTTGCACTACACCTAAAAAAGTGTGTCAAGTCAATTAATTAAGATGGCAAATCAAATCCGATTTTGAGCCATGTCCTCTAATAACACGTTCATAAATTTGGTGTATTACCAAAAATAGAAAGTATTTGAGGATTTCTCGTTTACTTATTATATATTGCATTCTGCCCTGTTTTCCGTTTTTAATTAATTTCCACTCATGTGGAGTGTCTCAAGCAGCTTCTGTCTCAGACTCTAATTAGGCATTCACCGTCTATGCTCAAGAGTCAAGAGGAATTCATGACAACTATATTAATTAATTTTTTTTTGGTATAAGCATACTGTAAAATTGTCTTTATTTTACCAAATAGTTTATAGATAGCAAAAAGTACTGAGAAAATTATCCTATTTTTTAGCTGAAACAAGACAGAACAGTTCAATCTTTGCCTGATTTCTGTGACGAACGACTTCTCTTTTCCTCAATACCAGACTGGGAAAATCTTTCTCGAAGAACTTGCATAACATCTTCAAGTTTTACGTCTTTGAGTGCTAACAAAACCATGGCATGATAGAGTACATCTGCCATCTCGGATGCAGTTCGCGACTTATCCTCATTCTTCTCTAGTGTTTGGCATAACTCGTCAGCTTCTTCTCTGCAATGTAAATAATACAGGCATACAGTTGCCTAGTAAGTTTTGGAATAAATATTGTGCTTTTGCTCCAAAGGCAGACAATAACTTACCTAATTTTTGAACACAGCAAATTGTTGTCAAGTAATAATCTCTTAGTCCATGAGGGTTTTTGATTTTCTGTTCCTGCTGAGTCTGCTTTGCGCTTGGCTATTGTTGACTCCAATCCATAAAAGGTGGTTAAGGCCAATCTATTTTCTTCAGCCTGTTACGGATTAGCCAAAAACACTTAATATATTTTTTAACTTTTCTCTGCAGCAATCAATATCCTAATATGCTCGCGTTACAAACCTTGTCCTTCATCAACAAGTCTGAAACTGGAGTATAATAGCAAGTTTCTGACCCTGTGTGACAGGTAGGGCCATCAGGCTTCCCAAGGTAGATTATCTGAGAAGAAGTTGCATAAATAAGGTGAGAAATAAATAACTGTGAAGAATAAATAATAACACAAACTATGCTAAAAGAAATGGAAAAAAGCATACTGAGTCGCGATCACAATCAAGAAAGACATCGTGGACATTGATAAAATTATTTGATGTCTCTCCCTTTGTCCACAATGTTGATCGGGACCGACTAAAGAATGTTGCCTTCCTAGAAGAAAGGGTTGTAGCCACAGCTTCTCGATTTGCAAAACCTTGCATCAATATGGCTCCTGTGTCAACATTCTGAGCTATTGCCACTGCCAAACCTTTATCATCCCATTTTATGTTATCAAGCAACGTGTCAACCTGAAATCATATTGGCATTTCCCGCTTAACTATATAAAGATATTCAACACTGAAAAGGAATAACTGTGTCAATCCAAAGGGAAAGAAATATGAAGATACCAAGACAATTCCGACAAATTTCTAAAAGAATAATAGCAGATGAACTATTTGTGGGCCAACAGCCTCTTTTGCTCCATTGCCATATAATCTTAATAGAATGAGACAAGTTAAAGTATTGTTCTAATGGGACTTAGTTGTTTGTTTCTGGCATTAAGCAACAAAATTACACTGAAAAAGCTGAAATAGTATCAAAATAAGATTTCACAAGTTCATTCAAGTCTGCAAAACACAACTTTCAGATAAATTTCAAATCAGGAATCATCCAAAAGCTAAAAGAAAGACATCAATAAGTCTTCTTTCTAAAGAAGAATTAATTATTTTAAAGACCAAGAGATATAATCATGACTACAGGGACATACATTTAATAAACTCCTATGGCTATACAAATTCAACAAAGCACAAAGTACCATATCAGTCCCTTTGTATTCCGTGCTAGATATACAAGAGTCCTACTGCCCATTTATTATGCTTCAAATAGATTCAGCGACATTTTATAGCCTGTAAACTGAAGCATGGAAGACTGAGGTTATGAACAAATCCCCATAAACAACATGATCACCTTAATGTCCATAACAAGTCTAAGTTCATCTACTTATTCCAGCCCATATTAAACACCAAGTATCGTGAATTAACTCATACTATCAAAATGACGTGGGCATTCTAAGGGGCTCATTAAGCTATTGATGTCACCTTGTTGTCTAGTTTTTGTTTTCAAGAAATCGGAGTCTGACTATCCAACAGAAATAACAACCATTGCAATATTTAAACTTCTAATATTATATAGACATAGGAAATGTGAAACCTCATCAACTGACAGACTGATGCTGACTTCTAATAACATAAAAATGGAAAATAATGGTTATATAGGGTTGAAATGAACAATGGAAAGAAAACAAACATAAAACAAGTAAACTTCTACACTTATAAATACCTTCGGATCAGCAGAGAAACCTTTATCTGATCTCTCAGTTGAAACAAAACTTATATGACGATTCCTTCCCTTATGACTATATCCATTGCAATCACTTGAAATGAATAGACTGGTCTTAGGGGAAAATCGCACAGATTGCAGCATGTAATTATATGAAACGGCCATGCTATAATCCAGCTACAAGCTCCAGTAGCTTTCAAGGACCAACCTGATAACAGGAAAGGGGGCATCCAGATTAAACAGCAGAGCAGATGGGGAAAATCCATGCTGACAATTATGTTATTTTTTTTAATAAATAAAACATTTATGACAATGTGTTAATAGAGGCAGCTGCGAACGACTCATATTTTTATAATAACAATGAAAACTAAATATTTAACATTGTGTACACGAATGGGTCCTACCTTTATTTCATAAAGTTGCATATTAATTTACAAGATAATCCCAATCAACCTGAAATATGAATCATAGTCACCATATAAGAAACTACGGGCTTAGGACGGAAGAAATTACTGAACTGTAAGCCAATCAATTCAACCAAGAGAAAGAGAAATGTACATATCTCATCTATGAATAACACAACCCTTCTCCACTTAGAAAATTTCTCAAACAGCTAGAAGGCAGCTCCAAAGAAGATACCAATAAAATAACTAGCTCAACAATAAAAAGAAAGGAAGCAGTTAAAAATTAATGCGGAAGGAGTTCGATTGTTTACCCAGCTCAGAATAGATGACAAAGGAGTTGAAATCTTCAAAACAATCAAGCTAATTCTTCAAATTTTGCTTTCAAGCCAGCTCAGGACAGCGCAGGTGCCAGAGCGAGAGTGACAGAATGCGGAGAAAATGAAAAAGGAAAACGAGTTTTTCTTCTTCTGTTGTTTTTTTTTTTTAACACTTTTTCCTCATCAGTTAATGTGGGCTCGGCCCATTATTGTTTTTATAAACACGGCTCACCTATTCTTTCTCGTCCATTGCTTCTTGTTATTGTAATTATTATTTTCTTAAGAAATTGTAATTAGCTTTTATTGAATTTATTTTCTCATGTAATCAAAATTTGTAGCATAAATTAAAATTCAAAAGTAGAGTGTTTATGAGTGATTGTGTTGTGAGACAATAATTTAATTTAATTTAATGCAGTGGTATTAATTAATTGGATTACATTAGTAGTTAGATGATTTAGTGGAATCTATATTTAGTATTCAATATTTCCTATATATGATGGATTCCAATGGTAAGGTTTAACATATTGAATGAATATTACGGTGAAAAATGGAAACGGTTGTAAACTTGTTGAGATCTGAATTAAAAATTAATCAACATCTTTAATTTTATACTTTATTTGATTAAAATTATTAGCAATTAAGTAGTGAAATTAAATTATGCTGTGAGAATGAGAGATGAAGTCTCCCTCTGTCATCAATAATAGAGGTTATTTATATTAGTAACTATGGTGACATTTTTGTAATTAAGAGGTAGTGGGCCTTAATCCAATATTGACTAGTTTGGTTCATAACAAATCAAAATCTTGTACTTATTTATTTCTCATACACCGTATCAAACAAGGAAGTTACCCTATTAGTCAGTTTCATGTTAGTGTAAATTGCCTCTTAATTACCCTTTTTTAAGTCGTGGTGGTCTAAAGCATATCACATTCTCCACCAATTTTTCCAAGTCAAGATTACAGAAGAACAAATGCTAAGGTGCGGTCATGTCAAAGAGGTTAAAGCACATCGCACTAGTTAATTAAATCTCCAGAATTATATCTATTGTCTCATATGGTGTTTTATAAGCTGTTTCATTGTAATTATTAAATAGTATTATTAATAAAATAGATAATAGTATCTTTTAAGATTAACTAAAACTCTAAACTTAAAACTCATCCAATGACTCCATCTAAACCAAAGCATACTAGGATTCACCATTTTCCCCAATCAATCTACTCTTGAAAAGGTTCAATAAACTTGTACTCAAATACCATCCTATCATCTCTTGAAGTGTAGACATACTATGTCTATGACAACAACAAGAACATTAATACTCATATTGAAGTGGTCTTGTAAACCAAATCAACCTCAAAAAGAAAAATTCTAAGATGTTCAATTACATCAATATGAAAACAATTGATATACTTTTTTGCATTTTGTTTTAGTGAATTAGATCCATTCAAATTCACAATCAAAACAAATTTTAATGGCAAGGTTATAAAAATTTTATTATCGTATTAAGAATTAGTTTATTTTAAAAATTTAATCTGTTAAAAAAAAACTTATAATAAATTTTATATATAATAAATCTATGCACACGAAAACATTATGTTTTATGTGTAACATTTATTGCTAATGAAAGAATAATCAATGAGAGAATAAGATTAGAAGAAAGAGGGAAGGTGGGTTAGACAATATGCCGTCGACACTTTTCATACGGCATTCCTGCAAGACCAAACTGAATTTCCTATCCTACCCAACAAAACAAATTGCCAATTTATTGAGCTAGAATAGACCACACCTTGGCTCGGTTCAAAAAACAACCAACTTGGGTGGGCAACAGTAGCATCCCTAGGACTGGGACTGGGTCTACCTACCCCTAACAAAACGGCATTTACTCCCAACACTCCCCATTTTTCAATACTCAAAACTAGGACACACTCATTTCCCATCACACTTTCCAACCAAAGATCCAAAAACAAAGGAAATTCCTCATTCCCCCCTCCCTAAAATTTTTTTTTAAAAAAAAAAAGGCCCACAAGTTTTTTCTTTTTTTAATTTTCACATAAAAATTAATTAATTTCAATAAGTTCGTTGAATTAATTTCTTTTTTATCAACCACGTAAAGCCTACCCCGCTGACAATTGGCTCTCCTATCACCGGCACAAAAGTAACAGAATCAGAAACTTGAAAAAAAAAATTAAAAAAAAAAAAAAAGATTCGGTTCTTATTAAGGTCAATTTCCGTATGAGCCGTGTGCATTAACCTGTGCTGTGATTCCTGAAACTATCCATTGCCAAAACGACAGGTGGACGATTGAGTTACGTGGAACGCTTTCATTTGATAGAGATTGTTTGTCTTTCGATTTCACATCACAGCCATGGGATTTTAATAAATTCGGGGATCGTTTCTGTCACGAAGGACACCCTCCCTGCTATTTTATTCCTCTTCGTTCGTTACAACTAACCTAGCAGTTTCCGCGACTAGGACAAGCAAGCCACTGAATTATGCCGCGAGAATTTCCCTAAAATACCCTTCATTAACTTCTTTAAGAACATGGGATTTATTTTCCATAAATCATAATAATTATAGTGGTACTATTGCTTAGTGAAGACTTGGTTGATTCGAAAGTATACTAAGTATACGAGAATCTTATTGGTAAGTCATTTATAAATAATTTTATAAGTATTTTATGAATTTTAATGAGCTTTTGAAATTTAATTAAATTAAATTTTTGTTGAAAATGTTAATGTTACTTCTTTTATTGGCATTGAATGAAGGTTAGTATGACGTGGAGATTAACTTTTTTATCAATGGTATTAAAGGTGAAGATTAAAAAGAGAGATTGAGTGGTATTAAATACAGAAACGGGCAAGTCTTGCATGTTACATGTCCTTCCACACTTAGTGCATACGCTTTGAATTAAATTTTCCAATTGATTGGATTTTGACGTTTTAGTTGAAAAAAAAATCAACATCTTAAAAACGCGTAATTATTTTTGGGTAAAAGTTAAAAGAGATTTTATTGTATCGTATTGCATATATCTTTTGGTGGAGGAATGCTTGTTACCTACTCTTTCATACTTCAAGAACTTGACAAGTTTCTCTTCCAGACAGAGCAGCAAACAGGGGAAGAACGACGAAGCAGCTTTCTCTCTCTCTCTGTTGATTTTCTTTGGCGATGGAGAAGCACAAGTGTAAGCTCTGCTTCAGGAACTTCTCTAATGGAAGAGCCTTGGGGGGTCACATGAGGTCTCACATGATGAGCCTTCCTGTTCCGCCGAAACCGGAGGAGTCACCACCGCATGTTCAGCTGAGCTTCGAGGCGGAGTCAGCTTCGTTTCCGTCGTCGTTTTCGTCGGAAGGGGACGATAAGGGTCTCGGCTACGGGCTGAGGGAGAATCCCAAGAGAAGCATTCGCCTCGTGGATCCTCAATTTTCGCTTGCCGTTGTAGATTCTGGCTCGGTGATTCTTCAGGACAGAGAGAGCGAGACCGAGTCGTCGAAAAACCCAACTCGGAGACGATCCAAACGCGCTTGGAAAGTAGGGATTCTAGATGATCAGCATAATAAATCTAACAAATCCGTTAAGACCGAGTCGTGGACAGAGCCTGAACCGGCGAGTTCAATCTCTGAAACCACCACCGATGAAGATGTAGCCGTTTGCCTCATGATGCTTTCGAGGGACAAATGGAAGAGACAAGGACAAAACGGAAACCAGAACGACGATGAAGAAGAGGACGAAGAAGAACAGCAGGATGAAGCTGAGAAATCCATGGATGATAGTGATGATTCAGAGGAGCTGAAATCGTCCAAGCCCAGAGTTCGCGGAAGGTATAAATGTGAAACGTGCAAGAAAGTCTTTCGATCTTATCAAGCACTTGGTGGGCACAGAGCGAGTCATAAGAAGATCAAAGCGGATCATAGCATTAACAACACACTGTGCGACCCAGAATTGGAACAAGTAAATGCTGGAACTTCAGCTCCTCCCACGGCGGATAGTAAGAAAGTTCATCAATGCCCAGTTTGTCTAAGAGTGTTTTCTTCAGGTCAAGCACTTGGCGGGCACAAGAGAACCCACGTCACAGGTTCAGCAAGCCCACTTCCAACTCCAACCAAGTTCGTAGAATCTCTCATAGATCTTAATCTCCCTGCTCCAATGGACGACGATGACATTAGCCAGTTCGAGAACTCTGCAGTTTCAGATGCAGAATTCGTCAACCCCATTAGGCAATGAACGAAATTTACGAACACGATCCAAGGTAAACAAAATTTTGATCACTGATCACTATAAAATTTTCATTCTTCTTCTTCTTCTTCTTCTTCATCACAATTCTAACTGTAATTCAGTTCTTCTGGATTATGCTTTGTCTCTGTAACTAATGACTTTAGAGCATCCATTAATGGAGGAACAAAAAATCTCTGCTTACATATATATGCAATCTCTGCTTATTCAGATTCAAGCTTCAATTTCTTTTTTACTGTGAAAATTTCTGAGCTTTTGAGTGTTTGTAATGGAGAGGAAAATTGACAAGCATGCGTGTTTAGTGGGCTCTGTTTCAGCTTCCAAGCAAATGCCAAGTAACTGTTGTAACCATTCATTCAATGTTGTGAAGTGTGAATATATTAATTAATATTATTAATAAATAAATAAATAAATAACAAAGTCATTTTCTGAGGAAGTTGATCAACTTCTTTATTTTATTAATACAAAAGTAACTCCCACTTCTGACTTCGAGCGTTCTACAGTTCATGAACAACAACATGTTTTCTCCATCATTCTCTCATCATTTGTTTTTTCTCAACAAGAATTAAAAACTTCCCTTTTTATTAAAAAATTAAAAGAAATTATTTTTAAAATAAAATGTCAGCATTCACTCTCCCTCAATCATTTTTTTTTTTCCCTGTGTCTCTGTTCATGGCTGCTTTCATGCCAACCTGCAAAAAAAGTGCTTCAGAAAATTAAATGAGTGCAGAGTATCTGATTTTCATTTAATTTCTTTTTACTATAAGTGGGAAATTTGAGAAGGTAGTGGAGAGAAAATAAAAGAGCAAGCTTTCTACTTTTTTTTGGTGATAGATTAATTTGCGTTAGTGGGTGTCTAGGTAGGCCTATTGATTTTTATGAAAATCTCTCAGTCACACTCATTAAATTTGCAATAAATGAGAAATGATTAGAGCCATTTTTCCTGCACTTTATAATGATTAATTTAGATTCCAGTTAAATAAAATTATAATATATAATATTATAAATATTATTTTTTATCATAATGTTATATTATTAAATTAAGAAAAATAATTTTTTTGGACAGGAAATAAAACTGAAAGTGAGACAATAGGTCCATGATGAAGATTTTGTCTATTTATTTTAGTCACTTTGATGTTGTACAAGAATAGTGGTTGATATGACAAACATGGTGTTATGCTTTTGCTCTGTTTCTGACCCTGCAATTTACCTATTTTTTTTTTATTCACTTTTCTCTTTTTGTAGGATAATGAAGCCCACTTTTGCCTAAAATTCAAGGAATATGTCTAGAAACAATATATTTATTCTCTAACGAAGCATAACATTTGCAAGTGCTTTTTGGGCATGAATCAAAAAAGAACTAATTTGCAGTTTCAACTTGATGGTATCGATACCAAATGATTCTCAATAATCACAAATTTATCATAGAATAATTCATCATGGAATCTTCTTCTGCTTCTAAAAGAAAAGTGCTCATTAGACCATCTTTAGTGGTCATTTTTTCATCGTTGTATAGAATTATACTTGATAAGCTGGAGTAGAGAGAAAAAATTCATTTTTCAACTATAGAACGATTGCAAGTTCAAATTTAGGTCCCTCTTGTGTACGAATAACAATGAATAGCAAGTGAAAAAAGAACTATTGTGACGTGGTTAATAAATTTTATTAAAAAATAATAAAAAGAGAAACAATACAACGCTTGTGAGTTCCATCACTATACATGCTTTAACATTTCATTGAGTTTTCCTTTGTAAAATTATTAGCATTTTATATTAGAATCATATAATTAATTACAATGTTAAGACATTGTTTATTGTTATTCTCTTGCTATGATCCATGTCACCCATAAACTTTTTGCTGCATTTGGTCAAATTTATCATGCAAATATTCTCTCTATAGTGCCATTTGATAAATATTCGCATATCAATTCAAGGAAGATCCGCAAAGAGAGAGAGAAAAAAAAAAGTGAAATAAATAGAAGATTTTAATTTAATCAATTTTTGTACAATAAATGTAGAAAATAATTTATTTTACTAAATTCGACGCTTTAAAGAGTATAAATTTAAATTATAGAAAAGAAAAGCATAAAAAAGAAAAAAAAAAAGAAATTGTTTTACCATTTATGATGATGATGCTTATCTTTGGTGCTGACCTAATGAGGTAGCAACTCAACATATTAGAAAACAGAGGATAATGCAATAGCGGTAAGAATAAGGACAGGTTGGGTTGGGTGGCCTTTATGGTTGGGAACTGAGAGGGCCATCTCAGTCGGTGGGTCGGCTCTTGCTTCATTCATTCAGATTTAAAAACCCTAGACACACCAAATATACCAAAGCCACACACTCATTTATCTACAATTTATATCTGCTAGAAATTACCTCATGCTAATTCAACTTAAATGTTTTAAATTTAAAGAAAGTAACCATTAATGTTTATCAAGATTGAGTTTAATAAAAAAGATTAATAACTTAGTAAATTAAGGTTTAAATTCTTATTGAAAAGATAATTCATACTAAATATTCGATATTATTTTATTGATCTTTTTACTGATTAATAAATGAATATAAACAAAACCCATATTATAACAATAAGAAAATTTTGTTTTAAGTGATCATAGTTGAAGACTATGGATTGAAAGAAAGGAAGGGTAATTAATTTAGGGTTTGGGAGAGTGAGTGGCACTTTGATGATGGATGGCCACACTCCAAGTAGTGGGGATATAACAGGAGGAAACTTGGATTAGAAAAGAGAAAAAAAACAAAGAAAACTTTAACGTTGATTCGCTGGGTTATGACTTCCAAATTTATTTCCCCAAAAAAGCAGAGTCAACAATTTGATTCTTTTCCACTGCCTTTCTTTTCTCTTTTGTCAAAAGTTCTAACCAATACTACATCATCACCCTTATCATAATTGGAAAAAGCACTTTCCCGAGGGCTCATTTAGATCATCAAATTTGGCACCTATTATTACATATATGTAGGACTATTTCTTGCAATATTAGTTTCATTTCAGGCCACTGCTTGGGGTACGTATTATACTGCCACTATATACATAGTTTTTAGGATCTTTGGCTTCAATTCCAGTGCAAAATTAGTGTGCACACTTTTTCTAATTTTGTTTCCGTAATTTTATTCGGTTGAATAAATTAGTTGGTGTTTAATGTAACATCAGAATATATATCTTTATTTTTAACTCTAAGCATAAATAACTGATATACACTATGTGTACATGTTAAGTGTATACTTACTAATAATGTGCAAATTGCATTATCTATGGCTTATAAGACTTGCACGTTCTTGTCCTTGAGAAAATAAGGTGGGAGTTTCCTTTTTAGAGCAATTAATTCGTACAAAATTTGGATTACTTAACTAGGGTTTAGTGTATAATAAGGCAGAAATCTTTCACATCATGCATTAAATTTCAAATTTAAACCATATAATTAACCATCACGATCATGAAAACCTAGCTATCGTTTTCTCACTTGCATGGTGAACAAAGGGTTATCTTTATCAAATTGTCCAAACTTTATATGTTCAAAGGTTAATTGGTTTAAACCCACCTCTTATAAAGAAGCATCTAGATCTAGATGTGAATCACTAACCAAAATATGATGCAATTAATGGATCTCTAATATATCTAGATTAAATATCAGTAACTTGGCCACAAGTTGAATTTCAGGACCATCTTTCTTTTTGGAGAGGTAGAAAGCAGAGCTACAACTTGTTTTACAAGTCAAGCAAAGCATGCAGACCATACATTTAGCCACGTGAATGGTTAAGTGACTGCCAAACTTTTGAAGACTATTGCTTGTTGTGCTTAGTAACTAAGCTTAGAATCAGCTACAAGTTCCTATTAGCACTTGCTTAGCACATCGATCCCATAAACTAGACCTAACTTGGTTGAGCTAAAAGAGAAGAGCGTATATAAAATATGACTACAAGGTCATCAATTATCGATAGCCACTCATCAACATATATAAATGATTATGTCAAAAGAAAGTAAACAAATTTAATCCCCTTGATCATGAGCTTTCTCTTTTTTAGGTAAAAAAAAACTTTAATGAGTTGAACTTTAAGAACTGATTAAACCAAAGTAGGTCTTAAAACTAAATAAATAATGCTTATAAAGATACTCTTAAATTGTTCAATAAAACTTAAATCTAATCTTTGTGAGATATAATTTTAATACTTACTATTTGAACTGTTTAGTAGCTTGTGCTGAATGGAGTAAGCTTGCCTTCTACTTTGGCCATTGACATTTTTCATGAAACAAAGTCAAACATTTATTATGGCCATATTAATCCTACATGTTTTCTTACTTCACATGTTGGATACAACCTAACAACCACTTTAAAAAAAAAATGTAAGGAAGAAAAAAAATTATTGCATTTGCTGGCATAATTGCAGTACCTAACATAAAAACAACTCCACCATAGAAGATGGTAATTAAATTGAGAGACACTTAGCTAGCAGCCCATGTGTGATTTAGTGGTATAAATAAAAGCAAAGAATAAGATGCTGATGTTTTCCCTTGAACTTATTCAAGGGCCCTCAAATTTTTCCTATCATCTTTACTGCATTTTCTGACCAAACAAACAAAGCATTAACACCAACCGATCCAATGGTTAACCCGTGACTTAACTGTAAAATGCCTCTTGCACCTGATATGGCTTTGAGACAGCTTGGCCAGGACCAGCTTTTTATTATTTAGGGTTCAACCTTCCACACATTTTTATTTTTTTTACAATAAAGTTAAGATGATGTGAGTCTTAGAGGTTTATTAGACAATCAGTGCATCTTTCAAGATTCAAAGCATTTATAAATTTTTTAGTATAAAATATTAATATTTAACATCATATTTAATATTAATTAATTTAATATGAGTTGAGTAAAATTAAAAATAAATTAAAACAATTTATATCAATTAATTTATATGCTTAAAGATGAAAAATACTTATAATCCTTGGTTGGCATACATATAATGCTGTTGCACTTTCCTTGTATTGAACTCTCTCTACTAGACTATTTTATTGTGTTATTCTTTTTATGCAGAAACCGTAGGCGTTGCCTTGGGTTCACGCCACAGAAGACAGCATGATTCCATTTCCATGCCCCTCCTACTAAGTCATGCACACTCGAAAGCCATGCGCTGCCCAAGCGGTGCTTGTGTTTGACATGTGATCTGTTGCCCACAAGGAATGTGCTTAGGACTTGCCCTTTTCCTCTTTGCTTTTTAGGCTTATTTTTATAGATAGATTCACCATTGACTGGTCCCATACAGTGTCCATTCACCCCTAATCAGGAAGCACTATGTATTGGGCTGTCTCATCAGACTTGGGCACTTCTTGCCCACAAAGTAATTAACTTTGTTTTGCTGTTCATCAGCAAGGGAGGCTTTTTCTTCACAGGTCATATCTAGGTACAAAATTCAACTATCATCCTTATTAATTAATTGCTAGTGGCTAACTGGGATTAGCTGTCCATTAAACCCTTTCAACCATATCCAGGAAATCAGATTTTTGCAGTAAAAATTTTGTATAATTAATACAATTATTGATATGACACATCATAAACTGGTTGTTAAATAAATTATTTGTCATATAAGTCTCATTGTCTATAATGCATTAAGAATAACTAAGAAATCAAATTTTTTGTAGTCAAAATTCTATACAATTAGTATAGTTATTAACTGATACATCATAAGTTGTAAAATAAATTGATTATCATAAAACTCTTATCATCTAACAGTTTATAATTTGTCATATTAAAAACTACACTGAGATTTTGACTAAAAAAATTTAAGTTGAATAACGAGCTAGTTAATTGATGTAAAAAAAAACATAAAAGCAAACATTTGACCTAGCTCAAAAAACATTTAAAACTCTTGAATAAAAGATATATGGTAGGATTGAATTTAATATATGGTGCGAATTGTCATTTAACGATCTTAATACTCAAAAGTGTAGAAATTTCTCAAGTTTTCTGTCAGTTTTCTTTTACTTCAATCTTTTTTTCCACAATATATAGTTCTAGTCAAGTTGGGCTAGCTGCCATTTTTCTGAAAATGCTTTCCCCATGTGGTTAGTGGCTTGCCACTACCAAATTACTTAGAAAGGCTTTGAAATAAATGGTTTAAGTTAATGAACAGATTTCCTTCTAAGATTAAATGATATTATTATATATATATTTTTCTCTATCATGAATAATTATGCTTAATGAACAATGGACAATGCTATGAATTGGGCTTTTGGACCGATGATTGGGCCTTGAGGCCCAATACTAGCGTAATACTTGGGCTTGCACAATTTAACATTGGACCGACCGACGAGGATGGTATCCTGGGTTGTGTAACTTTCGCGCAATTCTAGTTAGCGGAGATTAGTGTTTCCTTCTAGTTCCCTGAAGAGAGGAGCAAGAGGCATCATTTGAATAACCATGCGCAATAGCCATGAATTATTCTTCTGGCTACGAGTACCTTCAACAAGAGCAGCAGCAAAATGCTTATGACCCATCTCAAATTCAAGCCTATGATCAATCATCGCAACCGTATTATGGCTATAATCAGCAATACGGCTATTATCCTTCTCAATACTCCAATTCCTATACCCAACAAACCTATCAGCAATTCCAACAGGAACCCACTTCGATTCACCCACCTGGGGTCCCAATCCTTCCCGAGCCGGTTCATTCACAGACCCAGTTGCAAAATCAGCAGAATGTTCATTTTCTTTCTGGGGTTGTGGAAAATCAACAGCAATTGAATTCGGTATCAGGTACGGCAGATGCAGGTTCAGTGAATTCAGCAGCACAGCTGAGTCATCTTGGAGGGAACATGGATGTGGCGCAGGGGGGCATGAATCTGCTGGTAAAATTTTATTTTGCTTCCAGTTTTCGAAAGTGAATATATGGTCAACCTTTCTGAATTGGGAAGCGATTTTAGAGATAAATTTTGTACTGATGAAAGCTTTTAGTTGGTGTCTTATCAGATAAAACTGTAACATTTTTGCATTATTAAGTCATCAGATTTTAGAATACAGGAATCTATAAAATATGGGGAAAAGAGAACAGGAGTCTTCCATCTTCTAACTCTTTGTTTCTTTTTAACGTGAAACTTTTCTTAGGTGAGTGACTTATGTTGCTTCACTCTTGTTTGGTGAATGAATGCTTGACCTCAAAAATTGGGGACGCTGGGATGATTATGTTATATGAGATTAATTTTGAAGAAACTCAAATTGAATTTAACTACGCTTTTTCAAAGGAAAATTTTATCTAGCCCTACAATTGATATTTATATTATGAGATCGTTGCAAGAGCTATATTGGATCCTATGCCAATCTGATAAGTATTTAGCTAAGTTGTGACACTTGACAGGTCATTTCAGAGTAATTTGAACGAGATGGAGAATTAGTTAAACTCAAGTTATTATTGGCGGTTGTTCTGCTGCTTGACTTGGTTTAGCATATTCACTTCTAGACAAAGCACGCACTTTCTTGATCTACAATAAAAATAAAAGCTTTAATTAAAATAGAAAGGGCAGATTGAAGAATTTTCAAATTCTTTGTGTTATTTTATCATATTTTTATTCTTTTAGAGAGAATTTCCCTGTGCTTTCTCAGGCTCTTTTGGGACAATATCTGGAGAAAAAGATGATACTTAATAGGTATTGAACCGTCTTCTTTCCATCTGAAAAATTCAAAAGATGTAGAGAATTCTGCAAACTCAGCCACAGCTTCCTGAAGTGACCAGATAAAGACCATAGTTGTGTGGTGTAAGTTGATAAGCATATGTGGCTCTTAGCTTTTGCGCCACAATGTTGGTGGGTCTTTGCTGGTTGCTTTAAGAGTTAATGTGGGCGTAACTTCTCCTTGGAGTTTTTTTTTTTTCTTAGTTTTAAATACATTGATTTTCTCTCCAAATCCAGCTTATTGATTCAGATTGTTAGGTTTGTAACTTGTTTGTTGGCTGTATATACATTCGATTGAGCCAGTTCTTTCTTGTTTCTCTTCTTAACTGTCTGGCCCTTTTAAACTACTCATATGATTCTCCTTACAGTTAAGGAAGAGAAAAGTTTCTCTTATTGCTATACATTGGATATACCTTTTGTTAATTTCCATTCTTTCTTCCTTTGTCAGACAGTTTTTTGTGCTCAGTTTCAGACTTAGGGAAGCGTTGAGCATATTTTTGGGCCTTAATTTGAGCTTTATCAAGGATTGCTTGATCAACTGTATATTGAGGCTGATAAAATTTGGATGGGCATCAATGCGGTGAGGTTATCTGGTCAAGTCCCTTGTGGGTCTATTAATTCGTTAGAAACTATTAACTCTGAAGAAGTGATCTTTGAGCCATGGTGATTATCTCAACCACAATGAAGGGCACCTATGCTGATCAAATGGCTTATTAAGATTTAGTCTTATTTACAGAAAGGGGGAAACTAAATAATATAATAAGTTAGAGCACGCCCCTGCATTCTTTAATACCAGTACAGTTGTTTCTGCATTCTCCTTGCTTTGCTTATTTGTTAGGATATCAAATTGACATGGAGGATGTGGGAATATGCTGGAATGTTGAAGAATGCAGATCCAAGTGATGATATTAGGTTGCATTTGAATTTTGGAATGGGCAAAGAAAAAGTAAAGGAAAGCATCTAATGTTGTTAAGCTATAGAGCAAAGTTCTTAAAAATTGTCATGCTTTTTCTTTTCCTTTTGTTCATTCTGAGATCCAAGTGGTTCCTTGCTAAAATTTTCCTTGGAGAGCTTCTATAGGTTGCCAAGCCATTGCTAGACAATGATGCATCACAATATAAATTTTGATTTTAAGATATGTACATTTTACTGCCTATACTAATTTAAATGACTAATTTTGAAACTCTTCCTTGAAAGCATTTTCAGGGCCATCATTGTCTGTGCATTTGCTGATTCTCGTATTTTTTTTTTTTAATAACTTTCTGTTCAGAGAGTACTCTGATCATCACCTGGCTGAGTCTGAATGTCTGATGTCCCCTTTCCTTGATTAATATTTGTTCTGGTTATTCAACTATATGCAATAACTCTTATTTTACAACTATGCAAGCTTTGTGAGAATTATGATACTTTGTATGAAATTTCCTGTTTTCTATATCTTAATCTTTAAACATTACTAGCTATGTGATCTCTTTTATTACCACTAGCTCTCTAGAAGCTTAAGCAGTTAGATACAAGTCTAGGAATGGTTTGTTTTTTTTCCTAATCTCACATGCCCTCTTATACAAAAGTACTTTGGTTTTGAAGGTTGGACAAAGGACATGGTATCCTTAACTATTGAAATTTAGTTTAATTAGGAAAGTGAGAGGGGCACTTGTTCTGAGAGACTTTTGTACCATGTGAAGGACCTAGTTATTCTAAAAGCTTGTCAGTTGCAGGTGCAGGAGTGAATTTTTTAATCTCTTACAGTGTGTGCAGTTTCCTAGTTCAGTCCTTTTGTCTTATTCTTCCCAGTAATCTTTGTACTGCATATCACAACCATGTGAATATGTGCATGACTGGATATATGGATGCTTATCTGCAGACTGGGCAGTCTCAATACAGAGGTGGTAAACGGTTTAAAGGGGGTGGTCGGGGCAAGTTTCATCACCATGGCAGGGGACGTGGACGAGGTGGTGGGAGGTACTTCCCACCCAATACTTCTGGACCAGCCATTTCTAATGTAGTATCTGAACAAGCTGCTGCTGCAATCACTTCAGTGCCCCAATCTTCATCATCGGTTCCTGGGCAGTTACTGTTATCTGCGCCAGCACAAGTGTTAGCTGCACCATTGCGGCTGCCTCCACATAAGGCCTGGTGTGAAATTTGTAAGGTTGAGTGCAATACTGCTGAAATCCTGGAGCAGCATAAGAATGGAAAGAGACATAAAAAGAATTTGCTAGTGCACGAGGAACTTCAGAGACTCAAAGCTATAAATAGGCAACAGAGTGGGCAAATGCCTACTTCTCAATTGAATTCAGCTGTACAGCCTGGGAATGTTCAGGAATCTGAGAAGAATGGACACACATCAGAAAATATGAACTCTGGAGCTCCTAATAACAATCACAAGAACGAAACTGAGCTACAGACTAATACAGGTGAGACTTCTGAAGTTGCAACTGAAGAAGCTGAGGAGAAACCAGGGGAAAACTTTGCTGTAGGGCGTCGTGGTTTCAAGCGTAAGATGAGAGGCGGAGGCAGAGGGGGTAAGTACATGAGAGGTAATGATGGGCCAAGAAGGCCAGTGGAACCTCCAATAGCTAAACAGCCGATTCCTTTCATATGTGAGTTGTGCAATGTTAAATGTGAGTCGCAGGTTGTTTTTGACAGTCATTTGACGGGTAAAAAGCACCTATCAAGTCTCAAGCGTGTCCATGGCCCCCAAGCTTTATATGGAGGAGGAGGGCCTCAAGCACCTCACCCACCCCCCTTTGATATAAATGCTCTTTCAAATTCTATCAATCAACAAGTCCAACAAGGTGCTAGTGATCCGCAGGTCCTTTTGGCTCAGCTCCTGATGAATTATGTACTCTCTCAAACCCAACTACCAGCAACAGCACCACCACTGGGGCACGTGCCTGCTCAGGTACCAGCATCAACACCAGCTGTGTCTCAGCACGTCTCAGAGAACCAAGTTTCAGAAGGCACACGGCCGGGCAAGAGTGACAATCCTACTGGCGAAAAACAAATTGAGATGCTATCTGTCCCAGCACAGTTGGATGTCCCTGAAGGGTCAAGTACAAAAACCCAAATTGCAGATGGAAGTTCTGAATCTCAAGTGAAGATGGTAAACCTTATTACCCATGATAACTCAGTTATGGCGCTGCCAGAGAATCCAGATGCAGCTAATGATCATATACCTTCACAGTAACTTGAAGTTTTACCACCTTGGAAATGTGAAGCTCCCACTTCTTAGCGCAGGGTTCAAAATTGACTTAAATCCTGCATTACAACTTTAGTGACATTTTAAGTCGTTGTCTTTGCCTTCTTGTTCTTGAAAGGTTTTTATGGTGTTGGGATTTAGGTCTATACCTGTGTTCCAAATACATAGCTTCTTCTATTTGTGAATACTATAGTAATGGTAGCAACAACAAACCTATTTGGGAATCCTGTTTATGTAATAATACAATTCTTGATCCTATATTTTTTTTAATTATAATTTGTCTATTTGTGAAATTGCATTTTATTACAAATGAACTGAACCAAAAACGTCTGTTATCAACAAATGGTGTATAAGCAAGCTGCTGCAGCAGCATGATGAGAGAATTATTGTTAGCATCATAAGATTTGCAAAATAAAATCTATATAAAATTAATTTCTAACTGAGATAAAAGCTCTTAAAGATATTTGTTTATGTATTTTTATTTTTAATAGGTATATGGGTATTTGGAATTTCTTGGGCGTTAAAGCAGAGATAAACGACGTCGCTGATGGCAACCATTCCAAATCTTCTTATACTTCTACTATGGTAAAATATATTTTACATATTATCCAAATAAGATAAGATTGTTCCTTTCAACCCCGAGATTAAAGCCAGAACAAAGCAATCAACTATCTCCCTCTGTTTCTCTCAACTAAAAACACACTAATGTCGATGCAGCAACTGCGAACCTTACCAGCCCAGAATCCCTTCTTCTGCTCTTCACTCCGTTGTCCCTCTTCTTATTTTCAAAATGGAAAATTTACTTGTAATCGAACAAGGGCAATTACTTTGGATGAACTTCCCCCCAACGCCATTCGCCGGAAAAGAGACCCACAATGGAGAGGAGGGTTCAGTCTAGGACTTGACCTGGGACTCGCTCGTACTGGCGTTGCCCTCAGTAAAGGTTTCTCTGTGCGTCCTTTGACGGTGAGAATGCAAATTAACTTCGAAGTTAGCAATTCCTGAGGTTGTTTCTAAAGGGTCTGATAAAAATGGAACCTTCATGCGTGAAATGATCTTGTTTATGATTGTGTTGTTAGCTGCTACTTGCCTTTTGTGGTTCCCACCTCAGAATCTTGCATTTTCTGACTTAATCCAGTCTAAACTTTCTAGTCACAACAAAAACACAAGTTGAGGCTGCTGTATACATCTCGGGTTAGTGTATTGAAAGAATTGGTGAATAAGTTTTTCTGAGGGTGGAGGCGTGGAGCACGTAGTGCAGGAATTGGGGAAAAAAATTTGCAATTGTCTGTGGTGAGATTATTTTTTAAGACTAGTAATGGGATTTGTTTAATAGACCTAATTAAATTAACCAAATTAAAGTAAGAAATATGCTGTTTATTATTCTTCAGCCATCAACCCTTATAATGCTACTTATGCTTTAGGTTTTGGAATTGCGAGGACAGAAGCTTGAGCTCCAGCTTCTTGATATTGCTGAACAGGAGGTCCAAATCCTTCCTTTCTCTATCTCAATGTTTAGATTGGCACATGAGGATCCACAAAAGTGTGGGCAAATGGTCTTAAGATACGATGATTTTGAAATTGTAGGAGGCAGATGAGTTTATAATTGGCCTTCCTAAATCTTCTGATGGCAAGGAGACAACACAATCGAACAAGGTCCGTAGTGTTGCCGGAAGACTTGCAGCTCGAGCTGCTGAGAGGTTTGCATTGTCATGTAGCATTCAAAGTTTACCTTCTTTTTATTTTTATTTGAATACAAATAAAAGGATAGATAGGTTTTTAAATGTTCACATCACAATATGATGCTGAAATCACGTGATTCATCAGTGTCAGTATGATATATAGTGCATGTTTAGTTGGGCTGAAATGGAAATGGAATGAGAGTGGGAGGCCCCTTTTCCTATGTTTGGTTTGATGGAATCAATGGAAAAGTCTTTCCAAGTAGACTCATTTTCCATCAAACTTGGGAAAGGCTTTTCCATAATAAACCCTATGGAAAGACTCTTTACAATGAGAATGGAAAACAAAAAAATTGAAGTCACAGTTTCCTGCAATACCCTATTCCTGACCATGGTAATCATGACAAATGGTGTTGTTCTCTTCCATATATGGGAATTGATTACTCTTGCATTCAAGGAACTAGTCATTCACCATGGTACTCTTTAAGCTCTACCAGGCACGACACCTTATCAAATGATTGATTTGAAAGTAAGCTTGAATTCCAAACTTATTTTTCAGTCTGGTTATTAAACTCGAAGAATGTTTTTCAGGGAATCCTGATTGTGGGTTTGCTTGCGTATTGGTTTAATCATGAGTTTGGATTTTTAGATGTCGATTTCATTTCTAAGCTTTGAATTTCAGGGGTTGGAGAGTGTATCTACAAGATGAACATGGGACAACAACTGAAGCAATAGATCGTATGGTTAACATGTATTATTTTGAAACTTTTCTGAATTGATTTGATTGGATTTTATACTCTGATACTTCCTTGTATGTCACTTGCATGGAGCAAATTATGGCATTGCGCTGTCACTGAAATGACATGTTGCATCGATGATTTTTATATGAAACCTATTCCAATTGGGAGATTAACTCTCTCAAAACTCTTTCAGGGACCTTAGCAAGTCTTCCCGGCAGAGGAACCTCGATGCCTACGCTGCTGTGGTAAGTTAATACCATGTTTGGTGTCTTTACAGTTTTCAATAGTTTTTCATCCAAATTTATATGTAAATGGCTATCTTTTTCTTTTTCCCTTCTCTCAGATTTAGATTGTTGAGTGCAAATATAATAGAGGGGAATTTGGAATACTTAAAGTATGTTTTTTTTTTTTTTTTGGCCAGATGGTACTGGAAAGGTATTTCTCCATGTTAGGTCAGGGTACTGAACTTGTGCTGCCCAAGAATTTAGATCTGCAAGAAAAACTTAAAAGGGGTCCTCCCAGAGACATTGATTTTTTCTCAGATGAATTTGAGGGCTGAATCTGATGAGTAACCACTCTATGAAGGCTGTCATTATGTTTTTGAAGTAGAAGCAGACAAGCATGAGATATAAAAAACAGCAGGAGCATCCAAATGGAACATCAATAATCAACTTGTTGACTTTACATCCCACAAGAGAAAAAGGAGATTTTGATGTGTTGCGGTTATTGCATTGCAGTAATGGCTTTTCAGCCATTGGATGAGGCCCACCAAGATTGGGAATTCTCATCCAATGGCTAGAAAGCTCTTACTGCAGTACATTCAAATCCGATAGGAGGAGGAAATGATAATTCTAGGTAAAACAAAAAAAAAAAATTGTAAAGCAAGCAGTATTTTGTATTAGTTATTGGTCAGATAGTGTGTTAGGAAATAGCAGCAGCTGATCATGGCTTGCCATGTTGAGAAGATGAAATTGCTTGTTCTACTTATCTAATCTTTTGTTGAATGAGAATATGGTTTAGTAATAGAAAATCCTTTTTGTCAAAGGAAGTTGTCATGTTGCTCAACTTAATTTGGGCTTTTCCTTTCTTCCTTTGCAAGTTACTCCAATTTCGTAACTTTATGAGGCAGAATGAGTATCAGAGCACTTGGTATTAATCAATTCATAGATGCCAAGCCATAATCTTTTGTTGTCATTGTAACTACACAACAAAGCTAGGAACAGAACAACCTAGGATGGGAAATGGGAAACGACACCCTATGGATCAAACGACATGCTATTTGCTAATTTGCCAGTTCTCCATTTGCTAATCTGCAAGAATATATATATATATATATATATATATATATATATAGTTCCTTCCAACAATCTTTGTTTAGTGTTCCACATAACATATATATATATATATATATATATTGGGTTCCTTCCAACAATCTTTGTTTATTGTTCCACATAACATATTACTACTTTAATACTGCCTTAAAGCACAAGATTTTTCCATTTCCAGAGGAGTCATTCTAGGTAGATTCCTAGGGACCATTCTCTCTGGCCCTCACAAATGCCTTTCTGCCCACTTCAGCATTTCAGTTCTGGACATTGCAATATCTCACCACAACACATTGACTACTAATAGTAATCCTTGTTGTATAATGAATGACCAACATGTAACCATAGAGGATACCACCATGGAAAGGGACTTCTTTTTAAAGCCTTGGTCTAATCAAATGGTTAGTTCATCTAAAGTTAAGTATTCAAGCCTATCTATTTTCATGTAAATCAAAATTAATAAGGATGGAATTATTTCATTTATCAAATTAACGATTGAATCACATAATGACCCGTTTTTCTTTATAAATAAGACATTTTAGTCTTAAAATAATGTATTTTTCTTACAGTAAACTTTTATCTCTAAAAAAAACATTGATTTAAAAGTACAAGCATATGTGCCTTGAGCAGAATTACTTTCAACAACTGAGAAAAAGAAATATGAGCATGTAATAACCAAAGGAAAATGCTATATATATACTTAGAGGTGTACATAACTTTTTTACACGTCTATAGAGTAGGTATTTTATAGGAAGATAATTGTAAATAAAAAAGTGATAGAAATGAGTAAAAAAATGGTACAAGGGTAAGTGTACATTTCTCTTAGCCCCTCTAAGAACCGAATATGCCTAAAGAATTCTCATTCTTCAACGACCTGTGTTATGCCTTTTCTTACCTGCATTTCGTCACGCTAAGCATATGCCCTTTAATATTCTACCAAATCCTTGCTATTAAAATCCCCCTTTGGACTCTTTGACACTCATCTATTTCCGTGCCTGAGGTCCGATGAAATTCGGGAAGGGGTTGAAGAAACAGATTCAGGAGACGCTGCCGGGATGGGGGGACAAATTCTTGTCCTACAAGCAACTCAAGAAACTGGTACGGCTGATCTCCACGGCGGCGCCGCCTCTCTTGAACGGATCCTTGGACTATGGCAAGACGGAGGCGGAGTTTGTTTATCTTCTCAATAATGAGATCCACAAATTCAACTTATTTTTCATGGAACAAGAAGAGGATTTCATTATCCGGCATAAGGTAATCCTTTGTTCTTGTTTGGCTGATAACCATAGCTTTACCGAGAGCAGAGAGTCCTCTACATATCGATGATAATCTTGGTTTAGCTGGTTATATCTGAAGAATTTATGTTTGGTTGCAGGAGCTGCAACAGAGGATCAAGAGAGTACTTGAGTTATGGGGACCCAATGGCACTCTGCCTTCAGAAAGAGTTTATGAGGAGAAGATGGCCAAAATCAGAAAAGCCATTGTTGATTTCCATGGTGAAATGGTTCTCTTGGTAAATTACAGCAGTATCAATTACACAGGTAATCTTTTTCTTTCATTTGACCCTTAAAAAAGTACTTTTAAAATGTTGAAGAAAATTTAAAAAGCAATTTTTTTTTTTTTTCTTTCTAAAAGTGCTTTTTCATTCTAATAGTTCTAGAACTTGAAAATCTTGAGCAGGGTTGGCCAAAATTTTGAAGAAATATGACAAGAGAACGGGTGGACTCTTGCGTTTGCCATTCATTCAGAAAGTGCTGGAGCAACCCTTCTTTACAACTGATCTAATTTCAAAGCTTGTCAAGGAATGTGAAAGCATCATCAATACAGTTTTCCCAGCAAAGGAAGAAGCTGAAAGAGCAAAAGAAGCCATTGTTGTAGCAGGAGAAGGAATTTTCAGAAACACAGTTGCAGCTTTACTTACAATGCAAGAAATCAGAAGAGGGAGCTCCACACTAAGTCCGTTTTCTCTGCCACCTCTCAACTTGCCAGATTCTGAACTCATCAAATCAATTCAGCTCAATTCTGCTGTTCCAATTCTCTAGAAATTTTTTTTAAAAAATATAATATCTAAAGGAGTATAGCTGATTAGCTGCCACAATTTCATCACAGAATAGCTCAAGGAGTAGGGTTAGTAGCAATTAGATAACTTTTTTTTAAAAAAAAAAAAAATTTAATAATCAAATTTACATTATGATTGCTTTACTTTAAAGAAATGACATTTTTGGTTTGTTGAATCAGATGGCTTCAGAGAAGCAATGTAATTAAATAAAAAGAACTTGCAAAGCTCTTGTCTATGTCATTGCATCTCATATATTGCTTTAGCGTCTTTCTTTTTCCATTTCTTAGCATTTACTCTGTTTCGGTACTCGGGACAGAGTGCTCTGTTTCCCCTATTTTACTGACAAAATTAATAAATTATTTCATGTGCTCCTGCTTAGAAAACATATTCTTGTAGACTCTATTATAAAGTGGGAAAGTCTAAGTTATTCCATGAGTTAAACTATCCCATTTTGAATGAGCCATTAAAATTATGAAAAGTGTATGATAGTGGGACCCACATATTTAACCAACTTGCTATTAACATTAATGGTTAATATAAATTGCTACAACAATATTTTCATTTATTGTAAATTAATCCTCATTATTTTTAAGGTTTTAATTTTCATTCTCCCTTATTTTTTTTTTAAATTTCCAACATTTCTTTTCCCTTTATACGTTTTTTATAATAAATTTTAATTTATTATTTAATAATTTTTTTATGCCAATAGTATTTTTTTCTTAGAAGTTAATTTTTTAAGAAAATAAAAAGATAAGTTTCACATCCTTTAATTGACATCAATAACAGATTAAAAAAAATATCCTTTAACTGATAATTATTTTTGGTTTTTAGTTGCTTTTTTTCTTTTTAATTTTTGAGTATGTAGTTTTTCTCTTGTGAATAAATGGGAGATATGAGAGGGGAGATAGGAAATGAGAGTGAGGAGGATAAGAATAAAAAAAATAAAATGAAAGTAAGATTTTATATAAATTTTAATAGTTATGTGGTTCAATTTAAGAAAAGAAATAAAACTGGATATTCAAGTTAAAGGTAAGCTAATCTTTACCATCCATTATACTATTAATGATCATGATTAAGCCACATAAGATAGGGTAGTTTAACCCTATTTGTTACTTGGGGTCAATTAGATATGATAGCCATGAAATTTACAAGCGTTGTATAATTTATTTTTTTATGAATTTTTATAGGGTTTATTTTGACACATCATATCTAAAATTTCTCTCTTCAACCTCCACGTGCTAAAGTATAAATGAGACTTAATTTTGAGCTTGTGGAACATTTTTCAATTGAAGAATGTTAATTCTCTCTCTCTTTGCCATCTCAGTGTTTTTTAGTCATGATACTGTATTAGAATTATTCTACAACCCTGTGAAACTCTTTAAATAACACTATTAGAGATGGTCTAAGAAGTATTTCTCCACCAAAATGGTTTGTAAAGTACACCTAGGCCCACCGGAACTCCACTAATGGGTCCCTTGCCGTGGGTGAATTCGTTGTAGTGGTGACTTCCTGGAGTAAATTTAGGTTTTAGTTTTTTTTTTTTTTTTCATTTTTCCATTTCAATTCTAGATAAATTCTAAACTACTCGATAGTCAATTATAATTCATATTTTTTAAGTATTATCTTTAGCTATTCACTTTCTTTAAGCTTATCTTTGTTGCAGTTAAATATGATGATTAGTCTCTTCTCTTGCTCTAAGCTCCATCTTTATAAATTTTGTATGAATGGGTAGCGGACATCATGAGTAGCATAATAACTGTTTCAACTCTTTCTCCCTGTCTCATATATATATACATATATTAACTGGCTATTCTGATTCCTATTTCTCTTTGAGAGGTAATCTCTAACTGTGTCTATGACTACACCTGCCTTTTTTGCTTTATCACAATTTGCAAAGATTTCATGAATCATGATAGCAAAGTCTAGAGCGACAATATCTGCATAAATTTTATACAAATTCTATTTCCACAAAACCTGTTAAGAAAGGCCACATGTTCTGGAAAGGGGACATATCTTTGTTTTGATATTCCATATATATGTCTTGATCCCAATTAGTTTTAATGGAGGGAAGGGTTTGGATTGTTAATGAAATGGAGGGGAGGGGATGGGAGACCCGAGAGAATATTGAAAAATGGTAGATTTATTATTATAACCTAAAATAAACAAAACATAAAAGAGATTATAGTCATTTCATAGATTTAATCCACCTTGGGAGGGGGAGAGATTTCTTACTCAAACTTCCCCCCCTCCCTATCTAAATTTTGAAGCAAATGAGGTAATATTATAAGAATCCTTGCCCTCTAAATCCCTCAAAGCAAACACCATGCAACTTGATCAGGCATGAATGATATCGCCATTCGGCAAGATGATGATTAAACTAACATAAACATAAATGTCTTTGATTTTAGAAAGCATGGTATTTCTAGGGACAAGCTTCAAATAATACTGCAACCGTACATTCTATATGCCTCTCGAGTATCTCATTCCATCTTTTCAGAAGGTTCCACAATGACTTTGATGATAAGTTTCAATCCCCATGAAATTAAACTGCATATCTACTTATATTTATCAATTAATGATAACAACTCAGAGTTGATATTTTCAATACTTAATTAACCATAGTAGCTAGCTAGCTTCCCCACACATTTAGGGTGCATTTCCTTCCCGGACGATGCCAAAAGGGTGCAATACATGTTATATTTAGGGTTGGTGGGTTGAAACCATTGCTCAGAATGATAAATATTAATTCAATAATTCCCTCGTCGTCAGGAGAAGCAGTGCAATTGGCAAGAGTGATGGCAAGCACATCAAGAGCAAGGAAAAGGAAAAGGGCAACGATAAGCCTTTTCAGGTTCTCTAAGGGTGATGATTGATGATATTATTATGGAAGGAGATACACACTGAACTCGATATTTATACATAGACAGATACACTGTTCATAAATATGAATTCAACAGTGCAGGCACTTTTTTTTTTTTTTAAACAAAAAATTTCTATCAAAACTCCTGTTCTACCATTGGATGGATTAAATTAAATTTCATGGTACGAAATTTGTGGAAAATATTTATTGCTGCACGGAAACTTTTTGCCTGCTTCTTGTTTGTTCACTCAGAAACTTATTACGTCTCTGCTTGATTAATTGTCTCTTGTTGTGCCTTGTTCATTTTACAGTATGATTTCAAGCTAAATACTGTCCTCCAATTCTGAGATAAAAAACTACTTTGGGTGCAAATAGACATCTCCACCATAGGTTGGTAAACCTTTTACGGTAGAATAAAATAAAACTCAGACGTACACGTTACACTGATTGATAATAGTGATGGAGTTTGTTTTGTATTTATATATGTACTCGTGTAGTTTAATTCACTTTTCATTTTTATTTTCTGTCTTTCTAGTTTCTTTTTCTATGATAAATTAATAATATATGCAAGTAGTAGCCAATTTTTCATCGAGTACTGGGACTTTGCACAAATGGCCAACCACCCTTTTTTTGATACTCCACATGCCTTGTTCCCAGCTAGTTTATTCTTGCTTTGGAATTTTCAAGTTGTCTGCCCAGTTGGGTTCAGGCCACGAATTTGACACAAACGAGTCTATGAAAAACTTTACTTGTCTGATTATAGAGGAATATATGTGGGATATTAAAGATTTTAGTGGGATGGGACAGGGGGAGAGATATTTTAACAGAGGTGAGTGCCTCTTGTTTGTTTGGTTTATAAAAAAAGGGAGAGGTGATAAAACACTGGGCAACCATGAAAATGCAAACTGAACAAGAAGATTTAGCTTATTTTTAGGCCATAGTCTAACTAGCATTTGAGTTTATTTTGAGCTCATCCTAATTTATAATTAGGACCAAAACACTATTTTTACTTCTCTTTTGTTCGACTTTATTATTTGGGCTATTTTATTATGTAAATGAACTTTATTGGGCGAGGTTGAGTTTTTGGATAAAGTTTAGGTAATTAAGTCTTGGGTGATCTGTTTTAGAATTAAAAAAAAAAAAAGACCATTTCTTAAAGGAATTAGTTTTTTCATGTTGAATGAGAATTTCATAGGATTTTCTTCTCGCTCACGGAAGATCCGTGGCTCTTTAGGGATTAGAACCCTAGTGTTCTTATTTGTATAAAAAATGGGCTCAAGTTCTTGATTCCACCATTTTTACAATTTGAATTTGAGTTGATCATAAGATTGAATCATTCTTAATTGATTTTGAGTCTCCATTGATTTAATGGTAGTTTACATACGAAGAGTGTGGGATAGAAAGGAAAAATTGCTATTATAACTATAAAGTTATATGTGAGAAAGAGAAATAAAGCATAAAGAACATTACAGTTATTTTATAAATTTTATCCAAATCCACTCACTTGATTTGGATGAGAAGAATAGGAGAGAATTTTAACTCAAACTTGTCCTCCCCTTCTCTCCCTTCATACTTTTTGAACCAAATGTGATAATCTTACAAGAATCCTCTCCAAATCAGTCCAACCAAACCATATATCTAAATCAGGCATTAATGATGTCGCCATTCAGCAAGGTGATGATTAAACTAACATAAACATATAAATGTCTTTCATTTAGAAAGCGTGGTGTTTCTTGGGACAAGCTTCAAACAATGCTGCAACCATTTGCTTCACACAAATGAGGGCACTGCACATGTTCGATATGCCTCTTAAGTATCTCATTCCATCTTTTTAGAAGGTTCCACAAGTTTCAATCTCCATGAAATTAAACTGCATATCTACTTATTTATGAATTCTCTTTATACCATCACCTCTCTTTATTTTTGCTCTCCTGAACTTTTGAATCTATAATATAGAATTTTTGGTTGGAGACTTTAAGGCCTTTAGCTTACTTACTATAATGGAGTTAACTTGTGATGTCTCATGTTTAGTTTAGCAGTATGTGGACTGGATTTATATAAATGATCTTTACTGGCAGTAGCTGAACTTTTCTTGATTGTTTCATGTGGCAACATTCTGAGAGAAGAAGATTGTACACTTAGATTTGGAGGCTATAAAAGCAGAATATCTGCTATTCTTAAGAGAGAAGTACGTAGCTGAATGCATGCAGTCACACAGCCCAGATGCAAAGGGAGAAAAAGTAAAGCAAAATTGGACTCTATTTTTCTCTGTCACTAATGTCATGTAAATATACTGCTGATGCAGATTCTTCCATAAAATAATATCATAGCATGCAGCTTCTTGTTGATCATTAACCAAATTTCATGAAGTTGAAAACATAGAATAATTAATTAAAAAAAGGACTAAAGCTGCCGATCGAGATGCAGAAAGCATAAATAGAAACTGTCCCATCACAGGAAAAGAAAATAATATAATATAATAAGATAACAAGTCTTATTAGATATGATGTGCTGAACGATACAACCTCATATATATAGCAAACCAACTTAGATTAGAAGCAAGAAGCCTCAATCAAGCCAGACGCTATATGTCTAGCTTTTCTTTTATTCATTGATATTCCAAACTAACATGGTTAGTTTGGATGCATGATAACAACTCAGAGTACATATTTTCATAGACTTAATCAACCATAGTAGCTAGCTACGTTCCCACACACTTAGGATGCATTAATTCACTGGCCAGAGACAATATTAAGTAAAAATTGGAAAATGCTGATGACATCAGCCAGGGTTAATGGTACTTCAATAGTTCCCACGTTAGGGGAAGCAGTGCAATTGGCAAGAGGGAGCGTAGTAGTGACACTGCAACTACTTTGAACTGGATACGACAGTATGTCTACAAGGTCGAGATGAAAGGTGAAATTTCCAGTAGCATTAGTAACATCACTGCCTATGATTACGGTGTTGCCCCCAAGAGAGGAGGTGCACTGAAGATTAACCAGTTGGCCAACCACGGGGGTGATATTGCCTGAGGTATTGCAGGAAATGCTCCCAGAAACTTGCCCTACTTGGATCAAGCCATGTGCAAGTGGGGTGGTGGCAACCACAACAAGAGCAAGGAAAGGGAAAAGGGCACAACGATAAGCCATTGCAGGTTCTCTAAGGGTGATGATTGATAATGTTATGGAAGGAGATACACTCTAACTTGCTATTTATACAGAAACACATGCACTGTTCATGAATATGAATTCAACAGTGCATGGCATTTTTTTTTTCCTTGATCAAAACTTCTATTCTACCATTGTATGGATTAATTTTCATGGTAGAAAACTTGTGGAAAATATTTATTGCTGCACGGAGACTTTTTGCCTGCTACGTTTTTACTCAGAAACTTATTACGTCTCTGCTTGATTAATTGTCCCTTGTCGTGCCTTGTTCGTTTGACAGTATGATTTCAAGCTATACACTTTCCTCCAATCTGAGGTAAAAGAATACTTTGGCTGCAAAACTTTTACGGTAGAATACAATCAAACTGAGACGTACACGTTCTTACACAGACTGATATTAGTGATGGAGTTTGTTTAGTATTTATATATGTATTCAAGTAATTTAGTTCACTCTTCATTCTTGTTTTCTGCCTTTCTAGTTTCTTTTTATATGATAAAAACGGGCCTTTGCACAAATAGACAACCAGCTCATTTCTCCCCAACAATCACTTATGCTTTTATTTCATCAATGCGCTACTAGACACTTTTATAAATATCCAAACACTTCTTTTGTTCATCAACACTCGTTGCTACTACCATGCCCGATTGGTTGATTTGGGCATTGGAGTGGTCCCTAATTGTTCTTATCTTGCTTGCTCTGTGTAGATTTTCTGCCTCAGTCTGCCTTACTTGCTTCACACCCAATACCTAATCTAGTTCACAGCTTAGTAGAAACAATTACCATTTGCCAAGTAAATTAGAACATCAAGATCACACAAGTCATTTTAAATGTGCAACAAAATTTTGAAACTTCCTTTTTCTTTTTAGGCCTAGAGTATATAATCCATTTGAAAACTCCAAATATGTAATAGAATTGGGCTAAGCTTTATTGCTAATTGTACTATTAACTTTTAACATAATTAAAATTATCATTAAATGAAAGTGTCCTTGATTCAATTACACCCAAATGACTCAGTGAGATATTTCCCTTTGTCCCATTTTCCTTCCCGGACTTAATTCCCTGTCCTGGAATTTGGTAATGTACAATAAGCATTAACTATATCAACCATTGAGCCCAAGCCTTAACTAGTTTTTCAGAAAGCTAAACAAATTGCTATATTGTTACAACTCTAATATCCCTGCAGTCGTTCTTCAATTTCTTTTTTTTTTTTTTTTCTTTTTTGTACATAAAAAAAAAAATTCGATGTATAAAAGCCAACGCCTAAGAATACAACACCATAGCAATCAGGAAAGAGTATAATTTATAAGCTTGTAACATTTCAAGTATTTACTTCAACTAATTAAGGCATACCTTGAGCCCAGTTTAATGATTTATAAAACTATTGAAGACAGAGACAGAGGGTTTTTATTTTTATTTTTTAGAGTGGTACCGAAATACTATTATTCCATTAAAATTTATGTAAAATTTATATTTAGTCACATAAATTTTAATTTTTTTAATCTTAGTTATGGTTTTTATCTAAATTTTAGCGCCACCTTGGATTAAAAAGAACTAACATATCCAAATAAAATGCCCATTCTCAATGCAGACACAAAATGGCCGTAATCCAAACTTGGTTGATATGAAAATTATGATGTTGCTTATTATAGTATGTTGAAACAAAGAAGACAAACTCTTAAAGTGAAGAAGTAGGCCACTACCAAGCACATATTTTTATTAAAGTAGTACAATTTTAATTGTTTTTCCATTCCTTTTTTCTTCTTTTAATCTGATGGATTCGAGAACAGTCACAGTTATACACGGAAGAAGACTCATTATTAGTCATTATAGGAGAAGAGATTCAAATCATTCACCCACGCGTAAAATCACCCAAAAATAAAATGAAAGCAAACTCTAACTTTCTAGTTTAATTCTACTCCTTAAGTTTGTCAATTTCACTGAAAAGTTCTCTCTATGAATTATAAACGTCTGATTTAATTATTTAATGATGAAAGTACAGATTGTCCACTTAGCAAGATTTTATTCTGATATATTAATGTTCATTAGATTGTTGTAGCACAATGAGTGGTCAGGCAAAGATTATGCCGGGATTGTATTAATTTGGTTAATTTGCTAGGAGAATCTACATGTACAGTTAAAAAGTTTCTGAAGTCAACTTAAATTTTTAAGCATTGAAGTTAACTAGAGATTTTCAAAGATATGGAAATAAACCTAGAAGTCAAGTCAACTGGTCAAATGCTCATGAATTGGTAGAGAACTTTGGCTGGACTAATTAATAAGCCTGCAATAATTGTGAACTGTTTGGATGATTTACCTGACTGGTGGTCTATTAGGCTCAAATTTTCTTGTCATGAAAAAGACAAATTGTTAGAGTAATAATCGTTTTTCGGCCAATTGATAGAGAAGAGGGGTTTGGGGACCTGAACCTAAAAATATGAGGTGATCAAACTTTAAGGTTGGAATTAAGGCATTGCCGATATTTCACTAAGGCCTTTTTCTCAAAATAGTAATAATTCTTAATTTGTAGAGTTAAAATTTGCTTCAATATTATTTTACAATAACCATCACAAAATAACTTAAAACTTCATATATATCTTGCACTGAGCTTTTGCATTTCAATCTCATTAATTATAACTAGTTGAGATGGAATCATGAAATGGGGTAGATATACTATTCCTTGTTAAATAACTCTTAATGGAACACAAATCTTTATTATTAATTTAATTATTTCTAACAACATATATCATATCATCTCCTAATTCTTGATAAAGATCTCCATTTTTTAATCTGTAAACAAGAGTCAATAACTATGATTTGAAAAATGGATAAGAATAAATACAATACTTAAAATGGGCTGGCTGCTTCTTTTGTCTTTTTTTTTTTTTTTTCTTTTTTTAATAACCAACGTTTAGTATTGTATTGGATATCGACTAATTTGGTTTGAGCTGGGTAAGATCACAATAGCGACAAAGTTCTCTCTATTAAATTTTAATATAACTGCATTCTTAAGGTTTGAACTCAAAACTCTATGGTTAATGTTTATTATTTATTATTTTTTAATTGATAGGTCAAACAAAAATTAATAAGGAAATTAAGCTGCTTGCTAAATTAGAATTTAACTTGAGCAGGTCAATTGCTTGGGTTCATTAAAACAGTGAGTCTAATAATTAATTATTTATGTAGGTTTTTCTATCTCTACTAAAGTCTCATGTTAATTATTTATGTCAGATTACAACATAGATGCAATATAAAAATAGGATACATGTATATATCTTCAGGACTTTTTTTTTTTTATTGTCAAATAAACTTCAACAAGGTATAGAAGTTATGTAGATGCATGGAAAATATAGGCATGGGCATTAATCGGCCAACAATTACTTAGCATCTTCACATTTTATAAGTGATTTGGAAATATAGGGCAAAAGTCAAACGCTGGGCTAGCTAACTGTAACTCTAGCATGAAATACAATATGAGCAATGGCTCAATGAGTCTTTGATTTAATTGCACCCAAATGGCTCAGTAACATAATTATTATTCTAAATATCTCCGAAATAAATCTAGTTTCGAACTGAGGTAAGAACAATTTTTTCCCCTATTTAATTACCCCATTTTCCTTCCTGGAGTACTCAATTCCCTCACCTGGAATTTGGTAATGTACAAAAGGCATTCACTATATATATCAACCTTTCAGCCCAAGCGTTAACTACAACTGTTTTTCCAGAAAGCTAAGAAATTGCTATATTTGTTACAACTCTAATATCCCTGAAGTTGTTCTTCAATTTGTTTTCCTTTCTTTTCTCTTTTTTATACATAAAAAAAAGATATATAAAAAGCCAACGGGGAAGAAAAAACACCAGAGCAATCAATCAGCAAAGAGCACGATTTATATAAACTCATACATTTCAAGGATTCATACTTCAAAGGCATACCTTGAATCCAATTTAATGATTATAAAACCATTAAAGAGGACTGACAAATCTAAGGAAATGTCTTTTTAATTCTCTCAATGCAGACAAAAATGACCTACCATCTACCACTTGGTTGATATGAAAATAATGATGTTGCTTTATTATAGGGTTATAACTAGTATATTGAAATTGAGGACAAACTCTTTAAGTGAAGAAGTAAGTCATTGCGTACCGAGCAGTTATTTTTATTAAAGTAGTACTTATTAATTGTTCTTCCACTAATAAACGACTTAAATACTAACATGGCAAGAATATGATATTAAATAACAGTCAATTACACCCTAGTACATGCAAGAAGACTCATTACTCATTAGTAATTGTGGGAGAAGCAGAGTTTCAAATCATTCACCCACGCCTAAATCACCCAAAAATGAAATGAAAGCAAATTCTAATCTTTCTATTGATCCGTTAAGTTTGTCAATTTGACTGAAAGTTATCTATCCATGAATTAAAATCGTCCGGTTCATTTAATTAATGATGGTACACATGGTCCATTTAGCAAAATTTTATTCTGGTGCTTTGTCATAGTTCATCAGACATTGAATGGTCAGTCAAAGATTATTCAGGATTATATTTGGTTTGCTAGCAGAATTTTCATATAATATATATTAAAAGTTTCTCAAGTCAACTTAAATTTTGAAGCGTTGAAATTAACTAGCTAGGGATTTTTCAAAGATATGGTAATTAAACCTACGTCAAGTCAACTGGTCAAATGCTAGTGAATTTCAGAGAACTTCGGCTGGAACCATCATCATACTAATAAAAGCCAGCAATAATATTAAGGAACTGTTTGGATGATTTAGTGGTGGTCCTAGGTTCAATTTAGCCTATTGATTGAAGAAGGAAGTGGGGCTTTAACCCAAAAATATGAGGTGGCCAAACTTTTAAGGTTGGAAGGCATTAATTGTCATTGTACTAAATCCTTTCTCATATTACTTAGTAGTGATTCTTATAGTAGAGCTTAAATTTGTTATTATTGCAACACACACTGCCACAAAACAATTTATAATTTTAAAATTTGGTAAGATGCTCAGTTTAAATCTAAATTACTTTGTGCACAATATACATCATATATGGGATACTTTTAACCAAAAAAGAATTTAAAAAATTATCATGCCTGGAGTTTTTGTATTTCAATCTCAATTCCAAGCTTGTTATATCTCTTATTTAATTAAACTAAAAATCTTTATCATTAATTTAATTATCTCTATCAAAATATCATGTGTTATCTCCTAATTCTTTATAAAAATCTCGTATTTAACGTGTAAATGGAGGTCAATAACTATGTTTTGGACGAAGTGAGTAAGTAGTGACTCCTTCAATTTCTAGCGAGTCACAAGACCGCGTTTGACAAATGGATAAGAATAAATAGAATAATTAAAATGGATGGTTGCTTTTAATTAGTGTTTTCTTTTTTCATGTCTATTATCAAACTGGTTTGGACATCTAGGTCAAAAGTTTGCATCCAACACAGGTCTAGCTAATTAACTATAACTCTAGCATATGAAATCACAAAATTGGATGATAAAATCAGCCATATATTTGCAAAAATACCCAACATAGATATCACATAACTAGCTGTCATCTTAACTACTTGGGCAGACATGTCTTCTGTGCACTGACGCTTTTCATAAACTCAACTAATCCATTGCATAAATAGGCCATTACTCCCCTTATTCCTGAGTAAATCCACTTGAAAATACAAAGCAGCAATGGAAGCCCTGCTGCTAAAGGCAAGATGGTCCATAGACTTAGACAAATCCACCCAGGCAAGCGAGGAAGGAAGACAGAAGCGAGTGAGATAGACGATAAAGCTCCCGAGAAGAGAACACAATTTCTGAAAATCCTGCAGGGAAGGGCTCCTGAATTCTGAAGTTTCATCTCGAATGCAAGCCCTAAGCAGTGGAAGCATGTGGCTCCGAAGAAAATCCACATGTTTGCAGGGCGTGCCTGGAAAGGGGACAAGTCTTTGCTTTGATACTCCACTTGCAGGAGGTCCACCATCAATGGGTTCAAAAATATGAAGACGGCATGGGTTGGGATTGAGGACATGATGTCGTGCTCACTTGTGTGCATGGCATAAAAAAGAAAATGAACCATATTTAGATCACAAGTGTTATGTAACTGTGAACATATATAAATTGCAAGATAAAAGAATTGTGAAATATAGATAAAAAATTTGGTAAAATATTCTAGATATATTTATCCAGAACATCTATAAGAGAGGAATTTACATACATTGCAATCTATGTTTAGCGTAGCCACATTGTGTAACGACCCATTTCATGAATCAATTGATGCATTAGCACTATTTGTTTCATCTAATAGCTCTTATCGCATATATCATTTATTGTGTACATCGTAGTGACTACTGTTAATCTATATTTCTACAAGAGATAAAGTTAACTCTCGTTGTGAAATAAACTGGTTTTCATCACATGCACGGTAGTAATTTCCAATTTGTTTTCTTCACGTAAAATGATGTTATAGGCGTTGATGATAGGAATCAAATCAAATCTTTACAATAAAATTTTTAGGGCAAGCTCTTTCACATGATTTATTTCAACTTTACAATTGCATTATTTAAGACACGAAGAACCAATAAGAATGGTAAAACTAGAGAAGGAAAAAGACTCTAACCTTTCCACAAGGCTTGGATATTGCATAACGCAATTGCAGTACTTGCTTGGTGCCTTTCTTCTTATTCTCCTTCTAGGAGAAACTGAGCAAACCCTAATACCTTTCCTGTGCCCAACATGGCAGCAATGCTCCACAGCTTGATTCTCTTGTCTCACAGAAGCCATTTAATTCCCTGTTAAAATCTTCCTAAGCTTTGCACTCGGATTGAGAAAATAACAATGCTCCAGCATGTATAGCATATAAATATAAATATATATATACATGGCTGACGAACTTCATGGAAGCTAGTCCATCCTTTAGGTGCATACACGAATTTCACACGTCCAAAGAGTTCGTGGCACTGAGCATATTAGACCATATCTGGTGGAGTCATTTGTGTGTTGCACATCGTTTTTCACTAGAAGGCAATGAGGCGGAGGAGAGAGAGAAGAGAGTTCTAAGTAAATGGAATGGTGTATAGGAAAAATAGAAGAGGCTAAATTGTATTGTTTGGAAGGAAGAAAGAGAAGATTTATGGGAAAAAAAAAATAAAAGAAGAAAAAGTATAAAGTAAATTGAGGGGAGATAAAAAGTATAAAATCATTTGTAAAAATCATTTTAATTTTTTTTTTAGAATGGTATGAATTAAAAAATTATATAAATTGTATAAAATAATATATATATATATATATATATATATATATATATATATATATATATATATATATATTATCAAATTTATAAAATAATATAAATAATTAAAATATACAATCCTCTCTGATCTCATGGATAAAGATGCTTTATTGGAGAGTCTAATAGGATAAAAGAAAACGAGCCAGTTAGTGGAAAGAAATTTAGCGCTAGTGCATTTGTTATTTTGGATTAGAGCGTGAGGAAGCTATTGGCTGAAATAAATAATAGAAAATTTAGTGAAACCTATTTGCGTTTGTTCAGGTTCATGTTTGATTTGAAAATGCTTTTGTTAATCTAATAGTCATGATTATGTTGGAAGAAAATAAAAGATCATATAAATTATTTTTTAAACATATAGCTTAAATATAATAATGTATTGGTCCCCTATTGCATATAATTAAAGAAAGACTTTTCTCAAGTTTCAAATTCGACATTTGATACACAAGCATATATAGCTGGTGTAGAAATCTCCTCAAATAGTTGAGGTTTCTTGTTCAAAATTTGATTCCCCTTTTCGTATATTCTTAATTACCTAAAAAATTAATTTATGAAAAAAAAGTCAAAATTTACCAGAAATATTCTTTCTCATATTTATTCCTGGACAGTTGATAAGTTATTATTCACTTAACACATGTAGTTCTTTAGTTTCTATGATGAATTTAAACATAAAGCTGTAGTATGCGAGTAATATTAATATACATATATAATTTCTACAGTAAAAGTGACAAAGAACTAGATTAATTATTAGTATCTCATCAAATATATAGTGACATTAGTGGAGCGTGTTAGACCGTTAGCGTGTTGGCTATATAGTAATATTTTTCTTTGCAAGGAGCTTTGATTTTTCAAACCTACCGTGTGGAAGCTACAAGCCTACAATTGTTAACATGCTTGGCAATCTTCAAAATAAAATAAATACAATTAACTAACACTAACACTTCTAGGGTTCGTGTGCAAAGATTCAAGAATTTTGCGGCTTCTTAACACAGATGTTACACGTATTTATGGGCGTGAGGCATATGTGTGTTTTCTTATATATATATATACATTTTGTTTTCTTTCTAGTCAAGAAGTAATTAAACCCACCAATTATTTTTTTTTCTGCAAATTTAAAATACATTATACTGATAAACAGATGCTTAATTTCTAATTATCCACTACTTTTCTGCTGTTAGATTGCCATTATTTACTGAAGGGTTTTAATAGCTAATTTCCAGAAGTTAACAGTTTATCCTCGGTGACATTATATGCCCCGAAAAAAAAGTATGTGTAATTGTATAAGTGATTGCATGTGAAATTAAGTGACTTAGTTTAAGTTGATTCTTTTTTTTTAGTACATATTATCTTTAAACAGGGTATAAGTGAACGTTTTTCCTATCAATTTTTCAATATATTAAAAGGGTAAAACGAAAGAAGAGAAGCGTTGGAAGCAAAGCAAAGAATCTTAGATGCGTCAACAAGTGCATATATACTGGGACTTGGCTAAGCTTACATCAGGATTCTTGTCCTTCCTTCCATTTTGGGGTTATCGAATTCGCTTGATCAGGTACATCATAAATTTTTGGATTGATTCCAATCTTAACATAATTATTAAGAACACATACCTGTAAAATGCACGTACTAGGTGATAAGGGTAGTGTCCTCTGTTGCTCTGGGTGAGTAACGCATCTCTTAGCCGCAGAATACGTGTAGCAGTATCTCACCCCACTTGCCTAGTTGCCTTTCAGACTTGTCAAATCTCGAAAGCAGAAGGGAATCCATCGGAAAATGGCCTCATGATTGATAAGTTTGCAGTGAATTTAATATATAGTGTAACATGTATTCCAGTCTCCTCTTACTCAGCTTGTATAGGTTTTCATAGCCTCATACCTATCTATACCATTTCTTCGCAGCATATTCATATTGATGTCGGGCCTGTTTGGTGCTTGGTGTATCTGATAGGATAAGAGATGATATGATAGATAATAAGATAAGAGTAAAATAAGATAAGAGTTTGATAAATTTTTATCATATTCAGTGTTTGATGCACATAAGATAACATATTAAATAGGATTATGTTATCGTATCAAGTGTTTGATATGAACCAGATGACAACAGGATATGATATAAAATATGTCTAAATGACAAAATTAACCTTATTAAAAATAACATATAATTTCTTAAAAATAAATTTTTAATATAATTCTTTGATTATTTTATACAAAAATTTTTAAAATAAAAAATATATAACTAAAAAGTAATTCACATAAATTAGATAAATTGGCTGAATAGAAAAAAGAGTAGACTGTGCACAGATGAATTCAAGCTTGCTGGGTGATAAACAACTGTTTTCTGGCCCCAAGGGAAATATTGGTTAAAATGATAACAAATAGATTGTTTTTCACTCTTGTAAAGACTGTTGTACAACTTTTATAAGTCAATGATGTAAATAGCAGAATCTCATTTGCATTCTTTCTGCTGGTATGTGTTGAAGTCATCATATGGATCGTAGCTATTGATGCTTCTTTCTCTGCCATCTTCTAGAATCAGTTTGTTGTAATCTCCATGTTACTGGAAAATTTGTCCAATTTTCAATCTCCTTTCAATGATATCTTTTTCCATGGAGCACTCATCACTAGGATTAGACTTTGGTCATTCTTCCAATTTTACTATGTTCACATGAACTGATTCAGAGGTTAGGTTGCCAGTAATGTCTGGAAGATTGAATCACAAATACTTGGAAAGGCCACATGGATCAATTGAAGAAATATGGTGACTCCAGAAAATCCCTCAGATCGAAGTCGCCGCGTTCCGGCAAGGGTGGGAAGGATAATGATGGGAAAGACCTCTCAAACTCCTCCAGTAACTGTCCACAAGTTCAACAGGTAATGCATTTAGCAGTAATGTAAATTCCATAATAACAGCATCACATCAATTTCAAATGAGAATGTATCCAGCAGTAATTTACAATAGTTCGATTTAAATGAAAATGTTTCCCCACAAACTTTATGTTGTATGAGTCTTCTCTTTGTGTTTTTAAGAAATCATTCCCAGCAAGACCATCAACGAAAACCCTCCAAAGAAGGCATGGGTGAAAACTATAGGGAAACCATGAAAACTACCTCATTCTACAAAAGCTGCAGCGATAAGGGGAAAAAATTATGGCTCAAAATTTTAGAATTATTCCCTGGCAAGTATACCAATTCCTAGCAAACAGAGCTAACTTTGGAAAAAAAATGTAATATCATGGTACAGGCTGGGATATAGTTCCTGGCAAGATGAAAGCCTAAATTCGAAATGAAATGACTAGGCATACAAAAAATTTGACCAGAAGGAAACTCATGAGGAAAATTTATAACAACGCATATATTACACCAAATAACAAGCAGAATCACAAAAGCCAAAATCCTATGCACTGGCTACCCCTATTTCTGAATTTACAATATGTATACCTTATATCAAATCAGTGATAATTAATTCAGAGCAATGTCGATAAATACATCAGCTCTAAAACAGAGTAATGGCACGTGCTTCGTAACAAGATAAATGGTAACTAAGGTAATCAGCGCCATTTACTTCCTCTTCGGTTCCTCTAGCTACGTGATAAAAGCTAGGAGATAGGAATTGAAACCCAGTACACGAACATACACCAATGAGTAAGTTGGAAGAGTTTCCAATTGCAAGCTTAACACCAGCTTTTCCCTTTCAGCATACAAATTTATGGATATATCATATGACAGCCACAAAGAGTAACACAATGAATATATTAAATCAAAATAGAAAAAGGAAACGAACGATCAACTCCAATAAGATATATCACAAACTAACAAGCGAATTCTTCACCATAAAGAAACAAGTAACTAATTTCCCAGTTCATCATTCACTTTCTTATGAAGGATAAGAAATTAAGACTATACCTTCCTACGACCTGGGCCAAAGTTTTGATATAGCTATCAATGATCTCATCTCTAGTACGATCACCCTCGGGCTTCTCCATGATAACCAACCAGTGTTCGAAATCACACCCATCAAACAGAATTGTCTCCTTCGGTGGCCGGTTCGACCAGTTAGGATTCGGATCATTCAGGGAGGACGAAGTTGCACGGGTCGAGAATGACCGCCAGGAAGGAGCTGGAAGATAGCGGCGGAAGTCGGCGGATGCGACGGCGAGAGGGCGGAGACGGTGGAGGAATGAGAGAGCGGAGAGAGGCGAGCGAGAGAAGAAGGAAGCTAGGCTTAGGGTTTTGGGGAAGGTTCGAGAGAAAATCTGAGTCGCCATGGTTCTGGATAGGGAAATGATTATGCTTCATCTTCTCTGAGCACGAAGGAAAAACACTAGTACGAGTGAACGAGCAAATGAAATAGCAACGGAGGTCGAGGAAGAGAGGGGCACAGGAGGAAAGAAATATTTTTATCCTGTCAGGTTATTTTTTAGCCTAACTCTCCTTTTAAGATTAAATTTTAATTAAGATAATAAGGTAAGATAAAAGACCTGATTAGTTTATCATATCATATTAACTCACCAAACAAAAAATAAGAATATGATAAGATAATTTATTCTATACTATTTCCTTTATTAGGTACACCAAACGATAGTTATCACGGACTTGATACTTTGTGGTTAAAGTTTCAACCATCTAAACCAAATTGGCAAATTCAATTGACCACACTGCAAAAGAAACCTGCTTTATTAAGAAAATTGATTGGAATTTTATTTTATTCTGTTTCCCTTCCGTGGTATATCTTGTTGATCCATTGCAAAGCAAGCAAGCAATCGGTAGGGAATTAAAAAAAAAGTATATGAAGAGAAAGAGAGTCAAGTGTAATTGTTGTTAAAGGTAGTTTGGATAAGGTGTTATTTTTTTATTGTATAATATTTTAGACTAATACTCTCTTATTATGAAAATAGATTGAACTCACGCACCTACAAAATTTAACAAGTGGTATTAGAGTAATTTATCGGAGTGGACATAAAAAAAAATCTTAAGATGATTGAACTTTAATAAATTGCTCTGATATCATTCGTTAAACCTTGCAAGTGTATTAGTCTTATTCATCTTTATAATAAGAGAGTGTTTGCCCAAAACATTATACGATAAAGAAAGAATAATATTTTATCCAAAATATCTTAAAATGATTAGACTTAAACTCTCTTTCTCCTTCTATACATTTTTCTTTTCTTATTCCCACGGACATGGGACTTTCTTTCTTTCTTTTCTATTTCCAATACGAAGCTAGAATGGATTAGATTATCTACGGTGAAAATCTTTACAACTTCTTACAGTTAAAGTTTGTTAAGCCAGTTATGTATATCTGTTAATTAGTCAGTTTGCATTAGTTATTAGTTAGTTGATTAGTTGACTACACGTGTAATACAACGTGTATTAACATATGCTGCTATGCATGCATGCCTTGGTACACTTGTCTATATAAGAAGTCCCTATGCAGTTGACAATTCAATTCATAATAGCATTTCAGTTTCTCTCTTCGTCCTTCTTCTCTGTTCTCTGGTCTATTTTCTGCCCCATCGCGTTCTTGCTCAACGCATGTGCTGACATGATCACATAAAGACTGGCACTTGTGGAGTTATGATCCTCGAACCAGACAATGGCGGAGGAAAGCAAGCCGAGAAGAGTCATTCTTGGATGTCACGGGCAGTTTACGATGACGGGAAGTACAAATGTTCAAGTCGTTTTACAGAGACACATAAAGCTGGGGATTTTGTGAACAAATCTAGCAAAATGGGATACAAACAAGAGTACAGGTACACTTCCACTCTGAAATATAATGATAAGGAGGAAGGTTCCAGCACTGAGTACCAGACCCAAGTGAAGGTCAAGAAAGTTGTTTACCCTCCTGAGCCTCAGCCTCAGGCTCCAAGCAAGTCTTCTGGCAAGCGCATCAAATATAACTAGACGTACCTTTCTTGCATCATGTTATGGTCTCCTTATGAATCTCTGTGGTTCTTTCTGCGTCTTTTTCTTTTGTTTCTTTATGTTGCTCTGTTTTGGTGATGTGGTCGTTCTAGTCCTTCTCCTAGTTTATATCTTGTCTGTAGTGACTTGATATTAATGGTGAAAGCAAGACATATGACGTTGGTTGAGAAACTTGTGTCATTGTTTTTGTTTATATAATCTCAGTTATTTGTTGGTTTCTCTATTCAATTTGTCACTTGCATCCATTATTTGGAGAAATAAAAATTAATATCAAGACTAACCAAAGTGTACTCCATGGCAAATGGGAATCATATCTTGGTTTGACTCTTGGAGTAAAATATTGTTAATGAATAATATATGGTAACCGTAAGTACATCCGTAAACATTTGAGTCTGAAACCTACTTTAGTTTTCTTGGTCCTCTAAACCTAGTTTACTTAAATATTTGACAATGAAAATAAATTAATGTTAGGAGTTACATAAAGAAAAAAAGAAAAGCGCTTAAGCCCTTTTTGGTACACTGCAAATTCCAGGAGAAAATGCTGAAGGGGGAAAATGCCCTTTCCCAATTGAATAAGGTGAAATTTTTCAAAGAATTCCAAACCAACCTAAACTCAAATAACTCAACTTATTTGAGATTTTATCCTCAGGAATATTGATATTAGAGGAACTGATTCTCAAAAGAAATGGTAAGTCGAAAACTGACCCTTACAAAAGTTAATAATGTTCTTGAAGAATTAACATAACATTCAATGGGTAGATTGTTAACTTTATTTTCTTTATTTATTATCTACTCTCTCTCATGATTTCAGTTCGTCCTTGACCCAGAATTTAAGCCACGTTCCTGGGACAATCTCTCTAGACTCTTGCTATTTATCCACCTGCTTTACCTGCTGTCTTACTATGTACAAATATACATACATACACACACACGAGTGAATTTAAACGATAGTACAGAGATACTAGAGAAAGAAAATTGGATTAAAAAAATTAGGCGGCGTGATGTAAAATTAAATACAAACATGGTGATCACGTGATAATGTAATAATACAAATATCAGAACTATAATCATTTTAATTTATTTTATTCTGATTTTCTCCCATTTTTATTGTCGTCTTTCAAAGTCAACAAAGTAGTACTGATTGAACAATCTTCACGCCGCTTCACGTACTTATTATTGCCCTCTAATTAACCTCAGTATCCTTTCTAATAACCAACAGAACACAGTTTTTGAGGAAGTGATTGGCCAGTATCACTGGTAAACATGTCCAGATAACAACCAGAAACCAAAGGAGATTGCGTGGCAAGAGAATGGACGCTAGGGATGCTGAAGAAAGTGTTGCTGAGAGAAGAAGGACATGACTCTTAATATCAGCGTAGTAGTTACTGCGAGTCTGTTTGTGAATCTTAACACCAAGAAGAGAGCAGTAAATGTATATGGCAGTTAAGAAAGTCCATATTTCGATTTGGTTTTTCTCTATGGGTGATATGAGCTTATTAACTTGGTATTCTATTTGGAGCACACCAAGGAGCATTGGGTTCAAAAACATGACAATGGCAATGCCTGGAATTGAGACGATATCTTGATCCTTTGTAGTTGATGGCCTACATATTTAAAGTTGTAAAAATAAATGTGGTGAGAGGAAGTATAATCAGGAATACAGATTTTTTACAATCATTTTTATTGTGCAGTCGGATAGTTGTTAATGCGAGGAATTATGAGCCATTAAATAGTGAGAACTTGGTCTATAACATTCAAAATCATCTAACCCACTCACATTGCGTCACTGTATCATAAAATGACTAAGGAAATCCACTTTTTTATAAAGTAGAGGTGATTGATTAAATAATACAACTAATTTTTCAATAAAATGTTGAGATTATTTCTGACCTTGCATGGGCATCTCATCAACATCTTTGTTTTCAGCCTTTTTGCAAGTTTAACTCCTCGTCCTCGACCTCTCAGTCTGGATATTGGAACAATAACATGCTCAGCATCTGCCACTTCTATTTTACCATCTAAACTAGACCCTTCCATGTGAATCACTCTCCACGTAAAAAATCGTTTCTCCTTAGACAGAGATCTTCACACCCACAGACACATACCTATATGTATATATATATATAAGGGGAACCGCATACTCATGCTTCTCATATGTATGATACTTCGTACTCTAGCTCTTTCATTAAGTCAATATATTGCACCATTGTTGATTCATATAATTAAATACTTAACCTAGGAACTTTCTATGAATAAGTCATGCCAATGATGCCAACATTACGCAAACAAATGATGCCAACCGGACAAAGCAAGAAATTCTAATATTTTGTCATCTCACAAAAGTAATTCGATAATTGACCATCAAATTAATATAATTGTTGGTGGTACTATTCTTTTAGTATCATAGTTAGATAACATTAATAATGGAAAAGGAATGGGCATATAACGTGGCACAACACCTCTTTCTATTATGTTCCATTGTGAGTGACCTATTGCAAGTTGCAAAGGGTTATCACCTTTCCCATTTCCTTTTTATTGGTCAATAAATGTTTAGAGTGAGGTTATCTTATTCCAAAGCATATTTCAAATTTTAGTGAAAGCTTGCAGTGATATTTATATATTACTTAATTACCCAAAAAACAAAAAACACTCCTTGCAATAATATTGAAACCAAATTAATCTTATAAGCCAGAATATCCTACTGAGTGCATGCTATGGAATTTAGGTAGGAACTAAACATATTCATTTCTTAAGAAATTAAGGAAATTAAGTGTTGTATGAGGTGAAGAGTTCAAATGTTAAGTGTTTTGTCTGAGTAGTAGTAATATATGTTTTTTAATGGCTATACTAGTTTTTGGTGAGATATTTATATTGAGGGAAAATATAGATTATGTAAAGAATTTAAATATGTATGTATATATACATAAGAAAATATTATTTCAACACTTGTAAGTATACATCTAGATGTACAGTTATTTGTAACGGGCAGAACTATAAAAAAAAATAATAAAAGTAAAAACGATAAAAGACACACAAAGAAATATGTAAAAATATGTGTAAATAAAAAGATATATATATCATTTAAGACAATCCAAAGGATAATTATCGCAAGAATTCCGAACTAACTCAACTGAAATAATTCCAATAAAAAAAAAAAAAACTCAACTTAAATAAGGCTTAAACACTATTTATTTTAACCAACATACGTGTGAGATTATCATCGCGTTTGTTTTCTTTATTTTCATTTTATATATTCTGATTTTAATTCTATTAGCTCATCATGCTCACGATACTGGACTATGGATTGTGAATATTATAAAGATCTAAATTGAGAGCACTTGACACGCCGCAGCCTAAGTGCTCAACTCACTAATCACTGTCGGAAAAGGGAATTGATTTTATATTAATTAAATTATGATTTTGTTAACTTAAAAATATTTTATCCCCGTTGCAAGATGTAAGTTTAATCACTTACAAAGTGATAAATTACAGTTTGAGTGGCTTATGTAAAATTATTTATAGAATATTTATAGAAGACTCCAATATATTTTAAAGTAAATATTTATTTTGATCTCTCAAACTTAAAATTTATATTAATTTGGTCCTTCACACTTTTAATTTTATTAATTTAGTCTTTCACACTTAAAACTCTAATCAATTTAGTTCCTTAAATTTGTAAAACTTATCAATTTAATCTCTTATACTTCAAAAATATTAATAAATTTAAGAGACGAAATTGATAAAAAAAAAAAAATTTGAAGTGTGAGGGACGTATTTACTCTATATTTTATCTAGGTTATTAATTTTTCGAAGAAAATTTATTATAATAAAACTGTGGTGTCTTATAGACAAAGTGGAAGAATATAACTCGTTTGTGCATTTTGTAAAAGGAATGGAGTTAATTTAGATATTATAATGTAATTTTAGTACGGAAAATATTAATCAAACTAAGTTGAAAAAAAGAAAAGGATTTTAAAAGATAGTGAATTGTATCTTTGACAGAACGTGCAATATTATCAGTAGAAAGCCGCGTTTACATATATATAATAGCCTTTTCCTCCCTTAGTTCCTATTATATATACTAAGTCTTCCTAAATTTATATTATGATGGTCTTCTCGTCTAAATCCATGTACATATCAATAAAGAGATTATGTAATCCCAATGAAAAAGTGAAAAAGACAGAGAAAAAGAAAAAGGCCCAGGGGATGTATTTGCCCATTGTCTATTTATTAAAAAGTGTAATAGTAATGTCGGTGAAGTTGTAGCTATTAAAGGAATTTAAATTTATTTCATTTAAATTTCTTACATTTTTATATGTATTGGGAATTTTATTTTATTTTTTTGAGAAACTCATTTGTTCTCAATTCTTCCATTTACAAATGTTTTATATATATATTCCATTCAAATGTCTTACATTACTATATGTAATGGAAAAAAAATTTCTGGGAGACTCATTTGTTCTTAACCCATTAGTTTACAAATATTTTTTATACTTGGGGAAAACTTTTAATTTTAATCACAATTGCAGTATTTTATATGATTATACAGATACATTTAGATTCAGTAACCTAATTTACCTAAAAGACAGAAAAAGAAGATCTACAATATGTTAAGCGCATTGTCTATTTATTAAAGGTGAACTAATAATGTAGGCAAAGTTGTAGCTTTCAAAGGGGAATGGATTTCATTCAAATGCCTTACATTTCTATATGCAAAAGGGAGGCATTTTCTAGGGAGCTCTCGTTTGCTCTCAACTCCATCAATTTACAAATGTTTTCTGTATTGGGGGAAAAATCTCAACGTTAATCTAGATTGATTTGTTTTTTGACACTTTTATTTATATTATCATATAAAAGCTTTTTTTTTTTTTTTTTTTGATAACATCATATAAAAGCTTTTAGACTTACTTAAAAGACAGAAAAGAAAACTTACGATATGTACTTGAGTTAGCATTTAATATAGGCAAAGTTATAGTTACATTTCCTCCCGTTCCATTAGATTATAAATGTTTTCTATATTTGGGGAAAACTCCCCTTCTTAATCCAAATTGATTTTTTGGTGCTTCTATTTTTATTATCACATAGAAACGTTTCTAAATTTATTAAATAATTGTATTAGTCACACTACCTATAATTGAAATGCCCTAAAAATATGAAAATAACAACTATCAAAAATAAAAAAAATTTGTAACTCTAAAAGACATCCAAAGATACATAAAATTAATTTCAAATTATATTAATTTTTTTTTTTTTACTCTTTTACTTACTCATCTTTTCATCTTCTCCTCTCTTATTCAAAATCTTTTAAAACACTCATGTTCATGCATTTTTTCTCACGCTTCATTTCTTGGTTTTCTTTGTTGTGTCAATTGATCACTGTGAAGCTGCTTGAGGTGAGGTGCACTTTCTCCAGAACTTGTGCTAATCGTTCCATCTCCTTCTTGCCAACTTTCTTTCACTGCTTGCCTTATTTTAAACATGCAGCAAGCGACTTCTGAAAAGTTTGAGCATATCACCAACTGATTGATTTTGGGATGACGCTCTTTAATCTAAACGTTGACATGATGTTTTTCAACATTTGTCATTCTTTGTGTCATAATTTCTCCCATTTTGGGGCAACATGTGTTATCATTTGCTTCAGTTACTCAATTAATGATCCATGTGGCATCTGGGGCCTTCAATTCTTCTCGCAACAGGTATAGTTCCAACATTGTTGTTACTGATATCTCTGATATTTCTTGGCACCACTCCTTTCTTGATTGGACTTGATTGCATCTTTCACCTTAGTGCTTCCCTTTTCCTTCTCATGGCTGACACTTCACTTGTGGAAGTTTAAAAATACTAACACAGACCTGTAACAGCAAGGATCCCTTCAGTTTTCAGTACTTCTGGAACAATGCTGCAAGTCTAACTGGACTACTTGTCCCATTGTTGATGATGTTTGGATCTGAAAAGGATTTTCTACTACCTCCTCTTCTTTTAACAGTAGAAAGTAGGAAACCAAAATACAAGTCTAAGAGCATTGAAGCACAGAGTGTTGCTGAATTTTCCAGCGCAGATAAACTGTGATTGTTAGGGCCCGATCCACAGCATCATCCAATTAAAGGATTAGGAAGTGGAAAACCAATTCATTAGTACTGATTGATAAGACTCTATCTTGGTAGCATTTGAATCCATTATGCGTCGACATGCCTTAGCTCTGATCTGAAAATCGAGCCACGTATGGACCTGAAGCTGTTCAAGTTTTACAAATCATATACAGATTATTTTACAAATTAATGATAAGCCCAATCACCTTTGACAGTCTTGCCTCAGAGGTGAATGCTGAGAAAACAAAAGTTCGGTTGAATATAATTAAATCTTGTTTTAACAATTTAATGTTTTGAGTTAGAATCAATCCTTAACAAACTTATCACTTGCTTGGGGGTGGAGTCCACCTGATGTGCGGCTAAGGTAATGGTATTCTGCAGCTAATGCAACCGTTCTGTGGAAGATAGACTGACTCGGCATCATTTTGACTAGATCATTTTTGTCTTTCCAAATCAATTAGCCAGCTGGTGTAGCAAAAGAGCCCAGACCATGGGATGCAAAATTTGACCTTTGTGTTGTCCACGATGGCTAGGTTAAAAATTTCTGGATGGTACCTAAGATAATGGGGGACAATTAATGATTATCAAAAGAATGTACTAGGTTCCATTAACTTCAAGAATAGTCATTGGTCTGCCTCATAAAATGGAAAGAAAACGTGGCAAGTGGCAACTCCACTTTCAGCCTTTCTTTTCCTTTGCTTTGGCATCAAAAAGTCAATAAACTTGACCTACTTGCAAGGATATATATTGAGTCCATCAGTTGGTCCTTTGCTTCTCAACACAACACTAATTTCCTGCCCAGCCTTAAAACTAGAAAAGGTCATCCTTATAGTATTATTATTATCATATATCTCTTGCCCTAGTGTCTTGCCTAAATTAAGTTTATCTTCTCGATGCTATGACTTCTGATACTGTAGTAAAAAGAAATTACGAAATGGATACATTCAATGCATTAGCTTCCAACTGACTGTACGTGCAAGGATACATTTTTTTTTTTTCCAAAATTCTACATAAATGCTTTTATTTTTCCTGCCAAAAAGCTTCATAAAATCCAATAGTACAGCTTCAGTTTCTCAAGTGGCCCCTTCACTTCTCCTCGCAACAGGCATGGTTCCAACAGTGTTGTTACGATATCTTCGACTTCGATACTTTTTGGCCAATTAATATTGCCAGCCTGCATTTCCTTGATTGCATCTTTCAACTCGTTGCTTCCCTTTCTCCTCCTCAGTCTCACTCCTTTATTTGGCCGTAAGTATTCGGACAAGATTTATTGCTCAAACATCCTCTATTTTGTTACAGTATGATCTTTTCAATATAAAAACGCCTTTTATATATAGGTTTTAATTCTGGTAAGTACAGATTTGAGAATATCTTGCTTTAGTTTAGTCACACCAGAGTGTTGTCTTAATGATTCAGCTTATTTTTTATTAAGTGCATTACACTTCAGCACTGCTTAGATCTGAGGGACTATGCGAGTGTAAAATTTCCCTCTTCAAGCAAATCTTGGTAATTAACTAGGCTGTGCTTCATAGTTTATTTTTGGTTTGGAAAGCTAATGAATTAGTACTTCTAAAATTAAATATAGATGTGGGTGCCATGACATAATGTATAATACAAATATCAGAACTACAATCATTTAAATTTACTCAATTTGTTCTGATTTTCTCCCTTATTTATTTATTTCAAGACAAAGCACTAAAGTTGTATCAAGCAAACATTAGATTAGGGGGAATATATAACATACTTGTAATACCATGAACAGTTAAGTGCCACACGGAGCATATGCATCAATGGGCGATGTTTGGTTATTTTGGCATTCTATTTGGAGCATACCAAGGAACAGTGGATTCAAAACTATATATGATCATGGCATGGCCTGGGATTGAGGATATGGGCTCTTGATCCCTTGTAGTTGATGACCAATTATAAACTAGAACTAATGGTAGGATTTAAATGGAGATAGTATGAATCCTTGAAATAGTCTGATCTCTAACCTTATGCATTGACGTTGTTGATAGCAGGGGCATCTCATCAACATCTTGTTTTCAGCCTTTTTGCAAGTTTAACTACTCCTCCTCGACCTCTTAATCTGAATATTGATTAGAACACTAACATGCTCAGCATCTGCCACTCCTACTATTACAGCAACCACAGATAAAAAATATGAATAACAACAATCAACACATAGATTTACGTAGTTCGATCAATGTGATTTATATCAACAGAGAGAGATGTTTTATTTCTGATGATGAAAAATGGCAGCCCCCCAATATGCCCACCCCTCAAATCCTAATTTAAGAAGTATATTTATACACGACCCATATTACAAACTAGATCAAACCACCCAAAGCAAATACATAACCGGATTGAATCCAAGAATACATTGCTACATTATCTTGACAAATGCATAATTTTTTTTTCTATGGCTTATGCAAAAAATTATATTTTTTTTATAAAATCACTTCCTACAAAATTAATTCTTAAAATTTTATTTAACATTTTGTCATATATCATAATTATGATTATTGTAAGTGAGATTACTAAGATAGTAAGATGTTAATAGAAACTTCAATGTTATTCCCATCTCAAAAAATAACCTTTGTTCTTTTTTTTTTAACTGACTTATAAAGTATCATGAATGTATTACTATTAATTTTTTAGCACATGCATTCATAAATCAAGTAAAATAAAATTTCTAAAAATAGCATGACTAAAAAAAATTATTTAATCAGAAGATCAAAAAGAGACAGACACACTGTGTCCCCGACTCCCATCCTGTAGCTTCCAGAATTCGAAAAGCAGTCTCAATTTTTCCGTTCGAAGCTCTCTCTTTCGCAAAACCGCTTTTGCTCGCTGGAAACGGCCATTGCTCTTTTTTTTCCTCTGTTGATATTCCTCCGATCCATTCGGTATGAGTACCGGGGAGCTCCTTAATATCCAATCCCAGGAGCTTCAATTCCCCTGTAAGGCTTCAATTAAAGCTATTATTTTTCGATACAAAATCTTTTTTTTTTTTTTTCCGGATCCTTCGTTTTGTGGGTGTTTCTAATTTTATCCCTTTTTGTTTTTGTTTCCGGAATAGTTGAATTGAGGAAGCAGATCTCCTGCTCTTTGCAGTTGTCTAACAAGACTGATGACCATGTGGCTTTCAAGGTTTGAATTTTACCTCAATTGTAGGTCCCTTTAGCTCCCCCACCCCCCCAACCACAGTTTCAATTTCATGGGGTGGTGAATTTCTGGTTCGAGTCATAGAAATTTATAGTTTTGACTTGGGTAAAATTGGTGGTCTTGTAGGTTAAAACGACGAATCCAAAGAAATACTGTGTTAGACCCAACACTGGAATAGTGTTGCCGAGGTCTATATGTGATGTTATAGGTCTCTCTCTCTCCCTATGCTCCCTTACTTTCTCCTGCGCTCTCAATTATGCATACTGAAATATGCTCACATGTTTACACGCATGCATGAGAAACAGTCTTTACCTGATAATTTTGTCTCAATCCTTACATGGGTGCCCTTTAATTTAGTACTGTGATTTAGTTAGTCGTAGATTAATTTGTTTTGCTCTAAATTTATTCTTGTATGTCCAAGTTTTGAACAGTCTTTGTTTTTGTCCTATTGATTGTTTATTTCTTACTTATAATTCAGTTACAATGCAAGCCCAAAAGGAGGCGCCTGCAGATATGCAATGCAAGGATAAGTTTCTCTTTCAAAGCGCTGTTGCACCTGCCGGAGCCACATCAAAAGATATTACTGCAGAAATGGTGACAATTTAACCCATAAGAAATTGCCTATTGATAGAATAACTACACATGAAAGTATTCACTCACGTTCTTTATTTAACTGTTTTTATATGTTCATTGCATATAGTTCAATAAAGAGTCTGGCCACCATGTTGAAGAATGCAAATTGAGGGTGCTTTATGTTCCTCCTCCTCGACCACCATCACCAGTTCGAGAAGGGTCGGAGGAAGATTCTTCACCTCGGGTCTCAGTATCAGAAAACGGACATGAAAATTCTTCTAAATATACAGCTGTGAGTATTGTGTGATTTTTCTTATGATTCTATAGATAAAAATCTTTTTACTAAAAGATTAGTGATTGTAGGCTTCAAGAACCTTCACAGAGCGTGTTGAACCTCCAGATGCTTCATCTGAGGTAACTATGTGTTTTTGCGAGTTGCGACTGCTTTGGCATAACTTATGTTCTATATTTATCTGATATGGTGAACTAATTGACTTGCTTGCTCGATTATTGATCCTCCAGTCTTAAAGAGACCATGGGCTGAGCACCAAAGATAAGCTAGGAAAAAAAAAAATATTCCAGTTCCATAAAAACTCCAAATTCGTTACAGCTCCTTTAAAACTATGAGGATTTTTTTTCCAACAAAATACACCAGAGAACTGCATAAACTGCACAACTCCATAAGAGTTTACCGTCTTTACTCCTTCCAAAACTTTTCTGCCTTAGTAGGCCTTTATAATGGATAAAGCAATTAAAATTTTCTGTCATCTGAGTGGGTTAATTTATGCAGCATGGTTTTACACCTGTTGATGATATACCATATTGCCTGTAAGTACGATCTCTCTACAATGGGAAGATCCAGAACGTCTTTCTTGGATAGCATTAATGTTGTACATTTTCGTCTTTCATTGCAGGCTAGGGCTCATCAAATTGCAAATCTGACTGCTGAGAAAAATGCTGCTGTTCAGCTAAGAAATAAGCTTCAGCAGGAACTGGTATGGAATTTATACGTAAATTATTTTTTAACCATTTATGGTTTGGCTTGTGAACAAATATTGTTAGATGTTTCTTCAGCATGATACGTTCGGTATCTGGGAGGTTTCTGTATCCTATGATCCTTATACAGCCTGTTGAAGATTGGAAATAATACTATATGCTTCATGTGGTATTATTACTATGTTATTTGTAATTTGTGTGCTCCTATTGAAATTAAGGAGAAATAGCTTCTGATGCTTCTAGTTAACAACATGATAAGGTGAATGGTCATTCCCCCCCTAATATTCTGTCTCTCTTTAGACTTCCCAGATCAAAGAAAATAAAACTGATAGAGTACATGGATCTAGAATTTTAGCCAGTTTCCAAATAGCTGTTCTAGAATGAGCAATCAATTCATTGTTGTGATTAATTCCAAACAAAATTTGGCTATGGTTGGCATTTGGCATTCATAAGAACCAGTTATTTGTGAGCAAGCAGGATGAAAGTTGAAGGTATTCATGGTTTTTGAGATCCTTTTGGTTAGTTTGAGGCTGTTGTTTCCAAAATAGGTTTTTCCTCTTTCCTATGTTCTGTTGCTCTCTTTTTTTTTTTTAATACTATGAATCTATGATTAGCCTTGGAATTTACGGATCCCGTGAAATATGATTGGTCACTTTTGAATCTATTCCTGTCCAGGAACTCTTAAGGCATCAAGCCAAGAAAAGCCAAGGTGGCATACCATTCCTATATGTAGTCCTGATAGGTTTGATTGGCATCATTTTGGGGTACCTTTTGAAGACGACGTGACCTTATGTAGCTGCCAACTCGTCCTAAAAGACTCAATGTAGAAAGCAACAAGTAGACAAATGCTAGTGATCGGCTTGAACTTTTGTTTATTGTATCATCAACTGGTGTTGTTCCTTGAAAGATTTGAAATGCGCATCAGCAGTAGGTATCTGTCTTTTTTAGCAATTATAGACGCTACACATATCGATGAAATTTGTAGCATGAGAACTATAATCTTCTTGTAGTCCCATAGCTTTAAAGTTTCTCTACAACTTGTAACTTTCTGTTCCAAATTTTCTCTTGGTTTCTGCCTCGGTGCTGCTCTGGTCCAGCCATTAGATCATTGCAAAGCTTTTCACGTTTAGAAAACAGACTATAGATATGTTCACTGTAAATTGAGAGTACCTTATGATGGTAAAATCATTTAACTTCGTTGGAAAAGTCAAATAGGAGATTTACACCAATCAGTGATTAACTTTATTGATTAATAAGTTGTTGCCAGAATCCCCTTTGTTATTATTTTTGGGCTTGCAAACCTGACCCTTGAGCAAAGACTCCATTTTGGGCAAGCCCAAAGCCTCAAGTGTCATTCTGTTCTGGGCATTTCTAGATAGCGTCTGTTTCTCGTACTCTGCTACGCACTGGTTTGGCCATTGGAGGTTGTCTGAGTTGACATCTTTGGATTAGGGATCAGATGTAGTGTTTGCGCATCTCGTTTTTACCTGTTTCTATGCGGTGACTGGAGAGTGTCTGTCTTAGATCAGACTTGGAGATTTTGCGCGGGTGTCCAGTTACATAAAATCCATAACATAGTTTATACCATGAGTACTAAAAAATTCGGACTAAATCTGTTGTCTTATACATTATTTTATTGTAGCAGATTGGTTATATCATATGAAGAAATGGAATTGTAGTATTATTTTATTTTCTTTAATCAATTGTAAAGAGTGAGACAAAGAATAAGATAGAAAAATGAAACAATAAATTTGATTCTTGAAAATTCATCAAAACTAACTCAAAAAACAGAGACAAAGTTACTTACGTAATACCTACATCGGCAATGTTACATTTACTGTTAATGATCGCTGTCCCTTGCAAACTCCATGCTCAAAATCATGCAAGCCATAAAAAATTACAATACTGCAGCTGCTCTTAAAGAGAAACTGTTGAGCTTACAGTAGGATTTACAATGGCACTAGCACTCGATCATGTAAGCCATGACTAAAAGCATTACATATGGTGCACTCACCCATTGGCCGCTGCCAGCTCTACCTCACAGACATATATCGACACCAGAGAGAAACTTATATATACACAATTTTATTTATTGCTGTTGTTACAGACAACTTTCTGGCACAAGGTTTCCAGTGCTAGTCCCGCCAATATGCTTACACGACGACGTTGCAGCTTTGTTCATGTAAGTTAGGTTTATGTCCTGCAATCTTATCCCCTGACATGGACTACTTGGGCTACAATCAAATGTAACTGCCTCTGCTGTCGCTGAAGTTCCTCTTATGTTTTTGTACGTCACATCACTAATCTTCACTCCCGAGCTCTGTTGTAAATATTAATTGACAGTTAAACCAAATTTCCGAAGTGTTGCCAAGTTAATTATGCCTAATTAAAAATAACAAGATCATAGAATTACCTGGTTAGGACAACCTTGGTTGTTGGGGCAGTAATTCTGATCAATGATGATCGGGTTCTCAACGTTTTTCATTATGATGTTTTGGAAGAGAATGTTCTTAACAAATCCTTTGCTTGCTCTAGCCCATGACTTGATCCTTACCCCATTATCCGATCCAGAGAAGACGGCATTGGTTAGGGTCACATTCTGAACTCCTCTTTCATCCCTTTCTTTGGCCAAACTTCCAATGCTGTGCACAATAATGAAGACAGACGATTAAGTTAACCAGGTAATCATATACAATGGATCCATTACAATCATATAATTAAAGATGCAACATCAAATGACATGGCGTAATGTGAGCTCTTAAATGAATTCACTCTGCATTATTCAATTTATTCAAAGGCTCACATGGTGTCACATTATTGATGAATTCATGATAGTAAAATACTTGAATTCCTAAAATGATCATAATGATATTAATACTAACCTTACGCCATGGCCAGGACCACATTTGATGGTGGACATGTAGAGATTATAGGTTGCATCGCCAATGGAGATGCAATCATCTCCAGTTTGCAGGGTGCTCCCAGTGATCGTCACCCTATCGGAGTTTTGAACATGGATACCATCTGTGTTGGGGCTATCGTCAGGAGCAGTAATCTTCACGTTTTTGACAAGGACATTGTTGCAACTATTGATCACAAGGTGAGTCTGCTGGCTGTTGATTGCTCTTAAGCCACTCACCTCCAGGTTATCCACCCAGTTGAACGTTATTGACTGCATTTATAAATGTTGTCTAATACATTAATTAATAAACGACAATCAACTAATATTCTTCTCCATAAACATTTTAAAAGATGAATGCATGGTCCTAGATTCACTCCAATCAATATTTGGAGTATGTGGCACCAACCATGGGTAGATGATTGGAGTAGACTGTTCAATTTATCCATGACTTATGTTGCATCACATTGTTGCAACTGCAATAACAGTGAGTGTATGGCACTAGAATTCACTACAGTCAAAATTTAACGAAGGCACTATAATAAATGACATAGCTTAATATTAATTTTGGATAAATAACTATACCGCATCATTCAATCTATCTAATAGTTCATATTGTATTACGTGATTGGTTATATTTACTTTAACCATAATAAATTTAAAAATAAGTGTATGCGCCATAGAATGCTACGACACCACATAATATAAAGAAAATAAGATTATTTACACTTACACTTGCTCCGACAGGGCAGCTCTTTCCATATTTCCTGCAAGCCCAGAAGGCAGCCCCTTTGGCATCTAGGTTACCACCATAGACAGCGAGGTTGTTGACCTTAATGAACAAGATCCAATACCCTAAATTGCCGAGTTGCCAGTAATTGGTAGGGGCCCAAAGAGTCCCATCTATTCTGAAGGAGATCTTTTTCTTGCATGGCCCTCTGAAAACGGTGGCTTTCAGCAGATATCTCCCTTTTGGCACGTAAACCGTGGAAGACTTGCCGCTGTTGCACGCAGATTGCCATGCCTTCATGAATGCCCCGGTGGAATCACTCTTTCCATCTGGTTTTGCACCAAACTGAATCACATTATAGCGATATGGTGTAGAAGCATCTGAAGAGCCTAACAATGTTATGAATAAGATAATCCAAGAGATAGTCTCCATAAGGCTAGCCATTTTGCTTGGTTTCTTTCCCAAAACTAGCTAGCTTTGAAACAACAAAGGCAAGAGATGATGAAAATGGGTTAATGTGGTATTGTGTTGGCAGTTATAAATGCTTGTAATAGAATCCAAATGGTAGTTAAAAGTTCTAAGGTGGTACATGCATATTTATAGTTGGTTAGTGAAGGATAAGCAATTATAATTTATTATTATTGATGGAAAGTTTGCTTCTATGATCTAACAAGTGCTAATATTTTTTTTTTTTGTTTTCTTTTTTTCATAGGTGTTGTATGGTTGTCTGGTCCTTTTTCTTCTCTAGTCGAGTCCCTTTTCCTAGAGCGAATCACCTTTTTTTTATAGGCTCGATTGTGACTATCACGTACTCTAAATAGGCCCATCCAAACTTATTCGAGACCCAAATTGATCAGTACTGACTCATACAGATGGCTTAGTGCAACCCAAATGGTTTTATTCTGATCTCCTAATTCTCAGTGAGTGGACCACCCTTGTGTGGCTGAAGAGCTGGGCTGAACATGACTCATTCTAAATATGAGAGACTAATACATATCAGTAGGAGATTATATTACAAAGTCAAGATAATAATTCGTTTGCATGTTCTCACATGCATGCATTCCTCTGATAAGTTGACTTTCTGATAAATCATTATCACGAGTGATCGGTGATAGAAACATACATGTGATTGAACCCATTTTAATATCCCTAAGCCAAAAACTTAAAGTTGAAAAAGAAATAATAATATCAGCTATGTTAAATTGACAAAAATTAAATTATTTTCTTGACTTAAGTTCGAATTTACTATAAATAGTTTCTTTTTAATAAATAATTTATAAATATTACTATAAACTTATATTTAAACTTACAACATGTTTTAATCTTAAAATATGATAATTTTCTTTGCCTTAAACTTTAGATTACTCAAAAAATTAAAGAATTAATATTCCTCCGAAAGTGGTGCTCAAGTTAAGGCTGAAGAATGTCATAAAAATTTAATGTACGGTTAAGAACATGAAGTACAGTACACTATGCAAAATATATGTAATATAATTGAATGTTTAGGTTACTTTACTCATCAAAGGTGTTGACTGCGCAAGATTATATAAAGCATAAATCAAAGCTAATTAATATGTTTGCATTAATTATTCCCGGGAATTCAGTAGATGAGAGGGAATATTGGCAGGAAGCTCGCCGAAGTTTCTTCTCCAAAACATATGGCCGTACAGTGTACATGTACATACCTCTTCAATCATTATCTGTACTCACATCCGTACCCTAATTTTGGTGATTGTGGAATGGAAGAAACCATAGAAGAAGGGATAAACGATTAATTTGTAAAGCCATCGAATTGCTATGCTTAAAATATATATGCAGTATCTCTGTGGAAGCAAAGTTGCAAGTTTCAATTAATGGCAGCCCCTTCGGTTTAAAGCAATTAATCTTGGAACTGCTCTGCTACATTGCTCAATCAGTTACCTTTTTTTTTTTTTTTTTTCTTTTCAGCCCAGATATTAATCTCTCATTTTAGTCTTAAAAATCGAAAGATGTTTCTCAGAATGTGACAGCATGAAAAAATAAATGTCTCTTGATCAGGAAACTGGAAAATTAAGGGATTCGTAATTTCTGGTGTCTGGGTTTATAGTTTAATGCCAGATGAATTCACAGCTGGTTTTTTTTAAAACAAATTTATCGAGGAAATAGTTTTGAGTGATGTGAATATAATATCAAGACGTGATGAGTACAATTAATGACCTGTTTCAGAAAATAAGGAAAATATAATGGGAATGAAAAAGAGAACAATATTTAATTTCAATTCCTTTTAAGTTTAGAACACAAATTTAAATAGAAGATGCTATACGAAGATAATGTTGGAAGAGTACTCCACCAATCCATTAAGCTAAGATAGAAAAACCTGAAACTTTCTCTAAGAGACAATTTATTACATTAATTTGGTCAAGATTATCATCTTTTATAAAATTATGGTGCACTTCCAATTTCTGTTTCATTTTTAATATCTATTACAGAGGGAAAAGAAATGAAGGAGAGAAAGAGAAATCGATAATGAGAGCTTTGTCAATATTCATAACCATTTTTATAATAGAGTACATTACAAACATGAATTTACCTCTGCACTCAATCATGTAAGCCATGAACATATAATTGCATTACATATGGTGCACTCCCACTGACCACTGCTATACCTCTACCTTCACATGCATGGATATTTATATATATACACAAATTTAATGCTATATATTGTGCTGTTATTACAGACAACTTTCTGGTACAAGAGTTCCAACACTCGTCCCACCAATGTTCTTACACGACGACGTTGCAGCTTTGTTCATGTATTTTAGGTTTATGTCCTGCAATGTTATCCCTTGACATGGACTACTTGGACTGCAATCAAATGTAACTGCTTCTGCCGTTGCTGATGTCCCTCTTATATTTTTGTATGTAACTTGACTAATCTTCACTCCCGAGCTCTGTTAAATATTTGATAATCAGACAAAACCATATTAGTTGTTTTACTTGATTAAGCATATGATTAAAAAAACCCTGCAGCGTAGAGTTGATTAATTCATTAACTAATTATAGGTACCTGGTTGGGACAACCCTGATTATTGGGACAGTAATTCTGATCAATGATAATGGGATTCTCAACGTTGTTCATTATGAGATTTTGGAAGAGAATGTTCTTTACAAACCCTTTGCTTGGTCTTGCCCATGTCTTGATCCTCACCCCATTATCTGATCCAGTGAAGACTGAATTTGTTAGGGTTACATTTTGAACCCCTTTTTCATTCATTTCTTTCCCCAAACTGCCAATGCTGTAGAACAAGAATGAATAAAAATCATTAAGTCCATTCAAAGTCATAAAATTTCATCAATATAATTAAGATTTATTTGACCTAATTGATGACACTTAATATGAAACGTGTAGCTAATCTCTTTAAAAATATATATAAGATCATTGAATTCTAACCTTACGCCATGGCCAGGGCCACATTTGATGGTGGACATGAAGAGATTAAAGGTGGCATCAGCAATGGATATGCAGTCATCTCCAGTTTGCAAGGTACTCCCAGTGATTGTAATCCCATTGGAGTTTTGAACATGAATACCATCTGTGTTGGGACTTTGGTCTGGAGCAATTGCCTTCACATTTCTCACAAGGACATTGTTGCAACTATTGATCACAAGGTGACTTAGCTGGCTGTTGATTGATGTTAGATCACTCACCACAAGGTTATTTACCCAGTTGAACGTTATTGACTGCATTCATAAACATGCATATGCCCCAAATTAATAAAAATTTATTATATATATATAATAACATGAAATCGAATTTCTTATAATCAAAAATTAATGCATAATCATTAACGTGGCACAAACTCTCATCATCTAATAATTTATATTATGTTAGGTCAACAGTTGGAAACATAACATTGTGATCCAACTAGGTGATATGAAAACTATTTGAATAAGTTGTATTAAATTTAGATGCAACTACATACCCTTGCTCCAACAGGGCAGCTCTTTCCAGATTTCCTGCAAGCCCAAAACCCAGCTCCCTTGGCATCCAGATTCCCACCATAGACCTGAAGATCGTTGACCTTAATGAACAAGATCCAGTACCCTGAATTACCAAGTGCCCGGTAATCTGTAGGAGCCCACAGAGTCCCATCTATTCGGAATGTGATCTTATTCTTACATGGCCCACTGAAAACAATGGCATTTAGCAAGTACCTTCCTTTTGGCACATAAACGGTGGCGGGGCTGTTGCTGCTGCACGCCGACTGCCACGCCTTCGTGAATGCCCCGGTGGAGTCAGATTTTCCGTCCGGTTTTGCGCCGAACTTAACTACACTGTACTCAGAGGTCGGTGCTGCATTGCAAGAGCCTAACAAGACTATAAAGAAGATGGATGTGAAAAGATTAGAGATGGTTCCTAGAAGAATAGCCATTGCTCTAGGTATATTCCCAAAACTGGCTGCTGTAGATTGAAGACAAAGATAAGGGCTGTGAGTTGACGTTTTTTGGGTTAGTTTTCAGTTGGATGCTTGCTAATGAATTGAAGTGGTAGTTGAAAACGTCGAAAGGTTCATGGGTATTTATAGTTGGTTAGTGTATGAAAAGGGCTAATTGATCATTATTTATTGATAAACTTTAAGTTTACTTCTATATGGTGCTAATTAACTTTACGATATTATAATATATATATATATATATATATATATATATATATATATATATATATATATATATATATATATAGTCAGAAGAAAAATGCATCTGGTTTCATGTTCTAACACATGTACATGCATGCATCCTTCTGATAAGTAGACTCACAGCGTTTCCGCAAGATAGTGGAACAAACATGTGATAAGTCATTACCTTCCATTAAATATATCAGCTTTAAGTAAACTAAATTAAAAGCTTCAGTAGAAGATTTTGTTATCCTAGCTAAAATCTCAATTAATTAGCTTCAATATAATATTAGATATTAAATAGTTTTTATAAATTTTTTGTCAAGTAATTCTTTCTTTCTAATTATTTTGGTTGTGGTTTAATATAATATTTAACGAAACTAGTTATATTCAGGTATCTTCGCACTCTTTGAATATGAAACTAATCTCTGTTTAAGATAAGAAATAGTTTATAATAATATTTTTTAGTAATTGTGATTCCATGTAATTAGTTAAGCTAATTTGGATTACACTTTGATTGATCCTTCTTTCTAATGAGATCATCTGTACTAGAAAGAAAATTCACGAGAAACTCATTGAGTCCTAACACAAGTAACTCTAATCAGATAAAGTGGCAGCCAATTAACTTTAAGGAAGAACAAGAGGATAGAGAAGTACATTGCATAGGACTAATAGAAATAAAAAAATTAAGAAAAGTAGAATCGAAGGCTTAGCTAACGTGTGTAAGGGATTGACTGCGTGAGATTAAATGCAGAGTATCAATATAAATTAATGTTGAATTACTATGTATAATCCATCTTAAATTTGAAGCACGTGACACGTGGAGAGAATCCAGGAGCAAATATTGGCAGGTACTCAGCCTCATTTGGAGGTCCTAAAACGTGATTGCATTAAGAGTAGCTAGTGACCGTTACAAGAGCTTGGAAGGAATGGAAAGTGTGTGCCGCCGCCGAATTGCTTTGCTGCAAATACAGAATGTTGGTGGTTAATTTTCCGTTATACTCAATGGCGGCCTTTTGTGTTCAAATCAATTAATCTTATTTAGTACTTAATTAAGAGTCAGAAAGAACTACATGCATTCTAGTGAATTACATCATTAAGAAATTAAAAATATAGATTACATAAAATTTAGCAAAAGAAATTTCAGAAAAAGATTTCTACTAATGATTTTTTATAAAAAAGTTTAAGTAAATTAAATTTACCATAAGTTATTTACATTAATTATGGAACTAAAATGCACGCTCTTGTAAGATATATTTTTGGTTTATATTTGCTAAACTAACTTTTATTAGCAATATGTAAATTACCAAACCACTTATAATTAAATGGCACTAATCCTATGTAATCTAAGTCACTCGGTGGTTCTCCATTCTCCTATATGGCCGTTTGGTTTTTGAATAATTTATTAAGTGTTTTGTGATAATTAAGTAAATTTATTAATATGTTTTGTTATTAACTAAATTTTTTAATAAAATAAAAATAATTTGTAATAAATTACATTTTATAAAATTTTTTGCTTAAGTTTGAATATTCGTTTATTAGTTGGGAATTAAAAAATTAAAAATTAAACTTCACCAAAGATCTGTATTAATTTTTATTTATGTATGCTTTATTTTATTAAACTTGACAAAATGATATATAGTATAACTTATGAAAATAACAAAATGTGTTTTTTTATCTTGCTAAAAAGAAAATTAAGAGAAATCTATATATAATTCCAAATAGAAAAAAAAAATTGTAATATATATAAATAGACTTAGGAACTGAATAACTATAACTATTTTCTATGTAGTATGAATTCATATTATTATTCCTAATTAAAAAAAAAATCATATTATTATACTCGCAACATATATCCTGTGTAGCTCGCCACGGCACAAATCTCTCCGGCATATTTTTTTGCGGAACTGTTGGATCATCTCCGTCTATCAATGGCAATCCCAAAGGAACACTGTTTTCCAACCTTACCATATACCCTTAAACTGGATAAGGGAACTGAGGATTCCCTTCTCACATGGCAACGGTGCCGAATTTGGGTATTGATCGGTTCAAGCGCGCTCCTTTTTCTCTGCCATCTCTCTGTAGTTGTCGCTGCAATCCCATAACGTCACAATCGCTAATTCTCAGTTGTCCATACTCAAAGCTCAGCTCTATCGGCTTAGACTTTGACAGAAACAGAGCTGTGCTTCGGTCTAGCCAAAATGGCTTCTGGGATCGTCGGTGCGTCATCACAGCTGTGGCTCAAGCTGAGTCGGACTGGCTTGGTGAAGAAAATGCCAACAAGGTATTTGGATTTTCGGTACTGATACTCTGAACATCTTGGTGTGTCTTTATGTTGTTTGGTTGATGTGAGGAGAAAGCTCTGCTAGATTAATTAATTTGTCATGGTGAGCGAAAATTTTGGAGATGGAGAGTGGGGTGCTTTAGCAAGGATGACATTTTTCCAAGCTGAAATGGGGTTGGATGGGGTTAATTGATCATCATTAGGCAGTTATCTGTACAGCTTGGGTACGTAAAAGGATGTGGAGTTTAGAATTTTGATTGTGTTTTGGAGTTAGTTTAGTGAAGATGATGTTGAATTTGGGTTCTGTGAAACATTGTAACTTGCAACAAGGATGCTGTTACGTTATTTGATTTTCTCCATATACTATAGTTGTTCTCCGAGTTTCAATTTGTGTAAGTAAAATGGTGTCGGTGTAATATAAACCTACTTTATGGTTTTCGATGGAATGATGATACTTTCAATGCCTGGAAGCTTTACAGAGTAAATGAGAAAGTTTGTTCGATGGACTTGCATTTTCTACTTTCTGAGCATGTGTGTCTTATAGAATATAATCACTGAAGTGATTGCTTTTAAGAAGTTAATGCAAGCCATAATTTGTCATTGTAGGAGTTTTTGCTCTTGGAATCTCAACAGAACGCCAATCAGTTTAGAAAAAGAGTTATTTTTGGACTTGGCATTGGCATAGGCGCTGGCACTGTTGTCTTGGCTGGAGGATGGGTTTTCACACTAGCTTTTGCTGCTGCTGTCTTTGCTAGTGCACAGGAGTATTTTGAATTGGTTCGGAGTCATGGAATTGCTGATGGAATGACACCTCCTCCTCGCTATGTGTCAAGAGTTTGCTCTGTTATCTGTGCACTATTGCCTGTGGTTACCATGTAAGATTGGTTAGTGTGCATATTCTATGAGCATAGATTTGACAATCCCTTTAGCACTTGTTGCATTTAGTTGATTTTGCATATTTTTAGTTGATTTTGCATATTTATAGATAACTTAAGATTTAGAAGGTTACTGCTGATGCTGATTAGTCTCGTTTGTGTTTCTGTTACATGGGCAGGTATCGTGGTTATATTGATGTTACTGTAACCTCTGCTGCTTTCTTTATGGCAACTGCATTGCTCTTGCAAAGAGGAAATCCCCGTTTTTCACAGCTAAGTAGTTCTATCTTTGGGCTATTATATTGTGGCTATCTTCCCTGCTTTTGGGTTAAGCTTCGATGTGGTTTAGCAGCTCCTTCCTTAAACACAAGTAAGCAATTGGTTTCTTTAGTTCTCTTTCAAATGTATATAATAGAGTATTTACTGCAAATTTGTGTATACCACCAACTTGTGGTTTGTATCAATTTATCATTTCAAGTGCAACCTTCCTTCATAGAAACTGAAATATAGAATACTTTGGTCAAAATATATTCTTGCCCTTGGTGAATAACAATAAATTCACTAATGAAGCAAACAATATAGGTTTTGCAACAGTCTTACTGTAAGTCATTTTTTATTGATGTTCACTTGCATTAGGACCTGTTTGTCTTGACCAGATTGTTTTTGTTAATAGGAGCAATATGGCCTGTGTCTCTTGGTGGTCAAGCTCATTGGACAGTTGGTCTTGTGGCAACTTTGATTTCCATCAGCAGCATAATTGCAGCTGATACATTTGCTTTTCTTGGTGGCAAGGTATATACGCTTGTCAATTTATCTGCTTTTCTGTTGGTATTTTGCTCCATTTCTCACTTGTTAATGCAGTATTTACATTTTGGTAATTTGCTAACTCCCTCCATCATTTCTGCAAGCCTACTTGATTCCTAAGACTGTTTTGTATGCTTATGGAGTGTCGTATCAGTGGCTTTCAAAGTTGTTTTACATAAAATCATCTGATAATGAACCTAACATGGTTCATGGCCATATGCTTCCCATGTCTCTGCCTCTCTGGCAATAACCAATCGACTTTCTGTAGCAGGGATTACAGCAGTCCTTGATTTTTCATTTTCTCTTTTTAGACAGAAACGTTATGCCATGCTAAGGTCCGGTGGTAATGATAGGGTAGGGTTAGGAACAGGAGAGGGGTCATACATTCACTCCCTTGTATCCCAAAACAAAAATGCTGATGTCATATTTAGCAATTAAGTTCTGGATCATGGTTTCAAAATAAACCACTTGACCAGTGCATGGTTACAATACGATGTTAAATTGATAAAAAGTGAGAGTGGAGCATTGACCAGTAATGGGATAGCATTGAATTGAATTAATAAATTGAGCAATATGATCCAAAGAATAATTTTTAGAATTTATTCAGAGTTGGAATCCCAACTGAGTCATTATGAATTTTTCACAGTGTAAGTTACTAGTTATCCTTGGTATGACTTTGTAATTTTTTTCCGTTATTATTATTAATGTGTCTCTTAGAAAATATACCCTTATTTTGGCCTTCTATTGTGAGATTCATTCAGTGCCTTTATGCAGGCATGTGGTAGGACACCACTTACTAGTGTAAGTCCAAAGAAGACATGGGAGGGAACTATTATAGGCTTTTGTGGATGTTTAGTTACTTCAGTTGTATTATCAAAAATTTTCCGCTGGCCATCATCATTATTAAGGTACTCCATCTTCCCCTGAAGTTATCTTGCATTTTTACAATAGTTACTTCGATCATTTAAAGCTGTAAAATTTCTTACAAGATTAAGAAAGTGATGGAATATTATTGTAGTTAATCTCCTTCCAGTAGGAAAAATTCTTGTAAATAGAGATGACACTTCTTTCAGTTTTAAAGATGCTTGCATGTCAGTTCACAGTGATATGATATTGGATATATGTAGTTAATTACCTTGCTTAATTAAATATTTAGGTATCTTTGACCATTCTTAATTCTTGATTTCTCATTTTGTTCTATCATGAATATACAATTCAGACGACATAGATAGTAGTCAGTTTGTTGTTATTCATTTGGGTTAACTTGTTTGAGATGATGGAATAGGCTTCATTTTTAGTCACTGAATGATTCATGATTACCCTATTTGTTAATCAGTGAATAGCCTCTCCTGCAGTTTAAGAATCATTCTCTGAGTAACATCTCCCAAATTTCTTGGCATTTAGTGATTTTCTGTGTTTACATGAATATTGGCAGTGCAATAGCTTTTGGCGCTCTGAATTTCTTTGGGTCTGTTTTTGGTGATCTTACTGAATCAATGATTAAACGTGATGCGGGCGTGAAAGACTCTGGCTCACTTATACCTGGTCACGGTATGTAATTACATTTTACGATTATAGACAATAAATTCATGATATGTTCATCCTATGAACACTGGAAGGACTTACGAAGCATCAATTTCTAATGGTGAAAATGGACTTTCGCTTCTTAGTGGTTATTTTCATCTCATGCAGGTGGGATACTGGACAGAGTAGACAGTTATGTATTCACAGGTGCACTTGCATACAATTTTGTCAAAACGTTTCTACCTCTCTACGGAGTATAACAAGTTGCATGGAAGAGCATTGATTTGAACTTGTCGAGAAAACAAGTTGGATAGTTTCCACTAGACAATGCAAGAGTTTCCTTCAATTTGGACAAGCATCTTCCATGGAACAAACATGTTTTCTGTGATGATCTTCAGAGCAGTCATCAGGTCTCTTTCCGTGTTATCCAAAGCTGAGTTAAAGCTTAGTGCACTTCTTTTCCTTTTTTTTTTAATAATTTACATGATTCACAGCTATGAGGGCTATATAGCAGGGATCAATTGGTTCAGCGTTAGCATTAATTATGACTTGTAAATAACCACAATAGGCATTGAGAGGAAAAGGCCATAGTAGATTGTGGCCGCCATTTTCTAGAGGAACCTCAGGCTTAAATGCCATGCTGGTAATTTCTTTCCAATGCAAATTTATACAAAATAAAATTCATTCTTTTGCAAATTGACTGTCATATTATCTTTATATTGAAAGGTGCAGTCTCCTTGGCCCTTTACTTTAGGTAATTTTCTTATTGTTGTCTCTGATTTTGCTGCCTTTTCATTTAGAGGCTTTAGAGAAATCTAGAGAGATGTTAATTATAGAACTGTCTGATAAGCAAAGTCTTTAATATGCCCCCCCATCATGCTTGATTTGTGGGCAAGAGGCAGCAAAATGTGAGGTTCTTTTCTTCAGTGAGGAAAACTGGGAAATAAAGCGAATGTTTATACTTTTTTTCTTTCATGGGTTATCTCTCTACCCAACCGTTAATGGATTTTTCCAGCACTATTTCGGTGAAAATTATTCTGTAGCTGGCATGATATTGAGTATTAATTAATTGAAAATTGAGTTAGACATAACTACAAAGATAATAAAATTTCTTTTATCAACTTTTAATCTAACTACATTTTAGCTTTAATTAAGCTGAAACAATATTGCACCGTCCATTTTCTTCACCAACTTATTACACCATCTCTCTACCCATTCGCTCAGTCAAGCTTATGATTATTACTTTAGCCAAAAAGAATTCATATTATAAACATCTCTTTAATATCAGATCTCAATTTGTTCATTTCATAATCTTGTAACTTTTTAAGTATCATTCTGACAAAGACACCTAAACTACCATGGAAAATGTTTAGTTACATTTCAATAAGGTGTTAATCCAGTGAAAAAATAGGTAGATTCTAAAGCATTCTAAGTTAAAGATTATTAATTTGAGTTTGAAACTTTAAGTTAATTAATTTGAATTTGAGACTTTGGATCCCAAATAAAAATGAGTTTCGTAACCCGAAAAATATATATATATATTCTACTAATTCTATTGAATGGAACAAATTTGAGTTGAACTGGCTTTATTAAAAATTTTATCTGTAAGCCCTAATGTAGCATAGCATCATTAATTCCATTTTCAAATGAACATTGTAATTATATTTACTTGGCCAAGCATCTGATTCAGAGAAACTCATCATCTATCCGACAAAAGTTGTACGGGCAATTGAATGAATGTAAACTTGTGGAGTAGGTTTTTCACACTTTAACCCACTGTAATTATCAATAATGACCCTACCCTCCATTCATAATTTTGGTAGTTATGATAATGACTACAATTTGGACGACAATTAGGTCCATCACATTAATAAAAATCTACCAATAATTAAACCCTTTTTAAAAAGTTTTGACCCCTATTGTTTTTTTTTTTATGTACCCAATTGATTGCAATGTTATTTTATCTCAAATCCTCACCAAATTTGACCTAAAAACTAGTTATAAAATCAACTATCATTTAAAATAAAGTTTGATTCAAACATGTCAACCCTAATTGAGAGCCACGACGATGGCCCTTAAAGACTTTGCAATTTGGGTTGGCCTTGCCTCATGGACAATATCAACGCGGCCCTTAAACAAGAAAGTCATCTCTTACATCTTATAATAAACCAAAAGAGCTGAACAGAAGTTGTCACCAATTATTGATAATGTATAAATAATTTGGCCTAAAGTGGGGTAGCATACCCTTAAGTTTTAAGGATTTTTTTTCTTTTTTTAAGGTTTTGACGTTGCGTATAATTCAATGTATATATTATACGGAAAGATACATGTATAAGGACAAATCAATGCATATGATATTATATTTATGATTATGAAATGCGTTGTCCTGTTGGGATCTCTGAGTGCAGTGTAATATTTTGTTATCATATATTTTCCCATAAGGAGAAATTAAACTTAAATATATAATTAGCTTGATCTATACAACTAATATATACTTTGGCCAGCATTTTATTTTTGAAAATATTTAATTACATAAACTATTATTAGGGTGAAAAAATTAGTGGTCTTAGTTTTGATCTATACAACAAAGATTAAGAATAAGGAAAGAAAGGGCAATGAAAAAGCCGAATGTATATAGTTTGTATGAAGAAGACATTAGTGGTCTTACATAATATGGAAGAAGACATTAGTTGTTCGATTATGAGGCCATTGACCAAGGGAAACAAGTTTAGGACCATTAAAAAGCATCACAACTTCGATATTGTGGGAAAGAAACAATGAGGACAACGATGAAGGAAAAAGACATGAGAAGTGGAGGGGGTGTGTTGACCTATACAGCTAAATGTGACATTTTCCACATAACCATATAAATAAATAAAGAGAGTGTTGAGGATAATAGAAGAAGATGGGATGAAAAGAAATGAAAGCCTGCATTGGAGGCTAGCCATGATCTCATTTTCATGCAAAGTAATGTGGAGCCAAAACTCCACCAATTATATATACGGAGCAAATATAATATCTCATTCAGTGTCTCATTTTTTATATATTTTATTTATTGTAATTGATCTAAATAAATAAAATTATTTATTTTATAATTTTTTATCCATCACAATTGATAAAATAATATGAACGAAACATTAAAGTAAAATAACATGTATGTATCTTAGAGAGAGACTAGTGCATGAAGAGAGGGTAGACCAACTGGGAAGCATTTGTTTTGTTATTGGAGGGCCTACCATAAGGGCCTTTGACAATCATATGAGTGCTTACTTTTTGTGTTTTGGGATAATATGAAATGTGTGGGATACAAAGAATGCGTTGTTTCTAAGCTGACTAAGATAAAATAAGATGGCCAAAGAGATAGAGAGATAGAGAAAGAGAAGAAACAAAAATATCGAAGGAAACCTTGAAAAAGAAAATAGTTGGAGGAGATACGGTGGGCAAGCATCTATAAAAGTTGGGAAGGAAAGATAGATAGAGAGGTAAAAAAGATTGTTTGATGACAAAAACCCTAACTTTTTTTCAGCACACGCACACCCACGTATCTCTCAACATAGGCTCCCCCCACCATTAATTTCCACCTCAAACAAAACCTTTTGGCTTTTCTTTTTATTACTTTTCCTATTCTATTTGCCTTTGCTGCCCACATGTTCCATGGCTTTAGCTCCTGACTTGTATCTGCCTAGTGTTTAACCCATATTTTTTTTATAACCTAAAAGCTTTAATTAATTACTAAACATATCTAACTTTAATAAGAAAAAAGTTTGAGTTGATTTATTTACTTGGGTCTATATAAAACTACTTGTGTTATTATAGTAATTATAAAGACAAGAATTTTATTTACAACGCTTGATGTGTCACATCTCGATAGCTCAATTGCTTTTTAATCTCAAATTTAGTATATTTCATTTGATTGCTCTACACGATCAAATACCTATATATACATATTCTTTTCATCAGCGAAAACATATTCCCTAATTGCTTATAAAACAGACTTCTAGAGATTGCTTCCTTACTAAGGTATAGGTCATATTCAGGAGATTCACTTCAAGACAGTGCTACCTAGCTTCTGGTATCTTCAAGTGAACGAACTAATTTAATGCTGAAATTACCATCAGTTTCTGGTTGTTAGAGGTGATTTATCAGATAGGATAGATCTCTGATAAACTATTCTAACTTATTAAATAGACTAGAATATGATTCTTGCAAATCAATGATCCCTGGTATATTGAGTAAGATTATTTAATTTAGTAACTCTGAAGCAGTTTGATCTGATAGCTTAGTTGAAAAGAGAGGATAATTAAATGAGTCTTGCTCATAAAATTTCTCAATAGGATAAATATTTTTCTTCAAGCATGCAAGTTGTTTGGGTCCCATAAGCATTTCTTTGCTTTTTGTTACATCTGGAAGATATACGAAGGCAGACTCTGGTTGTAGCTTATAATGGGAACTGAAAATGGCTGTTCAACAAGGCTTCACTTTGGAAAAGGGATTTTTTCTGTGATAAAAACGGTGCAGTATAATTATTGACGCAGCACACCGTTAACCGTTAAATAAATTTATTATTACTTATCTCACTATCAATGATTCATAATTTATTATATTAATGACTGTATTAATTATATAAGACATTACTTATTAAAGATCTAAGTCCATTATTTTGTACTACCACTCCTATCTCTTTCTTCTCTATTTTTTTTTTTTTTCCTGACAACGTATTGCAACTTTGGAGAGGAGAAAAAGCTGCCAAGTGTCTTTGAGTCTTTATATCAAATCTTTGTTCTTAATAATAACCGAATCCCTCACTCCTAGGAGAGGCTTCTTCTAGACAAAAGTGCTTACAACATTTCCTTAATAAAAAGGTGTTTATCATTATACTTTCCAGGCAAGGGCAATTTTGTAGCACTTGCAAAACAAAAATAGTGCCACTTTTAGATATGGGCTTCCATGTCTAGAAGATGCCTTTGACAGTTGCCCCTCCCTATGTTATAAGAGAATCTGCTTTCGATAGGTGAGGTGACTAAAGGCAACAATGGCAGGTCTGTCCATGAGGCAATTGGAATTGGTTATTGGAAAATGGTAAAAGGAACACCTCTTTTTCTTTCATTTTATCGTGTTCTTTCCCTTTCCCTTTCAATTTGGCCATTTAAAAACCAAAATTTATAACGTGAAAGGCCACAAGGATTAAGCTCATCTTGTATATATCATGGCCTCTCAAATTTGAATTTAATTAGAATCTAGTGTAACTAACTATAACAAATCACTATCATTAATTATTGAATATCACGTCAACAACCAATTTTACTATTATAGAAGTAATAATACATTACAGTCAACTATCTCAAATCTGCATTCCCCAAAATTAAGGCAACTATATCTCTTACTTGGTAATTGATATCAGTTAAGATAACTTTGGACATATATGGTCCATAGATTTATTGCTCAATGAAAGCTGTCGAAGGCCTAAAGCATTCGTAATGTGGGGTTGGGTCCAAATTTATGGAGGGCAAGTGCCCCATCTCTTTCCAACTGTACACACATTCCTTAATTGAAAACGACATTAGAGGAGGGGAAATTATCTTTGTTCCTAGATAGACCATATTCCTTGCTTCTTCAATCATAGTTCTTGGAGAATTTCTTATGCGTGTATGATGACATAAATCGTCCACAATCATGAAAATTATGCAGGCAATCTTGTAGTTGACTAAGTTATGGCTTGGTGCATATAACTTGAAAAAGTGACTTTTGGTTTTTGATGACAATGACAAAGTGAGGGTGATTTGGGGTTCGTTCAATTAATGCACATTTTGGTAAAATCAAGCTGAAAGTTTTGACAAGCCATTAAAAGACGTAATGTTGAAAAATTGTTGGCTTTCTGTGCATTCTTTAAGTTTTTGTCAAACAAGTGTCCAGTGCGTATGAAGCATCGGGTACAATGGAACTTCAAACATCTTTTCCTTAACAACCATTTGGTTCCAAAATTTTTAGCACAGAGAAAAAATACTTATATTGACAAAGATGTCTATGGTTGATATTTCTAAACCATTTTTTTTTCCTGGATTATCAAAATAAACCTACCTTCCAAGATTGAGACAGTTCACTTTGTGAGCATTTTAATACAATAGACTTGTAAGATAATATATTTGTGGGTGTATTATCATTTTCAACTCAAATTCTTAACACGTCAAATTAATGGATATTTTTTACTGTTATATTTTTTACATATCTTAGATTTTTTTCATTACAAACTTCAACTCTCTCTCTCTCTCTCTCTCTCTCTATATATATATATATATATAGAATAAAGAGATTCAAATTTAATAAGAAAAATTTTATCATTCTACTGGTGATCTTGCCTAACTGTAATCAGATTAGTTAGTGTTTATATAATTTTGAATGCCAAATGGTTTATACCAAAGAGATTCAAACTCAAACATCCCTAATAATAATCACTTGGTATTTTTACAGCTATGATATATGAGGTAGTTCTACAGCAACCCGACTCTACAGTGGTTTTGTTGGAGTTTACCCTACACTCGCGCTGTGACTATTATCTTGATCATGAGGGTGCATGCAATGGCAATTGGAAAATTAATAAGGAGAGACTTGACTCAGTTAGAATTGAGCAAGAAAGCTCCTCATATATATTATTTCAGATTTAATCCTCTTCAATTGATTATTAATGCTTCTGCAGCTCAAAAGAGAACAAGAATTTTATCTGAAGTTTCGTGTGACAATTGAAAAAGTATGTTAGGCATATATCCAAGCTAGCCACAGAATTAACTGGGCACAGTACTGATACCAAAATAAGGTAAACATGGGCTTGTCAATCACAAAGAACAAGTTGACTTAGTACTTCACCAACAAAAAAAGAGAGAAAGAACTAAGTAAGCTTATGTATACACACCATTACCAAACAGTATAGAGAACAAGTCATAACTGAATTAATAGATTTTAACGAATCAGATTCTTGTAATAAAAAAATACATATTTATTATAATTATTAACGTGACATAACATAAATCATAAAATAAATCAATAATAATATTATATATACAATTTATGTAACTATTCACATTATGTCACATTCACAACTATGTTTTCTTTTTTGTCCTACTATAGATAAATTGAAATTGCAAGCTATAACCCACTTCAAAATGGGTTTGGTTTAATTAACTAGTTTGTGCCTTTTAAATTATTTATAATGGAGCTCAACATGATAATGATCAATTAACGTACGCATGCAACTTTATATCAGGCCTTCATCCAAGAGTACTGATAGATACTAATAATTTGACAAACAAAACATGACAAGTGGAATAGCAATATACATGCAGTGATAAAATCTATAGATAAGTGCATGGATATGCTAGTGAATATGCTCTTCATGCCTTGAGTTAATTATCATGCGCATGCTTAGAGATAGCACTATATATGATTTGTTTCCCATTTGAGACAAGAGAACAATCGTGGGAAGCAGTTTGCATGCACTATATCGCAAAAGCCAAAGGGTTATCCAACCCTAGTAATCTTTTTTAACCTTTTCTCTTAGATCTTTCCCAATATTAGAAATTGGAATCTCTAAACATCAGAAAACAAATCCGTTTAAAGTTTTGTGCAACCCACTCTGGGAGAAAGAAAGAAAGAAAATCCATATCCTTATTCATGAAGAACAAGAGAAAGAAAATCTCTTTCCCAGATTCGCAATCTTGTCAATGGTGTACTGGTGCAAATCTTCCAACTCAAATTAAAAATAAAAATATCGAATAAGAAAAGTAGGGTTTAAGCTTATTAGAGGAAAAAAAATGTAAACTGAACTTAAGAGCCAAAAAGATTAATGCTCTTAAGACTCTTTACAGTGACATGAGTTAGATCCATATCTTAGCCATTTAAAAATTTATGTAAATAAAGCTAATACAAGTCTAATTATTCAAAAGATCAATGTAACATAGCGTAAGTTAAAATACATGTCCTAAAACTGGTAAGAACCAAATTTATATTTTATAAGGGTGAAGATTTGAGTTCCATTGTTAATATAAAAACATCAAAAATATTGTTAATAAAATTTACAAATATTTCTATGAATATTGTGTGAGTTTTAAGGTTTTTCTTAAATTTGGTAACCTTTCAAAGTAAACTCATAGTTTTCATCTAAAAATATATATACTAAAAATAACATAAATGACCATAAAAAAAATCGAATGCATAGGATAATAATCCACTTTGAAAGTTTAGGCAAAAAAAAAAAAGGCAAAGAAACAAGTTTGGGAAGACAATGATATATGGAAGGGACACTCAAACCCAACCAAATCATTCAATCATCCTTTTTGGCCGTCCCCCAGCTTTAAACATGAAATCCGATGGTCAGCACTCCGATTAGGAAACGATCCAGCGGCCAAGAATGAGGTACAAGCGATCTGATCTGATGGGGAGGGAGATGTTCTGATCTATCATGGTGGGCCCATGGCTTGGGGAACTGCTGGATTTCTGGTTCGTAGATCTTTGGAGTTTTATCTGGTGTACCTGCGTTGTCAAAGTCAGGGTGTACAAGATCCGTACACGTGGCACAGCGAGGATGAGGACCATTCACGAGGGAATGGGACCCGGGCAAGTTGGGCTGGATAGGGTAATGTGGAGGATAAATCATGGGTCGCTGTCGCATTACCACCGTCCCCAACAAATGCAGAACATGAGACAATCAGTCACCATCGGATTGAGTTGGGTGTTTGGTGGGACCCTCCAAATGAACTTTTTGATTGGAACCATGTAAAATGGAGGGAGACCAACTTTTCTGTTGCATGCTCTCCACGTGGACCATCCTTCAAATGTTAGCACAGGTTTTTCCCTCTGCGCGTAACACATCCTAACATTACCCTTTTTGCCTTTAAATTCTTCATATATATATATATATATATTTCAAAAAAATTATTCAATATCTAATTCTATATTATTAACCCCGCTTATGTTGAGTTTATATATATATTTTTAATCAATTTTTTTTTTTTTATTTTTAACTATTAGTATTTGTAGAACACAAACTTATTATCAAGCTCTTCAACTTATAACCAATTCGATTCAAATTAACTAAAAAATTCAAATAGGGATTGAACTCTCCTAAAAATATCTTTTACATACATTGCTTAAATCTGAGTCACGTACTCAAAAGTAATATTGATATTACTTGCATCACATAGCCTCTTATTTTTATCAAAATAAAATGATTTTTATGTTGCTATTATATAGTTAAAATATTAAGTGGGAAATAAATTAATGGGGATATTAATGAGGAATTGCCAGTTTAAGATTACTTTAAAAGTCTTCCATTAAGTTCCCTTGATGCATGCAAATAATCAAGGAGACAAAGTCGAACTTTTGTTGGTTTAAATTATTAAAACAAGATCAAAGTTTTTGACGGTGAATTTTATAAAGTGCTTTAGTATAATCAATTATGAGAGATTTAATTTTTAGTTAGTTTATATTTTAACTTTTTTTAGTATACATACAATAAGAAAGTGCATGATAACTGATTAGTAAGTTTATATCTAATATATATTTTTTTAATTGGTTTTCTTGATCATGTCGAGGTAAATGTAGAGGTAAGTGTATGTATTAAAAATAGAAGGAAAAATGGAAAAGATAATGTGATTACATAAAGAGTTTAGTGTAATTTTGTTTAAAAAAAAAAGAAAAGTCGTTTAAGAACTTATTTGCATGGCATATATACAAAAGCTTATAATGGGTTGATTGTAAAAACAACTTAAGTTTTTAGAGTTGTTTTATGTGTGAGCATAAAAAATGACATGTTTGCTTAAAAAATTTTGCTAGATAATAAAAAATAATAATATGATTTTACAGGATAAAACTTATCGTATTATGAATAATATATTAAAATTTTATTTAAAATAAAATATAGATGATCACCCAATAATTAAGTAATAATTTTTTTTTTGTATTATTTTTATTTAGGTTAATGATTAAACGATTATTTATACTCTATTTTAAATAAAAATTTAATGAATATATTATTCTTAAAGTGATGAACTTATTTTTATACAAATAAATTATTTTTTTTTTGTCCAATCAATTTTTTTTGATAAATATAATTATTATGTTTGATGTTTAACATAAACAAATTTAAATCTCCAATATCTATAATCAGAATTGAAATGCAATCTTTAAATGAAAAAAAGCAAAACAATGGGATTCAATCTTCAATAAGAAACTTAATTATCTATAAGAAGATTATATCTATTTTATAATGGATGGATTACTTGACACGTTCAAATGTGTAGATGTTTGGAATTTAGACAAGAAACTCCACTTTAACTGTTAATTTAAAGTTAATCAACTGAAACCCTTGGCCTTATTATCTCAGCAGCCTTAATTTGAGATTTGACAGCTGAGGCTTTGTCGTGTGTGTATACCTAAACCTAATGTGCATTTTACACTCATAGAATATCATTAATCACTTATTGTCCTACTCATACCTTGACTAGTTTCTGTTTATGGAATTTCCAGTTGGAGTTGGAAAAGTAAAGTTAATTTGAGCCATGAAACCTGAAAAGGGCCTAACCCTAACCAATGAGACTACACTAGGCTCCTTTTTGTTCCTTGGTTTATAAAAATAGTGTTATGTATCATCAACCTAATCCGCTTTCTCTTTCTTCACACTTCTATTACAAATACTATGGAGCTCTGTGCCAACGAAACTTGGTAATAGTTGGTAAGTGCTTGATCCCCTTTTCATAAAGATACAGGTCTAAATCTCGTTGTTAATATATAATTTGTTGATAAATGATCTATAAATACTTTTATGTATTTTATATATTAATCTTAAACTCTACTCTAACTATAATGAACTTTCCATACTAATTCACATAACTTTTTTTACAAAAACAATACTATAGAGCTCTATGATAAAAAATGGCTATTAGATAAAATTAGATTAATCAATATTTAATATAATATTAAATATTAGATAATTTGTAGTAAAAAAACCACCAAATGAAATTTCATTTTTTATAATTTATAAGAAATATCTCATGAAACAATTCATGTTTACACGTGTGATATTATTATATTAAAAATTATTTAATATTTAATATTATATTAAATATTAATTAATTTAAATTCAAATCACAATAATAATACAACTCCCTTTACAAACATGGCATTATTATAAGTCATTGTTTTGTAAATTAATTACATATTTTTCTATGGTACTAAAACCATCAAACTCTTGACATAAAAGAACTATCTTGTCAAAAACTCTAATGATGATTTTGTCTTAACAAACTTTAACTTTATAGTTACTTGGTTCTTTCACATGGCAATAGAGAAAGCAAAGCAAGACTTTGGGAGGGAATGCTTTACACATAACTACAATTAAGTTCGATAAAATCCACTAAGTATGATTTGATATTGGGAATGATTTAGGTAATATATAAGAAATTTGTGATTCAATTATCTTCATATAACAAAAAAAAAAAAAAATGATAAAGGAAGCTTTATCTTCTTTCCCCTTTTTTAATTATTATACTTATGACTTGCCCAAGGATGAAGGGTGGTCCTCCATTTTTATTTCCCTTGTGGGACAGAGCTGCCCTCTCGCAGAACCACTGAAATTGCATGCTTTGCTACAAATGAGTATTCTTAACCTCTTTGCTTAATCTTAATTAAAATATTAGCAACCGTTAAAGCCAAAAAAGAAATATTTAAAATATTATCAACCTGCTTAATAAAAGTGATTAATGCACCATAACAAATACAGTTATCTTGATTAGATCATGTATTAAAAATTAATTATCTCATTAAAAAATATCCTGCAAATCTCTTTCTGGGTTTGGAGAGTGGCTTACTGCCCTTGGAGCTGACGTGTTTGGCACTCTTTTTAAATGTTAAGAAAAGCATAATTATAATCACAATGAAAGCCAAACATCTCTCTCATGCAACATGGCCTCAATATTTAAAATAGAAAGAGAAGAGATTAAATTAACTTTGTGTGGGTTCCACTCATACTAGACCCATGTGATTTCATTAGGGGGTGCATTAAAAATAATTAGCCAAACAAGTCCTAGTTTAGTGTACTACTATAATAATACTGCTAGAGTTGGCATGCCCAAATAAAAAGATACAAACTTTCTAAAATATTCAACCAATTATATTAAAGAAAATAATTAATAATATTGAGTAACAAAGTTATTATTATAAATCTAGTAATCTACTTAACCCATTATGTGATTTTAGCACAAATATATTACCCAAGATTGGCTAAATTCCATGAATCACAAGTTGTTAGAGAGAATTTAGGCTAACAATCAAATCATTCTAAATCTTTTAACCCATGAAAGCAAATGATTCAAAAAGGGTCAATTAGGGCATGATTCTTGAACTACAAATTTTTGGGTGCAGATTCATGTTCAATTAGATTTTGTATATTCCAAACAAACCTAGTTTCCTAGACTCCTAGTATCTAGAGACTAGAGTCACTGCAATGAGATTTGCACATTGACTAGTGACAATTATGAGAGGAGATTTAGTTGAGCATAGTATACATATCATGGATGGATTAACATGTAATGAGTATCAATGTATGTTTAATTCAAACAAAACAAAATCATAAAATAATAAAATAATATGATTCCTCAATTAGATATTGACTAATTTAATTCAAAATGAATTTAGATTACATTGGCGAGAAAATCAGATTTAAAAAAAAAAAAAAATGTTTTTGAGAAAGATTTGTTAAGGATCAAGAAAGGCCTGAACTTTACAAGGTTAATTTTTTTGCTTTCTTGTCAAGTATACAAGGAAAATCCACCAATTTAGAGACAACATAGGGGAGTGGGACAAAACGCATACAAGGAATGCCCATATCCAACGTAAGATACTAAAATACAAAGAGGGGTCACAAATTGCCATTCAGTTGCTAATTAAGATTGTTTACTTCCTTCATTGGAAACAATTAAGGCCTAAAACTGAACACATAGACAATTAGCATTGAACCCATGATAGCAAGAAAAATTGAAAAAAGAAAAAGATCAACAGAAGAAGCAGCATTAAGTTAATCATGAAGCACCTTTGCAATTTTTAAAATCAATTGGGTAGCAACAACAGCAATAGCAGCAAATAGTTGCAAAATCCCTATTATGCTCTCAGCATCTCCAAGTTGAAACTGAGATGAGTTCCTTTCTCTGCCAGCACAGGACAAGTGAAGATTGCATCTTCTCCACATGGAACCCTCTACCAGGACTCCTCTGAACCAGACACTCTGCTTGTGACTCTGTAAAATTGCTAAACGGAAATGGTGCAAACCCACAAGTCATAAGCAAATTCTTCCATGGATGTGCTCTCTCCCGCAACCGAGAACGACCCATCACGAGCTTCTCCGTTGCTGGTTGCAGAAAAAACTTCTCAATCATCTGAATCACATCTGGGTTAACACTAGCAGCATCTAGTGACTCTAGCAGTGCTGAATATGAACCCAGAACTTGAATTATGAACTGGGCAAATGGCAAATCAATCCGATCGCAATTCCTGTCCAAAGTGACCACAATTTTGGGCATGAGTTGCTTCACAAAGCGAAGCACTAGAGGGAGATAAGATGGGTAATTGGCAAAAGAAGCAACCGGTAAGTTAACAGCAATGGCTTCGCAATCGCCAAGAGGTTGAGGCCAAGAAGCTGGGTTCAGAGACTCAAGGGTCAGAACCTCAAGCTCAAAGGGCATGTTAATCTCACTAGCATACTGCTTCAGATTCTCTTCGGTGAAGCTGAGCTCAATTTGGTCATGGTTTGAGGGAGATACGAAAGCTGTGATTTTGAGCGATGGGGCACCACCATTTCTCAGAGCTAACTCTTGCATGAAAGAAGCCCATTGCCCACCAAAACCAATATCAAAATCTACGATGTGAACTCGATCAGAGCCATCGACAGCTTCGAGTAAAGCTTGGTTACAGGTGAAATTGGCAAATTGAAGAAGCGGTGAGATTTCAGAGAATGACTTGTAAGCTCCTATTTTCCAGATTAGACCAGTGGGAGAGAAGGAATTGGAATTGTTTACTGGGTTCGAATGGGGAAGTAATTGCAAGGTCTCCTTGATATAAAAAGCAGCCCTTTGAAAAGGCTTACCAATCGGAGAAAGTTGGTGATTGAGCCGCGCCAATATCCCTTGCGCGAGTTCCGGATTACCGGTTTCGATCAGCTCTGCGGCTTTGGAAAGCTGGTCAGTTAAAGCCTGCTGAAGCTGGTGGGTAGCCAAGTCTTCGCCGTTGGGGCTCACTATTTTCTGCTTTGGAACCGCCGCCGCCGCCGCTGTTACAACCATGGGTGGTCGCTGCTGGTGTTGTTGTTGCAGATGGTAAAACTGCTGCTGCTGCCGTCGCAGAAATAAGTCTTGCCCAGAATCTAAAAACGGTGACTTTGGGAGCTGGAAGTTGGCCCCAACGCCAATAGGCCCACAATTAAGGCGCTTCGCAGGTGGAGGCTGAGATTGAAGCTGGTGATGCTCTTGCAACTGCGTTGCAAATGTCACGGGCATGAACAGAGCTGGGTTCTGCATAAACTGAGCTTGATTCTGGTTTAGAAAAAACTGTGGATTAACATGAGGCTTCTCGTCTATAGACTCAATGGGTTGCTGCTGCTGTTGTTGCTGAGAGTGAAATAGTGAAACCGGGGAGAGATTGTTGGTGGCAGAAGCAGGAAACGGGCTCGGATTTACAACTCTGAAGGGGAAATCGGAGTAATTCCCAGGTGCTGTAGTGTCAATGGTAGGCGCGAAATTGGCGCTGGAAATGGGGTCAAGAACAGAACTTTGATCCATGACAGTGAAGCCACCATTGAATTCAACATCTTGAGAAGAAGCAGCAGTGCCAGTCTGCAAAAGCTTGCTCAATCCCACAGCTGGGTCCTCAATGTCGCCCATAATCAATCTCAGAATAGACTGATCTTGACCGTGCGACTCAGACAAGACGCTTTCCCAGTCCTCCATTCCCAACCCGCATCTTTCCTGTGCTGCCTCTAACGGCTGAGGTGGGTGGTTGTCGGAGACTCTCGCCGCCGCGCCGGTGGAGCTGTCGGTTGAGCCGACGCCGCCGCCGCTGCTGCCGCGTGAAGAAGACAGTGTGGAAGAGGAAGTAGGAGGGCTTGGGTTCCTTGCAACGTCCAAAACAGAGGTGGGCTCAGTGCCCACATAGCAATGCTCTTTCTGGGTATTCCACTTCTGCAGCTGCAGCAGCACTTCCTCTTGAGGCAGAGAAAATGAATCTGGAACACCACCCAAATCTAAAACCCCCTTCCCTCGAAATTCCTCAAAGGGTAAGGGCACGGCCTTCATCTAAATCAACAATAATAACAAAATGAACAAGAGAAACCCAGAAATTTCCCAGCTTTTTCCCTGGAACCAAACACAGATTTTTTTCCTTTTCAGTTAACAAAACCAAGCAAGCAGACGTGAATGAAGAAAACAAAACAAAACAAGATGTTGGGTGTTGGAGAAGATCTGAGCTTTGATTTGCTATCCAAATTCTGACACGGAGACACTTGTCAAATGCATGCAGAGCTGAATAAACCCATTGTCCCCATAGAAACACACACCTCACCTCATTCTTCTTCTTCTACTGCTTCTGCTCCTTCTTTCTTTTTTTCTACTTTCCCTCCATAAATGCCTAAAATTTTTTATGATTTACTTACTCAGAAACCCATTTTTGATCTTCTTGTGTGGGCGAGTAAAAACTTTCAATGGTTTTCTTTCTTTGTTTCTCTCTCTTCCTTGTCTGTGTGGAGACTAGTACTAGTCTGTCTTCTTGTGTTTTCTGCTATGGATGCGTGCAACATATAAAAGTGGTAAAGTGGTTTCTCTCTCTCTAGTCCCTTGTTTGTTGTTTATTTATTATTATTATTATTATTATTTTGTGTTTTCGTATTTTAATTTTTAATTTTAATTTTTATTTTTATTTTATTTATGTGGCATTTGTCTGTAGACGTAGTTATCTCTCCCTGGTAGGGTCTCTGTCAGTCTCCTTTCTTTGTCCCCACGCTGGCATATATATGTGCCTACAATTTTTTTTTTTCTTTTGGCGAAGAGATTAATTAGTTAATTAATTAATATTCATAAAAAAGTAAAACTAAATTATCTCAATTTTTTACTCCTAAGATATTCATTTTTTTATTGGATAAGATATTTCTTTCAAGATATAAATTCTCTTTTTTTTCTTATTCCAGATGGATGTAAATTTAAGTGAAAATATTAATAAAAATTCAAATCACTAAATTAATATTGCTTCTCTTTCAATTAATAAGTTCAGAATCAAGTTTAAGTTAAAAAATAAAAAATATAGAACAATAATATGTAAATTATTTTATTACTACCGTACTAACAATTTATTAATATATGTGTAACTATGACCGTTAGTTGGAAGGAAACTGAAGTGACGCTCTTAACGAGCGCGTGATACTATTATTGTGCATGTTATTTTTTTCTCTTAAGTTTCTTTTAACGGAGACCAACAAGACAGAGCAAAGGCAAACTGGGCTCACTGGTTTTTTCATAATTACGCTGGTCCCAATTCTACCCTCGCTCTTTTTACTGTTCCTTTTTAGATAAATAAGGTAAACGCGGGGGTATAACAGTAATTTACCCACCAACTGCTGCTGGCCTGGATTTCGAAACTGAATCTGACGACACGAGATAATGAAAGCTTTTTGTGCTTTGAAAATATCGAGGCAGATTTGGACGGAGAGGATTTTTTGTTTGGGAAGAAAACTGTGGCTGTGATCTACCAGAAAATGTGTTTTAATAGCTAAATAAATAAAAAGAAATTACTCAGACTCGGGTACGGATCTTGAATCTGTGATCCTGACCTGAGAACAATGGTTCTGTTCATTTTGGGAAATGTTGGTATTATCGTCATTTTATTGCATAAAGTAAGGTTGGATTTGTCAATTCAAGTTTGTAAACAAAGTTAATATATGATTACATTAAGTAATCTAATATTAGGTCATAGACAAAAGTAATTAAGAAAAGAAACCAAAGCAGAACTCTTTTTTGGTTTTGAATTTCAAGGTAAAAGATAGTAATAAAATAGGTGAGTGTTTAAGAAAAGTTAGAAAAATACATTAAATACTCCCTATAAAATTATTGGAATTTAATTAATTAATTTTTCTTTTTATATCTCTCCTTCCTTTGTAACGAGAGATTAATCGCTCCAATGTAAAGTATGTATAATATTTTCTAACAAAATACTTTCTATACAAATGGTCAAAGATAAAACCTTTACCAATATGCTTAAAAAGCCAATTATCTCTTAAACATATCAAGCTTTGTTGTTTGGAGTTTAATTAACTATTTACTACCCAATATTATGAATAAATAATCATTTTTATTTGAGTTAGATCAATGACTAGATTTTTATTATTATTTTATTATATAAAAGAATCAAATCTCACAAAAATTAAATTTATTAATCAACTGCAATATAATTCAATTGACATATATTTGCATTGACTATGTAACAAATACGATCATTATAAATCTAAATTTACCTCACACTTTTTAAATACTATTTAAATCTCTTGTTACATCGAACGATTAACAATTAACTACACACTATAATTAATTACACAATTATATACCGATCTAGCTCAAATAAAAAATTTTAGCCTTGTCTCAAGAATGTGTTTTAATGTGCTATTACAGCATACGACATGTCCCTTGCGTGAGATATTTTTCAATAAGCTGATTGAGTAGTGAGTGATTGATTGAGACTAAATATGTGAAACTTGTATGTTGATTAGTGACCTAATTGTTTTGTTATGTAGTGAGACTTGTTAGCAGAGGTACAAGTTTGAGCATCAAAAGTCTAATCCTTTAGCCCTTAATGATTTATTTCTTAGAAACCTTAGCACTCTTTTCTTTATCAAGCGATGGACATTGCATCATCTATTTAATTTTAACACCTTTTCATATGCATGCTATCTTTATTTTTGCTAAATAAGCAACATATAGTCGACAATGGCATCAAATCACTTATCCATAATCAAAATAAGTTAAAGTCTTAAACAGTTTTAGGTCAAAAATTAAAATTTTAAAATTTTTTTATTGAAAAATTATCATTTATTACTGTTCATCCCGAAAAAGACATAGTCCTAATTTTGGGTCATATCCATTATCATGTTGCCACCCGTCCGTTATCTAGTTGAACTTAATTCATTGCATGGCCACTCAACATTATTAATGAGAATAATTATCAAAGGGCAAAAATGATAAAGAAAAGTATCACTATCTTCCTCTATTTCATACATTCTTCTTTCTGTGACTTAAAACGATCGTTTTATCTTATTGTAATGATTTCAATCACTTGCCTTTACTCAGAAAAGAAGAAAGAAGAGAAAAATCTCTATAGTTAAAAGTTAGTTCATACAAGTTTGCATATTGAGAACACAACACTTTCCAATTTCAATATACTTTAATAGAAAGTCCACAATCATTTGCTTTCTCCTTATTCAACCTTATGTCACTAATTTGTCTACACATTTGCATTGCAAATTACTCAAATCAATTCATCAAGAGCAAGCATAGTGGCCAATGATGATGAAAAACTCCACCCCTTTGAAGCATTGATGAGTGTTGTTGAAATTTTCATGTCATATAACATATATAGAATTTTTTTTTTAAAACATTTATGCTCCTCTCGAAATGAAATTAGTTATCTCAAACATTATCTCACTATAACAGATTAATTAAAATATACGTGATAATAAAATTAATTTACTTTTTAATTAATCATAAAAAATAGACAAAAAATAAAATAAAAATAAAACAACAGATTTTAATTCGTTATTTTCATACATTTTGAATAAAAAACTATTTATTATTTAATACATAGGATAACTCCTCTTAACAGAGTACAATTAAAGTTTTGAACTCAAGATGTTTAATCTAAAATATTTTAGAATTGAATACTTTCTAGAAAGCCAAAATGTTATAAAGCCAAGTCAAAGAAAACCATGTGATACAACAAAAACTTCTTTAAAAGATAAAACCTAGTCAAGTCATTACCCCAAAAATTTTCTCTAAAAACAGAAGCAAATTTAACAGCATGTGATAATTTTGTCACAACTTCCACTTAAAAGTCAACGTAAGTGAGATAAGCACTTAAGCAGATTCCTTACGTTAATAACATTAGTACAGTTAATTAAGTATATGACTAATTCAAGAGAATGTTCTTTGGTTTGAGGTTGTTGTTGAGTATGTAACATTCGCTATCTTGGTACCTTAATCCATCAAACAGAGACATGACTTAAAACATAACCAGATACAATAGAAGTTCTTTCAGGGTTTGGGTCAATTGCCAAACTCTTATAAAAATATCATATATATATATATATATATATATATATATATATGTAAAACCTTCAAAGCCTGTTTGGATTCCTGTTAAGCCTGGATTGACTTTTAATGAGTTACAAATGCAAAAGTTAAATGTAATTTTTTGGCCTCTCAAAAGTGTTTTTATAGAAAAAAAAAAAAATTCCTTGGATCAATTGTTTGGTATAAGTGAAAATGGGGAGAAAATGAGTTGTTTGGTATTTTCTCTTTCATTCACTTTATTATCATTCATTGGATCAATTTTAACTAAATTTATGCATCCAATGAATTAATACAAGATCTTCACCCAACATAATGAAGAAACTTCAATTTCCAAATTCATGTAAATTTTGAGTAATAAGAAAATATCAAAGCAAAGAATGAAGAAAAAAAGGGACTTAAAATAAAATTCTTGACTAAATTGTTCTTTTCTTCCAAAGCAATTTGCTTTGTGGTCAAGAGTAGAAGATACAGTCCCCAATACCATGATAGAGAATGAAAGTGGGAAAAGGCATAATTTAATACCCACATTCAAAGTGACATACCAGAAAGCAAAACAGAAACAGAAACTGTACAATGTCAATCCATCAAGTTAAGATAACATTTGGGTGTTGATTGCATCAATAACCCTAAATTAGACAGACAATTAGTACAGAACCATAGCCATTTAAGATTCAGAAAGATTAAAATCTCAAGTTATAAGCCTCCTTGGATGATTAAAATCAATTAGCATCTCCAAGCTGAAACTGAGATGAGTTCCTTCCTTTGCCAGCAGAGAGCAAGAGATGACTGCTTCTTCTCCACATGAAATCCCCTAACAGGAGCTCTCTGCACCAAACACTCAGCTTGTGCTTCTGTGAAGTTGCTGAATGTGGATGGAGAAAACCCAGATGAGAGAAGAAGGTTCCTCCATGGAGGCAATTTTTCCCTTGATTGGTGGCGACCCAGTATCATTTTCTCAATTGCTGGTTGCACAAAATGCTTCTCAATCTTCTGGAGGACATCTAAGTTCACATTTACAGCATCCAGTGATTCTAGCAATGCTGAATAAGACTGAAGGGCATGGATTAGACTGTGGGGAAATGGTATATCGGTCCGATCACAGCTTCGATCCAAAGTCACCACAACTTTTGGCATAAGCTGCTTGACAAAGCGAAGAGCCAAAGGAAACAATGATGGATGATTTGAAAAAGAAGAAATTGGCCAGTTCACGGCAATGGTCTCGCTATCGGATGACCGTGCTGGCATGGGCCAAGAACCAGAGTTCAATGATTCAATGCTCATAACATTGAGTTCGAAAGATATGTTGATTTCCTTAGCATATTGCTTTAGATTTTCTCTAGTAAAACTGAGCTCTACTTCATCACAAGCAGAGGGTGATACAACCGCAGTAACCTTTAGGGAAGGTACCCCATTACTTCTCAAGGCAAGCTCTTGCATGAAAGAAGCCCATTGCACGCCAAACCCAATATCAAAATCAAATATGTGAATTCGTTCATAACTTTCCACAGCTTCAATGAGGGCTTGATTGCAAGTAAAATTTGCAAACTGAGTGACCGGTGAGATTTCAGAGAATGACTTATAAGCACCAATCTTAAATATGAACGTGATGGGCGAGAAAGCCAACATATTATGGGTGTTTGAATGCAGAAGCAATTGCAAGGCTTCCTTCATGTAGAAAGCAGCCCTCTGAAAAGGCTTACCAATTGGAGAGAGTTGGTGATTGAGCCGCGCCAATATCCCTTGCGCAATTACCGGATTCCCAGCTTCGATCAGCTCAGCAATTTTGAATAGCTGATCAGCTATACTCTGTTGAAGCTGAAGCTGGTGGGTTGCCAACTCGTCCCCAGTGGAGTTCACCTTCTGCAGTTTTTCCGGCGGCATAAGCATTGATTGCCTTTGTTGCAGATGATGAGGAAATGTTTGAAGCTGCGCCTGCTGCCGCCTAGCCAATAGCTCTTGCCCAGAATCTAAAAATGGTAACTTGGGCATCTGGTAACTCTGCCCAATTGTATCAGAAAGGAGGCGTTTTGCTTGAGGCTGAGAGAAAACACGATGCTCTGGCATTTGGGGGTAACTCAAAGGCACGAAAAAAGATGGGTTCTCCGAGAAATGAACTTGGCTTTGGTTTAACAGAAACTGGGGATTGATAACTTGGGGCTTCTCATCAGCCACCCCAATCACTTGCTGCTGCTGAGAAACCAATAGAGGATTACTAGCTGAAGCAGAAAAAATGGGGTCTTGAATTGGAACTGAACCAACCTTTGTGCTCTCTATGTTCTCAGCATTGAATGGGAAACCAGGGCAATTTCCAGGCACAGAAGGGTCAATACTGCTTCCACTGGTAATGGGTTCAAGCTCAAACCCTTGATCCACAACACCAAAGCCTCCATGAAAATCAATATTCTGAGATACCCCACCAGTGCTCTGCAAAAGCTTGCTTAATCCCGCAGATGGGTCTTCAACATCACCCATGATTAATCTCAGAATGCTCTGATCTTGACCTGGGGACTCAGACAGCACACTCTCCCAGTCCTCCATTCGCAGCCCACATTTGTCTGCGGCAGAGTCTAAGGCTGTTGTCTGAGACGGTTTTTCCGACACCGTGGTAGCGACGCCGGTGGTGCTATTGGTCGAACAACCACTGCCGGAGCTGGCCTTGCCGGCGCTGTTGCTACCGAGAGAGGAGGACATTGTGGAGGAGGTAGGAGGGCTTGGGCTTCTTCTGGCGTCAAGTACAGAGGTGGGCTCAGTGCCCACATAGCAATCCTCTTTGCTGGTGGTCCACTTTTGTGGTTGATGCAGAAGCAATGAAAATGAATCTGAAGCTTTACAAGAGAAATTTAACACCCCTTTCCCTTGAAATTCCTCAAAAGGTAAGGGCATGGCCTTCATCTAAGAAAATTAACCAGAAGACAAAGAACGATGATGCCCACAAAACCAACCACCCAAAAGACTCCAGCTTTTCAAAATATCACCTTTTATTCCCCACCCACAAAGATTTCTAAACAGAAATTAGAACACCGGTTTAGCTTTAACAAATCTAAAAACAAGGATTTGAAATTAAGCAGACACAGATGGTGAAAACAAGGTGAAATTTTGGATTTCGAAGAAGAAAGGTTTCAAATTCCAAAAGAAAAACTCACAGACACAAACCGGCAGACACGCAGACTTCAATAGAGCAACATCAGCACCTCAGCTTCTTCTTTCTATCCCTTTCCCGCTTATTAACTAGCAAATATTAGCAGTAAACCCAGAAGGCCATTAATGGTCATGCTTGAGCTTACGCTAGAACTTGAGAGGAGTTTTCTTTTTTCTCTTGGGAGCACTCTTTGTTGCTTGTGTTTTCTTCTGTGATGGATGCGTGCAGCGTATAAAAGTAGTAAAGGGGCCACTTCACTTCTCTTCTCTCTCTCCTTCTCATCTCTGTATTCTACTTTTTATTTTTATGTTTATTTTCACTTTTTTTTTTTTTTTGCGGGGCTTGTGTGCAGACGTAGTTTTCGCCCTGGTTGGTAGGGCTACTATACAACTTTACTGCGTCCGCCCCACTCTCGTAAAGCGCGTGAATAAAAGAGCAGAAAATATTTTATTTTATTTTATTTTTATGAAATGGAGAAAATTAAAATATTATTTAGTTTATTTTACTTTTTTTTTTTTTTTAAAAAAAAAAGAGTAACACACCGCTTTGGTAGCGCGAGTTAGTTTCTGGATGTTATTTCGTTTTCTGAATCCTTTAGCAGGGCGGCCTATGAGACAGGTGAACTGGGTTTTCACTTTCTGCCTGCTACTGTAGTTTCCCATTCTACCCTTCCTTCTTCTCATTGGTTAATTATAGGTTAAAAGAAAAAAAATTAATTATAAATTAACCATAAATAAATTAGCACTTACCCTCAGTAATTTTTTTTTTAATTTATAGTACATTTAATTATGTACTTTATAATTATAAGTTAATTTCCTTTATTAATTTGGAAGTGCTTTCATTTTCAATTTTTTTTAAAAATAATTTGATTTATGTGTTTTGTTCAAGCAAGATCCTTTTGGTAATTTTATCACTGATGGGAATTGGGTTTTGGACTCATACAATGATCCAAGGCTGGCGACAAGCCTGTCTGTCTTGACTATATTTGAGAAGTGAGAGCAAAACAATTGGACTCATTAAAATGATTACATGCATTCCCTTCTGCATTTATTCATTCAATTATTATATTAAAAATTAAAAATAAAATAAAATAAATCCAATCAAGGATGTTGACCCAAATCATATCTAAACAAAGATGAAAATTCTGAACTGCCACCAACTACACCTTGTCACCCACCCATATGAAGCCAAAAATTAAAACTACTATACACTGTGTAAAAAAAAAAAAAAAAAAAGATACACCTATACATTGCATTTGATCACTCTTACCAAATGTAATTCATGTTACCTCTTTTTCTACCATATATATCACTACGTGTATCATTATTTTTGATTGATTAATTAGTTTTTTCGATAAAATAGATACAATAACATATGTGATAGTCTATGCTTATAAAATAAAGAATGTGTATTCTATTATTACTCTAATCTCGAATATGAATTAATAATATGTGGAGAAAGCATAAGAATAAATATAGCCGTTTGTTTATATAATAAATTAGGATTTAATAATTTTGATTACTTTTTTAGGGGTTAATAAATTTTATTAATGATTCTAGGAATATGTATTTATGTATGTTTCAGAAGATAATCGTGCATAGCTTGGACTAAACTCTAGATCGAATGAATAGTTAAGGCAAGACAATAATATATACAATATAAGTTTGAAAGAAGGTTGTGTGGCACAAAAGGGAATTGAAATTAAAGGACTTAGTTTCTTTTGGTTAAAACTATCCTATTGATATGCCTCGCCATAATAATGAATATGCATGTAACAATCACAAACATATGTGAAGAAAGCTAAAGAAACCTCGGTCATTTAAACTGGTTTAACACAATAGTGTAACTTTAAAAGATAAAGTTCTAACATTTTTATCGATAATCTCATTTTTAGATCAAAAGTTCTTGGTTTAAACACTTAGAGCTGCACTTATTTGAAAAGATTGCTAGTTGTTGCTTCTGTTCATTCTGTACTCCATATTGGAGTGTCAAGGGAGATTCACAGGAAGTTTTGCCCTAGAAGGTTAATTAGCAATGAAACAGCAATTTGGCAATGAATAATGGGAACTGGGGAAGAGGGAAAGAGAGGGAAGAAGAGGTTAAACAATAGTTTTCCATAAAGGGCTAATGCTTGGTGACTTAATTATCAAGGTTTCCAACGTGGGTTTTGTTGACATAACTCCAAAGAAAAAACATGCATGTGGTTAACATCTGAAAACAATGGCTAAAGAAAAAGAAAACATGAAGCCATTAGAAGTGAGACACACACTTTCTCAACTTTTGCTTTGTTCAGTCATTCTTATACATCTTTTTCCACACTGCAATGCCTCGACACAGTTACAACCTCATTTGACGTGTTCTCTTATTAAACTTGCTTTTCTTTTCTTGCCATGATTGATGAATTTCCTTCATATATAGCTTTGAATTTTAATGGGTTTTTTTGACCAAGTTTGCACAAGGGCCAAATCTCATGCACAGTCAATGTCCATCACTTTCCACCGAATGTACTTGCCCATGAATAATTGAACATGAGGGATGAAAATGTTTAATGTGTGGAACAATAATGGAAACCCCTGAGGACGTGATATGAACTTAAAAAAGAAGAATTTGACTACTAGTTTTTTTTTTTTTTTTTCCATTATAAATAAGATGAAAAATTAAATTTTTTAATATTAATTTAAGTTAACGTATAAATAAAAAATTTAATTTAATTTAAAGATATAAAAATGTTAAAATTTTATCTCTACAATATTAGTTAATGTGTTAAAACACTTTATAAATCTCACTAGTAGCCATGGTTGTCTTACACAAAAAATTGAATATTTCTTTTTTTCAGATAGCAGAGATGTGGCAGGAAAGAAAGGGGACAAGTTTAGGTTTGGCTTGAATTGTTTAGGGAAACTATGATTTGGACATGTCAGAGACAGGGTTTTGTTTATCTTCCACCTCCCATGTGAACCCTAACAACAACAACCCTTCTCTTCACCCTTCATATGATGAAGTGTAAAGTTGCCCAACTTCAAACTCATTTGCTTGCCTCTCTTTCTTTCCTTTGAGTTTTCTATTCTCAACTTTCAAATTTATCTCTCTCTCTCTCTCTCTTTCTCATTTTGATTTTTCTTTTTCTTTGTTTGTTGGCTAAAGGGTTCTTCTGATAAGTTCTTTCCTCTCATCTCAAGACACCTCACATCTCAAGCAACACAATCAGAAAGGCCTACTCTACACCACATATACCATAACATAAAACTAGTAAAATCTCATAGCCAAAACTTTATCTCTTCATGAAATAGTGTGTACATAGATAAAAACTCATGGTATTGTTTATATATTTTGGGTAACCCAAAAATTCTGATTTTCAATGTGAGAGCTTAGAATAGAGATCACTTGAATATGGATTATTTGCCGTCGTGCAGTCAACTTACAGCCGTCTAATCTATGCTGACTATGCAGCTTCAATATATCGAACGACTGCAAGTCGACTGCAGTGACTGCAAACGATCTAGATCCAGATCACCTAAGGAGCATGTTCAACCTAAATTGAGAAAAGGTACTAACTAATAAACTTTAATCTTAAGACTCCAATAACACTAAGAAAATTCTAAAATTATCCATGATTAAAGAATAATCATAGAACTCATTCATAAGAAAATCTACTCTTATCACCCATAGCCAACCTTAATAACAATTCACTTTTCTTTGAAATATATATATATATATATATATATATATCCTTTATCAGGTAATTCTGCTCAAGACACAGGTTGAGACATTAATATAACACATAACCTTTTTAAAGTTTATGAAATAATTGTCAGTGCTGTCCTAATGTTTTCATAATTTATTGTTTTGGTTGGACATAATATCTTCTTGGCTTGTTTTATATAGTGGCATGCATGCCAAGGTTTTCTAATTGCTTTTCTTTTTTTCTGATATACATATGAGAGTACAACTTTCAGCATTCAAAAATAGAAAGAAACCGATCATTAAAATGAACATAAAAATAAAAAAAATAATGTCTCTGTTGCATTGGACCACATGGGATGGTTAAGGCAGGCAGGCAGATTAGAAAATGGACTAATCGGTGGCACCCTGAAGCAATGACCATCGCTTTTAGATCACGAGATGATTTGATTTCATTGCAACCACTCAAGAAATAAATTAAAATAGAGACAATTAAGTAAATATAATCAGCTAATTATTTAATATATATCACAAAGTGATATTAATAATTTTAGATTCAAACACAAAACTCACAATTATTAAACAGATAATAAAAAACTCATAAATATGATATAAATCGTTCCAATAAAAAAATTATATAAAGTGGTATAAATATCTAAGGTAACTGAATAACCAGCTAATATAACATATGATACAATATAATTAATAAAAATGGTACAAAAATATTTCATTTTAAAAGTGTACACTTGCATGAGGCACATGCATGCAAGGATAAGGATTCTAATTATTAATATTTCAAAAAGATTAAAAAATAATATGGCCTCTCATTGATTAATATATAAATACATAGACAAGTGTATATGAATTTGATTATTATAGACATAGCATTGTCGTATTAAAATACTCTTTACATGAGCTAGGAGTGTCAACGTATAAGACTTTTCATTGTTTAAATTTATGAAATACTAAGTTTTTAAATATTCTAATCAATATTTTATGTGTTGTCTGATGATTTTGTCTTTGACATTATTGCATGTAGTCTAATATTATTTTTTTTTAATTGGTTTCTTAAAGTAGAGCCACCCATATAATTAGAACCACAAATATAATTTCAACTGGCTAAGTAAGATGTTGGCCAATGCTAGTGGGATAGGTGTTAGAAGCCACATTGGTTGATAAACAAATAAAATATCAATTTAATTCACCAAAATAAAATAAAAATAAAATATCAATTTAGGAAATCAATAGGAGGATGCATGTATCCCAAAAGTGGATGTAATTTTTTAATTTAGTGTTCCATTTATGAGTAATTATATATATATATATATATATATATATATTTCATTTTGATGAGCCGAAGAAACTGTTGTATTGATTGTTGAACCGGGTTCATTATGTTTTGCCAGAGAAGGCTTATATTATTGGGTATTGACGCTTAGAGGCCTCGGCCCAGAATTCATGCCTAAAGGTTTCATGGTTGGGCTTAACTTTGGCCCAATGTCTTCGGTTCTGTCGTTCCACCGACAAACATTTGTTGGCCCAATGTCATTTAATCTCCAAATTATTGGTAAATTTAAATTTAAATTTTAATATATTTATGCTAATAAGTTAATATTTAAAATCTAATATAATTTTATTATGGTTTTAAGGCATTTTTCCGCTTTTATCCCTTGAAACTTCCGTCAAAACATCTCTTTAGCTGGGGATATAATAATTATGCAATCTGGGATTGTCACCCTGTAAGCTAATTCTTATCTGCAAGTCAAATTATCGCTCCCTGGTTTGGCCCTTCCGTTCCAAATTCGATCCTTGTGTAAGATATCAACAACCATCTTTTCTTCTTCATTCGTTTGGTTTTTCTTGTTTATCTTTTCTAAGAAAAGAAACGTGAGAAAAGGGGAAGTTTGAAAAACGATTTTTACTTTGATGTTTCCGCTATCTTAAGATCTTATAAGCGATGAAACCTGGGTTCTCATAAAAAATCGAAATTTTCCATCCGATGATCGTCTATTGGGATTTGACTTTTTCACTAGGTCTTTCTGAACATCTACTATTTCCTATACGCTTTTGTTTTTATGGAAAGTCATGGATCAAATTAAATGAAGTAATTTTTGTGCTCTCGTGTTGCTACTGATACCTCTTCTTGTTACTTTGCTTCTTTTGTTCTATTTTGATCCCAAGTTGTTGTAAATTACCGGTTAAAGGTTTACTTGTGTGCAGTATACTTTGAACTTAGGAGAGAATGGCTAAGAGCATCTTCAAGCAGGAACATGATTTTGGTAGGAAACTAGATTTCTAGTGCAGATGCCCTCGTTTTTTCTATTATATACTTCTGTTTCTTATGATATTTTTAGTAATTGGTGTAAAAGTGATGGCATAAATGCTTGATTTTTATTTTGTAGAGAAGAGGCGAGCTGAGGCTGCACGAATTAGGGATAAATACCCAGACAGAGTCCCTGTGAGAATCAAGCTTCAATTTTTATAATCTGAAATTCTGTTTTTGCATACATTAACTTTAGCAATGAACTTGTCATTTTTGGCACTTCTCTTTTTTGACATGATTTTGTACGATGTTTTAATTGATCGCTAAAAAAATAAGAACATTGCAATTTGGGTGAGATTATGTCATTATTTTGTATTATTTTAATTATGTTTCAGGTTGCATTGCCATAGTGTGAATTGTGCTTTTGCTATTATCCCTTGTGTGTAAGAGAGAGATATCTAATTTGGGCATCAGTGATTGAGGTGGGGGACTCCATAAGCCTCTGAAGAAAGGGAAAAATAAAGCAGCAAGAAAGTAAAAGAAAACAAACTTTGACGTTTGTGTTAATCTAATTTTGCTAGAACGTACTGATAAAGATTCTAGTTGGAGAGGCTAAAAGATCTTGAACATCACTTTTAAGCTAGTTAGCACTCTTTTTTTATTATGATTGCTACACTCATGACTCCCTTTTTGAAAATCTAGCTGAAAAGAGGAGTTTTTCATGCCACATTTAGAAGTATCAGATAGAATTGTTTATATTTCTAACTGGTTTTCTGTCTTCCCATCGCAACACTTCACGTGAGCACCCACTGAATTATTATTCTGTAAGAATGTGTTCATTCCTCACATGTTGTTCTTCTTAGGTTATCGTGGAGAAAGCTGAAAGAAGTGATATTCCTGACATTGACAAGAAAAAGTAGGCATACATCTTTTCAAGCATCGTTTCTCTTTGGATCTTATAATTTAGTTCTTACTTGTACTTTAAACTTGAATTATCATGAATAGTCTTCTTTTCTTGATTTTTCACCATCAAAGGTGCAAGCAAATTACTTAATTGTTTTTTTTTTTTTTTTTAAAAAAAAGGAAAAAAGATAGAAAGATAAAAATAACTCTGCTGCCCTCCTCCCTTGAACACTTGCACAAGGGAAAGAAAGAGAAGAAAGCCAGATAATGATATCTTTCTGATAAGTTTTCTGATATTGATACCTTTTCTGAAAATTCATTCCTACATGTTGGGTTGAATACCCATTTGAAATCTGAAAGAAAGTTGAAGAAATTTTGCATTAATGATCTGCTTCATATGATGATAGTAGTATACCATATACTTACAACTAGTGAAGCTGCTGGTAACTTGAAAATTAATAACCTGAATTGCAAATTACAGATACCTGGTACCAGCAGATTTGACTGTGGGTCAACTCGTCTATGTTATCCGGAAAAGAATAAAGCTTAGTGCAGAGAAGGCAATCTTTATATTTGTGGACAATGTCCTCCCACCTACAGGTATCTGTTGTAGAACATAGCCAAGCTTCCTATGCATGTTTGGATCTGTGGGTTTTGCTCATGGACAAGTGTATTTATAGTTTTATCTTTTGACCATTTATGATCATACTGAACAAAGAGGTCCTGGGACATTATCATTCTTAATCCTAATTATCTTATCTTATCTAGCAGAAACAAGAATTGTTTGATTAGTATTAATTCTCAGAAGTGGTACTACTTGCAGGAGCAATAATGTCTGCAATCTATGAAGAAAAGAAGGATAAAGATGGGTTTCTCTATGTTACATACAGTGGAGAAAACACATTCGGGTAGGGAATCAGCTTCTGGTTTTCCTTGCCTCGTCATTGCTTTTTATTTATTGGTTATCTTATAATGTCATTTCCTGTTGCTGTGGCCACAAATGGCCTTCATTATTATGAAATCCTTATGTAATTACGTGTATATAGTATAACTGTGTGAATTTGGGATTGTATATATCAGTGAAACCCAAGTTACTTTCAATTGGATGTATAATGAGGAGCTATAAGAGAAGGAAATACGAGACTTAAGACTACACGTTTGGTTTATTCTTTGGTATCTGATCATTTATTGGAAAAAAAATCATGTCCATTAAGTTTCCTCTTCTCATGTAGAAGAAACCCATCAAAATAATATATCATGTTCATTGCTTAAAACAAGTTTTCCCATTAAATAAATTGAGTGATTAAGACTTGAAATGAATCATTTATTTTAAAATATTTTTATCATATCAATCTTCGTTCTTAATAGAGATAGAAATGGAAATGAACTCGCAGTCAAGTAGAATTATGAACCAAGGAAGCTAAGAGACAGAGAAAACCAGAAAAGAGACAATAATAGTGCAGCTTGGTTCATTTGGAATTTATAGCGTAACAATCCACGGAACTACCAGTATTGCAGTGTGGATGAAGCAGGGCGATAGAATCGAATAGTATCTATCTAAAACGTTTATGACAAGCCCACATGTGTACACGACTCTATTTACTATTGCAGCCACGAAACCACAAATTAGTGGCCAGAAACGTTACGTGACAGAAAAGATCTATATAGCTTTGCTATCAAGAAAAAAAAAAACAGAAAAACTGTGAATCATACAGTAGTTTAAATATAAGATTAATTTTATTTAAAAAATACATCAATTACATTTATTTTTGTTTTTAACATGTGGTTTTTATTAAATTTGAATACCATAACATTATAAAAGTTGTCATACTTATCCTAAAAATGAAGTTTTTGTATAATAGAAAATGAGGAGGTAGGCCTATCCAAAAAATATTATTTATTCTCAAGTAGACACATAAATTGCTTACACCTCTAGCTTTTATATATATTTTTCTCTGACCACTCCCATTTCAATATTTTAAATTCATCTCTTATTTTTCCTGTCCAAATATAGATTCGGGATTTCGACTGGGCCACCAGTGCTGATAAACATGAGCTCACTTGCGGGGGCTCTGTCTTCTCCCGCCGTTGGTCAACCGCATCATCCTACATGGTTGCGCGGTTCAATTCCCATAGCGAAACGCACCCCAGCACCTTACTTCTTCAAGTCCAGAAGCAGAAGGTCAACGCCTCGAGCTGCCTTGGTCGAAGCAACACCAAGGTCCCTCCCTCCTGCCCCAACAAGAGATGTCCCCGTTCGGGTCCCTGCTCTCCCTGCAGACCGTGCCAATGACCTTCAGGCAGAGGCCAGAGCCATGGCTCGTGCCGTCAATGCTTCTGTCTACAGTCCTGAACTCCTTGCCTCCAAACATGGGTCTCAACCCATCAAGGTCTTCAATTTAATAAGAAATTCAGCTCACTGTTGTGATTAGAATTTTGGGTTTTGGCTTAATTTTCAACCCATTTGTAATTTGATTAGGTGGTGCGGAGGACAATGCAAATTCTAACTGCGTTGGGTTCTTTTGGATTGAAACTCTTTTTAGACCAGAGAAATGGAGTGCTTGATAAAAACAAAAGACTTCGCGCGGTTGAGTTGAGGAGGATATTTACACGGCTGGGGCCAACTTTTGTGAAACTTGGTCAGGGTTTGTCCACCAGGCCTGATATCTGCCCACCTGAGTATTTAGAGGAGCTTGCTGAACTTCAGGTACCATGTTGGTGCTAATCTTGTTCAGTAGCATTTATTAAGGATTTATTGGAAATGTTAGTTTTAGTTTCATTAGTTCAATGACCAATACCAATTTGCAGCATGCATGATACCTTTTGCAACACTTATTCTGTGCATGGTATCATTGTGGACATCAACGAAATTGATGTAAATGCAGTGAACATTTTTTCATCATTGTTGTTATGGCATGTTTTCTGCTGTGAAGATGTGTGTGAAGGGGTTTGATATCCTTGACCAATTTTGTGGTTGATCAGGATGGTTTGCCAACCTTTCCCGATGAAGAGGCTTTTGCATGCATTGAGAGGGAATTAGGACTCTCTCTTGAAGCTATTTACTCTTCTATATCTCCGTCACCCATAGCAGCAGCCAGTTTGGGTCAAGTTTATAAAGCTCGGCTCAAGTACTCCGACAAACTTGTTGCTGTCAAGGTGCAACGCCCTGGCATTGAAGAAGCTATAGGATTGGACTTCTACTTGATAAGAGGGCTAGGATTTTTCATAAATAAATACGTGGATGTGATCACCAGTGATGTTGTTGCACTTATCGATGAATTTGCACTCAGAGTTTTTCAAGAGCTCAACTATGTGCAGGTCAGTTCTTCTGACACTACATATGTATGTTAGATACAGGCAAGCATGCCTCTAATAACAATTGCTTTGCTTCTAGAAGTATGAAGCATCTTATTTTTTTCATTGCTTATTATTTTCTTCCCTAAGGATCAGGAGAAGGGCAAGAATCTTATGATTTCATGTCTTATGTTAACCAGCAAACCTCATTTTTTTAATTTATATGAGACTTTTTTGGGATTGAATGTTAATTTTGACAGGTTCCTGCAGGAGGGACAGAATGCAAGGAGGTTTAGAAAATTATATGCTGACAATGAGGATATCTTTGTCCCAGATGTCTTCTGGGATTATACAAGTGCCAAAGTACTGACGATGGAGTGGGTTGAGGGGGTCAAACTAAATGAGCAAGAGGCTATTGAGAAACAAGGATTGAAAGTCTTAGATCTGGTGAATACAGGCATACAGTGCAGCCTCAGACAACTTCTTGAGTATGGTTATTTCCATGCAGATCCTCATCCCGGGAATCTTTTGGCAACACCTGAGGGAAAGCTCGCTTTCCTTGATTTTGGGATGATGAGTGAGACTCCAGAAGAAGCAAGGTCTGCTATAATAGGTCACGTTGTTCACTTGGTTAACCGCGACTATGAAGCGATGGCACGTGACTACTATGCTCTTGATTTCTTGGCTAGTGATGTTGATGTAACTCCAATTGTACCAGCACTTAGAAACTTCTTTGATGATGCACTTAATTATACTGTGAGTGAACTGAACTTCAAGACACTGGTTGATGGCCTGGGAAACGTTTTGTATCAATATCCCTTTAATGGTGAGATAATGCTATGTTTTTATTGATTTCTTATCCTCATTTGCTATTCTATTTTTGTATAACTTCACCTTTCAGTCTTTTGATTATTGCTCTTTAATTTTACAAACGACTTATTTGATCATTTTAATCATCTTATACCAATAACAGAAAAGAATAGAATGTTGAATTTCTATTTCAAGACTTCCATCTTGTTTCTTGCACTTTAGTGTCTGATGGTTTTGCCTTGCTGAGTTTTTTCTTGCAGTCCCAGCATACTATGCATTAATATTGAGGTCACTCACTGTTCTAGAAGGTTTAGCGCTTTATACTGATCCAAATTTTAAGGTGCTTGCTGCATCATACCCGTATTTTGCTAAAAGGCTTCTAACTGATCCAAATCCATATCTAAGAGATGCACTTATTGAGTTGCTTTTCAAGGATGGGAGGTTCAGGTATTCATTCTTCTGTTATCTTAAATTTGCATGACTTTCTTTTGAAGTTGGTGTTGGAGAATAATTTGGTCTTGCTGCACTTATATATCCATTGATTTGGTCCCGTGCAGATGGAATAGACTTGAAGACCTGCTCGTTCAGGGGAGAATGGACAGAGATTTCTCTGCCAAAGAGGCTTTACAACCTGTTCTGAAGGTATTATTGAGTCCGGATGGTGAAGAGCTCAGAACTTTAGTTATCAAAGAATCTGTCCGTGTAACTGAAGCTTTTACTCTCAGCACAATTAATGATACATACAAGTCCATGCCTGACTTTATGAGGGGTCTTGTTTTTAATGGCAATGCAAATGGACCCCTCATGATATCAGATGCCGAAATGCAAAGCTTGACAGAGTTTAGAGATCAAGTTCTTAGGATATGGGGACTTCTGCAATCCTCTGAAGATTTTGATCCAGCTCTTTTGCTTCCTATCCTACAGGTAAGAGTCATCATTTCGCGTGATTCTATTTCTGCAAACTATGCCTTATACTTAGGAGTTGTAATGGTTAAGAAAGAATGTGCTGTTTTGAAGCAAAGGAAACGCTAGTTACAGAATTTAGAAAGGAATGTTTAAAATTGACATGAGTTACCAGTTTAAAGAATCTTATCATTGAAATATTTTTAGTTGAACTGGATTGAGCTATTTGATTCAGAATTGTCATTATTTGATGGATGTTACATGATGTCATGTGGCCAGATCCTTCAACAACCTGAGGCACGCAGCATTGGGGGACGTGTGGTGGGTGGGATGACTCAACGTCTCGCAGCACGCTTTCTGCAGCAAGTGCTTCGAGTACCACGAACAACTTCTACACAGACTGCGTCACTTTCTACAGATTATTCTAGCTAAGGTATGCATATTGTTTATGTTCCCTCTATAAATTGAATTGATTTGCAATCAAAAACATCATAAGATGCCACACAATGGTATTCTACCCTTCTGCTTACATCGTTTGCTTTTATCTTCTCCCCTCTTTTCTTGTCAGGAGATTGTGAAAGGACAGTGGAGTGTCAAATTTAGCAAAAGTAAGAAGTGGATTCTTTACATATAGTTGGATTCCTTTTTGTTTGAAATCTTCCAATTTGATCCAAAAATGTGTATATATTACTGATCATTATTAATGTTCTCATTACCATTGGTATTGGGAGATCATAATTATAATAATATCTGTTGATTAGGCTTTGCTATCTTCTGCCCCATCTCTTGCTCTTTATTCTCATCTCTACTGCATAGTCAGAGTAATGAAGGCCATACTTATTCTCATTCTAGTTCATTCAGTTGTCTCAAATGTTACATATTCTTCTCAATAAATCTTGTGCAATTCAAATTCAAATTAGTCAACGTCCAATGTCACGTTAAATACAGAATAGTTTTTCCAACAACAACAATGTTGTCAAAATTTAATTTGATAAATTAATGTCTGATTTGCATTGTATCTCTCTTAACCTCTGAAAGGTCACGGACAAACACACACAGGGGATATATATATATATATATATATAACATATGAGCGTTTCGTGGGGACAACGGTGGCTAAGCCTTCCGAGGTTGCTCGACTTTTGAAGGACACACCCCCTGCCCTTGGAATCCGAGGGTCCATTACCCAACAGCAAACAAAAAGCAGCACTCACCACCTGATTTCAGTTCTCAAAGGAAAAGGGGGATACCATTGCATTGCAAACATTCTTTTCCTCAAAATTTATATCATAGTGGCGAAAAGAAACTTAATAAAAATTACCTTAAATGTCAAATTCAGTGTACCACTTTCCAGAAGGATTCCTCTCAAGTTTAAAATTGAATCAAGTGAATCCATAAACACCGATGTCAGCAACTTAGTCCAAACAGAAAATTGTACTGACAACTCTCGACCTACAATGGCCAACCAGAACAGAGATACACCATTAAGGGAGGGCAAGGGCATGGTTTTGGCGGCTATACGCGTAACACATCGGTCCATGACCACGTGGCAATTGAATATGTCACATGGGTTTGTGCCACGTGTTCTGTTTGGCCGGTATTGACGGTTAGGGCACTCTCTTGTGTCCCTTGTTAAAGGAACAAAGAGGTACATGCATGTACGTAGCTTGGTACTGCAGTTGCACTGATATTCTTTTCTAAGCCCTTCAAGGCTAGATACTACTTTAAGTCGATCACATGGCAAAAATCAATTTTGGGATATAGGGTTTATTCAGATTTCGTTGCTTCATTATTTATAGTTGATTAGGTCAGATTCAATAAAAACAGCAAATCTCTGATCTTAAATACCGTCTTTGGTTAAAGTTTCCTTGGAAAGATTGTGATATGTAGTAGGGGGCTTACCAAGGCTAGTATTTAGAGTTATTTACATATTATTTATTAATAAAATTTTTATATTATTTATCAGAGAATTTGAACTCATTTTTATAAGATATGATTTTAGTCATTGTATAATTTAAAATACAATGTATATTTACTTATTTATATGATGAATGTAAATGATTTATTAAAAGAGAAGAAGAGGTAAAACATAAAGTAGAGTACTTTGGTAAGATAAAGAAACTTTAAACTCCATCTAGCTAGGTCCCAAACAGGCATGCTTTTCGGGATTACTTGGAGTTTGATTAATTTGCTTGCCAAACTGGCGCTGTTGTCTCTTCCAAATGCACTCCTTCTTGGTGCTTTAAATAGCGTCAATCCCACAGCAAAGAACCTTAAAACCTTCAACCATAAGATGATCCCAAGACAATAATCCAGGGCCTCTTCTGCTGATTAACACAAAAGCTATACACATCAGACTGAAGGGCAAAATGTTACACATTACTGTTTACCTCTCTATAGCACACGTATATATAATTGTTAGGTCCAATTAAATATCAACCACTTTAAAAAATTTAAACAAATTTAGTTAAATTCCATGGATCCAAGGAATTTATATAGAAGTGATCAATATGAAATTGTTGGGGATATTAAGTAGTGACTAATTAATCAACCAAAAAGTGTTTAAACTTTTCCTTGATTAATTTAGTATAATACTCTTTGTAGTTTTCCTAGGTTAAAATATTAGGCCGGCAAGGGCAAGAAACAAGGGGGCATTTGCCATTCAAATATTGAGAACTCTAAAGAAAAGGACAAGAGGAATGATCGAAGTTCCTCGGTTTAACTAATAAAGTAGGCACTAGAATTCAAGATTTTGTTTAATGTCCAACTTCGCATATAAAATTGCCTCTAAATTATTCTGAAGCCATTTTTCGAAAATAAAATCTCTTTTGTTATTTTGGATTATCTTAATCTCTCTCTCATACATTCAAGTATATGTATCACCGAAATTGATATCTCTTTCTTCTCTTTCCCTCTCTTGGGAACCAGGAAATTGAAATGTCAGAAGGAAGGGACAAGAGGTAGAGGTAGACCACCATATCTTCATTTTCTCCCTTTACATTCATCCACACCCTGCAATGTTCTGCAAGAAAACCTATTGATTTTCTGAAGTTATGCTCAATAACTTTAGTCGTGCTACAAATACTTGCTCTCCCAAAAGTTCAGATTCTCTCACTATAGCATGTCCTCCGCATACCTTCTCCTTTTCCTTCTGTGCATTTCCTTGCATGCATGCCATACCCGGAGATTAGGCACTTCTGATAAGAACCTGGAGAAGAAAACCCATATCTCTATCAAGGTTAGTTATCTTATATATATATATATATATATATATATATATATATATATATGTATATGATCTTACCATAGTTTTTCTTTCATATTGAAGAGTTCATTAGATAAGCTTATAAGCTTTCATTTTATTTTATTTTATTTTATTTTTGGGTGCAGAACAATGATGAGAAGAACGGTTTAACCCCTTCAAAGCAACTTGGATTGCTGAAGAATGGGAAAAAAGGTGTGGTGACTCGGTTGGATGCTGCTAAATCTCAAAAGACAAATGAAGACAGAAGAAGTATCAAGCTTAGGGCACTCATCAAAGTTAAGGAAAAAGCAGCTTTAGGAACTAAGTCACATGTTTCAGTTTCTTGGCGTGTGCCGCACAAGAAATCTAGCGAGAAAAATCCAGGGTTTAACTTGGATTATTCACCACCGAGGACTCATCCGCCTTCTCACAACTGAGCAGAATCAAATTTTTCATGCATTTTCCTCCCATGCAGACATGTATGGCCTCGCCTCCCATGCATATTCTAGGGTTGAAATGTTTAGTTTTCACGGCATTTATATATATATATATATATATATATGATGACTACATAAACTGATATATATGAGTTGGGCTAGCTATTGGATTTTGATCACATGTTCTATTTTAATGTTCATCTGATAGTGTTTTTCAGCAAAGGTTTTACCTATTTAATTAGTTTGTCAATCTAGCTATATAATTAGGCTTTTATATTTTATAATTAATTAACAAGAAGATCATGGTTCATACGATATTATTTCTCCTCCTTCTGTTTCTTCATTTATTGACATATATATCCATGATCATGATCTTCATTTGCACTGCTATTATAAAAGCAGTAATGGCTGAAAGAAGATTTACCCTTCTCTCTCATTTGCACTTCTATTGTGGTTTAGGGTCAAAAATTATATGCATGCATGGCCATTAATACTAGAGATAAGATACTTTTCCATCAAATGCTTTGAAGTTCTTTAAAAAGCATAAAAATTTAAATTCTTACAAGTTGACTAACACTTTCAAATATAAAATGATTTGTAAAGATCTTGCACCTCTAAAAAGAAATAATATTAAATATCAAATATGGGTAACAATCGTGTTTGATTTGTATAATTATTTTATTCCTAAGTAAGATTTCTTTTAATAGATCGATGAATGCTAGCTAGAGCAACTTGTATCTGAAGAGGTAGTCCGACATAAGATGCAACAGTTTCAAGTATGTCTCCTAAGAATGTTAATATAATTATAATCAAACGGCTAAGGTGAAACTTAAATTCCCAATAAAATTAACCAATTGGGATTGAGAAAAATGAAAAAGTAAACATTCTTGTTAAAACAAATGCAGAACATATACACCAATCAAATAAGATTAATGTGACATTTTTCTAATAAAAAATAAAAGAAAAGAATTTGGCAATTCCAATATGCCAAACATATAACATGAAATTGAATGAATCAACTTTTCCTCAAAAGTCTTATACAAGGTAATAGTCATGGCTGACTCACATTTTCTCAAGAGTCAAGACAGAGAAGACTGCAAGCCAGAGTTAAATTAATGAATTAACTTTATATTAATGATACATGTTCAAACTATATGCATTATGACTTTGTGTTAAATTTGATATTTTAGTTTTATAATTTAGAATTTAGATGTTTTATTATTATTTTATTAAATTATTAACTTACTAAAAGAATCAAACAACAGTAATTTTGGTTTGATTTAGTTTTCATTATAAAATTTTAGCACTTCAAACTAAGGCACACTGCATAACAAATATTTAGATAAAAATGGATTTAGATTTCCTTAAGACAAATATTTAGAAAAAGAAGCATTAAAAAGTTGTTAATACCTTTAATCATTTCGACTTTTAAGGAACCAACATCTATTGATTAAATATTTGTATGTCTATAAAATAAATTACTTAACGATTTTTTGTGTTATACAAGAGAATTCAATTTTAAATATCTTATATATTATTTAAACCTTTTACAATTAGATTATATTATTGTATATTTTATTTTGTTATCTTTTTTTTTTTAAAAAGGAAAGCCACCCTACATCCATTCCCAATCTCTCTACAAACTTTTCCCGCTGAAACTGGTGTCAAATTCAAAATTTTGCGACTCGGAAGTCAGAATCAGAAAAAGGGCTCAGAAACGCCGAATTTAGTTTGAGAGAAGACAAGAGATTGGCAGTTGGTAGAGTTAGAAAGAAAGAGATGGATGTGAAGAACGATGGGTCATCTTTGGATTCTCTCATTGCTTCCTTCAATTCTCGCATAACTGAGCTTCAAGAGCTCGTTATTGGAAGAAACAGTTAGCTCATCTTCGTCTCATCCCCAATTTCCAACCACTCTCTTTTTCCCTCTTTTTTCTTTTTACTAATTAACTGAAAGAATCTGGTTACTTTTTGCATTGCAGTGTACCCAGCGAGCAGCATTACTGATCTGTCGGCGGTGGACACTGCGCTGAAAGCCATGGAGCTTCAGGTGCAGGCCATTAAGGACCGCTTGCGCGAAGAGACAGAGGCAATTCCTAAAGCCAAGGCAGGCACCTCTTTTAACTCATTTCAATATTTGGTTCTCTAATATTCGGTTATATTTCGTGTAATTTTTCTTCAAATTGAATCCACTTCGTTATTCCCTATGTTGAATTGCTGTGCTGAGACCCCAGATAAAGAGCCCCAGCTTAATTGCTGTTTCCCCGTAAGAGGGGTTTATTCAATTTTACAAGAGTGAGTCTCATATTGTGCTCTGATTTGGTGATTGGAAAGCTTAATAAGATAAAAATTGATTTCTTTTTAACTAGTTTTTGGTTGTGGAAAAATATTTTTTCTTTCATCTGAATGTTTCTAATCGTTGACTTTTATCTTGTTGGTTAGTTTTCATCTCTTGATCATTGTTTTCCCTGAAAAAGATCATTCTTTTAGGTCAGCCAAAAATGAAAACAATCACATGGTTTAGAGAAGAAAAGCTTTTTAATTAGTGCACTCTAGAACAGAATTTCCTGGAAGACGTGGAAAAAGTAAATAATAATAATAATTATTTTTTTATTTTTTTTTTGTGTAATTTTATTTTGACTACTGACTCCAAGTGGGTTCGGACTGAGGTAGTAAATCCAATGAGCTGGTCGACTAACTTGTTCAGCAGCTTCAATTGTTGACCATTGTAGGCACTCATCAATGCATCGCTTCAGCAGCAAAAGAAATTGCAGAATATGTCTCTGCATGTTCCCTCAGTTATGCCCGATAGAATGGCAATGTCAAACTCAGATCCTCCTAATCGATGGTAGTTAATCTGTCCGTTTTACTCATTTTGATTTGTGCTAAGATGGTGTGAGTCTAACTGTTGTTGTTACTCAGTTTTTTACCTGGATTTTCTGGACAAGACCCTGGACTTGAGTCTCTGAAACTTGTTGACGAGCCTGCAGCACTACCAAAGGTGAGAGAAACCTGTTCCAGTGAAATGATTATTTTGAGATGTGTCGAAGTAGCAAGTATTCAAAAATCTTGTAAGCTAGAGAGGATCAAATGGTAGCTGCAAGAGAAATCTGTTGAAACTTGTTCTGTTGTTCCTTAGACTGTAGTTCTACTACCTTCTTATTTTACCAGGTTATATGCACTTGTGATAAACCCATCCCATCTTGTTTAGGTTTGTTACAAGTCAAGGTTTGAATATTACTTGATAACCTTCTAGTTTTGAGACCATCTTAGTTTAATGTTGGCTTGGAAGTCTTCTCCTCTTCCATGGTCCACCATCTTAGTCTTTTTCTACTACGTCTTCTAGAATACTCTGTTTGCCTGTAGGAATTGATGCCGTATTATTTTCTTTACTTGACCAGATGAATGAGGACTCATATTTTCTTTGTCATTTTTCATCATTTTTAGGAAAAGAAAGGTCGTGGTTCTCCACCATTGTGTTACATCACTGGTCATGAATTAGACTCCTTATCATCGTAAGTAGCTCTGTATCTTATTGTTAGACATATGATCTATGTGGTATATCATGGGATAGCCCGTATGCATACCTAAATTGTATGATCTATGACTATATGAAAGTAGTGAATGGGCATGGACTTTCATGTTCAATTCAATCAAACATCTATAAATTAAAAAGAAAAGAAAGAAGAAAGAAACTGTCGCAGTTCAAGTATCCAGCGCTTTTGGCTCATGAAGATAAAATTAGTTGAGGCAATGCAAAAATCCTTGCAGGCAGGTGTATTGATTGAAAGGTATCATGAAGCATTGATTTTTGGTCATTGACAGGAAAAACATCTATTTAGCGATGGCAGTCTAAACCTATATAAACAGCTACACATTTTCTCATTACCATCGCCTTTTGTTTACTGTTTTTATGATACTTGTGCATTATAGATATATGAGAGGCAGGCTTACTCTAGAGAAAGTGAATGCAGCAATCAATGATATGGCATCTTATGCTGAAGCAAATGCTCACCTTGTTGCTGCTCCCAAAAAGAAGGTTGATGATCAAGTTTCCTTCTGGTTGTAAATTATATTTTGTCTGAGTTTTCTCTTGTGATGACAAACTGTTTTCTTCGTTCATGAAGCTGGCAGAAAATCTTTGGGAAAGAGCCCTGGTGAGTGAAATCTCAGAATTATGCCTTGATTCTTCTGTTGCCGAATAGAAGCTTCTTTCCTTTTCATTGCTTCATCTCTTTATTCTTCTTCGAGTTAAAATTGAAATCACCAATGAAGGCTAGTCTTAAAATCACTCACTGTTGTCCCAAGACATCAGCAAATTCCCTCATCAAGGCTTTCAGAGTGATAAAGCAATGGACTATCATCATGTTATAGCCTATGGTTAAGTTCTTGAACGCAAAAAAAAAGAAAAAAAAAAGAAAAAAAAGAAATCTTTGGCAAGATCCATTTAAGAGTTTACAACTTCTGCTGCATTTCACCCATTAAATTAGAATTGATGAGGTTTGGTGATCCTCCACCATGGACTTTGTAGTTGTAGACCCTCCCATGGCTAGTCCTATGCCGTTTCTAGTTTCAAGCTTCCAAACATTGTATTTATCCATCAATATATTAAAGAGAAAAATGAAGGTTCTAAGTTGCTTTACAAATTGCAGGAAATAAGAGATATTGCTTCTGTGGAAGGGGTAAAGGGGAAACACTTCTTTCTTGAAACTGACATAAAAGGTCCAGCACTGAAACTTGACAACACTGGAAAAGCAATACTGACTGTGAGTATCCTTGTCTATCCAACCTTTGTTTTTGTTCAACACAATCTCGCTTTGTTAATACTAGTGAAGTTATTTGAACAGCACCATAATGCCAATATTTGAACTGATCTCTTTGTACTGATTGTCCTTGTGCACACCATATCATTTTCCTTTTCCTCCTTATAGACCAGATAGTTTCAGAAAAATTCGCCATATTTTCTTTGTAGTCAAGACTTAAAGGAAAACTGGGACTGAAACATGAGAAGAGGTGAAATGGGTTGATCCAAAAATCACTTCCTGCCAATGCTTGGTCAATTTTAACATCATATTAAGTCGAATCGATGAGTGACACACAATATTTTGCAAATGCTAGAGTTATGGTTATAGAGCCTTGTTTGTTGTATGGTGTTCTGCAGGTCCTTCGTCACCTTGGCCGCATTAGTGAAACTCGTGTCGGGCATCATCGTGTCATTATTCTACAGAAGCCTCAGTAAATGGGTCTTGCTTTGTCAAAACCCCCATAAATTGATGTACAAAGGAAAATTCAGAACAGATCGTTCTGATTTGAGATGCATCCACTTGTTTTAACATTCAAGTTACTTCTTTATTTCTGGAAGTGTTGTATTTCTTGAGCTTGGGTTATATTCACTCAACAATTTTCCTTTGCTGATACTTTAGAATGTTTGATAGAGCACTCTTCTTACACTTTTGTTTATCTGCTAATGTTAATGGGTGCATAATTTTAACGAAAGGAGCTCGTCCCATAATTTTGCACTTGTCTTATTATATAAAGGCTTGGCCACCAACAACCTTGTATAATTATAAAGCCCTCTTAGTATTTCGTTCTCCTTTTCTTCGATCTTGTTGGCAAATACAAGTTAAATTACGAGACAGTGATTTGGTATGTTGAGGACAATTTTCACGGTTTTGATCAATTCGAATGTTATGATGCAAGGTTTAGCATATGAAGTAGGATAATAAATTTTATTTTATTATTTTTTGAATTTTTTTTTTAAAATATGAATTATGTAATACTTGTAAATTATATAGAAATAACCTATGTAAATATATCATTATTACTTTCTCTTTTTTTTTTTACACCCTTTACATTGTTTTTATGGGAATTATATGCACCACATGTATAAGAGATATGTTATCTGTATCATCTATATCATAGCCATAGCCTGTGGCTCTTGGGTCATTCCTCTTTGCTATGCGTGGTTTTGTGGGGTTCATTTTGATTGGACATGGAATTTTTTTATGTATACCTTGTTTGAGTAATATTATTCTTAGTGAGGAATCGAATGGCTCTGCAGCCTGCGGTAAAGACAGGTCTTACGTTCGGCTTGGGAACCATGTTTGGCGTCATGATAGCAACGCGTTGGCGTTTCAGCAATCAAGACGGGCGCCGCCCCCGTTGTCCCAAACAAGCCCTTAAAGAGAAAGCTGCTGAAGGAACTCCACTGCTGGACGAGGCAGCAACAAAGCCAGCAACTATAAACAATTAGTGGCAAAGCCTATGTTGTTGTGCATTTCTCAATACCCTCTTAGTACCCTCTTACTAAATAAACTGTGGTGTTTTGTTTCTATTTCTTTGATATGTTCTACTTCTCCCTTTCTTAAGAATATAATTTTGATCTTCTTTTTGGTCACCTCTTAGGGTTATATCAGTGTGTTTCTTATCATATAACTTTGATCTTCTTATGGCACACCCTATTTTTGGTACACCTCCTGTGTCCAGACACATGTGGTGTGTGTCTAGAAAAAAGAGGTGTGCCAAAAGAAATGAGTTAACGGAGCGTCATGTCTAGTTAGAATAAAGTAAAAATGAGATATGGCCCTCTGAATATCTGAGACAGCCAGCGTTTATACTGAACATAAAGCAATAATGGTTCGCCTATTTCCAAGGAAAGCAACGGAACATGGTATTCAGAGACAGACTGAGAGAAATAAATACATGACACTTGTTACCATGTCACATGAAAATGAGCTTAAAATAACTCAACGACCATACACTTTGAATCTTTACCTGCCAAATTAAATTATATTCAAACACTATTACATGTTTATATATATAACTTAAACGTTTGTATCAGATGAAGTAACAAATTCCCAGTTTTATGTACCACATTTTTGTATCAGATGAATTACCTTGAATGTTTCTTTTCTTGGATAGTTGAGATCGATGGTCCCCAATAATTATCTGCAACCTATCATATATTTTGCATCAGTTTTTAATGATTCAACCAACAGGTTTATTGTGCAAACATCAAAACTCAACCTGCAGAAATCATAGGTTTGGTCTTACACATGATTATATATATAAATGTTTGTATCAGATGAAGTAACAAACTCCCAGGTTTATGTACCACATTTTTGTATCAGGTGAATTACCTTGAATGTTTCCTTTCTTGGATAGTTGAGATCGATGGTCCCAATAATTTTCTGGTTACCAATGTTGGGGTGCATTAAAGTTGAAGCCAATTAAAGCCCAACGGTGTTTAATTAAACTTTTTTCTTACATTATCTGCAACCTGTCATAAATTTTTTTATAATGTTAAGTGTCCAACTAGTCTTTGCTGTAGAAGTAGAAATCTCACGGAAAATGTGCTATTATCCATCAGCTCCCCACACCTGCTTCCTTGTTCACCCTCTATTCCTCTCTTGTATCCTCAGACACCTGCTTTAACTTACTGTTTTCAATATTAGATCTGACTTGATTTATTATGTATACTTGTTTTGGATCACAACGTTAGCAAATTCTGCCAGTCTCCTCCGATGTCTAATTAGGACAACATGGGCTGCTGCTATACCAGGAATGATAATGTCTTCACATACAGAGACTTTACAAATTAATGGCATTATATTTGGTTGGTGTATCAGTTCTAGTTTGTGACATTTGGAGCATGTTTGCTTCTCCTGTTCTCTGTCTTTCATTTTTGGTGAAAATAAAAACAAGGATTAAGAACATGTTTGATTCCGGATCAAAAAATTTAGGTTGTGGGAGTAAATCTATATGATAGTTGTCTCTTGAAGTCTCAACTATGTGACAACAGCTAATCATCTTTATGTGTTTAACATTATATTTAGAATCAATTAATTTGATTTTAAGTAGACAAAATTATAAGGATGATAATTTTTTTTAATTAAATTTTAATATAATTATAATTTCAAGATTTAAAATCGAGATTTTTGATCAAATTATAACAATCCATTACCAACTAATCTACCTACTATGATAATTCTATTTATTTGTGACACATGAAGACTAAATGAATTTACTCAATCTCAAATTTTTCTCAAGTATGCTTTCTCTCCTCTATTATTGTGATTGGCACTTGGATGCATTGACATTAATGGGGCAACTTTATTAGATGACTAAGAGATTGTTACACATAGGAAATTAGTTAAAACTGAAAACAAGGGTAGATCTATTGTAGGAAAAAGAAAATTTTAACTTAAAAATTTATTTAAGTCTCATTAACTATAGGATTAGTGAAAGAAACAAAGTTGGAAACTGCAAAAGACCAAAGTAGACGAAGCATACATAGGTTTCTATTATTATAGCGTGGGGACAAGATTGGAGAATCGTGCATGATTCATTAAATTCATTTAATACTAACTAGAAAGAGGGGTTCATGTCATTGGACGTATTTCATGTTTATTTATTTATGCGTTTAGGGTATGTATGTATGTGCCATATCAATGGGATACCCTACAAGATATGACACTTGAAGGATCACTTCCTTTCCCAAAATTTGAAAACGACATGATTTTGTGGGACTCTTAGCCCTTGCTACGGTACTGTGGGTCAAAATTGACTGCACTTGCCAACCAATAATTAACTCATTTGCAGATTTTATCTCGATTTGGTGGCTTGTTTTGTTACTAGGTTAGGAAAAATCATTTCCACACTCAAATTTATACGTCTATTATTTTAGTTATAATATAAAGATAAAATTATAAATAAAAAAAATAAATATATATAATATCAATTTATTGGGTTAGGTTTCCTTTTATTATCAAGCAAATTAGCTATTGAATTAATGCTCAATTTTTTTTGTCATATAAAATAAAATTATTTTATCGAGATGACACGAGATGGAACAAGTCTCAAGATAAAATCAAAACACAAAAACTCTTTTAATATCATTCTAAGTCTCTTAACCCGTACAAAATATTAGGGTGCATTTGATATTAATATTAAACAGTAAAAGTAAAATAGTACAGCATAAAAAGTTAAGATATAGTATAATTTTTTATACTATTTACTATTTATTGTTTAATGTATTGAACAAATTTTTTTATATTATTTGTATCTAATTTATAGTAATACTTTATATTATTATTTTTTAAAAAATATAAGAAAATTTTAATATTTTATAATAATTAAAATAATTTATAAAAATATAAAATTTAAAAAAAACGTTGTTGGTCGCTTACCATTGTTGGTACTTTGCCGGTCACCGACCGTTGTCAACACTTCGCTGATTGATAACCATTGTTAGGACTTACCGCCGTTGATTTAATGAGTCAAGGTATAAAAGATTGTAAGATAATTTGAGAGATAACTAAGTTAAAATTTCTGTCTAATACTCTGGACAAATCCTTGTCCCATGGTTTGGTGAATAACAAAAATTTAAAGATTTATCTAGTACCATAAACAAATTTTTGTCCAGTACTATAATCTTTTAAGAAATTAAACAAGAGATAAATTTTTTTATACTATCCAATTCTTTATTTTTTAGCGAATCAAACGGATCCTAAATCATTTTATCCTATATTCATCCCTAAATCTACTTTTCTACTTCATCTCTACCAAGTAAATTTTACTCCTACTTCAGTTTATTGCAAGACATGTTGCTCATTTTGATACAACACACACACACACACACACACACATACATTTAACATTATTCTTTCCCCACACACAAAAATAAAAATTATAATCTAGGTCAAACTACCTACTTTTGATGCCTAAATCAACTTTCTTGATCCAACGTTATGGGAGGGAAGCAATAACCTATATCCATATATCTAAAATACTAACATAAGAAAAAGGGTGTGACATGGCGCATTGCAAGAAGTGATATCATTCCATGATCATGCCCCCATAATATATCATTTGAGATGTGATTTCTTCACAAAATCATGACTCCATTGTCTTAGAATGAAAAAAAAAACCATTTTCAAAGGAAAAGGATATGAAAACAAAGATTTTGTGGCTCAGTCTGTGACTATAAATGTGTCTTCAGTTTCAAATTGACTACTTAAACAACCAATCGAAAATTAATATTACATTGAATTGCACAAACCATGGAAGAACAGATTTAAAATTATATATCATAACATCTTCAATGAACACATGGAATAGACCAACAAACATGAGTCCAAGTTGAGTTTGTTGAATCTACCCACAAGTTTAGCATAATCACACTGGCACCCCAAAACATTTCATATTTAAAAAAAAAAAAAACATATTAGCATTTTACTATAGAAGAGAGTGCAGAAGTTGAATCCACAAAACTAGGAGATTTTCCCTTTGTAGCCCAAATTAAAGTTAATAATTAAAAAAAAAAAAGAAGGAAACAGCAAGGATTTTCCCTCTTGATTCCTTCTCCGTCCACGATTTCAATAGAGTGGGGCCCGCTGAGGTGTCCCTTTTCTACGGTTCATCAGGCCCGCCGGTGTCGGAGCCGGACGACAAACCGGCCGGTTTGCCGAACCGCCACTTCTCTTCTTCCTTACCACTTCCGTAGTGGCAGTACAAGCTAGCCTCCCGCAATCTACCCCACCAAAGCCACCAGACCCAGACGACGTCCGGTTCGAACTGGCGGGCTCGAGAACCGAGTCGGAGGTCATTAAACCGTCGTCAGAATCGGGTAGAGGCAAGTAGTTGCACTCGTAAAGGTACCCGGAAAGACCACCTGTTGTGCGAAGAAGGTAATTGATCTGCAGAGCAAACGAAGATACGAGTCAGAAAGATACAGTGGGCGATGAAAGAGACCCATCATTGTAGAATGGAAAATCGGCACGGAAAATTAAGTTCAGAAATCCTAAGAGAAAATAAAATTGACCATTTAATTAAGAACGGAAAATTGGCATGAAGAAAAAGAAAAGCTTGGAAATTTTGAGGAAAGAGAGACCCCGATGGGCAAAAAAGTAGAATATTGGAACGAGAATGTCACGTATATGAAAACGGTTTTTTTTTTTTTCTGAGATAGTGGAGATTTTACTGTTCTGAACTGGAAAAAGCGAGAACCTTGCAAGAGAGAGAGCAAAATTGGTATGGGTCTCGCAGGCTTCTGTCGCAGGTGCTGCAGAAATTGCCGGAGCCTCTGAAGTTCTTTGTCTGTGGCCTCTTGTTTAAAAACACCACCTTTGCACTGTTGGTTGTGTAAGACTAGAGAGAGAAACAAGAGAAAGAGAGTGAGACCCAAAATCAAGAATAGCACAATTTTACAGAGCAGCGTCCTTTCTGCAACTTGCTAGCATATGAAATTCTCAAGCATGCAGAGAAAAGAAACCAGATTAGAACATTTGAGGTAAACAGACATGATTGATAATATCACAGAAACTTTAATGAAGAATTGAAACGTGAATTATCTCCACTTAAGCAAAATGTTCAACATTAGGTTTCTAGTTAAAAGAAACCATTGAAGAAGCAAATTAGCCAAGTTTCCTACGTTTAAAGTTTTCATTTTCATGGAAAAACATTGCTTATTTTCCATTTTCTTCTTCAATTAGGCTCATCATGCATTTCCAAATTCAAAAATTTCCACTCACTTGAACAGCAGTGCACTCAAACAACTTCACAGCATCATCCAGCCTTATAACATCATGATACACATATCTTCTAATCTGTAAAAAGAACACAAAAATCAGAAGCAGGATTGAGACGAATCGATAATTCACGTTAAGTGAATTGAAGAAAATAGAACCTGCAAGAGTCTGTGTGATCGGTGAGGGGGTAAACAGTGAGGGCAGAGGCTGATGCAACAATCCAAGCAATAAACGTTCTTCTCATTCTTCTTTGCCTCTTCATGAATTATGCAAGCGTTGTAGAACTTCTCAGTTAGAAGGACTTGAAGCCAATATGGCATATGGGAAGAAGAAACCAACTGCAAACATGAATTAAAAAATCAGCAAAAATGAATTGAACTGATCAACTTACATAGATCAAAAGGAAGCAGAAGAGAAAACCAGAAACCAAAAAATAAAATAAACTGAAAAAAAGAAAAACACCTACCATAATTTTGCTCTTGCAAATTGAATTTCGATGAGTTTTTGTTAGTTTGTGTGTGCAAGAGAGAAAGAGGAATAGTTGAAGTCAGCTTTTATGGAGATAGTGAGGTAGCCATGATCACAGAGACAGATAAAGACTGGATTTTTTTTAGGAACACAGAGCGAGGGAGGGAACAAGAAGACTAGAAGAGTGTAAGAAAGATAGACGGCGCCTGGCAGCTGATATATACAAATAAATATTACTGTTACCAATGAAGAGGAGTGAGCAGAAGAAGGGTATGGTGAAGGGGATGGCAGCCACAATTAAAGAGGATTGTGTCGTACACTAGTAATTCTTAATTGTTGGACAAGTGCAATTTATTCTAAGCAGGGATTTTGGCTTTAGCATTTGGGTTGAACCAAGTAAATATTAAAAAAAAAACAATTTTTTTTACGAAATAAATAAAATAATGAGGGAAATTGGAATAAAAATCACAACTTTTTTTTTTTTTCGTTGCTGTTTACTAAGAGCCCATGTCCCGAAAACCCTAAAAACCCTAACCAAATGGTTCTTTATGGATGGTTGTCTTGCTGGCGTTCTCTCTCTGTCGTACTGTGCTAAGTGCTAAATGACAAGACAAGAAACAGTGACTTTTCTCAGTTCTCGGTGGAAAACGGTAGAAAAAGGTGTTCAAATGGGAATACGGCTCTAAATGACTATTCATAACGACAATTGTACCCACATGTGCATTTGTTTTCCTAAAATGTCTTCAAATTTAAAAATCAATGTTTGAAAAAATCATTCCTATGTCTTCTCTTTTGTTTTTTAAAAGATCAAAATAACTTTGCTACTTGCAACTTAGGCAAGAGTTAGAATATTTCACTGCATTATTGTCCTCAAACGAAGTAGAATATCTGTCAATTGATTGGAGTATCAGACAATGATACACGTTCTGTCGTATCAACAACAATGGTGAAAATTTACAATGTGATATTGATTAGTTGAATTACAATGTTGCTTAATTTTGATTGGCATGCTAACGAGTGAATGATTTTAGTTATTTGAATTCTTTCCCATAATAATGTTTCACTGTCCCGTTTTGCAGACTGCATATTTGACCGCAAACGTTGATGATTACCCCTCCTTTGGTAAACTTTTAGATGGGTTGTGGTTTGCCCTTGCCATTCTTGAGATTTTGACTCGTTGAAAATTGACTATAGCTAATTAAGACATCTTTAGATGGGAAGACTAAATTTAGATTGGTTATTGTTATTGGCATAACCTTATCTTACTGTTAATTGCTTCAAATATTGAAAGCAGTGAAGGTGGCCTTATGCGTAGGATGCTTAATTAATGCTAATGCTAATGTTATTATTAATTATTATTATCATCATCATCTAAATGGTATCTGGCAAGATCAATTTGTGTACCTTAACCAATATTTTAATGTTTAGATGTAAGCTAATTTCAACCGATAAGATCTAATTAATTTGATAATCAAATTAAATTTAATTGTTAAAAAATCTTTGTAACGAACTTTTTACACTTAACTCATAATTTTTTTATTGCAAATATTGTAGAATAAATAAAAATAATGAAGGGCAGTTATGGGATTGGGTGAGAGTAAAAAATTAGTGAAGGAAATAGATAGATGGCTTAAAAGATTGTAAAAGGTGCAGACAAAGAGGTTTTATAAAGTTAAGGTATTAGGTATTGGATGAGAAGGTTATGGTCGTATAGGTATTGGTTACGTAGTTGTACCATAGTTAGCATCAGCAGCTGAGGCTGTGGCAGCATCAGAGGCTATTCCATTCCTAATGCTCACTGCTATTGTCCCTGGCCGTCGGCGAGCAGCGCCACCCCGTCCACGTCCACATCCACTGATCACTGATCCCTCTGGTTCTGATTCTGAGCACTAGCTCTACCCCGGTGGTACAGTGCTCAGAGTAGAGTAGCCCTCTCTACTTTTCTTTCTTTTTTCCTCTCATGGCTTCAGATAACCATGGCGGGGCCAGTCGGAACAGCTACCCAACAAAACTAAAATACTTAATACGATACCGTATCGGCGTAGACTCAAGATTTGATCCTTTAATTTATTACCCCGTATTGGCTAAAGTGGGTGCAATTCATTCCTATTCTTAGCTAATGTCTTGTCTTGCACTCATATCAACCTTCGTCTCACGCTACCTCAACAGACAACACACTCTCTCCCAATCCCATTGCCAACCAAAATTGTACTGTTGTTGCTGCCCTTCCCTCGTATTTAATGATTCAATATCTTCATTTATTCGGTTCCCCACTCCACCTATATGCTTATTAACCTTTGGTACATGCAAGGATTGTTAAGAAAATGTTTATCAAGGTATTTATGTATTGTTCATTTTTAATAAAATTTTTATATCAATAACAAAATTCAAATTCGTATTTTTATAACATATGATTCTAATATTTTTGTTAGCTAATGATGCCTTTTTACAAGTGACAAGAATGTTTTTGTCATGGGATGAATTGTGTATTATCCAAGTTATATAGTATGCACTAAATTGGATTGCATGCTGATTGTTGCAGCACTTAAATATTGTCATGAGATTTGAATTTAAATTTTATAATTAAAACAAATTAAGTCTTGATTATTGCTAAACCAACATTCTCCATTGCCAATCACTTATTAGTTCTAACATTATTTTGAAAAATGTTATACATGTTTCTATTGTACACCTATTTGTGTATGTAATGTATTATAGTTATCTATATATATAAAATGATAACCACATAAATAAGAGGTGTATAAAATAAGTGTATATAAGTAAATATATATTTATATATAACATTATCATCTATTATTATTTACAAATGACTCAAAATTCTCATGTTACCATGGCTTGCCTTTGAAACTATTTTCTTTTTCCCATGATACGAAGGTAGTTAATGGCTCAAATCATTGAAAATTATAATGGTTCGAGTTGGCAGTCGTCCCCAACGTGACATGTCAAGAAGAAAAGAATGCTGGCATCTACAAGACACCCCTATATTTGTAAGTATTGAAAGGGTCCACACGAGTTGATGCAAGAGTCTCAGGTTGCCCTAGCTGGCTAGAAAAGCCAAAATCCTAACCCAAAAAGACAAGCCAGAGGAATCTGTATGTGTAACACTTGATCACAAGTTCTACAAATTTCAAATGACTCCCAACGTAAATCCAACCACAAAATCTAAAAACTTTGTAGCATGGACACCGAGAAAGACAAGGTAAATAAACAAAGCAAAAGCAGTACTCGCAGGGGCCAATTGGTGGGTTGGCATCTCATGCAAACTTCCAATCGACATGATTGTGCTCAGCCTCCAAAGCTTATCCAATGGATACTATAGACAAATTTGAAACCCTGTTTTATGGCAATCCACACAATTCTGACTCTTATCATCTTCAGCTTTATCTGCATATAGTGGAAATTGGAATTTTTTAGCGGTGTCTGGCTTTTAAGTAGCAGAAGCTTGCTGTAGTGAAGTTTGGGGACAGGCAAGAGAAAAGCTAGAAAAATATACAAAACAAAAAGGAAAAATGGAGATTAATTGATGTAATTGAATTAATAAGCAATTATTGGGTTATGAAGTTCGTCCTTAGATAGATATATGATTAATCTTTAATTAGTTGCTAGCAAAAATAAACCACGTAATATTTGTACTACTAAGTCGATAAAAGTGCTACTTCTGTATATACCCTCGTTCATCAAATTCATTGATTTGGTGACTCTATTATACGTATCTATAAACCTAGGGAAAAGAAATGCTTCAACAAGCATGGAAGCAATAAAGGGCAGGTACAGTAAATTTGCTGCAATCATTAATCTGATGCAAAAAAGCAAACACAGCAGAGCCGTTTTTAAAAGAAAATGTACTCTAGTGGTTGTTCTAAATTAGAATTACTATTCATTAAGGTCTGTTACTTTCCTGCCCTTCTTGACTATGTAGGGGATAACATCAATGTCAATGTTTAAGATATTTTTTTCGGACAAGAGAATCAAACTTTAAATATGCTTAATATTATGGTTCACCATTAAGAATAAATATGACAAAATAATTTCATCATATGGTCTAATGATAATGGGTTTGTAGTAGAACTGAATATCCCAAACAAACATCGAGGGGAATTCTTTTGACACAACCCACATTTAGACCAAGTTTAGCCCAAGAGAAGAAACCACTATTGTTAGACTTGAGCCCAAGTTTATAGATGGGCCCCTCATTACTCTTCTAACCAAAAACAGAAAGAGGGAACTCTAGATTCTAGAATGATGAAATTAAAAAGGATTATTTTTTTAATGCGTTAAGCTCACTATAGTTGATTAGATTTTGGATTCCAAAGCATTGTAACATGTTTGATGCATGGTTTGAAATTCGATCCAAGATAGATTTTTATATATGACAAAGGGAAAGTACAACAATACTGAAAGAGCACATGTAGGTTGCTCTGCGTTACTCTGGAATTTGGATTAAAATATTTTAAAAGAAAGTGACCTGTTATTGTCTATTTTGGATTCAAAACTTCTCTTTGTTTGTTTGTGTAGCTATAGGGCTGAAGTTGAGCTAACAGGGATGAGTTTGGGCTATGCATACTTGACTTTGACCCTTGTTTATTTCACCAAACTGAAACCTCAAGTTAAGTTAAGCTAGCATCCATCGATATCCCTTCTTGTTTCTAGGTTAACTTAATTGCCTTTTTGGGAAGATTTTAGTTTTATGACCAAACTTAAATATGACAAGTTCAGGTTGCATGCAACCAAACTTTTTGTGGCAAAATGAATGAAGGGCCAAAGGTGCTTTTAGCTTTTCTTCTTGTTATGGTTGAGTATCCCAGAATTTTGTGCCACTCATAAACTTATAATTTATGTCCTTGGAGGAACTAGAGAAAAACCAAAGTATGAAATGAATGAAAACAAAAGGAAAATGAAGAAATAAAAACTAGAGAAAGCCAACCCTAGCCAGCTAGAAAGAAAGAATGGATAATGAAAAGTAAGCATCAGATCGTTGCCTCTGTCATGCCTCAACTTGTGGTTATATTCTAAAAATAAATATCTATTTTGGCCCCTCACATTTAAAATTCTTATTCATTTGATTCTTCACACTTTAGATTTATTAATTTAGTCCCTTACATTTGAAACCCTAATCAATTTCATCATTTACATTTAAAATCTTAATCAATTTCGTCCCTCACATTTTAAATTTATCAATTTAATCCTTCATACTTTAAATCTTTTATTAATTTTATCCCTTAAATTTATCAATATTTTTAAAATGTGAAGGATTAAATTGATAAATTTTACAAGTTTGAGGGACTAAATTAATTAAGGTTTTAAGTATGAAAGACTAAATTGATTAAAATTTTAAGAGTGAGGGATCAAATTGATAAACTTGAAATGTGAGGGACTAAATTAATAAACTTAAAAGTGTGAAAAACTAAATTAATAAAAGTTTTAAGTGTGAGGGACCAAAATAAATATTTACTCTTCTTTTTATGTACATATAATTCCTAACCTACTCTAGACTATATGCTTTGATAATTAATTTATAGTTTCTGACATGAAACTAATCACACATGTATGTATATGCTTGTGCCATCTAATTTCCCTAGTCAACTTGCATGCGGGAAACAATACCCCACCTACCAAAAGGTTGATCATTCCATTAACTAAAAGAGATGGTTGATCATTCAATTTGATTCCATTTTAAGTTGGCAGACTTGTCAAGAAGGTTTGAAAAATAAAATGACTCCAAATTTCCCACTATTCTATGTTTAATTAGCAAAATGCAAAATTTGATATCACTTCATTAATCATCCCTCTTAACCAATAAAGTCGAACAATTTTTAAAATATTTCAATAAAAAAAGTCTTAAATTTAAAATTTTAATATATTGTTGATCGTTCTAATAAATATTAATTTCATATCTCAAAAATATAAAAATACTTTAGAGATATTCTCCTCTACTTAATTAATCATGCATGCATACTATATATATATATATATATTATTGGATATTGGTCATATGTATTATGCTCTAAAGTCTTATATTATTTTTTCCTTTAACTTGTTGATGTTTTTGGTCTGATCCTTGAGTCCACATTTTGTGTTCCTTTTCTCCCTGAAATGGGGTTGTGATTTATTTATTTGTGAAGGCTTTAATTGTTTGTGATTGAAATTAAGACACAGTAACTTTGCGTGATGAGTCTTCCGCTAGCAAACGTCTTGTCTGCTTAAAGGAGTGCACACATTCGAAAGGATACAAAAAGCAGAATTCAATGAGTCCTCTCCCTAATGGTATTATTAAATGGGCAATAGAATAGAATTTCACAAGGCATGTAAAAGGCCACTTTGGGACATAATTAAAGTAACTTTGCCAAACCAAACACATCAATTATTGATTGCATCCTCTATATATAAACTCCAATTAGCATTTCATTTTCTCCTTGTATTGCATCCCCTCTAAACAGAAACCTCTCTTCACAAATTTTTTAAGATTAATTTAAAAAATAAAATTGACTTTATTTATAGTATTATTTTATTAGTTATAAAGTAATCTAATTTAAAATAAAAAATTTTGTCAATATAGTTGCTTAGCAAAGCAGGGAAATCCCCCCCTCTCCCTCTCTCTCTCTCTCTAACATTTCATTTGGTGGAATGAGATGATAATTAATGTAGTCTGCTTGATCAGCTGGAAAAGAGTGGAAGAGAAGGACTAGTGCAATAGAAGCACATTTGTGGTTGATAGAGAAAGATAAGAAAGGGATTTATTAAGCTTTAAGCCAAAAGGAAAGAAGGTATATAAAGAAACATTTAAAAAAGCATCTTCAATGAAAATAGCACTTATACTAATAGCAACAGTTGTTTGTTTCCTCAACGCAACTTAGGATACTAATTTAGTTCATGTCGGCAACACAGACTGAACCCTGCATATGTTTTCTTCTTCTGCTGCTGCTATTATTATTATTATTATTATTATTGGTTTTGTTTTATGTAATTACATTATTCTTAATAGTAGCAGCAACGCTACAGAGTGAACTAAAATTCATCAAAATAATTATCTATGTCTTTTCACTTACTTTTTAATCCTGGCCTATGCTTATAACCCATCAAATACTTAGAAAAAAAATAATTTTGATGAAAAGATAATAATAAATACTTATTATTAAACTCCTCTCTATATGTTAAGTGATTCAAATTATTTTAGTTATTTGGTTACATCTGTGACTCTAGAGTCTATACTGGCCTCTTCTTACCGTTAATCCTGGAAAAAGTCAGAACCATAGAAATATAAAACAAAAAGCAAACAGGCTTGCCGAAAGGGCCCACGCTCCGAACCCCACACATACCTTCCTTGGAAGACATCCAAAGCATATGAAAGTTGCAGCAGTGGCAGTGGAATTCAAGGTTTCTTTCCTCTCTTTTTCTCTATGCTTTCTCTAAATTAGCACTCTTTCTCTTTTTCTCATCTTTCCACTATTTTTCTTCTTCTGATCCGTAACACTTTAGAAAGCAAACCACAAAATGCCAGAAATTGATGGCTCTTCCAAACCCCCTCAAATCTCCGAGATGTTCCAGAAATTCGCCCTCGCTTTCAAGACCAAAACTTTCGAACTCTTCGCCGACGATGGGTACACCACCGTCGCCGCAGATGATTCCGATGGCTTCTCTCTCTTGGACTCTGCTGAAGAAATCATCACCGACCAGAAAGTGGTTGTCATCAAACCCGACTCAGTTCAGAATTGCGCTCCTGAAACGCCCTCGTCGCTGCTGGAGTTGGCACCACCAAAGTCTCTCGCCGAGACCCAGGTCATGAAATTGGAGCAAACCGAGAAACCACCGTCTCTGCCGCCGCAAGTGACGGTGGCAAAGTCAATTAGCCCAACCCAGATCAGAGCCATCAATACCCAGCTGACCCACACGCTGATTTCTTCGATTTTCGCTACTATTGCCTCGTTTGAAGCTTCATACTTTCAGTTACAGACTGCCCATGTTCCTTTTGTTGAAGAGAATGCAAAAGCAGCTGATAGAGTTTTAGTCTCGCACCTCCAAAGGCTCTCTGAATTCAAGCGATTTTATAAAGATTGTCGAAAAAATCCTGATTTTGATCCTGATTTCCCAATTGGGTCTTGCTTGGAAGCTCAGGTAGAAGAGAATCAGAGCAAGCTGAGGACGCTTGGTACTGTTTCAAACCGTTTGCAGGCAGAGCTTGAGCAAAAGCATGATGAAGTTTCAGCATTGAGGAACAAGTTGGAGGAGATTCACAAGTGTAATATAAAGTTGTCCAAGAAATTATGTGGTAATTTGAATTCATCTTCTGATGTTTTGTTAACTGTTAGAGTGTTTGATTCTGTATTACATGATGCTTCTAGAGCAACTCACAAGTTTACCAAGATTTTGATTAGTTTGATGAGGAAAGCTGGGTGGGACTTGGATTTAGTGGCTAATACAGTTCATCCCAATATTCAATATGCAAAGAAAGGGCATAATCAGTATGCACTTCTGTCTTATGTATGTTTAGAAATGTTTCAAGGTTTTGATTCTGAAGATTTTGGAATGAGTGACAGTGAAATTATGTCAGATGGGCATGCTTTGAATCCGGAGAAGAAAGATAGTTCTTTGAAGCAATTGCTTGAGCATGTATCGAGTAATCCAATGGAGTTGCTTAGCATTAATCCTAGTTGTGATTTTTCAAAGTTTTGTGAGCACAAGTATCAGCGGCTTATCCATCCTACAATGGAATCTTCCATTTTTGTTAATTTGGATCAAAATGAAATTGTATTGAAATCATGGAGATCACTGAGTATGTTCTATGAGGCATTTGTTAGAATGGCCAGCTCCATATGGACATTACATAAGTTGTCCAATGCCTTTGATCCTGCGGTTGAAATTTTTCAAGTGGAAAGAGGTGTAGATTTCTCTATGGTATATATGGAAGACGTGACAAGGAAATTTACCTTGCCAAGTAAGAGTAGGGCGAAGGTGGGATTCACTGTGGTTCCAGGTTTTAAAATTGGGAGGATAGTTGTTCAGTCACAAGTTTATTTAAGTAATGGCAACTGCACTGTGTAGTTCTGCTTATTCAATAGAAGCTGCAGGATGTGGTATCAGACAAGGCTGCTCAGTCAGTGTAAGTGAAATCTGCTTAGTTCTTCCAGAATTCTTTTCATGATGATGGCTGTTGCTGATCAAGAAAGATATCTCATGCCATATATGATGCTTAAAGATGTTTGCTTTTGGCTGGAATCCCATGAAGAAGAGTTCGGAATTTTGGCAGTCAAAAATTGGTGTAGTTAGTGCAATCACTGACATGATATTTAACAGCTTATAGTGTATCATGTCAGCGATTTCATTGGCTGTGTCAATTTTTGATTGCAAGATATTTGGGTCCCATGAAGAATGGGTTGTGAATTTGCTGGTACTTTGCTCTTTCTTTTATATCATTTTTGTTTTATGCTTCTTTTAGGTGACTGGTGTAGAGTTTACTGTACAGGATATCCCTTATATTCTGGGGAGTGTGACAACAAATACATCAGGAAATTGTGTATCTATCTCTCATATTACTAATAAAATGGTGGGCAATTGTATCTGTGTATATGCATTAATGCTTAGAACTCTGTTGCACATGGAGGGCAACTGCCCGCACATGCTCAAAGGTGCTGGTAGGTAGCGTCTCGGTGTCTCTTTGATGGCTGCCTTGAAATGAGGAAGCTTTTACTTGAAAATGGTTTGTTTGGATTAGTGTGTTCTTTCATCATGATATATCACACATGATAGAAAATAAACAACCAAACTTATATTAGTATCTCATTCAAGTTGGAGTTGTTGAGCTCTCATTTGCCAATTCTGCGTTTAGTTGGTAAAACGATTCAAGGAGCTTGCTGCATTCAGCTCCTTCCTTGCCTAAAAATCATAGTGCTACCAAGAGATAATATAATATTTCATTCAAGTTTGGTTGAAGACGCGTGTCATTTTCATGTCTTCAATTTTTCTTATATATAATAGAAGAAAACATAGATACCCTTCTTGAATTAAATATATGGACAAGCACTTGTTTTTTGGATTCGTCTCCAATAATAATCAATCACTGTAATCTCTGTTGGCTGGGAAAGATGGGTCTATTAGAAACCTCAAGGTCACGATTTTGAGGACCTCTTCGCCATTTTAGGTGAGGAAACAAGAGCTGGTCCATAACCTAGTTGAAGGGAAAAAAGAGAGGGGCTACCTTTATTGAGAGATGCCTTGGGCTCAGATAAAAATACAGCTATTGGGCTGATGCGGGTTGCCAATGATAGGAAGATAGCTATTTCTTTTAACGCGCCCAACTTTCTATTTACACACCATAACCCATTATTTTTCTTTTCTTCCTAAAATACCCTTAGTCACATAAACTCACGCTCCCATCTCCTCAGTCACCAACAACCTCATTTAATTTGAATCTTGTACATTTATTGTCTAGTAGTAGGAGTTTTTTAGTTATTAGATTAAGTTATAACTAGAACTGCAATCTCGTTTAACGATTGAAAAGCTATTATTGCTGAGCAGTAATTAATCCAAGTTTCACATTTAATTTAAATCTTGTGTAGATATTCTTTAGCAATACAAGTTTCTTAATTATTAGATTAAGCTGTCATTATAATTGTAGTTTTATCGAATAATTGAGAAACTTGCAACTCCGTTCTAGAACCCCTCACCACCATATCAGCTTCGCCATCTCTTCCTCCTATCTCACAGAAGAGACTGTCCAACGAAGAAGGAAGCTTCACATCCCTCTTCGACAACCTACTTTGGCAAAATCCATTTAATAAACGTTTTATCATGCTCTTTCTTTCATATAACTTAACTAAAATTTTAGCAGATCCCTGTAATTCAATTCCTAATAGAAATGTCTTTAATTATAGTTTCAAATTGATATAATCAAGTCATCGCATCAATTTGTGACATGGTCAACGTGTTAAAAGATGTGTCAAATGATGTACACATTTAGCAAAATTGTTATGATAACAAAGCCCAGTCATGACTTGATGGTGACTTTCTTCGTCGACTATCCAAGCTCTTAATCACCAATGGCTTACATCCACTAGCTACCAGCAGAGAACTTCCAATATCTTATCTCTATTTTACCTCTCAAAACGGGCTTCTTATCACCTGATCTTTTCCTTCTCTCTTATCCTATGCAATATTATACTGCCATTCAAAGTATCCACAGAGCTTGGAAGTAAAACATTTCTACAGATCACTCCATAATAGTGTAGCATCTAAAGGCGTCCCATTTAGAATTTGGGAGCAAGAATCAATTATAATGGAATATTTACCATTCGCAACATGTCATTTATTATTTTCACCGGGAGGGATTTCCCATTCACTGTTTTCAGAATGGTAACGAGCTTTAGAACTTTCATAACTGGAGGTATTCTTCATTAGGATTCTAACAATGGAAATAACCCTCATGCTTACTTGATAGCCTAGAGAATAGGTCAAAGAAATGGTTTTGTATTGTATCTTACTAATTAGTTCTTTTTCTCGTGGAACTATTTCGCCAAAATTTCAAGTTAGTAAGGCTAATGGGGTTTTGTCGAACGCATACAACCTGGAGGGAAATACTTTTTGAACTTGAAGCCTGAATAAGGCACAATTCCACCATTTACACAAATGGGATGGAAAGATATCACCCCTAATCACTAGATCAAGGAAGCTTTTCTCTTTTAACTTCATAAATCTACTCAAAGGGGTCTATATGTAGAGCACCTAATATGATGTCGAATATTTAATGATTTTCACCTAACAATTAAAATGAGTGCCATTTGGTTCTGATACAAAAGTGTAAATCCCCATATATAGCACTTCCAAGCTGAAGGGATAGGAAATACTTCAACAATAAGTATCGCATTCAAGTTGAGATCAGTTTACAGAAAACCAAAGATGCTCGATCGAGTTCAAAGAAAACTAACCTAGGCTTCGATCTTTAGAATTCCCTCCCATCACTCGTACCATAAAGTAATTAACAACTTTAAACTTTAGACAGTACAGAGTACAAACATGACATTAATTAACACCTAAGACGAGTCTCTTACGTACAGCTAGCCATTACTTTAGACACAAGACGAGTAATTAATACTAAAAACCCTAATATATAGTCAACGCCTCTAATAGGGAGAGACACCTACATTAGCCGGTGGGAAAAAGCCATCTCTCATAAGAATGTCCTCTCCTTCCTACACCAACAATATGCAGAAACTAAAGATGAGAAACCCTAGAAGTTCATGTGCAGCCAAAAGAAATAAAGGCAAACCTAGCTAGCTAGGGTTCTTTAGTACCTGGCGAACATTAGCTTTCTTCACGGGTTGATGATCAGGCATAAGTCCGAAGTGAATGTGAGGAAAATGGGCCCACTGAAATAAACAAGTCAAATGGACCCACGTATCAGAAGCTCAAACCAAAAAAAAAAAAAAAAAAAACCGAAGAAGATTTAAATTAGATAAAAAAGAACCCTTTAATAGTAAAACTAGAATACAATCTAAAATAGAAAAATCCCCTAAGACAGTAAGATTTAGAATCTTCTTGGATCTCACATTCTTTGCAGCAGCACTAAAGGCCTCTCTGTGGCTTATATCTGGATTCCCAGCTTTGATACGTTGGATCTCGTCCCTGAGATTTTAAATAATGTGTGAATATCATCAAATAAGGCTAAAAATATTAATATTAATTATTTGTCCTTGTCAGTGTTATCCCAGAAACATAAATTGTATGATAAGTAAAACTTAGTAGGAATTAATGAAACAAAAGAAGAACATTAGTTATTAAAGTGGTGGTAGAGTTTGAGGGATGAGTTTACTGCAATCAATAATGACTCTAATTGATGATGTAATATAATATAAATAATTAAAAAATATAATACGAACATTTAATTTATTTAAAGATTTATATTGTGTAATTGACTTTGAATTAACAAAAAGGCTTGAGGATTGTTAATGAGTAATGATGACTAGTGCTTAATATCAAAGTTATTAAAACACTTACTTGATGAAGCGGTTGTAAGCAGATGGAACTCTCTGTCTCTTCTCTGGAGCTGGATATGAAACACGCGGACATTGCACAGGCAAACAGACAGGAATATTAAACCACTTGGTGGACCATTTTGACAAATGGTTCTTTCTCTTTCTCTCTCCTTTCTATTCCATCATTACCTCATCATTATATCTAACAATCGCTCTCCCCACGGATTCTGCAATATATTACGGGGGAGAATGGGGTGTCTCTCGCTTCCTTTCCCTCTCGCACTCAGTGTGTGTGCATGGAAGAAGACATGTACACCAAGAAAAGGAAAAAGATTTAAGGACAATTTTAGCTTCGATTTCTTTTATCTTTGGAAGAAAGAACTTTTATGCACTTGGGAAAGTTGGACAGCCAAGCATTAATTTCCATGAAGTGATTGTGACGGAATATAGCAAAGAAATTAGGGGTGGCTTGAGTTTGAAAATTTGGAAGTTAAAATGTTTATAAACAATTTGAAGAGCTAAAGCTGGCTTTCTGCAAGAGTGAGGCATGAGATAAATGTGCCAAAGATTCTTATTTCTTTGCCACTTGCAGGGTGAGAAACCTTAGCCACTGTGCAGATTGACAATGATCTTTGATAGGTATAGAACTTTTGCTTACTTTTTTCTCTATTGGTTAAATGGCTACTTTAAGATTAAAAGTTGTGTATAAGAACTAAAGGGTATCAACAGACCCTTTTTTTTTTTTCTCCCTTTTCTTTAATTAGTGGTATCAGAAGAATCTCTGTTCACCTACCATTTTATGTAGAAAAGGAACTTCAAATAAAGAAAAAGGAAGAAACTATGATCTCAGGGAAAGAGTTGTATAAGAAATTAGCAAATAAATTTTAAAAAAAAAATTTATATCAAATCAAAGAAAATTCTCACGTCTGTTAGCTGGTGGAGGTTTAGTGATTTCTTCAAGTCCTCCCCGCAGTGGTAAAGCTGAATGATCATTCGGGTTCGGGAGTTGATTATTCATGAGCATATTTGATGATGGTGCATTTCGAATCTCCTCCTGATTCAAACACAATATACTCATAAATAAGTCATTATGCACTTAAAGAAGCATTGGAAACCTAGTTTTATCTTCGTATGTACCAGAAGATTTTGAGGGGTGAAGAAAGCTTGTCCAAGGTGAAGCTGATTGGCAGCTGGAAGTAGCAGCCCACGCATATTCACAGACAGAAGGTTGGTGCAATGGCCGCATCTCACCGTGACAGTCTTGAACAAACTGGTACAAGGAACACTTACCTAAATGCAAACAAGAAGAGGGTTAAGTGGGCATGCAAGGGAAACAAATTAAACCCAGTAATTGATGTAGGACATAGTCCAAGATTTGAGAGAGGACCGCGAGGACAGTGTCACAGAAGTTGCAATGGACATAGCAGAGCTGGTCGGAGGGAGAAGGAGAGAGGTGCTGGTCCGGTGAAAAGGAAGTGGAAGAGGCGGACATAGTTCTCTTTTTGTTGATTCACTTTCTCTATGATTCTCTTGATTGATGATTTGATTGATGGGATTGACTGATCAGTGGGGATTTTGGTGATAGACAGGTTAAACTTCCTATGGATCCGTTCTTCTTGATTGTTGAGTTACTGTTAAGGGTGTGGGAGGGGAGGACAGGGAAAAGAGAAAGATGCTATTATGGCAAGGGAATGCTAATTGTAAATGTGTTTGTATACATTTTAAGTATGCAGAGTTATTTGATAGTTATTTATAAGAATAAAATTAAAAAAAATATATATATAAAATATAAAAATAAATATATAAATAAATGTATATATATCATAATTCATAATAATATTTATTATAGAATTGAACAGGAAGTGGTTGTCTTCTCTCTCCACTTTGTCGTGTTTTAATTGTACTGTTCTTGTACATGCATGTACATGTCTTTAATCTGTACAAGTTGGGTGATGTTTCAAAACTCATCATAACAAGCCATGGTTAAGAGGTAAATTTGCATGTTGAGGATGAGAAGTCGGGTTAGTTTAATAATGAATGCCTACGAAAGCTTTGTTAGCTTCTTCGCCAAGTTAGATCTTTCTCCAGACTATGTTAAAACCTTGATAATCCCTCCACCTCTTACCTATAGAAAAAAAAAGAAAAAAGAAAAATCTGCTGAGGTTAAAGAGAAATAACAAATGAATGGTTGGCATTCCCAATGTTTATGTGTGTGTAAGTATGTTTTTTGTGAGAGAGAGATCAGAGAGGCAGAGGCGAGAGAGGTGGGGGAAGGGAGAGAGAAAAGGACGTGTGCATGGAAGTGATTACCTTTGGCTCATTCACCTGTTGTTTTCGTAGTTAATATGGCTTCAAGGCACTCCTCGGTTTTCTACAATTCCATTTTTATGATCGATGGCCCTTGTGCCTTTCAAATGAAATATCTTTTCTTTATAACTCTCTGGGTTTAAAAATGAAGCCCTAACAAGGCGGGCCACAGCAATCAAGGCTCTACTTGTTTTCTCACCGTTTTGTAGTTCAATGCCAGTGACCAACCACACTTCCAGCATGTTCAGTTGCTTGCCATCAATTCTAATTACATTTAGATCATCATAAACTTGACTTCAGTAGAGTACCAAAAGGAAAAAGAAATCTTCATTTAGCATAGCAATTTCCCATTTTATTCCTTGTATTATCAAAGCTTAACATTTTGTTTACAATTTATGATAACTTGAGTTATGCATATTCATTTTGATTGAATGGTAGTACTCTTACCAAAAAAAAGGTTGTAGTAATCATTTACAATATATTATATTGTAAATATAATCTCTTTAAAAAAAAATCATTAATTCATAGCGTGGTATAGTGTGTGATTCAATATTAAATTGAATAGGCATTCGTTGGTTATAAAATTTTAAAGAAAAAGACCTTATTAGAGCTGCCAGAACTGAACCATTGGTTCTCCGTTAACTTTGTTTGCAACCATGCATCATTTCATCTCTTTATGACATTAATAAAACTATTATGGTTCATACTATGAGCATTACAAAGGAAACAACATTGGATAGATGAATTGTTTATTGTAGTACATAACAATAACATTAACAAAATAGCATATTCAACATATACTCTCTGAAGTTTTCACAACTTTTGATGTTCTCAAAAAATAACGTTGCAAATCAATCTATAGAAATTTAGATATGACTTGTCATGCTGAAGCAAATTACTAGAATGCTTTTGCGTTTTCCTTGATTTCATCAACACTCGTTAGAAATTACTCATAATGGAAACTATTTGGTTTACTCATTAGCTAGCATAGACATTCTTAGTTTGTTCTACAAATCATTGCTTGCCTTGTATATATATGTTCCTAGTTATCATTGTCAAGGATGTCTGGTAAGCCTCTGTCCTCAAATTGAAGTAAATCTTGCTTTTAAGCTGACCGTAATCTTCTCATGATTTAAAGTGAATGAGTGAGTCAAGAGTCAAGACAGACTCTTAAAAACAGTAAATTCACAATTACTCAATATCTCTGACTCCCTCACAAATGTAGTTCTATTTTAATCTTATGAAAAAAAAGAAGAAAAAAGTTCAACACGTTTTGCTAGTTGGTTGTAACTTTATCGAAGTTCACCCAATGGTGAAAAAATATAAAGATAAAAAAAAAATGTTCTCGGTCACGCTTCTCAAAATTAGCATAACTGGACATAAAAATTTGAATTTTGTGAGCATATTGTTAGATTATTTTATGTTAACAAACATAAATCTATTATAATATTGGTGATCCTGGTTATTTTGGACAAGTAGATTTTATGGTTATATGAACCTTACGCAGGTATACATTGATCGGTACAAAAAATATTATTACTTTTTTAATCAATTATAATAAATAAAATAAAAAATGAAACATTTTATAAGATAATAGAATTACTTTTATTTAACTGATATAAATTATGTTTTGCCGCATTTATTATAAATTGTGACATATATATTAGGTTAAGAGAATAATTTAACTCAAGTTGAACTAAATATAATAAAAATGATAACACTCTTTAAATATAGTTATATTTTTAAAGTTTAAACTGTAAAACTTTAATTAAATTTAGTTAAATTGAAATGGCTATTGCCAACTCATCCACGCACTTCGTTATAGAATACAATACTGATTTGACCCCTCATGCATATCTCTCGCACACATATACGTGAATATGTACGCCTTGATCAGTGATAACAGAAGACAGAGATCTTTAAATTGCCTTCACTTTCCCTTTATCTTTTGCAAAACTACATGTTTCTTTGGAGTTACTGTTTGCCAATTCAGTTAGGCCTCTGCTTATATTGTAGCCCTTCTCACAGAGGGCTTACTGTTTCGTTACAGAGATACTTTCTTTGCATAGTAACCCTAACTTTGCTGAAAAAGATGGCTGTTATTTCCAGCTTGCTTAAATGTTTTGGAAAGCCATGCCTGCCACGTGTCCCATTGGGCTTCATCGATCCAAAGATGGCCCACATTGCATTACCCTTAGTTGGTGGAGGATTTGATTGATCACCATGCACGCACTATCCTACAAAAGAGCAGTAGCATATCGTTCCAAATGGCTCTGCAGTTTACAGCATCTGTTGTTATTAGGGCACCATGGGTAGCATGTCGGTCTAAATGTAGGGTTGTATTTTTTTATTTAAAGATTATCTTAAATCTAGTATTATATTAAATATTAATTAATTTAATTTAAATTTAAAAAATTATAATAATAATTTTTTTTAATTAAATTTTAATACAATTATTCAAACTTAATATCATCGTATTTTATTAATGATATATACAAAATTTCCTTCATAATATTCAACAATGAGTTAACTGGGCAAAACTATATATACATAATGGGAAAATTATTGTAGGTAATTTGAGTGACTCGAAGAAAACGCAAAAAGATTTTGAAACATTATATTTTCCAAGGTTCTTCATACACAAAATGAAAAGACCAAAATACTAATATGTGCTTCACAAAGCAATAACAAAGAGAATGATCACATAATATTAAAGGGTTATTTTAGACTTGCACATTGTGTCATTTGTCTTCTAGTTCACAAGTTAGAACCAGGACATAGGAGTTATTTGGCAACTTCCAAATATATAACATATTCATAAGAAAATAATTAATAATGTTTTTCCATTTAAAATAAAAAGGCGTGTCAAGTGTGCATGAAAAGAAAAAAGAATGTTTATTTCTTCTTATCATAATATTTCTTAGTAGTACCTAACTATATATGTCACAATTTACTATTATTATTATTAGTAGTAGTAGTAGTAGTATTAGTATTATTATTATTTTATGAAAAATAGATATTTTATTGAAAAAAAAATCCATAGCCGATTCAATGAAACCATATTAATGGATATATAATAATATAACAAAGATAATATCACATATATAGACTAATTAACATAAAATAGTTTTAATTTAACTAGAGATAGTTTAATATCACCTTGCTTAGTTCAAATATGAATTAATCGCTTAATATAGTACTGAATTCTAAAGGTTTCATTACTCCTTTGAAACAAAAGTTAACAGTCATAAGATATAGAATATATAGCATCCTAACGATGGTAAAATATCAAGTAATCGATTTTGTTTTCTCTGCCCATGATGCACTGAGAGACAAAAGAAACTTGGGTAGAAAATGCCATCACAATCATATATAACCATCCTAGCTAATCTGTAGTACTAATGTTGTGGGTCACTTGGATGGGAAAATGGGGATGAGACTGAAGCCGAACTGTGTAAATACGTAATTACTGTCTGTCTCCAGATGAGCAACCTCTGCGTGCAGAGAAGCTTTAAGCACACAAAGCATGAGCTCAACCTTTCTTCTCTTAATTAGTCGTACATGTTCATATTTCCATAAATTCAAAAGTGAAAACTAGTTCACTTTTTTGGATAAAAAATACAGTTCATTCAATAGCACAAAAATAGAAGTTTCACAACATTATTTTTTAAAAAATCATTCGATACTTAACATCACATTCGACACTAATTAATTCAGATTCAAATCTAATAGGACTGCAATTGAATTCTACCTCAAACCCCAAATATCTAGTGAACTAAAATAGTTGCCAACTGATGTTCACAGCCATTTTCAAGGCAGTAGAACAAATAAAGATTGCAGTCTTCTAACAGAAGGGATGAATTGGCAAATAATGCTCAACAAGAAAGTTGAAGTCATTTGGGTTGAGAATGAATTAATTAATAATATTATTATTAAATAATAATTCTCATAAATTTTATTTTTATGAAAAGAAGCGTATAGTGGGAGATCTCTTCGTGTAATCGTAGCTGAGTGCTTTACTTCCCAACCAACAGATGGGTCTCAGTAAAAGCCTGAGAGCAGAAACACATGCAGGTTCTCTCTCTCTTTCACTTTTATCTGTGTGTGGGGCAGAAATCCAATAAAGGTAACATTTATGCATGCAGGTGCAGCTGAGCTATATCACTGTTTTGGAATCTGAGGCTGAGGGAGTGAGTAGGCTGTGGGTGTTCGTACGTCTGCTTCTGTAAGGCCTCACCTATCTATCTCTGTAACACAACACACCCTCCATGGCCGTGGCCATGCGAACTTGCGCCCACATGCCACAGTTACGTACAAAAAAAAGCTGCTAATTACATATTAGACAAATGTACACTCCATCACATTCAATTCTCAGTGAATTGTGTATAGTTTTAGTCATTTAGTTAGACTGGAATATTAATATATATATATACACACACATATATGAATAGATATAAATATAGTATATAAACAAAATGATTTTTGTATGTGATGTTAACCCGTTTCATACTTTCTTTTTTTCTTTATGTTGACACTTAAAATATTTTTACCTATGAAATTAATCTCTATTAAATATATGATGACTTAAGATTTTAAAAGACATTTGACTTAGAATGCTTTAAGGATCAATATGCAATTATAACTAGTAAATAAAATAACTACACACTAGTAATTAAGGTTTACAAATCCAGACTTGGACAGACAATTTTTTTTTTTTTAATGTGACATGGTTTAAAGTTAATAATATGCATTAAGCATTTCATCACAATCTCTTTTGTGCTTCTAAATTTCGACATCCACGTGTATAATGATTCTCCATAAATGGTATATATGAAGTTAGCATCGGGTATCTTTGATGTGCTATGACCTTTGCTTCTATTAGATATTCTATTCTGTACTTTCTATCTGTAAACACAGCGTCTGTTATTTCATGTTTGCATACCAGAACCAACTCCATGTGCAGCATTTACATTTCATTCATTTATTTAATTTATTGTTCTTTGCTCAATTTGAAAAAGTGCGTGGAATACCATTTTTTGTCACCTTCGTTGCAACAAGGCAAAATTCTAACTTGGCATCACCCTCGCCCATCCCCTTTAGAATCTTGTTCATGTGAGCTTCGTCCATCTTACTGAGAGTGTTGACTCAACATCATATTATTGTGCAGCATTTTGTCCAAACAGTCTTATGACATTTTGTCTTTGGCTTTCTGTACTCTATATATTCTTACTTGTTTTACTCACACCATGTTCTTATTCTTTCATATCCCACAACAGAGTTGCATTTTCTTCACACCTCTTACATATTTATGTACAAGGCAACATCTTAACTTTGATTGCATCCATTCTGGATCTATGCAAACCTTATTTCTCATTTTGCTATTAAGTTCAGCTTGTTTCAATTTTATAAAATACAAAAGAACTTGCACTTACTACAACACGTGTAGAAGCCAATTAATTAAGCTCGGTTGGAATATGAAACAAGCACCACAAAAATCCCACAACAATATCAAGCCATGAAGGACCACTTAACAGGAAGAAAAATGGCCTGCCTGCACTTACAAGTAATGATGTTCTGCTGTGAATTTCGTGCCACTGTTGATTTAGAGTAGTGTTGCACAGTGATTTCTTTTTATGTATATTCACTTTTTATATTTTTTTATTTATAGTTTTATTGTGTAACATAATAAATTAAAATAAATATATATATGAAAGTATATAAATGAGTGTGTGAAATACTCGGTGATTTAATATTCGAACATCAGCATATAAATCAGAAACTATTCTGTAAAAGTTGAAGGGGTTGAACAAGTTGCAAATGTTAACTTTTGGTACGCAAAATGAGTGGAAACAGAGTTCTGTATAAATCACTGTAAGGAGACAAAAATAATGAAATAGGATAGAAAAAATTTAATGCATAAAAAGCACCATTTATAATTTCTGGTGTTATGAAATACATCTTCAGTTACTTTGAGAGCCAATAAATTATGAGAAACAACGTACAAGCAGCAATTACTGCTGACAGAATAAGGTTATCCCTTGACCGTCGCCTATTAATCGAACCTGCAAAAGAGTGTGGTTAACACTGAAGAGTGTAGAAAAGTGAAATATCATGCGTGTTAATCTAAGAAAAGGACAGATTTACACCATACCAAGGAGGCTACGAATTATGGGAAACTTGTCACCCAGAAGTTTTACTTTTCCTTGAACATCTCCAAACAAAGCCCTTTGAGATCCCAGAACTGATCTTGTTGCTTGAGCTTGACTGATCACATCATCTATCTGCGAAGAGCGGAAATGGAACCAAGAACCCTCAAATGCAAATACAATGATAATGGTCATGTTACATATGAGCTGAACAATACACTATGTTTCAGTACATCCCATTTTCACCCGACTGTGTGAGCAGATATCCAAAGGAGGTAGTAATTGGCATATATGCAACTAAATATTCGTCAAGAAGGCTTCAAATGCGACATTGCAAATGGCAAGCAAATAAAACTATGGAAGTCACATAAGCCTTGTAACTTAAATGAATCACACTGTACATAACAAAAGAACTGATTGTGAATTAATATATGGCTTAGTGTAAGTAAGCCACAACGAAATGGCCTCCTCAGTTCTGGAATACACGTAGACAAATATAATTCAACTCATACTGCTTTTGCTTTACATTTTAAAGAAACATGCGTGTAGATAGAATTTCTTTAGAACTTTGGAGGGTAGAAGAAAAAAGAACAGAGTAAATTATAGACTTACATGAGATATACTTCCATGGATTGCAGCTCTCTCCCGTAATAACTGAACCTTGGGTGACATACTTCCAGATGCCTGCCAGGGGAGAGAGTAGGCTTAATGCAATTCTGAGAATACAACTATATAATAAAATTTAGATCATTGCTCACCTTAAATTCACTAATGTCATCCCTGACTGAGCTCAAAAGCTCTGCATGTTCTCTCATTGAGTTTATGTTCCCCTTGATTCGCCTAAATTCCTAAGGGAATAACAACAGTCAATATGTGAAAGCTGAAAAAAATTGACTTTCTAAGGCAATACGAACTTGGCATAGCATTGGAAACAGAAATTGCACCTGGGTAAACTCATGAAGAATGTCTCTGTGCCTGGCTAACTTTTGAGTTACAGAAGTAGCAGGTAGAGCAGATGCAGCACATCTACTCATTGCATCATTTATGTCCAATAATTTCTCAAGCAAGGACTGGATTTCCATTTCCATGGACTTCCAGGACCTGCTGGACCCAAGGGATGGCGACCCACTGTCCACATGACCTGATAGGAATAGGTATACTATCAGAAATGTAGAGAGAACTGCAAGATAATGTATTCACTTGCATAATGCTCCAAGATAGGCTTGGGGACTAAAATAGTTCCTTCCTAGAGTAAAAGAAAGTTTAGGGTGATGTAGAGTAATAAAGAACATGGCGATGCCTGAAAGCAAACACTAATCCTATGATCAGAAGACAATTCTAATAGCACAGTGCCAGAACAAGAATAAAGCTTCTTAACCATAGACATATAAAGCCAGATGAGCTTAAAATATCTAAGAAACACTATCTGACAATAGATGCAGTTACTATTATCCTGATTACAGAACAAAAAGAGGTAATAGAAAAGAAGTACCACTTTGAGTTACTATTATCCTCTCTTACAATAGATAAAGTTAATTCTCCTGCATGATAATTAAGCAGTGAATGTGTACATTGAAATTAAAACTGGAGCTTGGTTGGTTAGTACTGACTAGTTTCTTCAATATACAGTTTGGTCTACAGTTGCTACATGGTGGAAGAATGCAACACTAACAACAAAAAACTAGTATAACTGCCACACATAAGAAGGTGCTATGCAAAGTAAATCAGTACATGAAGATAATGTTCGATAAGATGAAAACTAACTAGATTTTGGGGAAACTGGAAGCCAAACACGACACAGATAGATTATTGAGAAAAATCCTTTAGCCTGAGAGAACCTGTTAAGTTTCATGAACTGATCCCATCAGAAAGGACCCACTAAGCAAGGTGCATAATTCTTAAAATTCTAGAGCAATGATTCAATCCACTTTGTCCTCTCCTCCATGCATCAGTAAGTCTTACAATTAGAGCATTTACATTCTTCTCTACCATTGCATAAGATCGTGCAACAGATCACAAGGTCAATGCTCTCATTACCACATTAAAGACACCTATTTCCACTCCTAAAGTGTATAGCCGCTATATGACTAAATTTCAAAACACCTATTTTGAACTCGCTCTAATTAATAGTTTAAATTAGAAGTTACTAAATCTGCAAAGTGGTAAGCCTTGAAAAAACAGTAAACAAAATCAGGAAGAATGAAAATTTTATCACTTTCTCAGTTCTCACCAAAACGAATTTAGAAAGGAGAATTACACATTATATTCTCCTCAATACGAATGGGGTTGACTTCAATCTTCAAGACATGGAACTGGGTCATCCCCATTTTCCATACTCCACAAATGCAAATAGATATTTTGATCACAATTCTAACTCAGATTCAACAAACAGAAATCCAAGAGCCACTTATAACAGCAAACAGAGAGAATCAAAATAGCGAAGAAAGCAAACCTCCTTGCGTGAACCTAGCACCCAGCTTAGCATAGGATGATAGCTTGACGTCAAGATCGCCCTCGATCTTCCTCGCTTCCTTCCTCAGCTCCTCCCAACCCGATTCCTGCAACTCCACACTCGGATCCGTCATTCGGATCTACCCAGAGATCAAATCCGTATTCTCCGAGTTCTTTTCCTCTTGTCTTTAAGATAGTGATTCAGTTTTTACAGTTGAAATATAGATTCAATTTGCATCACTGCTACAATTTTTACTCTGATTGGGATGTTACTCCACAAACGCTCACAGAAGGTGAAAGGAAAGGAGAAATCGTAACTAAAACTGCCAAAAGTAGTCTATGTTTTATTATATATATGATATATATAATTAAAATTATTATGTATAAAATATATGGCTATTTTGCTTAATATATAGTTATCATTTATTAATTATCATATCCCTATCCCTATCCCTATTTTGGATAATAGGGAAATGATAAAACTAAGAGAGATACAAAACATAAAAAATATTAAAAATAAAGTTATAAGTGTACTTATAATATTTTTTTACTTAAAAATGTGACGTATGTTTATGTTATTGTGCATTTTTTCTTCAAAATTTGTTGTTGAAATATTATTTTTAACATATTGTCTTCAACTATATCTAATTTTACAAATATCTACTCTATGTATAATAATTTTAAAATTTTAGGTTAAATATAAAAAAAAACAATTATGTAGATAAATGAAATAATTACACATTGTCAAAGTAGATTATAATTTATCAATAATGTGATGCTAAATAATAGTTGCCCTATATATATGAAAAACTAAAAAATTGGAAGACTATAGCAGACCTAATCTTATTCCCTTTGCCCTTATTTTTATTTTAGTATATAAGTGAGTAAAGTCCTAAATCTTTTTTAAGTCAATGACATGATGTAGAAATTGAAACTTTGATATCATACTTATTATGCGAGACTGTACAATTAACAAGTCTCATGGTTAAAACAACTGTAGAAACACCTTGAAAAAAGACATTTTGATGTGTACAAGGTGGAAATTACTTGTCTTTGGGACTTATAATTATCCCTGAAAGTATTTTTTGTTCTAACTGACATTCCCACGTTGTTCGCCTGCTTCTATATGCATATATGTCTTCTTTTTGAAGTACTACATTGTGGATTACTGATTCCCTTGGGCAATCTAGGGTGACTCTGCAATCTTCAGTGAACATCTCCATTTTGTGGCAATCTCTCATAAAGCACAGCCACTTCACTCAATGATGGAAATATCAAGGTACAGTTCCCTGATTTTCTAGGTTGGCAGATTATCAAGTCCCAAATGCTCCAACTCACTATTTGAGATTATGTTCTCTATCATGTGGTAATTCCTGGGTTGATCATAGACTTTGAGTAGTTCACAATGTTGTTTAAGTAAATTAGCCCTACACAATATATATATATATATATATATATATATATATATATATGCTAAATGTGAATATTTTCGAAGTAACTGGCAGGATACTTAGTAAAGAAACCTAATCTTGAGTAAAATAAATACCGCAGCTTCAATCTTTTTCAATAAAATCATCACATAGTTATACATTGGGCTGCCTGACTAAAAATGATCAATTAATTAATGTGCAAACCCGCTGTTAACGTCCTTTTAGGTGCATCAGCATATTTGATGCTTTCCATGACCTTGACGTTGGAGCTATCCCTTGAACACATATCTACCCTCATCTACACTTCCAATCTACTTTGGCGCTCCTACATCGACTAAGCACTTTAATGGTTGAAGGCTAAGCATGTAATTGAATCCCATACACAAAGAAGATATGTAGACGTGAAAACAAAATATTTGATCATTATCAACATTTGTGAAGCACAACTACATGCACAAATCAAATAAAAACGCAATGTCTCAACAAAGACAAAACTTCAGGACTTGCACTCTGTTGAAGAGTAACGGTAAAGAGGAAGCTACAGGGATAAACACATTCTTCCAAGAGTCATTCATCTTCTTTCTAAAGGTAGAGAGGTCCCCTTCGGCACACCAAATCCATGCTTAACAATAATGGAATAAAGTCGAAACAACTCCCTAGAAAATCAATACAAGTTGATGAATTAATTAGATCCATGAAATTGTGCCTTCGCCAAGGAAGTCATCGAGAAAAACCAAGTATAATAACTTGCAGAAGATCAGCTCCCACCTGCAAGAGATCAAGCTGTAATGCAAAAACATTAGACTAGGGTAACCCAAGTGTATCACACTCACACCTCTTCTTTATACCTAGGAAGCACGGGTATTCTGTCCGGATGTCGACCGGAAACGTTTCAGAAGGGGGGACGCCGCTGGGGACATCAGGAAACGTCCTAGAAGTGTTTCTAACAGTCAACAAGACCTTAACCAAAAGGGAGAAGTCCTGGGAGGCTAAAAACCTTTTCAATGGAGCTTACCTTTTATTTATTTAATTTTAAGTTTTTAACAAAAATATTGAAAAAAAAGAAGAAGCAAAATACTTTACGTAACAGAAACGGCTGAGTGTCACTTTAGTTAACACTCGACAATTGCAATTTTCTAAAATTAACAATGAGATATAGCTAGAACATCTGTAAGTTGTGTCTTTGGTCATAATGTGCATGTTATAATGACTTAAACTTGCGTTTTATTTTGCATTTTTAACATTTGGGCTACTCTGACTAGTTGTGTTAATTTTTTATATATATATTTATTTTTTTGGCAACATTTTCTTGCCGTACCTGTTTCTTGAATTTTGGGAAGTTGCCACTTCCCGTTCCTGTCCTAGTCCCAGTTTGGATACCTATCCTAGTCTCCATGCAACCTAGGTTTGTACTCAGAACACTTATGATAATCATGATTGTATACAAGTTGTTTATAAGGTGATTTATTGGAATCATAGTTCGTACCTTTTCGTCCATAAAGATATGTTGTGGGACTGTTTTGAATGATAAGATCTTTCAGCTGCTTTAAATGTTTGTCCACTGAAACTGGAAAGACATAGCTGAGCATTGGACAATCTTCAACATTCACTTTCTCTAAATTTACAAAGTTGAAAGTCCCGTGAACGTTTGTGTTATTCCATATCTGCTTCAGTTTTGGTAGCTGGACTATAGACTTTTCAATTGAAGGATGATATTTTATCATTTGGCCCTTGGAGTTCAAAAATAACCTCCACTGAATTGCAATTGCTGATTGTCAAAGTCTCAAGATCATGCAAATTTCTGACAATGGAAGCAGGGAAGATGGTCACCAGTTTGTTGCAATATTTTATCTCAATGCTCTTTAGTGTGCAGAAAGAATTTGCATTAACTTGTTGGTTCCATAATGTTGTCAAGCCAACAATCTGGCTAATTGTAGTTGTCTCCAATTTGGGGAATTGGACCTGCATATACATATATAATATTACACTGAACTACTGTATGATCTATATATCAGAAAAATGAAAACCTTCAAATTTTGCTAGACAATATACGAACTCAATGCCTGTTAATCAATTCGGAGTATGTTCATAGTTCATACCTTATCATTGAAAAGTGGAACTAGGAAAGAAGATGCGTTGTCTCCTCCATTAATCTGTTTGGCTTCAAGGGAACTGAAACTAACCAGTGCAGGTAGCCCTTGTAATGTCAGGGATCGTAATTCAGAAAACTCTGCTCCCCCTGAGAGAACTAGTGTCTCTAAAAGGCTACATTCTAAAACTTCTATTTCAACAAGACTGGAAAAGGCTTTGGACATGGAACTAATGAAGAGACATTTTAATTTGTGACAATCTTGAACTTTGACTACTCTTAGTTTGCAAAATGATTCCTGTGTTAGACAGCCATGATATATATGCTCCAAATTGCTGAGATTGTAAAGAGACAATGTCTCCAAGTTTGGGAAAGCATAAATAGGACGGCCTGAGCTAGCTGCTATAGTTTCAATTTCACCATTGTTTTGTACAGTGAGATGATTTAGTAGAGGAAAACCACCACCATGCAGATCATAGAGAACATCCTTAACACCATTCATCTCATCTAAGGATAAAATTTCAACATGTTTTAGCGTCATTTTGATCCCATGCTCTAATTGAATACTCCTGTTGAGCTTGAGTTTTAATATTTTGGACTCATAGACACCATCCAAAGTCCACACATCTCCAATATAAATTCTGAACCTTTCCAGTTTTTCAAAGAACAAGTCCACCGGCCAAACTGCAACATCTGGAGCATGCAAGTCTATAGATGTCAAGTGATGCTTCAATTCCTCCAGCTCATACAGACTAGCATTTGTCTTCCCTTCTACCTCAACATCCCAATTGACAAAGCCATCTCCCATATACAGCTCTTCTAGTCGTGTCAAGTTTGATATAACATTGTGTGGAATCACTTTGAGACAGGTGCAAGCATCCAAATCCAACAATCTCAATTGATGGAGCATTCCAATTTCTCTTGGCAGTTCTCGGATATCGGCTCTAGAAAGGGAAAGGATTTGTAAGTTTGTGAGCTCACCAACCATTGCTGTGTCTTCCAACTTGCACTCGAACAAACTTAATGCAGTAAGGCTTTTCAGGAAACCAAGACTCGTTGGTGGCTTTGGAGTACAATCCATGCCAGCTATATATAAGACTTCAAGGTTTCTAGTCTCCTCAAAAAAGGAATCAGGTATCCGCAAAATAAACGGAGGGTAACTGTCATTAGCTAGTTCAAGTATTTGTAGCTCTGGAGTTTCTAGTTTTTTTGGGAGGGGACACAAATAACACCAAGCAAAGAAGATTTGCTTGCACTTGTGGAGACGATTTCTCTCTGGCCATTTTTTCACTTCAGTATATGCTTTCCAGTAGAAAGCTGTCTGATTCTGTGTTGCCAATGAAGCAGCAGCTTCCCGGACTAAATCATGGATTGTAACCCATCTCTTTGTATCTTCAATTAATAGAATCTTATCCTTAAGCTCATTGGTCAATCTATGAAGTTTCAACATCCTCAAACATGCCTAGCCCAACACTGCAAATTAACAAGTCATACTTGTAGGAAAGATTTCGCCCGTGAAGGGCAATAAGTAAGAAGAGTGACTTCTCCTCACTTTCTAAGTAACTGTAACTTAGTTCCACATATGAGTACACTTTCTGATGGATACCTTGTTTGTCAAAACTTTACAGTTTTTTCAAGGCATCCTTCCAAGAATATATCTCAATGCTTTTACAACAGTAATAATCAAAACAGGCAAACTTACACACCGCTTCACTATTTCAGTTGCAATGGCTTGCCTATCTTTGACAACATCTGCAGCCATTTTTTCAAATAAAATCTGAGCCTCATCTTCTTTTAGCACTTCTAGTTGAAAAGCTTTCTGAATCCCTATTTCACTTTTTAACAAATCCAGATTTCTATATATTAACAATAATTTGTATCCCTTGTGTTCATCGCCCAATGGAATTCCAAAACGTTCCAATTCAAATCCTTCCCAAATATCATCAACTAAAACAACAATTCTTTTCTGTCTTTATTCTCTGCTTCAATGCGTCTGTTCTTCCCCTCTCACTGCTCACATTAAATGTCATACCCAAGGAATCTGCAATTTCCTTTTGAACTTCTTCCACATTTGGTTTATCAGTTATGGTTGTCATAATCACAGCACCAAACAAGTTCTTTTCCTTTGTTTGCCTTCGAACTTCTTTGGCAAGTGTAGTTTTGCCTACACCATCTAACCCCCATACTCCAATTGTGTGGATACTGCTATCCTGCAACGTCTTCATAATTTCATTAATAGTGTTTGTTCTTGATTCAAGGGCCTTGTAGTCTCTTACATTTTCTGGAATCCTCGAAGCTGGCGGGGCAGCGCAGTGACTAACACGATCAAATCTACCTTGTGTCTGTATCTCTATCATTTCCCGTGTCATATTTGAAGCTTTTCTGCTAATCTGGTGACGTTGCCACAAATGTAGCAAGAACCTTTGCCTTCATCTCCATAGATCATTTTGGCTTCTTCAACCATCTCATCCACTTTGTTCAACCAGACCCTCACATCAGTTTCAATTTCTTGAGCATTCCGTGTTGCTTCATCAATCTCACGTCCCACCCTCTCTTTGGCCGTCTGCAGCTTCTCCACTTGGGTTTTCAACTTCTTTACATTTCTGCCAAAGAAAATAAGGTAACCCACTTGACGTACAATAGAGGCAACTGCATACGCACTAATTTTTCCAGCAATACTGATAAGAATGTCCATTTTCTGTTCTCGGATTATACAAATGCTTTGACTGCACCCTGTCATGATCAAAACAAATTGAAAGATAATCGAAAATCAAAAGTTCAATAGGGTTATCTCTGCATTAATTCCTTTTATGGTATTTGAACTTTTTAATTACTAACAAAATGACATAACAAAACTAAATAAATACTCAGGAAAAACATTATATTGATTATCAAAAACATAGATATTATGCATGTTTTTACAATATGTAATACAAAAAAATATAAACCATTAAGTAATAAAATTTCATGTCTACACCAAAATGCCAGCTTGTAGAACATTTGATCGTACGACGTTTTTCTTGTGAAAACATATGGTTTTTGAAGAGCACTGGAAAAATAAAAACGAAAGAAAGAAACGAAGAAACATGTATTAGTTAATTAGTATAAAGGAAACAATAAATGACTCAGTGAAAGCAGAAGCAATAAAATCACGTTGACGCAAAGCATGAAAAGGAATACACCACCCTTCAACTAGAAAAGACGGAGAAAATTACAGAGTTAAGTGAGAGTGTTTTTTTTTTTTTTTTATTATTATTATGATTATTATTATTAAAAGAGAGAATTTAACTCTAAACTTATTTATACTTCTTAGATCTCTTTTTATTAGATTACAACTAGTGTTTTCTTTATTTTATTAAAAAAGAGGATATAATTATTTTCTCTTATAAAGTTCTTACTTTTTTAATAGTAAAATTCTTTTATTATTGCTCATGATTTTTTATTTAAGAACGACAATTATATTCTTTTTATCTAGGAAGGCTGGATCTTGACTGAGCAAAAGAAATATTATCTTGAGAAAGTACTCTGAAAAAGTTTTCATATTAGCTCGCGAACGGAAAAAAAAAAAAAAATCTTACAATTTCATTCAAAATTCAAAAAGTCATTATAGTTTAAAATATTAAAAAATTATTTTTATAGTCCATAGATATTTATAAATGCACCTTTGTTAATCAACTCAATTAATTAACTTTGGTTAATTTTACATAAAATTTGAAATAATTTTTATAATTTAATTTTTATTAAATTTTTTTAAAACTTTAAAAATATTTATAAAATAGTTTTTATTAATAAATAAACATCTATAAATTATAAAGATTAATTTTCAATCTTTTACATTTTAAAATTGTAAGAACTATTTTGTAAATATTTATAAATTATAAGAATTAATCTTTAACATTTTAAATTATAGGAATTTTTTTAAATTTTATCTACAACTATAAAGATTAAAAATATAGTTAAACTTGAATTAATTTATCCTAACGGTTATAGGAAAAATTACCCAAATAATAGCTCATGATATTTTTTTTTAACAAATCAAAATTGATTAAATATCACTACAAATCCTACTGACAACATATTCCTTTTTATCTAACTATAGTAATCAATAACCTCTTTCCAATCATAAATAATGTAGATCATTTAGTAAAAGTCATTTTAGATAAACTATAAATTTTCGATTTAAGTCTTAAATATCAAATAATTCATATATACCAAAAAAAAAAAAAAACCAACTATCAAAAGACTAGTTTACTTAAGACAAATATTCAGTGTAAGAGTAAGATAAACTTTAACTGGTTCTTGATTAAATAGATATCCCACGTCCATCATATGTGCAGTTAAAAAAAAAAAAAATTCTTTTTTTCATAAATATTCTATGCAAATTAGATTGTTATATATAATATTTGTTTATGACATAGCTTGCTTTCTGCGATATGTTTGGTATATTCATCATTGGCTTTCTGTAAAAGGAATTATGCATTGATCTGAGTAGATATGGATAATTTATGAGAGCCATAGAAGCATAAATCAGCAAAAGTTACTACATATGAAACCAAAACGAGTACGTACCAAATAGACTCTTTTCCTGTCTTGGCTGAGATTATGCAACAACGGGAGAGTAAAGTGAGATTGAGCAAAGCACACAGAAAGGGAAACTGAAACAGTGAACGGGAAATGTCGACTCCAGAAAATTTTGCTGAATGCATAACATATTTTACAATAAACTAAGAAGCCTTCATACGTCTACCGTGTCCACTGGAAGAAGGGGAGGAATCCAAAGCTTTCGATTCACACTACTGTACTTGGCTTTACAGTAAGCTAAGAAGACTTCATATTTAGCTTTTATTATTGATTATTGATATACTGATGTTTATAAAAAAAGAAAAAGAAAAAAAGGTTTCAACTTCTGGATTTTTGCATACTAATTTTTATGCATCCTTTACTTCGGATTGTTTCTTCCTCAAAATTAAACATTCATATTGATTAACAATGTGTTAATTTGATAGATTTAAGTTAAATTTCAAGACTTTTTAAATTAAATATTTTTAAATAACAATATTAAAAATTGTCACTATCAAGAGAAATTTATTATTATTATTCATATTTAAATGAAAATTAGTCTTGTATTCAAAAAAATATTAAGGATACTTGACAAAAATAAATAGCACAGATAATTGAATGATGTGGCACTATTAAAGTATGATTAGTGCACATAATCTTTCCAGGTCTTCATTTATTTCATTGACAACTTGGCTTTTACATCCACATGTCGGATGAATCTTTATTTGGTGAAGTCTGTTTTATCATAATCCATGTCGATTGAAAGGAGGAGAGATTTGTTAAAAGAGATAGAGAAGACTTGGAATATAGTATAATAACATCCATTGACGATAATTGACGTTTAGTGAAGACTTGGAATATAACATTTATAGAAAAGAAACAGTCAAAAAAAAAATAATATACAAAAGGAGCCAATGAAGACCGAGCCACAAGTTGTAGAGAAAGAGACTCGGAAATTAATAAATAATAAAAATAATAATAATGACGGCAATGGAAATAACTGAGCATTTTCCTTGAGTTCACATTGCCCCTTCATTGTGTGACCTGGACTGGTTTTCCTCTTTGATGAAAAGACCACATGTAAGAAAGAGATCAATGACGAAACTCCATTGATACATATACAGTGTATAATATAAGCTTTCAAATATGGTTTCTTTTGAGTATTTTTGCTTCTATACCTGTTCAATCTCACTCTATTCTCTTGGTAGTGACTGAAAAGAAACAAAAGGGAGGAAAGTGCAGAAGGACACAGATATATAATAATCTCGTCATATCTGTTTGACTTTTATTTATGCAAATTTGTTTCACTATTATTGCTTTCGATGTGATTAGTTTTACATACAATGACTTGCAAGTCTTAAAAAATGATGGTTGATCAAAGCTTATATACTTGGGGCAGAACTTATAAAGCTTATAATGATGAATGTCGAACTTTTTTAATTCTTAACATGTAGAGAATGAATAAATGTGTGATCTGTTAGTCTAATTTCTAACATATATTACTTTATTACAAAATGGATATTCCAACAAAGTGATAGATCAATGAAAACACGCATTAAAATGTCTTTGTCTTAAATTTTAAAACTTTTAAGTTAATTTTATTGTGAGAAATTTATTATTTATTGCATTATCTCAAACATGAATTAGTCTCACATTTATCCTAAGTTTAAACCAAAAAAAGTGAAAGTTTCTACCATGTTGATTGAGCACATTCGAATAAAGAGAATAACAAATATTATATTAAAATGTTAATTTTTCTTATTTAAAAGTTAATTTTGGTAATATTCCAACTTGCATTTATGACCTTGTTCTTAGATACTTAATCTTGCAACCAGATCAGAAACTCTTCAAATCTTCAGTTTTCTTCTCAATTGCTTGTTCGTAATATTATACTTTAGAAAGTTGGAATGTTACAAAGAATTAACCTAACTTGCAAGAAATCCAGTTGAAATTCAGTTTGTTCTTTTCTTAACAGGGTCAAGTCTGAACTTGTATCATCCGCATGAAACGCTCAAGAAATTGAACTGAGGTCAAAGTCTGCTTGAGCAAAGTTGGAGAAATGGTTGGAGAGGGCAATACCTTGTACGAGGACAAAGGCAAAGGTTGTAGCCCAAATTTGTGTTGGCGACTTCCTCTTAGTCAAAAAGCAAAGAAGAAGACAACAGATGCACAAGGAAAATCTGATGAAGTTGCTGCTTGCCAAATCGAGGTGGAGGTCAAAGATGACAAGGGTATGCTGGAAACAGAGGAAAACCCTAGTCGCCATGCAAATGGAGTTTGCAGCTTGTTTGAGAAAATGGAAGTAGATATTATCAAAGATCCCATCCTGCAACCCGTTACTAGTGACATAGCCAAAAGATGTGCAGATTTGCCAGATGTTATTGTTAGTCCTCTTGCTAAGGCATTCAGCAATAAAGATAGGCATGCTTGGGAGAAAGCCTTGAAGCAGCTGGAAAGATTTGATGAAATAATATGCAAGAAAAGATTCAATCAGCTATGGAAATAATTTACAATAATCTAGAAAATGACGAGTTGAAATCACTCTTCCTACTTATTGCTTTGCAAGGAAGGTATTACGTGTACAAGTATGATTTGCTGATTTTCTCTGTGGGGTTAGGATTATTCAAAAATGTGGATACACTAGAGGAAGCAAGGAACAGGCTTCATGCATTGGCCAAAGACATTAAAGATTCTTGCCTGTTGATTGAAGATGAAAAATTATGGGTTGCAGTGCATGACACAGTCCGAGAAGCTGCTGTCTCGTTCCGGGGTCAGAAAGTTTTCAGCTTGAAAGCTCATTCCGAACTGAAAAAATGGCCAGAGAGGGATCATCTCCACAAGTGCCAGGAGATCTACCTTCCATGGTGTTACATGGATTACCTACCAGACAAATTGGAAAGTTCAGAGTTGCAAACTCTTGCACTAGAAAATCAGAATAGCTCCTATATGCAGATCCCTGATTCCTTTTTTGAGGAGACTAGAGAGCTTAAAGTGCTGGATATAAGTGGAATGCACTGTACTCCAAAGCCACCTAAGAGTCTTGGCTTCCTGAAAAACCTTACTGCATTATGCTTGTTCTATTGCTTGTTGGAAGACATAGCTATAGTTGGTGAGCTCAAAAACTTACAAATCCTCAACCTCAGCAAATCCAACATCCAAGAACTTCCCAGAGAAATTGGGCAACTCCATCAATTGAGATTATTGGATTTGGATAGATGCTCTAATCTTAAAGTGATTCCACCCAAAGTTATATCAAGCTTGAAAAGACTAGAGGAACTGTATATGAGAAGTGGTTTTGTCAACTGGGATATTGAAGGAAACACAAATGCAAGCCTCAGAGAGCTGGGAGATTTGCAGTATCTGATATCAATAGACTTGCCTGTTCCAGATGCTCAACTTTGGCCTGTGGACTTGTTCCTTGCAAAGCTAGAAAGATTCAGGATCTTTGTTGGAGACAGGTCTTGGGATGGTAACTATGACTCCAAAAGGTTGAAACTCAAACTCAACAGGACACTGCAATCAGATGATGGGGTTAAAATGTTACTGTAAAATGTTGATGAATTGACCTTAGATGGATTGATTGGTGTAAAGAATGTTCTCCATGATTTGGATAGTGATGGTTATCCTTTGTTGCAGCATCTCACTACACAAAACAATGATGAAAGCAGATGCATTGCCATTAGCTCAAGCGATACTCCTTCTGCTTTACCCAACTTGGAGTCACTGGCTCTTGAGAACCTCAACAGTTTGGAATATGTATGTCAAGGCCTTCTAGTGGGGAAATCATCCTTCAGCAAACTAAAGAATGTAGAAATAAAATACTGTGAGAAATTGGCCATCATTTTCCCTGCTTCTGCTGTGAGAAATCTTCATCTAGAAAATTTAACAGTGAGCAACTGCAGTTCAGTGGTGGAGATTTTTGAAGGGCAGGAGCCAAATGAGAGAAACTCAATGGCTGAGATGAGCATCCCACTGAAAAGTCTTTGTTTTATTCAACTACCTAGACTGAAGCAGATATGGAATAAGAATTCTCCCAGGAACTTTCAACTTTGAAAATCTAGAGAAACTGTATGTTGAGGACTGTCCTGTCCTGGATTACGTTATTCCAACTTCAGTTGCAGAATATGTGGTGCACCTCAAAGAGCTTAAGATACTAACCAGTCCAACAGCGGTTCTTTATGGATGAAAGGTGTAAACTACGAACTAAACTTCTTATTAATACTTTCTGTATTTATAAACGATGACTATACATATCTTTTTTTTTTTAATCCTTTCTCTGACTCTCTTAAATACCTTTGTATTTGCAGGCTTTTACTCACATTGAGCTTTAGTTCGTCATGCAAGTTATTTTGGTTTGAACTCTAAGTTAGTACAAAAATGTTGATCAGAATGAGCAACGTTCTTTTTTTCTTCTTTGGCTTCTGAAAATTCATGTATGAACAACCATTTGTACCCCCATGGAATGCTGCAGCACAACAGGAATGGAGGCACCTACCTGACAAGTCCTCGAGGGTTACACCATAAGATAATTATTTTAATTTTGATTGGACGATTAATTGATTATACAGTAAATTATAGTACTGTATGGCGTGGCCATTCTTTGCAATAAATGACTAATTAACTAACATGAATTTGTGGGTTCAGACTGAGTGAATTAAAGCAAAGGTTTCAAAATTTATGCCTAAACCTTTTTCTTTTACACCTAGTTATGGTGTCTTACGCTTATTTTATTTATATTCAAAACAAACAACTTACAACAAATATCTCACTAAAGACAAACTTCAAGACTTGCACTTGTTTTAGAATAATGTAGAGAGGTAGTGTAGGGATAAACAAGTTCTTTCAAGAGTCCTTTATATTCTTTCTAATGATAGAGAGGTCCCCTTCCACACACCAAACCCATGTTTAATTCAACAAAAATGGAAAAAAGTCAGAACAGCTCTGTAGAAAATCAATACAAGTTGATAAATTAAGAACCACGAACTTGTGCCTTCTCCAAGGAAGTCATCGAGAAAAATCAAGTATAACAACTTGGAGAAGATCAGCTCCCACCTGCAAGAGATCAAGCTGCAATGCAAAAATTAGACTAGAGTAACCCAAGTGTGTCACACTCACACCTCTTATTTGTATTAACACCACTTATTATAATCATGATTGTGTAGAAGTCGTTTATAAAGTGACTGGAACCATATAGTTCGTACCTTTTAGTCCATAAAGATCTGTTGTGGGACTGTTTTGAATGGTAAGATCTTTCATCTGCTTTAAATGTTTGGCCACTGAAACTGGAAAGACATAGCTGAGCATTGGACAATCTTCAACATTCACTTTCTCTAAATTTTCAAAGTTGAAAGTCCCATGAACGTTTGTGTTATTCCATATCTGCTTCAGTTTTGGTAGCTGGACTATACTTAAACTTTTCAATTGAAGGCTCTTCTCAGTGGATGATATTTTATCACTTGGCTCTTGGAGTTCAAAAATAACCTCCAATGAATTGCAATTGCTGATTGTTAAAATCTCAAGTTCATGCAAATTTATGACAATGGAAGCAGGGAAGATGGTCACCAGTTTCTCACAATATTTTATCTCAATGCTCTTCAGTTTGCAGAAGGAATTTGTATTAACTTGTTGGTTCCATATTGTTGTCAAGCCAACAATCTGACTAATTATCATTGTCTCCAATTTGGGGAATGAGCCCTGCATATAGGCAATATCACATTGAACTACTATGTCTATATATTAGGAAAATGAAAATTTTTAAATTTTACCAGACAATTAGATATAAACATGAAGAATAAGTAGCATTAAGAGTAATGGTTATTATATAAAGAAAATGATTGCCATTATGCTTGACGTCATTTCCCTATAATTAATTTTGAATAAGTTCATAGTTCATACCTTCTCATTGAAAAGTGGAACCAGGAAAGAAGATAGGTTGTCTCCTCCATTAATTTGTTTGGCTTCACTGGAACTGAAACTGATGAGTGCAGGTAGCCCTTCTATCATCAAAGAGTGCAATTCAGAAAACTCTGCTTCTTCTGAGAGGACTAGTGTCTCTAAGAGGCTACATTTTGAAACTTCTATTTCAACAAGACTGGAAAAGGCTTTAGACATGGAACTTATGAAGAGACATTTTAATTTGTGGCATTCTTGAACTTTGATGATTTTCAGTTTGCAAAATGAATCCTGGGTTAGAGAGCCATGACTTATATGCTCCAAATTGCTTAGATTGTAAAGAGACAATGTCTCCAAGTTGGGGAAAGCATGAAGAGGACGGCCGGAGCTGGCTGCTATAGTTTCAATTTCACCATTGTTTTGTACAGTGAGATGATTTAGTAGAGGAAAGCCACCCCCATGCAGATCATAGAGAACATCCTTAACACCATTCAGCTCATCTAAGGACAAATCATCAACATGTTTCAGCATTGTTTTGATCCCACGCTCTGATTGAATGCTCCTGTTGAGCTTGAGTTTCAATGTTTTAGACTCATAAACACCACCCCAACTCCATGCATCTCCAATAAAAATCCTGAACCTTTCTAGTTTTTCAAAGAACAAGTCCACTGGCCAAACATTAGCATCTGGAACAGGCAAGTCTATAGATGTCAAATGATGTTTCAATTCCCCCAGCTCATTCAGACTAGCATTTTTCTTCCCTTCTACCTCAACTTCCCAACTGACAAAGCCATTTCCCACATAGAACTCTTCTAGGCTTGTCAAGTTTGATAAAACATCGCGTGGAATCACTTTGAGATAGTAGCAAGCATCCATATCAAGCAATCTCAGTTGATGGAGCTTCCCAATTTCTCTTGGTAATTCTTGGATATAGGATTTGGAGAGGCTAAGGATTTTTAAGTTTGTGAGCTCACCAACCATTGCTATGTCTTCCAAGTTGCATTGATACAAGTATAATGCAGTAAGCTTTTGCAGGAAAACAAGACTCGTTGGTGGCTTCGGAGTACAATCCATGCCACATATATCTAAGACTTTAAGATTTCTGGTCTCCTCAAAGAAGGAATCAGTCATTGGCATATAGCTTCCTGGATTTTCTAGTGCAAGTACTTCTAGCTCTGGACTTTCCAGTTTTTCTGGGAGAGGAGGCATATAACACCAAGGTAAGAAGATTTGCTTGCACTTCTGGAGATCATCCCACCCTGGCCATTCTTCCAATTCAGAATAAACTTTCAAGCTGAAAACTGTCTTATCCTTGGTTGCCAATGAAACAGCAGCTTTCCGGAATACATCATGGATTGCAACCCATCTCTTTGCATCTTCAATTAATAGACTCTTATCCTTAAGCTCATTGGTCAAAGTATGAAGCCTATTTCTTGCATCTTCTAAAGTTTTAACACCTTCAAATATACTTAGCCCCACACTGAAGATTAACAAGTCATACTTGTAGAGATAATAGCGCCCTTGAAGAGCAATAAGCAAGAAGAGTGACTTTTCCTCACTTTCTAAGTTATTGTAACTTAGTTCCACAGCTGAGTGCAATTTTTGATGCACACCTTGTTTGTCAAAACTTTCCAGCTTTGTCAAGGCATCCTTCCAAGCATATACATCCTTATTTCTCAATGCCTTAGCAAGAGGAACAATCAAAATAGGCAATCCTTCACAACGCTTCACTATTTCAGTTGCAATGTCTTGCCTATCTTTCACAACATCCCCCGCCATCTTTTCAAATAAACTAAGAGCCTCATTTTCTTTCAGAAGATCTAGTTGAAAACCCTTTTGAATTTCCATTTTACTAGTCAAAAAATCTAGATTCCTAGATGTTAACAATAATTTGCATCCCTTGTGTTCATCACCCAATGGAATTCCAAAAGGTCCCAACTCAAATCCTTCCCAAATATCATCAACTATGACAAGAATGCTTTTCTCTTTCTTTATTCTCCTCTTCAACAAGTCTGCTCTTCCCTCTTCACTACTCACATTAAATGTCAGACCCAAGTAATCTGCAATTTCCTTTTGAACTCGTTCCACACTTGGATTATCAGTTATGGTTGTCATAACCACAGCATCAAACAAGTTCTTTTCCTTCGATTGCCTTTGAACTTCTTTGGCTAGTGTAGTTTTGCCAACACCACCTGTCCCCCATACTCCAATTGTGTGGATACTGCTATCCTTCAGCGTCTCCATGATTTCTTTGATGGTGTTTGTTCTTGATTCAAGGGCCTTGTAATCTTTTACACTTTCTGCGATCCTCAATGCTTGTGGGGCATCACGGTAACCAACACGATCAAATTTTCCTTTTGTCTGTATTTCTGCCATTTCCTGTGTCATCTTTGAAGCTTTCCTGCTGATCTGGTGACGTTGCCACAAATGCAGGCAAGAACCTTTGCCTTTATCTCCATAGATGACTTCTGCTTCTGCAACCGCCACATCCACTTTGTTCAGCCAGTCATTCACGTCATTTTCAATTTCTTGAGCATTCCACGATGCTTCATTAATATCATGTTGCACCCTCTCTTTGGCCTTCTTCAGCTCATCCGCTTGGGATTTCAGGTTCTTCACATTTCTGCCAAAGAAAATCAGGTAACCCACTTGACGTGCAACCGCTGCAACCGCAGACTCACCAATTTTTTCACCAATAGTGATAAGAATGTCCATACTCTATTCTTGGATTATACAAATTATCTGACTTCAGCCTGTTATGAACAAAACAAATTCAATGGTAAATGGTTTCCATAAAGAACTGATTCATTATAAAAGGCTATTATGAAAAAACTTTAAGAATGATTTTTATTCATATCTAATATTTCCTTAGGGTTAGAGTTTACTATTATCTCTACATTAATTCCTTCTATGAACTGTGATATTTGAACTTTTTAATGAACAAACTGATCCAACAATCCTAAATAAATACTTAGAAAAAACATTATATATGCATGATCACAAAAATATAAACCATCGCATTATATTTACGTATCAAAATTTCATGTCTGTACCAAAATGCTAGCTTAATTTGTACAAGATTTAACTATAAGACATTTTTCTTGTGAAAAATATATAATAATTTTCTAAGAGAACTAGAAAAAGAAAGAAAGAACATTGTCTTCAAGAAAATTTATTGCTTCTGGCTAGAAATTGAATCAATTTAGTTAGTGTGTGTATATATATATCTATATATATGATTGCATAGTAGATATTAAATATTATCTCAATAACATATATTTTGAGAAAGTTCTTATAATAGGTTAGCCCTCCTGATTTTTCATTTTTTTTTATTCCCTCTTGATTATTTTTAATGGTTAAAATTACCACACTTTACCAATAAGGAAAAAAACATTACCATTAGTTTTCTAAAATACGAAGTGTACTCTAGAGGGTAAATGAATCCAATAAAAATTAATTTTATCCTAATTTTTTCTGGAAATATTACTCAAATGATAGCTTGTGACAATTTTTTTAATGAATCAGAATTTTGTTTCACCAAAAAGAAACAAGCAACGACTAAGACTCCTCAGTACACTTGAATGAACAGGATGAGAGCCTTTAACTAATATAACTGTAAATCCTATTCATAATTCGTTCCTTTGTATCCAAACATAGTAATCAATAACCTCTTTCCAGTGATTGAATGATCGGCTTAATTCATGACAAACACATTCAATGTAAAAGTAAGAGAGTCCTTAACTAGTTCTTAACTTGATTGAATAGATCACACATCGATATTCACAAACATATAGTGTAAAAAAACAGTAAAGCTTTCTTTTTCCATTAATATTCTATGCAAACTATCCTTTTAGAGATTGTTACATTTTTTTCATGACATTTCATGCAGCGATATGTTTGTTTAATCATCATTCGTTTTTCTGTGAACTGAATAATGCATATCAGCGAGTAGATGGATGGATGATATATGAGAGCCATAAAAGCAGAAATCTGCAGAAATTAAATAAACTAGGTACGTACCAAATGGGATGACTCAGTTTCTGTCTTGGCTGATCATACTGCGACGGGAGAATAGATAGTTTGAGCAGAGTATGAGGAAAGGATCACAACCAAAACTACACAGAGAGGGGAGCTGAAGACAGTGAATAATGTTGACTTCGGAGAGAGCCTGAATAATCATTATTATTGCTGAATAGATAACATATTTTACAATAAACTAAGAAGACTTCATATATATTGAACTTTCAATATTGATTCTACTGCTGGATTATACTGAAATAATATCAACTTGTGTATTTATGGTTACTAATTTTTATGCATAGTTTACTTCAAATTTCTTTTTATTTAAAAATTTATTGTTGATACTAACAAAGTATTAGACTTTAAAAATAGATCGAATCCCAAAATATTTTAAGTTAAATATTATAAATTCAAAATTTTAAAATCGTCTTTTTAAAAAAAAAATTATTAAAGATTGCATGCTCTTATCTTAAACAATAATTAATCTTATTTTCAAAAAAATAAATACGTAGGGATACCTAGGTGGAAAGAAAAATAATCAACATTGATACTTGAATTATTGCCACTATTGAAGTATGATTAGTGCTAATAATCTTCCCAAGTCTTTCATTTATTTAATTGGCAACTTGGCTTCTTACATCTACTTGTAGGATGAAGTCTTTTAATTATTAGCCATTTCCACTGGAAAAAGGAAAGAATCCAAATTAAGCTTTCGATTAACACTGTTCTACTTGGTTTTAAAATGCATTTACCTAGAAGTTTGTGATTTATTAAAAGTAATAGAGAGAAGACTTGGAGAGAAATAATAAGTAATTAATAAGGACGATATATAATAACATCAATAATATAGAAAAGGAACCAATGAACACCGGGCCATGTGATATTAACATGAATGAAATTAAGCCATATGTAATGCAGTCGTTTTAATTATCTTATTCAACAACAATTGCAATTAACAAAAGGGAAAATCACGGTCAACAAATTGCTGATATTGTTTAATTAAGCAAGTTGTAGAGAGAAAGAGACTTGGAAACAACAATAATAAAAATAATAAAGATTACAATGATAATAATTGAAGTTAATTTTTCCTTGAGTTCACATTGCTCCTTCACTTTGATCCCTCCATTCGTTTTCCCCTTTGATCAAAAGACCATACATAATTAAGAAAGAGATCAATGACGAGACTCAACTGGTACATGTACAATATTATAAGTTTTAAAAAATCTTGAGATCTTCATATTAACCTTCTCAGTTACTTGTTAGTATATAAGTCATATGGTCTATCTTATTTATTGAATAATATTGTAAGTATTATTAAAATATTAATAATATTTTATAATTTTATGACTAATTAAAAAGTGTTTTGCAATGAAATGACATAAAAAATTGAAACAGAAAATATTAACCTCTAATAATCAAGTTAAATTGCAAGGTACCAAATACCAACTCAAATGTTGCTTCATTTGTTTCTGTCATGCTCTTCAATTGCTTTTTAATCATAATACTCATCTATTCAGTATTCTAAGAGAGAGTCGTGATAAGTACATAATACCTCTAAAACTCAAGAAAATATATAGCATATGTTTTAAGTTAAAGATTGCCATGAATTTACCAATCATTGATTGCATTCGAATTAAAGATTAGTCTATGTTTAAATAATATTTGAATAACTTGAATGATACTTCACTAAGAATGCGGCACCATTAAAGTATGATTACTGTCAATACTCATTCCTAAGTCTTTCATTTATTTGATTGACAGCTTGGATTCTTACGTCTACTTGTAGCATGAAGTCTTTGTTTAGTGAAGTCTTTCTATTATAATCCATGTCTACTGGAAGAAGGAAATGACGCCAAATGAAGCCTTAGATTCTTTCTGTTTTATACCTGTTTTTTATAATGCATTCACCTTAGAATTTTGTGATTTAATTAAAAGTGATATATAGAGTCAAGCTGTGTTACCTGTTCATGTAATGCATCCATTTTAATTAATTGTAAAATTATTTTATTCAGCAATAATTGCAATTAATAAAGGAAAATAATGAGGGTCAACAAATTGTTGATTATTTTTTAATTACACAAGTTGTAGAGGGAAAGAGACTTGGAAACAAAAAAAAAAAAAATGATAATACTTGAGGTTTTTGCTTAAGTTCACATTACCCATTCACCGACTGACCTGCATTGATTTTTCTCTTTGATCAAAAGATCGTACATGAGAAAGAGATCAATGACGAAACTCCACTGATACATGTACCGTGAAAGCTTTCAAGTTTAAAATACCATTTCTTTTTTGAGTAATTTTGCTTCTATATTCCTTCCTTTCAGCTCAATCTTACTCTATTCTCTTGGTAATGACAGAACAGAAACTGAAGAGAAGAAAGTGCAGAAGGACACAGAGATCTGATGATCTGGTAATATGTGTTTCAATCTCACTTTTATTTATGGAAGTTTGTGTTATTCTTATTGCTAAATTTCAATGAGATTAGTTTTAAATAGAATCACTTTCCAAGTCTTAAAATGATTGTTGATCAAAGCTTATATACTTGGGAGCAGAATTTATAAAGCTTATAGTGATGAATGTCTGATTTTTTTTTTTTAATAAATATTTAGGGCCATTTTAGTTTTGAAAATGTTTTCATACGTTTTATTTTCTATTTTCATTTCTTCAAATGTATTTTTAATTTCATATTTTTATTTTTTGAAAACATGTGAATTTTTTAATTTATTTTTTATTTATTTAATAACCAACAAATCACCTTCAATACATTTTATTGAATTTTAATAGTAACTTTTTGTCAAAAATATTATAAAAAAAAAAACCATAAAATTACAAAGTCGTTATTGGACATTTCCTAAACACTGAAAAGTTGAAAACATTTTTTTCTTGTTGTCTTTAGTGCATTTTCAAGCAATGCTTTTCAATTGTTTATTGCACTAAACATAATTTTTAGATCTCATTTTCATTTCCAATGTAAGTAGGAAACTACTAGAGCAAACAGGCCCTTGTAGAGAATGAATAAATGTGTAATCCACTAGTCTAATTTTTCCCATGTTGATGTAAGCACATATGAATAAAAATAATGACAAACATTATAATAACATCTTAATTTTATTACTAAAATATAGCAGTTTAAACATTTTATTCAAACTTCAACTTTATTGCGAGAAATATTTACTGCTATTAGTAACAGTAACAAAAATAATTTGATTTTGGTCATATTCCAAGTCTCATTATATGTCCTTGTACTTAGATACTTAATCTTGTAACCAGATCATAAACTCTTGAAATCTTCAGTTTTAATTCTCTCGACTACTTTTTAGTATTACAAAGAAGTAACATAACTTACAAGAAATCCAGTTGCAGTTTAACTTCAGTGTTGAAATTAACTTTCAGCATGTTAAATTTATAGCAGGGTAAAGTCTGAACTTGTATCATCTACATGAGACACTGAAGACATTGAAACTGATGTCAAAGTCAGGTTGACCAAAGCTGAAGAAAAATGGTTGAAGAGGGCAATATTTTGATTGAGGATAAAAGCAAAGGTTCTTGCCCACATTTGTGTTGGCGACTCCCTCTAAGTCGAAAAGCAAAGAAGAAGACAACAAATGAACAAGCCAAATCCGATGAAGTTGCTGATTTCCAACCCACGGTGGAAGGCAAAGATGACATGGGCACAGAGGAAAGAAAGGATACGGAGGATGAAAATACTAGTATCCAAGGAGATGCTATCAAAGATCCCATCCTGGAATCCATCACTATGGAAATAGCCAAAAGATGTGCAGATTTGCCTGATGTTATTGTTAGCCCTCTTGCCAAGGCATTGAGCAACAAGGAGAAATGTGATTGGGAGAAAGCCTTGAAGCAGCTGGAAAGTTTTGACGAAAATAATATGCAGGAGAAAATTCATTCAGCTTTGGAAATAATTTACCATAATCTGGAAAGTGATGAATTGAAGTCACTTTTCTTCCTTATTGCACTGCAAGGAAGGTATTACGTGTACAAGTATGATTTACTGATTTTCTCTGTTGGCTTAGGTTTATTCAAAAATGTTGATACACTAGAGGAAGCAAGGAACAGGCTTCATGCATTGACCAAAGAGCTTAAAGACTCTTGCCTGTTGATTGAAGATGAAAATTTATGGATTGCAGTGCATGACATTGTCCGTGAAGCTGCTGTCTCATTCCGGGGTCAGAAAGTTTTCAGCTTGAAAGCTTATTCTGAATTGAAAAACTGGCCAGAAAGGGATCATCTCCGCAAGTGCCAAGAGATCTACTTGCCATGGTGTTACATGGATTACCTTCCAGACAAATTGGAAAGTCCAGAGTTGCAAGCACTTGCACTGGAAAATCAGAATAAATCCTATATGCAGATCCCTGATTCATTTTTTGAGGAAACTGGAGAGCTTAAAGTGCTGGATATAAGTGGCATAGACTGTACTCCAAAACCACCTAAGAGTCTTGGTTTCCTGAAAAATCTTACATCATTATACTTGTTCTATTGCATGTTGGAAGACATAGCTATAGTTGGTGAGCTCAAAAACTTACAAATCCTCAGCCTCAGCAAATCCAACATCCAAGAACTTCCCAGAGAAATTGGGCAACTCCATCAATTGAGATTATTGGATTTGGATAGATGCTCTAATCTTAAAGTGATTCCACCCAAAGTTATATCAAGCTTGAAGAGACTTGAAGAACTGTATATGGGAAGTGGTTTTGTCAACTGGGATATTGAAGGAAACACAAATGCTAGTCTCACAGAGCTGGGGGAGTTGCAGTATCTGACATCAATAGACTTGCCTGTTCCAGATGCTCAACTTTGGCCTGTGGACTTGTTCCTTTCAAAGCTAGAAAGGTTCAGGATCTTTGTTGGAGACTGGTCTTGGGATGGTAACTATGACTCCAGAAGATTGAAACTCAAACTCAACAGGAGCCTTCAATCAGATGATGGGGTTAAAATGTTGCTGAAAGATGTTGATGAATTGACCTTACATGGATTGATTGGTGTTATGAATGTTCTCCATGATTTGGATAGTGATGGTTATCCTTTGTTGCAGCATCTAACTATACAAAACAATGATGAAATCAGATGCATTGCCATGAGCTCAAGCGATACTCTTTCTGCTTTACCCAACTTGGAGTCACTGGCTCTTGAGAACCTCAACAGTTTGGAATATGTATGTCAAGGCCCTCTAGTGGGGAAATCATCCTTCAGCAAACTGAAGAATGTAGAAATAAAATACTGTGAGAAATTGGCCATCATTTTCCCTGCTTCTGCATTGAGAAACCTTCATCATCTAGAGAATGTAACAGTGAGCAATTGCAGTTCAGTGGAGGAGATTTTTGAAGGGCAAGAGCCAAATGAGAGAAACTCAGATGCTGAGATGAGAATTCAATTGAGAAGTCTTTGCTTAATTCAGCTCCCCAGATTGAAGCAGATATGGAATGAGACAATTCTCCAAGGAACTTTCAACTTAGAAAATCTAGAGAAACTGTATGTTGAGGATTGTCCTGTCCTCGAATACGTTATTCCAACTTCAGTTGCGGAATATCTGGTGCATCTCAAAGAGCTTAAGATACTGACAAGTCCAACAACGGTTCTTTATGGTGGATGAAAGGTATCAACTACGAACCCAGTTTCTTACTATTACTGTCTCTATTTATAAACAATAACTACAATTAAACTTCATATCTATTTTGTTTATCCATTCTCTGACTCTCTTAAGTACTTTATATTTGCAGGATTTACATGGAGCCTGAATTTATCATGTCTTCATGCAAGTTACTTTAGCTTGAATGATAATTGGAATGACCATTTTTTTTCTGTCTTCAGAAAATTCATGTATGGGCAACCACTTGTACGAGCCCGGAATACAGCAGGACAACAGGAATAGAGGCACTTACCCTGCAAGAACTCAAGGGTTACCCATAAGTTAGTTTTACTTTAATTTTGATTGGATGATTAATTGATTATTGATTTTTGGTACTTTTTTCATTATCATTATGTGGACTAAATGACTTTATCCCATTTTTCTTTGAACTTTATATCTGTTACGTCTCTCATTTCTTGCTCAGGCGTTGTCCCAACAAATATTGAACACATAATTTCGCCAACAAAAAAAAAAAAAAAAAAAACGCAGAGATTATGCGTAAACCCTGTTCTTTTACACCTGGTTATGGTGTCCGACTCTTAACGTAGATTCAAAACAAACGACTAGACTAACATCATTTAGCAAATTTCATCTGTTCTGCTTTGACAAGAAGTCAAATCAATTTAAACAACAGTTGCTGTAATACATCAGCAATTATCAAGACTGACCTCAATAAAATTCCACGAGTATGTGTGGATCTCATGTCGTTATTTTCCACACACACATATAGGTCTTAAGAGTTCTCGTGTTTTTCAATCATTCAGGTAAATCTGAAAATTTGAGTTCTACATTTAAAGCTTTTAGTAACACACAAAAGTATAACTATCACTCAGTTGATGTGGTTGCACTTGCATCATCTTTGTGCTTAATCATGCCAGAATCCACAAGAATTGGAACCTCTGCTGCAAGCCATGGAGCAAGTCCTAAGCAGAGGGCATGTGCTATACCAAATCTAGGGCTGCAAGAGAAAGGCAGGTACAGAGATATCTCATTACATAGAACTCAGCAAAATAAACAGAGATTGTGCTCACTAACATCTCAGAATACATCAAAAAAAATCATTTAATCGCCAAATGGTGGTCATGCATCTCAATGGTCTTTTCTTCCTAACATCTATACAAAGGTCGTTGTTAGAAAAAAGGAGTTCATTGCATTTTCATGATGTTCATAACATGGCTGAAACATCGTTGTAGCACAACACGGAGGTCATCATAGTGAAAGCCACCTTAGAGATACTGCTAAAAGAAATTATGCAACACATTTGAGCAGTCTTCCTTCTTGTCCCTTTGAAAAAGTGGTTTGGGGATCTTTGAGCTAGCTAATTTAACGTTGAGTCCATTCTTAGTTTATAGATATGCAACAACAAGGAGATATCCCAGGAAATAAATTAACAAAGGTTTCAACTCAGTTAGTCAGTTAATATCCAAATGCCAATGGAGATAAGGATGTTTTTCATAAACTTAGCTCGCAGGAAAGATGTTTCTGGTCAAAAGTCACCATTATAAACTCACCCAAACCCTGTCTCAAAATATTTACAAAAAACAGAAGCAAAAGGGCACTTGAGGATGCATCCAGCGGATTCAGATAAAAACTAGAACATAATCCATCTCTTTGTTTTCTTTCTCTATGTTTGGACTACAGCAAATGCAACAGCATCCAGTTTTTAACCTTCAACTCAAAGTTCTTTTGAAAGTAAAAGATAGTCACAAACAAACAAGCTAGTTTATAGACACGGCTTCAATTTCAAAATTGATTTTATGCTCAGACAAGAACAAAAGATATATCAATATTATCAAGTTCAAACTTCCTCCTCTTGCTCAGCAATCTAGCAATCTATCAACACCAATGTGCACACATACGAGAAATTGAAAAAACAACACATAACAAATTTAAAGAAGTACCAGTTTTTGGCCCAAAGTGGCTTGAAATGCACGGTCAAGCATATCTTCCCTCCTCTATACATCTGAAAAACCGATCAAAAACACAATTTTCAAATACCAAATAGACAAAAACTCAAAATTTGGAAACTTTGTGATAGGAAAACCAAAATTGACCTTCTGAGTCTTGCCATCAAGCTGAGGGAGCTCAAGTTCAGGTGATGTGGAAGGGTATGTGACAGGGATATCAAACTGGAGGTCGAATTCATACTTGAGGAGGTTGTAGACGTACCAGCATTTGCCGGTCCAACGTGTACCCTCGGGATTGGCAGCGGAGATCCGGAACCAATCGTTGTCGTTGGACTTGTTCATCTGTGTGTAGGCAATCAGAGCCTTGTACTCCTCCTTCAGTCTCTGCGTCCATGCCGCTCCGTCTCTTGGACCCGCTTTTGTTGTAAGCAGAGGGATTTGGGTCAGTGTCGATTTCGTGTTCGGGTCCCAACCTTCCATTCCCTTTCTCTCTTGCTTCCCAGTTCACCCTAACCTAGATTTTGACTGATCCTTAGATTATTTTCTGTTTTCTCTGCGTTTTCCATCCGCGGATGTATCTTCTATTATACGGTTAATAACATAACCAAATAAAGGAGGTTGGCATACCCGGCGTGAGGTCTATCAATTAGGACCGTTGATTAACCCAGATCAGTTTTTTTTCAGCCGTTAGATGTATCTTAGGCACCTGTCACAAAGGAAATAATAATAATATAAAAAAAAAAGTCTCCTTTATTAGACATCTAAAGAAAATTCATTAAGAAAGTTATTATCAAGAAACTCAATCATCTATTATCAAGAAATTCATCTATACATGATTAAAAAAAAAAAAAACAAATTCATCTAAACATTTTGCTGCTAAGATGAGGATTTTGTTAATAAAGTAATATATAAACAACTTTAGAAGTGTTGTTTAAACCTTAAACCAAAAGTAGTATGAAGTGTCTAAGAATAATAATATATAAATTTTTTATGTGATATATAATATAAGATGTTTTATATTTTATGTGTTATCAACTTTTGAATGGTTACCTTATTTAATATTTAATTAAATAACTAATTAGAATTTTGTGTCTAATTAAAATTGATGGCCCAAGAAGGGAGTAAGAAGTACTTGGGCTGAGTGATCATAATGAGTATCTAACACAAGGGACAATGATTTTACTACCTGGTACAAACCACAGATGTCTTCCAGCTGGATTTGTTAATTGCTCTATATCGCCAACATCATCCAGAACAACCAAAGTAGAAAAATTTTCCTTGAATCAAACACAGTTCGAGTTTTTGCCAAAACAAGAAACTGTAGCAGACTCGTTAGTTAACAAGAACAACTAGAAAGTGTATCCATTGGGTTTGGCTATTTGAATGGTAGTTGCCACTTTGAAAAGTTGTGGCGAAGCAAACATGACTTGAAGCTTCTCTGGCCTCTTGGTCTGACAGTTTGCTATCTAACAGCTTCAATAGTACCACACAAATCATCGCACTCCATTACTGTAGTATATATCTTGAAATGATCAACAGGAAATTTCCCAGGAGAGGGCAAGAATCAGCCATGGAAGAGGCAATTGTTCTATACCCAATACCAGTCATTAGCCACTTTGTGACCATGGTAGAGTTAGGCAAATTCATACTCACTCAACATCCATCTCTATCCATTCACATCCTCATCACAACTTCACCCTACGACGCTGCTGGCTCCATTTCCCCATACATTGCCTCCGTCCCTGCCACCATTTCTTCCATTAAATTCCACAACCTCCCTGCTGTGACTCTTCCTCCCACCTTGCTCTCTGCCACGCCGAACCACGAAAGCCTCATGTTTGAAGTCCTCAAAAGCACTAACCCAAATGTCCACCAAGTTCTCTTATCCATCTCCCAAAGCTACACTATTCGCGCCCTCATTATGGACTTCTTCTGCTACTATGCTCTCTCCATTGCCTCCCAATTCAATATCCCTGGTTACTACTTTTACCCTAGTGGAACTGGCTCACTGACTTCCTTTCTTTATGAACCCACCATCAACCGCACCGTTGACAAGAGCTATAAAGACCTTGACACTATGATTAACTTCCCCGGCGTGCCGCCGGTACACAGCTCGGATATGCCAAAACTAGTGCTTGATCGTAATGATCTAGCCTATGAAAATGTACTGGCGTCCTCTAGTGAAGCACCCAAAACAGCTGGGATAATTGTTAACACATTTGAAGCTTTAGAACCCAGAAGCCTCAAAGCAATAACTGATGGGCTATGCATACCAAATGCTCCAACACCGCCCGTTTATTGCTTGGGTCCTTTAATTGGGAACTATGATCAAACAGGTGGTGGGCATGGGTGTTTGAAGTGGCTGAACATGCAGCCTAAGAAAAGCGTCGTCTTTTTGTGTTTTGGGAGTTTGGGTTTGTTTTCCAAAGAGCAATTAAAGCAAATAGGTGATGGGCTAGAGAAAAGTGGGAAGAGATTCTTGTGGGTAGTGCGAAATCCGCCATGTGAAGAGATCCAGAACTTGGCCGCTTCGTCGAGAGAGGAGCCAGATTTGGATTCGTTACTCCCGGAGGGGTTCCTGGATCGGACAAAGGGGAGAGGGCTCGTGGTGAAGAAGTGGGCTCCACAGATGGCGGTGCTGACCCATGAATCGGTGGGTGGGTTCGTGACTCACTGCGGGTGGAGCTCGGTGCTGGAAGCAGTGTGCAGTGGTGTGCCGATGATTGCTTGGCCGTTGTACGCGGAGCAGAGAATAAACAGAATACTCATGGTAGAGGAAATGAAGATTGCGGTGTGGATGCATGAGAGTGAATCAGGTTTGGTAAGTGGAAGAGAGGTGGAGGAGCGAGTAAGAGAACTGATGGAATCGGAGAGAGGTGAGCAGATCAGGAAGCGAGTTATGCTCCTTAAGGATCAAGCGGAGGCTGCAATGGCTGATGGTGGCTCTTCTCGTCTTGCATTAACCAAACTCCTTCAATCATGGAACAAGAACGTCGACGTTTCAACGATGCACCAGAACCAGCACCACCCATGACACAAGTTGAACAGAAATCCCTCTAGTACAAAGTTTTATGGGTAGACACTGAAAATTCTCTCCTATTTTCTAGCTTTTTTTTTAGTATAAAGTTTATGACGAAGAAAAAGTATACTATATTTTAAGATCAGACATGTTATATGCTTTAGTAACAAGTAACTGCGGTAATCCAAGAAATGAGGGCTTCTTCATTAGCCGCCAAATCAAACCCATTGTCTCCTAATCTACTAGATTCTAATCTTTCTACCAAAACTATTTCCTGGGAGGAGACAACAGAACCAAAAAAGACAAGTGCGTTAATTTGGAGATAAAACTGATTCAGAGATGAGACCGACTCAAAATTGTCCAGACAAAAAATCTTATCTAAGATCCACTCACTTTCAAGTTCTAGACATAACCTACAGCTACTAGTCTTGGGAGATTATCCATTGTGTTTCAACCCAACATTGACGGATAATCTACTAGACATCACCTGCTCCTCCGTCGTCAGTTTGTGCCATGGCATAGGTTAATTTATTAAAAATTAAAATATTATTTTGATCTTTCATATATTTAAATTATTATAATAAATTATTTTTTTTTAAATTAATTGTTATAAAATAATTTTTTTAAAATATAAAATTATCACAAAAAAGACATTATGTTATAACACAACACTATTAAGTTTCTGTTAATATGATTTTTATTTTTATTTGTAGATATTTTTAAATGATAAAATGTTAACAATATAAAAAAAATTTAAAGATTTAAGCCAAGAAAAAATTTAAAAATTTTAGAAAGACAAAGTATTAAGTTACTCATATAGTTTAATAAATATTTCTATCATTTAAAAATATGCCCATGTGAAAATTAGAAGTCATGTTAGTATAAATTTAACTGTGTTTGTAATTATTTTATATTTAAAAAATATTATTTTGTGACAATTAATTTAAAAATAACTAATTTAACATAATTTAAATTTAAAAGGGATTAAAATAATATTTTAGTCATTTATTAAAAGCCTTAAATGTTATCAGAAAACTCTTTTTATTTAAAATTATAAAGTGATATTTGTACAATTTTATATTAAAAATATATAAAATTATTTTTTATTTTAAATAGTAGTTAGTAATATATTTTAAAAAAATTCTTACAAAGTCTTATTTTTAATAATTTTTTATGCAATTGATTTAAAAATAAAATATTAAATAAAAATACTATAAAAATATTTTTCAACCAATTAATTATATTTTTTAAGGTATAAAATAAATAATATTAAAGGAAGAAGTAATTAGTTTCCAGCAGTTGAACCTATTGCCTAACTAAACTAAGCCATGTGCGTTCGTAGTTCTCGACGGGCCAACAATACTTCAATTATGTTCGGTGCATGTCCGTACACGAAGGACAACCATAATATGGCATTTAAAAGGTGGGTAGGGTGCTTGGAGCAGGCAGCAACATTTATTTGTTTTCTCAATATGCTAATGTTGGATTTGGTTTTGTTCTCTTGTTTTATCTCATTTTTATTTATTTATTTTTTTTTACAAGTTTACCAAAAGACTCTTACTTTTAAAAGTGGAAGCAGAAACTTTTGATCATATAGTATTAGAAAGCCTTGGCTATAGCTGGTGATAGTTTCAATTTTTTTTTTTTTTCTGGATTTTTTTAGTTTATCTAGCACTGTTTTTCGTAGCTGCCAAAATTTTTAGCCTTATATTTAATGATAATTATCTATCTTTAATATAATCACCTAAAAAAATCATGATTATTGTGAACAAGAGAACTTGGCATCCTTAGAATCTATTTATCGAAGCAGGAAAAGAATAATGGAAGTTAGAGATGAAAGCAAAAGGAAGAAACCAAGCAATCATTTTCTGAGGTCCCATGAAAGCAAAACAAAACTGTAGTCGTGTCCCAAGTTGCCTTCCCTAAATTTGCTTCTTCCTATTCTTGAACGAACAAACAATTATTTATTGTGCTCAGAATAACTCCCGGTCCCTCACTCCCTGTTCTCTTTTGAAAAAATCTCATTCATTTTTTTCCTAAAAAAATTGTCTGGAGACTAAAATTATCGTATAACCAAACAAGACTGTATTTTAATCTTAATTTCATTAATTAACAAATTAGTTCACTTATCTCGTTTAACTAGGAACCCCATATATAGCAAGAATATCACGTAGGAACTTTGATTTTACTTATATAGATTAATCTCATACAAAATAAAGTTACGAAACCTTAAGCATAAAACAGGTTGTTACTGCTCCGGGTAGGCTTTGGATGGGTGGATTGGTAGGAGAGCGATGCTCTTAGGTCAGTTAGGTCCTTGAGCCAAGTTCGTTTTAAGAGTATTTGCAGACAAAAAAAGGTGAGTTGGGCACAAAGTTACTACGCTCAAGTTAATATTATAAATAAGATAAGAATTTTAGGATTATAGTTTTTGTAAAATTTATATATCTTATTAATAATAACATCTATTTATATTACTTTGATAACATAAGTTTTTAGTAATTTTGGTTTGACATCACGGTTGTTGAGTTAAACATTTGCTCCTTACTCATTATTGATATTATTTAGGTTTAGGCCTTTTAACTTTGACACATATCAAATATTATCTGGGTTTGAACTTTCTAATTTTGATTTATATCAATTACAAATCATTAGAGAATTATACTTTTTGTTATTTTTTCCTTTTAATTGTGATTAGAAAACATAAACACAACACACTGAGAAGCTTTTTTTGGAAGCTGTCACTATATATCATTGTCTTTTCCTCTCCGATGAGATTCGGCGCAAGAACGCTCGATCAGTGAGCTATTTTGCACTCTTTCAAGGGTGGCTGCTTCTAGGATTAATGAATTCTCTGGAAGGGTTTGATTGCGTTGAAAGTTCTATCCAACAAAATCACAATTAAGTTCTTGTTTACAGATCCTCCAATACAATGCATGGTTCTTAAACTTGAAAAGCCGTACGTGTCACTGACACCAAAACGACATTATCCTCAGCATCACGTCACACTAGGATTTTTCCAACCGGTTATTTTCACCGCCTGGCCCACTACCTTATCGTCCGAACATTTTAAGCCATGCGCTAAGCATCGCGAATTGTCCAAACACGTAGCATATCCGGCACACCCCGTTTCAGAATCGTCAAAGCAAGTTGGCAAAAGGTGGACCCCCCTGAGAGATTTGAGATCATCGGGAACCGGAGTGACTCGGCAATCGGAGTACCATCGGAGTACGGAACCGTACACCAGTGACGATTGCTGAATGGACCAGTTGCCGACTCTTTCTCTGCTTTCAAGAACGGAAGAAACTCGTTAGCGTTTGCTTGTACGGTATTCAGTATTAGAAGTATAGACGTAAGTAACTTTATTATATGATTTTTAATAACGACTTGTTTTCTTTTTGTTTTTTAAATTGGGGTAGAGGAGACTAGTTGCTACCGAAAATTAGAATAGTCTAAAAGTTTTTACAACTTATAAGATTGGTTTTAAAAAATAAATTAAATTTTATTTATGTTGATGGAATCCACATCAATCCATGATCATGAAATGACAAATACATTCCACCGACCATCGTAGCTTGCTTTTTCTTTGCCATGATAAGATTAACTCCTTTAGTTTAGCCTTTGCTTGTACAATGGAATCTTTCCTTTAACACATAAAATCATATTTCAAATTATTTTTCCATTAAAGCCGTTAGGTGTGATTGAACAATAAATATTTTGAGTATTGTAGGATTCAATGAACTTATATTAATTATAAAATTTTTCAGTAACTGTAATTATAGTGATAGTTTAATAGTTATAGTATGTTAAATTATTGAAATTTTATTTGGCCCACCATTATTATTATGATTAGTAGTTTGTTTAGCAGGGACCCAAGTATGAGAATTAGTAGGACGCAAGTGGTCTTGTAAGAAGCAAACAATGAGACAAAAGCAATGCATAATATAATCTAGCTTCAGTCAAGTCCCATTGAGCAGCATATACAAATGGGACAAATTTCTCGGCATATATTATTTTGTAAACCTTGTCCCTTGTGATTGATCAATTAATGATTTGTCTTTTCTCACCTACCCTCCCTTCTAATTAACATATGTTGTTAAATTTAGATTTCCTATAGTTGTTGCAGTCGATTACAGACAATCTAGTATGTGTTGACTGTATAACTTCAATAAATTGAACAGCCTGTAATCGACTGTACAACTACAAAAAATCCAGGTCTAAGAGTCTACACCATGTATTATTGTATTCTTATTTAGGGATATATTTGTTATTTCACATTCTATGCCACTGCTTTTAGAATTCTTTTTATGCAAATCAACCTCTATTGTCACACAAATTAAATGATAACACATGTAGTTCAAGCCCTCCTTTTTTGAGTATCAACTAAGTTCTCTTTAATAAAAAAATTTAGTCTTTCACAATATAATAAATCAAGGTTTAAATTTTACTAAAAAATATACTTATATCAATATTGGACGAATGATAAAAAACTTTTGATGCTCGATAGAATCTCAAACAATATTTGGTAGAGACTCTACCTTATAAATGACCTATATCAAATAAATACATATCTAAGAAGCATTCAACTTGGAATAGGTTAAATCATATCTAACATGGTTTGATCTCGAAATTTTAATATACACTAAGAACGCACTCAAACATGAAAAATAAGAATATATTATAATTTATTACTTTATAATGTTTGGAGTAAAATTGTATCTAATGTTAATTTGCATGTAGAAATTCAAATTAAATAACTAATCAATAGCATCGAGAGGGAGGATGACAAATGTTATCCCCTTCTAAGGTGTGCCAACCTGGACTGGCTGGAAATTACCCCGGAGACTTCGTGCGTTGATGCCTTATGTCGGTGACTCGGTCTTGTGCTGCTCCATTTCAGGGGAGTGCCAAAATTTTCAAAACACGAAAAAACAAAAACTTAAATCTCAGTGAGCCCCGGAAATACTAAAGTCACTTGTGATGATAACCAATACCGTAACCATCCAATTAGAATATAGTGTTCTCATCAAAGTGAAGCCCGGAAGTGATCTCAACCGTAGATTTTCTTACATTTCCTTAGTGTCTCCGTCTACGCATTCTCTTATCTTGACCGTTCCATTATAAGACCATTGACTTTTCTTTCTATATCTTGCAGTCTCTCTTATTAATACGAAGCCACAAATGATAAGCCAGTTCATTCTCGCGTAGGGTCATTTCCCCTTGCTGTCTTCCCACTTCCTTGCATTGACCTGCAACTGCAAAATTCTGATCTTTTCTTTGTTTTCCCATTTGAGTTTTTCAAAATTTCAACCCCACTTTTCCATTGCTGCATCCTTTAATACCCTTCTTCTAGTTTGTATCCCTCCTCTTTAAAACACAAAAAATTTCTTCCTTTTCTTCTTCTTCTTCACTTCACCGTCACCACCACCGGTGGCGCTGCCGCTGCAACCACAGAACTAAGACCATATAGTTTATGCTGTGCACTTGTTTCTGGAATGAACTACTTCCACTGGGGTGGGATTGAGGACCATGTCTAACATTCCCAGTTCTCTTTCCGAGATTTGCCTCACTCAGTTTCGCCTTACCATGTCCATTGCAGATCCTTGGCCTTTCCCATAATTAAGCATTCCCACAAGATAGCGAAATCTAAACCTTCCTTTTTCACTGGAAAAAGTTCATTTTGTTTACTTGGGTCCGAATTTTTACTCTCAAACAAACTAAGCTCATGAGGAAGATTAGGGGATTCAAGCTTGGGAGGCGATTGATTTGTGTCACCAGATGGATCTTCGGAAGGATCCATAGACGAGCTCGTTACGAGCGTTTAGGTTCACCGTCGTCGGCGGCGAAAAAGTCCATGACGAAGCTTCTCTTATGGGGCCGGAAGTTGACGAACAGAGCGAGATCCATCTGCACGGCGATGCCCGGGTCGAGCTATATTCGGATTGGTGATGACCCGGTTCAGGAGAAGGTGCTGGCTGTACCGAAAGGGCACCTGGCCGTGTACGTGGGTCAGAAGGACGGCGAATTCCACCGGGTTCTGGTGCCTGTGATTTACTTCAACCATCCATTATTTGGCGAGCTGCTAAAAGAAGCAGAGCGGGAGTATGGGTTTCAGCACCCGGGTGGGATAACGATTCCTTGTCCGTTTACGGATTTTGAACGGGTCAAGACCCGAATTGCAGCCGGGTCATACGGCCGTGGCCGGAGAATGGGGTGGAAGCGGCACTCCCGAGAATAAAATTGGCTGCGAGTTGATGACGACGATAAAGATTTACCATTAGATAGTGACTGGGATCATGTGTTTAGAATTTTTGATTTATTAGTTAGCAGCCGCTTTTTTACTCGATCGTATTCTCGAGGTATTATATGGTTTTTAATTAATACATGGTGTAATGTAATATGTAAATAAATACAAATATATATTTCAACCAAAATTTTTTTTTTTTTTTCTCCCAGGCTAGTTGATTATGTTTAATTTAATGATTTTATGTCCATATTAAAGAAGGATAATTTTATGTGATAACGATAGCCTCAATCATAACGGCAGTGATAATATACGGGTGATAATTATTTCTGATATTATCTTTTAATTTGACTTTTTTTTTTTTTATTGTGATGTGCTTTTTAATTTTAGAAATATGTGATGAGAAATATTTGCCATCAAGGTACAAGATACTCCAATGGAAAAGTATACTTCAGTCTTTTTCAACTTGCAATTATACGGAGATTTTTTTGACGGAAAATTTGTATGGAATAATAATAATTTTATATTTTATTAAATGTAAAATATAATTTAGTTTTTTAAAAACTTAAAAATAAATATTTTTTATACTTATTTTTTCTAGCAAAGTTGTGATTTTCCAATGGATTTATGTATTTCATTAATCAAAATATTTTGATTACTTATTTAGCTATAAAACAACTTTTTTTTTTTCTGGTCGAGGCTATAAAACAATTTTAGAACTATAACTTTTGCATGAAATCACAAAAACAAAACGGAGAAAAGAAAAACTATTGCATGAAGTGTCTAATCAATTGGATAATGCTATGTTAAGAAAAGTCGTACAAATGCTGAATTGACCATAAATAGATGTCGTTATACGTCACCTCACATTCCAATTTAATTGATTTTACTAAATCTTCAAATTTTTATTATATACATATTACATTATAGTTCCAATTTAAGGAAGATTTTCTATGGTTGAGCCAATGAGAACAACTTCTTTCTTATCTTTGCTTGAGATGAGTCATCTAGCAAACTTGCAAAAAAAAAAAAAGTTTCCCAAGTTTAGGTAGATTTCATTGTCCTGAAGAATCTTAGGTAATAAATTTGGTACATTAGTTTCCTCTATTTTCCCCGACGTTGTAGAGAAATAGAGCTGCCCGCAATGTTTTCTCACCAAGAGTGTCCCTATCACCAAAGATAAGGAGATGGTGGAGAATCATATGCATTTGTTTTCGAAATAAAAGCAAAACCATTCAATACAACTTAAGGGTTCACCTCCCACCTGGACCATAAGAGCCAACAAGAGCTCTTGTTTAGGACTGAGACAGATATCAAAACCCATTACTTATCTTGATATCGATTTTTAAAATAATTATCTTAATTTTCAATTGGTTAGGTTAGGATTCCATGGAGCAGTCAATTCTTGTAGGGATAATTTTTCTATTTCAAACACTATATTGATAAATAATGAGACGATTCCGCATGCTAGCCAACACTTCTGCAGATTCTTTTCAATTTTAATCATACTGTGGTCACAGCTCAAAGTTTAAGATAATGTTGGTTTCCATAGAAAAAAAGATGTTGGTTGAAAATTTTTCTTAAAAAAGTCTAACTTTTTCGATGAATTAAAAAAATTTCATTGACCCTTATATAAAATTTAATTTTTATTTTTTTAGGTTTCTGCTACATGGTTGCTTCTTTCTGTATACCCCCTCTTTCGTTCTTTTCAGCATGTAAAAGAACAAGACAAACCAACAACCTCCAATGGTTTGGTGTGTCAAAAATTCCAGGAGAGAAAAGTCAGTGCAAAGCAAAACAGAGCCTAAGCTATGATGCTACATGCTATAAAATGCAGGAACCACCTTGGAAGCCATTTGCCAAACCGCGTATGTTGTAGTTGACTGCGTTGTAGCTGCTAATATAAGGCCTCGTCAGCCATTGGATGTAATGTAATCAATTTACTCAACGGCTGATGTGACAAACTGCAGCAAATCCAGATTTCCATTTGCCACAAAGTTCTCAGTTGTCAGCTCTGACCTGAGGCTGAACATGAACCAAATTCTCTCATTAGTTTTATATTTTCCGCAATGGTTGACCCAGCAGTTCCAACAAATCCAAGTGATGCACAGCTGCAAACAGCCTGCTCTACATGGAGAAGTATATCTGGCAACATCTGCTTGGAACAATGTTTCTTACCAACTTTGTCATCTGAACTTGGAATGAATCTCTGCCCGTAACCTGTAGCCTGCAATTTTTTAGCTGCTGCTCTAATCAACCCATCATCCTCTGCCAAAAATTGCACTCTATAGTTTGAATCACTAACCAAATCGCCTAAGTAAGTGTCAGCCCATTTATCTCCAGGAAGATCAGTCATTATGAATAAATGAATAGGCAGAGGGCCTTTCTCTCTTAAGGCTTCCAGTTTCTGCTTTAAAGCATGAAATGTAGCCTTCCAATGATTCTTGAATTGCCCATCCAACAATCTGAGCTGTGCACAAAGAAATGGAGCCTTTATGGTCACATTTGCAAACTCCTTTGCTGCATTCATAATTTCAGGGACAAATGGAAGATATTTAACCTTGTTTGTCAAAGATTGAAACCTTTTGTCCTGAGGTGATTCATGGATATCAATATATAGCTGAGAACCTTTATATGGGGCTGTAAAAAGGCTTCCAAATGCCAGCAGTGAGGATGGTTCAACTTCAGAACCAGGTCCTAGAGCCTTATATACATCTCGCCGTCTCCTAACATATGTTATATTCTTTTTGCTCTTGAGTTTTTCATCAGCTTGGAATGAATCTAGCATCCCATCCTTGTCACCACTATGGTAAGTCCATACTGTAGTTCTGCAGTCCTCATTGACAGCATAAACACATTTGTCAGCGCTATCAAGAACCCCGGCTAGCAGAGATCCACATCGTGTTAGGTGGTTTGAAATAGAGGATTGTTCCTTTGAGTCAGTTAAGCAAGTCAAATCTAAGCTGAAACCACACCATATTGAAACAAAATCCCGGAGATCTATCACTCGAACTAGAGAGGAAGAGACCAGCGATGAGATGTCTATAATTTCAGCAATGGAGATATATCTGTAAGAAATATAAACATATAGCTACAATTTTTGAATTTATACAGATAAAGTTGTAATTCATAAGCTTTTGATGAATCAGGGAACATAAACGCAACTTTTTTTCCCCTACTTTTGCATGTCAAAAGAAGCCAAAATCAACTCTTCATATTTCTCAATTTCAGTCTTCTTTTCAAGGCAATTCTACAGAAAAAAAAAAAAAAAAAAACAAACAAACGGAGTAAGAGAGAAACAAAATCGACTAACCTTCCACTTCGCGTGAGTTCAACCACATTATTCCAAACAGAAATCCGAATCTCATCTGGATCCACAACCCGGAACTTGGGACAACTACCTAGAGCAACAGCATGGTGATCCAAAACTGGAGGAACAATCAGAGTTCGATTTAGTATCCCTGCCATTAAAATAGCATTCTTGAACTCTGAAAGCTGATTGTTGAACCCACTGTGGGGTGCATACCATAGGAATCTCTCCCCAATGGCGAGGGCTTGGTTGGAGCATTGAAGGGATTGTGATTTAAAAGTGTTGGATACTACAGGCAAGAGGAAATTGGGTTTCAGGAGATTGTAATAGAAGACGAGAAAGCAAAGAAGGAGGATAGCAACGGAGACAGGTATAAAAGGAAATCTATACTGGGGCTGCCTTTTACTCAATGTTTTGGTTGGTGTACTGGGTTTGCAATTGTCCATGACGATATAGTTGTGCTGGAACCGAGAAATGTTAAGCTTCTTTCACATTAAAAATCGATAAGGAATGGAGCAAAAACTGAAGCTTTTAAGTTCGCAAAGCACACTTGAGCGAAATCATGTCGTTCTTTAAGCATCGACCAACACAATTATCCATTTCTGAAACAAATCTCGAAACACACAGTTCCCATCAACAGCAATCCCACCAAGATCAAAATTTGAAGAATAAATTGATGCTATTACACATGTGAATTGAACACCCAGAAATTTTTCTGGGTTTGAATTGCTTTTCCTCTATGAATTGTTCAAATATCAAGGATCGCATTATAATAAGACAATAGGGAGGCAGAGAAAACTTCTAAATAATGAGTGGTGAAAAAACTAACCTTTTTGATTGAATTTGATTCCAGAAAGGGACGGGCTTGTAAGTTGATAGCTCGCGCGCACGCAGAAAGAGGGAGACATCTGATCCTTGCAAGTGAGATCAAGGAATCTAAAATGAGATTCAGAGAGGAACTGGGGAAACTCGATCATCCTTTCCGCCGTACGTTATTCTTCTGTTTATTATATCTTTCAGGCCAAACAAGGGAAAATTTATTTTAAGCCTTTTTATTTTTATTTTTTTATAGAAGCCTTTCCTGATTGGGGGGAGTGAGTTACTGACACATAAGACATAATCTATTTTAATAAAAAAAATGAATTTCATCTATCCAATCATTAAATTAAAAATCTTTATTATAAATTATATCTATAAAATTTGATGATTAATTAATATTCTATTGAAATTTTCATAACAAATTTTCAAATGCATACGTATCATCACTCATCAATTAAATCCAAGTACTTCGCATTGGCAATCTTTGGTTTACTGTGTAGCTAGACTCTAGTGGACAGTACACAAAAAAAAAAAAAAAAAGTGATCTAAAATCTGTTGACACAGGACAATGTCACAGATTGTGAGACAATAGAATAACATTTGTTCGTTCATGTCTCATCCTAGAGTTCACTTGTGTAGTTATTAACTGAAAGTTCTTCCATTGAGTTGTCTCACCAATCATAACGTCTAGCTTCTTTACTAGATGGTGTATATATATATATATATATATATATTTTCAAGAATAGTGCTTTTAGAGGATCTGTAGTTTCATCAATTATCAACAAAAAATGAACAGTAGAAACAGCTGGAATTTCAGAAAGTTTAGTGTAAAATCACAAAGCGGGATATGCGTTCAAATATATGAGATCTTTTGGGACAATAGTAATAACGATAAATTCTATCTCAGAAACGAAATTCTAAGATTTAGAATTCAATGAAAATCTTTAGCTTAAAGTACTCTAGGTGCGTAAAAAACTTTATTTTATTGGTTGAAGAGGTAGGAATTGACATGAGGATCCCCAAGTAGGGCCATGATGCAATCTTTTTCCTATAGGAAAAAGGAATCACAAGAGACTTCAGAAATGATTAAAAAGAACCACTATCTCACTCTCATATTGTCATTACAAGCCACAAAAAACAAAGAAAGGCAGGTCCATATCTTGGGAAAACAAGGGGGAAGAATGTTGAGAAACCATCAATCACAGTCCAGTGACAGAATCATCTTAGCTTTGAAACTCTCTTCTCTGCTATTTCTCTTTTCTTCAACACCCAGCATCCATGGCTCTCCTACCAGACCTCACCTCTTCATCTATGCAGGCTGCTCTCAAGTAAAGTACCAACCAGAGTCACTTTTTGAAGGGAACTTAAACACTTTTCTTTCTTCAGTTGTGAGCTCATCCTCTCAAGTTGCTTACGAAAGCTTTGCTATTGGAAATGAAACCTCAACACCAACAGAGGGAACCGTATTTGGTTTATACCAATGCAGGGGTGATTTGCAGCCAATGGAATGCTCAAAATGTGTACAAAATTCTGTTAGTGAGATAGGCTTGGTCTGCCCTTATGCCTATGGAGCTGCTCTGCAGCTTGATGGATGCTATCTCAGATATGAGCATGATGATTTCCTGGGCAAGCCTGACACTGTCCTTAGGTACAGAAAGTGTAGTAAATCTGTTACCAGTGATGTCGAATTCTTCCGGCGAAGAGATAGTGTTCTTTCTGATCTGCAAGCAGCAAATGGATTTAGAGTCAGTAATTCAGGTCTTGTTAAAGGGTTTGCTCAGTGTTTCGGGGATTTGAGTGCAGCAGATTGCTCTTCTTGTCTTTCAGAAGCAGTGGCGAAATTGAAGACCTTGTGTGGATCAGCAGCAGCAGCTGATGTGTACTTGGGACAATGTTATGCAAGGTACTGGGCATCTGGCTACTATGATGAAGCAGGTTTGTTTGATTCTTATTCTTTTCTTTCCACACAGTACTTAGTAAAAATCAAGTTATGATATTCTTTTGTATCTTAATTCCTTTGTGTATTTTCTACTTTAAATTGCACCATACTAGTAAGTTCATTGTGAACCTAGTGTTTGAAGTTTTATGATATTCTTATAAACAAGCATATTCAAGAAAAAAATTAAGAACAACTGAACTAAGTAATCTTACGAAAAGGAAAAAGAAAAGGAAAAGGAAAGAGTTGAAATTGTTTTAAATATAGTTCCAAATAGTAATTACTTAAGAAAGCTTTATGTGGAGAAAAGAAAAATGAGAATGGAGGTGAGAGGGAGGCATATATTAAATGTAATGGTCAAGCAGTGATCTTTTTATAAAGTGAAAAGCGTTTAGAATATATGCTTTATTTGGGAAAATTCACTCTTTTTGTCATTCCTCTATCTTAATTTTATAAAATAGCTTTGATATTCTTTTTGTTTCAGCATCAATTGCTCATCTTTTTCAATCTCTATATCTCGACAATCAACCCATTATATGTATCTTCGAAGCCTACCTGTTTCATTCAAATAGAATCATGTTTTGGCCCTTGGCATAAAGCAAGATTTTTGAGTGAAAAGAGAAGATAATTTGGAATCTTTTGAAACAAGTTTTTAATACCCAATTAAGTTCTGAAGAGTTCTCCATTCTTCCTCTAGCTTCTTGAACTGATACAAAATCTTTAGCAGAAACTACCCAGTTGAAAAGATAATAACAATGGATAAGGTTGATAAGATTATAGCAGCCTTACTCAGTTTCATTTTAAAATCTTTGAAATACATATTATAGTATATTAGTTATTTTCTTTGCTTTTGATCCAACTGGGTTTTTTGTGCAGATTCCATCAACAAGGAACAAGCAGGGAAAACAGTAGCAATTATTGTGGGAGTACTTGCAGGACTAGCCATTCTAGTTGTTGTTCTCTCAATCTGCAAAAAAGCAATGGGTAATCATTTTCTCAATCTTTCTTCTTTTATATGTGAATTTTCTTAATCTTATAATAATAATAATAATATGCCTATAATGAAATAAATCATAGAGGAAATGATAGCGCTGATCCTAATTTCTATGCTATATGCAGCATAACAGGATAGAGGAGGGGTTTCTCTCAGAATGGTGGTGATGACCGCCCCAAATGTTTTGTTTTAATTTTTGTTAAAGCTCTTCTTCCACCATTTGTTCAATTTACTAGGCCTATGGTTTTGCACAAAGGAGGGTGAGTGTTTTCTTTCTGCTATAAAGTGGAACTGTGATCCCCATCAACTTCAAAAGTGTTGCTGATTCTCTTGCTTTGTGATATCCAACAAAAGACCCAACATTCTTTCTTTATTTTTGAATCACTAATGTTGTGTGCCAAAAGCTATATCTGGTACAAATCATTATAGTAATGCACTTCTTTCTTTGCCTTTGCCTTTTCTCTTTATTGACTTGTTTGGAGTAAATTTACTTAAATGGCGCTGTCTTTAATTCTCACTAAGGCCATATGCCATGAATTCACATCCCTATTTAGATTTGGGCTTTTATGTTGGCTTATTGGTGAATTATGTTGGCACACCCTATGTTTTCTAACTACACACCCTCCCTCTCACACCCCTTAAACCCTATTTGTATCATGAGGTGTGTGGCTAAAAACCACGGGGTGTGCCAAAAGAGTTCACACCCAAAAAATGAAGAAAGAGAAAATTTGAAGGTTGCTTGTTGACTTATCTTGCTTGTAGTTTCCTCAAAGATTCTCTTTAGACGTATAAAGATATAACAATTGTACAAAAGAAATTATGATATCAAATTTTTACATTAGTTTATTATATTAAAAAATTATTATATATGATAAACGAATAGTAATGCTAATCAAGAGCAAAACAAGAAAAGTCATCTAATAGTATAGAAACCAGTGATGTTTAAGTTGGTATTAGGTCATTGTAATATAAAATGCTAATTAAGGACGTTAAAAGGTTTGTTCCAGAGGAAGTGATGAGGTATTTGTTAGGATAATTAGTAATATATTACTAAATAAGTGATCATTGATCAATATGGAGTAAGTTAGTCAAAAATTGGCCAACAGGGCTGAAAGTCTGTACATCATTGGTTCTTTTTTTTTTTTTCCCCTTAATTTACATGGCAACAAGGAGGTTTCATCTCACCGTTAGACCACTTCTTAGTGAGTACACATTGATTTTTTATGTTACAAATTTCTTTTTCACTTTTATCTGATCATTTGATTAAGTGTGTAACTTTTCACTTATTCCCAACCCATTATCCCTTTTCTCATTAATTAGTCGAAAGTCCAACATTAGTATAGTAGATTACTAGGTCATATAATTACTCTCAAATAGTGGAAACAAAAGTTTCAAGTTTGTGATCTCATTTTGTGCCAAAAAATTCAAGCAAATTGCAAAGTCTTTCACTGTCAGAATTATGTTTTTTGGGGGGTCAATCCAGCAGTATACGTGGCAAAAATGTAAATGAGGTATTGATCGATTAATTTGTCAATGATGTTGATGGCTTAACCAACTATAGGACGAAGCTTCCCAGCCAATAAAATGGTATTAATTTAATACAACTAGGTCGGTTTCAGATTTTATAAATAAAGAGAGAGAGAATGAAAGCCACGACCAAATCTAACCTCATCACATAGATCAGCTCAAGAAATTAAAGGCATATTCTATAAATTCTGAACAATTATTTCCTGACATTTAATGAAATGTTTATTAAAACAAATAACTTTGACAACACAGTATATTTATCAGCTGCACTTGCTTATTTTCTTGTTTTATTTACGAGTACAGCTTTGACAATTATGTGATGTAACAAACAACATGAATTTTGTAATCATAAATATAGAAATATACAATCCAAATTACGACTTTGGAATAAACAAGTAGTCTCTATAAGTGCTGGATGACACGCAACGTGATATGTTGGATGGACCCATATCATTTACTGGAGTGATTTCGATGGAGAGCAGAAATAACTTAGAGACCAGAAGTGAAAGGCACACCACTAGCTGGTATCCAAGAGTTTCCTGCAAGGAAGCTCCCAACGGTGAATCTCGAGGCCTCAGTTGCTGAAGTAATCACATGATAACCCTTCCATTTGACTCGGTTTGCTGTAGATGAACCCGGTCCAGTGTTTAAGTACTCTCCATAATACAAAGTATTTAGGGCAAAATTACCACTCCATTCCATCCAACCAGCAGGGTTAAGGAAACCATCAATATAAGTTTTCATGATCACTGTTCTTGAGTATTCCTTCCATGGCCTCCCTAGATAGACCTTAACCCCACTAGGATTAAAATCCGAGGCGCCGGTAATCCTTGAATTGTGAATTACAATTCCAGTGTTCTGGTTTGGATCAGTTCTGCCTTGAGCAGTATATGTGATGGTTCTCTGAGGAGGGTTTCTGGCATAGATGTTGCAGTTTTGCAAAACGGCAGCTGCATTGCCAAAAATAAAGTCAACTGTGCCATAAATGTTACATTCTCTGTAGAATTGCCTCTCGGAATGGACATATAATGTGTCTTGATAGCCTTCAAAGCTGCATCTATAAAATACTGATAGATCTGAACCAGAACGGAATGCCACGGCTTGATGATTTGTTGGTCCAGCAGTGTTTCTGAATGTGATGTCTCGAGCAATAAACCTATCTCCAACAGCAGCTGCAAAAAAAAAAAAAAAAATTAACTTTCTCAAAATTTTTTAAATCCCAACTGTGTATTATAAAAATAGAGATTATATTTTCTCAAGCACCATTCTTTTTTTTTAAATAAAGTCAATTCAAATAGCCTAAAAAATTATGTCAAGTTTACATTCATACTCAACCCACACTTGTTCCAATCCAGATTTTTAAGTGATTTTATGTCTGAATGACTCGAGTTATAGCCAATTGATCTTTAAGCGATTTCATACTCAAATGAATATAAGTATATAGCCTTTTGGGTGCTTAGACCCTTCACTTCATGATCTAGAATTTGGACAAAAGGATTCTGATGGGAATGATTTCTTGCTAATAAAGTAATTTCAGAGTCTATGGGCGGACGAGATAGAACCATTAAAGTGTTTTAGGGGGCATTGCCTACGTATTCTATGGTCCACATATCTCAATCTTCTATTTGAGGAGTTATGTGTTGCTTTCTGCATGAAAGTTAAAGCATCACGTTTGGGTCTCTATCTTTGACTAATAAAATTAAAGTCAAATTGCACCCTTCTCTACAGCCTTTGCAGCTGCTTAATAAACCTAGCTTGGTTCGTAAGCAATCATACGCGTCTCTTCAGAGTTTAAAAGTATTCAGTTCAATTCATACACGTCAATTAAATCTAAAAATCAACTTCATGCCCAATGGTTCATTAATTTATTGTCTCTTTGTCTTTATGAAAAAACAGCAGAAGAAAATTGTCCCCTTGACATATTACACAGAAAGATACCATACAAACACAAACAAATTTTGGGGACCGCAACTTATCTTTACCAACTTCCTCATACTGTTCCTTCAATTATGAATTGAGAAGAATTGCTATCTTCATTTAATTATATATTCTTTGTTCAAATGTTGAAACTTTCTCTAATCAACTTATTGAATATAGGGTGACAAAGGAAGCAAAAGTAAGTACATATATTTTTTTAATCTAAAAGAGGAAGACATTTTTGAAATATAACATGCCATCCTTATCATTTGGGTTTTTCAGTGATAAATATTGCTTTTTTTTTTTTTTTTTCTCAAATTTAGCACTAAACAATGCTTATAAGATTTTAGAACATAAATGTATATGCAAGTTTTCCACTTGTACTTATTAAGTCTTTGAATCTTGTGGTTATGAAAAAAAATGTTACATCAACACAAGATAGAATGCGAAAGATATTGAAGTTTAATAACAAAAAGATTGTCTCTATAATATAGTGTCTAGATAAGCATCACTTTTGTGACAATTCATTTTTTTTTTATATATTACTATGATCTTTAAATTAATTTAGTAAGTTTATTTATAAATGTATAAAAAAGATTCGGTGAATTATTTCAACTTAATTAAATAACTTCTAATAAAATTTATGGATAAAACAATATATATAATACATAAAAAAAAAAAATAGTTTTTACTTACCAACAGTGGCAGAACGAAAGGTTGTGGAGCCCCCTCCAACACTTTTGCTACCGGTGATAATAGTTCTTCCAATGCCATCTCCCACCAACATGATATTATTTCCCTTTACCTCAACCTGTTCATTATATACTCCAGCCTTCACATATATCACATACCTCCCACTGCTACTCTTTGGGGCAGCATTCACCGCGGCACTCACGGTTGTGTACTTGCCGGAGCCATCTTTAGCCACCACGACATTAGCCTGCGCAGCCGGGGAAGCCGTCTGCAGCAGCTTCCGGTCACCGGGGTTGACCCACGTGGGGAATCCATCTTTATAACTTGGTGGTGGTGGTGGAGAATCATCCTTGTTTAGAGACAAGGTATTGCTTAGCAACTTGGTAACATTGTTAGACAACAATGGTAACAAATAGTCTGGAACACCAAGGTCATAAAAGCCTAGTATGCATGTCTCAAGGTTGGTGACAGCCGAGCTGAGCCAGGTTTGAGCATCTTTTTGGGAACACTTCTTCTTAGGGTCTATGGTTTTGTTGAGCTTCTCGATGGTGCTTTCGTAGAGCTCAAGGCAATCCTCCCATGCAAGCTTGTCACTTGAGTTTCGGCATTTAGGGCCAAGTGAACGAGTGTTCTTTTGGCCAGTTAGGGCTCTCTCTAGGGCTAGCTCAAGGGAAAGCTTGAGGAAATCAGACTTGCATGTGATGTTTGAAGAAGGTTTGTTGGTCAAAAAGTACTCACATGGTTTAGGGTAAGGGGTTTGGCTACACCATTCTTTAACGTCATCAGCCCAATGACGTTTACCAGAGACAAGGGACAAAAATAGAAAGGGAATGATTAAAAGGGCTAAGAGTGAGCGAAAGGCTCCCATACTTAGCAATATGATCACCAAGAGAGGGTTTGGAGGTTTTGGTGGGTTGTGTGTGGGGCTTTAGGTTTTAGATTGGGAGCCTTTATATAGAGGGATTGAAGAGCCAGATAGGTAGTTGTTGGAATAATTAAGTATGCAAATTTATGGGTAGGAATTAATTTTCAAAATAATTTTTGGGAGTTGAAGCAAACAAAGAAATGATTATCTTTGTCTTTGACAATCACAAATATATGTGCTGACTTAGCAAGCTTTGAAGCAATTAGCAATTAAAAAGCCAACAAGAAACGCGTGTTATACTTGGTTCATGCTTATGTATTACCATTCCTAGAACACATAAATGAACAGACAAATAGTATGTGTATATATATATATATTGTTTATATGCTATATTAATTATATGTTCATGTTACAACTGGTTGAGATGAAAGTTCCAAAACTGTTAAAGAGCAACAAGCTGTTTCTGATTTGGTTAATGTCAACGAGGACTGGTTCAATATTGTTTGTATGAGCTATCTATGCTAGCGGTTATATTATACATGTCTATATCTATGGCTGGAGGATATTGTACATAAATGATCACTATTGGTCATTGATGATTTTCCCAGTTGTTAATTAAGTCTTAGTTTGAGAAGGTAAAAGATAGATGAGTATACAATAAAAAATTGTTTGTTTTTTGTTATTTTTGTAATTATTATAATTTATTAATTTGAAAAATACTTTAAAATCATCAAGCTCACCAAAAATGAAATATGACTGTTCTTTTAATTACTCACACATGTCATTTACTATCCCTGTTCATGGCTAGAAAAGTTTAAGTTCAACTAAAACTATTCTTAAAAGTACACTATCTAAAAATTACTTGTGCAATTTGGATAACATTTAGTCGACTTTTTCTTACTTTTCTGTATATGAAAGTTTCTTTGGCATCTTGAGCTTTCCTATTTGTTGACTTTGGCGTGAATGATGTATGAGTACATTGAATTGTCAAAATATCATAGGATTGAACTTGTGCTCAGAGATAATAAACTTATAAGTCTATATCTGAAAAAGAGAAGTCATTTTCCCACATTACTAGTGATTACGATCTCTATTGATAGAACTAAGAACAATTAATTTTAATTGACCTTCACCAAAAAAAATGGAAGTAAAAAAAATTATCAACCTAATATATTACCAGAAAACAAAAACTTAATAAACATTCCTCTAAATATTTCATAAAAAATTAGGGACTGTGCCCAAAAAAATATTTTTACCAAATTAATTAGGATGATTAAGACAATTTTGTTTTCTTTTCCTTTAATTCTTTCTTTATTTATTGTCAATTTTCCTTGTCAATGACGTATTCGAATTAATAAAGGGAAGCATACCAAGAACCAATGTTGTTCAATCATTCAGTGAAACAAATTAAGGTCAGGATACAAACAGGATTGACTCTAGAACTCTATGAAAATTAAAGAGCGATGACAGAATTATTTGTTGGCCAAAACCGTTAGGAATTGAAAATCCAAAGTTTGACTGCAAACAGCTGTCTACTGCTTCGAGAGAGAGTCGGCTGAAACTATTAATCACTTTTGATTTTGGACCACATACATAATTTTATCACAAAAACCAGAGAAAAGATGCCAAATGGACAAAAACCAGAGAAAAGATGCCAAATGGAAAGTTTTAATCAAAGAAACTTTACAGAAAGCAGCTGCCTTGAAGCTCCGCAGCATTTTAATTTGACTTTGTGGAGTTCGTTAGAGCCTCCTAACTAGCTTGCGTAAGTGTACTTATGTTCTTTAATTCCTTTAAGCATATGGTCATTCAACAAAAGGACACACATATACGGAAAGGAACGGTCTTAATATTTTGGTGGCAGCCATAACAGTCTTGGGGCTAGCTAGGGTTTCATCCATAGAATAGTTAATTATGATAGAATTTTCAATCTAAAAGATGTAGACAAGTTTGAAAGGACTACAATTGAAATTAACAAAGGTATAAAAATAAAAAAAAAAATAATTAGAGACTTGTTGAAACAATTAAGGAGTATAACCGCAAAAAAAAAAAAAAGAACTAATTATGAGGAGTCTATTTTAAAGAGTTAAATTAATAATCTGATGATCATATCACTTATGATATGAAGACAAAGGGGTTACAACCTAAGCTCCTCTAAACTTAAGGAGTTGAGGTTACTCTTTCTTCATCTTTAGACCAACTCATCTAGAAATTGTAAGACCGATAAACCTCATTAAGTTACTATTAGTTAACTTTTATGTGTAAAATTTTATAATTAGACTTTTAAATGTAAATTTTTTTGATAATTAGATTGCACTTTTAGTACCATAAATTTATTTGCTTATAACGTATATGTGTAGCTTATTTGTGTACTATGCTTTAATTTTTTATAGAATGTCATGTGTTTCAATTTTAGACGCATCTTGAGTTTACATGACCCATAGATTCAACAACTTAATCAACTATATTCAATCTTTGATTTTATAGCTTTGAATCCACAAACCTTACAATTTGACAGAAAATTTTAATTTTAGACTCATGCTAAGCTCATAAGAACGATAAGCGTCATCATATACACTCATCTTTTTAGTTTATGTGATTGATAAACGTCATCAAATTCAATGTTATAGGTGATATTAACAACCTAATTATATTATATATGATTAAAACCTTTGATTTGGAAAGATATGGTCTTTACACTTTTTTTCTTTGTGGATAATGTCATGATTTTGAAATTTTTGACTTACATATTGAATTTACATGACTGATGACCTAGTTATAATCCATATTTGTTGATAGCTAGGTAGTATTGAAGAATAAACTCATTGAGGCCAATAATGGTTCTCTCAGAGAAGTTTTCGTTACCCTGCTCCTGGAATGAAACCACCTTTATCTCCGCATGCTGCTGGTGTTGCTGTTCTTTAGGGTTTAGTCTCTCTCTCTCCCTCTCTCTTTCTGTTGATTTCTTTTCTTATTGCGCCAAGAATAAACTCATATAAATTTGATTTGAGTTGAATATGATCATTCTTTTTTTAAATTTTAACATATTATATTTTTAGAACTCAAATATAAAATCTCTAGTTAATAATAACTTTTATTAACTGATATGGATGCTTTGTAATTTTTAATATGTTTATTAAGTCTAATCTTTAATTTTAAAACTTTGAACTCTTCGTGAATACGACACATATGAACATTAACTGCTGTAGGACATATCATCGAGTACGAAAGTAAGTTTACTTCTTATTTTCAGTTATTAAATTGAGTTCCTATATGTGATTATATATATCCATTGTACAAATTAAATAAAGTTTTTGTATAAAGACATTTCTCTTCTTTTTTTTTTTTTTTTGGAGATGCATAAAGACATTTTCAATAAATTATACTTCTCAAATTAATATTTATATACTTCAAAGTCGTCAATCATGATTCATGAGATTTTATTAAGGTGTATATGTATGTACATTCACTTTTAACACAAAAGTAAAGATATGTATATGTATGTACATTCACATTTCACTAAAGTAAAGATTTAACACAAAATTGCCAACAAAGTTTCATATCTTAAACAATATAGATTTAAATTTTGTTGTCAATTTAAAGATTTTATTAGTAGATATTTATAAGTGTTCTTAGAATTTTAAGACATACGATAGTGGTAATGAACCTCTAGGACTCAACTCAACCCAAAATTACATTACCTTTGATTAATAAATGTAACAATATAGTTTCTTCATGCTAATGATTCTTGATGAGTTCTATTTACTGCATTGCTTCTCTTTAATTGTCAATAAGACCTAGTATTAATAAGGAGACTTGAAACAGAAATTAAAATTATTTTGACAAATGGAAAATTAATAGTAAATAGAAACATACATTAAATGTCGAATTTGTCTTACAGCTTGAATAAAATGTCTTGAGATTCTGATAAACCACAAATTAAAAGTAAATACAACTTTGATTTTGTTGCCGGAAATGAAATGAAATTATCTCTGCAAGCAAAATTCTTGATACACCTTTCCTAATGGATTACTCGTCAAGATTGTTGGTTCATGCAACTCGTATTTATTAATTAAACGGTATGAATCCTGATGAGTTCTTATCATTTAATAAGAATTAGAATCGTATTTTACAAAAATATAGGTTTGAAATCTTTTTTTTTTTTTTTTTTCTAAATAATTTGTATGTAAATAAATATCTTTTGTAAGTATTATTTAAATCTTAAAATTTACATTTATCTTAGTAAATTCTTGAAACTTAATTCCCTTAAAATTTTTGTGACCCAAAAAATATGAATTTTCCTTATTTTGACTGATTTATTCAAATCATATACAGAAGAAAGAAAACCGATTCTAAAACTAATAGGTGCTTATTTTTTCATACATATAAAGATATAGATAAATACTTAATACTATATAGTTTTTATTGTATAGCCCACTTAATACAATTAATTAGCGTTTAATTATTTAAACGTGTCATATCAGAAAAGATTATTTAAACTTGGACTAAATCATTTTAATTTATGAGAGCTTCATAATTCATTTAAAAATAAAGAAGTAGCAGGGCAACTTCCCCATTGTCATCTTCTCTAGGCCAGTGGGCCAATTTTATAGAAAAGCAAGGAAATAATGTTTGATATATATGAAACATGATTTGCTCATAATTACAAGTAGGATATATATAAATCATGCATTCGGTTGAAGTTCAGCCAATTGGCAGTTAATCTATAATCATAACTCTTCAAGAAGCTTTAAAGAATTCATCAAACCGTGTGTGTGTGTGTATATATATATATATGAGAGAGTGACTATATTATAAACTAAACCCGTATAACTTCAATTTCTAGCAAATTGATACTATATATTGTATAAAATTAGCCCACCTCAGCATTATTATACACATATAAATACTAGAAAAGATCTATCTCCATAGATAATTGCCACTATCTTTAATAACTTATGTCATGTATAGTGGACCAAGTAACATGATAGCATCATGTAATGTGTAGTGTTTTATTTTATAATAGGAAACTTCATAGGTTTATTCATCAGTAAAATTAATTCTTTTGTATAATATTTTAGGTGAAAATTATTTAGTATTCAGCATTATATTTTTAGGACTTAAATCTAAGACATTTATTTAAATTAAAATAATTTTTACTAGTTAATATATGTGTTTGGTGGTTCTTGTATAATATTTTACTACCATATATAACACTACTTTTTATTGTAAAAACTTAAAGCCAACCAAAATACTCCTGGCTTCATAGAGTGAGAATTAAATTGGTTAGCCTAAGAAATAATAGTTGAAGAGACAATTTTTGATTCATTTAATCACGTCTTGAATTTGTTTTTTAAAGATTTTTATAACTTACGACCACCATCATTATTATCAAAAAATAAAAAATAAAAAAAAGTTCATTGGCTCATGACTTGCACTAATTATTAGTTGTGAACTAGTCCAAGGTCATCCTATTAAATATAAATGATATGGTACACAATACCATATTGTCCATCAATTTATCTAAATGATATGATATACAATACCAAATACCATATTGTCTATCAATTTATCTAAATTAGATCACAAGACTAATAAAATTTTTATTATTAAATTTTAATATAATTATATTATTAAAACTTAAATTTAAGAATTTTAATTTAAATTAAAATAATATATATCAATTAATCTACACGCTTAGCAGTTATCAACTATATTTTTGCATCGCCAAGTTTCAACTACTAATTAGAGATCACATCGTAAATGGAGCATAATATAATTCAAGAGAATAACTATTCTGGCCTAATTACAATTATTAATGAAATAATTTTATATCATCCTTATCTTTAATTTGCTCATAGAGAAATTGATGGTTACCTACCTCTACCCACCCAGACTAGGCGCCCTCCTGGCTCTTGTCTTTGGCCATTTAAAATATGGCATCACATGGTGATATACGAAATTCTAAAATGTTTCTGAGCTCGAAACCATGGATTGGACGGGTAGACCAGCACACATTTTTGTTGACTTTATCGATTCAAAGAGTAAATAAATGGGAAAACCCTCTATTAATTAAACTTTCTTCAATTTCATCACATTTGTGTGGATAAAGTTAGCAACCTTTTTTAAATAGAGTTGGAATTTTTAATAATAAAGGGAGAATTTCATGAGATTATAATTCATGTAAAATTAATTTTATCCAATAAATCACTAAATGGAATTTAGTATGAAATTGCGTACCAAATTTTGATAAGAAGTTCCAATTTCAAAGAAAAGAAATTAAACATATAAAATAATAGGGAGATGGGCTAGTTTTTGGAAGGATATATACTAGTTTTTTTTTTATAATATCTATAAGTATTAAATTTGCAAAGATTTATCAATGTGTACCAATTTCATTAGGAATCGTACCATGATAATATAACTTTTATAAAAAATTATACAACTCTTTTTTCTCTTTAACTTTTAAGGAATTCTAATTTTTTTTTATTTGTCTACCACTACTTTAAGTCATTTACCACCAAAAAAAAGATAGGACCAAATTGTCGGCCATGCATAAGCCCAAACGTTCCCTATCGGCCAATTCTTTTGGTACACCCTATAATTTCTAACCACACACCGCTCTCACCCTAAACCCCATTTTCAAGGCGTGAGGTTTAATTAGAAAATATGAAGTGTGTCAAAAGAGAGTAAACAATTTCATGTTACCACTTTCTGAATCAGCGGTGGAATACGAAGGCTTCTTTGTTTTCGTTTCGCTGGTCGAATCAGTTTTCTTTTTCTTTTTTTAATTTTTATTTTATTTTCAATATTTCGTCATACAAATGAAAGCTTTAATTTCAAATAATTTTTTTATTAGATAAATAAAGCTAAAATTTTTAGCTAAGAATATAAGATTACATTAAAACTTCCTTATCAAATAAAAAAAAAAAGATTACATTAAAACTTTTAAATCTAGTCATAAAAAAACTTTTAAATCTAAAATAACTTTAAAAGACTATAAATAATTAATTTGAAATTAAAATTTTCAATACACTTACTTTCCTTTGAATTATTAATATATTATATAAAACTAAATGAATGATGTTTTTATATTATATTTGACTTGTTATATCATATTTTATTTTCTTAAATTTATAGAGTAATTTAGAGTTATTTATATATTTGATTTGATTTTTATATTTTATTATAGATTTATACATTATTTTTATATTTTTATGTTTATTTGGATAATATATGCATACATTTCTTTTTTAAAAAATTGGTCTTGTAATATCTTATTACAGTTCAACCCCTCTTTAACCACTAGGCTATAAATCATTTTTTTTTATCAGTTCAATGACTGGTCCAATTTTTAGAATATTAATATCTTCTATTTATTAGTTAATTACAATGAGAAAACGAGAACATTACAAAAAAATCCTCTGTTTACCTACCATTTTTACTGTAGCTAAATTAATGTTGCTATAGTTTATAAAACCGTACCATTTTAAGGCGTCGCAAGTAATTTAGTTACAACTTTTGGACCATAGCAATATTGTGTTAGATATGATTAAAACCGTAACTAAGTTAGATTTAGCCGTAGTTATAAACCGTAGCAATTCTTTTTTTTTTTTTTTTTTGAAATAGCAAAAAAAATTCAGTATATTTAACCACGGTTTGCTATTGTAAAACTGTAGCTAATCTTTTTGGATATTAAAATATAAATAAGAATTTGAAGGGATTTGGCTAGCTCTATCCGTAGCTAAGTTATTACTAAAAATAAGAAAATGAAAAATAAAATTTCACACGTCCCCGATCAATCATCTGCGGGCCGACTATCTCAAGTGTCAAGTGATTATCTTCAAATATAAATTGATATGTATTAAGAGTAAAAAATTAAAATTACTTAATCATAAAATTTAACAAATGATTTTATAGCTCAAAAATTAAATCAATAATCAAAAAATTAAAAATTATATTACACTGGTTCCTATAATTTTATCTAAGGCCCACATCGTTTCGACCTGTATACGTCGTCTTTGTTAATAAATCAATGTAATGTAATGGGGCTTACCGAAAGGAAGAACCACGGTTAATAAATCACAAATTTCTGGGTAAATTATTTTTGCTATTGATATAATGAGTAAATGAATTTTCAAACCTAGTAGGACAGTGGAATCAGCTCACCAAAGAAAAAATCAGTAGAATCCAAAGCTGCATTATCAGGGAGAAGTGCTATATTCGCTTTTTTTAATATTTCTTTTTATTATTTTTATAATTTTATCCCTATAAAATAATTAAAATAAATAAAAATATACTATACGATTGTTGTTTATAATTTAATTTTTATAATATAACTAAAATGAATAAAATGTACATGCAATTTTTCCTTCCTTCAATGGTCCTAGATTATAATAAATTTTTTGAAAGAATCTGTTGGGGGCAAGCCCCAAGGTATTATTCCTTAGATGGGCGAAATTGGTTTTGAACCCAGGCCTAGAGGTTTTGTTCCTTGAAGAAGGACGCCTCTTACCACTTGAGCCGTAAGAGACGTCCGCGGCTCAAGTGGTAAGAGGCATCCATCCCTCTTCAGGGAACAAAACCTCTAGGTCTGGGTTCGAGACCAACCTCGTCTATTTAGGGGACAATACCTTGGGGCTTACCCCCAGTAGAATCAAATGCACCATAACTTGGAGAAAATTGACAATTTAGGGGACGTGGTCCAGCAAGTGACCCCTCTCTCCTACAAGTTGAATCAATCATGAAGACAGCTGCTTAGTTTACTCTAGTGCTACAAGAAGATAAGGCTATTTTGAGATCCCCATTTCTTTATCTGGTTAACCTCAAAGATCTATTCTCCCGGAATCTCGCTGAATGCCATTTGGTATTATTCTGGTTTTGGTTTCATTTGTGTTCATTTCCCTTTTTTATGACTCACAATTGTGCATTGCTCTACTCAGATGCTTAATTCTTTTTATAGAAAAATGAATGATGTAAACCAGCACATCGCATCGCAGCATGCAATTTCTTCAACAAATATATATATATAACAACTTAGTTTGTTTGTCGAAAAAAGGAATCCATCGATGTGGGAGCTATTTAATCTAGTCAAGATTCTCTTACTCCACCTTCCACCATGTTTGGATGGAAAGGAATACCTTGAGTAGTTACGATTTGTAGTTTATGATTTAGATATAGTCTTTTCCTCTTCTTTCCGATATTATTATTATTTTTATATTTTAAATTATAAATAATAAAATAAATGTTTTGATGGGTAGAGCGTGGTGATTTTAACATTTAAAAATAATCAATGGTTAGGTTAATATAAACACTTTTTTTAAATACTTAATATCTACTATGCATTCATATATATGCACCAAGAAATTAATTCTATTTCTAGCCAGCAGTAATAAAATTTCTTAAACACTACTGTCAGTCTTGGTGAAATTTTAGTTGTGATTTATTTTCCATGTGACTAAAATTTAAATTTTTTCTCATAAGAAAAATATTGAAAATGACTAAGGAAAAATAGTATTAACAAAATTCTTTTAAAAATACAATTTTATAATTAATTAAATATACTTTTTTCGGTTTCTTTCTTTCATTGTCTTTTTCTAGTGTTCTTTAAAAATCATCACATATATGTTTTCATAAGAAAACTGTTTTTTGATAAAATATCCTACAATTTAAGCTAGCATTTTAGTATAGACATGAAATTTTAAGATATAAATGTAATGCGCTTGTTTTTATACATATATATATATATATATATATATATATATATATATATATATATATATATATATATATATATATATATATATATTCTCATAGAACCATATAATGCTTTTCTGAGTATTTATTAATTTAGTATTGTTATGTCGGTAAACCTCGGCTCTATTGAACTTATGATTTCCAATTTGTTTTGCTCATAACAGGGTAATATGGACATTCTCATCAGCATTGCTTGAAAAATTAGTGAGTACGCGGTTGCCCCAGTTGCACGCCAAGTGGGTTACCTGATTTTCCTTTGGCAGAAATGTGAAGAACCTGAAAATTCAAGTGGAGAAGCTGCAGAAGGGCAAAGGAAGGGTCGAACGTGAGATTGATGAAGCAACACGAAATGCTCATGAAATTGAAGCTGATGTGAAGGACTGGTTGAAGAAAGTGGATGAGATGGTTGAAGAAGCAAAAATGATCTATGCAGATGAAGGCAAAGGTTCTTGCCTACATTTGTTGCAGCGTCACCAGATCAACAGAAAAGCATCAAAGATGGCACGGGAAATGACAGAGATACGGAGACAAAGCAAATTTGATCGGGTTGGTTATCCTGTTAACCCGCAAGCTTTGAGGATTGCAGATAGTATAAAAGACTACAAGGCCCTTGAATCAAGGACAAACATTATCAATGAAATTATGGAGACGCTGCAGGATAGCAGTTTCCACACAATTGGAGTATGGGGGACTGGTGGTGTAGGCAAAACTACACTTGCCAAAGAAGTTCGAAGGCAAGCAAAGGAAAAGAACTTGTTTGGTGCTGTGATTATGACAACCGTAACTGATAAACCAAATGTGGAAGAAGTTCAAAAGGAAATTGCAGATTCCTTGGGTATGACATTTAATGAGAGCAGTAAGAGGGGAAGAGCAGACGCATTGAAGCAGAGAATAAAGAAAGAGAAAAGCATTCTTGTCATAGTTGATGATGTTTGGGAAGGATTTAAATTAGAACGTTTTGGAATTCCATTGGGTGATGAACACAAGGGATGCAAATTATTGTTAACATCTAGAAATCTGGATGTGTTGAGAAGTGAAATGGGGATTCAAAAAGTTTTTCAACTAGAAGTACTAAAAGAAGATGAAGCTCAGATTTTATTTGAAAAGATGGCTGGAGATGTTGTCAAAGACAGGCAAGCCATTGCAACTGAAATAGTGAAGCTGTGTGCATGTTTACCTGTTTTGATTGTTAGTGTTGCAAAGGCATTGAAAAATAAAGAACTATATGCTTGGAAGGATGCCTTGAAAAGGCTGCAAAGATTTGACAAAGAAGGAATGCACCAGAAAGTGTACTCAGTTGTAGAACTAAGTTACACTAGCTTAGAAAGTGAGGAGATCGAGTCACTCTTCTTGCTTATTGCTGTTCAAGGGAGATCTAATTGTGGCAAATGTGACTTGTTAATTTTCAGTGTGGGACTAGGCATATTTAAAGATATTGAAACTTTAGAAGATGCAAGAAATAGGCTTCATACATTGACTAGTGAGCTTAAGGATAAGAGTCTATTAATTGAAGATGATAAGAGAGAGGTTGTCATCCATGATTTAGTCCGCGAAGCTACAGTTTCAGTGGCAACCCAGGATCAAACAGTTTTCACGTAGAATTTTATTCTAAACTGAAAAAATGGCCTGAGAGAAATCATCTCCACAAGTGCAAGCAAATCTTATTCAACTGGTGTTATATGCCTTCCTTCCCAGAAAAACTGGAATGTCCAGAGCTACAACTACTTGTACGAGATAATGCAGGTAGTTATCAGCAAATGCCTGATTCCTTTTTTGAGGAGACCAGAAATCTTAAAGTCTTGGATATAGGTGGCATGGACTGTACTCCAAAACCACCAACGAGCCTTGGTTTCTTGAAAAACCTTACTGTGTTATACTTGTTCAATTGCAAGTGTGAAGACATAGCAATGGTTGGTGAGCTCATAAACTTACAAATCCTTGGCTTTTACAGATCAATCCTCCGAGAACTACCAAGAGAAATTGGAAATCTCCATCAATTGAGTTTGTTGGCTTTGGATAATTGCAAGAATCTTGAAGTGATTCCATGCAATGTTATATCAAACTTGACTAGCCTAGAAGAGTTGCGTGTGGGAAGCTTTGTCAATTGGGAGGTTGAAGTTGAAGGAAAGACGAATGTAAGTCTGAATGAGGTGGGGGAATTGAAGCCTCATTTGACATATATAGACTTGTACGTTCCAGATGTTAAGGTTTGACCGGTGGACTTGTTCTTTGAAAACCTAGTGTCGTTCAAGATTATTATTGGAGATGTGTGGAGTTGGTATGGTAATGTTTTTAATTCCTTTTATGAGTCCAAAACGTTGAAACTCAAACTCAAAAGGAGCATTCAATCAGAGCGTGGAATTGAAATGATACTGAAACAAGTTGATAATTTGTCCTTAGACGAGCTAAATGGTGTCAAGGATGTTCTCTATTATTTGCATGGGAATGGTTTTTCTCTACTAAATCATCTCACGATACAAAATAACAGTGAAATTGAAAGTATAGCAGCAAGCTAAGGCAGTCCTCTTTACGGTTTCCCCAACTTGGAGACATTGTCTCTTTGCGATCTAAGCAATTTGGAGGACATATGTCATGGCTCTTTAACACAGGAGTCATTTTGCAAACCAAGAGTCATCAAAGTCCGAGAATGCCACAGATTAAAATGTCTCTTCACAAGTTCTATGTCTAAAGCCTTTTCCAGTCTTGCTGAAATAGAAGTTTCAGAATGTAGCCTCTTGGAGCGCTGGTACTCTCAGGAGGAGCAGAGTTTTCTGAATTGCGCTTTTTAACTATACAAAGTCTACCTGCACTCATCAGTTTCATTTCTAGTGAAGCTAAACAGATTGACGAAGGAGGCAACCCTTCTACTTTCCCGGTTCCACTTTTGAATGAGAAGGTATCAACTATGAAAATATGCCAAGTTAGTTAACAGCCATTGAGTCCATATATTGATGATGATTATAAGAGGGAAAAGATGTCAAACATAAATTAATGATGTTTATATCTAATTTTAAAGATTTTACAAAACCCAATGCTTGTAATCATTGTTGCAAACTTCACTTAATAGAATAAGATTTATTATTCTTGTTCATTTTCTGATATAATATTGTATATATGCAGGTCTCATTCCCCAAATTGGGCACATTGATAATTAGCGAGATTGTTAGCTCAACGACAATGTGGAACCAGAAAGTTATTGCAAATTCATTTTGTAAATTGAGGAGAGTTGAGATAAGATATTGTGAGAAATTGGTAACCATCTTTCCTGCAATAATTGTTAGAAATTTGCATGATCTAAAAACTTTGATAGTCAGCAACTGCAATTCACTGGAGGTTATTTTTGAACTCCAAGAGCTGAATGATAAATTATCATCCATTGGGAAGAGAATTCAATTAGAAAGTCTAAGTTTAGTCCAGCTACCAAAACTGAAGCAGATATGGAATAACCCATACCTTCAAGGGACTTTCAACTTCAAAAATTTAGAGCAAGTGTACGTTGAAGATTGTCCAATGCTCAGCTATGTCTTTCCATCTTCATTGGCCAACGATTTACGGCAGGGGAAGGATCTTATTACTATTCAAAACAGTCCCACAACAGATCCTTTTGAACAAAAAGGTACTAACTATGATGATTTCATTAACTTCATAAACAATCTCCATATAATCATGAATATATTTATTATCTTGAGCGGTTGAATAAACAAGAGGCTGTAATCTAATTCTTTTGCATTGCAGGTGGGAATTGATCTTCTCCAAGTTATTATATACTTCGTTTTTTCCTTGATGATTTCCTTAATTGGAAAAGGCACAATTTCATGGATATTAATTCATCAACTTGTATTGATTTTCTACAGACCTGTTGTGACTTTGTTCCGTTATTGTTGAGTTAAGCATGGATTTGATGTATGGAAAAATGTGTTTATGCCTATAGCAACCTCTCTACTATTATTCTTCAACAAGCACTAGTTCTTTAAGAATATTGATAATTGAGGTAAGATATTTTGTTTGCACGTCAATATCTTCTACAACTATTGATATAAAATTATTCTCTTTTTGAGAAAAAAAAAGTATTTGCATCTTTATGCAAAACAAAATGTTCTAGTCCTTCATAAAACAAACTGCATTTGAGATGTTTGTCGGGTTCAGGACATGATTTGCATGCAACCCTTAACGTGCTTAATTGATGTACAAGAATGAAAGTAGAATGATAGTATAAATTATTCATTAGATGCAGAGCAAAGGATAACCATCATTACTATCAAAATCATGGAGAACATTCTTAATACGAATCAATATGTCCATCTAAGGTCAAATCGTTTATCAACATTTTCACCCCGTGATCTGATTGAAGGTTCGTTGTTGGGAACTCATGGTTGCCATCCACTGACGTGCCTTTTGCTTCTGGTCTATAAATAAACCTTAGCCAAGAGAAAAGAAAAAGACAAGGACTATTTCTGTTTTCATTTTGAAGGCAATGATTGATAATTTGAGAAGAATTCAACCAAGAACTAAGAGCATACTACATGTTTGATCCTCACAATTAAATTTGTAAAATCATCGTGTGAAAGGAAATTTAGATTATAAGTATTATTTATTATGTCTCTGCGTGTTAATTTAATCTAAATAAAATAATTCTATTTCATGATCTAATTATATTTAATAATTGCATATATAAAAAGAATTGAAATTTACTGTGGCACGGTCACATGCACTCATTTTAATTGTGCACTTTTTTTGGGCTTGAGTTTCAGAGGCCCTTCTTTTTTTAAAATTTTTTTTTTTTTATTTTGGATTCTTACCGGTTTGACACTATTTGTTGGGTCTAAAAGGTGCAAGCTCAATCTATCTTGATAAAGAGTTAATCCAAATTATATATGAGAAGAGTAGTACATTCTTCTAAAATGTACAATTGGACTTGGGTCTTCATATACTTATGTACACTTTTCTTTTCAAGAACTTCTCTTTTTTATCATTTTCAAACACTAGTGAACTAAAATCTATTAATTAAATGGTCTATTCACCCACGGAAATTAAGTACAAAAAGGACCAATTAATTTTATAACAGTTACATACATTTTAAGCATGATTAATAACATACTTTGCCTCTCCCTCAATGAATTGAAGTATAAAAGCATCTTATATCTATACTATACTGTAGATCAACGGAATTCCTAAATTTGAAAGATTAGAAACCCACATCAACAAACATTTCTAAACCATATTTTCATTAAATAATTAGGTGCGTAAATAGTATAGGTAGGGAAAAAAAAAGAAATAATTATTAGATATTAGATAGAAAGCTATAAAAGGCATAAAACAATTTTTTTTTTTTTAAAATATAATGCTTCATATGAAATTTAAAATGTTTCTTCACAAGTTCCATATCTAAAGCCTTTTCTAGTCTTACTGAAATAGACGTTTTAGAAAGTAGCCTTTTGAAGACATTGGTACTCTCAGAAGGAGTAGAGTTTTTTGAATTGCGCTCTTTGACTATACAAAGTCTACCTGCATTCATTAGTTTCAATTTTAGTGAAGCTAAACAGATTGATGAAGTAGGCAACCCTTCTTTCTCGGTTCCACTTTCCAATGAGAAGGTATGAACTATGAATATATGCCCAATTAGTTAACAGCCATTAAGTCCATAAATTGATGATGATTATGATAGGGAAAAGATGTCAAACATAAATTGATGATGTTTATATCTAATTGTTTTATAAAATTTAAACATTTTATAAAACTCAATGACATTGTACAATTATTGTTGCTAATTTGATCACCTAATAGGATAAAATTTATTGTTTTTGTTGTTATGTATTTTCCTAATACATAGATAAGTTGTTCAATGTGCACGTGAGGGATCTTATTACTATTCAAAACAGTCCCACAACAGATCCTTTTGAACAAAAAGGTACTAACTATGATGATTCCATTAACTTCATAAACAATATACAATCAATGATTTCCTTGAGTGGTCTTGGTACAAACAAGAGGCTGTAGTCTAATTTTTTCATTGCAGATTGATCTCTTGCAGGTTGGAGCTGATCTTCTCCAAGTTATTATGTACTTGGGTTTTTCTTGATGATTTCCTTGGAGAAGGCACAATTTCTTGTATCTTAATTCATCAACTAGAAATGATTTTCTAAAGAGCTAGCTGTTGTGACTTTGCTGTTCTATTATCGTTAAGCATGGATTTGGCGTGTGGAAGAATGTGCTTATCCCTATACCTACCTCTTTACCATTATTCTTCAACAAAGTGGAAGTCTTTTAAGTTTTGGTATGCTGTGAGACATTGTGTTATGTTATTATTTGATTTGTGTTTGAGATTTGTGTGGGATTCAGGACATGCTTTGCTTGCAACCATTAATGTGCTTAATCTATGTACAATAGTGAATGTAGATTGGTATGTAGAGTATACTTCCTTGAATGCAGGGCAGAGGATAACCATCACTACTATCCAAATCATGGAGAACATTCTTAATACCAATCAATCCATCTAAGGTCAAATCATTTATCAACATTTTCATCCCATGATCTGATTGAAGGTTCATTGTTGGGAACTCATGGTTGCCATCCATTAACTTATACTTGATTTGTTCTATAAATAAAGCTTAGCCAAATAAAAGAAAAAGACAAGGACTATTCTTTTTTTTATTTCAAAGGCAACGATTGATAATTTGACAGGAATTCAGCTAAGAACTAAGAATATACTACACATTTTATACTCACAATCAAATTTACAAAATCATGATGTGTAAGGGAATTTAGAGTACAAGTATTATTTTATTATGTTTTTGCATTTAATTTAATATTATATTTGGTAATTAGGATATTCATTAACTTCAATTATTAATTGAACATATATAAAAAATTAAATCTAACTACAACCAATTAGCACTAAGTGTCACATGCAGTCATTCTAATTGATTAAAATCTATTAATTAAGTTAGTCTATTTACTTATAACAATTAAGTACAAAAAAGACCAATTAATTTTATAACAGTTATATGCATTTCAAGTATGATTAATAACAAACTTTTGCCTCTCCCTCAATGAATTAAAGTATAAAAGTGTCTTATATCTATATGTTTTATATAGATGGAGTTCCTAAATCTGAAAGAATAGAAAGTCATTTCAACAAACATTTTTAAAATTTATTTTCAATAAATAATGAATTGATTAATTTAATTGAGATATTATTTTGTTGGTAATATTTGACCGTATGATATTCTGCTTAAATAGTGTAGGCAGAAAAAAGAGAAATAATTATTAGATATTAGATAGAAAGTTAAAAGAGATAAGATAAAATTAAAAAGAAAACAAAATACATTATATGAGATGTAGCTCATAGCGTAATATGGCAATTAAATCTAATTAGAGTGTAAAACATAGTTAAATAATTCTGATAAGAAAAATATATGAGTGGAAATTATACCCTATCAAAATTTCAAACTATTGATCAACACTTTTATCAATAATCAATCTCTTGCTATTTATTTCATAAATGCACTTTTGAACATTTCAACTCTAAAATTGAAAGAATAGCCTATTCACAATAAAGACAAATGAAGCAGAGAATATTATTCTACAATAAGTAAATTATTCTTTTCTGTGTTTCGTGTGTCATAGCATACTATCAATTTGTATATGTATATATATAAATATTATTTGGATCTAAATCTTTTAAAGTGAGTGAAATGCATTAGTAGTTGACTGAATCAGATTTTGTAACAAAATTTCCCTGAAAACATAACTAGCAGTCTATTGAATCAGATATAAATTTTTTCTTTAAAAAAAAATATACTGGAGAAATCGCCACAGAAATGCACAAATTCACCATGAAACATGACTACTTACCTCAAAAATTTAGCGGACTAAGATGATGTGTAAATATAGACCCATTTACAAAAAATGTTTCTAACCAAATCTACCAAAGGGAAATGTTTTCTATAAATGATCCACTTTAGTAACTAATCCAACTGTCACTTCAAGACTGACAAGTCGTTTTATATATGTAAATCCAATGTCATTGAAAGCAACAAGTGGAGAAAAATTTCCATAACTACAAGTGTAACAGATATAACCAGATTATCAGATCTCTGTGTCCTTGTGCACTCTTTTCCCTTCTGTTTTCTATTATGTCATTACATTGAGCACAAGGAAAAGGAATAGAAGCAAAAATACTCAAGAAAGGTATTTGAAAGGTTACACTGTATATGTATATATCAGTGGAGTTTCGTCACCGATCTCCTTCTTATGTATGGTCTCTGCATTAAACAATATTTATGAGCAATTCATTGACCCTCATCTTCTTTACTAACAATTGTTGCAAGTATAACAGTGGAAACCAGCTCACCAAATAATAAAAAAAAAAGAACAATGGAATCCAAAGATCAATTTGGAGTCCTTTCCTTATTCGAATGGGCCGCCGGATTATACTAATAAGACTTCACTAATTAAACAAAGACCAAATCCTACAAATATGTAAGAAACCATTTTGTTAATCAAATAAAGAACTCTGGAAAGAGGACTTGTGGAGCATCATTATCAATGCTGAATTTTTATTTATTTATTTATTTTTACAGTTAAAGTATCTTCATACATTTTATGTATAAAATTAATTTATATTTGATAAAAGAACAATAAATAATAATTTTTTTTAATATGAACAACTTTAAAATTTAAAATTCAAATTTTTTAACATGTAATAATGTTTTGGACCTTAATTTGGCTAGGAACTATTGATAAATTTTGACATAATAAAAGAAATCTGAAAAACAAACTATGCATAAAAAATTAGCATGTATAAATGTGCAAGTTGATATTATTTTACTACAACCAGCAGTGATTATTCAAGCCTTATCTCAACGTTTCCCATTCACTCAGTACTGTTTTCAGATCCCCTTTCTTCGTGCAGCTTTGGCTGTGCTCCTTTACTCGTGCTCTGCTCAATCTCATTGATCTGTTTTCCTGTTGTAGCAAAATCTCAGCCAAGACAGAAACTGAGTCATCTCATTTGGTACGTACTTGTTTTGGTTACATTTATACTATTACACTGATCAATTACCACGTTTGGATGAAAGGAATAACTTGACTTGCGTAGGATTTGTAGTAATGGTAGATACAGGCTTTTATCCTTTTTGTTCAGGTGCAACGATGTTATTGTGATTTTGTACATTTAGAATAATTGTTATAGAGGATAAAATGTGATAATTTTTCCCTTTCGATGGTAAAATGTGGCTGTTATAACATTTAAAAATAAAGGAGGGTTGCTCCAAGAAAAAGAAGAAGAAGAATGATAATCAAGAGTTAAGCTAATATAAGAACTTCTTCATAGTATTTTCTTGAGATATATAGTACTTAATATCTATTAAGCTTAAATTAATTTTATTTCTAGTTAGCAATAAAAAGATTTTTTAAACACTGCTGCCACTCTCGATGAAATTTCCATTGTAATATATTTTTCATGTTACTATATTTTAAATTTTTTTACAAAAAATAAAGAACTTTGAAAAATATTAGGACCAAGGTAAAAGGGCATTAACAAAGTTCTGTGCAATATATAATTTTATAATTAATTAAATACACTTTATAATTTTATAATTATATGTTTTCATAACAAAATTATTTTTTGATCAAATATTCTACAACTTAAGCAAGCTAACATTTTCGTGTAGCCATGAAATTTTAGAACCTAAATGTAATGCAATGGTTTATATGTATGTGTGTGTGTGTATATATTATATAGATTTATAAGATGGCTGAGTATTTATTGATTTATTTAATATTATTTTATTTAATTTTTAGGGAATTATTAAGTTAGATTCATAGACATTATCCACTTAATCATTTAATAGCATTATTTAATAAAAAAAATTCTACGTAAAAATAATGGTTAGAAGAAGTCTTTTAAACTCTAAAAAAGGTCAGTATAGTTTTTAATTAAATCTTAGCTCCATTGAACTTATAATTTCTAATTATGTCTCAATTTGTTTTGTTCATGTCAGGGTAATATATATATATATATATATATATATATATATATATTATAGATTTATAAGATGACTGAGTATTTATTGATTTATTTAATATTATTTTGTTTAATTTTTAGGGAGTTATTAAGTTAGATTCATAGACAGTATTCACTTAATCATTTAATAGCGTTATTTAATAAAAATAATTTTATGTAAAAATAATGGTTAGAAGAATTCTCTTTTAAACTTTAAAAAATGTCAATATAGTTTTTAATTAAACCTTACCTCTATTGAACTTATAATTTCTAATTATGTCTCAATTTCTATTGTTCATGTCAGGGGAATATGGACATTCTCATCAGCATTGTTGGAAAAATTAGCGAGTATATGGTTGCCCCAGTTGCACATCAGGTGGGTTACCTGATTTTCTTCGGCAGAAATGTGAAGAACCTGAAAACTCAAGTGGATGAGCTGCAAAAGGCCAAAGAGTGGGTGCAACATGAGATTGATGAAGCAACAGGGAATGCTCTAAAAATTGAAACTGCCGTGAATGACTGGTTGAAGAAAGTGGATGAGACAGTTGAAGCAGCAAAATGGATCTATGGAGATGAAGGCAAAGGTTCTTGCGTACATTTGTTGCAGCGTCACCAGATCAGCAGAAAAGCTTCAAAGATGGCACAGGAAATGACAAAGATACAGACACAAGGCAAATTTGATCGGGTTGGTTACCCTGCTACCCCACAAGCTTTGAGGATTGTAGAAAATGTAAAAGACTACAAGGCCCTTCAATCAAGAACTAACACTATCAATGAAATTATGGAGACGCTGCAGGATAGCAGTATCCACACAATTGGAGTGTGGGGGACAGGTGGTGTAGGCAAAACTACACTAGCCAAAGAAGTTCGAAGGCAGGCAAAGGAAAAGAACTTGTTTGATGCTGTGATTATGGCAACCATAACTGATAATCTAAAAGTGAAACGAGTTCAGAACGAAATTGCGGATTCTTTGGGCCTGACATTCAATGTGAGTAGTGAGGTGGGAAGAGCAGACGCATTGAAGCAGAGAATAAAGAAAGAGAAAAGCATTCTTATTATAGTTGATGATATTTGGGGAGGATTTGAATTGGAACCTTTTGGAATTCCATTGGGTGGGGAACACGAAGGATGCAAATTATTGCTAACATCTAGAAATCTGGATGTATTAGACCGTGAAATGGGAATTCAGAAGGCTTTTCAAGTAGAAGTGCTAGAAGAAGATGAGGCTCGAAGTTTATTTGAAAAGATGGCTGGAGACGTCGTCAAAGATTTTGATAGGCAAGCCATCGCTACTAAAATAGTTAAGTTGTGTGCAGGTTTGCCTGTTTTGATTGTTACTGTTGCAAAGGCATTGAAAAATAAGGAACTATATGTTTGGAAGGATGCCTTGAAAAGGCTGGAAAGTTTTGACAAACAAGGTATGCATCAAAAAGTGTATTCAGCTGTGGAACTAAGTTACAATAGCTTAGAAAGTGTGGAGATCAAGTCACTCTTCTTGTTTATCGCCCTTGGAGGGTTGTATCATTTCTACAAGTATGACTTGTTAATTCACTGTGTGGGGCAAGGCATGTTTAAAGATGTTGAAACCTTAGAAGATGCAAGAAATAGGCTTGACACATTGACCAATCAGCTTAAGGAAAAGAGTCTATTAATTGAAGATGAAAAGACGTCGGTTGCAATGCATGATTTAGTGAGGGAAGGTGCTGTGTCGTTGGCAACCCAGGATCAGACAGCTTTCACCACGAAACTTGATTCTGAACTTAAAGAATGGCCAGAGAGGGATCGTCTCCACAAATGCAAGCAAATCTTCATCAATTGGTGTTATTTGCCTCCCCTACCAGAAAAACTGGAAAGTCCAGAGCTACAATTGCTTGTACTAGATAGCGCCTTTTCCTATCTGCAGATGCCCGACTCCTTTTTTGATGAGACAAGAAATCTTGAAGACTTGGATATAGCTGGCATAGATTGGACTCCAAAGCCACCAACGAGTCTTGGTTTCCTGAAAAAACTTACTGTATTATACTTGTTCAAATGCAAACTGGAAGACATAACAATAGTTGGTGAGCTCACAAACTTACAAATCCTTAGCCTTTCTAGATCCATTATCCGAGAACTGCCAAGAGAAATTGGAAAGCTCCATAAATTGAAATTGTTGGATTTGGATGGTTGCCGCAATCTCGAAGTGATTCCATGCAACGTTATATCAAAACTGACAAGCCTAGAAGAGTTGTACATGGGAAATGGCTTTGTCAATTGGGATGTTAAGGTTGAAGGGAAGACAAATGCTAGTTTGAATGAGCTGGAGGAATTGAAGCATCATTTGAGAGCTATAGACTTGAATATTCCAAATGCTGAGGTTTTGCAGGCGGACTTGTTCTTTGAAAAACTAGAATCGTTCAGGATTTTTATTGGAGATGCGTGGATATGGGATCAAAATATTCACCAGTCCACTTATGAGTCCAAAACGTTGAAACTCAAGCTGAGTAGGACCATTCAATCAGAGCTTGGGATCAAAATGATGTTGAAACGTGTTAATAATTTGTCCTTAGATGAGTTGAATGGTGTGAAGGATGTTCTCCATGATTTACATGAGAATGGCTTTCCTCTACTAAATCATCTCACAATACAAAACAATGTTGAAATTGAAAGTATAGCAACGAGCTCAGGCAGTCCTCTTTATGCTTTCCCCAACTTGGAGACATTGTCTCTTTACGATCTAAGCAATTTGGAGCACATATGTCACGGCTCTCTAGCACAGGAGTCATTTTGCAACCTACGGAACATTGATATAAAATATTGTGAGAAATTGGTGACCATCTTTCCTACATCTATTGTTAGAAATTTGCATAATTTAGAGACTTTGACAGTTAGCAACTGCAATTCACTAGAGGTTATTTTTGAACTCCAAGAGGCGAATGATGAAATATCATCCACTGGAAAGAGAATTCAATTAGAAAGTCTAAGTTTAGTCCAGCTTCCAAAACTGAAGCAGATATGGAGTAACCCATACCTTCAAGGGACTTTCAACTTCAAAAATTTAGAGGAAGTGTACGTTGAAGATTGTCCAATGCTCAGCTATGTCTTTCCATCTTCATTGGCCAACGATTTACTGCAGGTGAAGGAACTTATTACTATTCAAAACAGTCCCACAACAGATCCTTTTGAACAAAAAGGTACTAACTATGATTCCATTAACTTCATAAACCACTTCCATACAATCATGAATATTATTATTATCTTGAGCGTTCGTACAAAAAAGAGGCTGTAGTCTAATTCTTTTGCATTGCAGATTGACCAATCTTGCAGGTGGGAACTGATCTTCTCCAAGTTATTATATACTTCGTTTTTTCCTTGATGATTTCCATAATTGGAGAAGACACAATTTCATGGATATTAATTCATCAACTTGTATTGACTTCCTACAGAGTTGTTGTGACTTTGTTCCATTGTTGTTAAGCATGGATTTGTGTATGGAAAAATGTGTTTATCCGGGTAGCAACTTCTCTACCATTATTCTTCAACAAATGTGTTTGATTTGTGAGATGTGATGTTATTATTTGATTTGCGCATACCCTAATACTTTAAAAATATTAATAATTGGGTGAGATATTTTATTTTTACATCAATATTTATAATTGTTGATATAAAAATATTTTTTTTTTTTTTTAAAAAGTATTTGAATCTTTATGCAAAAAAAAGTGTCAGTAATCCTTCATTACACAAACTGCATTTAAGAAGTGTACGGGGTTCAGAACATGATTTGCATGCAACCATTAAAGTGCTTAATTGATGTACAAGAGTGAAAGTAGAATGGTAGTATAAATTATTCGTTAGATGCAGAGCAAAAGATAACCATCACTACTATCCAAATCATGGAGAACAATCGTAATACCAATCATTATATCCATCCAAGGTCAAATCATATATCAACATTTTTCAGCAACATTTTCACCGCATGATCTGATTGAAGGTTCGTTGTTGGGAACTCAAGGTTGCCATTCACTGACGGGCCTTTTAATAGTGTCTATAAATAAAGCTTAGCCAAGAAAAAATGAAAAAGACAAGGACCATTTCATTTTTTCATTTTGAAAGCAATAAAAGATAATTTGACAAGAATTTAGTCAAGAAAGAGTATACTACACGCTTGATATTTAGAATTAAGATTGCAAGTATTACTTATTATGTTTCTGCGTGTTAATTTAATCTAATTGAAAAGATTTTATTTCATGATGTAATTATATTTGGTAATTAGGATATTCATTAACTTCAAATATTAATTGAACATATATAAAAGATTAAATCTAACTACAAGAATATGAAATTTATTGTGGTACTAACAAGAAGTGGTACATGCACTTATTCTAATTGCTGGGTTTAAGAGGTGTACAGGCCGATCAATTTTTTATTGTGAGAGTGTGTTTGTTCAAATCATATAACAAAGGATAACATCTTCGATTTAAAATGATTTAAAACAATTAGACTTGGATTTCTGCACACTTGTATACGTTTTTGTTTCACAAGTTTCTTATTTTTCATTCGTCACCTAGACTTGTGCTCTTTTTTTTTTTTGGGCTTAAAAGTCTGAAAGGCTCTTTTTTTTATCTTGGCCTTTTGCATTTTGGACTGTCCCCTTTAAGTCTTGTAAACTCAAACACTACTTGTTAGATCTAAGAAGTGCACAGGCCCAATCCATTTTCATAATGAGAAATTGCTAATCCAAATTATATGGGAGGACTAACACATTCATCTAAAGTATTTTAAAACAATTAAGCTTGGGTCTTAACATGTTTATTTCAATGTTTCTACCCATGTACAACTTCTCCTTTTTATCATTTTTCAACACCAATCTATTAAAATCAATTAATTAAGTGATCTATTTATGACAATTAAGTACAAAAAGGACCAATTAATTTTTTAACAGTTACATGCATTTCAAGCATGATTAATAACAGAGTTTGTCTCTCCTTCAATGAATTATAGTATAAAAGTATCTTAAATTAGAGTTTAAAACATAGTTAAATAATTACTAATAAGAAAACTAAAGGAGTAAAAATTATACCTTATCAAAATCTGAAACTATTGATCAACGCTTTCATCAATAATCAATCTCTTGCTATTTATTTCATAAATGTACTTTTGAAGATTTCAACTCTAAAATTGAAAGCATAACCTATTCACAATGAAGACAAATGAAGCAGAAAATATTATTTAGCGCACGGTTGTTTTTGGAACTTTCTTTCAAAGTCAATGAATTATTCTACAATATAATTATCACTCAAAGCATGTATCCAAAAGTTGCAATCAATTGCATTTTTTTTTTTTTATTTTCTTTTCTTTGATGAGTACGTAGACCCATTTTCTTTAGTTTCGGAAGCAATCGTTCAATCAAATAATATACTTATCAAATTTTGTTTCATACACTGATTTGGTTCTAGCTATTAGCTAACACGTAAATAGCTTACCATCTTGACAAATATTGCCAAATCATCCTTTCCCTCGTTTAGGTTTCCTACACATACGTTGTTCCACGAAACCCAGTGCTCTAGCTAGCCAGCAAATGTGTCATGGATTATGGAAAGTTAACACATTGACCACCATGCATGCACATTTTCATCATGCGGCACAACAAAAGCTATTCAACAAAATGAAAACAATACATGCCTAAGTTGGATGGCATTCATACATATAAGGAAAGAATTTAAGAGATTGTCAATTTGTAAATATATATATATATATATATATATATATATATATATATATATATATATATATATATATATATATATATATATATATAATGCATGCTTTATGTTAAGTGGATATATGGCTAGTAAAATTGTTGAGTACTGTTTATATTCGACCCAAATGCTAGTAGTACCATTTACTTCAATCACTTTTTGAGTCTAAGACTAATGCTAAATATTCAAGACGTGAACAATAAATGGAATAATAACATTCTATAATGCTGATTATTAGTACTACTACAACTTCAAGTTGTACTCTTCATGGAAAACATAAATGCATTCCATTATTGCCAGCTACTACACTTTCCATTTGGCACCGCTGAAGCTGCTATTTTGGAGCTTTTTGAGCTTTCCATTCAATCCAAAACTCTTAAAATCCTAGCTAGCAATAGCTCTACCGTGACCTGATTTATTGAAATTAACTTCTTCTTCCGCTTGTTTATCTCTATTTTGCTTCCCATGCATGTCATATTGCTTATTCTATATGGCAAGGATGACCACTTCTGCCATCACTACCTTGCTCTTCTTTCTGGTCATGGCGGTCACCATCTCTAGCCTCGGCAAAGTGGAGGTCCTTGGGATGGCCCAAATCCAGGTTATCCATGCCAGAAATTGGGTGGAAAGCTCTGTGAGCTTTAAAGAAGAGCATATGGGTCAAAAAGCTGTGGCTCTTAGAGACTGTGATAGGCTTTATGGTGAGAGCCGGTTCCGGCTCTCTGAGATGCTGGCCAAGGAGAGTACCTATACGAGAGATGATGCACGTACTTGGCTAAGTGCTGTGATGACAAACCATAGAATGTGCAAGGATGAGATGAAAGAAAAGGAATATGATGATGTGGGAAGAAACTTGACTACTTTGCTGGCCATGGTCATTGCCTAAAGACAGTAGCTAGGGGCAATGAGAAGAGCAAGTAATTTTTATTTTTTTATTTTTTGTTTGGTGTGTGTGTCACACATGCAATATCAATTTTTGTGTATATATATATATTTGGATCTAAATTTAAAGTAAAAATTAAAATACATTTGAATTAATAATTGCTTAATTACCATAAAATCAAGAAATAACTTGTTAATTAATTTACATAATCATAGGTCACTTATTGACCAATTCGGATTTGAACCAATAACATTTAAGACTTAAAATATATGTGGATAATAGTGATTGAGAGACCGAAATTAAAAAATATATAATAATATATATATTAAAAGAAAAACTTTGAGAAAAAATGGAAGAGTTATAAAATAAACAGAAAAATAAAATAGAAAAAGAGACAAAACTAAAAGGGTAGCTCAGCTTAAAACTAGTGAGTGCGAAAACTGAAACATAGGCCGTAAAAAGTACAGTTATAGTCTAGTTTGCCAAAACCCATTTGTTTTACAGGCCAGCCTCCATTGACAATACTAGTTTTCAGGTATATTTGAAATATATGCCAAAGTGTAAACAAGTTATAAACTATAAGAAAGTTTGCACAAGAGTGCTAAATAAGTCAGATGGTTAGGTCATACATTGAAAAACTATTTGCTTTCAGTACCCAATTGCTTTAGCTGAGAGTCGATTTGAAATATACTCTAGACTTTGCATTCTGCTTTAATCACACATTTTTTGTCTGCAAGGTTGATATTATTAGTTAAAATGCATAATTCCAGATTCCTAACTTAATTGAATTGTTTTCCACATATATGTGAAAAGGTTTACGGAATATATATATATTTCCACTTTCTCGCAATTATTCTGTGTGACAAGATCTCTTTGTTGTTTGGAGGTGAGGATTTGGAATTTCTTTTACTTTCCATCTTTAGTAAGTAGAAATCTTTCCTAGCAGAATGTAGGAGTGCCAAACTTACTGTTTTGGTTTCATACTTTGTTTTTCAAGATTTTGGTAATGATATTAAATTTGATATTTTTGTCCTTCCAAGAGGTTCAAAACACGTAATAAGGTAGATCTAGATAAGCCGCCACTAAAAACTGTCTCTAGTTTCATAAGCAACTATAAAGCCCTCCTATGTTGTCTTTCATATTATTTATTTATTTATTACAAACAATTTTACGTAAGATTGTGCAAGCCAAGATTTCATATGATTAAAGCTGAAAAGTAAAGAAACTCCAAGTCCTCACTTCCAAGCTTAATAAAGAGATTCATAAGCAGTAAAGAATGTGATTCTATATCCAGCATAAAGAAAAAGCAATCTGCTTGCAGCAAAGAATTCTTTCATAAAGTGGAAAAGAATAGTCTTCTGCATTTTTTCAGAGAAAAAAATTCTATTAATTTAGAATCTTTACGATTTGCGCCTAGATGAAGCTATATATATATATATATATATATATATATTACTAGTATTCTCTGAAGTTTGCTATTTTACGTGCTCTCTTTTGCTTCCATTGTTCTATCTCCGTTCTGCTACTAATACAGATCCTCTCATCTGTTTTTACTTTTCTACTGATTTGTTTCATTACTTAAATTCAATCACAAGTTCTTTGCTTCGCTCTCTTGTGATCTCAAAAAGAAAAAAAATCCTAGAAAAAAGCTCTATCACTCTTAAATAGTTTGTTGTCTGCTTAGAAGAAAATTGAAGCACAAACTTGCCCTACTAGTGTCAGATACTTGAAGGTAATATAATTTATTTCACGTCTCTGAATTTTCATATGCAATATAGTAATCTAAGAAACAATGAAGATAGTATATCTGCGTTTAAAATTCCTTGATTTTGTTTGTTGCTTGAGTTAATATTAATATTCTCTTTTTAATTGTTTTTTACAACAAAATTAACAGAAGAAAATTGTAGGTTTGTTGTCAGAAATAACATCCGAATTTTATAATCACATTTGAAATAATATGTACACTCGTTTAAAAAATAATGCACACGTCTTTTAATTACTGCTTGTTGTGTTTTATATAGGAGTGAAGATCCATTTCGATTGCTTGCTTTGGTTGGTCCCTTTCCTAAAGGTAAGTTGAATACACGTCTTTTCATTTGAAGCTCAATTTATTACATTCTAATCCAACACTAATACACCATATCTATCTAGTGCCTTAAATTTTATAATCACTTTTGAATTAATATATAATTTATCACCCACATTTTAATTTTGACAAGATTTTAGTAAATTCTTCGGTAATTTGTTTTATAGGGATATTTTAATAAATTTATTTCCGGTAGTAAAGGAAGAAATCCCCTCAACATAGTTCACTAAACAACAGTGAAGCTCAATAAATATAATTGATAACGTACCGACTTGCTTTAATTATACTCTTATAATTAATTTTTCATAATAACATTAAATCTATGTTTTAACTTTATATAAGAGGAAATATCGTACTCTGGTTGGTTCCTTTTCTAAAGTTATCTGAATTCCTTATATAATTAATTTGTCAATCTATCCATCATATTCATATAGTAATTCTGTTTTATACAGTTTTGTTTCTATAAAATATACCAATAATAAATTTTATTCCAAAAATTTAAGGAAAGAGAATGATAGGATTACATTACAAAAATTGATACATATACTCATTTTATTTCAAAAATAAGATGTATCATACTCATTTCAATAACTTTTTGTAGAATATAAATTTCATAAATTCAACAATTTTGAATTGAAGAATCTATCATTTCTATAAAACTTTATATAATTTTAAAATTGAATCATACTTTATCAGCTGAATTGAAATCAATGCACTCAGGTTTGTTCTAAATCTTTCGTTAGAAAAGCTAGAATTGAGTCATACTTTATGAGTTTTTGTGTCTGGGTCTCATTCACTTACTGTTTTCAGTTCCCATTTCTTAATTTGTGTAGTTTTGCTGGCTGTGTTATTTTCCTCGTGCTCTGCGATCTATTCTCCCGTTGAAGCAGAACCTCAGCCAAGACAGAAACTAAGTAATCCCCTTTGGTACGTACTGGTTTTGGTTTCATAAATTACCCTCTGGTCTACTAAATGCATAATTATTTTTATAGAAAAGGAAATGATGATGAACATATTAATATAAATAACAATCTAGTTAGTTTGCTTAGAATATTTTTGGAAAAAAAGGAATCTAACCGATGTGGGATCTATTTAATCAAGTCAAGATTCTCTTACTCTTACCTACTAATATTATTGTGATTTTATAATTAACTTTTATAAGCAGTCTTTGCTTGTCTATTTTGGTAGAACAAATTTTGATTCATAAAAAAAAAAATCATTACATTAATTTATATAGGACTTTTTTTTTCCCCCCATAAGATTTGAATCCTTTGGAAAACATGTTGTATTATAGAACTAGAATAAAATGTGATATTTCTATTTTTTTTTTTTTTTGGATAGGTAAAGTGTGACAATTTTAACATTCCAAAATAATGGCTAAGCTAATATAAAAATTTTCTCAAAGTATTTTCTTGAGATAATACTTAATATCTACCACGCATTTATATATATGCACTAAGAAATTAAATTGAAAACACTAGTTTTATTCCAGTTCCCAAAACTGAAGCAGATATGGAATAACCCAAACCTTCAAGGGACTTTCAACTTGAAAAATCTAGAGAATGTGTACGTTGAAGATTGTCCAATGCTCAGCTATGTCTTTCCATCTTCGTTGGCCAACGATTTACGGCAGGTGAAGGAAATTATCACTATTCATAACAGTCCCACAACAGATCCTTTTGAACAAAAAGGTAATAACTATGATTCTATTAACTTCATAAACAACTTCCATACAATCATGAATATTATTATTATCTTGAGCGGTCGTACAAACAAGAGGCTTTAGTCTAATTCTTTTGCATTACAGATTGACCCATCTTGCAGGTGGGAACTGATCTTCTCCAAGTTATTATATACTTTGTTTTTTCCTTGATGATTTGCTTAATTGGAGAAGGCGCAATTTCATGGATATTAATTCATCAACTTGTATTGATTTGGTGTATAGAAAAATGTGTTTATCCATATGACAACCGCTCTACCATTATTCCTTTAACAATTGTGTTTCATTTGAGATGTTATGATATTATTAGATTTGTTCATATAGTGATAGTTTAAGAATATTGATAATTGGGTTGAGATATTTTGTTTTCACGTCAATATCTTCTATAATTGTTGATATAAAAATATTTTTTTAAAAAAAAGTATTTATTTTTTATACAAAACAAAGTGTGCTAAACCGTAATCCTTCATAACACAAACTGCATTTGAGATTATGGGGTTAAGGACATGCATGCAACCCTTAATGTGCTTAATTGATGTACAAGAGTAAAAGTAGAATGGTAGTATAAATTATTCGTTAGATACAGAGCAAAGGATAACCATCACTATGTAAACCATGGAGAACATTCTTAATACCCATCAATCCATCTAAGTTCAAATCATTTATAAACATTTTTCGGCAAAATTTTCATCCCATGATCTGATTGAAGGTTCATTGTTGGGAAATCATGGTTGCTATCCACTGACGTGCATTTTACTTGATCTGTTCTATAAATAAAGCTTAGCCAAATAAAAGACAAGGATTATTTTTGTTTTTCATTTTGAAGGCAATGATTGATAATTTAAAAAGTATTCAGTGAAAAACTAAAAGTATACTACACGTTTTATATTTACAATCAAATTTGCAAAATCATCGTGTGAAAGGGAATTTAGATTATAAGTATTATTTTATTATGTTTTTGCGTGCTAATTTAATCTAAATAAAAAGATTCTATCATAATGTAATTATATTTGGTAATTAGGATATTTATTAACTTCAATTATTAATTGAACATATATAAAAGATTAAATCTAACTACAACCCATTAGCACTAAGTGTCACATATACTCATTCTAATTAAATAAAATCTATTAATTAAGTTAATATTAATTAAGTTAATCTATTTACTTATAAGAATTAAGTAGAAAAAAGACCAATTAATTTTATAACAATTACATTCATTTCAAGCACGATTAATAACACTTTTACCTCTCTCTCATCTTATATCTATACTCTACTATGTATAAACGGAGTTCCTAATTTGAAAGATTATAAAGTCGCGTCAACAAACATTTTTAAAAAATATTTTTATTAAATAATTAATTGATTAATTTAATTGAGATATTATTTTGTTGGTAATATTTGAATATTGTGCTTAAATAGTATAGATAGAAAAAAGAGAAATAATTATTAGATGTTAGATAGAAAGTTAAAAGAGATAAAACAAAATACATGATATGAAATGTAACTCATAGACAATTAAATATAATTAGAGTGTAAAACAGAGTTAAATAATTACTGATAAAAAAATTATATGAGTGAAAATTATACTTTATCAAAATCTGAAACTATTGATCAACGCTTTCATCAATAATCAATCTCTTACTATTTATTTCATAAATACATTTTTGAAGATTGTGGCCATTTTAACATTTAAAAATAAACGAGGTTTCCTCAAAAAAAAATAAAAAAATAATCAAGAGTTAAGCTAATATAAAAACTTTGTCAAAGTATTTTCTTGAGATATATGGTACTTAATATCTATTAAGCATAAATTAATTCTATTTCTAGTCAGCAGTAAAAAGATTTCTTAAACATTGCTGCCACTATCGATGAAATTTCCGTTGTGATATATTCTCCATGTTACTAAATTTTAAAATATTTTACAAAAAAAATGAAGGATTAAAAAAACATTAGGACCAAGGAAAAAGGGCATTAACAAAATTCTGTTCAAGATATAATTTTATAATTAATTAAATACACTTTTCTATATTTCTTTCTTTCATTGTCATTTTCTCGTGCTCTTTAAAAATCATTATATGTTTCCATAAAAAAAATTATTTTTTGATCAAATATTCTAAAACTTAAGCTAGCTAGCATTTTGGCATAGCCATGAAATTTTAGAACGTAAATGTAATACAATGGTTATATATATATATATATATATATATATATATGTGTGTGTGTGTGTGTGTGTGTGTGTGTGTACATAGATCAAAAGGATGCTTGAGTATTTATTGATTTATTTAATATTATTATGTTTAGTTTTTAAAGAGTTATTAAGTTATGATTCATGCATGCTATCCACTTAATCATTTAACAGCATTATTTAATAAAAATAACTTTGTATAACAAAAAAGATGATGATTAAAAGAAATCCCAATTAAACTCTAAAAACTGTAGTAATTTAGAATTTGTATAGTTTTTAATTAAATCTCAACTCTATTGAACTTTTTGATTTCTAATTATGTCGCAATTTGTTTTGTTTATATCAAGGTAATATGGACATTCTCATCAGCATTGTTGGAAAAATTAGTGAGCAGACGATTGCCCCAGTTGCACCTCAGGTGGGTTACCTGATTTTCTTCGGCAGAAATGTGAAGAACCTGAAAACTCAAGTGGATGAGCTGCAAAAGGCCAAAGAGAGTGTGGAACATGAGATTGATGAAGCAACAAGGGATGCTCAAAAAATTGAAACTGACGTGAATGACTGGTTGAAGAAAGTGGATGAGACGGTTGAAGAAGCAAAATTCATCTATGGAGATGAAGGCAAAGGTTCTTGCTTACATTTGTTGCAGCGTCACCAGATCAGCAGAAAAGCTTCAAAGATGGCACAGGAAATGACAAAGGTACAGACACAAGGCAAATTTGATCGGGTTGGTTACCCTGCTACCCCACAAGCTTTGAGGATTGCAGAAAGTGTAAAAGACTACAAGGCCCTTCAATCAAGAACAAACACTATCAATGAAATTATGGAGACGCTGGAGGATAGCAGTATCCACACAATTGGAGTATGGGGGACAGGTGGTGTAGGCAAAACTACACTAGCCAAAGAAGGCAGGCAAAGGAAAAGAACTTGTTTGATGCTGTGGTTATGACAACCATAACTTATAATCCAAAGTCAGAAAGAGTTCAGAATGAAATTGCTGATTCCTTGGGTCTGACATTCAATAATGTGAAGAGTGAGGAGGGAAAAGCCGACCTGTTAAAGCGGAGAATAAAGAAAGAGAAAAGCATTTTTATCATAATTGATAATATTTGGGGAGGATTTGAATTGGAAACTTTTGGAATTCCATTGGGTGATGAACACAAAGGATACAAATTATTGCTAACATCTAGAAATCTTAATGTATTAGACCGTAAAATGGGAATTCAGAAGGCTCTTCAACTAGAGGTGTAGAAGAAGATGAGGCTCGAAGTTTATTTGAAAAGATGTCTGGAGAAGTCGTCAAAGATTTTGATAGGCAAGCCATAGCTACTAAAATAGTAAAGCTATGTGTAGATTTGCCTGTTTTGATTGTTACTGTTGCGAAGGCATTGAGAAATAGGGAACTATATGCTTGGAAGGATGTCCTGAAAAGGTTGCAAAGTTTTGACAAACAAAGTATGCATCAAAAAGTGTATTAAGCTGTGGAACTAAGTTACAATAGCTTAGAAAGTGAGGAGATCAAGTCACTCTTCTTGCTTATCGCCCTTATAGGGATGTCTCATGTCCACAAGTATGACTTGTTAATTTACTGTGTGGGGCTAGGCATGTTTAAAGATATTGAAACTTTAGAAGATGCAAGAAATAGGCTTCACACATTGACCAATCAGCTTAAGGAAAAGAGTCTATTAATTGAAGATGGAAAGATATGGGTTGCAATCCATGATTTAGTGAGGGAAGGTGCTGTTTCTTTGGCAACCCAGGATCAGACAGCTTTCAGCACGAAACTTGATTCTGAACTTAAAGAATGGCCAGAGAGGGATCGTCTCCACAAATGCAAGCAAATCTTCATCAATTGGTGTTATTTGCCTCCCCTACCAGAAAAACTGGAAAGTCCAGAGCTACAAATGCTTGAACTAGATAGCAAATCTTTTTATCTGCAGATGCCCGATTCCTTTTTGGATGAGACCAGAAATCTTAAAGTCTTGGAGATAGGTGGCATAGATTGGACTCCAAAGCCACCAATGAGTCTTGGTTTCCTGAAAGAACTTACTGTATTATACTTGTACGGATGCAAGTTGGAAGACATGGCAGCAGTTGGTGAACTCACAAACTTACAAATCCTTAGCCTTTGTGAATCCATTATCCAAGAACTGCCAAGAGAAATTGGAAAGCTCCATAAATTGAAATTGTTGGAATTGGATGGTTGCTGCAATCTCGAAGTGATTCCACACGGCATTATATCAAAATGACAAGTCTAGAAGAGTTGTACATGGGAAATGGCTTTGTCAATTGGGATGTTAAGTTTGAAGGGAAGACAAATGCTAGTTTGAATGAGCTGGAGGAATTGAAGCATCATTTGAGAGCTATACACTTGAATATTCCAAATGCTGAGGTTTTGCAGGCGGACTTGTTCTTTGAAAAACTAGATTCATTCAGGATTTTTATTGGAGATGTGTGGATATGGGATGGATATGTTCATGAGTCCATTTATGAGTCCAAAATGTTGAAACTCAAGCTGAGTAGGAGCATTCAATCAGAGCCTGGGATCAAAATGATGTTGAAACGCGTTAATGATTTATCCTTAGATGAGTTAAATGGTGTCAAGGATATTCTCCATGATTTACATGAGAATGGTTTTCCTCTACTAAATCATCTCACAATACAAAACAAAGGTGAAATTGAAAGTATAGCAATGAGCTCAGGCAGTCCTCTTTGTGCTTTCCCCAACTTGGAGACATTGTCTCTTTACAATCAATTTGGAGCACATATGTCACGGCTCTCTAACACAGGAGTCATTTTGCAAACTAAGGAGTGTCGTGAGAAATTGGTGACCATCTTTCTTGTATCCATTGTTAGAAATCTGCATAATTTAGAGACTGATAGTTGGCTACTGCAATTCAATGGAAGTTATTTTTGAATTCCATGAGCCAAATGATAAAATATCATCCACTGAGAAGAGAATTCAATTGGAAATTCTATGTTTAGGCAAAATTTGACACGCGCCCTATAGCGTCGCTACTACAGGTTACGGTCAAATTAAAAATATCAAGTTCAAGTTTCAAACCAAGGTCGTATTCTCAGAGAACCACTAGTACATGTTTCAGTTAATTAGATGAAATGGGGGGGTGATTTCAGCAATTCAACAGTGAATAAATGCGAAAAACAATAAAATAGAAGTGAATAGATGATGGAAATGTAATCAACCTGGGAAACTATCAGACAATAGTGATTCTATCCTCGACCTAAAGATAAATTTAATTCTAGTTATGCTAATTAACTAGATTAACCCCAAAATCTCAAGATTAACCTACCTAATTAATTAATTAATTTGGTTGAACCCTTACTAAGCCGGTATCCCTGCACCTAGCTCGACAATTCCTACTACACGATCGCATAGATTATGGTCATTGGAACCAAATCTAACCTCAACTAACATTGCAGCAAAGGATTAGAACATCCAAGACTTAAATTCCGAATTTCTATCTAACCAAATCAAGTTCTACTCCGTGGAAATCACTCCTAAGGTGATCAGGCCTAGAAATCCCACAAACCCATCCATTAATCATGCATAATAATCACCATACACAATCACAGAGAAGGAAATGAAGAGTAGAGAAACATAACTATCATTAAATTCAAAATAAACACAATACAGGTCTCAAGAATCAAACCGACAATCTTCCAGCTATCCCAGATTGACCACAGACGCGCCTAGCCTTCCATTTTCATGGAGGAAGCCATGGGAGAGGGAGAAAAGTGAAGGAAAATGTGAAAGAGAGGTGAATCATGGCTGGGAGGGGGGCTGGCCGAATTTGCATATGTCCCCTATGGCAATAATTACAAATTTGCCATTAATGAAGCCCTAATTACAATAATTACAAAAATGTCACTCCTCATATTGTCAAAAGCCTATTTCGCCCTCTTTGAATTGAGAAATTATCTTTGTGCCCTTGCTTCATGAATTAATGAAAATCATTGCTCCAATCCTAAGCTTGGACATAAATCTCGAGGCCTCCCAAGGTCTATTCTTGAAATTAAAAATCCATAACAAGTAAAATTGGACCTTAAAGTGGGAAAATTAATATGAAATATAATCAATTCCAATTAGACCTCAATGATAAAAATAGATGCTAATTGAACAATTAAATGCAAGTTGAAAATGCTAGAAGTAAGTATAAGAGTATAAAGATAAACACTAAAAAGTGTTTATCAGCCACCTACCAAAACTGAAGCAGATATGGAAGAACACATACCTTCAAGGGACTTTCAACTTAAAAAATTTAAAGACAGTGTATGTTGAAGATTGTCCAATGCTCAGCTATGTCTTTCCATCTTCATTGGCCAACGATTTACGGCAGGTGAAGGATCTTATTACAATTCAAACAGTCCCACAACAGATCCTTTTGAACAGAAAGGTACTAATTATGATTCTATTAACTTCATAAAAAACTTCCATAAAATCATGAATATTATTATCATCTTGAGCGTTCGTACAAACAAGAGACTGTAATCTAATTCTTTTGCATTACAGATTGACCTATCTTGTAGGTGGGAACTGATCTTCTCCAAGTTATTATATACTTTGTTTTTTCCTTGATGATTTCCATAATTGGAGAAGGCACAATTTCATGGATATTAATTCATCAACTTGTATTCATTTCCTAGAGAGCTATTGTGACTTTGTTCCATTGTTATTGAGTTAAGCATGGATTTGGTGTATGGAAAAATGTGTTTATCCCTGTAGCAGCCTCTCTACCATTATTCTTCAACAAATGTGTTTGATTTGTGAAATGTTATATTATTATTTGATTATTGTCCAATGCTCAGCTATGTCTTTCCATCTTCATTGGCCAACGATTTACGGCAGGTGAAGGATCTTATTACAATTCAAACAGTCCCACAACAGATCCTTTTGAACAGAAAGGTACTAACTATGATTCTATTAACTTCATAAAAAACTTCCATAAAATCATGAATATTATTATCATCTTGAGCGTTCATACAAAAAGAGACTGTAATCTAATTCTTTTGCATTACAGATTGACCTATCTTGCAGGTGGGAACTGATCTTCTCCAAGTTATTATATACTTTGTTTTTTCCTTGATGATTTCCATAATTGGAGAAGACACAATTTCATGGATATTAATTCATCAACTTGTATTGATTTCCTAGAGAGCTATTGTGACTTTGTTCCATTGTTATTGAGTTAAGCATGGATTTGGTGTATGGAAAAATGTGTTTATCCCTGTAGCAGCCTCTCTACCATTATTCTTCAACAAATGTGTTTGATTTGTGAAATGTTATGTTATTATTTGATTTGTGCATGCACTAGTACTTTAAAAATATTGACAATTGGAGTGAGATATTTTGTTTTTACATCAATATTTTTATAATTGTTGTTATAAAAATATTCTTGTTTTTTGAAAAAAAAAAAAAAAAGTATTTGAATCTTTTTGCAAAACTAAGTGTTGTAATCCTCCATAACACAAACTGCATTTGAGATGTGTATGGGGTTCAGGACATGATTTATGCTACCATTAATGTGCTTAATTGATGTACAAGAGTGAAAGTGGGATGATAGTATAAATTATTAGTTAGATGCAGAGCAAAGGATAACCATCAATACTATCCAAATCATGATTTGCATGCGAACTATAATGAACATGGTTCAATGCATGCTATCCGAGAAAAAGATGTGGACGACTTTTTGGCCTGAGGCGGTGAACTGGACAATACATGTTCTAAATCGAAGTCCTACATTGGCTGTGAAGAATCAAACACCCGAGGAGGCATGGAGTGGGAGCAGACCCTCAGTTAACTATTTTAGAATTTTTGGGTGGCACATGTGCATGTTCCTGATGAGAAGAGAAAAAAATTAGATGCAAAGAGTATTTGCTTGCGTCTTATTGGGCATAAGTGAAGAGTCTAAGGCATATAGACTCTATGATCCAATTGCAAAGAAAATTATAATTAGTAGGGATGTGGTGTTTGAAGAAGACAAAACTCGAACAACCTAGCTAGCAATAGATCTACCATGACCAAATTTATTGCAATTAACTTCTTCCTTGTTTATCTCTATAAATTAGGTTTGCTTCCCATGTCATATTGCTTATTCTATATTGCAAAGATGATCTCTTCTACTGCCACCGCTTGCTCTTCTTTCTGGCCATGGTGGCCACCGTCTCCGGCCTCAACGAAATGGAGGTCCTTGGGATGGCCCAAAGCCAGGTTATCCAAGCCAGAAATTGGATGGAAAGCTCTGTGAGCTTTAAAGAAGAGCATATGGGTCAAGGAGCTGTGGCCCTTAGAAACTGTGACAGGCTCTATGGTGAGAGCCAGTTCCGGCTCCCTCAGATGCTGACCAAGGAGAGTACCTGTACGAGAGACGATGCACGTAATTGGCTAAGTGCTGTGATGACAAACCATATAACGTGTATGGATGAGTTGAAAGAAAAGGAATATGATCAGGATGTGGGAAGAAACTTAACTACTGGCCATGGCCATTGCTTTTAACAACAGTAGGGGCAATGAGAAGAGTAAGTAATGTTTTTCCATTTTTTTGGTGTGAAAATTAAAATACACTTTAATTAAAATTATAAAGAAGTCCCTAAGTAAGGCTAATCAGCCATGCCAGGTCATCAAGTTAATATTTACTTATCATTATTTATCTAATTTAAAATCGGTCAATATCTAATTAAAAGAAATAATTATCCAATTTTAAGCAAAAATCAAATGAAATTATCATAATCATAATCGTCAATTGTTAACTTAAATAATTAAATGAAAGAGTTGAGGTAGAATGCGTAATTAATGCAAAATAAATAATACACAACCGAAGAATATATGATAGTTTAAAAACACAAATTGTAACGCACAATAAAATCCATCATTAATAGGAACGAAAATAATCTAAAATAATATTCAAAAATGACAAAAAATAGCCTAAAATTAGGATAACACGCTGTAATCATTTTATTTTCAATTAAATATTAACTTTTTTCGGTTATCTATATTAATATATAATTACTATTAATTAATTAATCATTTTATTTTCAATTATCTAATAATTTTATTTTATTAATTGACTTTCTAATTCCTTTTCCGTTATTAGAAATCACTTCTTATTTTAATCAATTAATTATTTTATTCCTAAGTTACGGACTTTTGGTTAAATGGTAATTAATGTTAATAATGGGAAATGGTAGTTGTGGAATAAAAACGAGGTTTCAAACGCACTACCAATTTACAAAGAGCATAACATAGCAATTATATTTACTGTGATTTACTTTGTTTATTTTTCTCTATGTCTATTGTTGGCCTTCTGAAACTTCATTCTCATATTATTATTTAATTTTTTAGTAGATATTGAATAGAGTTGTGATATTCCGTTTAGATGATAGTTTTTGATATAAAACTACTGATGTTTGATGGTTATTATTGCTTATATAGAATTTTATGTTTGTTGGTATAGTTTTTCTTTGCTTATTATGATGTCATTTTTTTGTTTTGTTTGCAGAATTTTTTAGTTTAATTATTGAAAACATTATTTTGAAAGAAAGAAAAAACTATTTTTGGGTTTATTTAAATCATATACAGAAGAAAGGAAACCGATTCTAAACCTAATAGGTGCTTATTTTTTTCATACATAAAAAGATATAGATAAATATTTAATACTATGTTTTTATTGTATAGCCCACTTAATACAATTAATTAGCGTTTAATTATTTAAACGTGTCATATCAGAAAAGATTATTTAAACTTGGACTAAATCATTCTAATTTATGAGAGCTTCACAATTAATTTAAAAATAAAGAAGTAGCAGGGCAACTTCCCCGTTGTCATCTTCTCTAGGCCAGTGGGCTAATTTTATAGAAAACCAAGGAAATAATGTTTGATATATATATATATATATATATATATATATATATATATATATATATATATATATATATATATATATATATATATATATGAAATTTGATTTGCTCATAATTACAAGTAGGATATATATATATAAATCATGTAATCGGTTGAAGTTCAGCTAATTGACAGTTAATCTATGATCATAACTCTTCAAGAAGCTTTAAAGAATTCATCAAACCGTCTGTATATGTATGAGAGAATGACTATATTACAAACTAAACCCATATAACTTCAATTTCTAGCAACTTGATAACTATATATTGTATAAAATTAGCCTATCTCAGCATTATTATACACATATAAATACTAGAAAAAATCTATCTCCATAGATAATTGCCACTATCTTTAATAACTTATGTCATGTGTGGTGGACCAAGTAACATGATAGCATCATGTAATGTGTAGTGTTTTATTTTATAATAGGAAACTTCATAGGTTTATTCATCAGTAAAATTAATTCTTTTGGATAATATTTTAGGTAAAAATTATTTAGTATTCAGTATTATATTTTTAAGACTTAAATCTAAGACATTTAATTAAATTAAAATAATTTTTACTAGTTAATTTATGTGTTTGGTGGTTCTTGTATAATATTTTACTACCATATATAACACTACTTTTTATTGTGAAAACTTAAAGCCAACCAAAATACTCCTAGCTTCATAGAGTGAGAATTAAATTGGTTAACCTAAGAAATAATAGTTCAAGAGACAATTTTTGGTTCATCACGTCTTGAATTTTTTTTTTTTAAGTTTTTATAACTTACGGCCACCATCATTATTATCAAAAAAAAATTCAGTGACACTAACTTTCTGGGGCAAACACAAGAGATGAGAATGTATTGGTAAATTAATTCGTTTTACTAAACAAGAGTTTATAAAGTTCTGTGTTCGATGAGGTAAGATTGAATAAGGAAAAAAGCTTGAACTATCTTTTGCTTGTTGGCTCATGACTTGCACTAATTATTAGTTGTGAACTAGTCCAAGGTCATCCTATTAAATATAAATGATATGGTATACAATACCATATTGTCTATCAATTTATCTAAATTAGATCAAAGTCTAATAAAATTTTTATTATTAAATTTTAATATAATTATATTATTAAAACTTAAATTTAAGAATTTTAATTTAAATTAAAATAATATATCAATTAATCTACACGCTTAACGGTTATTAACTATATCTTTGCATCTCCAAGTTTCAACTACTAATTAGAGATCACATCGAAAATGGAGCATAATATACTAATGATCAAGATTCAATAGAACTATTCTGGCCTAATTACAATTATTAATGAATTAATTTTATATCATCCTTATCTTTAATTTGCTCATAAAGAAATTGATGGTTACCTACCTCTACCCACCCAGACTAGGTGCCCTCTTGGCTCTTGTCTTTGGCCATGTAAAATATGGCATCACATGATGATATACGAAATTCTAAAATGTTTCTAAGCTCGAAACCATGGATTGGATGGGTAGATCAGCACACATTTTTATTGACTTTATCAATTCAAAGAATTAAAAAATGGAAAAACTCTCTATTAATTAAACTTTCTTCAATTTCATCACATTTGTGTGGATAAAGTTAGCAACCTTTTTTAAATAGAGTTGGAATTTTTTAATAATAAAGGAAGAATTTCATGAGATTATAAAGCATGTAAAATTAATTTTATCCAATAAATCACTAAATGGAATTTAGTAACGAGTAATTGAGGAAATATTTAAAAGTTTTGTAATTCAATTTTCTTATGTAACTAAAGAACAGATTTGAGCTTTGGCATATTTTAACCTAATATAATTCAAAATCTTAATATTTATTACCTTTTAAACTTATTTTCCATGAAAATTAGTCTTCTAATTGAATTATACACTTGATAATTTCATAGGTTGGTACTTAAGAATCTTTGCGATATTTGATCAATCAAAGCCTGTATGAAATTGCGTGCCAAATTTTGATAAGAAATTCCAATTTCAAAGAAAAGAAAAGAAACATATAAAATAATAGGGAGATGGGCTAGTTTTTGTAAGGATATATGCAAGTTTTTTTTTTTTTTTATAATATCTATAAGTATTAAATTTGCAAAGATTTATCAATGTGTACCAATTTCATTAGGAATCGTACCATGATAATATAACTTTTATAAAAAATTATACAACTCTTTTTTCGCTTTAACTTTTAAGGAATTCCAATTTTATTTTATTTTTTTATTTGTCTACCACTACTTTAAGTCATTTACCACCAAAAACAAGATTGGACCAAATTGTCGGCCATGCATAAGCCCAAACTTTCCCTATCGGCCAATTCTTTTCGTACACCCTATAATTTCTAACCACACACCGCTCTCTCACCCTAAACCCCATTTTCAAGGCGTGAGGTTTAATTAGAAAATATGAAGTGTGTCAAAAGAGAGTAAACAATTTCATGTTACCACTTTTTGAATCAACGGTGGAGGGGCTGAATACGAAGTCTTCTTTGTTTTCGTTTCACTGGTTGAATCAGTTTTCTTTTTCTTTTTTTAATTTTTATTTTATTTTCAATATTTCTTCATACAAATGAAAGCTTTAATTTCAAATAATCTTTTATTAGATAAATAAAGCTAAAATTTTTAGCTAAGAATATAAGATTACATTAAAACTTCCTTATCAAAAAAAAAAGATTACATTAAAACTTTTAAATCTAAAATAACTTTAAAAGACTATAAATAATTAATTTGAAATTAAAATTTTCAATAAACTTACTTTCCTTTGAATTATAAATATATTATATAAAACTAAATGAATGATGTTTTTATATTATATTTGACTTGTTATATCATATTTTATTTTCTTAAATTTATAGAGTAATTTTAGGGTTATTTATATATTTGATTTGATTTTTATAATTTATTATAGATTTATACATTATTTTTATATTTTTATGTTTATTTGGATAATATATGCATACATTTCTTTTTTAAAAAATTGGTCTTGTAATATCTTATTACAATTCAACCCCTCTTTAACCATTAGGCTATAAATCATTTTTTTTATCAGTTCAATGACTGGTCCAATTTTTAGAATATTAATATCTTCTATTTATTAGTTACTTACAATGACAAAACGAGAACATTACAAAAAAAACCTCTGTTTACCTACCATTTTTACTGTAGCTAAATTAATGCTGCTATAGTTTATAAATAAGAATTTGAACTGGTTTGGCTAGCTCTATCAGTAGGTAAGTTTTTATTAAAAATAAAAAAGAAAATGAAAAATAAAGTTTCACGCGTTTCTTATCAATCATTTGCGGGTCGGCTATCTTAAGTGTCAAGTGATTATCTTTTAATATAAATTGATATGTATTAAGGGTAAAAAATTAAAATTACTTAATCATAAAATTTAACAAATGATTTTATAGCTCAAAAATTAAATCAATAATCTAAAAATTAAAAATTATATTACACTGGTTCCTATAATTTTATCTAAGGCCCACATCATTTCGACCTGTATACGTTGTCTTTGTTAATAAATCAGTGTAATGTAATGGGGCTCCCCGAAAGAAAGAACCACGGTTAATAAATCACAAACCCTCTCTCCTACAAGTTGAATCAATCATGAAGGCGGCTGCTTAGTTTACTGTATTGCTAAAAGATGAGGCTATTTTGAGATCCCCATTTCTTTATCTGCTGAACCTCAAAGATCTACTCTCCCAGAATCTCAGCCAAGGCAAGCTGAATCCCATCTGGTATTATTCTGGTTTTGGTTTCATTTATGGTCAAATTTGTGCTGAAAAGGAATCTATCGATGTGGGATCTATTTAATCTAGTCAAGATTCTCTTACTCCACCTTCCACCATGTTTGGATGGGAAGGAATAACTTGAGTAGCTAGGATTTGTAGTTTATTATTTAGATATAGGGTTTTATCCTCTCCTCTCCTCTCTGATATTATTATTATTTTTTACATTTTAAATTATAGATAATAAAATAAATGTTTCGATGGCTAAAGCGTGGTGATTTTAACATTTAAAAATAATCAATGGTTAATCTAATATAAGCACTTTCTTTAATACTTAATATATACTACGCATTCATATATATCCACTAAGAAATTAATTCTATTTCTAGTCAACAGTAATAGAATTTCTTAAACGCTATTGCCAGTCTTGATGAAATTTTAGTTGCGATTTATTTTCTTTGTCACTAAAATTTAAATTTTTTCACAAAAGAAAAATATTGGGAATGACCAAGCAAAAAGAGTATTAACAAAATTCTGTTAAAAATACAATTTTAACATTAATTAAATACACTTTTTTCTGTTTCTTTCTTTCATTGTCTTTTTCTAGTGCTCTTTGAAAATCATTATATATATGTTTTCATAAGAAAATTGTCTTTTTATCAAATATTCTACAATTTAAGCTAGCATTTTGGTGTAGGCATAAAATTTTAAGACATAAATGTAATGCACTTGTTTATATATATATATATATATATATATATATATATATCTCATAGATCTATATGATGTTTTTCTGAGTATTTATTCATTTAGTATTGTTATGTTAGTAAACCTCGGCTCTGTTGAACTTCTGATTTCCAATTTGTTTTGTTCATAACAGGGTGATATAGACATTCTCATCAGTATTGCTGGAAAAATTAGTGAGTACACGATTGCCCCAGTTGCACGCCAAGTGGGTTACCTGATTTTCTTTGGCAGAAATGTGAAGAACCTGAAAACTCAGGTGGATGAGCTGCATAAGGCCAAAGAGAGGGTGGAACATGAGATTGATGTAGCAACACGGAATGCTCTAAAAATTGAAACTGACGTCAATGACTGGTTGAAGAAAGTGGATGAGACAGTTGAAGAAGCAAAAATGATCTATGGAGATGAAGGCAAAGGTTCTTGCCTACATTTGTTGCAGCGTCACCAGATCAGTAGAAAAGCTTCAAAGATGGCACAGGAAATGACAGAGATACAGACACGAGGCAAATTTGATCGGGTTGGTTACCCTGCTACCCCGCAAGCTTTGAGGATTGCAGATAGTGTAAAAGACTGCAAGGCCCTTGAATCAAGGACAAACATTATCAATGAAATTATGGAGACGCTGCAGGATAGCAGTATCCACCCAATTGGAGTATGGGGGACAGGTGGTGTAGGCAAAACTACACTAGCCAAAGAAGTTCGAAGGCAGGCAAAGGAAAAGAACTTGTTTGATGCTGTGGTTATGACAACCATAACCGATAAACCAAATGTGGAAGAAGTTCAAAAGGAAATTGCAGATTCCTTGGGTATGACATTTAATGTGAGCAGTGAGAGGGGAAGAGCAGATGCATTGAAGCAGAGAATAAAGAAAGAGAAAAGCATTCTTGTCATAGTTGATGATATTTGGGAAGGATTTGAATTGGAACGTTTTGGAATTCCATTGGGTGATGAACACAAGGGATGCAAATTATTGTTAACATCTAGAAATCTGGAAGTGTTGAAAAGTGAAATGGGGATTCAAAAGCTTTTCAACTAGAAGTGCTAAAAGAAGATGAGGCTCAGATTTTATTTGAAAAGATGGCTGGAGATGTTGTCAAAGATAGGCAAGCCATTGCAACTGAAATAGTGAAGCTGTGTGCAGGTTTACCTGTTTTGATTGTTACAATTGCAAAGGCATTGAAAAATAAGGAAGTACATGCTTGGAAGGATGCCTTGAAAAGTCTGCAAAGATTTGACAAAGAAGGAATGCACCAGAAAGTGTACTCAGCTGTGGAACTAAGTTACACTAGCTTAGAAAGTGAGGAGATCAAGTCACTCTTCTTGCTTATTGCTGTTCAAGGGAGGCCTAATTTTAGCAAGAATGACTTGTTAATTTTCAGTGTGGGACTAGGAATATTTAAAGATGTTGAAACTTTAGAAGATGCAAGAAATAGGCTTCATACATTGACCGGTGAGCTTAAGGACAAGAGTCTATTAATTGAAGATGATAAGACAGAGGTTGTCATCCATGATTTAGTCCGGGAAGCTATTGCTTCAGTGGCAACCCAGGATCAAAGAATTTTCACGTCAGAATTATTTTCTGAACTGAAAAAATGGCCTGAGAGAAATCATCTCCGCAAGTGCAAGCAAATCTTATTCAACTGGTGTTATATGCCTTCCCTCCCAGAAAAACTGGAATGTCCAGAGCTACAACTACTTGTATTAGATAATGCAGGTAGCTATCAGCAAATGCCTGATTCCTTTTTTGAGGAGACCAGAAATCTTAAAGTCTTGGATATAGGTGGCATGGACTGTACTCCAAAACCACCAACAAGCCTTGGTTTCTTGAAAAACCTTATTGTGTTATACTTGTTCGATTGCAAGTGTGAAGACATAGCAATGGTTGGTGAGCTCATCAACTTACAAATCCTTGGCTTTTACAGATCAATCCTCCGAGAACTACCAAGAGAAATTGGAAATCTCCATCAACTGAGTTTGTTGGCTTTGGATGATTGCAACAATCTTGAAGTGATTCCATGCAATGTTATATCAAACTTGACTAGCCTAGAAGAGTTGCGTGTGGGAAGCTTTGTCAATTGGGAGGTTGAAGTTGAAGGAAAGACGAATGTAAGTCTGAATGAGGTGGGGGAATTGAAGCCTCATTTGACATATATAGACTTGTACGTTCCAGATGCTAATGTTTGGCCGGTGGACTTGTTCTTTGAAAGCCTAGTGTCGTTCAAGATTTTTATTGGAGATGTGTGGAGTTGGTATGGTAATGTTTATAATTCCTTTTATGAGTCCAAAACGTTGAAACTCAAACTCAAAAGGAGCATTCAATCAGAGCGTGGAATCAAAATGATACTGAAAAACGTTGATGATTTGTCCTTAGATGAGCTAAATGGTGTAAAGGATGTTCTCCATATACAAAACAACCGTGAAATTGAAAGTATAGCAGCAAGCTCAGGCAGTCCTCTTTTTGCTTTCCCCAACTTGGAGATATTGTCTCTTCGCAATCTAAGCAATTTGGAGCATATATGTCACGGCTCTCTGACACAGGAGTCATTTTGCAAACTAAGAGTCATCAGAGTCCTAGAATGCCACAGATTAAAATGTCTCTTCACAAGTTCCATGTCTAAAGCCTTTTCCAGTCTTGCAAAAATAGAAGTTTCAGAATGTAGCCTTTTGGAGATGCTGGTACTCTCAGGAGGAGGAGAGTTTTCTGAATTGTACTCTCTGACAATGCAAAGGCTACTAACACTCATCAGTTTCAGTTCAAGTGAAACTGAACAGATTGATGAAGGAGACAACCCATCTTCTTTCCTGCAGGCACTTTTCAATGAGAAGGTAAAAAATATGAACATATCCAAATTTCCAAATTAATTAATAGGCATTGAATCCATAAGTTAATGGTGATTAGTTTTACAATATACTCAATGACAAGGGAAAAAAATGTGAAACATAATGACGGTCATGCTCTTTATGTAACCATCACTCCAGTGCTTCTCCCATTGTCTTGTAAAATTATATTTTCTTTTTTCTGATATATAGATAAGGACTTCAATGTAATACATATTTTAAATATGCAGGTATCATTCCCCCAAATTGGAGATATTGATAATTTGCGATATTGGCTCAACAACACTATGGAACCAACAAGTTATTGCAAACTCATTCTGCAAACTAAGTGTCATTGAAGTCCGACAATGCCACAAATTAAAATGTCTCTTCACAAGTTTCATGTCTAATGCCTTTTCCAGTCTTGCTAAAATAGAAGTTTCAGAATGTAGCCTTTTGGAGACGTTGGTACTCTCAGGAGGAGCAGAGTTTTTTGAATTGTACTCTCTGACATTGCAAAGGCTACCGGCATTCATCAGTTTCAGTTCAAGTGAAGCTGAATAGATTGATGAAGGAGGCAACCCACCTTCTTTGCTGCAGGCTCCACTTTTCAATGAGAAGGTAAAAATATGAACATATCCAAATTTCCAAATTAATTAACAGGCATTGAGTCCATAAATTAAGGGTGATTAGTTTTACAATACACTCAATGACAAGGGAAAAAAAAATGTGAAACATAATGACAATCATCCTCTTTATATAACCATCACTCTAGTGCTTCTCCGATTGTCTTGCAAAATTATATTTTTATTTTTTTGATATTTAGATAATTACTTCAATGTAATGCATATTTTAAATATACAGGTATCATTCCCAAATTGGAGACATTGATAATTTGCGATATTGGCTCGACAACACCATGGAACCAACAAGTTATTGCAAACTCATTCTGCAAACTAAGAGTCATCAAAGTCCGAGAATGCCACAAATTAAAATGTCTCTTCACAAATTCAATGTCTAAAGCCTTTTCCAGTCTTACTGAAATAGAAGTTTCAGAATGTAGCCTTTTGGAGACGTTGGTACTCTCAAAAGGAGTACAGTTTTCTGAATTGTGCTTTTTGACTATACAAAGTCTACCTGCACTCATCAGCTTCAGTTCAATTGAAACTAAATAGATTGATGAAGGAGGCAACCCACCTTCTTTGCTACAGGCTCCACTTTTCAATGAGAAGGTAAAAGATATGAACATATCCGAATTTCCAAATTAATTAACAGGCATTGTGTCCATAAATGAATGGTGATTAGTTTTACAATTAACTCAATGACAAGGGAAAAAAAATGTGAAACATAATGACAATCATGCTCTTTATATAACCACCACTCCAGTGATTCTCCCATTGTCTTGTAAAATTATATTATCATTTTTATGAAATATAGATAAATACTTCAACGTAATACATATTTTAAATATGCAGGTATCGTTCCCCCAATTGGAGACATTCATAATTTGCGATATTGGCTCAACAACACTATGGAACCAATAAGTTCTTGCAAACTCATTCTACAAACTAAGAGTCATCAAAGTCCAAGAATGCCACAAATTAAAATGTCTCTTCACAACTTCAATGTGTAAAGCCTTTTCTAGTCATACTGAAATAGAAGTTTCAGAATGTAGCCTTTTGGAGACACTAGTACTCTCACGAGGAGTAGAGTTTTCTGAATTGTACTCTCGGACAATGCAAAGGCTACCAGCACTCACCAGTTTCAATTCAAGTGAAACTGAACAGATTGATGAAGGAGGCAACCCACCTTCTTTGTTGCAGCCTCCACTTTTTAATGAGAAGGTAAAAATATGAACATATCCAAATTTCCAAATTAATTAACAGGCAATGAGTCCATAAATTAATGGTGATTAGTTTTACAAAACACTCAATGACAAGGGAAAAAAAATGTGAAACATACTGACAGTCATGCTCTTTATATGACCATCACTCCAGTGCTTCTCCAATTGTCTTGTAAAATTATATTTTCATTTTTCTGATATATAGATAAGTACTTCAATGTAATACATATTTTAAATATGCAGGTATCGTTCCCCCAATTGGAGACATTGATAATTTGCGATATTGGCTCGACAACACTATGGAACCAACAAGTTATTGCAAACTCATTCTACAAACTAAGAGTCATCGAAATCCTAGAATGCCACAAATTAAAATGTCTCTTCACAAGTTTCATGTCTAACGCCTTTTCTAGTCTTGTTGAAATAGAAGTTTCAGAATGTAGCCTTTTGGAGACGCTGGTACTCTCAGGAGGAGCAGAGTTTTCTAAATTGTACTCTCTGACATTGCAAAGGCTACCAGCACTCATTAGTTTCAGTTCAAGTGAAATTGAACAGATTGATGAAGGAGGCAACCCACCTTCTTTGCTACAGGCTCCACTTTTCAATGAGAAGGTAAAAGATATAAACATATCAAAATTTCCAAATTAATTAACAGGCATTGTGTCCATAAATGAATGGTGATTAGTTTTACAATATACTCAATGACAAGGGAAAAAAAATGTGAAACATAATGATAGTCATGCTCTTTATATAACCATCACTCCAGTGATTCTCCCATTGTCTTGTAAAATTATATTTTCATTTTTTTGATATATAGATAAGTACTTCAATGTAATACATATTTTAAATATGCAGGTATCGTTTCCCCAATTGGAGACATCGAGAATTTGTGATATTGGCTCGACAACACTATGGAACCATCAAGTTGTTGCAAACTCATTCTACAAACTAAGAGTCATCAAAGTCCAAGAATGCCACAAATTAAAATGTCTCTTCACAACTTCAATGTCTAAAGCTTTTTCTAGTCTTACTAAAATAGAAGTTTCAGAATGTAGCCTTTTGAAGACACTGGTTCTCTCACAAGGAGTAGAGTTTTTTGAATTGTACTCTCTGACAATGCATAGGCTACCGGCACTCACCAGTTTCAGTTCAAGTGAAACTGAACAGATTGATGAAGGAGGCAACCCACCTTCTTTGCTGCAGGCTCCACTTTTTAATGAGAAGGTAAAAATATGAACATATCCAAATTTCCAAATTAATTAACAGCCAATGAGTCCATAAATTAATGGTGATTAGTTTTACAATGCACTCAATGACAAGGGAAAAAAAATGTGAAACATAATGACAGTCATGCTCTTTATATAACCATCACTCCAGTGCTTCTCCAATTGTCCTGTAAAATTATTTTTTCATTTTTCTGATATATAGATAAGTACTTCAATGTAATACATATTTTAAATATGCAGGTATCGTTCCCCCAATTGGAGACATTGATAATTTGCGATATTGGCTCGACAACACTATGGAACCAACAAGTTATTGCGAATTCATTCTGCAAACTAAGTGTCATTGAAGTCCAACAATGCCACAAATTAAAATGTCTCTTCACAAGTTTCATGTCTAATGCCTTTTCCAGTCTTGCTGAAATAGAAGTTTCAGAATGTAGCCTTTTGGAGACGCTGGTACTCTCAGGAGGAGCAGAGTTTTCTGAATTGTACTCTCTGACATTGCAAAGGCTACCAGCACTCATCAGTTTTAGTTCAAGTGAAACTGAACAGATTGATGAAGGAGGCAACCCACCTTCTTTGCTGCAGGCTCCACTTTTCAATGAGAAGGTAAAAATATGAACATATCCTAATTTCCAAATTAATTAGCAGGCAATGAGTCCATAAATTAGTGGTGATTAGTTTTACAATACACTCAATGACAAGGGAAAAAAAATGTGAAATATAATGACAGTCATGCTCTTTATATAACCATCACTCCTCTCCGATTGTCTTACAAAATTATATTTTCATTTTTCTGATATATAGATAAGTACTTCAATGTAATACATATTTTAAATATGCAGGTATCGTTCCCCAATTGGAGACATTGATAATTTGCGATATTGGCTCGACAACACTATGGAACCAACAAGTTATTGCAAACTCATTCTATAAACTAAGAGTCATCAAAGTCCAAGAGTGCCACAAATTAAAATGTCTCTTCACAAGTTCAATGTCTATAGCCTTTTCCAGTCTTATTGAAATAGAAGTTTCAAAATGTAGCCTTTTGGAGACGCTGGTACTCTCAAGAGAAGTGGAGTTTTCTGAATTGCGTTTTTTGACTATACAAAGTGTACCTGCACTCATTAGTTTCAGTTCTAGTGAAGCGAAAAAAATTGACGGAGGCAACCCTTCTTTCCGAGTTTCACTTTTCAATGAGAAGGTATGAACTATGAAAATATGCGAAATTAGTTAAGAGCCATTAAGTCCATAAATTGATGATGATTATGATAGGGAAAAGATGTGAAACATAAATTGATGATGTTTATATCTAATTGTCTAATAAAATTTAAAGATTTTATTTCCCAAATTGTTAAATGTAATATTGTATATACACAGGTCTCATTACCCAAATTGGAGACATTGATAATTAGCGACATTGTTGGCTCAATGACAACATGGAACCAGGAAGTTATTACAAATTCTTTTTGCAAACTAAGGAGCGAGATATGTAATTGTGAGAAATTGGTGACCATCTTTCCTGCATCCATTGTTAGAAATCTGCATGATCTAATGACTTTGACAGTCCGCAACTGCAATTCACTGGAGGGTATTTTTGAACTCCAAGAGGCAAATGATAAAATAACATCCACTGGGAAGAGAATTCAATTGAAAACACTAATTTTATTCCAGCTACCAAAACTGAAGCAGATATGGAATAACCCATACCTTCAAGGGACTTTCAACTTCAAAAATCTTGAGCAAGTGTACGTTGAAGATTGTCCAATGCTCAGCTATGTCTTTCCATCTTCAATGGCCAACGATTTACGGCAGGTGAAGGAACTTATCACTATTCAAAACTGTCCCACAACAGATACTTTAGAACAAAAAGGTAATAACTATGATTCCATTAACTTCATAAACAACTTCCATACAATCCTGAATATTATTATTATCTTGAGCGGTCGTACAAACAAGAGACTTTAGTCTAATTCTTTTGCATTGCAGATTGACCTATCTTGCAGGTGGGAACTGATCTTCTCCAAGTTATTATATACTTTGTATTTTCCTTGATGATTTCCTTAAATGGAGAAGGCGCAATTTCATGGATATTAATTCATCAACTTGTATTGATTTCCTAGAGAGCTGTTGTGACTTTGTTCCATTATTGTTGAGTTAAACATGAATTTGGTGTATGGAAAAATGTGTTTATCCCTATGACAACCTCTCTACCATTATTCTTTTAACAACTGTGTTTGATTTGTGAGATGTTATGATATTATTTGATTTGTGCTTACACTGATACTTTAAGAATATTGATAATTGGGGTGAGATATTTTGTTTTCAAGTCAGCATCTTCTATAATTATTGATATAAAAATATTTTTTTTTTGAAAAAAAAGTATTTGAATTTTTATGCAAAACAAAGTGTTCTAATCCTTCATAACACAAACTGCATTTGAGATTTGTATGGGGTTCAGGACATGATTTGTATGCAACCCTTAATGTGCTTAATTGATGTACAAGAGTGAAAGTAAAATGGTAGTATAAATTATTCATTAGATGCAAAGCAAAGGATAACCATCACTACTATCCAAATCATGGAGAACATTCTTAATACCAGTCAATCCATCTAAGGTCAAATCATGTATAAACATTTTTCAGCAACATTTTCATCCCCTCATCTGATTGAAGGTTCTTTGTTGGGAACTCATGGTTGCCATCCACTCACGTGCCTTTTACTTGATCTGTTCTATAAATAAAGCTTAGCCAAATAAAAGAAAAAGACAAGGACTATTTCCATTTTTCATTTTGAAGGCAATGATTAATAATTTGACAAGAATTCAGCCAAGAACTAAGAGTATACTACACGTTTTATACTCACAATCAAATTTACAAAATCATCATGTGAAAGGGAATTTAGAGTACAAGTATTATTTTGTTATGTTTTTGTGTTTTAATTTAATCTTATATTTGGTAATTAGGATATTCATTAACCTCAATTATTAATTGAACATATATAAAAAAAAAATTAAATCTAACAACAACAATTAGCACTAAATGTCGCATGCACTCATTCTAATTGATTAAAATTTACTAAGTTAGTCTATTTACTTATAACAATTAAGTACAAAAAAGACTAATTAATTTTATAACAGTTACATACATTTCAAGCATGATTAATAACAGACTTTTGTCACTCTCTCAATGAATTAAAGTATAAAAGTATCTTATATGAACACTATATTATATCTATACTTCATGCAGTTCCTAAATTTGAAAGATTAGAAAGTCATGTCAACAAAAATTTTTAAAACATATTTTCATTAAATAATTAATTGATTAATTTAATTGAGATATTATTTTGTTGGTAATATTTGACCGTATAACAGTATAGGTATAAAAAAGAGAAATAATTATTAGATTTTAGATAGAAAGTTAAAAGAGATGAGACAAAATTAAAAAGAGCACAAAATACATGATATGAAATGTAGCTCATAGCGTAACATGGTAATTAAGTCTAATTAGAGTGTAAAATATAGTTAAATAATTACTAATAAAAAAATTATATGAGTGAAAATTATACTTTATCAAAATCTGAAACTATTGATCAACGCTTTCATCAATAATCAATTTCTTGCTATTTATTTCATGAATGCACTTTTGAAGATTGCAACTCTAAAATTGAAAGCATAGCCTATTCACAATGAAGACAAATGAAGCAAAGAATATTATTCTACAATAAGTAAATTATTCTTTTCTGTGTTTTGTGTGTCATAGCATACTATCAATTTGTATATGTATATATATAAATATTATTTGGATCTAAATCTTTTAAAGTGAGAGTGAAATGCATTAGTAGTCTACTGAATCAGATTTTGTAATAAAATCACTCTGAGAACATAACTAATAATTAACATTAGCAGTCGACTAAATCATATATGAATTTTTCTTTTTCTTAAAAAAATTTACTGGAGGAAATGCACAAATTGACCACGAAACATGACTACTTACCTCAGAAATTTAGTGGACTAAGATGATGTGTAAATATAGACCCATTTACAAAAAAAAAAATTCTAATCAAATCTACCAAAGGAAAATGTTTTGTATAAATGATCCACTATAATAAATAATCCAACTATCACTTCAAGATTGACAAGTCATTCTATATATGTAAATCCAATCTCATTGAAAGCAACAAGTATAGATAAATTTGCATGACTACAAGTGTAACAGATATAACCGGATTATCAGATCTCTGTGTCCTTGTGCATTCTCTTCCCTTCTGTTTTCTATTCTGTCATTAGATTAGAGTGAGATTGAGCACAAGGAAAGGAATAGAAACAACAATACTGAAGAAAGGTATTTGAAAGCTTACACTGTTTATGTATATATCAGTGGAGTTTCGTCATCGATCTCTTTATTATGTATGGTCTTTGCATTAAACAATATTTATGAGCAATTTGTTGGCCCTCATCTTCCTTTACTAACAATTATTACAAGCAGAACAGTGGAAACCAGCTCACCAAATAAAAAAGAAAAAGAACAATGGAATCCAAAGATCAATTTGGAGTCGTTTTCTTATTCGAATGGGCCGCCCGATTAAAATAATAAAACTTCACTAATTAAACAAAGACCCTACAAATAGATGTAAGAAACCATTTTGTTAATCAAATAAAAAAATCCGGAAAGAGGACCTTGTGGAGCATCATTATCAATGCTGATTTTTTTTTTTTTACAGTTAAAGTATTTTCATATATTTTATGTATAAGATTAATTTACGTTTTAATAAAAAATTTTAATATGAACAACTTTAAAATTTGAAACTCAAATTTTTTAATATGTAACGATGTTTTGGACCTTAATTTGGCTAGGAACTACTGATAAATTTTGACATAATAAAAGAAATCCGAAGAAAACTATGCATAAAAATTAATATGTACAAATGCGCAAGTTGATATTATTTTAATATAATTTTAAAATTAGTATGCACAAATGCACAAGTTAATATTATGTTACTATAACCAACAGTGATTATTCAGGCCTTCTCTCAACATTTCCCATTCACTCTGTACTGTTTTCCGATCCTCTTTCTTTGTGCAGCTTTGGCTGTGCTCTTTTCCTCTTTTCCGATACTCACATGTACTCATTCTAATTGATTAAAATTTACTAAGTTAGTCTATTTACTTATAACAATTAAGTACAATAAAGACAATTAATTTTATAACAGTTACATGCATTTCAAACATGATTAATAACAGACTTTGCCTCTCCCTCAATGAATTAAAGTATAAAAGTATCTTATATTAGAGTGTAAAACATAGTTAAATAATTAGTGATAAGAAAACTAAATGAGTGAAAATTATATCTTATCAAAATCTGAAACTATTGATCAACACTTTCATCAATAATCAATCTCTTGCTATTTATTTCATGAATGCACTTTTGAAGATTTCATCTCTAAAATTGAAAGCATAGCCTATTCACAATAAAGACAAACGAAGCAGAGAATATTATTTTACAATAAATAAATTATTTTTTTCTGTGTTTTGTGTGTCATAGCATACTATCAATTTGTGTGTGTGTATATATATATATATATATATATTATTTGGATCTAAATCTTTTAAAGTGAGAGTGAAATGCATCAGCAGTCTATTGAATTAGATATGAATTTTTCTCTTTTTTTTTAAAAAAAAAAATCTACTGGATAAATGGCCACAGAAATGCACAAATTCACCATGAAACATGACTACTTACCTTAGAAATTTTTTCGACTAAGATGACGTGTAAATAAAGACCCATACACAAAAAATGTTTCTAACCAAATCTACCAAAGGAAAATGTTTTGTATAAATGATCCACTTTAGTAGATAATCCAACCATCACTTCAAGACTCACAAGTCATTCTATATATGTAAATCCAATCTCATTGAAAGCAACAAGTGTAGAAAAATTTGCATAACTACAACTGTAACAGATATAACCAGATTATCAGATCTCTGTGTCCTTGTGCACTCTCTTCCCTTCTGTTTTCTATTCTGTCATTAGATTAGAGTGAGATTGAGCACAAGGAAAGGAATAGAAACAACAATACTGAAGAAAGGTATTTGAAAGCTTACACTATATAAGTATATATCAGTGGAGTTTCGTCATCGATCTCTTTCTTATGTATGGTCTTTGCATTAAACAATATTTATGAGCAATTTGTTGGCCCTCATCTTCCTTTACTGACAATTATTTCAAGCATAACTGTGGAAACCAGCTCACCAAATAAAAAAGAAAAAGAACAATGGAATCCAAAGATCAATTTGGAGTCCTTTCCTTATTCCTATGGGCCCCCAGATAATACTAATAAGACTTCACTAATTAAACAAAGACCACATCCTACAAATAGATGTAAGAAACCATTTTGTTAATTAAGTAAAGAACTCCGGAAAGAGAACCTTGTGAAGCATCATTACCAATGCTGAGTTTTTTTTTTTTTTTTATTAATTTATATTTGATAGAAGAACAATACATATAAATCATTTTAATATGAATAACTTGAAAATTTGAAACTCAAATTTTTTAACATGTAATAATGTCTTGGACCTTAATTTGACTAGGAACTATGGATAAATTTTGACATAATAAAACAAATCCAAAGAAAACTATGCATAAAAAGTAGCATGCACAAGTTGATATTATTTTAATATAACCAGCAGTGATTATTCATGCCTTATTTTAACATTTCCCATTCATTCAGTACTGTTTTCAGATCCCCTTTCTTGTGCAGCTTTGGCTGTGCTCTTTTCCTCGGGCTCTGCTCAATCTCACTGATCTATTCTCCCGTTGTAGCAAAATCTCAGCCAAGACAGAAATTGAGTCATCTCATTTGGTACGTACATGGTTTTGGTTACATTTATGCTATTACTGATCAATTACCACGTTTGGATGGAAAGGAATAACTTGACTTGCGTAGGATTTGTACTGATATTAGATACAGGCTTTTATCCGCTTCGTTCAGGTGCATCGATGTTATTGTGATTTTGTACATGTAGAATAATTTTTGTAGAGGATAAAATGTGATAATTTTTCTCTTTTGATGGTAAAGTGTGGCCATTTTAACATTTAACAATAAACGAGGTTTGCTCCCAAAAGAAAAAAAAAAGATAATTAAGAGTTAAGCTAATATAAAAACTTTGTTAAAGTATTTTCTTGAGAAATATGGTACTTAATATCTATTAAGCATAAATTAATTCTATTTCTAGTGAGCAGTAAAAAGATTTCTTAGACATTGCTGCCACTATCGATGAAATTTCCGTTGTGATATATTTTTCATGTTACTAAATTTTAAATTATTTTACAAAAAATAAAGAATTAGAAAAATATTAGGACCAAGGAAAAAGGGCATTGACAAAATTCTTTTCAAGATGTAATTTTATAATTAATTGAATCCATTATGGTTTTTTCTTTCATTGTCATTTTCTAGCGCTCTTTAAAAATCATTATATGTTTTCATAACAAAATTATTTTTTATCAAATATTCTACAACTGAAGCTAGCTAGCATTTTGGTGTAGCCATAAAATTTTAAAACGTAAATGTAATGCAATGGTTTATATATATATATATATATATATATATATATATATATATATATATATATATATATATATATATATATATATATATATATATATATATATATATATATATATATATATATATATATATATATAAAGATGCCCGAGTATTTATCGATTTATTTAATATTATTATGTTTAGTTTTAGGAAGTATTAGGTTACGGTTCATACACATTATTCATTTAATTATTTATTAGCGTTATTTAATAAAAACAATTCTGTATAACAAAAAAGATAGTGATTATAAAAAATCTCAATTAAACTCTAAAAACTATAGTAACTTAGAATTTGTATGGTTTTTAATTAAATCTAAACTCTATTGAACTTTTTAATTTCTGATTATGTCTCAATTTGTTTTGTTTATATTAGGATGATATGGACATTCTTATCAGCATTGTTGGAAACATTATCGAGCATACGATTGCCCCAGTTGCACGTCAGGTGGGTTACGTGATTTTCTTCCGCAGAAACGTGAAGAACCTGAAAACTCAAGTGGATGAGCTGCAAAAGGCCAAACAAAGGGTGGAACATGAGATTGATGAAGCAACAAGGGATGCCCAAAAAATTGAAACTGACGTGAATGACTGGTTGAAGAAAGTGGATGAGACGGTTGAAGAAGCAAAATTGATCTATGGAGATGAAGGGAAAGGTTCTTGCCTACATTTGTTGCAGCGTCACCAGATCAGCAGAAAAGCTTCAAAGATGGCACAGGAAATGACAGAGATACAGACACAAGCCAAATTTGATCGGGTTGGTTACCCTGCTACCCCGCAAGCTTTAAGGATTGCAGAGAGTGGAAAAGACTACAAGGCCCTTGAATCAAGGACAAACATTATGAATGAAATTATGGAGACGCTGCAGGATAGCAGTATCCACACAATTGGAGTATGGGGGACAGGTGGCGTAGGCAAAACTACACTAGCCAAAGAAGTTCGAAGGCACGCAAAGGAAAAGAACTTGTTTGATGCTGTGGTTATGACAACCATAACTTATAATACAAATTTGGAACGAGTTCAGAATGAAATTGCAGATTCCTTGGGTCTGACATTCAATAATGTGAAGAGTGTGGAGGGAAGAGCAGACCTGTTAAAGCGAAGAATAAAGAATGAGAGAAGCATTCTTATCATAATTGATGATATTTGGGGAGGATTTCAATTGGAACCTTTTGGGATTCCGTTGGCTGGTGAACACAAAGGATGCAAATTATTGCTAACGTCCAGAAATCTGGATGTATTAGACAGTGAAATAGGAATTCAGAAGGCTTTTAACCTAGAAGTGCTAGAAGAAGATGAGGCTCGAAATTTATTTGAAAAAATGGCTGGAGACCTTGTCAGAGATTCTGATAGGCAAGCCATCGCTACTAAAATAGTAACGCTGTGCGCAGGTTTACCTGTTTTGATTATTACTGTTGCGAAGGCATTGAGAAATAAGGAACTATATGCTTGGAAGGATGCCTTGAAAAGGCTGGAAGGTTTTGACAAACAAGGTATGCATCAAAAAGTATATTCAGCTGTGGAATTAAGTTACACTAACTTAGAAAGTGAGGAGATCCAGTCATTCTTCTTGCTTATCGCCCTCGGAGGGAGGTCTCATTTCGCCAAGTATGACTTGTTGATTTACTGTGTGGGGCAAGGCATGTTTAAAGATGTTGAAACTTTAGAAGATGCAAGAAATAGGCTTCACACATTTACCAATCATCTTAAGGAAAAGAGTCTATTAATTGAAGATGACAAGATATGGGTTGTAATCCATGATTTAGTGAGGGAAGGTGCTGTGTCCTTGGCAACCCAGGATCAGACAGCTTTCACTACGAAACTTTTTTCTGAACTTAAAGAATGGCCAGAGAGGGATCGTCTCCACAAATGCAAGCAAATCTTCATCAATTGGTGTTATTTGCCTCCCCTACCAGAAAAACTGGAATGTCCAGAGCTACAAGTGCTTGAACTGGATAGCAAATTTTCTTATCTGCAGATGCCCGATTCCTTTTTTGATGAGACCAGAAATCTTAAAGTCTTGGGTATAGCTGGCATAGATTGCACTCTAAAGCTACCAACGAGTCTTGGTTTCCTGAAAAAACTTACTTCATTATACTTGTATGAATGCAAGTTGGAAGACATAGCAATAGTTGGTGAGCTCACCAACTTACAAATCCTTAGCCTTGGTAGATCCATTATCCAAGAACTGCCAAGAGAAATTGGAAAGCTCCATAAATTGAAATTGTTGGATTTGGATAGTTGCCGCAATCTCGAAGTGATTCCACAGGACATTGTATCAAAACTGACAAGCCTAGAAGAGTTGTACATGGGAAATGGCTTCGTCAATTGGGATGTTAAGGTTGAAGGGAAGACAAATGCTAGTTTGAATGAGCTGGAGGAATTGAAGCATCATTTGAGAGCTATACACTTGAGTATTCCAAATGCTGAGGTTTTGCAGGCAGAATTGTTCTTTGAAAAACTAGATTCGTTCAGGATTTTTATTGGAGATGTGTGGATATGGGATGAAGATGTTCACGAGTCCATTTATGAGTCCAAAACATTGAAACTCAAGCTGAGTAGGAGCATTCAATCAAAGCCTGGGTTCAAAATGATGTTGAAACGTGTTAATGATTTGTCCTTAGATGAGTTGAATGGTGTGAAGGATGTTCTCCATGATTTACATGAAAATGGTTTTCCTCTACTAAATCATCTCACAGTACAAAACAACGGTGAAATTGAAAGTATAGCAGGGAGCTCAGGCGGTCCTCTTTATGCTTTCCCCAACTTGGAGACATTGTCTCTTTACAATCTAAGTGATTTGGAGAGCATATGTCACGGCTCTCTAACATGGGAGTCATTTTGTAAACTAAGGAGCGTCAAGATACAAAATTGTGAGAAATTGGTGACCATCTTTCCTGCATCTATTGTTAGAAATCTGCATGATCTAGAGATTTTGATAGTCAGCAACTGCAATTCAGTGGAGGTTATTTTTGAATTCCAAGAGCCAAGTGATACAATATCATCCATTGGGAAGAGAATTCAATTGGAAATTCTAGCTTTAGGCCACCTACCAAAACTGAAGCAGATATGGAAGAACACATACCTTCAAGGGACTTTCAACTTCAAAAATTTAAAGACAGTGTACGTTGAAGATTGTCCAATGCTCAGCTATGTCTTTCCATCTTCATTGGCCAATGATTTACGGCAGGTGAAGGATCTTATTACAATTCAAAACAGTCCCACAACAGATCCTTTTGAACAAAAAGGTACTAACTATGATTCCATTAACTTCATGAACAACTTCATACAATCATGAATATTATTATTATCTTGAGTGTTCGTACAAACAAGAGGCTGTAGTCTAATTCTTTTGCATTGCAGATTGACCTATCTTGCAGGTGGGAACTGATCTTCTCCAAGTTATTATATACTTCTTTTTTTCCTTGATGATTTCCTTAATTGGTGAAGGCACAATCTCATGGATATTAATTCATCAACTTGTATTCATTTCCCAGAGAGCTGTTGTGACTTCGTTCCATTATTGTTGAGTTAAACATGGATTTGGTGTATGGAAAAATTTGTTTATCCCTATAACAACCTCTCTACCACTATTCTTCAACAACTGTGTTTGATTTGTGAGATGTTATGTTATTATTTGATTTGTGCATGCACTAGTACTTTAAAAATATTAATAATTGGGGGTGAGATATTTTGTTTTTACATCAATATTCTTATAATTGTTGATATAAAAATATTCTCTGTTTTGGAAAAAAAAAAAAAGTATTTGAATCTTTATGCAAAACAAAGTGTTCTAATCCTTCATAACACAAACTTCATTTGAGATGTTTATTGGGTGCAAGACATGATCTGCATGCAACTATTAATGTACTCAATTGATGGACAAGAGTGAAAGTAGAATGGTAGTATAAATTATTCGTTAGATGCAGGGCAAAGGATAACCATCACTACTATCCAAATCATGGAGAACATTCTTAATGCCAATCAATATATCCATCCAAGGTCAAATCATATATCAACATTTTTCAGCAACATTTTCACCGCATGATCTGATTGAAGGTTAGTTGTTGGGAACTCATGGTTGCCATCCACTGACGTGCCTTTTACTTCTGTTCTATAAATAAAGCTTCGGCAAGAAAAAAGAAAAAGACAAGGACTATTTCTGTTTTTTATTTTGAAGGCAATGATAGATAATTTGACAAGAATTTAGCTAAGAACTAAGAGTATACTACACGTTCGATACTCAGAATCAAATTTGCAAAATCATCATGTGAAAGGGAATTAAGATTACAAGTATTATTTATTGTGCTTTTGCATGTTGATTTAATCTAATTAAAAAGATTCTATTTCATGATGTAATTATATTTGGTAATTAAGATATTCATTAACTTCAAATATTAATTGAATATATATAAATTGTCATACTAACAGTAAGTGTCACATGCACCCATTCTAATTGTTGGATTTAAGATGTGTATACGCCCGATCAATTTTTTATTGTGAGAGTGTGTTGGTTCGAATCATATAAAGAAAGATAGCACCTTTATTTAAAATGATTTAAAATAATTAGACTTGGACTTCCTCACACTTATATACATTTTTTTTTTTTTTGACAAGTTTCTCTTTGTCAATTATCACGTGTTCTTTTATTTTTTCTGGGCTTAAAAGCCTAGAAGACCCTTCTTTTTCTTTTCTTTATCTTGGGCTTCTGCTTTTTGGATTGTCATTAAGCCATTAAGCATTGTAAGCTCTAACACTGCTTGTTAGGTCTAAGAAGTGCACAGGCCCAACTCGTCTTCATAATGATAATTATTAATCCAAATTATATATGGAAAGAATAATATATTTGTCTAAAATATCTTAAAGCAATTGGGCTTAGGTTTTCACGTGTTTATATACACTTTCTTTTCAATGTGTACAATGTCTCCTTTTATCATTTTCCAACACTAGTCTATTAAAATTTATTAATTAAGTGATCTATTTACTCGTGACAATTAAGTACAAAAAGGGCCAATTAACTTTTTAACAATTACATGCATTTCAAACATGGTTAATAACAGACTTTGCCTCTCCCTCAATGAATTAAAGTATAAAAGCATCGTATATTAGAGCGTAAAATATAGTTAAATAATTACTGATAAGAAAACTAAAAAGAGTGAAAATTATACCTTATCAAAATCTGAAACTATTGATCAATGCTTTCATCAGTAATCAATCTCTTACTATTTATTTTATAAATGCACTTTTGAAGATTTCAACACTAAAATTGAAAGCATAGCCTATTCACAATGAAGACAAACGAAGCAGATAATATTATTTAGTGCCCGGTTGATTTTGGAAACCTCTTTCAAAGTTGATGAATTATTCTACGATATAATTATCACTCAAAGCATGCATCCAAAAGGTGCAATCAATTGCATTATTTTTTTATTTTCTTTTCTTTGAGATGAGTACGTAGATCCATTTTCTTTAATCGTTCAATCAAATAACATACTTATCAAATTTTGTCTCGTACACTGATTTAGTTCTAGCTATTAGCTAACACATAAATACCTTACCATCTTGACAAATATTGCCAAATCATCCTTTCCCTCGTTTAGTTTTCCTACACATACGTTCCTCGAAACCCACTGCTCTAGCTAGCGAGCAAATGAGTGATGGATTATGGAAAGTTAACACATTAACAAGATGTGAGCTGAAGTTTCTGGTGTATTATTGAAGAAAGAATAATATGCAAGTGTTACAGAAGTCATGTCTTATATACATGAGACTTACTAACCAACTAACAGAACTTACTAACTAACTAACAGAAAGGAATTTACAAGAAGAAACTATAAAACCAGAAAGGGAAAGGGAACTTGTTGTAACTAACTAACTGAAGTCTGGTAAGGGTGGAACTAGTAACCAGCGTGGCTTAACTGAATTGAACAGCTATCTTGCTGATATAATCTAGTTATCAACTGTTAACAGCCCCCCTCAAGCTAGACCATAGACATCCTGCAAGTTCAGCTTGGATATTAGTCCTTGAAACTTTGGTGATGTCAAAGCTTTGGTGAAGCAATCCGCAATCTGTTGTGAAGTATGAACTGGAAGTAACTTAATCAATCCAGCTAGCACCTTCTCCCTTACAATATGACAATCTATTTCAATATATTTTGTTCTTTCATGGAAAACTGGATTATGAGCTAAATGTACAGCAGATTTGTTGTCACAAAATAATAGGGCAGCCTCAATTTTGACATTTAAATCCTGCAGAAGATACTGCATCCAAACCAGTTCACAAGTAGCAGAAGCCAATCCTCTATATTCTGCCTCAGAACTTGACCTGGAGACAGTGGCCTGTTTCTTGGCCTTCCAGCCAATAAGAGAATCACCTAAGTAAACACAATAACCAGTAATGCTTTTACGTGTCTCAGACATGTTGCTTAATCTGAATCAGAAAAGCATTTCAATTGAACACAAGAATTAGATGAGAGAAAAACTCTTTTCCCTGGACTGCCTTTTAGATAACGCAGCACTCTATGAGCATGTTTGAGATGTTGTTCAGTAGGCTTGTCTACAAATTGGGAGAGTTGTTGAACAGCAAAGGTTATGTCTGGTCTTGTATTTGTGAGGTAAAGGAGTCTCCTTACTAATTTTCTGTACATGGCTACATCAGTCAATGGATCTCCATTTCCAGCTGTCATTATTGTACCTGCTGCCAAAGGTGTTGTTGCTGGTTTACTAGCAAGAAATCCAGAATCAGCCAACAGTTCAAGAGTATACTTCCGTTGATTTAGATTGATTCCATCTTGAGATCGATGAACCTCCAAGCCAAGAAAAAACTTCAGTTCTCCTAAGTCTTTGATGCAAAATTTTTCATCCAGAAATGTTTTGATGTCATTTATTTCATCTTGTGAGTCTCCTGCCATAATAATATCATCCACATATATAAGGAGAGCAGTAAAGGAGCAATTAGTTTTCTTTATAAAAAGAGAAGAATCAGAAGATGCAGGTAAGAAGTTTTTGGAAATTAAGGCACTAGACAACTTGTGGTGCCATTGTCTGCTTGCCTGTTTCAGTCCATAGATTGATTTCTGGAGTTTGCAAACCATATAAGCATCTTCACATTGTATTCCAGGAGGCAGGGACATGTAAACTTCTTTATGTAAATTACCATGTAAAAATGCATTATTCACATCTAATTGTTGTAATAGCCATCCATTGGCAGCAGCCAAGGCTAAAAGGGTTCTCACAGTGGTAAGTTTGGCTACTGGAGAGAATGTTTCCAGATAATCCACACCTTCTTGTTAATTGAATCCCTTTGCTACTAACCTTGCTTTATATCTCTCAATAGTTCCATCTGCCTTGTGCTTTACTTTGTAAACCCATCTACATCCAATTGGATTTTTCCCTGCTGATAGAGGAGTAAGGATCCAAGTTTTATTGAGTTCTAGAGCCTTTACTTCTTCTTCCATGGCTTGTCTCCAGCATTCAAATTTTGCAGCTTCTGAATAATGCTTAGGCTCAACTGTTGTAGAAATATTCATAATGAAAGCCTTGGTTGAAATGGGCAGTTTGTCGTAATTGAGTACATTTGACAATGGGTGCCTTGTGGTGCCTTTTATGCAGTTGATTGTTGTGTGATAATCTCGTAAGTATTCAGGAGCTTTTCTTACTCTTGTGGGCCTATTTGTGAATCTATTTGAAGTAGTTCCTTCTTCTGAATAATGAAGTGCTTTCTCTTGGTAGTTGACCTGCTCAGGTTCTGGTATTGTCTCAGTAGAAGTGGAACTTGGCATGCTGTGATGTGGGCTTCTTCCTCTTATAACTTCAAACTCATCATCAATTGCATTGTCTTGTAGTAAAATCATATCTGGGCTACTAAAACAATGTTGTTTTGTTGTAGAAAAGGAAATTGGAGCTCATCAAACACAACATCTCTTGAAACAAACATTCTCATATTATGTATATCAACAACTCTAAATCCTTTTGTTCCATGAATGTATCCCAAAAATACACACTTTAAAGCTCTGGCTTGGAATTTTGTCCTGTGTTCCTTAGGTGTTCCAGCAAAACATAAGCATCCAAATACCTTTAAGTGTTGGAAATTCGGGGTACGTATTTATAAAGCTTCAAAAGGTGAGGAATTCTTCAAGACTGCAGTTGGGAGGCAATTTATCAGATATGCAGCATGTGTAACTGCATAATTCCACAATGTTAGTGGTAAACCAGATTGAAAGATAAGAGCCCTTGTTGTGTTTAAAATATGCCCATGTTTCCTTTCAACCACAGAGTTTTGTTGAGGGGTGTATGCACAACTCAACTGATGTATGACTCCATGTTGACAATAAAATTCTTCCATCTTGAACTCAGCTCTATTGTCACTTCTGATGGCTTTAATGGTTTTTCCAAACTGATTTTGCACCAATTTAAAGAAATTTTGCACAAGACTTCTAGCATCTCCTTTGGTTTTCATGGGATACACCCAAGTATATCTACTGAAATCATCTATGACAGTGAGGAAATATCTATGGCCATGAATAGACATAACAGAACTTGGTCCCCAAATATCAACATGCACGAGATCAAATATTCCAGCAGAAATAGTTGTACTAACAGAGAAAGGGAGTCTTTTCTATTTTGCCAAATGACAAGTATCACATTTTATTTCTGAATGCCACTGTACATTGTTGTTTTTCTGTGCTAGTAGCCTCAATTTTTCAAAGTGTGGATGGCCTAATCTGAGATGCCATAATACAGAGTTATTACTAGAAGTAATATTACAATATGTAGAGGTTGTTTTGTCTAAAACTGCCTCAGATTGGTTCCTTTTGATTGTTGGCTTCACAAGCTGATAGAGCCCACCAGTTTCCTTAGCAAATCCAATCGTCTTCCAGCCAGGGAGTTCCTTAATTAAGCATTGTTCAGATTGCAAGACAAAAGCACATCTTGAGTGTCTTGTTGCCTTACTAACAAATATTAAGTTGAAAGTAACGGCAGGAACATATAGAACTTGATTTAAAACAAGTTGATCAGATAATGAAATGGTTCCTATGTGAGTTACTTCAACAACCATGTTATTTGGGAGATTCACATAATGATTTGTCACAGATTGATATGTATCAAAAAAATCTAGGCAGCATGTCACATGGTTACTTGCTCCAGAATCAATTATCCAGTAATCTTTAAAATTGAAGTTGGCAATTTTGCAAGAGAGAATTATACCAGAATTGTTCATGTTATGACAGTCTTCCTCGAGAGATAAATCTGTTTCATTTTCTGCTAAGCTCAATCCAGCAAAGTTGGGAGTCAGCATGGCATTTATTGGCACTTGTGTTTTGAGTGATTCAATAGTATTGCTTGTCTGTGGATTGGTGTTCTCCTTTGCAGCTTTTATTAAATCCATTAGCTGAGAATATTCTTCATGAGTCAATTTGATTTCTTGGTTGTCATCAGAACATCCAACCCCAAGAAATTCATAGTCATCTTCAATTGTCAAAGAATCTGTGCATTGGTTAACATGATACTGTTGATGTCCCCTCTTGTATCCAGGTGGAAATCCATGTTTACGATAACAAGTTTTAGAGGTGTGACCATTCATCTTGCAATGAGTGCAGAATGGTTTCTTGCTGGAACTGTTTGGAAATCTTCCATTGTAGGATCTTGCTGCTAATGCCATGGTTTCATGCTGAATCTCAGCATCTGGAATTTGATTAGAGTTGACAAATTGTCTCTCATATTGGAGAACTAGAGAGAATACTTTGTTTATTTGTAGAAGAGGATCCATTATCATCACTTGTGACTTTACTGTTGCATAGGATTCATTGAGTCCTCTAAGAAAACGAATTACTTGATCCTATGTTCTGTATCTTCCAGCAGTAGTTTCAGAAGGGGGGAGAGCTCTGAGATTAGCCAATTCATCCCACAGTATCTTGAGTCTTGTATAATACTCAGTAATGGAGAAAGTACCTTGACTCAAGTGAAAGATTTCCTGTTGAAGCTCCATTATGCGAAAAGGATCACCTTGTGAGAACCTATCATGCAAGTCCTTCCAGATTTCAGCAGTATTGTCCAGCCATAATATACTTTTTGCAATTGTGGAAGTAATGGAACGCAGGATCCAAGAAACCACCATGGTGTTGCATCTTTCCCAAGCCTTGTAGTTAAGGTCATCTTCATCTGGCTTTGTGATGGATCCATCAATGAATCCCATCTTGTTCTTTGCAAGAAGAGCAAGTCGCATGGCCCTAGACCAACTATGATAGTTGTTCCTTTTGAGAACTTCTGAAACCAGAACAAGAGCAGGATTTTCATTGGAAGCAAGGTGAAATGGGTTTGCAGCAATGTCATCTTCAAATCTCTGAGATCTTAAGAAGTTGGAAGAACTTGAGTTGGGGCTTGCATTGCTCCCAAATTGAACATTGCCATGGTTTGGATTTGCTCTAGGCATTGTTGCAGGTTGCAGAGATTATCAGTAAATGGTGAGAATGATGAAGAATGGCAAACAAAGCATTGGCGAACCAAGTGCTCTAATACCATAACAAGATGTGAGCTGAAGTTTCTAGTGTATTATTGAAGAAAGAATAATATGCAAGTGTTACAAAAGTCATGTCTTATATACATGAGACTTACTTACCAACTAACAAAACTTACTAACTAACTAACATAAAGGAATTGACAAGAAGAAACTATAAAACCAGAAAGGGAAAGGCAACTTGTTGTAACTAACTAACTGAAGTCTGGTAAGGGTGGAACTAGTAACCAGCGTGGCTTAACTGAATTGAACAGATATCTTGCTGATATAATCTAGTTATCAACTGTTAACACACATTGACCACCATGCATGCACATTTTCATCATGCGGCACAGCAAAAGCTATTCAACAAAATGAAAACAATACATGCCTAAGTTGGATGGCATTGATTCATAAAAGGAAAGACTTTAAGAGATTGTCAATTTGTAAATATATATAATGCATGCTTTTATGTTAAGTGGATATATGGCTAGTTAAATTGTTGAGTACCCTCGAATATAATTCGACCCAAATGCTAGTAGTACCATTTACTTCAATCACTTTTTGAGTCTTTAGACTAATGCTAAATATTCAAGACGTGAACAATAAATGGAATAATAACATTCTATAATGCTGATTATTAGTAATACTACAACTGCAAGTTATACTTTTCATGGAAAACATATATGCCTTCCATTATTGCCAGCTACTACACTTTCCATTTGGCACCGCTGAAGCTGCTATTTTGGAAACTCTTTTAAGCTTTCCATTCAATCCATAACTCTTAAAAACCTAGCTAGCAATAGCCCTACCATGACCTGATTTATTGAAATTAACTTCTTCTTCCGCTTGTTTATCTCTATTTTGCTTCCCATGCATGTCATATTGCTTATTCTATATGGCCAGGATGACCACTTCTGCCACCACTACCTTGCTCTTCTTTCTGGTCATAGCGGTCGCCATCTCCAGCCTCGGCGAAGTGGAGGTCCTTGGGATAGCCCAAAGCCAGGTTATTCATGCCAGAAATTGGGTGGAAAGCTATGTGAGCTTTAAAGAAGAACATATGGGTCAAGGATCTGTGGCTCTTAGAGACTCTGATCGACTTTATGGTGAGAGCCAGTTCCGGCTCTGAGATGCCGACCAAGGAGAGTACCTATACGAGAGATGATGCACGTACTTGGCTAAGTGCGGTGATGACAAACCATAGAATGTGTACGGATGAGTTGAAAGAGAAGGAATATGATGATGTGGGAAGAAACTTAACTACTTTGCTGGCCATGGTCATTGCCTTGAACGACAGTAGCTAGGGGAATGAGAAGAGCAAGTAAATTTTTCCTTTTTTTTTTTTTTTTGGTTTGGTGTGTGTGTCACACATGCAATATCAATTTTTTTTTTATATATATATATATATATATATATATTATATATATATTGGATCTAAATTTAAAGTGAAAATTAAAATACATTTAAAATAAATAATTGCTTAATTTACCATAAAATCAAGAAATAAATTGTTAATTAATTTACATAATTATCATTCAAGTTTTTTTTTTTTTTAACATCTAACATCACATGGGTCACTTGTTAACTAATTCGGATTTAAACCAACAACATTTAAGACCTATATTTATATGTGGATAATAATGACATGAGATCCACACATAATGAAGGAATTTTATTGAGCTCATAGTTAATAAGAAACCAACTCACGATTTAAGTATTGAGAGACCGAAATTAAAAAATATATAGTAACATATATATTAAAAGAAAAACTTTGGAGAGAAATGGAAGAGTTATAAAATAAACAGAAAAATTAAATGTAAAAGAGACAAAACTAAAAGGGGTAGCTCAGCTTAAAACTAGTGAGTGCGAAAACTGAAACATAGGCCGTAGAAAGTACATTTTTAATCTAGTTTGCCAAAACCCATTTGTTTTACAGGCCAGGCTCAATTGACAATACTAGTTTTTAGGTATATTTGAAATATATGCCAAAGTGTAAACAAGTTATACTATAAGAAAGCTTGCATAAGAGTGCTAAATAAGTCAGATGGTTTAGGTCATACATTGAAAAACTATTTGCTTTCAGTAACCAATTGCTTCAGGGGAGAGTCGATTTGAAATGTACTCTAGACTTTGTATTCTGCTTTAATCACACTTTTTTTTTTATTTTTTTTGTCTGCAAGGTTGATATTATTAGATAAAATGCATCATTCCAGATTCCTAACTTAATTGAATTGTTTTCTACATATATGTGAAAAGGTTTGCAGAATATACATATATATGTATATGTGTGTGTGTGTGTGTATTTCCACTTTCTCGCAATTATTCTGTGTGACAAGATGAATATTGCCTTTATTTCATGCTGGGTGGAAAGACATTCTTTACTCCATCTGAAGATCTCTTTGTTGTTTAGAAGTGAGGATTTGGAATTTCTTTTACTTTCCATCTTTAGTAAGTGGAAATCTTTCCCAGGAGAATGTAGGAGTGACAAACTTGCTGTTTTGGTTTCAAACTATGTTTTTCAAGAATTTGGTAATGATATTAAATTTGATATTTTTGTCCTTCCAAGAGGTTCAAAGCACCTAATATGGTAGATCTAGATAAGCCACCACTAAAAACTGTCTCTTTAGTTTCATAAGCAACTATAAAGCCCTCCTATGTTGCCTTTCATATGATTTATTTTTATTTATAGCATAAACAACTTTATGTAAAATTATGCCAGCCAAGATTTCATATGATTAAAGCTGAAAAGTAAAAGAAAATCCTGGTCCTCACTTCCAAGCTTAATAAAGAGATTCATAAGTAGTAAAGAATGTGATTCTATATCCAGCACAAAGAAAAAGCAATCTTCTTGCAGCAAAGAATTCTTTCAGAAAGTGGAAAAGAATAGTCTTCTGCATTTTTTCGGAGAAAACAATTAAGTTAGGAATCTTTACGATTTGCTAGTATTCTTTGCATTTTGCTATTTTCTGTGCTCTCTTTTGCTTCCATTGTTCTATCTCCGTTCTGCTACTGATATAGATCCTCTCACCTGTTTTCACTTTTCTACTGATTTGTTTCATTACTTAAATTGAATCACAAGTTCTTTGCTTCGCTCTCTTGTGATCTAAAAACAGAAATCCCAGGAAAAAACTCTATCACTCTTAAATAGTTTGTTGTCTGCTTACAAGAAAATTGAAGCAAAAACTTGCCCTACTAGTATCAGATACTTGAAGGTAACATAATTTATTTCACCTCTCTGAATTTTCATATGCAATATAGTAATCTAAGAAACAATGAAGATAGTATATCTGCGTTTAAAATTCCTTGATTTAGTTTGTTGTTTGAGTTAATATTAATATTCTCTTTGTTTTTTACAACAAAATTAACAGAAGAAAATTGTAGGTTTGTTGTCAGAAATGCCGAATTTTTATAATCACATTTGAATTAATATGTATACTTGTTTAAAAAATAATGCACATGTCTTTTAATTACTGCTTGTTGTGCTTTATATAGGAGTGAAGATCCATTTCGATTACTTGCTTTGGTTGGTTCCTTTCCTAAAGGTAAGTTGAATACACGTCTTTTAATTTGAAACTCAATTTATTACATTCTATTCGAACCCAACACTAATACACCATATCTATCTGGTGCCTTAAATTTTATAATCACTTTTGAATTAATATATAGTTTACACTTATTTCATTTATCATCCACATTTTAATTTTGACAAGATTTTAGTAAATTCTTCACAATCTAAGTAACATTATCCTAGAATTTTTTTTTTTTTTTTTTTTTGGGGAGTAATTGGCCCTGTTATTTGAGGGTGGGTTGGGTAATTTATTTTATAGGGATATTTTAATAAATTTATTTTGTGTAGTAAAAAAAGAAATCCCCTCAACATAGTTCACTAAACAACAGTGAAGCTCAATAAATATGATCACGTACAGACTTGGCTTTAACTATACTCTTATAATTAATTTTTAATAATAACATTAAATCTAATTTTTAATAAGAAAATGATTTAATGATTTATGTTAATCCACAATTCAACATTTTAATTACTGGTTGTGCCTTATGTCGGAGGAAATATCGTACCTTACTCTGGTTGGTTCCTTTCCTAATTCCTTATATAATTAATTTGTCAATCTATTCATCGTACTTATTTAGTAATTCTGTTTTGTACAGTTTTCTTTTTATAGAATATAACAATAATAAATTAGGATAAAAAGAATATAACTATTAATTGAAAGAGAAATAAAAAATTAAGGAAAGCGAATGATAGGAGTGTATTACAAATATTGATACAATACTCATTTTATTCCAAAAATAAGATGTATCATATTCATTTCAACAACTTTTTTAAGAATATGAATTCATAAATTCAACAATTTTGAATTGAAGAATCTATCATTTCTATAAAACTTCATATAATTTTAAAATTGAATCATACTTTATCAGTTGAATTGAAATCAATGCGCTCAAGTTTGTTCGAAATCTTTCATTAGAAAAGCTAGAATTGAGTCATACTTTATCAGTTTTTGTGTTTACGTCTCATTCACTCACTGTTTTCAGTTGAGAACTCAAGTGGTAAGAGGCGTCCCCAACCCAACTGGCTCCCAGTTGGTCACAAGGAACAAAACCTTGGGGCTGGGTTCTAGACTAATCTCGCCCGCTCCAAGGACAATACCGGACTGTGGCAGGGCCGAATACCTCCACAAAGTGGTAAGAGGCGTCTCTCTTCAAGGAACAAAACCTTTAGGTCCTGGGTTCGAGACTAACCTCGCCCACCTAGAGGACAATACCTTGGACCCATGGTCCTCAACACCCTTCAAGGGCGAAATTTTTCCTACAATATGACTTGTTAATTTTCAGTGTTGGGCTAGGCATGTTTGAGGATGTTGAAACTTTAGAAGATGCAAGAAATAGGGTTCATAGATTGACCGATGAGCTTAAGGATAAGAGTCTATCAATGGAAGATGGAAAGAGACGGGTTACAATCCATGATTTAGTCCGGGAAGCTGCTGCTTCATTGGCCACCCAGAATCAGACAGCTTTCTACTGGAAAGAAAATACTAAAGTGAAAACATGGCCTGAGAGAAATCATCTCCACAAGTGCAAGCAAATCTTACTCAACCGGTGTTATATGCCTTCCCTTCCAGAAAAACTGGAATGTCCAGTGCTACAACTACTTGTATTAGATAATGCAGGTAGCTATCAGCAAATGCCTGATTCTTTTCTTGATAAGACCAGAAATCTTATAAGTCTTGGATATAGGTGGCATGGACTGTACTCCAAAACCACCAACAAGCCTTGGTTTCTTGAAAAACCTTACTGTGTTATACTTGTGTATATGCAACTTGGAAGATATAGCAATGGTTGGTGAGCTCATAAACTTAAAAATCCTTGGCTTTTACAGATCAATCCTCCGAGAACTACCAAGAGAAATTGGAAACCTCCATCAATTGAGATTGTTGGTTTTGGGTAATTGCTACAATCTTGAAGTGATTCCGTGCAACGTTATATCAAACTTGACTAGCCTAGAAGAGTTGTGTCTGGGAAGCTTTGTCAATTAGGAGGTTGAAGTTGAAGGAAAGACGAATGCAAGTCTAAATGAGGTGGGGGCATTGAAGCTTCATTTGACATATATAGACTTGTACGTTCCAGATGCTAAGGTTTCGTCGGTGGACTTGTTCTTTGAAAACCTAGTGGATTTGGGATGATGTTTATGATTCTTTTTCTGAGTCCAAAACATTGAAACTCAAACTCAAAAGGAGCATTCAATCAGAGCATGGAATCAAAATTATACTGAAACAAGTTGATGATTTGTCCTTAGACGAGCTAAATGGTGTCAAGGATGTTCTCCATGATTTGCATGGGAATGGTTTTCCTCGACTAAATCATCTCACGGTACAAAACAACGGTAAAATTGAAAGTATAGCAACAAGCTCAGGCAGTCCTCTTTGTGCTTTCCCCAACTTGGAGATATTGTCTCTTTGCAATCTAAGCAATTTGGAGCACATATGTCATGACTCCCTAACACAGGAGTCATTTTCTAAACTAAGAGTCATTAGAGTCCGAACATGCCACAGATTAAAATGTCTCTTGACAAGTTCTATGTCTAAAGCCCTTGCCAGTCTTGCTGAAATAGAAGTTACATTATGTGACCTCTTAGAAACACTGGTGGTCTCAGAAGGAGCAGAGTATTCTAAATTGCGCTCTCTGACAATGGAATGGTTACCAGCACTCATCAGTTTCAGTTCAGGTGACGCTGAACAGATTGACGAAGGAGACAACCCTTCTTCTTTCCTACGGGCTCCACTTTTCAATGAGAAGGTAAAAACTCTGAAAATTATTCCAAATTAGTTAATAGCCATTTAGTCCATAAATTGATGATTATAAGAGGGAAAAGATGTCAAACATACATTAATGATGTTTATATCTAATTTTAAAGATTTTACAAAACCAAATGCTTGTAATCATTGCTGCAAACTTTATCTAATAGGATAAGATTTATTGTTTTTGTTGTCATTCATTATATATATATATATATATATATATATATATATATATATATATATATATATATATATATATATATATATATATATATTATTTAATGTAATATTGTATATATGTAGGTCTCATTCCCTAAATTGGAGACATTGATAATTAGGATGGTTGGCTCAACGACAGTTATTGCACAATCCTTCTGCAAACTAAAGATGATTGAGATATATAATTGTGAGAATTTAGTAACCATCTTTCTTGCATCTATTGTTAGAAATTTGCATAATTTAGAGACTTTGACGATCCGCAACTGCAATTCACTAGAGGTTATTTTTGAACTCCAAGAGCCAAATGATAAAATGTCATCCACTGGGAAGAGAATTCAATTAGAAAGTCTGTCCAGCTACCAAAACTGAAGAAGATATGGAATAACCCATACCTTCAACGGATTTTCAACTTCAAAAATTTAGATCTATTCAATCAAGTCAAGATTCTCCTGCTCTTACCTTTAAGTGTACTAATATTATTGTGAATTTATAATTAACTTTGATAAAGAGTCTTTTTTGGTAGAACAAATTTTGATTCATAAAAGAAAATCATTAGATTAATTTATATAGGACTTATTTTTTCCCCGTAAGATTTGAATTCTTTGGAGTACACATTGTATTATAGAACTAGAATAATATGTGATCCTTTTCCTGTAAGACACATATATTCTCATTTTACATATTTTTATTTATCACATATCAATGTGATCCTTTCACTGAGTATTTATTTATTTAGTACTGTCGTGTCATTTTTCAATTAAACCCCGGTTATATTGATCTTTTGATTTCCAATTATGTCTCAGTTTGCTTTTCCATAACAGGGAAATATGGACATTATAACCAGTATTGCGCAAATAATTGCTCAGTACACGGTTGCCCCAGTTGCACGTCAAGTGGGTTACCTGATTTTCTTTGGCAGAAATATGAAGAACCTCAAAACCCGAGTGGATGAGCTGCTAAAGGCCAAAGAGAGGGTGGAACATGATATTAATGAAGCAACACGGAACGCTCATGAAATTGAAGCTGATGTGAAGGACTGGTTCAAACAAGTGGATGAAACAGTTGAAGAAGCAAAAATGATCTATGGAGATGAAGGCAAAGGTTCTTGCCTACATTTGTTGCAGCGTCACCAGATCGGCAGAAAAGCTTCAAAGATGGCACAGGAAATAACAAAGATACAGACACAAGGCAAATTTGATCGGGTTGGTTACCCTGCTACCCCACAAGCTTTGAGGATTGCAGATAGTGTAAAAGACTACATGGCCCTTGAATCAAGGACAAACATTATCAATGAAATTATGGAGACGCTGCAGGATAGCAGTATCCACACAATTGCAGTATGGGGGACAGGTGGTGTAGGCAAAACTACACTAGCCAAAGAAGTTCGAAGGCAAGCAAAGGAAAAGAACTTGTTTGGTGCTGTGATTATGACAACCATAACTGATAAACCAAATGTGGAAGAAGTTCAAAAGGAAATTGCAGATTCCCTGGGTATGACATTTAATGTGAGCAGTGAGAGGGGAAGAGCAGACGCATTGAAGCAGAGAATAAAGAAAGAGAAAAGCATTCTTGTCATAGTTGATGATATTTGGGAAGGATATGAATTGGAACGTTTTGGAATTCCACTGGGTAATGAACACAAGAGATGCAAATTATTGCTAACATCTAGAAATCTGGATGTATTAAAAAGTGAAATGAGAATTCATAAGGATTTTGACCTAGAAGTGCTAGAAGAAGATGAGGTTGGGAGTTTATTTATAAATATGGTTGGAGATGTTATGGAAGATCCTCATAAGCAAGCCATCGCTACTAAAATAGTAAAGCTGTGTGTAAATTTACTTATTTTGATTGTTACTGTTACAAAGACATTGAAAAATAAAGAATTATATGCTTGGAAGGATGCCTTGCAAAAAGTGTATTCAGCTGTGGAACTAAGTTACAATAGCTTAGAAAGCGAGGAGATCAAGTCACTCTTCTTGCTTATTGCCCTTGCAGGGATGTCTCATTTCTACAAGTATGACTTGTTAATTCACTGTGTGGGGCAAGGAATGTTTAGAGATGTTGAAACTTTAGAAGATGCAAGAAATAGGCTTCACACATTGACCAATCAGCTTAAGGAAAAGAGTCTATTAATTGAAGATGGAAAGATAGGGGTTGTAATCCATGATTTAGTGAGGGAAGGTGCTGTGTCGTTGGCAACCCAGGATCAGACAGCTTTCACCACGAAACTTTATTCTGAACTTAAAGAATGGCCAGAGAGGGATCGTCTCCACAAATGCAAGCAAATCTTCATCAATTGGTGTTATTTGCCTCCCCTACCAGAAAAACTGGAAAGTCCAGAGCTACAATTGCTTATACTAGATAGCGCATTTTTCTATCTGCAGAGGCCCGATTCCTTTTTTGATGAGACTAGAAATCTTAAAGACTTGGAAATAGGTGGCATAGATTGGACTCCAAAGCCACTAACGAATCTTGGTTTCCTGAAAAAACTTACTGTATTATACTTGTTCAAAGGCAAATTGGAAGACATAACAATAGTTGGTGGTGAGCTCACAAACTTACAAATCCTTAGCCTTTCTAGATCCATTATCCGAGAACTGCCAAGAGAAATTGGAAAGCTCCGTAAATTGAAATTGTTGGATTTGGATGGTTGGCGCAATCTCGAAGTGATTCCACGCAACGCCATATCAAAACTCACAAGCCTAGAAGAGTTGTACATGGGAAATGGCTTTGTCAATTGGGATGTTAAGGTTGAAGGGAAGACAAATGCTAGTTTGAATGAGCTGGAGGAATTGAAGCATCATTTGAGAGCTATAGACTTGAATATTCCAAATGCTGAGGTTTGTAGGCGGACTTGTTCTTTGAAAAACTACAATCGTTCAGGATTTTTATTGGAGATGCGTGGATATGGGATCAAAATATTCATCAATCCACTTATGAGTCCAAAACATTGAAACTCAAGTCAGAGCCTGGGATCAAAATGATGTTGAAACGTGTTAATGATTTGTCCTTGTCCTTAGATCAGTTGAATGGTGTCAAGGATGTTCTCTATGATTTACATGAGAATGGTTTTTCTCTACTAAATCATCTCACAATACAACACAACAGTGAAATTGGGAGTATAGCAACGAGCTCAGGCAGTCCTCTTTATGCTTTCCCCAACTTGGAGACGGTGTCTCTTTACGATTTAAGCAATTTGGAGCACATATGTCACGGCTCTCTAACACAGGAGTCATTTTGCAAACTAAGGAGTGTCGAGATAAAATATTGTGAGAAATTGGTGACCATTTTTCCTGCATCTATTGTTAGAAATCTGCAAAATCTAGAGACTTTGATAGTCGGTTATTGCAATTTAGTGGAGGTAATTTTTGAATTCCAAGAGCCAAATGATAAAATATCATCCACTGGAAAGAGAATTCAATTGGAAATTCTAGCTTTAGACCACCTACCAAAACTGAAGCAGATATGGAATAACCCATACCTTCAGGGGACTTTCAACTTCAAAAATTTAAAGACAGTGTACGTTGAAGATTGTCCAATGCTCAGCTATGTCTTTCCATCTTCATTGGCCAACGATTTACGGCAGGTGAAGGCTCTTATTACTATTCAAAACAGTCCCTCAACAGATCCTTTTGAACAAAAAGGTACGAACTATGATTCCATTAACTTCATAAACAACTTCCATATTATCATGAATAATATTATTATCTTGAGCGTTCGTACATACAAGAGGCTGTAGTCTAATTCTTTTATATTGCAGATTGACCTATCTTGCAGGTGGGAACTGATCTTCTCCAAGTTATTATATACTTCGTTTTTTCCTTGATGATTTCCTTAATTTGAGAAGGCACAATTTCACGGATATTAATTCATCAGCTTGTCGAGAGCTGTTGTGACTTTGTTCTGTTATTGAGTTAAGCATGGATTTGGTGTGTGAAAAAATGTGTTTATCCCTATAGCACCCTCTACCATTATTCTTCAACAACTGTATTTGATTTGTGAGATGTTATGTTATTATTGTGTTTGTGCATGTACTAGTAATTTAAGAATATTGATAATTGGGGTGAGATTTTTTTTTTAAGTTAGTATTTTTTATAATTGTTGATATAAAAATTTTTTTTAAAAGAATAAAAAAAGTATTTAAATCTTTATGCAAAACAAAGTGTTCTAATCCTTGACAACACAAACTGCATTTGAGATGTGTATGGGGTCAGGACAAGATTTGCATGCAACCATTAATGGTTGCCATCCACTAACGTGCCTTTTACTTGATCTGGTTTATAAGTAAAGCTTAGCCAAATTAAAGAAAAAGACAAGGATTGATAATTTGACAAGAATTCAGCCAAGAACTAAGAGTATAGTACACTTTTTATACTCAGCATCAAATTTGTAAAATCATCGTGTGAAAGGGAATTCAAATTACAAGTATTATTTATTATGTTTCTGCTTGTTAATTTAATCAAAATAAAAAGATTCTATTTGGTAATTAGGATATTTATTAGCTTGAATTAATACATATATAAAAGATTAAATCTAACTAAACCCACTAGCACTAATTGTCAGATGCAGTCGTTCTAATTGATTAAAATTTATTAATTAATTTAGTCTATTTACTTATGACAATTAAGTATAAAAAGGATCAATTAATTTTATAACAGTTACATGTATTTCAAGTTTAATTAATAACAGAATTAATTATGTATTAGCTTTTACACTTCTAAATCAAATTTGATCCTTCCTAAAACACTTAAGTTAATATTAATTATGTCACATTCTCATCTTATCTATGATAAAAAAATAAAAATCACATACACTCATTCTAATTTATTAAAATCTATTAATTAAGTTGGTCTATTTACTTATGAAATTAAGTACACAGAAAACCAATTATTTTTATGAAAATTACACGGATTTCAAGCATGATTTATAAACAAACTTTGTCTCTCCCTCAATGAATTAAAGCATAAAAGTATCTTAGGGTGTAAAATATAGTTAAATAAATACTAATAAGAAAACTAGAGCTAAAATTATACTTTATTAAAATCTGAAGCTATTGATCAACACTTTTATCAATAATTATCTCTTGCCATTTATTTCATAAATGCACTTATGAAGATTTCAACTCTAAAATTGAAAGCATAGCCTATTCACAATGAAGACAAATGAAACAGAGAATATTATTTAGCGGTTGCTTTTGGAACCCTCTTTTAAAGTCAATGAATTATTCTACAGTGTAATTATCACTCAAAGCATGTATCCAAAAGTTGCAATCAATTGCATTCTTTTTTATTTTCTTTTCTTTGAGATGAGTACGTAGACCCATTTTCTTTAGTTTCGGAAGCAATCATTCAATTAAATAATATACTTATCAAAATTTGTTTCTTTCACTGATTTGGTTTTAGCTATTAGCTAACACGTAAATAGCTTACCATCTTGACAAATATTGCCGAATCATCCTTTCCCTCGTTTAGTTTCCCTACACATACGTTGTTCCACAAAACCAAGTGCTCTAGCTAGCCAGCAAATGTGTTATGGATTATGGAACGTTAACAGACAACCATGCACGCACATTTTCATAATGCGGCACAACAAAAGCTATTCAACAAAATGACAACAATACATACCTGAGTTGGATGGCGTTGATGCATATAAGGAAGACTTTGAGAGATTGTCAATTTGCAAATGAATTGGAAAGCTATATAAGATAATGCATGCTTTATTAAGTGGATGGCTAGTAAAATAGTTGAGTGTTGAATATAATTCCACCCAAATGCTAGTAGAATCATTTACTTCAAGACTAATGCTAAATATTCTGTAATGCTGATTATTATACTACTACGACTACAAGTTATACACTTCATGGAAAACATATATGCATTCCATTATTGCCGGCTGCTACACTTTCCATTTGGCACTGCTGAAGCTGCGATTTTGGACCTTCTTTGAGCTTCCATTCTATCAAAAACTCTAATAACCTAGCTGGCAATAGATCTATCATGACCAAATTTATTGCAATTAACATCTTCCTTGTTTATCTCTATAAATTAGGTTTGATTCCCATGTCATATTGCTTATTCTATATGGCAAGGATGATCTCTTCTACTGCCACCGCCTTGCTCTTCTTTCTGGCCATGGTGGCCACCGTCTCCGGCCTCAACGAAATGGAGGTCCTTGGGATGGCCCAAAGCCAGGTTATCCAAGCCAGAAATTGGATGGAAAGCTCTGTGAGCTTTAAAGAAGAGCATATGGGTCAAGGAGCTGTGGCCTTTAGAGACTGTGATAGGCTCTATGGTGATAGCCAGTTCCGGCTCTCTCAGATGCTGACCAAGGAGAGTACCCATACGAGAGACGATGCACGTACTTGGCTAAGTGCTGTGATGACAAACCAAATAACGTCTATGGATGAATGAAAGAAAAGGAATATGATCATGATGTGGGAAGAAACCTAACTACTTTGCTAGCCATGGCCATTGCTTTTAACAACAGTAGGGGCAATGAGAAGAGTAAGTAATTTTTTTCCTTTTTTTTTTGTGTGAAAATTAAAATACACTTGAATTAATGATCACTTAATCTATACATTAATATTATAAAGAAGTCCCTAAATAAGGCTAATTAGACATGCCACGTCATCAACTTAATATTTAATTTACATTAATTATCTAATTAAAAATCAGCCATTATCTAATTAAAAGAAATAATTATCTAATTTTAAGGAAAAAATCACAAAAAATAAACGAAATTATCATAATCATCAATTGTTAACGTAAATAATTAAATGAAAGAGTTGAGATAGAAAGCGTAATTAATGCAAAATCCATAATACACCACCGAAGAGTATATGATAGTTTAAAAACACAAATTGTAACTTATATTTTAAAAGCAATAACGCATAAAAAAATCTATCATTAATAGGAACGAAATTAATCTCAAATAATATTCAAAAATAAAAAAAAAAAAAAGCCTAAGATTAGGATATTACACTGTAATCATTTTATTTTCAATTAAATATTAACTTTTCCGGTTATCTATATTAATATATAATTACTATTAATTAATTAATCATTTTATTTTCAATTATCTAATAATTTTATTTTATTAATTGACTTTATAATTCCTTTTTCGTTATTAGAAATCACTTCTTATTTTAATTAATTAACTATTTTATTCTTAAGTTACGGATTTTTGGTTAAATGGTAATTAGTGTTAATAATGGGAAATAGTAGTTGTGGAGTAACAATGAGGTTTCAAACGCACTACCAATTTAAAAAGAGCATAACATGGCAATTACATTTACTGTGATTTACTTTGTTTATTTTTCTCTATCTTTATTGTTGGCCTTCTGAAACTTCATTCTCATACCAAAAAGAAAAAAAGTTATATTTTCTATTGCATCTACAAGGTATTTTATTATTTCATTTTTTTAGTAGATATTGAATAGAGTTGTGATATTCCGTTTAGATGATGGTTTTTTATATAAAACTACTGATGTTTGATAGTCATTGCTTATATAGAATTTTATGTTTGTTGGTATAGCTTTTCTTTGCTTATTATGATGTCATTTTTTGTTTTGTTTGCAGAATTTTTTAGTTTAATTATTGAAAACATTATTTTGAAAGAAAGAAAAAACTCTTTTTGTGTTTTACTTAGAGGCACTTGGTTTAGTATAAAAAAAAATTCTTTTTTTTTTTTCTTTTATGTGTTGCAAGAATAAGTCTCTCTTTTACAAAGTTTTGTTTTAAATTTTATTTATGTTTTATTGATTAAACTATGAATAGAATAACATTTACATTTGAAAATATGATAATGAGATTTTTTTAAATATTAAAATACATTATAAAACATATAATCCGCAGCGTAGCACGGAAATTAAATCTAGTTACCATAAGATTAATAAATAAATTATTAAATTTACATAATCATCATTTAAGTATTTTTTAACTAATATTTAATATCTAACATCACATTGGACATTAATCAATTAATTTAAAATTAAGCTGAAATCATCATTAAGTGTGTATATATGATAATTATTTTCCCATTTCATTTTCGAAAGTGTATATGCAAATGGTAGCAAGTCTGCATATTCTGCAATGCTATTCATTTTTCTTAAAATCTCAATCCTTTTGCGTTTGTTGTTTTTGTTTAATTGTGTAGGAAAACCATTACTGGAGGAAGGGTCAAAAGGAGGCCTGTTAGGATCATGGGAGCCAGCAGGGTCCAAGGCAGACTTCACGGTGGCACAGGATGGTTCGGGCAGCCACAAAACAATCAAAGAAGCACTCGATGCTTTGGCTGCAATGGGTCATAACCGTCCACCTCGAGCAGTTATCTATGTGAAATCAGGAGTATATAGTGAGAAAGTGCTGATTTCAGAAGCAATGAATAATGTGATGCTTCTTGGTGATGGCATAGATAAAACAGTTGTTACTGGTGACAGAGATATAGCTAGTTCTGGTTCCACTTTATCTTCATCTACAGTTGTTGAGTATGTCTATATATAGCTTAAAATTTTGTTCATGTTATCATGTAACTATTAAAAAAATTGCTTTTAATTTGACTCCCTTATATTTTATCTAACATTTTACATTTAATATCTGATTTTACATTTTACATTCAAATGTAAAACATACTATATGCCTCAATCAAACCTTATAATAGTATTTTACAAATTGTTTGCTAAAAAGGAATTATTTATTGGGAGATTTGAACATAACTTTTATAAATAAAATAATTCAATCTTTACTAATTAAATTAATTTTTATTTGTTTAAAAAATGTTATTTAACAGAAACATAGGTTTAAATTCTTATGAATTAATATTGATCATACACATATGGATTAAACTATAATTGGTTAATAACTAATTGTTGAACATAAATATACATATGATTTTTGTTTTTCTTTTTTTGTACATGTTTGTATCTTGCATTTGTAAGTCTTCACATATATATATATATATATATATATATATATATATATATGTGTGTGTGTGTGTGAGATAGGGATTCCCTTCTTTTTTTTCCCCCTCTTTTTCCAATCATGGGCCACTACCAATTGAAAAGGACTACTGATTGCAATTTATATTGCATGGCAGATATATCTGGGGATGGTTTTTGGGCAAGAGACATCACATTTGAAAACACAGCAGGCCCTCATAAGCACCAAGCAGTTGCCCTAAAAGTTAGCTCAGACAAATCTGTCTTCTACAAATGCAGCTTCAAAGGTTACCAAGACACTCTATACGTTCCTTCAAATCGACAATTTTACCGCGAGTGCCAAATTTACGGCACTGTAGATTTCATATTTGGGGATGCTGCAGCAGTTTTCCAAGACTGTGACATACTTGTAAGAAAACCAATGCAGGGTCAATCCAACTTCATCACTGCACAGGGAAGAGACATAAAAGATGAACCCACTGGTTTTGTCATCCACGGGTGCCGGGTTAGGCCTGCTTCTGATCTTTCCGCAGATTCAGGTTCATACAAGACCTACTTGGGCAGGCCATGGAAGCAATATTCTAGGACTGTTTTTTTGAAGACAGAGTTGGATGGGTTTATTGACCCAAAAGGGTGGACGGAATGGGAAGGAAGCTTTGCACTTTCAACGTTGTTCTATGGGGAGTATATGAACACTGGAAGGGGCGCATCAACCGGGAATAGGGTTAATTGGCCTGGTTTTCATGTGCTTGGAGAAGAAGAAGCTAGGGTTTTTACTGTGGGTCGTTTTATGGATGGAGATTCATGGATTCCTTCAAGTGGGATACCCTATTGGGGTGGACTTTAGGGAGGGAAGGTGCTGTCCTATTTATATATGCTAAAATTCAAGTTGAACAACTGGCTATAAATTAAGTAGAAAACTATACAAATAATATAAGGGCAACCACAAACTTATGCCCAGATAGGATTGATATGCAACATCTTGCGTATGAAACAAGAAAGCAAAACAATATTCCCTGATGATATTTGTCTATTTTTCCAAATCAAAATAGAAATGAGATGCATGATATTTGTATTCAATAAATATAAGCCATTCGAGTATATATTCAAGTGAAGAATTGTGAAAATATTAAAGAATTGAAATTCAATCTCATGTTTGTATATAATAATATAATATTCATGAGAAAACATTATATAGATTATAAGATTCTTGGGGAAGATAATATTTCAACGTTAAAATTATAATGAAAAATACAAGAAGGACAGAAAAAAAAGAAGTTAATTTGCGCGCCAGGTAGGGGTCGAATCTATGCCTTTCTGCTTAGGAAACAGACGCTCTATCCACTGAGCTACGGGCACCCGCTGATTTTGCAATGTCAAGATATATAATCAATAAATTTTCTCTAATCATTTCCACTACACTTTTCGCACTATTAATGAATATAAAATTGAAAACCTAAATTATATCACGATGCAGATTGGTGTGATTTTTAGAATTTTATAAACTAAATCACTTAATTTATAAGCAGTGAAATTTGGTTCAGATTTCATAATTTCAAAAAAAAAAGAACAAAGTCTAACCAAAACTAGATCATTTAATTAAGAATGATTTGGTTGAAATTTTTAATGCCTCAAACTCAAAAACCATTTATAGGATTTCTTACAAATTATCACCAACAAAATCTTCACATAGATTCGAACTCATTTATGTTCTTGGATGTAGTTTTGATTCTTACAAACTATATTAGCATTTTGTTGGCACGTTTCTAACATTTAATCAGCAGTATGTGACATATCTCAATAGCACATTCTTTCTTGTTTTTATTTTAGTTTGACAATGTTTATGCCATTTTATTTTGGTTTTTGAAGGGTTCAAAACCACAAATAGAACATAAGTCAATTTTTACCTCTCTTATTTTTTTTATCTTTTATTTTATTTTTGTTTATAATTTTTATCTCTATAAATAATTAATACATACTGAATATACTTATCTGTGCAAAATAATATTTTCTTTAATATTTTTCTTAATGTACTTCTTAAATAACCAACAAAATGTAATTCAATTGATAAATAAATTAAAGTTTTTCAATTGAAAAAACCTCTACAATACCAGAGGATCGAACTTACAACAGAAATGACTTTTCCATAAATTGTAGTCTAAAAATTGTTAATGCACCACTCAAACCTCAAACTCATTCTCACTTATACTTCCCGCTCAAGTTATTCAGAACGAGACCAAAATGGGCATAACGATTTCAATATAAAGTTTAGAGGACTAAAATGTACAACAAACCTGGCAACGCAGTAGAAAACTCAAAAGCCAGATGACTCAACCAAGGAGGAATATGATGCATTCTCATCCAACTCTGCAGGATTCTTACGAATGGTCTTGCTTGATGCTCCATCACCATTCTTGGGAAGTGACCCCACCTCCAAACCTAGAGTATCATACAATTCCAATCTCTGTTGTTTGGCTAAATCCAAGTCACCATCCCAGCAAGTCTCAGAAATAATTTCAAGTGCTTTCTCAATCTTATCTTCTGCCACAAGATTCCCATTTTGCAGGAGAACAAGGTAAACTTGTTCAGCCGAAGCTTTCCGAATCTGTTAACAACCAAAAATGAAATCTGAGAAGCTAGGAAGCAATAAATGAAAAAGATTTCAGATTTTAGAAGCCTTTTAATCTAGAAACAAGATGCCAGTGCGAATTGGGAGAGCAATATTGAAGATTGAGAATCACCTTAGGATACCGATGAACAAGGAAAGTAAGAAGGTGAGAAAAGGCCCTCATGTTGATCGGTTCCTGCACTGAAGCTACGTATCCAAGTATTGCAATACCAGCATATAACTTAGAGAAGTCCTTGGACCCCTTCAATTCAGTTGCCAGAGAATCCAAAATACCAGCACAGAAAGTCGAAGTATGAACCTGAAAATTAAATTTACTAATCAGATGTGGTCTCCACTGAAGATACGTAAAGGAATACAGATGACTCATTCATTCCTAACATAATTCCTTATAAAAGAAAATTGATCTTACTGAATATTTTTCAATAAATGTTGCAAATTCACATTTTCACTCACGTAAGACAGATAACCAGCATTACCCATAAAAAATACTTGGATAAATAATCTCTTTCTACATAATTGATACTGGCACAAGTTATATTTAATAGTTTAGGACTTTTTCTTTTTTTTTTTTGTGAATAGCTTAAGATCTTAGAGTTATATTGAAGTGTATCTTCTTTTATTTTCATTTTTTGGCCGAAAAAGATTAAACTGGGGCAAAATACCATTCATATGATTGCCCCAATTATTTGACCGGTAAAATATGCAGGACAAACAAATAAACTTGAACATACTGTGACTTTGTAAAGTATTATAGCGCAAATACTGTGCTTCTGCTTTCCAACATTAAGGAAGTTTGTCTTAGATTTTATATTTGGTTTTCATGTATAAGCAGAAAACAAAATCATTACTGTTAAAAGCATGTTTAAACTGGAAAAGTTCTCAAAACTAAAGGAAGTTAAAGGACCACGTATAGTTGCCAAAGTGTGTCTGCATGCTCTAGATAGATGTTTCTGGATTGCGTAGAAAGCTTCTTTCTCTTATATCTTTTTCTCATCTTTTCATATATAGAGACTATTGAAAATAGGAAATATCAGAGCAACTATTCACCTACTGACGGTAGTTTTTCTCTTTAAAAGAGAGAGAGAGAGAAAGAGAGATGACCTCCATATTCACGAATATCTTTTTGCTGAACAGAATCTCAATAGTCTGGAAAAAAAAAGGAGTTCGTTAATATATCAGAGCTTCAAAATAAAATGTTAAAGGAAAACTGGTATAGTCCTGTACGCATTCAACAGACAACCGAGGAGGTATACAACAAGTAGTAAACATACAATCTACCAATATCCTACCTCCATCATCCTGCATTAATGCTATGCTGTAAAACCTTCACAGAGGAGCCACAAGCACTGTAGGCAGCCCTTTGAAGTTTCAACCCCACTAAGTCATCAACATTAAGGAAAATCTAATATTCTTGTGGTACATCACACCATTTAGGACGGCATTTAGGCTTTAAGTGAAGATTAAAAAACACTTTCTTTTTTTTTTTTTTTTTCCAGAACTTGTATGGACCATCTATCCATTTTTTTTCCAGCGAACACTATTTCCATTAAATATTAGCCAAAAGCTACTTCAGGAGGATGTTTTGAATCTGCACAACCATTTGCAGTTTACGAGAATGAAGCACAAAAGCAGTCAAGAGCACTAACGTTATACTCAAAATTCTGGTTTCTCCCACTAACGAAAAGTCTAGATAGTATAAAGAAGTATACAATCTTTTCAATTTCCAGTTATAAGCAGCAAGAACAGCTAATCTTTTATGAAGAAAGCCAATTACCTTCAAAGTGGGTATGATAACCCTGTCACATTTCTTGTATTGTTGGAGAACCCACAAGATGTCAACTGATAGCATGTACTCCCTCGACATCCTTGTAGCAGGATCTTCAGATTCGGCCCTTTGTAGATAATCTAACAGTGCTGAGAGCGATGCCCTCTTTAAAGAATCTTGCAAACCACCGATAGATATAACCAAGCCTGATAGCACATATCTACTGTAACAGCTAAATTGAAGTAACATCACAAAGCGTGGATATGAGTAGGTAGGAACCTGCAACAATGTGTTATGTCTGTCAATGAAAAACTCCATACTTAAAACCTCATTAAATGATTGAATAAGCTCTAATACTTACTGCCCATTTTCTCTCTGCTTCCTTTGGAACAATTTCTTCTAGCTTTTCCCTGAAAGGAATATAGACCGCCTGGTTGTACAAAATTCTGTGGAGAACATTGGCAGCTGCTTCTCTCAGTTTATCCATCTTCTCCACAGCTTGTTTACATATTCCTCCAACTAAACTAGTACAAAGTTTTTCGTCAAATAATGGGAAGTCTTGGTTGTTCTTAAGTATTTCATTAGAAGACTGCTGCGTTTCAGTCAAAAACACCAAGTCTCTCTTACAGAGCATATAGGTACAACGCTCAAGGCCATCTAAAGCAGCCTCACGAACCCATGAACCCACATCACCTCTGTTATCAACAGAATAGTCATCAAGAGCTTTTAAAAGAGTCATCATCACCTCATTCTTTATCAGAAGAAAGAGTGATAAGTCATCATCAATCAAAGGGGTAGCAGAATCTTCTCTTTTATCAGTTAATGTCTCACATACTGATATAAGCCCTTTGACAGCATTTACACGTGCTTCAGCATCTCTATCTTCAGGGTTTTCCTGCAATAGGATAATTTTACTCATAACACAGTCGTCAAAACCAATATAATAAAATACATAGCAATGACAACTGTAAAATTCACCTCGACTGTACAACATCCACAAAGCTTCAAGATCACATCTCTCCACCTACTGGCTAAAAACCCATAAGGCAAAATACCTAGTGCCAATGCAGATCCTCTTCTTACAGCTGCATTTGCATCCTTCAACATATTGAGGTACTTCAGTGTCACATCTCCTGTACCTTTATCATCTTTAGCATGCATATATGCTTGGATAAAGTGTTTCAGGGATTTAACAGCAGCATTCTGTTTGTCAAATGATATCTGACTGTATTAGACTATAAATAGTAGACAGAAACGGTAAATTAATGCCAAAAATGAAATTAACAAAACTAGAAGTTCTTTTACTGAAGGACTGGAACCTGTATCTGAGAATTAGGATGTCTCAAATTCTCATTCAAAGTGTCAAGCAAGCTTCTTTTTATCTTTCCTGATAAAGCCACATTAGATATAGATATACATTCAATGAATCGAGAAACAGCTGCACGCATTATCTCTCCTCCCTTTCCACGATAAAGTCGTGCTTTCTCAATAGCAGGAACTACACCAGCAAGACTTTTCTGCTTATCTGTAAATAACAATTTCATAAACATCATATATATTACTTACGTTGATAACATATGCATTCTAGTAGATAACATGGAAATCTTGCATGGATTTGTCACTAGATAGAGAATCTGATGCACCAAGAGTTCAGGATGATTTTACCATGCCCAATCCTTGAGGTGGCTAGCCCCAATAAGAAATTCTAGATTTTTATCTTCAGTCATAATGGTTGATCTGTATCCCACTATCCCCTCAGTTCAAGACTTTTTTCCCCCTATATTCTAATGTTACAAAATGAACTAACTGCAATCAAAATTTTCCAGCAATTTTATTCTTGCGGGTTTCTCGGTGCAAGTTTTGTTTGGAATGAATGAAATCCCTTTCATATCCCCCACAAAAACAACAGAAGGAAATGAACCAATTGATCTGGGAGAAATACAGGTAGCTCAGCAGTTCTGCTGTTCAATGAATTCTAAATGGAAAACCATCATATTAAACTTGTTTTAAAAAGTCAACAGAAAAGGAATCAGAAGCACAGAAGCAGTCTGACCCATCAGTCTCATCCATAGTTGAATAAGTATTAAGCAGTGATAATCTTGCCTCTTTATTTTACATCATTCTTAAACCTGCACAGTTGTTTAACAAACATTCTGTAATGGCCCACATCAACATTTTTCTGTCAAATCCTGACTACACAACTCAACCAGTGTAAGTATAATGAGGAAACAAATGCAAGAGTATCATTTTCCTAGTTAGTCATCGGTGTCAGAGTAATTAAAATATATTCAAGAAATAATTTCTCTCAGGCCAAAATATTTCAATTGCAATCTATTGCACTATACAGAAATCATTTTCTTCAAGTTAAAGGGTAAAACTGAATAGTGCACCAGGTATGAATACTTTTAAGGAAACTGTATTGACATCAGAAGCTAACAATCTTTTTTGGGTTGAAGAAGTTAACAATCTAATATCTTCCTGTTTTACTTCTCTTTTTGGATAGAAGAACCCTATTTTACTTATATAGTAAAAGCACAATCATAAGCCTCTAGAAGAGATTGCCAACCTGAGATAAGAGCAAAATTGCATTGATGTAGAGCTAAAGCAAGTTCCCCTGTCGCTAATGTTGCACCATGGCGCATGCACAGATCAGATGATAGAGTGCAAGGTATTAATTTTCCCATGACAGTGTTTGCAAAATACTCAGGATTGTATTTTACAAGAAGAGAAAGGGCTTCTGCAGCAAGTTCTCGCAAGCCTTTATCCTGAAGATGTAATTTCCAAGTATTCACATGAAGTTCCACTCAAGAAATTGAGCCCAGCAACGACAATAAGAACAACATATCCTACGATAAGTGCTACAATATGGAAGTTATGCTAATAAATATTAAGACTTGAAAACAAGGAACTGTTAGGAATTACTAATAATATCAATAATCAAAATTACAAAGTTTGGAAGGAAATTGTTCACGTCATAGTTCTTTCCAATTTATGATGAATAATTCCTCTTTCCTTGAAAGCAAAAGCAATTTCAAACATGAAATTTTACCGAGCAAGAAGAGATAGAAGAGTAAAATTAGGAGGAATAACTCCTGTTGTGACTCCTAAATGGAAGAAAGTCTCATCTAGCTTCATATTAGTAAAAAGAATGTATATAAATACTAGGAAAAAATACTTTGACACTGTAAACACATATTTTATACATCACAGTATTTAGAACCTTCATACAAGGGTCAAAAGATCAGGACAAGAGTGATTTATGGACTTTTTTAGCAAGTAAACCATGCCACAAGTGTCAAACTGTGAGCATGAGTTCTCAAAGCTTTAAATTTCAATTAAAAAAAAATGAATACTCCATATTTAATATATATATATATATATATATAGAGAGAGAGAGAGAGAGAGGAAATTTTAGCATACCCAGTGACAAATTTTTCTATGCACCAGGTCATCCACGAATGGATAAAGATATCCTTCGTATTGAGCAATGTAGATAGCAACATGAAGATAAGAGTTTACTCGAGAAGAAAGTGAAAAATAATCTGCAGTATTCACTATGTCAATGCCATGTGGATAATTCCCTTGTCTTCCAACATTCTCCTGAAAAGCAGCTGCTGCTGCTCTTCTGCAGTTAACCTAATCATCACATATCAGTTAGTATTTCCATTTTCAGACGAAGCAAAGCTACCGAGAAAATCATAAAAAAATGAATGTCATAGTAAGGGCATAAAATATATCAGTACCTCACGGTCATAGCATGTCACTGTTAGAAGGTGAGGAGCAAGCTGTTCCAAAATATTTCTCATATCCACATGATAATATGCTCGTCCAAATGCCCAACATACATAAGCAGCAGCATCACGTACATGGGATCCAACACTGTGTGGACCTCTTCGGACATCATAATGCAGTGCCTGTTCAGAAATTGTTTAGCATTTCCGATATTGCATGATAGGTATCTCTCAACCATGTGCTCAAGTTTTGAATTGACAAGAGGATGAAAAAAGAACAAATTGATAAGAAGAAATACAGATTAAAAATTCTCATTAGCATGCATTAAAAAAGCAGGAACAGTGCATTTATAGATACATCATTTTTATGCAATTATAAACAACTACAAGAATTCGAAGTTCAAAGCAAATGACCCCACATGTAGATAATACTTTTATTGATCAAAAAACCACCTTTACAACAACTGGAACAACTTTGGGAAGACTGGAAGGTAAGAGCAAGCCTCTACGAGCAAGTTCAGCCAAAGCTAAGCAACCTCCATGCCAAGAACCATCACCCTGAAAATTTTGCTACATGTGAGCTATGACAGTGGTACAAGACATGGTTCATAATAGGGAAATCCTTATGCAATATGATATATAGGCCAATGCATATTGAAACCCAATTAGGGGAATTAGATCAGGGACAACATCAAAAGAAATTTTAACTACCATACCTCACCAGGTGAAAACAGTTCCAAAACAGATGATAAAACCTCATCAGACAGAGTAGATGTCAAGCGTGAAGTTATTCGGCCTATACCTTTTGCTGCAGACCAACGGACAACAGTATCCTGCAACCAAATGTAAACCTATTCAGCAACAGAAGTGATAAAAGGTTAGGGTGAAGAGAATAGCGCCAACTTAAATTGCTCTTATTTGCAAACCCATAACCTAGATTTTTCTATGCTTGCCTAGAAAGATGACTATATAACATGCTAAAGAAAGTGATACAAACAGGAGTTATATCACAGTTTGTTATGATCAGCATGCCTTTAAATTACACAGGGGAGAGGGGGGTAATGGAAGGGAAAGAAATAAAGTATCAGACGACTATAGCAACTACATAAAATCCTAATGCATCAAGCTAATCACCTAGCAAGTTTTCTTCCTTTTTAGAGCACTTACATCCGTTTGATCTAAAAGCTTAAGCCAAGACATCAATTGTGACAGTTATAGCGCTTATGCACTAGCTCACATGAAACCCATCATAAGTTAGGGACATGAACAAAGCACATGCTCACAACAAAAAGATAGTGCAATAAGGATCAAACAGTAGAATATTATCTCAAGTAGTTTTAAATATCATGTCAAAGGACCACTATCATAAGAGCTTAAGCTGTTGAGAAACAGCCCAAGAATTATTTGACGCTTAGTAACTCTAACACAGACAAGTAATACATATTTACACACCTTTGTACATCTTATATCCAGTTCTGTTCACAGGACCAATTGCATCAAAAATTGTACAGATGAAAGTATTATCAGAATGGTTTCACATCTGAGTTGTCCATTTTGCATCCAATCACATATGGGTATTATAAATGGTATTTAAAGAATTTTGACATGTATTCTTTGCATAATGAATAGCACTAGAATAATTATCACAACTTTGAATGGCGTAAAGCATTCCTCTTTACAAACCACCTAGGGAAAATCAGGTCAACCTTTTTCTTCGAGACAAATTATCAATGATTGTATCTAGACATCTCCAAAACATAATTCCAGACTCTTTATTATCTCAATCTTAGCACGCATAACATTCAAAATTTTCTATAAGAATCTCACCCTGTTGACATACCATATCTCTCAAACCAGATAGTATCATCTCAATAATCTCTTCAACAATTTCTGGAACATCCATATCTTCATCTTCTGCCCCATCAACTACTTGTTTTGAGTTGTAGGAGTTGTCACTCGAGGCAAGATTGGATTCATCAATTTTACTGGATGTATTCAAGGAAACCTTTAGTGAGGTGGTTCTTCCCTGCATGGTAAGTTCACAGTCAAGACAAGCCAATGGTGAAAAACAAGTAGCTCCTAAAGTTGCCTATGATGATAAGTGAGGACAATGCATCAAGTGATTTGTTCAACATTGTATTTGAGTAATCCAGCTTATTTTCTTCAAAAAGGGAACCTTAAAGAGGTAGAGAAAGCTACATAGGAAATAGGTACCAAGGAAAGGGATAGAATATCATACCCTGTTTGTATAACATAAGTTCCCAATTTTTATTAAAGCTTTAAGGGAAAAATAAATAAAACTGCAGGAGATAATAAAAAAATAATAATAATATCCATTGTTGAAATTGAATCATGCAAACCAACTAAAAGAGATCATCAGAAGCACTACATACAAACCATGGAAAGGAAAAAAGACTAACCACATAACGCCATGAAGGTGAACGATGAGGAAGGGCAATAAGCCCTATCCGCTGAGTTAACTTTATCAGATACTTGCGGAGCAAAGGACTTCGAACTGCAGTTGATGACTTGAATAACATTGAGGCATCATTCCAAACAACAGAAATTACATCAAGCAAGAGTTTTCGATTGCCTGCCTGCTTACAGAAATTATCCCCTAAGAGATAGAAATATTAAAGGTAACAAAAGCAGTTTAAATGACCACCATGACAAAGGCAGAGGAAAAATTTCTAGGTTGGACAAACTTGTGTCCTCATTAAACTTTTGTCCTCATTTTAAGTTCTGAAGAGAAAGAGAATCTATTTGCATAAAATTCCATTGAAGACTTAAAGTATTAAAAAAAAAATTGCATCTAATAGTATAAATAAAAAAGAATCAAAAGTAAACCTTGAAAATGGCTGCCAGCGTTTCTACAGCACCAAGTAATTGGAAATGATGGAGGATATCTTCTGTGACAGAAGAAAGGACATCATGTGTCCACTCAACAAAGCTGAAGCCATTCAAAATGTTAGTTTAAGCAGAAAAAGTAGCGTTCCACAGACAAATCCATGCATAAACAGAAGGCCTAAACACACTCAAAAGTCATAAATACATAATTGTTGTGGCAATGAAAAAAGTAGACTTTCTTCAAGAAAACTGAACAAACCATTTCTTACATTTATATAAATGAGTCAGAAATCAAGGAAGCAAACCAAGATGTTAGATAGTCCTTGATTGCAATGAAATGAGTTTTACACCTATGATATACACAAAATAATACAAATATTCAACCCAAGTGGAGAGAGGCTACAAGAAAGAAACCTCATAAAAGCCTTTGGCATATCTGGACGAGTAAGAAGCCTTGAGAGCACTAGGGCCGCCATAGTGCGCATAGGCCCAGCAGTTGAGAGGTAATCCTTACAAAATCCTATTATCCTCAAGACTAGGGGAGCAAGCTCAAATTCTTTGAGATCGTTATTGTTGGCAACGCTGGTGTCAACAGTGGAGATATCAAAAGGAACCAATACAAGTATAGACAGCCACAAAAGAATAACACATTTAGCTTCCATCTCTCCTGTGCTTTCCTGCCGTAATGATGTCGCTGAATTTGTGTGATGGCACTTCTCCAAAAGAGACACAGCAAGTTCAAGATCAGAAACTTGATGTGGAAAGAACTTGATCACAGCTTTGTATCCACAAACAGTGACTAACGAATAAATAATTATGCATATTGGCTTAATTATTTCAAGAATTTCGTCAGAAGCTAAACCAGATTCCATTGTGTTTGAACGAACTATATACATCAACGGGGAGACTATGCTCTCAAGATAAGGTTCCAGAAGTTGGCCCTGCTCCTGATACTTATCCATCTGCATACAAGGAAGAAAGTTAAACTTCCTCAAGATGAGAAACATGATCGAGATCCCAAAGCGCATAAGGTGAAGAAATCAATCTAAAAACATTGATTATTTAGTAAACTTCAGCATGAAGAATTTCCTCTTATTTCTGCCACTGCAGAGTAGGTTTATTGATAAATAATTTCCAGCAGTAACCTTTTGAAATTGGATATATCAATTATATTCGTTCATCCAGATTCTGACTCTAATGTAATAGCATGACTAAATTAAACTCCTGCAAATTAGATTTGATAGAACATTGCTAAAACTTCTATTTAAAGTTTATTACAAATTTACAATTATCCAGTAAGGGTCCGAAATGAAACCATTACGAGAGTCATTACAACAAATTGCAGTAGTTAAGCCAATTCTGTTCACAGCTGCTTTTCTTCTAAGTGGGATTTATTCTTTTCAAAATGATAACACATTCAGCTTACAACCACTCCAAATTTTGTCTAATCCACAAATCCCAGAATCAAAAGTTCTGACGACACAAGCAGGCCAAAAGATTTTTTTTTCTTCTTTTGTTCTTTCCCTTAGTTAAGTGGGTCTAAGAATACAGGTTCATTCCACAAAGTACAGCACTTCAATACAAACAAGCAACAATTACAAGCATATCAGCAGCTCCAACTAAAAATACCACAGAAAAAATAAATAATTAATTAAAACGGCAAGGAAATGGCCCCCAGGGCGAGAGATAGTAGCTTACAATGGATCGGATTTTGTGAACAGAGGAAGGGTCAGAGACACGGCCATTTGAAACGATGTCGTCAAGCAGGGACTTGACAAGCTTCCATTCTTGAAGGAAGTACTTCTGCAACACTCTCTCCTTAGAATCATGTTCGTCATCGTCCTGATTAACCACAACCTCCAATTCTTCTTCCTTCTTCACCTTCTCCTCTTCTATGGCCGCCATCGGGAATTCAATTCAGTTCCCGCCTTTCTACTACACTGATCTTCAACACTGCACAAAAAATGGTTCGAAGAGCCAAGCTCTAGTCTGTTTTTGAGTAGATCGTTCCAAAAGAAATTTTTCAAATTATTTAGAGAATTGCCTTTTCGCATTACCGCCATGATAATTAATTATTTTCAGTATTTACTTTTTTATTTATCAGAGATTCAGTATTTACTTTTTAGCCAAACGAAAATAACAATATTCTGGGTGTACAATAATAAAACTAAGATTTATTTTTGTCAAGTTCTAAAATTTAAGGAAAAAAAATAAACAATAACAATATATTTTACCATTACATCATAAAAAATAACTAAATAATAATTAAACATAATAACACGTATATTTATATAAATATAGATATAATATTTTAAAAAAACATTATTATTTTCTTATCAAATAGGCCAAAAGCCCAGAACCAAACAAGATCTACAATTAAATCGATTTGGGTATAGACAAACTGATTGGATTACATCTTGAGAACATTTATTTATCCTTATTAATTAAAATATCAACAAAAACCATACACCCTTTCAAAAAAAACATGCATGTACATAACATGAACAAGCAAAGGTGTTAGCTTTGAGCTTTGATCCTTTATGGCTTGTGGGTGGCTCTAGCTGCATACTTATGAAACAAAGCCAGGGCATTACTTGTGACTTGGGCAACATTCAAGGCCTTAACCTTAATGGTAGCTTTCATTTTACTCATCCTTTGGCCTGGGAATGAATCCACACAAGCGCTTGCATCTGTCAAGGCAGTGCTCACCCATGTCTCAACATTGCTAACATGCCACAAAACATCATCGATGTTGGTGTTTTGCGAATTCAGCCTCCGAAGTTCCCTGATTGAGAGCCCAAGTTGGTCCACGCTATCATCGATTTGCTTCAAGCAATCTTGCACGATTTGGTACTCTATGCCAGATTTCACTGCCTTGAACTGCTTGGCCATTTTCAGCAAGTATGATTTTGTGTATAGGGAGCGGTAGAGGCTCACGGACAAGGCAACATGGGCTAGCTGCTGCAGGGTTTCTATGGTGAAATTGGTGTCGGCAAATCTGGCCAAGCATCGGAGGCAGAGATCTGGGTACCTTGTGCTCTTGCATGAGGCTTCTATGAAGGCTCTTTTCTGGGAATTTTTGGCCGAGGAATAAGAAGGTTCTGCTGCTGTCAAAGTTGAAAAGAGATTGAGGAGAATCAGTAGTGATATGAGGCTCATGAGTTTTGCCATTTTGTTGATGGCTGAACCTTGAATTGGATCTGGATTTTATGGGAATCTTCAAATGAAGTTCTCAGTGAAAAAAATGGCAAATGGGTATGGTGTTTATATAGAGGTTGCTCACATGCTTGGTTTGCTAGTCTATTGATTTAACTGCACCATACATGCATGAAGTTGCGCCAGGGACGAAGAAGAAACGAGGAACTATAATTTTTTTTGTCTTTTCAAAATAAAAAGATCATCAAAACATGTGGCACTTTTCTTAACAAAACTTTTTCCATCTATATAAACAAAATCAAACCCTATCACTGTGTGAACTATAAAATGAGCATTATTGAACATGCATTACATTCTACGAGCAATATATTAATAGATGCAGATAGTAATAGCTCCATTTGGGTTGATGGCACATGGAGGAATGCTGGTCTACTTTTTTGTTGTCATACTTTGAAATTATTGGACCTTTTGACCTGGATTATATAATTCCGACAGAACAATTTGTTAAATGGATGCTTAGGATGGAAAAATTAATGAAGCGTGAATGCTGGGAATAGTTTAATGTAGACATAGTTGATGATATTGTTCTTGTTAGCTGAATCATGGGATTATATACGCCGATGCCAACGTTCTTTGTCTACTACAAAAGAAGAATGACAAAACAGCCAAAGGAAATACATGTTATAGCTTTAAGTAATATTATTTCTTCCACCACGCTTTTCCTCATTTCTCATCATTATATATACACAATAGTCATTAAAAGTATATTTGTATTTACAAAATTTTCGATGTTAAAACCATTATTCTATATTTATTATAAAAAAAAAAATATATAGTATAACGGTCATTAGAATTAATAAATTTACTCGAAGTCTGAGTTCAAAATATGTATTCTCAAATTTATAAAATTCTAAATTATGAACATACGGTTCGGTTTCACTTGTAATCTTTTGAAGTGGCATGCAAATCTATTAGCTTCTCATTTGCCTCACCCACAATTTTTTTTTTTAAAAAAAATTAAAATATACATGTATGTATTTGCATTTAAGGGTCTCATAATTAGCATTATTGCTAATTGGTTGGCAAACATAATAATCCCTGAACCAAAGGTTAGAAAATCTGAGAGACCCAAGTTGGCAAACATAATAATCCCTGAATGGCATGTGGACCAGTGACACGGATTGACCTTCCAGCAAATACCAGCTTAGGATATCTCTTGGCTACTTTGATTTTTCTTTGTTTTCTCTCAAGTCAACACATGATAACTTCTTCATAGAGGTATATGCAATGATTTTAATCTGCAATCTTTGGAGATTTGAATATGGGCGAAGAAAGCTCGCAAACCCTTGTAAGGGGACAACAAGTCGACAATCACTAAGTTAATCCCACTCCTCTATTGTTTCCCTACTTTAATTTAAGGGATCATGGAAAATAAATGTTAAATGATGGATGATCAGCATTTTTCTCTTGACAAGGTTCATATCAACAGTAATATTTCAGGCAGCAAGAGAAGATCTTACAGGGAGAAAGACAATGACATAACCACATTTGATCCATATATATATGTCAACCGTTGAGTACAAGTGTTCTCTTTAAGTTTTTTCATATGACATAATCACTGATAGGTATCTGACAGAAAACAGCAATATGATACAACATAAGAAGAATAGAAATTCCATACAAGCAACGTACTTAACAACATATGCATTTGCATAGAATGGTAACTATTCAGTAATCTTCATACCGGAGAGATAGACACTACTCTGCACAACACTTCCGCCAATCCAAAATCCAGGCATAACCATCAGCCCAACTTTAGGTTTTTCATCACTTTCATCCATTGTCAGGTTCTTGACCACGCTTTCCATATAAACATCAGAGAATTCATTCCCATTCTTAACCTGAAATACCTTGACGTTTGGCTCAAAAGAATAAGCCAGCCTGTGCAAAAGCCAAATTGACTTGGCAAGTTTCAAGAAAGCCTGGTAGAAAGGAGTTCTTGGATGCCCACCCCCCATTACATAATTTCGCTGATCTAGATTACCAAAGAATGACGTTTCCATCTTTGGATGAACCACCACTAGGTATTTGGTCCGGCAAAATTTCCCAAAAATGGAATCTGGATTTTGCCCTAGCATGTCTAAGGGATCCATCTTTCGTGAAGCAAGAAATTGATGGAAGAAGCTCTCTTTAGTGATGTTAAGATTGTCTGACGTGATGGTAAAATTTTCCTGCTCAAAGCCACTGAACATTCTTTGGCATATGTAGGACTCGAATGCATATTTCTTGTGGGCTCTCTTTGCATAAACAACTCCGGATTCAATAGAGTTAGCAGCAGCATCAAGGTCCCACCCAGCTGCTTTCATCATGTTGATCAAAGGTTTTGAAAAATCATGAATGGCTTTAGAAGCTGCTTCCACGGCAGATATGAAGAGGTCAGGACTTAGATCAACAGGGAAAAATCCATTTTCATCTTCTGATTCCTTGGTTGACAGTCCTCTAAGCTTCAGATTTTTTTCTAGTTTTGCCCGCTTTTGGTTAGCCTCCTCGATCTGCTGTTGCAATTGATGGATCTCTGAATCTTTATTTTGAATTTCAGACTGGAACTTCTTCACCATAACCTCATAGGTTTTTAGAAGGCTCTGTTGTTCTTGAATTTCTGCAGCTAAACGAGAGTCCTGTGGAGAAACACAAACGGGCTTTGGGTTATTTTCCCTGTAGAAATGTTTAACTTCAGACAGATTCTTCAGCTCAGAGATAACAAGCTTATCAGCAGTCTGGATTTTATCAGGGTCATAGGGAGTATGAGCAGCTTGCAGCTGGATATAAGCTGACTTTAGGGAGGAGATATTTGTAAAAAGTTTAGATATTAGGGTTTCCAAAGCTTCTGGATTCTGATTCATGGCTTCTTCCATGGGTTGAGGGTGAACCCTCTGATTGTTACTCTCACGTAATTGGGCCTCTTTTGCTCCAGTGGGTAGCATAGGTAATTCCAATGATGGGACAATTGAATAGACTTTCCTTCAACGAAACAAAAATTACACAACCTGCAAGCTTCCACAAAAGTACAATCTAAGCATTCTGTACAAAAATTATATAGTTTCCTATAAAAGATGAGCATTTAATTCACATTTCACTCTCTAAAGTACATAAAATTAAAATTAATTAAAAAAAAAAAGGTTCTATTGCAACATGTCTCAAGTTCTAAAACATATGTCACCATTGACTCTAACTATTAAGGAAACCCAACAAAAAGCTTCATACACACTCACACACACATATTGATGTGTGGAATATATTAGAAAAAAGAACATGAAAAAAAAATTGAATTCTATACTACTCAAGGTTGTTCTGTTTCACCAGAAGATGTCACCCAACAACCCTTCATATCTTCATTTTTCTTGTTTAGGGGAGGGGGAACATCTTTATATGGTCTGCATCTTCATAGCTCATCCATTCCTAATTTCTACCAACCCCCAATAATGAATCAATGTTTGGAGTGAAAGCTTCAACTTGGTTCTACTTCTACCCATTGTAACTAGAGTGTTACTTCACAGTTGAAAAATGGAAGAATTTATCTAAACAAAAATGGATTCCACAGAAGATACATCATAAGTCACTGCCAGAAAGTATCCTGGTTTTTATTAAATGAAAGTCTTCTTCTTGAGCTTTTGATAAAATCTCAACCTCTTGCCATTTTTCCATGTCTTTTTCTTCTGAACAGCTTCCCACACCTAGAACATACTAAAATTATTCACTCCACTCTGTCCTACCTGCACTTCATCATTCTATTACCTCCACTAATAACATATACATATCTTAAACAGAAGATCTCCATCAATATTTAGGTACTAAATTATAGTATGTCATAATAGTTAATTTGGGAATAGATATGAAGAAATAATTCTTTTTTTTTTAAGCATCAAAAGAAAGCTTCTTGTTTAATACCTAAAATATTGAAAGCTAATCAGTTTTTCATGTGTCATTAATTTACTATATCAAATAATCCATTTCTAACCATTAATTGATAACTCTAATCAACTCCAATTTGTCTTAGCTATTATTTTAAGTCCATATTTAGTGAAGCAGAACAGTACTGAAAATTTTCAAATCCTGCGCCCAGTGGCTCAAAATGCAGTTACTATTTTAACTTGAAGCTCCAACATTTTACTTTTTCAGGTTCACAACAGAAAGGCAGATCAGTAAGCAAACTTCTAGGTTAGCATAAGATAAAATTCTACATTCTAAATAGCACTAAAAACCATTCATTATGCAAAAGTAAAAATGATGGCAGAAGCTTTAATCTATTTCAACCACAGAATGCAAGCCTTTTTTTTTTTTTTCAGCTTTTAATTCTGAAATTTCAGACACGTCCAAGACGACGCAGCACAATTAGCAAAAAGAAAGCAGAAAAGTAACCAAATTAGTTTAACGAACCTTGAAAATTCCAATTCCAAGTAATAAAAGAGGAAACTTTTGAGAGAGAAATTCAATCTGCTCTGAACTTCTGGCGCCACGGGAACAATCTTTCAGTCGCAATGCAAGAAAATGGAAATCCAGAAAAGTTAGCTGCCGAAGACGACGAGTTTACAGATCACAGATTCGCAAGGGCTGGGGTTGATGCAGCTGTACAGTGGCAAGCTCCCGTTTGCGAATACGACGTAGTTTTGATGGTTATGCCCAATGGTCTTCCGAAATTTGGTCCATGGCCCAATCAATTAGAACATTCGAAAAACGGTGACTTTTTTCTCGGCTACTTACTTAGTTTCTTTCCACACCTCTTTTTACCAATTCAGGGGACGGAAAATGGGCTTTAGAATAGAGGTGTGAGAAGAAATCACCTTCAAAAGTTGAGGCCACAGTAGAGTAATGCCACATTGTTACGTACGTTCAGCAAAGTAGACAACAAAATGTAAATCTGCTTGCATCAGAAGCCGTAAAAGGGTTGAGTGGGTCAAAATGCCCGCTCCTTCATCTTGCAAAAGGAGATAGATTTGCATAACTTCTCCATGGTTAGCGTCTTCTCCAATACCCTGTTTCGTTTCCCGAAGTAAATTAAACTGAAAGAAGAAAAATTCATTTTTCCGTACAAAAAAATGTGAGGTCAAGCAGAAGCTTGTTCATAGTCAAATCTCACCTCTGTCCCAGAATCAGTAAGCTTTTCTAACATTAACTGCTGATTTTCGCTTTGTGTTAGCTGTGAAAGAATTGGAATAATTTCATTGATTGCTTTTTAATCTTTTGTGTTAATATTATTTTAAATATTTATTAATGTTGTTTAAAGAACAAAATCTCCAATTAACTTGGATTGTAGATTTTCCAGCACTATAAAGACCCAATTTTTAAAAAGCATGGAGTGAAATGGGGGAAAAGGAAAGTGAAAACTGTTTGGGTGCACTTGAATTCATTGTGTTGTCTTATTGTTTCTGTGGTATTCTTGCAAGTAATTTGTTTCATGAATGCTAACAATAACATATTGGATAAAGGCTTGGCATAAGAAATAATATGCAGACAAATAAGAATATCAAGGGCAGAATGATTTAACAGCTTATATTAAGTATAGATATTTGATATTTCTGTATACTAACTTCAAAATTCTGCTAAGGAAAACAATGGTCCTCGTATACATCTTCCACTTATTTTGCAATGAGTTTCTAGTGCCACTCTTCCTCCTTATATGCATCCTGTACTGTCCTTATTGTTTCTTACATTTTTTATCAACTCCAGGAGTTAGGACTCGCATGGTGCTTGCAACTACAATGGTATCCAACCATATGGCAGATGCCAAGTTTTTTTCTCTGGATTATTTCAGTTCAGGAGTTGCTCCTGTTGGCCTTGCTGCATTCTTTTACAAAAAAACTTTTGACCAGAAACACTCTCCTTGCTTCTTATCCAGTTCTTCTCGATCTTGTTTAGTCAACAATTTCAAGTAAGTCAATGACAGTTTATGCTTAGTTTCTATCCGGAAAAGGATCGAAGAAATATGTAATGAGACTACTTAAAACAATTAGTGCATACTCAATCATATCATAAATTTTCCATTGTTGTTATTTGTTAGATAGGTGGTGATTAATGTATTAAAAGAGAAAAAAAAAAAAAAAAAAATATATATATATATATATATATATATATATATATATATATATATATATATATATATATATGTGAAGTCCTCGATTAATTGTTGTATCTTTCATCAACCCTTGACATTCTTCTAAGCACAGCTTACTGATAATGAGGGAAAGTCTTTTTTCCTCTTAATTATGCGTGTCAAAATTTTGAGTTATTTTTATGCGTGGGATTAAGGACTGAAGTTCACAGGATGTATGAAATAGTATGCATTACTAAATTTTTGATAAACTTAATTCATTGAAAGAATTATAAAGGTGGTCATATCTTTGTCCTTTGAGAAAGTTGTATCATAGAAGTGTAGGCAAGCGTCTTTTTGTCATTCAAAATAGTGGATAATTCTTAGCTATTCTGGAATATGTAATATAATATAAGCATGTACAGATGCGCATCTGCTCACCCATGCATGTTCTTCAAACATTAACAAATTGTATGGAGAAAATCATATAGACAGAAACGATGAACTTTTTCTTGAAATAATATCTGTATGTTCCTCTTCAGGAGGATGACATGGTCCATTAGAAGCAGCATAAATGACAGCAGTTTTAATTCTTCCTCTTCAGATGGTGGTAATGGTAGAACCAGGTTAATTAGAGCGATACAAGGTTTTCAAAGTAATTTGGGTGCTAAAATTCAGGAGGTAAAGAAAAATCTTCCTATGAAGCTTCTATTCTTCTTGGTTGGATTTTATTGTGCTACTGCCTTTGCCACTGTCATTGGACAAACTGGTGACTGGGATGTTCTGTCTGCTGCCTTGGCTGTCATTGTTGTGGAAGGCATTGGAGCTCTCATGTACGGGAGTTCTCTTCCTTTTGGTAGCACGAGTAGAAGCCTAATCACCATGTTTAATTATTGGAAGGCTGGGCTGACACTGGGACTATTCTTGGATTCCTTTAAGTATTGACTTGGCCACAGGCTTCAGGAATCCCTTCCATTTGAATCCAATATATTCCTCATATTCTTTTGATAGTCGCTTTTCAGACGCTGTTAATTTGTAGTCAATGGATCAAAATTTGTTTCGTATGCATGGGACTTGTACTTATCTGGAGTCTGGACATGAATCAGAACTACATTATAATCTTATAGACCCTGCTGTGCTAGTAGTCAGTATCCAGAAGCTAGTTTATTCAAGATGCCAGGTCAATTATTTTTGTTTAACTATCTTTCTTCACAGAATTTCATCCCTGTATTCCCTTATTCTTGAGGTTCATTCATCATGGCATCATCAGGATCCATGCTACTGGGATCATTGAAATTCAGGTTCTGCAGGGGCATTCTAACAAGTTGAAAAATAAAGAGAACCACTTTTGGACCCTATTGATTGACGATACATAAAGATGGAAGAAGCTATAGATTGATGTATGGTAAATGCTCCACGTCTACATAGGCAGAATGTCACTCTTTGAGACATGAGGACTGTAATTCCAGCTTGGATTGGCGATTTCAAAACCAAGGTTGACTGTTATGTCATGTGATCTTGCATTGATAAAATATAAATCTTGTAAATTGGGTCACCCCTTTTGCAGGGAACTACAAGATGTTTGACTAATGCACCAGGGTACTTAAAGAAGCCTCTGTCCACCTGAATTACTTATGTCTTTGATCAATAATCAGGTGTTTGTCACTGTGGTGGATACTTCTGACGACCCACATGCTCCTTCAAGAACTGCAGATGATAGTTGGTCAGTTGATTTGTTTATATATATCATTTCTTTTGGTAAAGGGTCTTGTGAGAATCCACCATCTCTATATTTTCAAAGGGCATTTGCATTTTGGTTCTACATTCACAATTAGACGTTGCTTGTGGAATTGCCATAAATCATTTACAGAGGTTGTTGTAGTCACTAAGATGATGCAAGCGTGAAGAAGGTGCTTGGAGAGAGGGAAGCTATTTAAGATTGGGCTTTCAATCTATTTACTGCTGGTATTTTTTCTTTATATTCTGACAGTATGACGAGATTGTATGAAAGATGGTCAAGACAGCTAGTTGTATAAATGTATTTTGCGAAATTCGTACATCAAAAGCAATGTCTTGATTAGTTTGCGCATGAATCATTTTTGGCAAGAATGAAATAGCCAAAGTTAATAATTTATTTATACAAATCAACGATTTGATTTTGTTTACACATAGCAATTTCCCTTAGCATAATTTAGAAGAAAAACAAATCCTCTCAGAACTTAAAAACCACATTCTCTATAAGCTGATAATAAGCAAGACGGAAGAACTATACAAAAATAACCATTTTACCCACCTACGTAAAATATCAATGAGAATCTCATGTAGAAAGGCACTATATTAGGCCTTACTGCTACAGTAATTATAATTCTTTATACAAGTAATATGCATTAAGACCAACCATAAATCAACTATGAAAAAATGTCCAGAAATATACACAGGACAGGAGCTATATCAATCTATTTGAATAGGCATTGTGTGATGTATGTATATGTCCTTGCAATGACTGAAAATTGAAGTCTTTAAGAGATATCAGGAATCAATATCGGGGCCTGGATATGCTGGTAAGCTCATTATCCGCTTGTCTAGCACAGGACCTCCAACAGTAAAATGATAGAGGCTCTGGAATTTTGAACCCTTCAATCCAAGCAACTGATGCACTGCAGAAGAGCAAGATTAAGAATTCCCAGGATTAGACTACTATGCAAATGCAATTTTTTAACCAACATATTAACGTTCATTCAAGTTTAAGGGTTACATCGTAAAATTCAAATACTAGATTACCCCCTCACTTTGTGATCTTTGCATTAGTATAACATGTTGATGAAGAGTCTTAAATTTCTTTAAACGCCAATCAAGAGTCTTCTACAACATGAATCTACTTCGAGTAAAATCTTTGCTAGGAACCTTGATGCAATTTCTCTCTAGCTATATTTTTGCATTTTCTTAACCGGAATGTAAGTGATTTGAACCCAATAATCAAATTAGTAAAGGATGTACAAAGAGATTCTAATAAACAGAATATTATGCCTGTCTGCAAACATGCAACATGAACACAGAATCTCAAATTATCAACATCCCAATTCATGTGATCTCCAAGAAGGTGTTTTGACATTAATAATAAAATAGAATTGAATATTGATATTTCCCAATCACTCGTCTTTGTTTGAACCCATGCCACAAATGGTAAATGCTACAAGTTAACACTACCAGAAAAAGAGTCCTCAAAGAATTGGTGAGGAAAAAGGAATTTACCAGGGTCATCAAAGAAGCAACCAATTCCAGTTGCTGAGATTCCAACAGCATGTGCTTCAAGGTACAGCACCTGTCCAAGGACTCCAGTCTCCCAAAATAAACGTGGATACATCCAGACATTCTTTTCAAGCAAAGTAGGCTCCAAGCGTGCCAGCATACCAAGGCTGAAGCAACCATCACTTGCAATATCCTGCATAGAGGTATCGCATTTAACAGGAGATGCATTATACATTAAGTGTCGCTGTGTCAGTTCAGCCTAGTCAGGAAAGATGTTTCTTCGAAGAGCAATGTAAAGCCCAACAATTCCAAATAAAATTTATTCCAAAAAGTTAGCCATACGTTCCATTAGCTCTATAGGTAGTAAAACAAGAGAATTCCATAAGTATGAGACACTCATAGTTAGATTCAAAAGAGTAATATTCAGAAAAGTTGGCAAACACTTTACTCAACGAGCACACTTTGAACAATAGAAGCATCTTTTCCTATCAGCAAAAAACCAAATTCATATGACCTCTCTATTACCATGAAGAAGGAAAGAAATTCAAAGAACCACTAGCATCCCCACTCCAAAGGAGGTGATTTTTATCTCACCCATTATATTATGTCTATATTCTGACTAATCAACTAATACACTGTGAACATCTAACAATATGTTTTCCAGTATTCAAGAAACTCTGTCACGCAAAGTGAAAAGTTAGAAAATTAAACATTTATCATATGCACCTGATGGCATGAAAGCTGCATGGCAAGCTTCCGGCAATCGTATGTAAAGAGCTCGTACAAAGGAAGATCATCAGGGCATCCCTCTGGTTTAGCCCAGACAAAGTCAGGACTCAGAGATTTCTTGAGCTCATCTAAACGACTCTCGTTCCTCACCAGGAAATACAAGCCTTGAGGTAATCCCACCACTCTATGAACAAATAAGGCAGCATGCACCTCAGCATCCCATGGAAGAGCCCTGAATGGCAACGAAAGCTGTGTCTTTTGCTTCCCTCCAGGTTGACAACCTGAAGGAAGACAATGTGATAGAATCTGATAAAATGTATTTCTATCCATTTTAGTAACTCCGTCCATATCAACAGCACTTCTACGCTTCCGAACAACTTGCCTCCCAGTAAATCCTTTATATGAATCAGAGTAAAGTCCACTCCTTTGAAATGGATTAATCAAGAACCTATCTCCCAATGTCAAAGGCTTTTTCACAATCTCTGCAGTTCTGTAAATAATATCCCAACATATATGCTCTTTGCTAAGTAAATTGGGCTTCCCCTGCCACTTCAATTTGGAAAAGTCAGATGAAGCAGAACTTAAATCTTTATAATTTACATCAAATTCACCAATTCCATTTGGACATACAAGCAGCAAACAATCCGGATGCTCGAACTCAATTTCTGGCATCTTTCCTCGTACAGCTGTTGAAGGAATCTCAAACTCTGGGAAAATCTGAAGCCCCATAAGATTCTTCAAATCCTCATATCCCAAACCATCCAAAAGCTTCACATCCCAACCAAGCCCGGCCGCAGCCATTGCAACAGCAGCAATAGCATGACCCACATCATGATTACAATACCTAAATGCACGCTCACCGTACTTCCATGCCTCGCGCCAGAAAATAGATGACAACCCAACAAGAAATGAATTTTGAGGAAAGAATTTTGGGAAAAACCCAGACGGAATTTCAGCTCTAAGCTCCAAAGAATGCTCCTTTGGAGCATAATGAGCAACGAAAGGTGAGTCAGAGAGAGATTCTATCGGAGGAGCAATGATGTACGCTTCAGTTGGATGCAAATTTCCACTACTTGGATTAACCCGGAGCGACCAAGTGGAAAATCCAGTTGTTTTCCAAGCGGAAAGAGCGAGAGAATCATAGAAGAACTGAGAAATGGTGGACTTGGAAATGGGTTTTGCAGGAGGAAGAGAAAGGAACAGAGAAGAGTATAAAGGGTTATCAATTGCTGATGATGATGGGATTTCGTTGTCAGTAGAAAAGTGTAGAAGAGGTAGAAGAGGAGCAGAGACGTACCTGCGAAACGGGTTTGGTTGGTTGGCCCAATCGAGGCCATGAGGACCTCTTGCGTATTTGTTGAACGAGTGTTTGGTCTGGTTATGATACTTGAGGACCTCCTGGACCTGCAAGAGTTTCTGTTTCTCGAAGTCCTCTTTAGGATTGGTCATAGAGGGTGAAGGCGAAGAAGAAGGAGGAGAAGAAGAGAAGAACATGGCGGGGACAAAACGTTTGTTGGAGATGGTAGTGAGGTTCAGAACCACAGTGGTTGCAGGAAGATAGTGGAATGGTGGAGGGTTCAATAACAGAGAGAACCTGGGAGAAGAAAATGGCATGTTGTATGACTTTGTGATTGGCTGATGCCTGCCGTGCCTTCATGCCTCAAGTCCAGAGTCTTCCTTGGACCACGTCACCTCTGGTATAGATTCTTGAGCATTAAAAAAAATAGTTTCTAAGAGAATGAGATTTTAAAAAAAAAAAAAAATGCTTTACAGGGAATTTTTTTTTATAAAAAAATAAGAAGGGTCTTCGCAAAAATTAAAAAGATGTTCTTTTAACCTCTGCATTAGTTGCCGGAGCTACTGCAGGAAGATTTGGGGGGTGTGGGCGTGTGGCTCTGCCCAGAGCTACTGTTATGTGGTAACTTAGTTTCTGTTTTGTCTGTGCATTGCCCTAACAAAGTAGCACTGTATTACTACGTGCATGGTTTATTTTAATTATTTTTTAATATTTCCAATTTTCTGTCATGTGGATGAAACTTAATTTTCACTGAGCTCAGAATTTAGTAAAGGATAATAATTTCAATTTTTTTTGGGTGAAAATAATGATTCCAATCTTATACCAGCCGGAAGTTAAGAAAAATTATTAACTGTTCTTTGCATTTTGGTGTTCCTTTCTTATTTAAACCTTGGTTATTTCCTTTTGCAGAAACTTGGCTAAGGTGTAAAAGGTCTTTTTTTCTGTGATGTTCTCAACATTCTGCACAATCTCCAGGATAATGTTGTGGCTGCAGATGTTGTTGCAATGTGAGATTGTTGATGTAATGACTGCCATGGTTGAGAAAACCAACTGCAAAGATTTCAAATAATGAAACCTATGTTTAAACATAGTTTAATTCCAACTCCTATTCCCTGATGCTCTCCTTGAAGGCTATATTTTCAGAGTGACAGATTTTTTATTCAGCTCTTCACTAAAGGCTCCTAAACTATTCAGAGATTGAAGATATTTCCACTTTGCTTGTCTCTTCTCTCTTCTCCAAAACCATACCCTTGTATCTTTTTGCCATTACAACATAGAGTACAAGGTTAATGGCTGTCAAACATGCAGACAAGAAGAAAAACCTGTCCAAATGACCGTCGTTTAGATTTGCCGGAACCCATCCGGGTTTTCCATGGCTTTCTGTGATTTTCACCACTGCTGTCAGAACAAAGGAAGCAACATAGCTTCCCAGTGCAGATGAAGACATGGACAAGCCCATTCCCAAGCTCTTCAATCCATCTGGTGTTTGTGATGCAAAGAACTCCATTTGTGCCACAACAACAAAAGCTTCAGATATTCCTACAAGCACATATTGTGGTGTCTGCCAAAATATACTTAAAGAACTTGTCTCTTTACCGTTGGTATCGGCGAATTTCATCCTTTTCCTCTCAACAAAGCCTGCAGTTACCAAAGCTACTATCGCAACGAGTAGTCCAATTCCAATTCTTTGTAGCTCGCTAGGAGGACTCGGTTTTCTTTTCATCAATTTCACATATAATGGCACAGTCAGAATGTCATATAATAAGATGAATGCGGATGTGCTTATGATGTCAAATGCTGTCATGCTGGCTGGAGGGATGTGAATGTTGAAAAATGATCTGTCCATAGTAGCACCTTGCTCAATAAATAGAGAAAGCATTTGTATGTAGACTACAGAGGAGAAGATGATACAGAGCCATAATGGCAGCAATCTCAGAAAGCACTTCACTTCTTCAACTTGTGTCACAGTGCAAAGCTTCCATGGGTTTTGGGTTTGGTCTGTGTGTGGCAACAAGCTCATGTCCTCTGCAGAAATGATAGCAGCTCGATCCAAAAATCTGCATGTCGCCATGGTAAGATGAAAAAATTAATTACGGGGCCACGGGCAACATTGGAAACTATCTCGAGGATCATTTGTGTTTGTCAATAATATATTCTTCCATTAGAAAATGGTTTATGAATCTGACTTAAGTAGGATAAATGTGCTTATATGACTTACCTTAGACCACCGGTATGGTGCATTCTCCTCATAGTGTTGCTGTCATCCCCTTCTTGAATGTCATATAGGCCTTCTCCTTTTGTGGGAAGTTGAAGTTTTCTTTTCCTTATCGAGGCCATTATCACTTGAGCAAACCTAGAGAGAGGATTTCCAGAAGGCTTAAAGTTCCTGTATCTTAGAGTTCCACTTAACAAAATCAGAAAGGAAAAAACAGCACTGCCAGCACATATCCAAAATCCCAACACCCAATCCCCCATGGTCTCTATGTAAACCAGAAATGTTTCAGCCACCAAAGAACCGAGGTTTAGCGACACATAAAAGTAGCTATAGAATGAAGTCTTAGATCGCACTTCTGTGGGATCTTCCTCGTCAAATTGATCTGCACCAAATGTTGCCAAAGCAGGTTCACTAGCTCCATTTCCCAGAGCAATCAGATATATTGATATGTAAAACATTGCCAGTTGAATTGGTGTATGGGGTTCACATGAGAATCCTATTATGCCGCAACCTTGAGGTTTAAGTAACAAGTGGGTCGACAAGGATAGTGCAACCAATCCCTGCACAAAAGAGAGTGAAAAGCTTATCATTCTGCATCCTGCTTTAAGAAGATGAATGCAGGATCAAAGTGAAAGTTCATCACTCTAGCTTGCAATTCATAATGGTAAATTGGCTTGTCCGTTGCTTACAATAAGCAGTACAGCTTGAAATATGATGCAAGTGAGATATCTTCCCAAGTATGAATCACTAAGAAAAGCACCAATTAGAGAGAAGAAATAGGCTGTGCCCATCCATCTGCTGAATGTGTTTGATGCCTCAGCGTTGGTTTGCCTCAGTACTGACTTTGAGAATAGAACCAAATTTACTTCCACCCCAGTAAATGCCAATGTAACTAGCATTTCATTCACTGTATCAATTTTACAATTCCACAAGCTGTTAAGAATATGGATATGCCAAACCAGGACTGAAATATCAGCAGGGAACCTTGAAGATAATGTTAAAAGTACCTAATAACAACATGGCACATCTCCATCCACCACTCCTTGCTTTAATAGCTGGTTGTCCATGAATGTCAACTGACCCATCTCTTGTGAGTAGACTGGTAATTCTCTCCTCTTCATCATTGAAATGGTCAATATCAAACACCTGTTCAGATTACCAATCAGTTAAATGTGATAGATTAAAAACAAATAGAGGCTGTTATAAGTATCTTCTCAGAAAATTGTCGATATAAATGTTGCAGAGGTAACATGTTAGAAGGGCATAAAGTGGTACAATGAATAATATGATTACTGAAGAAATTACTCCGCTGAACAAATTAATCAAACACCTTAGGTTCAATCTTGGCCCTTTCTTGGATTCAAACCACTTCACAGTTTTAGTGTTTTCTTTGCTTTGGATTTGCCTCAATGGGAGATTTAAAGTCCACTTCACAGTTTTGAGACCACGGCCACTAAAAGGAAATTTGAAGGGCACTTTGTGGAGAAGTCCAAGATGACACGATTCATAAGAACTACAATAAATGGCATTTAAAACCATGAAAGAAGATGGCTTTTCTCAGTGTACCTTAAATCCATTACACCCTTCAGAACTTGGAGTGCCCTTTGGTTCTGTGTCCATAGTTTTTGAAGTGACCCTGAAAGAGACAGCCAAAAAGAGAAAGATAAAGGGAGGGAGAAAGAGAGTGATCATCAGTCCTTGAATGAGCGCTTTCTTCACGGAAGAAAACCAGTATGAGCTTTAAATATGAAGCAATCCTATCCATTACGTATTAATATCAATTCATTTCACACCTTTTTTGCTCATACTCTCAACATTTTTATACACCATTTTGCATCATCAACCTTTTTCAAACATGAATGAAACAGTGCAATTCTGTTACGCAATAATGAATTTCTCCAAAGTTGCTACTTCATAATTGCCATGCAACATAAATTTAAACAGTAGACGCAAGCGTTTGATTTCACGAAATCCATTCAGAATTAATTAAATAATAAATACCATGAACAAATAGGGTAAAGAAAAAAGCACGTATGGAATCTGAATAGGAGCAGCATTGGAAACAAACTCCCAACTACTCCCTTTTCTATGGTCAAACAGTAATAAAGTGTATCAGATTTCTGTAATCTTTGCTGGTAGTTGGTTCTTCTCTTTTTCATAAAAAAAGTTATCATTAAAATAAAATAGCTAAGACATTAAATACGTTGATAAAGGTTTAATCTTTAGTTATATATAAAAATTATTTTATTGAGAAAAATGTAATCTTTATGTCTAGTTTTGGACTATTTGCTAAAGAAACCTAGTTTGATACCAAAAACGAAAAAAAAAAAAAAAAATTACTTCTAGGTTGGAGCCAATGAATATCTGATGTAGTTGTGTATAGGTGTCATATGGCAACCCTAAACGCAGCGTTTTGCATTGAATTAGCAGAAGTTGTTCTAAGCTAGACACATGGCAAGACATGTGGCAATATCTGAAGATATAATTAACTCTAATACTGTTAATCTGTCAGTAAGTCAGCTGTTTAGTTGTTAGTATGTTAGAACAAGAGACAACATGTGGAGAGCTTAAGGTAGAAAGATCCATTCTGTGATGATTCATTCATTTCCATAATAAGAGAAAGGTTTTGCATTACACATTACCTGTTTATTCTTCTTGCCGTGTTATCTTTCCCTTTTTGGCAGCGTATTCTTGCTGAATTAGCACTGAAACAATGGACAAAAACAAAGTCGTAGGTTGTGCTTGAGCAATGGTCAGAGCAGGGGTAACGAGGTTGTCTTTCGTTGTTCCCTTGAAGGATCAGAATGCATGGTTCTGGCAGAGGGTAGAGAAATGGGGCAAGAGATTGATTGAGATTAATGAGTGGAGAATCGAGACTTGGCTGTTGCAGTAGCAGCGCGAGGATGGGGAGAAGGTGACAGAATATCGATAATCACTATGGCCAGAGAGGAAGAGAAGAAGACAATCATCAATGACTATGTGATCGAGCTAACTGGACGACACAAATAAAAAGGGTCCAAATGAGAGAGGGCCAAAGAACCTAATACCAAACTAAACCTTACTTATTATCATTCAACTCCTCTTAAATTAACCTATATACAAAATTATGATTATATACTTAAATGGCATAATTAAAAGAATGTCACGCTTTCTTGTTATTTAATTACATGAAAAAATTGAATCTTTAACCTGTAAATACTACCCAATATTCTCATCATCGAGTCACACCTACTATGCTTTGTTGGTAGTCTATGAAAATGTCTTATTTAATGAATAAGAATATAAGATGATTGGATTTAGATTACAAAACACACAATGACAAATAATCATGATATGTTTTTTATTTTTGAAACAGTTTTTTATATTTCTCTTTCTTGGTGATTATCCTTTTTGTTGTTTCCTTTTCATGGAGAGGGGACTTGTTACATAAGATGTGTATTAATAATTATAATGGTACAGATAAAAATTGGTAATTACAAATTTAATTAATTGTGGCAATGAATTGTAAATTCAGTTCCTAAAGTTGAATCTAACAAGTAGTAGCATGATTTAAAAAAAGAAGAAGAAAAAATCCATTCAAAAGGGTCAAATAAGATTATATACTTGAGAATAATGGCAAACAGAAAAATGAGAAAAATATAAATAAACATAAAAACAAAAATATATATGAAGCACAATCCCCAGCTACCCTGTTTCCTCAGCCACAGCCACTTGGCCATGGACCTATGATAGCGTTAACCTGCTCGTGTGCCACAGTTTTTTCTTTCCTACGCTGCAAAATGGCAGCTTCATCAACGTTTTGCCGCCTAAATTTCCTCCCAAAACCTCCCCTCTTCAGAGCACTCAATTTCTATGCACACCAATTTCGTCCCAAATGGACACTTCCTAATTCTTCACTCCATAACAATTCCTTATTGGCTCGGGTTCACTCCTCGAGAGCTTCCATTTTGACCTCCACAAAACTTTGCAATCAAACTCAAAACGTAGAAGATGATTTGATTGTTCTGGGCATTGAAACCAGCTGCGACGACACTGCCGCCGCTGTAGTAAGTGTTTTTTGGTTTGACTCTTTTGGCTCTTTCTTTTGTAAGTTACTAAAGTTGCGGTGTTTACTGTTTAGGTGAGAAGCAACGGTGAAATTCTGAGCCAAGTAGTGTCTTCTCAGGTAGTACATACTGATTTCACTTTGTTGCTTCTGGTGAAATGTCTTTTAAAGGTTTTAATTGATAGCAAACTTGCAACTTTTTCATATTTTAAGCTTTCCATCATCCTTTTCATTAGCTTACAGACTTCATTTAGTATCTGACTACTGAATTTTAAAAAATCAAGGCAGATCTGCTCGCAAAATATGGAGGTGTTGCCCCAAAAATGGCAGAAGAGGCTCATTCGCAAGCGATAGATCAGGTACGGCATTCAAAATAGTAGTCTTTATATTTTCTACATATGTAATTATCAAGGAACCAAACATTTCAAAAGCTTAAGCTTTGAGAAGAACGCCCAAGAATGCATATTTCTAACACGCCCCTTCACGTTAAAGCTATTTGAGCACCAACTTGAAACATGCACAGAGCACAAGGTCAGCTTATTTCATTCTGAAATTGATTTAACTAAGAAGAATGACGAGAAAATGATTGAAGAGGCTATGATACCATGATAAGGAATCAACTTTCTCAAAAGCTTAAGCTTTTAAGGAAGAAGCCCCAAGAATGATTTTGATTCAGATCTCTAACAGGTGATAAATATGTTCCTGCTTAACATCTCCTTATAGGTTAGGGTGGACCCTTGTGACTTGTGTGTAACTTTGCTTCCGTAACACACTAAGCTTCAGGAGCCTTCATTGCACTGACCACGGCCCCTTGTTAGTCACTTGTATATGAGCTTTTTCAGTCCTTTATTGAATTAGTGCATGAATGGGCATAACCTTTTGCAAACTTCTCATTGTAGGTTGTGCAAGAAGCCCTTGACAAAGCTTCATTGACTGAGAAAGATCTCTCTGCAGTTGCTGTTACCATTGGTCCTGGTTTAAGCCTCTGTCTTCGTGGTACTTAATAATATTGTATATTTTTTAATATATTTCACTTTATGTCCTATTATTTCCATCAAAATGTTAAAATTCAGCAAGATAAAACCTGCACAAGCTGGATTTTTCAATGTCGAAGCAAATAAATTAATATGCATGTTGCTGATTATTTATTAAAGTTTTCAAGGATAAAGATCAATAAAGTGAAGGAATATACTTGTGGTTTACTAATTTAATTTCTAAAGCCAGAGTCATTGTTCAGAACTTGGTGAAAGCACCATGCAATGATGCCAATACTCTTATGGAGAGTGACAGCAATTTCATGTGGTTGTCTGGTCGATTCTTTTCTGGACTCTATCTTTTGTTGAAGCTTTTGTGAATTATCTGCTAGCATATACTCATTTTTTAAGTTGGATAACTGCATTAGAATAAACAGAGAAGTCAGAGAATTTGGACGTTTGGCTTTCAAGACATATTTGAATAATAGTTGATTGTGATGCTCTTAGGACTGGCATGACTTTGTTTCGTTGTCAGTCCTAAGTTTGAGAGGAAATTCTTGCATCAATCATGATTTCCTTGGATATAATTCTTGCACATTGTAGTGGGTGTGCAGAAGGCTCGGAGAATTGCCGGGGGCTTTAATTTACCAATTATTGGCATACATCACATGGAGGCTCATGCTCTTGTAGCCAGGTAAAGCTCTAATCGCTTTCTTGTATATACATAATTTGTTGCTGATAAGATGCAGAGGTATATGGCAATGTCCAGAATGACAACTCAATTGTTATAACTTGTATGCCTTTATGCTTCTATAAGTGTCTTCATGTTATCAATTTTTGTATAGGAAACCATGTTTTTCTTCATTAAATGTACAATTTTTGGTTTTAGGTTGATTGAGCGAGATTTGCAATTTCCATTCATGGCCTTACTTATCTCAGGTAAGTTATGAACTTTCTTTTATGGATTCTTTGTTTCTAATCATGCTGGGGGTCTTTCTTGTCTTCCTTTAAGACTTTATATTTTCATTTTGTACCATCCTTGTTTAGATCACAGGAAGGATGCTCGTACTTCAAGTTCATGTCTGAAATTGTTTTAGTATCCTCCATTTTCTTTGTCTGTAGAGATAGTTCATGTTGTATAATTTCTGATAGTTATGATCATTCAAGACCTTATTCCTTACAAACCACTGTTAATTATAATTTACTTATGTTCATGTTGATTTACTAGGTTGTCATGTTTGAGGGGTAATGGCTTATAATTTATTTATGTTCTTCCTAGGAGGACACAATCTACTCATTCTTGCTCGTGATCTTGGGCAATACATACAACTTGGGACTACAATAGATGATGCAATTGGTGAGGCATATGACAAGACAGCAAAATGGCTTGGACTTGATATGAGGAGGAGTGGAGGCCCTGCTATAGAGGAGCTTGCTCGGGAGGGTAATGCAGAATCAGTCAATTTTTCAGTAAGTTATTGCACAATGGTTTTTCTTTCCCCAACTCTGGATGTCCACCTTCACTGGAAGTCTATCCAGGTATAACATTACTATGGTTTTTGCGCCTGTAGTTGTTGCTTAAGTTTGTTGCTTTACTGTTTCTAGATTCCAATGAAGCAGCACAAAGATTGCAACTTCTCTTATGCCGGTCTGAAAACCCAAGTGAGGCTGGCAATTGAATCCAAAAAGATGTATGTAAATATCTTAAGCTATAATCATTAATAAATATGTTCTTTCATATATATATAAAGATAAATAGGGAGGAAAGCCATAAAGTGTCATTGACATCATGCATTCATTCTGTCTAATGCAGTTTCATTTTTATTTATTTATTTATGAGTGCGTTGACTGTGGGCAGTGATGCCAAAATTCCCATTTCTTCTGCAAGTGCTGAGGACCGAGTTTCTCGGGCTGACATTGCTGCGTCCTTTCAGGTTAGTTATATTTTTGTAGGTTATATGGGTTATGAGAACATCTTTTAGTTCTATATAATTTTCTTCTCTTTTTTGTGTTTAGCCTGAGTATTATAGTAGTCTCATTTATCTTTCATAATTAGCAAAAAAAAGACAAGAAAAACTTATTCTTTATTGTCAATCAGCGTGTTGCAGTGCTACATCTTGAAGAAAGGTGTCAACGAGCAATTCAGTGGGCATTGAAGATGGAACCCTCTATAAGATATTTGGTAGTTTGAAGTATAAATTTGTTCTCTACCCATCAAGCAACATTAATGCATCTCCTTTCTTTTTTTTTTACTTATTATTAATTTTCCATTGAAATTTTGAATTTGACATTCTTTCTGACACTGTCCCTTGCAGGTTGTCTCTGGAGGTGTTGCATCAAACCAATACGTTCGGGCTCGACTTGATATGGTTGTGAAGAAGAACGGCCTGCAACTTTTATGCCCTCCTCCTCGCCTTTGTACTGATAATGGTAATCTTATATTTCTAGTTGCTGAGAAAGGATGGGAACTTTGAATGTTAACATTAACATGGAGTTGCTGAGAGAATTTAAATTTTCAATCTGCAAAATGAATAACAAACTCAGTAACTGGAAATCAGCACATGCATGTGGTATAGTGATTAAGTATTTGTACCATAATTATCTTGTTTTTCAATCAACTAGGTGTAATGATTGCATGGACTGGCATCGAGCACTTTCGCATGGGAAGATATGATCCTCCTCCTCCTGCAGAAGACCCTGAAGACTTTGTGGTATATTTTCTGAATAATTGCTCCTGAGAAATCTAATCCTCTGAGGAAGATATCAAGATATTATCAATTAGATAATGGAAGTAACAGCGTAGAATTACTGCATGAACATTTCTTCATGGTTAACTTGGATTATCTTAACTCACATAGATGTTACTTCGCATGTGTTTCATTCATCACTGTCTTAAAATTTCATGTGACTGTCTCAGTATGATTTACGGCCAAGGTGGCCGCTTGGGGAAGAATATGCCGAAGGCAGAAGTGAAGCTCGGTCGTTAAGAAGGGCGCGCATTCATCCGTCTCTTACATCTATGATACAAGCATCATTGCAGCAGTAACCATTGCATGAACATACATATTACTCCAGTTTCTTTGTGAAGCTTCTCTTTTCTGGGCTTCATCTCAAGTTGTTGAAATGAGCTCTAAATGGTCCTGAAGAATATTGATGAGTGCTGCAGTTCAGGGAAATTAACCATTGGATCAATAGTCTCGAGAGTAAAGAGGATTAAAAATTGATTGTATATCAAATTCCAGCATTATACCCTTCTTTTCTTCATGGAAGCTTTGCATGGAGGAGGAGGATAATAAAGACGATTAGAGTAACCAACTTCGTTTAGTGGAACAAGAATTAGTGTCCTTGTCACAATGAAGACAATTTGAGAAAAACCATCAGTCTCCTCAATGCAGTCAAGCTTTCCAACTGCTCGGGATATTTTTCACTTTTGATGGGATGATGGGATAAGGATAAAATATTCTTATAAATATGGACCAAATTTTTCAGTAAATTATTTATTTCTTTTCTTAAAATTTTCCAAGATATTCATTAATTCCACGAGATTTACTAGTTAAAAGAATAACGCTATACCTATCCAAAAAAGAAAATAACACTATAAATGATAAATTAACTCTTTCTTAAATCTAAATATTTTTTGAACTTAATCACAATATCTGATAAACATAAATTAATTTTTTTATATGTACACATAATTATTTTTTTATGAGAAACGTAACTTAATTATTTATATGGCATTGAAAAATCTTTTATAATTATTAATATTTTATCACATAAAATTAAATCGAATCTCTCTGACGCTGCATTATAATTAAATAAAGGATAATTTAAAATAAAAAGATGCTGGTAACCTGGAGCAATGAAACGGAGGGCGGAGAGAAAGAGAACGAGAACAATAGTGATAGAAACAGAGAGGCGGAGGAAGAAGGCGGATCGAGAGAGGAATTGAAATTTCAGATTTAGCGTATTGGCACTCCTGTCTCCTTACTTCTGGGTAATCCTCTGTCTCTTTTATGAATCATCTGCTAAGTAAAAGAAAAAATAAAAAAATATGTTCGAAGTATGCCTTCGTTTCTTTCTCTTGCCTTTCCTGAGTCTCCAATCTGATCTGAAGTAATTAACGAGCCACCATCCCCCATTTGCATGGAGCTGTGTACATCAAAATAACATTCCAAAGTTTTGGTTTTTACATTGAAAAGAGATTCCTTTGCAGCAATTTTCATTTATTGGAGCAAGCAATCTATGTGGTGGATTGGACCATTGTGCATTCCTTTGTTGTTATCATTAGGTTTAGTGTATAAATAGCTTCTTCTTTGTTAAATGTTTAATATGAACGTTTTTCTCTGCTGCTAGATATAAATTACTTGTGCTCTTGACTGAATGGGAATTTGTCTCTTAGCATGGAAAGCAAGCTAGAACTGGGGTCAATAGAAGCTCTCTACATACCATTACCAAACTAGACAACAGCGAAATGGTATGTGAACCAAGATCTTTTGTCACTGCTACTCCCTAGCTCCCTTATACACATGAATTCAATTGATTATATCGTTGACTTACACTGAATGCTCATTTGTTATGTAAGGCTTCATCCATGCTTCCTCCTAGAACTGCCCAAATTCGCCTTGTGAGTTCTCATAAGGAGGTTTATGAACCAGATGATGATTCTTTTGCACTGGTTGATGCTCTTCTAGCTGACCGCAGTAACTTGTTGGAGCATCGACCTGCACTGTGTATGGAGATAGGTTGTGGGAGTGGATATGTTATTACTTCCCTAGCTCTTATGCTTGAGCAGGAGGGTCTTGATGCTTTTTATATTGCAACTGATATTAATCCTTATGCATTGAGTGTGACCCATCAGACACTGGAAGCACACGGCGTTCATGCAGAGTTGATAAACACAAACATTGCACAGGGATTAGAGAATCGTCTTTCTGGTTTGGTCGATGTTATAGTTGTAAACCCCCCTTACGTGCCTACCCCTGAAGATGAAGTGGGTGCTGAAGGAATCACCTCCTCTTGGGCCGGTGGGGAGAATGGCCGGAGTGTTATTGATAGGATACTGCCTGTTGCAGACCATCTTTTGTCAGAAAAAGGATGGTTGTACTTGGTAACCCTCACAGCAAACAATCCCTCTGAGATATGCCTACTAATGAGAGAGAAGGGATATGCTTCTAGGATTGTCATTCAAAGATCAACAGAAGAAGAGAGTCTTCATATCATTAAGTTCTGGAGAGATTTTGAAACTAAGGAAGATGAAGAGAAAAAGAAGGCTATGGCAGATAAATCTGCTTCTACTGGGATAATGGAGTACTTGCTTGGACAACTTCCTCAATTACCATTCTGGAGAAGCAGTGATAGCAACAACTATTGATGAACAAGATGTTAAGAGATAAATTGTGTCTGGAATAGCAAGTTTTATATTTTTCTTTTGTATCAATATTTTTCATGTCTTTTTTGTTAATCTTTCAAGATATCACTACCTTGTTTCTGAATATATCTGCTGCTCCCATGTGTTTCCCTATGGAATTATATGACAGAAATTTTTTGTCATCCAAGTTGTGTCAGAACTTCTGGTCAAATGAAATCCAAGTCTATATACTTACTGTGTGCGCCTAGTTTCATGTCTTAGCAACCTGAATGTTTTACCTTGCCCTGGCTTAATGAATTTGAAAAGTTTGTGATTTATTTGTAGATTGTAATATCTATGCTAATTTGGTAATGCTTACTGACATAGTTTTTGGATACTTACAAAGAGTTACAGTCTTTAATTCTTTGAGTACATCGCAGGTTTGAGGAGACTTGGCTCACTTTGCAATTTTAAGAAAGTCATGAGCTACTTTGAATCAAATTTTAGCTCCCCATAGAAGAGAAAATACAGAGTCGCAAAAACAGGGACAATCATATTCATTCCCATTTCTAAACCAAACGATCCTGATTGGAAAATAACCCAACACCGCAATGATTTGACGGATCAAAATGTTTTTGTTAATTAAAGTCCATTTTCTATCCTCAGGCACTCGAGAGGCATTTGATATAGCATAAAAGAAGTTGCCTCTGCTGTGATATAGCTTCCTTCAATTGGTTTGTAGAAAGAAAAAAAAAATTCTTAATTGTCTTTTCAAATAAAAAATGAAATATTTATGTCAATTTAATGGGAATAAAAGTCAAAAATGACGGAAATATAAACACAAATGAATGAAAAAATTATCAAATATAGGGAGAAAAAAAATTTTGTGTTGAAGCCCAAGCAATATTTGGGAAAGCGTCTTGTAGTACTTTTGTGCCGCAGAGACTGTCACTGACCCAGTGAGTCCTGCAGACAACAATGGAGGTAGGAAGGCTACCAATTGCATCATCAAAGAGAGGCAAACTCTTATCAGCTGGCTATACAACACTTGATTCCATTTTTCGCTCCACCGTTACCCAGCTTGCTCGAGGTATATTATTGTCTTATACCCGACATTTTGTGTAGCCCTCTTAATTGGTTCCGTTTATTTTTTCTTATTGAAAATGACACAGTTCATGCTTAATTTTAGTCTTCTTTGTCTCTTAGAGTTTATGGGTGTGTTAAGTTATATTTGTTTGTGCTCCTGCACCGTTTCTGCATTTTTGTGATCGTAAATTTGTAATCTTTTGTTGGTTAGAGTGATTGGGTTCGGGGAAACTGTAATGGGTTTCTGCGTTTGAGTCTTGTTCGATTATGTGGATGCATCTCGCATGTCTTTGGTGTAATTAGTTTTACATGCTTCAAGAAAGGTATTGGGGTGAAGTGAGAGATTTTTATCAAGGTGCTTAAATTTCATGACCAATTGAAGTTATTATCGATTAATGTGTTTTTCTTGTAAATGTAGAATATAGTTTCTCACTAGTTTAGTACTTAGAACTCCGATATTTTCGTTTTGGTGAGGTTTATGTGTCTGATGTAAGTGTTTTTCTCTCGTTCCCTGAACAGATATCGAAGTTTCCGACAGTGAGGCTTTGGAAATTATGGAAATTGCATCACATGCTAGTAGTAGGTTGGAAGGATCAAGTAAAGGCCCTGCGACTGTTGGTGGTATGTGGTCTTTCACTCTTTCTATAATGTATAACTAATTTTGTTTCCAATTTCATTGCTTGCAATAGCAACTTATGCATATGAGTTTGAAATAAGGATTCTTTTTCTTTTTATTTTTCCCAACAAAGTGGTTTCCTAACTTTCTTTCCTTTTTTTTTGTGCAATCAAGTAGAAGAGAGTACATGTAGCAATAAGGTTAAACTTAGTTCTTCAAATTATTTAGTGATGGTAGTTATTATATTGTAAAGACTTGCATGCTCCCATTGCCGGGGATAGTGCCAAACCCAGTGATAAATCTAATAAAGAATGGGAAGACTGTTGGTTTGATAAGGCTGTGGATGGATGACTGTATCATCATGTTGCCAAAGGGACAAATGCCCACAGCTTGTGGATGAAAATGGCTAGTTTGTATGAACGCAAGACTGTATCAAACATTTTTTTGGTAAGCTTAAAAGTTTGAAGTATGAGGGAGGGTTCTTCATTTATCGAGTATTTGAGTAGTTCCCAAGATGTGGCAGATCGGTAAATAGCTGAGAATATTGTAGTAGTGATGAGGCTTTAGCATTTACGTTGCTTATCATTTTACCTGATAGTTGGAAAAGCCTGGTTGTATATTTGTGTAGTTTATCTTCTAAGAGGCTGGTTTTGTCAACGTTAAAAGAAAGCTTGCTGGGTGAGGAAAGCATAAGGAGTGAACTTGATTTTTCTACTTAGTTAGAAGCACTTCTTATAGGGCCACAGGAAAAAAGCAAAACTTATAACCACCCATAATGCTGACAAATATGATAGGTCAAGCTGTAAATCCAAATTTCAGAAATTCTATGGATAGGCAAAGATGCCTTTTGTGCTCACTGGAGAGTGTTCTGCTGTAGGGCATTTTTCCACATTTTAAGAGATAGGTTCCAAGTTTTATGGAAGGTCGAAATAGTTAATTTTCCTGTGTTTTGATAAGTGGAGTTGTTTACAGGATATAAGAGTTTATACACAATGAAATACTCAGAAATTGAAACATGCTATACCTTAAAAGAGTAAACTGCTGAAGATGCTGAGAGAGGTGAGAAATTGATATTAGCAGCCTTAGTTTAGATCTATCCTCCTAGCATGTAATGATGTTGAGGGGTTATAAGTAAAAGACAGTAGGTAAAGGAAGCAATTAATGAACACAAACCCTGCCATGGTGAGCCTCTTATGCTTATTCACCTAATCCATTAGTTGGGCCTTAGTTGAGATTCACTTCAATAGGTTCTACTGATCATAAGCCTTGCAAATATTTCACAAACCTAAAATTCCTCTTCTCTTCATTTTTTCTTTGTATCATCCAGGTGGTCAGACTGCTTGGGCTATGCTAAATGAGGAAAATTTATCTCAACGCATCACCACATCCTGTGCGGATCTTGACAGCATTCTTGATGGAGGGATTAGTTGCAAAGAAGTTACTGAAATTGGTCAATGAGTGTTTTCCCTTCTCTTCATATCGCTTGAATCTATAATCATAACTATCAGCTAAATACACATTCTCTTGCTTGTTTCTTAGTGTGAATTCTCAGGAGTTTTCTTATAAAAAAATTAAATCATTTTTTCCTGGATACCATATGATTTAGGTGGACTTCCTGGCATTGGTAAAACACAAATAGGGTATGTTTTGCTGTCCTCCTCTTCAAAACCTTGTTTTATTCGTTTCTTTCCCCTCTGCTTTTGAACTTATTTTTGGTTATCTTGAGTAGTAGTAAATCAACTTTCACAGGATTCAACTTGCAGTCAATGTCCAGATTCCGGTAGAATATGGAGGATTGGGTGGGAAGGCAATATACATTGGTAAGAGCCTTTTGGATCTTTAATCCTCATTGAGCATTTAGTTCTTGCTGGTCATTGATTGCCTTTGTCATACTTGTATGATTCAGATACAGAGGGCAGCTTTATGGTGGAACGTGTTCTACAAATTGCCGAAGCATGCATAGAAGACATGTCAGAATATAGTCACCATTTTCCAAAGGATTTTCAAGCTTGCAAAGTCAAAATGCATCCCAATAGTATTTTGGAAAACATATATTATTTTCGAGTTTGCAGCTACAGTGAGCAAATTGCACTAGTAAATTACCTAGACAAATTCATAACCGAGCATAAAGATGTAAGTATAGCATTTCCTGTGTTCAATAATAGATTTAACAAGCAAATTACTTGGAGAAGATTAGTAATTTGTATTTTCCTCAATGCAAGTATTTTTTGCTTTGGCTTTCTTTTCTTTTGCTTTTAAATATCTTTTTAATCATTTTGATAAATGATGAAACTGAAGTATACCATCATGATCATTTTTCAATATTGCAGATAAAGATCATCATTATTGACAGTGTTACTTTCCACTTCCGCCAAGATTTTGAGGACATGGCCCGCAGGACCCGATTACTTGGTGAAATGGCTTTGAAGTTGATGAAGCTTGCAAGAAAGTTCAGTTTGGCTGTAAGAATTCATTTATACAGCTTGCTACTGCTAGAGGACTTGAACTTTCAATTAAGCTTTGCTTATAAATGATTCAGGTTGCTCTAATTTGCATGTAAACTGTGACTATCAAGGCTTCTTTGGCTTAATGCAAAGTCCTTTTTGCATTTTCTTTTTGAGTTTTATGAAGTCCCAATTATGATTTTCTTCATGGCAGGTTGTTCTGTTCAATCAAGTGACAATCAAGCATACAGAAGGTTCATTTCAATTGACTCTTGCATTGGGTTAGTGTCATTTTGGCTTTCAGGTTTAGGCTTTTAGCCAATCAGATGAGTTCTTACCTGTAGTTTCTGTTTTTGTAATGATAAATAGGTGATAGCTGGTCACATTCATGCACAAACCGGATCATCTTATTTTGGAAAGGCGATGAACGATATGCATACATTGACAAGTCTCCTAGTCTTAAACCAGCAACAGCACCATATGCAGTGACCAGTAGAGGGATTCGTGATTCTACTTCAAACACTAAAAGAATCAAGATGATGTGATCCTTTTAGGGTAGTACACTTTACAAAACAGATGAATCAATCTCTTTCTTTTCTTTTCTTACAATACTGGCTGCATGGTTGTCACGAATCCAAATTTCCTACAATTAACTAAATAGATTGTCATGTCAACGATTACACTGCAGTTAATATATTGACTCTTGGATTAGTCAAGGGTTTGAGGTTGATTGTACTGAAACCCTGAAAATTCAATTAAAAAAAGATTGTTCAACATCTTCTGAACATTGTGATAAAATAATAATCAAATTCAAACATGATGTCATTGATTAATCATCAATGTGATAAGGTTTGTTCAAAGGTCATTTGGTGTGGAAGCAGTGGCAGTGGTGTGCGCCTTTAACCAACGGATTATGGCCATCGGGGGCACAGGCTGCTGCATCCAACTGTTATATAAAATTGTAGCAACAATACCTTAATACACTTAACAAATTAACGATGAAGTCATGGTGACTATAACGTCATAGATTGTCCTTTTCACAGCCAGGATATGTCTTAAATTCAAAGCAATACGGTGCGTTTTTTACCATCCTTAATACCAAAGTAACCAAATTCTTCCTTCTCTTACCACGTATTTCTAATTACGAGACTACAAGTGTCTTGTTTTGTTACATTTCTTTTCATTTGTAATTTGTAGCTGTAGAGTAAGACTTTTACAATCAGATAATATTATCTAACTGCCATGATAGTGAGATTCTCTTTCATATTCATTATTTCAAGATTAATGTCTCATTTGGAATGATTTTTCATTTAAAATTATTTTACATCTTAATACATATGGTTTTAAAATTGTTACCTAGATTAAACTCTACTTATTGTTTCACTAAATTTTTATTTCAATTTTATTTTGATAGAATATAGTCTTACTATTTAATATAACCTATGTTTTAAATATTAAAATGATTTTTATAGCTAATATTACATAATATCATCCTATTAAAAAAAAAAAAAAAGAACATTATACCCACCGATGCTCAGCCTATGTCCAAACACTACGTTACAATCCACTCTGACCAACCGACATAGTTCCCAACCTTAATCTACTACATCGGATAAACAAAGACCAAAAAACTCGCATGTGGACTATGATATAATATTTATCTGTTCTGGTATCGTTTGGATCCTTCTTTCTTTTTCGTTCCTTTAATCTGGGAGAAAATGTCAAAATGAGATCACGTCACCAACCATCCCAGAATCTCTCCTTTGTTTTGTAATTATACAAAACCTTTGGGAGAATGAGCTCCTCTGTCTACTCTTCTCTACAAAGCCAAACGACCTTCACTGAAAGTGAACCTCTTAGTTTCTTCTTCAGCTCCACTTTCTCACACAAGCCATGGCTTCCTCCTCTCCCTCTCTCACTCTTTCCCAAGCTCTCTTGGCCAGAACCACTTCTTTTTGTAGCTCAAATCTTTCTTCTGCAGACCATGTTTCGCTCTCCAGTGTCTCCATGCCCACTTTCTCTGGTCTCAAGTCAAAATCTTCTCTTTCTTCTTCTACTTCATCTTTTTCATGCAAGCCGATTCATTACTCTGGTTCGCGTCGCTGGGCCAATTCCATTCGGGCCGTGGCGGCTGAAAAAGTTGACAAGACCACCGAGGCTTCTTTGGTGGAGAAATCGGTGAACACGATCCGGTTCCTGGCCATTGATGCGGTGGAGAAGGCCAACGTGGGTCACCCGGGTATGCCAATGGGTTGTGCTCCAATTGGTCATGTTATTTATGACGAAGTAATGAAGTACAATCCAAAGAACCCGAAATGGTTCAACCGTGATCGGTTCTTGCTGTCCGCTGGTCATGGTTGTATGCTCCATTATGCTCTGCTTTACCTTGCTGGCTACGACAGCATAAAGGTGAGTTTTTTTTTGGCATAGTTGATCATTTGAGGATTTGGTTTGATCTGTTTCCTTGTGTTTGATAATCTAGAGCTGAAAATCTATCTGGGTGTTATTTATTTGAGGAGAAAACTGTTTCGAGGAATCCAATGGATAAACAACTGTATATGGAAACATAATAGTAAACATGATATTACATATGGAGTTTTCATTTGAAAGTTTTGTTTTTCTTGTTCGGATTAAATAATAGGAAGAAGACTTGAAGAATTTCCGTCAATGGGGTAGCAAAACCCCTGGACACCCTGAGAACTTTGTGACATCTGGTATTGAAGTAACAACAGGTTAGACAACAACTTTAAGTTTGTTATATGTATAAGAAAACTTCTTCGTACATTTTGATGTGTTCTGTTTCGTTCATCCATTCTCATAATTTTTCAGGACCTCTTGGTCAGGGCTTTGCCAATGCTGTTGGTTTGACCCTTGCTGAGAAGCACTTGGCTGCACGATTTAACAAGCCTGGTCATGAGATCGTTGACCATTACACGTAATAATTTTACATCTTTTTATTGCAATTCCTTGCTTGTGTGGCATTTTACTAATGGCTTTTGACTTTGTTTTCTCCAGGTATTGTATAATGGGTGATGGTTGTCAAATGGAGGGAGTCGCAAATGAAGCAGCCTCACTTGCTGGGCACTGGGGACTGGGAAAGCTAATAGCTTTCTATGATGATAACCACATTTCTATTGATGGTGACACCCAGATTGCATTCACTGAGAGTGTTGAGGCACGTTTTGAGGGACTTGGATGGCATGTTATTTGGGTAAAGAATGGAAACAATGGCTATGATGAAATTCGTGCAGCCATTAAGGAAGCAAAAGCTATCAAAGACAGACCAACTCTAATAAAGGTTAGTTTTGAATAGCAATAAAGAAACTAGGTATGAGTAAACTTTGATTAGTTTTGATATTGGGCTATCATTTGCTGAACTTGTCCATTTCACAGGTGACCACAACCATTGGCTATGGTTCTCCAAACAAGGCTAACTCTTACAGTGCACATGGAAGTGCACTGGGTGCTAAAGAAGTTGAGGCCACAAGGAAGAACCTTGGATGGCCATATGAGCCTTTCCATGTGCCAGAGGATGTTAGAAAGTATGGACATGGTGTTGGGTTTCTTTCTGTTTTATCAGTTTACTTTGATTTATATGATCCTGAATAGAACTTGCTTGACATTCCCAGACATTGGAGTCGGCACATCGCCGAGGGTGCTGCACTTGAAGCAGAGTGGAATGCTAAGTTTGCTGAATATGAGAAGAGATACAAGGAGGAAGCTGCTGAACTGAAGTCTATTATCAATGGTGAATTGCCCGATGGTTGGGAGAAAGCACTTCCAGTGAGTAAAGTTCCTAAGTTTTGGGTTGCTCATAATCATGTTGTTTACGTTAAGTTAAATCCTTAACGTTTTGGAAGAAACACAATCCAAAATTTAATATGAATATGCTGTCATAATCTTTATCAGATAACATGCACTTTTAAGCCTATATCTTCTTTGCATCCTGGCTACACAGCTTCAATAATTTCTCCAATTAAAAGCCTGGCGTCTACGGAATTTTCTTGTCTAGAATATTGATCAATCTTTCAATTTGATTTCAACTTTCAGACATACACTCCAGAGAGCCCAGCTGACGCTACCAGAAATCTATCTCAGCAAAACCTTAATGCCCTCGCAAAGGTTCTTCCTGGCCTGCTTGGTGGCAGTGCAGATCTTGCCTCTTCAAACATGACCTTGTTGAAAATGTTTGGAGACTTCCAAAGGGATACTCCAGAGGAACGCAATGTTAGATTTGGTGTCAGAGAGCACGGAATGGGAGCAATCTGCAATGGTATTGCTCATCACAGCCCTGGACTTGTTCCTTATTGTGCAACTTTTTTTGTTTTCACTGACTACATGAGAGCTGCCATAAGGATCTCTGCCCTGTCTGAGGCTGGAATTATTTATGTTATGACCCATGATTCAATTGGACTCGGAGAGGATGGTCCAACCCACCAGCCAATAGAGCATTTGGCGAGCTTCCGAGCAATGCCAAATATCTTGATGCTTCGTCCAGCTGATGGTAATGAAACTGCTGGAGCATACAGAGTTGCTGTCCTTAACAGAAAGAGACCCTCAATCCTTGCCCTTTCTAGGCAAAAGTTGCCCAACCTTCCTGGAACTTCTGTCGAAGGAGTCGAAAAGGGTGGATACATCATTTCAGACAACTCAGCAGGTAACAAGCCTGACGTCATTCTGATTGGAACTGGTTCTGAATTGGAAATTGCTGCTAAAGCTGCAGACGATCTTAGAAAAGAAGGGAAGACTGTTAGAGTTGTTTCCTTAGTCTGCTGGGAACTGTTTGATAAGCAATCAGATGACCACAAGGAGAGTGTTCTACCTGCTGCTGTGTCAGCTAGAGTTAGCATTGAGGCAGGATCTACATTCGGGTGGCAGAAAATTGTTGGTAGTAAGGGAAAAGCAATAGGAATTGATCGATTTGGAGCAAGTGCACCAGCAGGAAGATTATACAAAGAGTTTGGTATCACCAAGGAAGCTGTTATTGCAGCAGCCAAAGAAGTTTCCTAGGTGTAATAGTTTCGGCTCATAAAACTTCTGCCTTTTGCTGGTATTTACATAAGAGGGAATCTGCAGAATATCTGTTTCAAGAGCAGAGTCCTTTTTGCTTTAATAAGATTAGGTTGCTATAGATAAAAGGAGAGTGAAATAAATTAAATTTTATGAATTTTTTATAACTCTTGATTTCCCGATTAGAAATCCTCCCCAAAATAGCACATCCTTCACTTCAATTGGTAACGAGTAACAAGGAATTCTCACCCTTGAGCCGTTATTAATGCCCTGGAGAAGGCATCATTATTCTTCATTGTCAACAAGTCATGGTATTATGGTAAAATAAAATCATCTAGCAATAATACAGTCAACACAAACATCTAAACCACATGGGTTTTCCTCCTACCATTAACCATACCTCAAATCTCACAACTGTTTTCATTCAATTGTCTCCGCAAGACTTAGCAATACGTTAAATCTACAATGCCAAAAAATCACAAGATTCACAACATCATATGGATGGTTCGAATTTGAATAAGCTCAAATTTGAAAGGTTTTTACATAAAGTAAGATGTTATACAAGTAAAACCAAAAAAATGCTATTAGACAAAAAAGGTGCTAGAATTTATCATTTATTATTTCTGAAACAAGTGATTATCACATATACTCACTTCCTTATTATACACGCATATTGTGCTTGAGATTCTGCTCCATCCTTCAGACACAGGTCTCGGTCACTATGCCTGCTTAGTATAGTCTCACCCTCATAAACCAACACTGTACATTCAAATATCTTCAGAATTCATGTCGAAAAATGTGACTGAAGTCCCAAAAACCTACCTTGATGTACAAAAGGGAACTCCTTTATCAGTCATGAATTAGCCAAACTCCTGTTACTCCTGTTCAAGCTCCTGAAAGTACTTCAAAGCACCAAGCATTTCTTCCTCCAAGATCCTTATTCGATAAACCACGGTCTTGAAAAATCTCATATAATAGCTCCTATCATCATTGTCCCGTTCACACCTATCCATTGCCACTTTAATATCCTTTAACAAGCACTTACATTCATCAACCATTTCCAGATACTCAAGTATACGATCATGATAGGACCTGCTACCATCTGTGTCTCTTTCCAAAATTTCCTCGAACCCAATTTTCACCAATTCCAAATCTTCGATACAGTTAAAAACCTGGGCCTTCAACACTTGCCAGTCCTGATCATCAGGTTTCGAGTTGAAGCTGTGCACAATTGGGATCTTTTGCTTGAGCTTAAATAACCGAATTGATTTCACATGATAAGGTTTATGCGCCAATAATAACTCTTCCACGGTACTTTCCTCCTCCTCGATCGATTCTTGGATCGGGCCGACTGTAGGCCCTGAGATGGGCTCGTTGATTAAGGTATTTCGAGAAAACCCCACGAAGAGAAAAACTGCGGCAGCGGTTACAGAGGCGAAAGAGGAGATTTTGAAAAGAGGGTTCGAGAATTGAGAAGATGGAGCTTCTGGATTTTGACAATTTTTCCGTGGCGGGTCTGATGAAGATGGCAATGGTGAAGGTGAAGAGGAAGCTTTAATGGAGGGGGATGATGGCTGCGCGGTAGGCGGTGAGAGAAAGAGACAAGAGATGGATCTTCGTAGGGAGGGGAAACAATAGTGATCGACGGATGAGCATAGCGGTTGGTGACGCTGGTGGAGGTTGCCAAGGACATCCATGGAAGGCGGAGAGGGACAGCGAGACGCCGAGACCTCGAAAAGCGGCGGCTACGACACCTTCTACAACAGGAAAGGACAAAAAATATTCAAAATTCAGTCCCAGCAGCATGCCATTCAGCGATATCAAATCAAATACACATCATTACTGAATTCCATATTAGATTGGGAGTCTAGTCACATGATTACTTAAATTTTATTTTCCTTCCCACACTTGTAATAATCTAATAATTTTGTCTCTCCTCCCTACAAATTCTTATCAATATTGTTTTTAATATTTTAATTATTTCTCACATTTAAAAATCACGAAAAATGTTCATAGTTAATTATAAGTTTAGTATATTTTTTATAATTAATTATGAGTTTGGTGATGATTTAAATTATTAAAAACATTATTTTATTAAAATTAATGAAAATTTTAAAGATAAAAAAATTAATAAATTTAACTTTAAAAGATAAATTAATTAAAACGTAAAAAATTAAAATAAAATTTAACTCATTGCTAAATGATAACATTAGTAGATAGCTCAATGCCTTAAATATATTAACATGAAATATTTTTTATTGTAAGAAGTGTACTTATTTGGTTGATTTTTATGTCTTTTTTATTAGGATAAAATTTTGTTTTGTTTCATTTGTTATGGTGAACCATATTTCTTAGTTTTATTATTAATCAAAATATATTTATTAATTAGTTTATTAATTATTAAATCTTTGACCAACTTATTAATATAAATCAAGGAATTAACACTTAATAATTCATGCCATAAGAATAGAGAAATTGATCTCCATTAAAGGAATAACCATAACCATTAACTTAAAAAGTTTTCAACTCAGCGTATTTTTATTGAATAAATGTTGATAATTTATTTTCATTTTCAAACATTTGTAGATAGATACAATCCAAATTTTCAAAAACCATTTTAAGAGTATTAAACGAGAAATATTCATTATAAACTTGTGTATTATAATATTTAACTCTAATTGCAGTGAAATTAATTATTAATTATTTATGTCGTATAAAAAATTAAAAAAAGAAAAATATTTAAATGGATCTAGTATTTCTGTCGATCCAATCTAATTTCCGCTGGGTTAGGTGGGTGTTTGGACGTACACCATCTTTTACTCAAATTTTTGGTGACATTGTTGAGTTTGGTTGGTAAGCCCTTTACGTGAGTCAATACAACAACCGCACCAACCACCCAGCTTGTGGTTCTCTTACAAACACCCATCATAGAGAAACAGAAGCAGAGATTGTTGAAGGGTTTGAGGGAACAATGGCACAAGCTTGCAGAATCCACAATGGAGCTCAACCCACTCAAATCTTCCATAATTCTTCCAATTCCCAGAAACCCAAATCTTTTAACTCAGTTTCATTGAGGTCCCAGCTTTGGGGCTCAAGGAAAGCTTTCAGCTTGAAGCATAACAATGGATGCGCCATAGCAAATGGCGAGGTTGGTACACGGAAGACAGGTGCTGTCAGAGTTTCTGCCTCAGTTGCGGCACCTGAGAAGCCCTCAACTGCGCCAGAGATTGTGTTGCAGCCCATCAAAGAAATCTCCGGTACCATTACGTTGCCTGGGTCGAAATCCCTATCCAATCGGATTCTGCTTCTTGCTGCTCTTTCTGAGGTGAGGCTTTTATCTATTCTTTGATTTGGGGACTGTAGCATAAGCTATCGTTGAGCTCGAACTTCTATTCAACGTCAGATTTATTTATCAATGGTAATGCCAGTGTCCTCTTCTACAGGGGCTGGATAAATTGGGTTATTGTGGTAGTCAACATGGTAATATTTTTGCAAGCCGATTAAGGATCCCAGCAAATGTTTTTGGTCGGATAGATGTCTGCAATTTTACCAAGTTTAGTAATGAATGTATCTTCTAATTGAGTCTGGGATCGCATCAAACAGATTTGGTTTTAAGTGATGAAAAGAAGGTCTTATTTATTGGGTACATGATGAGCTGACATAGTGTTTCTTTGTGTATTGTATAGCTCCTATCTATTCCTAGTTCAATTGGACAACTTTTTTTCCCAGCTTTGTCGTTGGGAATCTGCATGTCTTATTTTTGCGTAAATAGTGACGCGGAATAGTCAATAATTAAGATCTAAAGGAAAGAGCTAGTTCTGTTTATATAGCTTTTATGGATAGAAGGACAAGTTAGTTTTAGTGTATTTATGCAACTTCTAATTAGTTATCCAGAGTATGTATAGCTAAATGCAAACTGTTTCTTTTCATTCAGGGAACAACTGTTGTAGAAAACTTATTAAATAGTGAGGATGTTCATTACATGCTTGGTGCATTAAGAACACTTGGGCTACGTGTGGAAGATAACAAGACAATCAAACAAGCAATAGTGGAAGGCTGTGGGGGAATGTTTCCCACTGGTAGAGAAGCAAAAGATGAAGTTACATTATTCCTTGGAAATGCTGGTACTGCAATGCGTCCTTTGACAGCAGCTGTAACTGCTGCAGGTGGCAACTCAAGGTTTGTCTTATATAGAATTGATTCATGGTGGACCTTGAAACATATTCCCAGTACGTGCACTTGATAGTTAAAATTTGTCAACTGTTATTACTGTAGTTGAGAAGTGATTCTTCAAATAATAATCTGAAATGCTGTCTGGGAAGCATATTTAAGAAAATTTAATGCTCCTGCTGCATGATGTAATTAACTATAGCAGATTCATTCTGCATTTTTTCACAATCTATACATTTCAGCTAAGATTGTTTAACCTTCCTTTTTAAAGTCAATTTTCTTTATAATATGTAACAAGTAAGTTAGCACATCAATGCTAGCAAATGAATACATTATGTGAGAGGAATGCACCGTAGCTTTTTTTACTAATGTGCTGCACTACTTTCTTTAGTCAGAATGATATCTGCTAATATGATGGCTTGTTTGAATGACTAAATTTACCTTTACAATGTTTGAAATATTTCAGCTACATACTTGATGGGGTACCCCGAATGAGAGAGAGACCAATTGGGGATTTGGTGGATGGTCTTAAACAGCTTGGTGCTAATGTTGATTGTTTTCTTGGTACAAACTGTCCACCTGTTCGTGTGATTGGGAAGGGGGGACTCCCGGGGGGAAAGGTCAGTTTCACATTATCTTTGAGTAGAGGGTGTCCACTTCCTTGTGGTCTGATTTAATGTTGTTCTTCCTGAAGTTGTTTATGTAGTTTGAGGTAAAATTGTATTGCGTATTTGATTGAACAGAAGTCACATATTTATACAGAGGTTAGCAACTAGAAATCCCAAGATATATGGGATAAGATAAGGCTGATTAGATGATTATCTATAATTTTTTAAATTCTAAGTTTATCTCCTATAATGTCTCCTAAAATATCTCCTTCCAAAACAGAAATCGTTCAGCTTGTTTCTCTACACTCCCCCTCAAGCTGGACGATAGATGTTCAGCATTCCAAATCTAGTGCTTAATTCATCAAACTGATTTTTGAACAAGGCTTTTGTGAGGATGTCTGCCACTTGTAATTTTGAGGGAACATACTTTAGGTTGATGACTTCATCTTCTATTTTCTCATTGATGAAATGTCTATCAATTTCAACATGCTTTGTCCTATCATGATGAACCGGATTTTTTGCAATAGCAATAGCTGATTGGTTATCACATAGAACTTCTATGGGAGCTGAGTGTTTGATCCCAAGATCCATTAGTAGACATTTGAGCCAAATTCCTTCACAGATTCCATTTGACAGAGATCGGAATTCTGCTTCAGCACTACTCCGAGCCACTACATTCTGTTTTTTACTTCTCCAAGTCACCATATTACCCCACACGTAGCTACAATATCCAGATGTGGATTTTCTGTCCATGGGGGACCCAGCCCAATCTGCATCTGTATATATTTCAATTTCCCTGCTGTCGGTTTTCTTGAAGAATAGTCCTTTTCCAGGATCTTTCTTGAGGTACCGTAGGATTCTGTAGACTGCATTTAGATGTTGGTCTTGTGGATTGCTTAGGAATCTGCTCACTACACTCACAGCAAAACATATGTCTGGACGAGTGTGGGTGAGATATAGTAACTTTCCCACTAATCTTTGATATCTTCCTTGGTCTACCAGCTTCCCTTTTGGGTCATGGACCAGTTTAGTGTTTGGATCCATCGGAGTTTCAATAGGCTTGCAACCTAACATCCCAGTCTCGTGTAGGAGATCTAGCACGTACTTTCTTTGTGACATGGTTATCCCTTGCTTAGATCTGGCCACTTCCATCCCTAGAAAATATCGTAGTGGTCCCAAGTCTTTGATTTCAAATTCTGCAGCTAGCACCCTCTTGATTCTGGATATTTCTTCTGTCCAATTGCCTGTGAGAACTATATCATCAACATAAACAATTAGTACAACAATTTTTCCAGCTGAGTTTTTGGTAAATAATGTGTGATCAGAGTGCCCTTGTTTATATCCATCATGTTTCAAGACTTTAGTGAATCTGTGAAACCATGCCCGAGGAGATTGCTTCAGCCCATATAAGGATTTTTGTAGTCTACATACCTTTCCGTGAGGTAGCTGGTCTTCAAATCCAGGGGGTATACTCATGTACACCTCTTCCTGTAAGTCACCATTTAGGAAAGCATTTTTGACATCTAATTGAATTAGGGGCCAATTCCAATTAGTGGCAATAGAGATGATGACTCGAATGGTGTTGAGCTTGGCCACCGGGGAGAATGTTTCTTGATAGTCAATCCCATAGGATTGAGTGTACCCCTTTGCTACCAGCCTTGCTTTATATCTATCCACACTTCCATCAGCCTTTTGTTTGATATTGAATATCCATCTACATCCCACAGTTTTCTTACCCGGAGGCAGATCTGTAATTTTCCATGTCTGGTTCTTTTCAAGGGCTTTAATTTCTGCTATTGTAGCTTCTCGCCACTGTGGATGTTTGAGTGCCTCATAGACAAAATTTGGTATTTGAATTTTGTCTATGTTGGAGGTAAAAGCTTGGTATGTAGGCGATAGGTTGGAATATGATATGCAGCTTTGTATAGGGTGCTGGGTGCAGCTTCTTTTCCCTTTTCTAAGGGCAATTGGCCAGTTTAAGTCATATGTTTCTCCTGCATTTTCAACTATGGTTGGAGAAGGGTCAATAGGTGGCTCACCTTGTGTTTGTTCAGGAGTGGCAGAGACCGGTTCAGATGCTTGAACAGGCAGAACTGGATTTTTCCTCCTTCTAGAATACACAATAGGGCTCTGTGGTTCAGTTGTTGGATTGGGGTTCTGTTCTGAGTGGTTATCCGTGGCTGGTTTTGAATTTTGAGAAATTAGTGGTAGATCAGGGTAGGTGGTTTGATCAATAGTTGAGGTAGGGTTGGTTTGGGTCTGTTTTTCCCAAGGTTGTGATGATTCTGTCAAACTCTCCCCCTGAAGCACACACTTGGGAAAGTATGGGAGGTGTTCCACAAAAGTGACATCCATGGAATGATAAAATTTTTGGGTGAGGGGACTATAACATTTGTAGCCTTTTTTGTTGGGAGAGTACCCAAGGAAGATGCATTTAAGGGCTTGGGCTTCAAGTTTACCACATTGGTGTGGATGGAGATGGACAAATGCCGTACACCCAAAGACTTTTAGTGGAATTTCAGATATTAGATGAGAGTTAGGGTATGATTTGAGAAAGGTATTGAGTGGGGTTTGAAATTTAAGGATTCTAGATGGCATCCTATTAATGAGATAAGTGGCAGTAAGGAGTGCATCCCCCCAGAATTTTTTTGGAGTGTGGGATGACAGAAGGAGGGAGCGGGTGACCTCCAGTAGGTGGCGGTTTTTCCTCTCTGCGACACCATTCTGTTGAGGGGTGTCAACACATGAGCTTTGGTGAATTATGCCATGGTTTTTGAGGTATGTGTCAAGGGAAAAATTGAAGAAATCTCTAGCATTATCAGTTTTTAGAATCTGGACATTGGTTTTAAACTGGGTTTGGATTAATTTATGAAAATTTTGAAAAATCTGGGTAGTTTCAGATTTGTCTTTCATGAGGAAAGTCCAGCTTAGTCTAGTGTGATCATCCACTAGTAGTAAAAACCAGCGGGCTCCATTTAGAGTAGGGATTTTTGTTGGTCCCCAAATGTCGCCATGGATTAAAGAGAAAGGAGAGGAAGGGGAATGAGTGCGGGGTGTAAAGTGGGTTCGGGTATGCTTGGATATTTGACATATATCACAGTGAAGTAATTTAAAATCTGCTTTATTGAATAAGGAAGGAAATAACAGCTTGAGATACATAAAATTAGGATGTCCTAGCCTAGAATGCCATAGGAGAATAGTATTTTCGGTACTGGAATGTGAAGGTGGTTGGGATTTAATGGTAAGACATTGTGGCTGGTGGTGGAGCAGGTAGAGGCCCATGGAGGAATCCAGTTCAGCACTGCCAATCATCTTCCCCGATCCCAGTTCCTGAAAAATACACCGATGAGTTACAAATTTAGTTTCACAATTTAATTCTGAGGTGATTTTTCGAACAGAGAGTAGATTGCAGTGGAGATTAGGAACAAATAAAACATTAGTCAATTGGAAAGAGGGTGAGAAAGTAACAGTGCCATATCCCAAAGCTTTGACACACCTACCATCAGCTATGCGGACAGGGGACATGTTATGATCTGAAGTGAAAGATGAAAATATATTTATATCACCTGTCATATGGTCTGAGGCACCAGAATCCACAATCCAGGTTGGTGGGTGTTGAGAGGCATTAAGAGCTATTGATGGGGAGGAATCTTGGCCAGCTTTCTGGAAGAGTTGTTGGAGAAGATCCATCTGTTCTTTGGTGAAAGGAGTAGATGGAATAGATTGGTTCCCAGATGTGGCAGCATAGCTGCGCCTGTCTGAAGAATTTTTGGGCTTCCAGTCGGCAGGTTTGCCGTGTAATTTCCAGCAGGTCTCCTTGGTGTGTCCTGGCTTTTGGCAGTGATCACACCATGGTCGATTGCGCCGTGGTTTTCCATCCCCTTGGGCAGAATGAGGAGTTCGGGCTGCAAGGGCAATGGGTTCACTGTCCTTAGTGATGGGAACTCCAGAATTGTCAAGTGATAAAGAGGAGTCTGTAACTCCCAGCATGATTTTGCGTCGGCTCTCTTCTCGACGGACCTCAGAGAAGACTTCACGAAGGCTGGGAAGGGGTTTTGTGCCTAGAATCCGACCCCGGACTTCATCCAGGGATTTGTTGAGGCCCATGAGGAATTTGAAGATGCGTCGGGTCTCAATGATTTTCTGATATCTGGCTCGATCTTCAGCACATCGCCATGCATGGGAATCAAAGAGGTCGAGCTGCTGCCAGAGTTTAGAGAGACTCGTGTAGTAGATGGTCACGGGTGTGTCTCCTTGCTGGATAGATTGGAGCAAACTCTCAATATGAAACAGCTCAGCCGTGTTATCCTTGCTGGAGTAAGTATCTTGGGCTGCCTCCCAGATTTCAGAGGCTGTATGACAGAGAAGAAAGTTTTCACCAATGGCGGGATGCATGGAATTGATAAGCCATGACATGAGAAGGTTATTTTCGGCTTTCCATGATTTGTAGGTAGGGTCGGTAGGAGGGGGTTGAGGGATTGTGCCAAGGAGATATTCCTCCCTTCCTCGGCCACTGACATAGAGCATGACAGATTGTGACCATTGGAGATAATTGTTCCCAGTCAATTTGTGATTGGTGATGGGAAGGAATGGGCTGTCATGGGGATTGGCTTGAGAAATTATTGAAGAGGGACTAACGGCAGAATCACCAGCCGTGGATGAAGTTGCAGGATTCATGGGTGAGGCCTAATGGGCACGAGGACTAGGAAAAAGGGTCTAGGTTTAGGTTGCAGAGCAGCGGACAGCGTCCAGCTCTGATACCATGTAGTTTGAGGTAAAATTGTATTGTGTATTTGATTGAACAGAAGTCACATATTTATACAGAGGTTAGCAACTAGAAATCCCAAGATATATGGGATAAGATAAGGCTGATTAGATGATTATCTATAATTTTTTAAATTCTAAGTCTATCTACTATAATGTCTCCTAAAATATCTCCTTCTAAAACAGAAATCGTTCAGCTTGTTTCTCTACAGTTTATGAAATAATTTATAGACATTTCTGTATATGTGTGTGTGTGAGGTCAGCTGTTGTGCATTGACTTCCCTTTGTTACTAACCTCTAGATAAACCTCAATGGCTCTATTAAAGTTTTGATGGATATCATGCTTATTTATAGATCTATTAAGTTTGAGGAATTGGGGAAGATCTATTAAGTTTGAGGAATTGTGTCTTCCCCTCTTTATTCTCCCTGCTGGGCTGTCTTGCTATGAATGTAGTTGGGATCCAAACTGAATCTTATTATCCCTTTTCACTTGCAGGTGAAGCTGTCTGGATCAATTAGTAGTCAGTACTTGACTGCTTTGCTTATGGCAGCTCCTTTGGCTCTTGGTGATGTGGAAATTGAGATTATTGATAAACTGATTTCTGTTCCATATGTTGAAATGACTTTGAACTTGATGGAGCGCTTTGGAGTCTCTGTGGAACATGATGGCAGCTGGAATAGGTTCTTGATCCGAGGAGGTCAAAAGTACAAGTAGGTTTCCTTTATTTATGGTCAAATCCTATATGGCACCTGTTGAAAATGAAATGAACTAAGTGAAATTCTATCAGGTCTCCTGGAAATGCTTTTGTTGAAGGTGATGCTTCGAGTGCCAGTTATTTCCTAGCTGGTGCAGCGGTTACTGGTGGCACTATCACTGTTAAAGGCTGTGGGACAAGCAGTTTACAGGTATTTATGCTAGTTATCATTTGTTGCAGTACTTTCTTTCCTCATCCCCCTTTCCTCTCCCACTTTTGTTCTTTCCTTGTATTGTTATGTTAGAAGTTCATAATGTCCCCTTTCATCTCTTCAGTAGATTCCATATTTGTTATCCCTTATGGTAAATCATTTCCTATCTTTGCAAGAATCAATGTCACTATGTGAACTCCCAAATTAATTCTCATTCAAGCTCTTTAAATGGCAGTTGCTACAGAGCTTTGTCATTTTTTCTGCATATGAAAAGGAGTTAAGTTTGAATAATCTGAAGCCTATTTGGTTAAGGAAAAGCTAAGCATGCAGATCTAATGATCTTCTTCTTTTTTTGACCCTTAAATTTTGCCTCTAGTCTGATCAGAAATGAAGGGACCAGAAGCATATTCTGAAAAATGGTTTTGATTTTAATTTGTTGGTTTTGTCACTTGCTACTAATTTAAAAACAAGGATATCCAATAATTGAAGCATGTTTGCCTGGGTGCAGCATATACTTATTCTTGTAAGGCTTTTCTTTAACTCTATCTTTTTTCTAAAGGGGGATGTAAAATTTGCTGAAGTTCTTGAGAAGATGGGAGCTAAAGTTACCTGGACAGAGAACAGTGTCACTGTAACTGGACCGGCAAGAGATCCTTCAGGTAGAAACGTCTTGCAAGGAATTGATGTCAATATGAACAAGATGCCAGATGTTGCTATGACGCTTGCTGTAGTTGCACTATTTGCTAATGGTTCTACTGCTATAAGAGACGGTATGTTTAGCCTTTTGTTTGGCCAGCCCAAGCTTCTTTAACAGTTGTTTTGTGGTCAAGTTGATGTAGTGTTACATGAATCTTGAAAACTGGAATGATTATTTGCTGCTACTTATGAATAATGATGTCAGTATTCCTACCTGAAATTTTTAGAATTATCCATTATATGATTGATACATTTCTAATGTAATCAACTGACTATAAAATATTTGAAAACTTTATTTCATTAAATCTCAAGCTTTGCTTTAGCCTTACAAAACATGTATATTTCGGAAGCCCAGATGCATATTAGGCAGTTTTCATGAAGGAAACTTCGCCAAAAAGAGCTTGGAAACTTCTGATACAGTGAGATCTTTACCTGTAACTAGTTAACTACACAGACTCTCATTGATGTCTATTTTTCTGTATTTTGCAGTGGCTAGTTGGAGAGTGAAAGAAACAGAAAGAATGATTGCTATTTGCACAGAGCTCAGGAAGGTAAGTGTTATGATGCTTCCATGGTGATTCTAATCTACATCACTGGCTCTTTACATCTCATTGACCTACATTCTTAACATTTCAGTTAGGAGCAACAGTTGAAGAAGGCCCTGATTATTGTGTGATAACTCCACCTGAGAAATTGAAAATCACATCTATAGACACATATGATGACCATAGAATGGCCATGGCATTCTCTCTTGCTGCTTGTGGGGACGTTCCAGTAACCATCAATGATCCTGGTTGCACTAGGAAAACATTCCCTGACTACTTTGAAGTCCTCGAGAGGTTTACCCAGCATTGAACAATCCTGTGTATTCATTAGGAGAGAGGAAAAGAGAAAGAGAGAGAGAGAGGAGAGAAGACACTCTCTAATCAGATAAGAATATGGTTTGCTCCATTTTTTAGTATTGCCTTGTGAAATCAATAAATTTGTTTTGTGCAGATAAGTAGAACGTGCTGTTGTATCAATGTAGCTTAATTCTGAATAATGACTAAATGTTCTCTTTTTCTTCAAGGTTAATGTTGGGCTTGGGCTTTCGTTTTGAATGGATGATGTTTTGGGCTAAGGGGCTGGACTGGTTAGTACAAAACTTGTTCTAGCCCAGCCCATCTCTGAAGATGGTAATCTAACTACTACAAATTTCTCGTAGCACCATCACTAATTGGAATTTTTATGTATGCATGTGATCCTGCATTAAATATTTTCTAAGAAACAGCCTGGATTCATGATAGATTATGCACAAATCCAGCTGAGATGAACTAGATAACTCGTGCAAAATGGTTATGCATATGTTTCAAAGGAAGAAAATATAACCCATCTATTGCTTTTCTATTCAATATTGGTCTCAATTTATTTTATTTAATCACATTGCACATGGGATGGCAACACATGAGGGATATTTTATTTATTTATTTTTCTATCAAGGCATATTACTTTTAATTGACAAATAAATCTTATGCCATATAAAAACAGTTGTGACTCAATTAAAAAGTTTTTAAAATATCAGTTGTTTAAGATGGTAGAAAAGTACATTTTGATAGAAAAATAATTGTAATTATTTTATTTTCTAAATGAAATTAAGATAGAAAGGATACTCATAATGAAACAAAAAAAAAAAAAAATCCTATTCAATTCTTCAAGAAATACATAGAGAAAGAAAGAAGCCGGAGCATTTCAAGCTCCTCAGTACAAAAGAAGAGATAATAGTATAATACTGAGTCAACATTTAGATTCCAAATGAAGGAAATTATTCTCCACTTTGGACCTATTTCCCTCTACCAATAAATAATTATACACATATGAATTGGTGATTATTAAGATATAATAACTTAAAATGATAGTAGAAATGTAGGGTACAAATATGGCATAAATTTCTTAAGTGTTACTCTTCCCTTAATTTTTAGTCTAAAATCCTCAATGTACTTGAGAATGAAGCAATCTTGTCTTGAACTTGCCGTTGTTCTATATAGATGTAGTGGCGCACATGATACTTTGCTGCCCTAAACATAAATTGCAATATAAGGATTCTTTGGAAGATGCTTTTGCCTTCATTTTCAAGTTTCTTTGCACTTTAGTACACTTGTTCATTCAATGCCCTTCTCTCTTCTGTCTTATTCACACAAGTAGACTACAATTAGTATTTGGATTTCATCATATAATATAATAAATTAATTATATAGTAGCTTCCAAAATAAGAAAAAGGACAATTTGTAATCTCATGCTAAAATTTTAAAAACATAAGAAGCAAGCAAAAATGATTCTCTCACTTACAAAAGTAGATAACAATCTTTTTATTATCAAATTCTTTTATATTTTATTCACAAATATTTTCATTTTTATTGAAAATAAAATTAATCTCTTGTTAACATGTGTTTTTTATATTAGATTAAACTTCGTATATTATAAAAACCTCTGAATGATTAAAGTTGATTTGCTTATTAAGCAAACCATATTTTATTGATTGTGTTTTATTTTGTTATTAATAATGTTTTAATTTTTTGGAGTGATTAATAGTGTTTTTCATTTTTAATTGTAAAGAGTTATAAGATGTGTTCCACATGCAACCCACAATCTATGAGGAGCAACACTTAAAAATGGAAAGGTTAAGACAACACTAATAACACATTGCACCTAATAAAAGAATGGTAGATTCCACAATTTGAACTTTAGAAATAAAAACAAAAACATAGCAACAACAAAAGAAATAACTCATTGTCATCCTAGCTATATGATTAACAAATTAAAAAAAAAATGGAAATGATAAAATTAAGTAGATTTAATTTAGAAATTTTTTTCAAGGAAAACAAAGAAAATAATTTAATAACTCTACTTTAGCTAAAAATATTAACTACCTAAAATTAGTAGACTTTATTCAGAAGCATAATAACTACACATTGCTTTAGATGTCCAATTTCAGAAATAAAAAATTATAGCACTAACTCAAAAATGTAGAGAAGATGCAAATTACAAATTGCCACTAACCTTAACCTCTCACAAATTTCAATGGATGGGAAACAAGTAGCCCCTTATAGCAATCCCCAAAACCTCATCCAATGCATAATCCCACAAAACAGTAATTATGCTCCTCAAATCTCAAACTTCAACTCTCCTCCCCATATAGAACCCATTTTCCACACAAAAATATCCTTTACAAAAAGGGGTTTATAAATTTTGGAAGTCCCAAATTCAAGGTCATCCAGCCAATCAAATTAGCATGTTATAGATAGAAGAGAAAATGGACTTCTTTTACTACCCACTTGCATTTCTTCAATGTACAGCTTTGTTCTTCTGGTAAAGGTTAAACAGAAATGGAAACACAATCTAAGTCCATTAATTTAACCTTTTAAATTCCAGTTCCTGGCTTAATCTCCTTGATCCCTTTACTCAAAAGTTTCAAGCTTTCTCTCTTTCTCCAGGCATTATTTTGTTATTTTAAATCAAAATCAAATCTTGAACTTTTTTGTCTGTGAAACTATAAACCCCAGCGAGTGGCCAGCACCAACCAGCCCATCCCTCCAAGAAAACAGAAGATTCCCACATACAGCGATGAAAAGGACGTAAAAGAGCATCAACCAACCCCTTGCTTTTCTGTTCACTTTCCTTATCTTGAACACCATTTCCATAAGAATTGAAGCATACCCTTCTTCAGAAACCCTAATTGGAATGCATTTCTGAAACGGGAATCCATAAACTCTCACATTTAGAGGAAACAAAGAAGAAGAAGAATAGTAGGTGTCCATTGAAATTGACATTTTTGTTGAGGAAATGTCTCAGCTGAAGCAAATGTCCCACTTGGACAACATTCCCCCTACACCAGGGAAATTCAAGATGGAAAAACCTTATTTTCAAAGGATTCGTTGGCATTCTTCTCTTGCCAAGCTCACATTCTGGTCCTTAGTGTTCTTGGGTGTGATCTTCATCTTCTTTTTCCGATCGCCATCATCCCCATTACCGGCGGATCCCTCGCGCCGTTCCCTGAGAACCTCAAGTTGGGGCGGTTCAGATTGGGAGAAGAAGGTTCGTTCTTCTGCGCGAGTGAGGTCCCGCAATGGGGTTTCGGTGCTAGTCACTGGAGCTGCTGGATTCGTCGGAACCCATGTATCTGCTGCCCTCAAACGCAGGGGTGATGGTGTGCTTGGCCTTGACAATTTCAACGATTACTATGATACTTCCCTGAAACGAGCTCGCCAAGCCCTTCTAGAGCGCACTGGGGTCTACATTGTGGATGGAGATATCAACGATTCAGCACTGCTGAGGAAGCTCTTTGAAGTTGTGCCATTCACCCATGTGATGCATTTGGCTGCTCAAGCTGGTGTCAGGTATGCCATGGAAAATCCTGGCTCTTATGTGCATAGCAATATTGCCGGTTTTGTTAATCTACTTGAAGTGTGTAAATCTGCAAACCCTCAACCTGCAATAGTTTGGGCATCTTCTAGTTCTGTTTATGGACTCAATACTAAGGTACCTTTTTCGGAAAGCGATAGAACTGACCAACCTGCTAGCTTGTATGCTGCCACTAAGAAGGCTGGTGAAGAAATTGCTCATACATATAATCATATCTATGGCCTTTCCTTAACAGGGTTGAGGTTCTTTACTGTTTATGGACCTTGGGGAAGGCCTGATATGGCATACTTCTTTTTCACAAGGGATATTTTGAATGGGAAGCGAATTTCAATCTTTGAATCTGCTAATCATGACTCTGTTGCAAGGGATTTCACTTATATTGATGACATTGTGAGAGGGTGCTTGGGAGCATTGGATACTGCAGAGAAGAGCACTGGTAGTGGGGGAAAGAAGAGGGGACCGGCTCAATTGCGTGTTTTTAATCTAGGCAATACTTCACCTGTGCCTGTTACAGATCTTGTCAGCATTCTGGAGAGGCTATTGAAGACGAAGGCAAAGAGAAATATAATGAAGTTGCCCCGAAATGGCGACGTGCCATTTACTCATGCAAACATTAGCTTTGCGCAGACTGAGCTTGGGTATAAGCCCACTACAGATCTACAGACTGGTTTGAAGAAATTTGTCAGGTGGTATCTCAATTACTACACTGGTGGGAAGAGAGCTGTTCAGTGACAAATTCTTTTGCTCGCATGGTAGGATCTATGAATTCTTGTAATTGTTCTTTAACATTTCTCTGTTCGATTATCATCTTTTCTATATCTCAATGATGCCATATAAGGAGTAACCTTGTTCCCTATACTAAAGTTTTGTTGGTGGAGATTATCTTCTGAGGACCTATAAGCAGCATCGAAGGAAGCAAGAAACATCATATTCTTCTCTTTTATTCTTTGTCCTGAATGTAATTCTTGAAAGAATCATAACCTGGATAATATAAAAGGAGTCCAATTTCATATCTATAATCCTGTTTAACTCAGAACTGATGGTTTAAAATGGTGCATAGAGAGTCAGACAGGAAGAAAGAGACAGACAGACAGACATTTCATGGAATGTTGATGAACAGGTGAAACGACTCCTCTACCAAAACATGTTCTACCTACAGCTAGTTAATGCAATGTGATCTTACAATGTAAGACCTGAGCCTTTGAAGCATCAACTTGTCGCGTGATCTTACAGAATGTAGTTTCCTCGCGTCGTTTACCAATACAAACCAACCGGGCCACTAGTGCGTTTAATTACCGGCCACATTTCAAAATGTAACCTATTTATATTGGTATTTGCCTTAGATTTTACTTATTTTTACATAGATTTTACTTTATAAATTATTATTACAACTACATTACTCTATTTTCTTTACTCTTGTTAGCTTAGAACAGAACGAACATTTGAATTGATGGTTTGCATTTGGTTACTTGAATTCATTTCACACAACGTAACCACATACATTTCCGTGAATATTTTGGTATCCAAAGTTGTAGGTTTTAGGCACCAAAATTTTGGAAGTAATCATACATCGCGCACTGAATATAACAGATTCAACTGTAATAAGTGAAATAAAATGCATACTATTCATAATAAGAACAAAATCCAGTATAGAAGTTAAGTTTAATCACTAGAATCTTCATAATTTCCAAAATTTTAAGTTGACAGATAAAAAGTGCCCAACAAATTAATTTGCTCATCCCAAGAAGACAACTCCTGATGCTACCACCAAGCTCTAAGCAACAAGGGTGCTAGCAGTGGTAGACTCACTGGCAAAAAAAACAAAAAAAGAACGTATTAGTGCATCAGACATGATGAAGCAGTCATCAGCGGAGTAATTGATTCAATGTGAAATTCCAAGTATTGTACTATTTACGTGGATATGTAGTTCTGCAATACAGACAACATCTAAAAGGAATATCTGTACTTAAGGAACAAATTTTCACAACAGAAATCTAGGCATGATCTCGCCAGAAAAAGCATTCGAGAATTACATTAAGGAGTAAGATGATGAAAAAGTATTCATTCATACTTGAAAACATTCAGACAGCTTACAACAATATAGAAATGACAATTTTGGCAATAGGAAATCTACTAATAAATTTCGATAATGAAACAATAGAAAGATACAATAATCTTTTTTTTCACCTGCTGAAGTAGTTAACAAGAATCCTATTTAGCTACCATACTTGACACATGAGCATGTTCATGCAGTGTTTATCCATAATTTTACATGTTTATGACACATCAAAAACCATCAAATTGTTGTTTACCACTCTCCGATCAACAAAATTTTAAGCCTGATAAATGAAGATAAATGACTAGAGTCTAGACATGTATCAATGATGAAGAAATTTAAGCAAAATTAATTCAAATGCACATTCTTTGTAGTACGACCTGAATTAATAAACTCATGTGATTTAAGAAACACTACACAAGTCATATAGATTATAAAGCCCAATTACTTACTATTTCCATACGGGTGGAAGCTTCTTTGTCTTCTTGTAGTAACGGGCAAGGCGATGGATCCTGCTCTCAACCAGAATTAACCTAAATTTTGAATCTTTGTCCTTCCTATTCCTCTCTAAATGCTTCCTAATTGACACTGCCTTCTTAATCAGGTGGTACAAATCTTCTGGAATTTCAGGAGCAAGCCCTAAGACAGAAGAAGAAAATAAAGTTACACTTCAATTGTGAAAAACCAAAGAGTTCTGAAACAGGAACTAGAAATAAGAAAAAGCGCACCATGTGCCTTCAGAATACGCAAAATCTTGCTTCCAGTGACACTCTTCACCTGAGCAATTCCATGAGAATCACGAAGAATAACACCAATTTGAGAAGGTGTCAGACCTTTCTTGGCAAACTTGCAGATGTTGTCCTCAACCTATGAAGGCAATAAAATAATGCAATCAGTCCCTTGATTGTTAATATCGATATACAGCTAGTCATACAAACAATAATTAAATGTATTTTGCATAAAATTAAATATTTAGGCTAAGATTCAAATGTATTTTGCGTAAGCTTCTATTGATTATATGATCAAATCATTCAAAGTAATAATATACTAGAAATTTAAATGACAAGTTTAAAGAGTCCAAACGAAACTACAAGGAGAACATCTTCTGGATTTTTTAAAATGCCTAATTGTATAACATATATGGTGTCCAGTTTAAAAGCGTCAAAGATGGACAAAGCATTTATTACACACCGCTGTAGGTGATAGACCGTGGAGTTTTTACATTTTAAACATGATAACTGGCTTCAATGTTTCACCAATTCATCTAAAATATCAAACTTGTTCTCAACAAAATATCGTACTCAATAAGAGAATAGACAGAGGAATCATATTAACATAATAAAACAAACACCCTTTTGATCCATGGCAAAGGTAAGATTTTCATGTAAACTCAGTTTCAGGTGTTGAAGTGCAGAAAGAATTACCACATGTATAAGCTACAGAGTAAAATACACTCCAATCCTCTTAAGACCAAAAAAAAACAAGTCTTTCAGTTTCTTACTCCTCCCACACCAACAATCAAACCTTAATAAGATCAGACTCAGATGAACAAAAATTAGATAAAGGGATTCAGCGTTCTCACATCCTGAGAAGAAATCTTCAGCCAGCTCGGGGGAGTCCTCTTGTAGGGAAGTGCTGAAGCAGAAATACCCTTACTGAAAACACAACCGACCAACAAATAGAACAATGTCAGAAAATCTCAATTTTTGCAAACAGCTTTCCAAAAATCCTAACGTGGAAGAGTTCACACGTAATCAGAAAAAGGAACAGACCCTCGACTGTGCATACGTCCCATGGCTACGGCTTGAGAAGGAGGAAGTCCTCTGCAACTCTTGTCTTCACTCTACGCTGCCTCTGCTGCGGACAAAGAAACCCTGTGGGGATGAAGGATGAAGAAGCTAGGGTTTTAACTATCGATCAGTCTATGGGGATGGCTGGAGATTGGGTTGGGTTGGGGCCAATCAGAGTTAGGGCCTGTGCAAATGGGGCAGTCCATAATCGGTTTATTGGGCTGGGCTAGTTTCTATATTATGGGCCAAAGGCCCACCTAAATGCCTAAGCCTTATTCACCAAAAAAAAAAAAATTAAATTTTGAAAAAACGGCACTTATTCCAAAAGGTCAAAACTATAGGTAACCGTAGAGTTTAGGTAGATTTGATTTATTATTGTTTTTTAAACTTAGATTCTATCAAGTTATCTAGATTCTTTAAATCCCTTCTGCTTGTGCTTTTAACCTAAGAAGATTCCACTTACGATTTTCAAGATTTACAATACAAAGTAACATTTTATTGTTCTTTTTATTTGATAATTGGCAACGCTTGGATTTTATTTGAAGATTACCAGCTTTTGTTATGTAGTAGAGGCAACTGATATTAGGATTAGGAAGAACGTTGAAAACGTTTTCTCTTGTATTTGTTGCATGATACCATTTGCCTCCAATCACATCTCTATTTAAAGTTTGTATTGCAATGGCATCCTTGGACTATGTAACTCAAGGATTGGGTGAAATTAATAGAATTCATGACGTTGAGAATAAGATCTTGCCTTTGTTGTTTTATGAAAATAATTACTCTCAAATAGTGGAAATTCTAGAGAATATGACGAGGCCTAAAAGGTCATCACTCATCCTAATATTACTTTTGCTCAAGCAGGCTTATTTACAAAGATTCGGTGCATTAGTATTAGTAAGATTGCACCTGTCAATAATTCTGTACACAATACATATGAAAGGAATGTTGGTGGGGCCTTGACATTGGTAGTATCAGAGTGGGTGTCAGGCAAGTAAAAAAGAAAAAAATATTACAAAGAGACACGGTACGAGGGCTTCTCATGATACCATCTTTAACAGTGTCAATTGTAAAGTTGCATAGATTTTTAAAATTGTTTCAACTCTAATATCATAATTAGAGAGCATATGACGTGGATGAGAGAAGAAAGAAGAGCCATTAATGAGAGAACCATTCCATTGAAAAAAATTAGGTCCCATTTTACAGGTAAAAAGTAAAAAAGTGCATAATGAGAAGTGGGTGAGTTAAAAAAATAAATAAATAGTGAATCCTACAAAGAGATAAAGAGTGGCGAGAAGTGTAATTAATATGGATTGCATTATTAAAGAAAATTTTATTTTTAAGTTGTATAAATAATGTGTCATTGTGGACTTACCAAAAATTGTTAAAAAATTAATTATACAATTTTTGTAGATTGCATGGTTAAAGATACTCTAAGATCACCCATTTTAGTACTATTGTCACAAAAATACACTTAACTGTGGAATTCTTCAAGATCTAGATTTACTAGTTATTCCATCACTAACATGACCACCATTTTTCAAAGTCAAGCGGTTTATCATTTATTACGTGTGTGTCTCCTACTACCATCTTCATGCTCAGAGTTTTACTTTTGACAGATTTGTTGTCCAATATCTATTATATAGACGAGTTTCAAATTGAGAATTTACAAACTACTCAACATGGAGTATATTTCTGTAACCTGAGGATGTGTCTTATCTTGTACAGAGAACTGATGAACGGTTCCCTCCAGTTCAATCCAACTACAACCTGGAATTTTCTGCAGGTTTTCTCTCTTTCATCTCTGTCCTAACCCTTTTAGCATTCTCCCACAATCCCACACTAGCATAAACGTTAGATAGAAGCACATAGGAGCTTGGACTGCAAGATTCTAACTGGAACAGCTGCTGAGCTACTGGCTCTCCAACAGAGAAGTTTTCATGAATTTGGCAAGCACTGAGCAATGTCCTCCAAATCACATCATTTGGTTCAACGGCCATCTGCTCGATGAGTTCCTCGGCTGCTTCTAGGTGCCCTGCACGGCTAAGGATGTCCACCATGCATCCATAGTGTTGCACTTTAGGTTCCACCTTGTATATTCTTCGCATGAGCTCGAAACATATCAGACCCTCCTTCAGCAAGCCAGCATGCCCACAAGCACTTAACACTCCAATGAATGTGATATCATCAGGTTTAATGGAAAGCTTTTCCATCTCCATGAAAAATTTGAAAGCCATTTCACCCATGCCATGAATTGCTAAGCCGCCAATCACAGCATTCCAGTGATCCACGCTTTTGGGTTCAATATTCTCAAATACTGAGATAGCATTCTCTATGCTGCCACACTTAGAGTACATGTCAATTAAGGCAACACCAAGTTTACCACTCAAAGGGTACCCGTTTTTATCTAAATAACGATGAATCAAGGCTCCAACTTTAACATGTCCTAGTTGGGCAATTGCTGTGAGAACGATTAACAAGGTGGTACTATCAGGTGATATATTCGCTGCCCTGCTCATATCATAAAATAGTTTCAAGACTTCAATGCAATAACCATTCTGAACATACCCAGCCATCATGGAGTTACAACAAATGGTGTCTCTAAGCGGCATTTCATCAAACAAATTCCTCGCCGCATGAACATCGCCCAATTTTGCATACCCATCTATCATGGTAGCCCAGCTGACCATATCCCTTTTCCGCATCTTATTAAACAATGCTTGGGCATCTTCCATCTTCCCACTTTTTACACATCCATCGATCATAGTATTCCATGAAACCATGTCTCTCTCTGGCATTTTAAAAAACAAATTCCACGCAAACTTTAGCCCATCTTCAGATCTCACATACCCTCCAATCATTGAATTCCAAGTAATCAAATTCTTCTCACCCAGTGGCATATTATCAAACAATTCACGTGCATTTTCAACCATCTCATATTTGCAATAACCATCAATCATGATGTTGTACGAAACAGAATCCCATTTAGGCATTCTGTCAAATAGTTGCCGAGCAGACAGAATGCACCCACATCGCACAAGCCACCCAATCAAGCAATTCTGCAAGAATACATCAGACCCAATGTCCGTTTTACACAACAACCCATGAACCTGCATTCCTTCTCTCATCAAACCCACTTCAGAACAAGCTTTCAAAACCAAGGAGAATGAGAATTTATCCAAAAAGATTCCATTTTCAAGCATCAAACATAGAATTACCAAAGCCCCTCTTGGGTCACAACCATGAGAATACGATCTGATTACCGCATTCCAAAGAAAAGGATCCTCGTGTTCTGGAGGAACACAGTAAGCATGGTACTTGAAGAAGACATAACGAGCAAATTCAACGAGAGGTTCATGAGGTGAAGAAATGAAATCGAGGATGAGTCTGGTGGTTAGCGAAGTGTTTCGGATGAACCCAGTGGTTATCATTCTGGCATGTAATTGATTCACTTGGTGTAAAGTTTTGCACTTTGGGAGAAGGAGGAGAGTTGGAATGGTGGAGATCCATGGTTGGTACGAATTTACACAGATAGGCATCAATAATTAAACTTCTGCTCTCGTAATGGCGGGACGAAAACTCCTTCAGTAGGATTGCGGAGAATTGGAACAGTGGAAGTTTAAAAAAAAAAATAAAAAATAAAAATCAGATGTTGCTGCCCAGGATCGAACTGGGGACCTTTAGTGTGTAAGACTAACGTGATAACCACTACACCACAGCAACGTTGATAGTAAACACTGATATATATTTTAACTTAAATTTGTAAACAGAGAGCTTTTTCTCGTTTCTGATCTTAGATGAGAAAGGTGGTTCCCAAAATGAAGGATTGTATCTTTGAGCTGTTGATTTTTTCCTTTGGGTGATTCTAAGTGACACCCAGAAACTAGCATTTTGAAAGTTGGAAGCTGAATGAAGTAGAAATTCGACAAAGAGAGATGGGAATTCAAAGAAAAGCAAGGATTTTTCCCACTTCCCTTCTAGAAGACGAATTTCTCTTCCTGGGAAATGAAATGCTGCTTCTTTTTTGATAAATTCTTATTATGGTATTTGGCTCTGTTCAATTTCTCACGAGTTCTTCTCTTTGTCTTTTTAACTCATCCAACATTTTTGTTGCTACATGGAATGTGGCTGGGAGGTCTCCATCAAGTAATTTGAGTATAGATATTGGCTTCACGCCTTGATCTACTTTTATAAAACTATAAACACAAAACAATAATTTAACCTTTATTATAGTTAGGTTATCTAATTTGATATAATTATAAGCTCTGCAATTAAAATTAGGGATTTAGAAACTATGGCTTCATTTTCTGGTTGAGGTCATTAGATAAGTTTTGATATGCATATAAATTATAAAATGATAGTTTGTTTTATTGAAAAGGACATGCATTTTATCTCTTTAAAGAATAAATTTAGAGTTGGACCATTTTCCATTTCTCTGTATTTTAAATTATCCTCCAGAAGCACAGGTTTATTTTAGTTGAATTATGGAATCACATAGGCATGCTTCGAACCTAGTGATATATATATATATATATATTGAAGACAGGACAAAAAATTAAGGTAAACAAAATTCATTAAACTAGCAGCTTAGATCATATTTCGGAGGATATTACTTTTCAGTTCAGCGCGCTGTTGCCGGTTGACTGTGATTAATATATAAGCACAATTAAGTTGCTTGATTCTTACTTCGTCTATATTTTTCTGAACGGCCGTACAAAAAATTTGCTGACTAATTAAAGCCGCCATCATGCATGAATGATCCGTGGTACGGCTGCGACCTTAGATTTTCTCGAATGTAAGAATATTAAGGTGGTTCGCAGCTGTTAGCCAATATATACGACATTAATTTATTCATTTCTTTGTCCAAGTCGTATGAGTGATTAATTTTCTGATCACTAAGGCGTTATTGGGCTGAAAAAATTAGAAGAAAGAGATCAAATGGCCTCAGAACAGCACAAAATGGAATACATAGGACTGGATTGGAAAAAAAAAGTAAAAAAAAAAATAGTATATCTATTTCGTAGTGATTGTTTGCAGCATTATTAACACAGCCTAATATAAATTTTTCCTATATGAGAAATCATATAATTAATATATATCTATTCATAAATTTGATTAGTGTTGGGTATTCTCTTTATTCAAATTTTTATTGTACTTTGAAGTACAATGCCGTAGCCTACAAATCTTGCACATTTTAATTTTCTTTTTTTTTAATCACAAGTCAATGATCTTGTTTTAAGCTTGCAACAATTTAATTAGCTTTTTGTTTATTTAATTCTACTTTCATACTATATTTGTTGTTTCAGTGGGACCCATAAAATGGCTTTAATGCCTACGGTGATTAATTGTCAATTAATCACCAAACCAAAGAATATATATTAATTCTGTGGGTGCATACAAATTTGATGTTTACTAATTGAAACGTGTTTATTTTTTGTGCTTTGGACTCTAATTCGATAGTTTCATTGGTTGGTAGGTATGGAATGGAAGAGATCCACAATATTTTTGTTTTAAACCAGAATTGAAGTAGATTGGTGTGTCAATCATGTGACGTTCTACAAGGGTGCATGAAGCAGATATAATGATCATATGAACTTTTTTTTATGGTATATTAATTAATTAATTAGGATTGAGATAAACGTAAGCTTATAGTAAATTAATTAATTAATTAATTAGGATCGAGATGAACGTAAGCTGTTGGATCTCTGAAAGCAATAGATGACCAAATAGGGCATAATAGATATATATATATATATATATATATATTCTCATTATTTTCAATGATTGTTCACTTGATATCAACAAAAAAATAATTGTAAATTGTAATTTGTATAATTGATATATAGCATGTAAGAAGGAAGAGAGAGAGAGATAGGGGGAGAGAGAATAATTTTGTATAAAAAATAGAACAAAAACTAATGAGGCATAATAATAAAGATTTTGTTAGCATAATATTGATAAGAACAAATTTTAATGCATTATTTTTATTTAATTAAAAGTAATTTTATCTCTTAACTATTATGGTTTTTATTATTAAAGCATGCATTATGTTTATAATATACTATGACACCTTGATTTGGTAACCCAAATGTGAGAAAACTTGTTTAATTTGTACAAATTCAATCAACAGTGATTTTGAAAAATTAATTACTAGTTGGAGTTTGATTTTATCACACAACTTTACACAAAATGCAGATCATTCAGGTTGACAAAAGAAAGTTGAATTTCTTCAAAAATTAATTACTAGTTTGAGTTTTGATTTTGTGTACAAAACTTTTTCATAATTGCAGGTCATTCAGGTTGACAAAAAGAAAGTTGAATTTCCTCCTTTCTGACTTTGTCCCAACAACCTGCTTAGACTTAGACTTTCATTCTTTGTATTTAGCCTTTGAAAAAGATAAGATAAAACTTTTATATTTAGTTGTAGTAGCTAGCTAATTGCATTTTAATTAAGCATAATCTACACGTTGGAACTGTGTAAGCAAATGTCAACGCTTACTCATATCCAAAACCTCTCGTTTAATTGCAGTGTAATCATTATGAGTAATCGTTTATTGTTGGATGAGCCAACACCTACCCTATCCTAAGTTCTTTACCATTCTCTGTCTGGTGTCTTTGAATTAATGTTATAAGGTTGTAACCCTCTCTCTCTCTCTCTCTCTCTCTCTGTCCGTACCTCTTATCCCCATCATTAATTTATAAGCAAATAACGTGACCATTACTTCCCATCAACCCACAGGAAAACTTAAGGTAAGTACAAAGAAGAAAAGAAGATGAAGCTCGTTTGGTCCCCGGAAACAGCCTCAAAAGCTTACATAGACACCGTTAAATCTGTAAGCGCACCCAATCTCAAGAACCCAAAAGATTAAATTTTCTTTCTTTTCATGGAAATTTCAGTCCCTATAATTATATATCTTGATTTTGTTTTTTTTTTTTTAATTTCCCAGTGTAAGAGCTTCAATGAATCTGGGGTAGCTGAGCTGCTCTCTGCCACGGCGGCGGGTTGGAACGCTAAACTTATCGTGGAGTCATGGTCCAGCGGCGGCTTGATTAATGCAAGCGTTGGCTTAGCTGTTGCTGCTCGCAACACAGGAGGAAGACACGTGTGTATCGTCTCAGATGACCGGTCGAGATTGGAATACACAAAGGCTATGAGCGAGATGGGTTTCTCGCCGGAGGTGGTGATTGGAGTGGCGGAGACGGTGATGGCAGGGCTAGAGGGTTTGGATTTTCTGGTGGTGGATTCAAAGCGCAAGGACTTTGCGAGGGTTTTGAGCGTTGCCAAGGTTGGGTCTAGAGGGGCAGTTTTGGCATGCAAGAATGCATGGCAACGAAACGCTTCGGGGTTTCGATGGAACGTGGTGCTGGAGAGGGGGACGCGCGTGGTGAGATCAGTGTTTTTGCCTGTTGGGAAGGGATTGGATATTGCTTACATAGGAAGCAAAAATGGATCAGCAACTTCAAAGAAGGTTCCTAAACCAAGACGATGGATCAAACACACAGACCAGAAATCAGGAGAAGTACATATTTTCCGAGAGTGATTCCATGAAATTTCATGCAGAGGGGTTTGGAGTTCCTAACTTGAATCAAATTAGATGGCGTGGCTGAACATGACATGGACATGGTTCATCTGTGTGCCTCAGCTTATTGTATAGTCTTATCTTGTGTAGAGAGACCTATTTCCAAACATGGTTTAGAGTGGGAGATAAAAAAACCAATGCAAGTATAGAGTGGATAAGTTATCATATTATCATGTCAATGACTATAGCATAGTTAATTATAAATAATTTGGATTTAAAACCAACCAAGTTGTAAACAATAATGATGTCTTTCTTTTTAAGAAGCAGTTTGACAATTTATGAGTTATAGTTTTGTCTATATTCTCGTGGAATCCGATGGAAGATGTAGTGGGTATAATTATATGAGAGTGTAAATATTATAAAGAGTTTGGCTGTTTGTAAGTCCGTACATACATAGTACAATGTGCCTTTTCAAATTTTGTACTTAATTTACTCAAAGCTTGCTTTCGCTTAAGTATCTACCGTTACCTATTCTTTACCACACGGAAAAATGATCTAAACATCTCACAATTTATATCACAGCAATACCCTTGGAACATGACGGCAATTGAAGCTATCGCCATTTCATTGCTGTATTTACGTATATAATCATTCTCCTTGTAACACTCCCTTCGAGTTCACCATCCAAGCTGTTGTCTCTTAAGTCAATTGATGGTAATGGTTGAGTTTGTTCTCTCTTGTTCACTTATAAACAAATTGCAAATGGAAACCATTGTAACTCAACGGTTCGACCGAAGATTACAACACAAGTTCATCCAGGCCGAGTAATAACTTCGAATTTTAGCTAACAACTAGGGAAATCTTTTCTCGTATACAACATGCTAATTTTAAGTGCTGCACCATTAAAATTGCTTAAAATGAATTAGTTTAATGCATGAAAGGCTGGCCCGAATATGGTCATAGCTGTCGTACTTATAATTTTATCTCATTCTCAGCTTAAAAATTTAAAAATCAATTTATTTGTTCCATCGAGTCAAACAGAAAAACAGAACTTGAGAAATTTTGGAGTTGACTGCAAATCATTTTGCAAATTTTGACAAACATAAAATAAAAAATGAAGCAGCGCTCATGTACTAAAAAAAAAAAAAAAAAAAATACCACTCGTAATGACAAGTTTAATACGTACATGTTTAGGGTTTGTACAGATTTCCTTAATTGTCAGGGCAACAAACCTTTCTAGGGTTGTGCTATAGGAACATACAAGAGGCTAGAACACACAGTGAACTACAATTAATAATTCTGCAGACCACATAGAAAATTGGAAGCAAGAGTCCAATTTCTACCAAGTCTCCTATTTCAATCTATATTGATTCTGACAACTTTCTTGGTTCTCCCACTAGTGTTGGTGTTTGCTTCATTACCTGTTCCAAATCCTCCAGCTCTTCTAGTCCTCTCAAAAGATGGAAATTCCCTACCTCCCCAGATCTGGTTCCGCGCGGGATCACTGCTGCCGGAGTCTGCATGAACACCATGCTCGAATTCAATTCAGGCATTTCATTTTATTCATTAATCAATACAAGTTAAGGTAATTTCTGAAAGATTTCCCACTTACAAGAAAAGAAGCATTAAAAAAAAAAAAAAAAAAGAAATCGAGAAAAAACAGCAAAAGTTAGACAGGCATCCTTTGACGTACAAAAAGATTAAACCAGGAATAAACATGTACACATGTATGCCTACATCTTAGTCAAAACAATAAAGATACATTACACTGTTCGCCAAGCTTAGAAAACAGAAACCTGCCTCATTTTAGATAGAATTGAAGTAAGGAACACAAGGCGGAGAACAGATCACGTTAAAATCAAAAGCATTATGCACCATTATTGCCCTCACTCGATTATATTAGCCTGACTTGCTACAGCGTGCTAGAACATTTATAGACTATTTCTACTTATAAAAACATGTCTGTCATTGGTACTTGAGTTTCAATCTAAGCAATCAGAATAAGCATAAGCTAAGAACATTCTAAAGTCAGAAATCAGGTAGTGTAAAAGTGAACAACTTAATGACAAATTACAACCGTCATTGGCTAAAGAAGCCCAACATCAGACAATCCACATTGTCCTCTTGGACAACATATATCAATTTCCCATTATTTAATGTCAAGCATCACTCGTAAAGTTCAGCAATTCAACATTCATATTGCACAGCACCAAAATTTGCAACAAGAATAAATTCAAATTAAATTATCGAGATTCAAGGCATATAGAAACATATAACAAGAGTACATGAACCATTGTTTTCTGAATCCAGCTACTTTTTATGAGATGAAATCAACAAGTTATCACATACACACATACAAAAATTAGCATAATTTTTCTCAAGCCAGCTTGTCTCAGAAAGTCTCCAAACTTGCACTGAGACTTCTAATTAACAAAGTTTGAGCTAAAATGCTTGGACGAACTCATCTCGAGAATGGTAAGCAGACAAGATGGAACAAATGAAATGAAGCTTACATTCATTCCCATGCATATCATATCCATTCTTCCAGCCTTGCAACTGCCCTGTACTATTACCTTTCCATGCTTCCTCAAATCCAGCAAGCTCATCTGCAAAAAAGTAATATTAAAAGGATACATCAATATTTAGAAAACAACGAAAAGCTTATTTCCTCAATCACTATAATGTCAACCAGACAATCATGGAAAACAGGAACAAACCTTCGTTAAGATTATGCAATGTCTGCATCGAATCAACCTTGCCATCAGAATTAAGCCTCCTTGTAAGTGAATGACCCTACATAAGCAATGCACAATATGTACTGATTATAAAAAAATAGTTCACTCCTTCCATACCAATAAAGATATGAGCAACATGAGAAAAACTTAAGCAACTAAATTGTGTCATCAATTGGCAATGCTATATTGCCTTTAGTGTTCCTGATTAAAAGAAGAAAAAAGTCAAATCCATAATACAACTACTGTACTGCCTCCAAGTTTCCCGGTTGGCTTATATGTTTATACACACTCTTCAAAACTTAAAATGTAATATCTAAATACATTGGTTATTTCAGCTGAAGATGCTAAGACCAATATGATATGCACCTTATCATGGATTCCCTTGGAGATCCTATGAGTTGCCTGGCCTGTTGTCATATCAGCTTCTTTGCTTTCCTCTATTACCGCCTGATCACAATGATAATGTCAGTGCCAAAAAATTCCTTCACAACAAATCAACAATGAGAGTAAGCTACATACCCCATCAGCAACTCTCCTTCTGGATCTTGAAGAAGAATAATATGTTCCATCTATACCACCATATGTCACTTTGCTTGTCTGAAAAGAAAATTTACCAGACTTTGGGGGTTCACTTTTGTAATGCTCGTTCCTGAAAGTCACACTCTTGTTCTTTCTCTCTGCTAAATAACAATCAAATCAGTATATCAACTAGCAAAGAAAATACTCTACACAAAAACCTTGTAAAATGGAAGAAAAACACAGAAATTAATTACCAGCATCATGATCATCATCATCATCCGGATGCTCAACAGTTGGCTCAATGTCCATGGCTGATCCAGCAGTCTTCTGATTCAAATCTTCCCCCTCCCCAGTATCAGGTAAATTATTAGCTCCCTCATCATCAGAGTCCAATTCTTCTATAAGTACTCCTTTTTCTTTGCTTGCCTTCTGCATATAATTGGATGTGGAACTTGGACCAAACATGCTACCAAATGGTTGAGTGAAAAAAGGATCATCAAATGGATCCCTGCCTCCAAAAAGGCTTGGCATTACACTTCTATGGAATCCAAAGCCACCAAAATCTCCAAACCCGCTAAATGCATTGCTTGATTCAAAATGATTATCTCTGCCTTCTCTACCCCTTTGCATTTTCACTGTCTACTCTCTTCAAAAAGAAAAAAAAACCATTGTAAGAGAGAGAGATGGTATTCACATAAAACTTCTCAATGAAGCATTCTTTTCTTCTGCGTACAGACCACAGCCAATTGCAGGGAGACATGTTTGTTCGAAAGATCCTTACAAGAGAAAAGAAAGTTCCAATTCACGACAAAAAATTAAAAACAAAAAAATTATAACTGACTCGGATTTGTAAAAAGAAAGAATTTAAAAATCTTATGAAATTATACGCAGAATGATCCGTAGATGACTTGGATGTTTGAGTTAATGTGATTATTACAGAATAGTTTCATAGAAGAGTACATTTGTAAATAAAATCCAGTTTTTAAAAAATAATGACCCAAACAAGCTAATAAGGATTTGTTTTTCTATACAACAATAGGAAGCATAACTAGAGATTCATCAATCCTGTTTCCGTCTTTAAACTCCTTACATGACTTCAAATTTTACATAAATATTATATAAAATATAATCCATTCCATGCTATGAAATTTGGAAGCGTTCAGCCACTCAATTTTAAACTTGACGCCAAAATCACAATATAGCTGTTTCAGGTTAATCAAAATTTAGAAATTACAGAACCAGAAACCTAACCATTTGCATTAGAGTTGCCAACGCAGTTTATGTTCGACAAAACATGGCGTTATATATGAAAACAAACCGTCATAGTCTTGAAATTGCCGTTATGCTCGCACATAAGCGCTGTTTGCTTACCGAGAAAAGAAAAGCGAAAAAAGAAAGTGAAGATATAAAACAATGCAGAGAGAAGAGCTTACCTTGGAAGACGATCAATTCGTCCAGAATATTGGTGAAGAAGGAACCAGAATGGGCTTACGCTACTACGCGGAATCTTGAATGAGGGAATAATATATAGTGGAGACTGGATGGCGGTAAAGGGACGGGAAGGGAAAGAGAGACACGTTGGCAGTGTGTCTATTTGGCCAACTAGAACCTTCGCGGTCTGTCCATTTTATACGGTTTAAGAAAATTCATTATTCAATTCAAGAAAAAAGAAAATTCGTTATTCAAGTAAAAAATAAATTTTCACATCAACAAAAATTTATTGTAAAAATGTAGTCAAATTTTGTGAAGATGGGATAAGATGTTTATTGACTAAAATAATACTATTGATAAACTATTTAAGTAAATTGAGTTATTTTAAAACCAATTATTCAAACTAACCTATAAAAAGAGCGTTATTTTTTATCTGAATAAAAATCGGGTTATTGACTAAAATAATAATAATCTAATTTTCTTTTTTATTTGAATAATACTATTTTTCAAGCTATTGAAGTAATTTAAGTTGTTTAAAAATCATTTATTTAGTTCAGATAAAAAATCATTTATTTAACTGAGATTATTTTTAATTAAAATATGATAAGGTATCGTATAAAAAAAAAAGCAAGCGAATCTGTTTGTCCACCAACGTAAACTTCCATTAAAAGTCAACAGTTAAGATTCCAACATATGACAAACATAGCCCACCAATCTAGCCAGCTTCTTGAAAAAAAAAATAGTATTTCTGTAAAAGCACTTTTTTTTTTTTTTTAATATCAATCCAAACAATGTCTTAATTCTTCTCATCAAATTCTTTCCAAGAGAGGTGGCACAACCTTGTAAACCCATTATGTTAAAATGGAAAATTTTACAAGACTACATTTTGCACTGTGCAAGGCATGAGATCCATTGTCATCTTCAATCAACAATGATTCAATTATATATCAGCGTAAGACAGGATGAAGGGGAAAAAATTATATAGGAGCAAAGAGAGAAACTGCTTTTCTTATCATACAGTTCATAATGAAACCCTCATGCCATGGTTGCCATTTTGCCCCCACCAACTCATCTCCTCCTCCATTAGATGTTGTCACAAGCATCCCTCTCAAAAACTAATCATGACCAAGCGCCCGTGGGAAAGAAAAGCCGGGAACCAGATCAGTCACATGCTATAGATTTTGTTAGAAAATTGAGGTAGAGGGATTCTGGGGATCCATTTCTACTTTTACTCCCAAAATCACTGCTGTTCCTGGTTTGGAATTAGTAATTCTCAGAACTCTTGGGAATCGAACTCAGGTTTTGATGGATACTCAAGACCTTGAAGAGCTGGCATCCTTCGTATATCTTCTTCAGAATAGGCAGGGACGAACCAGTATCGCTTGTCCATTCCAAACACCTGAAGTGAAATCACACAGAAACAGAGATGCAACTTCAAGATCTCATGTATTTATAAATGATTCAAAACAAAATTACAATGGTGTATGTCTTAAAATAAGAATCCCATGCCAATCCCCGGCAAGAGAAAAAGTATCAATGAATAACTTTTCAAAGTTTCAACTTTAAAGTGATTCAAAACTTAGTAGTTTAAGTGCCACACAACTCAATATTATTGAACTCCTTAACGCTTTATGCAAACAGGAATGCAACCTAAGAAGCCTTCAAGTCAAGATATTTGTACGATTACACACACCCGGGAACAGTGTCTCCACACACGCATACAAAATAGACAACCCAATATGATTCAAGCTGAAAAATATTGTATGCCGTTTATTTCATTCCAAATAAATGGTACCTATTGTCTGGTATGGACAGATAGAGAGAGAGAGATTGTGTCTTTATTCCCAAATGACGCAAGGTAAGGCATTTCGTCAGAGATTACCCTGAACTAAAGATCCTAGCTATCTTCTCAAAATCTTTTGTCTAAGTGCATTCATGAGATGGCAGTTGGTGCTTAGATTGTTAGCGTGAATGTTATATTAAGAATATCTCAAAGGATCTAACCATAAAGAACATCTAAAAGGAGAAGAATATAAAAAATGTCAAGATAATGCAACATGCACAAACCTGCTCAAAATTTTTTCTACGACCAAGATCATAACGCCATTTTGGGGTAGTTTTCTTCTCATATGCCTGCTCACAAAAGCAAGGAAGGTTCCATCAATATATACTTGTATAAACTGTCCTTCCCATCTCCTATTCAAATTCTCATCACACCCTTCACTACCAGTTTACAATGTGTTATTAGTGAGTACACAACAGTTTCTTTAAAATAAAGATAAAAAAGCTAAAGGAAGCTTCTGTCTACAATGAAAGGAACACAAGCAAGTATAGTAAAAACAGTTTATTTGTTTTTTCTGGTAGTAAAGTTCATAAGTTAAGAGGCAAAAAAAAAAAAAACTAGAGAGAGAGAAATAAGATGCAAAAGTGTACAAAAGGTACCTCAATGGTGGTTGTATTACCCGCCACCAATGAAATGTGCATGATAAGAAATCCCATAACACTCAATGCAAACGCCAGATTCAACACTGTAAGTAATTCAACAATGTTGTGTAAATTATGATAAAACCAATCATTAGATGAGAAACGCAGGGTGTTAGGGCTGTACCAAATGCAAGAAAAGTTGTTGCAAGAGTGCCAGGTGATCCAGGAATCTCTCCATCACTAAAGAATGCTATAAAATGTGGCAGCAATGATACAGTCACAAGACTCGTCTCAAGAAAAGTGTAGAACTGCACTAAGATAGCATAACAACTGTAAGTATTTTCAATTGGTAGCTGCAGATCACAAACAATTTCACAACTATTCATTTTTATAGAATTAGATTAGAATATACCAACTCACCCACTGAATGCCAGTCACATTTTTTGCAATTATTCATGTGACTGAATTTTCTGTACAGACTATACGGAAAACATAGAACTACAACACTTGGTTACAAAAAAAGGCTAACAGCATATCTTAATCAGAGTGCTATGTTCTACAAGTGAAGGAGTAACTAAAGATAGCCACATTGCAAGAACCAGAAATGATATCCTACAAACATCTAAATAAAATTGAAATTGAACATTACAAATGAAGTGGACATGGCATGAACTAACAATTCAGCTCTAAATGTTAGAAAGACAAATAATTAAATCATTGCAAGTCTGAACAACATCTATCATTCTACCAACAAGAATGAAAATCACTTAATATTAACTTTGTTCAGTTGATGTGAACATACCAAGAAAAGAAGGAAATACTTGTAATTTAGTGCCCCAACACAGTTAACAACCCAGACGCAATGGTGGTCCATCTTCAGCACACAACGTCCACCTGGTAACAAACCAAAAGAACATCTTAACCATCTTCATATGTTCCCAAGTGGTAAGACAAATTAGAAAGTTTTGTACGCGAAAACTCACAAACAGAGCAATGATGACATCGAGGAGGTTTGAGCTGACTGCATTTCCTACAGTACCGGATTAGCCGATTTGAAGGATCTGCTTGTGAATTACTGAATTCTGGAGTATTTAATGGGACAGAGTCTCCTCTCTCCTCATCAATTGCAGGTCTCCAATTAGGAGGCACACTACCCGGATCAGTAAGAACAACAGCAAAGTAGCTCCACAGTAGCATAACCAACTGCACAATCATTTTAGAACTTCAACGTATAATATCATTTTGTCTACATAATCAAAGAGACTACGCTTCATCAGTCTATTGACAAATCATCTATGTTTTTGAATCTGACAGAGGAATAAAAGTTCAGACTTTGAAAGGCTCATAAAACAAACTTAATCAAATGCCCATATGAATTAAAGAAATGATCATTAAGCATGAGGCCAGACATATCTTATATTAGATTAGACGAGCTAAATTTCAAATATTTGCTGCGGTTTCCCCAACAATTTCAATGCAGTTCATAATTTCCAGAACCATAAGTACAGAAACCCTGAAAATTCCCCTCTAAACTAAAAAGCAAAAAGCTATTAGCTCAGAAAGCTTACCAAACCATGAAACAAGATCAGCACCGCCAAGGCAATGAGAGAATCAAGCCCTCCAGCATACAAAGCTGGGCCATAGTTAGTCAAAACGACAGCGTAATAAGTGACACCCACTACCCCGAGGACCAAGAGTATCATGATCGAGCCGAGTCCTCGCAGAGCTGTGCAGAACTTGAACACGTTCCAAGCCATGGTAGCTCCAGATCTATGCATTCTCAGAAAATGAAGATACCCAATAAAATTAAACTCAAAAGTATGTTCCTTTTGTTGTTTTTAGTGATCTCTGAAACAGAATATAGTACAGGTCTGAGAATTATTAAATTACTCGAAGAAAAACCCGTCGGAGAGGTGCTCCTCGGACAAGAACAAATCAGAACGAATAATTTCCAAATAAAAACTAGTTTTTTAAGTTGTGGATTTCTGGGATTACCGACAACAAAGGCTTTAGTAAATCTAGGGTTTATAGATATAATTGGGTAGAGGAGATTTGGGCATAGCAGGTGAAGATCATTCTAGTTAGGAGAAGAAGGATGCCATGCCATTGCCACCTTTTCTCCCCTTTTTCTTTTCTTATAATTAGGTTCGGAAATTATGGGATAATTAGAAGATGAAAAGCTCGATTAACAAGTGCTGATGCAGAGCAATAAGTTTTCTAACTACTACTAAATATATTTAATTAATTAATTAAAAATAAATACTATAAAACTAATAAATTACATATAAAAATTTAAATTTCTTCTATGTGAAAATATAAAAAATTTAGTTGGTGCATTTATTTGGTCAATAATCTAGAAGGTGACGATCTTCCAAAACCTGAAATTCAAATTGCAATTAAACGGTGGACTTATTTTTTACGTAGCAAATAAGTTTCAAAAGTGGAATTTTCATATCCTCTTTGACAAGGTATGCATGAATATATATATATATATATATATATATATATGTAAATTGTATGAAACCCATTCAAATTCAGTTTATAAATGCAAATTTTCTGAGTCTTAAAATTTTATAACTCAAAACTAATAAGATTTGCCTAAGTGGATTTTACAATGTTAAAAGAATATATTCGCGCAAAATGAGAAAAAATTTGTTATTTTATTTTTTTATATAAAATCTTGTTTATTATAATTAATTTAAATAATATAAAATAATATTATTTAATAAATAATTTTACTTATTTAAGCTATTGATTATTGAGGATGAATATAACATCACATGGGATAAGAAACATGACATAATATCTTATTTATTATAATTAACTCAACTAATATTATTTAATAAATAATTTTATTCATTTATATTAATCATAATAATTAGAACATCACACAAAATTAGAAATATAACATCAAATTTACTCCCTACAAAAACACATATGGAAAAGAAAAATAATTATAATTACTTTATTCTTTAACAAAATTAATCATTCCTCTAATACGTTCTTAAAATATGATTTAATAATTTTAATCTCTAATTTATATGAATCCTATTCACTTTGTATGCTCTTAAGTGTATAAATAAATTGCACCAAACTGTACTAACGCCTGAATCAAACCGAAATCGATAAAAACTAAACCGTCGAATCTTAGATGGTTTTAAAAATTTTAAACCGGCAGTTCAATTTGATTTGGTGGTTAAAAAAACAATTGCAAGAAAGCAAACCAAACCGAAAATAATTAATATATTAATCTTTTATATATTATAAATTATATATATGTTTATATTATATTTCCGGAATTGAAGAATATACATATATATTAAAAGTTTATAGAATTAAGAAAATTGAAGTGATAATATCCTCTAATCTTATTTTTTATTCTTCCTCTTCAAGGACCAATGTTACTTGTATACTCAATGTTATAGGATTTAATATAATTATTGGTTAATCTTTCTAATATTTGAATTTTATCTATATATTTAATTTTAGTGTTTTTTATGTACTCTTTATTTGATTTTGCAGTGGATTGTTTATTATAAATATTTATTTTTAATTGAGTACGTGAATCTTTATTTACTTAAACCATCACAAACTAACAATTTTAAAATTATTTTTAAACTCTCAATTCTCAAACTACTAAAACAATGTTAATTTGCATTTTCTTCAAACCGCCTATATTGGTTCAACGCATTTTTTTTGTCAAACCACACCAAACCTAAATATTTACACTTATATGTTGTGACTAAAATGAAATAGAGTGAAAATTTTAGAGTTTAGAACCCTTAACTATTTTTGGTTAGGTTAGTTTGTATATAATTCTCTTAAATATAATTAAATCTGATTTAATTATTAAAATGTGATTTCTTTTAATTTCATTCCAATTTTTTTTACTTATAAAATAAATAAAGGAACTCATTTTGGGTACTTACTGAAACAATTTTTTTTTTTTTAAATTGATTCTTTGGGTATTTACAAGGGATTTTCTTAAAAGGGATTTACTCATATGACAAACTTATATAGAACTAGTGGATTTTGCAAGTCACATAATGTTCAAAGTAACTCTTTTGTTTGATTTGTTATTTTCTGACCCTTTTAGGTTGGGTTTCTTAGATGGTCAAAAAATTATAGGAGATCTTATTAAAAAAAAAAAAAGAAATTATGGGAGATGGCATCATATGCAACTATTTTATTTTATTTTTTGTTTATAAACTTTACTATTGTATAAATGTATAGGATATTGTGTTTTATTTTCCTTTTGTACGTAATGTATAATTGAAAATGAATAAAACGTTTACAATAACATTTATTTATAAGAAATTCTAATTATTAATCTGGAAAAATAAAAAATTGAAAAATTATAATTTCTTATAATTAGAATTTTAATTGAGAAGAAATTCTAATTATTAATCTGTATGTGAGTAAGCAAACAATAGAGAACCAGCCTGTCAACCAGTCATATCATTATCCAACCCAAACGCTGTTTCTTCTCATTTGTCTTTGCTTCCTCGGAAGAAACGACGTCGTTGCCATCTGAACTTCTGGTGATTCTCTGCATAATATCCATTTCAAGTCTTGGCCTTGTTTCAAACCAATAACACAAATTCTAACCACTAATGCCCATTTGGTGAAAAACTTTAATTAATTTCTTATACTTTAAGTTTATTAATTTAATTTTTTACACTTAAAATTTTAATTAATTTAATTTTTTATATTTTAAATTTTTTTTTATAAATTTTATCAAATTAATTCTTCATACTTTAAAAATATTCATAGATTTAAGATATAAAATTTATAAAAATTTTAAAATATAAAAAATTAAATTAATAAATATGAATTACATGGACTTAATTAATTAAAATTTTAAATTTAAAAAATTAAATTAATAAATTTAAAATATAAAACACAAATTAATTAAAATTTTAAATATAAAATAATCAAAATAAATATTAACTCTTCCGTCTTAATTTGTAAGCATATTCAATTTACAATGATATCATACTAAAACAAAATTAAAGCATATGGTGAATTTTATAAGTTTACAGGTGGCACAGGCTGACCAATGTATTAACCTTTATTCGTTGCCTAGAAAAGTCGAGCGATAAATCCAATTTACAATGATGTCACACAAATAAAAATAAAAATTTTGGGCCTAGATACCTATTTCTCTCAACCAAGGACAACCTCGAGATTTCCACTAAGCAAGCTCAATACTACTTCACCAGTTACATAGTAATAGCAATTTTTGGCCTTTCACAAGTGTCAAACCAGTAGCAGAAATCCCAGACAACTAGCTTCTGCATTCAAAAATGGCTGTTGAGCTTGTCTCTTGACTTCTGACGCAGCTGGCTACAATCATCGGTCAGGAAGCAGCACAAGAAGTGAATCTGGTAGTGGGTGTGAAGAAACAAGTTCAAAAGCTCACTAGCAATCTCCAAGCTATCCAAGATGTGCTTGAAGATGCAGAAAAGAAGCAAGTCAAAGAAGCTGCGGTGAGACGTTGGTTAGATAAGCTGAAACAAGCATCCTATGATATAGATGATGTCTTGGATGAGTGGAACGCTGCCATTCTTAAATTGAAAATTGAGGAAGAAGCAGGACTTGCTCGAGATTCCTTTATCCTTGCACAGAAGGTATGCTCCTTCATACCCTCCCCTTGCTTCTATTTAAGCCAGATTGTTCATCGCCATGATATTGCCCTGAAGACTGGGGACCTTAATGAGAAATTAGAAATGATTTCTATTGAGAAAGAAAGATATCATTTGAATTCAACGAGGAGTAGCGAGGAACCTGAACGTTTGATAACGACCTCTTTTGTTGATGCATCTGAGGTTTTTGGACGAGATCATGATGAGAATGCTTTAGTCCACGAGTTGTTAGAAGATTGTGAACCGAGAAATGGCCTCCATATCATTACTATTGTAGGTATGGGGGGAATTGTGAAAACTACACTTGCCCAACTTGCCTACAATAACAATGAGGTAAAGGCCTACTTTGATAAGGCAATATGAGTGTGTGTATCAGACCCATATGATGAGATCAGGATTGCCAAAGCTATCATTGAGTCTCTCGCAGAAGCTATGCCAAATGCAGCTGAATTACAAACTTTACTTCAAATTGTGCAGAATTGCATACAAGGAAAGAAGTTCCTTCTTGTGTTAGATGATGTCTGGACTGAGGACTACAAGAAGTGGGAGCAACTTAAGAAGGTTCTTAAGTATGGTGCATCGGGAAGTAAAAGTTTAGTGACAACAAGGAAGGAGCAGGTGGCATGTATGCTTAGAACAACAAAACTGATCCCATTAGAATTACTTTCAGAACAGAATTGTTGGTCGTTGTTTAGTCAAGTAGCTTTCTTTGGAAAGGGTGAAGATGAGAGGAATGAATTGGAAAATATTGGTAGAGAAATTGTAAAGAGGTGCAAGGGTCTACCACTTGCTGCAAAATCATTGGGGAGTCTATTGCGCTTCAAGAAAACAAGAGAGCAGTGGCAGGGTGTTTTGGATAGTGACATCTGGGAAGTTTGAAGAAGTTTTTGTTCCATTATTTTTAAGCTATTATGATTTGCCACCCGCAATGAAATGCTGGTTTTCCTATTGTGCAGTCTTTCCAAAAAATCACAAAATTGATAAACAGGAACTGATTGAAATGTGGATGGCTCAGGGTTATCTCAATTCAAGACAAGGAAATGTTGATATGGAAATTACGGGAGATCAATATTTCGATAATTTAGCCAAGCGCTCCTTCTTTCAAGAATTTGAGAAAAATGATTATGGGAGTATAAAAAGCTGCAAGATGCATGATATAGTGCATGATTTTGCTGTGTATCTAATGAAGAATGAATGCTTCAACGGTGAAATAAATCCAAGAGCAGGTTCTTCGAGGAGAACTTTCCATCATTTATTTTCTTCTTCTATAAAAATTCTTATCTTTTTCTATAGAGAAAATAAGTTAAGTACTTTCTTGAGCATGCAAAGAAGTCAAACTAATAAAAATGTTTGTCTAGAATTATTTCAGCACTTGAACTATCTTAGAGTATTGGATTTGAGAGGCGGTTATGTTTACTCTATCCCCCGAGAAATGAGAAAGTTCATTCATTTGAGATATCTAAAATTATCAAGAAATGGTGGACGATTGGATTTGTTTGAAATATTATGTGATTTGTGCAATTTGCAAACTTTGAACCTAGAAGGATGTACAAATATTAAGTTACCTCAAGGGATAGGAAAATTAGTTAATTTGAGGCATTTTCACTATCGAAACACTAATATACCAGATATGCCAAAAGAAATCGGGAAATTAACTATTCTTCGAACCTTAGACGAGTTGAAGGTAACTAAACCTGATTATACTGATGGATGTAAACTAGGAGATTTAAAAGATTTGAACCACCTTCGAGGAGAGCTTTCAATAACTAGTTTGCAATATGTATCAAATGTTCGTGAAGCTGAGGTTGCATGTTTGAATCATGAGAAACACCTGCGTTCTTTGACATTATGTTTTGATGAAGTTAAGATGCGCTTGGCAGATTCTGATGTAATTAATGACGGCATAAGAACATTCCAGAAACATCTTCTCAATGCCTTAGAGCCACATCAAGATCTGGAACATTTAGAGATATCTGTTTATAGTGGCACTGGACTGTTCCCTAATTGGATACTCTCATTGACCAAGCTGAAGCTCCTGTCACTCAATGAATGTGTAAGTTTAGAGCAGTTTCCTCCTTTGGGGAAACTTCCTAACCTGGAATCCTTTAAGATATCTAATGCTTGGAGTATTAAAAGGTAGGTCTTGAATTTCTCGGATTAAAAGATTTAGAGGGAAGACAGAAACAGAAGAGTGAAGGTGAAAGTTCCAAATCATCACTTGTCTTATTCCCAAAGCTTAAAAATCTCTATTTCCGTAGAATCGAAAACTGGATAGTGTGGGAAGGACTGCCAACAGATGGAGGAATTGCTGTTATGCCGTCTCTTCGCAGCTTGAGAATTTCCGGCTGTCCAGAGCTCAATGCCCTACCAGAGTTTCTTCACGTTGCTCCATTGCAGGAGTTGTCAATCCATAATTGTCCAACTCTAACACAGCGTTACCAGAGGGAAACTGGAGAAGACTGGCCTAAGATTTTTCACATTCCGAAAGTTAAAATTTTGAATATTGGTTGGAAGTTCCATTGACTGTTGGAAGACCAAATACAAGTGAACCTGCTGCATGCTTAATATCCTCACACCTCACAATCTTACTCCAACTTCAGCTCAGGTCAAGTTACACCACATCCTTAATTGTTCTCTTTTAACTAAATGTTATAAATAGATTATTACTTTATATATTGGCAATCACAGTTCAAGTCAGTAAAAAATAATGCTTTTAATTTTATATTTTGAATTTGTATTCATTCTATGCTTTGCTGATATGATTTCTGAATTAGTATATATTTGTTTCTCTATTCAGTATGAATAAAAATTTGTTGATTACGACATAATGTATTGCTGCTTTGTTTTAGTTTAAGACAAGACACACAATTTTTATATATGATATTTTTTAAAACTCTTATAACTTGACCCACTAAAACTGAGCAAGCAATTTTTTTCCTCTTTAGCATGAGCAGAAGAAACAAAAGATGTTAGCTTCCTCATACTTCCTCATAAATTATATATATGTTTATATTATATTTACGGAATTGAAGATTATATATATATATATATATATATAAAATATTAAAAATTTACAGAACTAACTAAATTGAACTAATAATATTCTCTAATCTTATTTTTTATTCTTTCTCTTTTAAGGGCTAATGTTACTTGCATACTTAATGTTTGTAGAATTTAATATGATTAATCGTTATTCTTTTTAATATTTGAATTTTATTTATATATTTGATTTTGGTTTTTTTAGTGCTCTTTGTTTTATTTTTTAGTGAATTTTTGGTTACAAATATTTAATTTTAGTCTAGTATATTTATATTATATGAGTCTTTATTTACTCAAATCACAACAAACCAACGAATTTAAGCTGTTTTTAAACTGCACAAACTATCCTCAACTATGTCAACTCTCAAACCACTAAATCAAAGTTAGTTTGTGTTTTCCTTAATCCGTCTATGTCGGTTCAATGCATCTTCTTTTCAAACTTCAAACCTAATTGCTTACACCCTACGTGTTGTAAGTAAAATGAATTAGAATGAAAACTTTAGAATTTAACACCCTTAACTATTCTTGGTTAGGTTCCTTTGTATATAATTCTCTTAAATATAATTAAATCTGAGTTAACTATTAAAATCTAATTTCTTTTAATTTCATTCCAATATTTTTTACTTATCAAATAAATAAAGGAACTTATTTTCTGTACTTACTGAAACAAAATTTTTAAATGGATTTTTAAGATATTTACAAATGATTTTTTAAAGGGATTTACTCATATGACAAACTTACATAAAATTAGTGGGTTTTGCAAGTCACATAATGTTCAACGTAATTATTTTGTTTAATTTGTTAATTTCTGATCTTTTTAGGTTGTTACAAATTGGGTTTCTTAGATGGTAAAAAAAATTATGGGAGATCTTATAAAAAAAAAAAAATTATGGGAGATGGCATCATATGCAACTATTTTATTTAATTTTTTTGTTTATAAACGTAACTATTGTATAAATGTATAATATATATTGTACGTTATTATTTTTCTTTTGTATAAACGTAACTATGTATAATTGAAAATGCAATAAAACGTATTACAATAACATTGATTTATAAGAAATTCTAATTATTAATCTGGAAAAATAAAAAATTGAAAAATTATAATTTCTTATAATTAGAATTTTAGTTGAGAAGAAGTTCTTTGCTTCCTCGGAAAAAATAATTAGAACTTGTTCTAATTGAGAATAAATTCTAATTATTAATCTATATGTGAGTAAGTAGACAATAGAGAACCAGCCTCTCAACCATTCATATCCATTATCCAACCCAAACGCAGTTTCTTCTCATTTGTCTTTGCTTCCTCGGAAAAGAAACGACGTCGTTGCCATCTGAACCCTTCTTCTCTTGACTCTCGTTTCTGGTGATTTGCAGCATAATATCCATCTAATGCTCCTATTTCTTCATATTCAATCGTTAGACAATAACGTTGATGTTCAATTATTGCCCTTTTATAATCTAGTATGCATTAAAATAAAATCTTAAGTCATTTGTTCAGCACAGATCTTTTATATATATTTCCCCACAAACTCTGACTTGGACAAAGCACAATGTAAGTCAGATGACTCGGAATATTTGAGTTTCCTCAAAACGAAGAGATTAAAAAATAAGAAGCTATTATCACAAAAAAGAAGAAGAAGAAAACTATATTTCTTCAGCGGCTCAGTGAAGCGTACTTGAAGGATCGTGTTCTAACCACTGATGCCCACTTGACGGATAATTGTACTTACTTCGTTAATGATTTTATAAGTGGCACCTGGGAATGCAATGCATTTTTGTAAATATTTATTTCATTCTTTACACTTAAACATTATAATTAATTTAATTTTTTATACTTTAATTTTATTAATTTGCCATCTATACAAGATATATGATATTTTCATGAACTCTTGCAACTTGACCTACTAAAACATCATAATTTTCTTCCTCTTTGACCTGATCAGAGGACAAGAAAGATGTTATTTTCCTCTCAAATTCACCAGGAGCATCCACCAAAAGCTACAAATCTTCACATCAGCACTCGAAGCGTGCAATTGAGGTTTTCCATGTTGCTGCTCCAGTTGATATTCAATAAAGAGAAGCTGTAGAAATTAAGTAGTGACACAAAGAAGCATGGCAGAGCAGTTGGCATCTTATTTTTAATTAAGTGCTTGCCTCAATTCAAGCACTGTGAAGCGAGTTGTTTAAACTTGGAATGCTCCTGCTGTTCCTTTCCATTGTGAGATCAATTAACTTGAAACCATATATTCTAACTTGTGAAAAGTTATTATTTGAATTTATGTATCTATCTTTACTCAACAAATAGATTAAAACTAAGAAGTGTCTTTAACAAAAAAAATGTTATCCGTATCTTCATTTTATCTTTTCTAGAGTCCCATAACTATGACGTGAAGTGCCATGAAACTGATTTTGCCCTTTAAGGTGTTTAGTCAGAATAGATCTGCTAATGGGTGTTTCTGTCATTTTAGCAAGACAAATTAATCGACCAAGTACCACATCTCTTCTTTTCAACCAACAAAGCAATCTAGTGTTAGAAGAAAAGCGAGCAAATGGAATATAATAATTGTATGCATGAAAAATGTTGATATCATAAATGTATGATTGTGATTTTTGATAAATAATCTTATCATAAGCATTGCCGATTTTAATGTTTCTAAAATGACGGAAATAATCTTTTAGTACACAAAAATTGAAATAAATTTTTTATTGTCAAGGCTAGTTTAGAGAATTGAGTTCAAGTTTAGTCACTTAAACATCCATGTATATGTTTTATATGTGTCACATATAAAAATCTATGGATTCACATTATTAAGAGCTAATTTAGTTCAAATCAAATAGAATCACAAGTGTAACAAAACTCTTTTTAAGTTTAAGGTCCAAACTTAAAGCTTTTAGTTAAATTAAAATAATCTCTATCAACTAATTTACACGCTTGATGATTCTATAATGTCTTTCATAGCAAAATTAATCCATCTCTATAATGTTAGTGAAGGAAAATGTAACATATGGGAATCAATGTTAAATACGTTAATGAAGGAATAATGTAAAACCCAAACTATCATGTTCTATTAAACCACAAAAGTATAAAAGTGTAAGAGGCATGATAGAAATGAACCTAGAAATCCATGGTAGCCTAACTTTAGATTCCCAAAGCTAGAAAAATAAGAAAAACTAAGTAGGTGTGTGATAAACTTCGTGAACACACACAAATGCAATAAATTTCTTTCTTTCTGGATAAAAGAAACAATAAGAAAGATTACACATCAACTCTTTGAATCATTTGCACTTGGAAGAAAGGAATCTAATTTATCTTATTCTAACTCTGTTTTCAATTTTAATCAAGCAAGAGGAGAATGTGTGCGTGTTGGATAAAATCAGCCAAAAACAAACTTGAAGAAATTATTAGAAAAAAGAGAGAGAGAATGATGGCAATGTTTTAAGTATAATATTACTTCTAGGACAACTAAACTTAGAAACAAAAACGATTACAAGCTAAATACCGTACTATTGAACCAATTCATCCAATTCCGCACCATGTCAGTGTTTCAGCAACAAAAGGTTAAAATACTCACAGCAACTGTGAATTGATAACTTGGCCTCATGTAATGAAAAGAATTGATAACTTAACCTCTTGTAAAGAAAGAATTGATTCCTCTAAGTGCAAGAGTTAGCAAAGAAAAGAATGTTATTTATCTTTTTATTTTGTTTTATTTCATAGAGTTATGGTTGTGATTTTTGAAAAATAATCATATTTAGTTTGCATATTTTAAAATAAGTTATTTATTGTCGAGGCTAGTTTAGAGAATCGATTTCAAGTTTAACCAATTAAAGATCCACGTTATGTTTTATATATGTCACATAACAAATTTATAAATTGACATTTATTAAGGCTCAATATTATCACAAAGTCATTAGTTCATTCTTAAGAAAATAAATAAATAAACTTTGAAAACAGTCAATAATACAAAAATAACATATTCTACTAAACCACCAAAGTATCAGAGCCATGACAAATATCAACTTAGAAATCCATGGTAGACTAACTTTAGATTCTCAATGCAAGAAAAAATAAGAAAAACTAAGAAGGTACGTGATAACCATTGTAAACGTACATGCAAATGCAATATTATTCTTTCTTTTTGGACAAAAGAAGAATAATGAGAAAGATTAAACGTCACTTGGAAGAAAGGAATCTAAGTTATAATGTGTGCATGTTAGATAAAAGCAAACCAATTCTTTTTTTCTAATAGTTAAAACTATATTTCCGACTTCTTAGAACTTTAATAATGACTCCTCTCTGACCAAAAACAAATTTGAAGAACTTATTAAGGAAAAAAAAAAAAAAAAAGACGATGATGACAATGTTTCAAGTATAATATTACTTATAGGATTACCAAACCTAGAAATAGAAACTACTGTACTTATAAACCAATTCATCCAATTTTACTATGTAAGTGTCTTAGCAACAAAAGGGGGTAAAATACTCACAGCTACAGTGAATTGGACAGATTTTAAATCCTAAGGCTCTGGTCCAGACGTGCAAGTAAGCAAAACTAACTTGGGTTCTTGTAAAGAAAAGAATTGATAACTTTACTTTTGTAAAGAAAAAGTTGATTCCTCTTGGAGGAAGTTAGCAAAACTAGCTTGATTTCCTGTAAAGAAAAGAATTGATAACATGACATCTTGTAAAGAAATAATTGATTCCTCTTGGTTCTCGTTTGTGTTGATTCTCTACATAATACCCATTTCAAGTCTTGGCCTTTCACAACTGTTAAACAAATAGCAGAAATTCTAGACTTATCAGCTTGTGCATTCAAAAATGGCCGCTGAACTTGTCACTGCACTTTTGACGCAGCTGGCTACGCTCATTGGTCAGGAAGCAGCACAAGAAGTGAAACTGGTAGTGGGTGCAGAAGAACAAGTTGAAAAGATCACTAGCAATCTCCAAGCTATCCAAGATGTGCTTGAAGATGCAGAAAAGAAGCAAGTCAAACAAGCTGATGTGAGAGATTGGTTATATAAGCTCAAACAAGCATCCTATGATATAGATGATGTCTTGGATGAGCGGAACACCGCCATTCTCAAATTGAAAATTGAGAAAGAAGCAATACTTGCTCAAGTTTCCTCTGTCCTTGCAAAGAAGGTATGCTCCTTCATATCCTCCCCTTGCTTCTATTTTAGCTGGACTGTTCATCGCCATGATATTGCTTTTAAGATTGGGGACCTTAATGAGAAATTAGAAATGATTTCTAAAGAGAAAGAAAAATATCGTTTGAATTCAACTAGGGGTAGCGAGGAAACCGAACGTTTGATAACGACCTCTTTTGTTGATGTATCTGAGGTTTTTGGACGAGATCGTGATGAGAATGCTTTAGTCTCTGAGTTGTTAGAGGATTGTGAACCGAAAAATGGCCTCCATATCATTACTATTGTAGGTATGGGGGGAGTTGGGAAAACTACACTTGCCCAACTTGCCTACAATGACAATGAGATAATGGCCTACTTTAATAAGGCAATATGGGTGTGTGTATCAGACCCATTTGATGAGATCAGGATTGCCAAAGCTATCATTGAGTCTCTCACAGGAGCTAGGCCAAATGCAGCTGAATTACAAACTTTACTCCAATGTGTGCAGAAATGCATACAAGGAAAGAAGTTCCTTCTTGTGTTAGATGATGTCTGGACTGAGGACTACAAGAAGTGGGAGCAACTTAAGAATGTTCTTAAGTATGGTGCACCGGAAAGTAAAATTTTAGTTACAACAAGGAAGGAGCAGGTCGCACATATGCTTGGAACAACAAAACTAATCCCATTAGAGTTACTTTCAGAACAGAATTGTTGGTCGTTGTTTAGCCGAGTAGCTTTCTTTGGAAGGGGTAAAGATGACAGGAAAGAATTGGAAGATATAGGTAGAGAAATTGTAAAGAGGTGCAAGGGTCTACCACTTGCTGCAAAATCATTGGGGAGTCTATTGCGCTTCAAGAAAACAAGAGAGCAGTGGCAGAGTGTTTTGGCTAGTGACATTTGGGAACTTGAAGGATTTGAAGAAGCATTTTTTGTTCCATTATTATTGAGTTATTATGATTTACCACCTGCAATGAAACGTTGTTTTTCTTATTGTGCAGTCTTTCCAAAAGGTCACATGATTGATAAACAGGATCTGATTGAAATGTGGATGGCTCAGGGTTATCTCAACTCAAGGCAGGGAAATGTTGATATGGAAATTACAGGAGATCAGTATTTCGACAATTTAGCCATGCGCTCATTTTTTCAAGAATTTGAAAAAAATGTTTATGGGAGCATAAAAAGTTGCAAGATGCACGATATAGTGCATCGTTTGGCTTTATATCTAATGAAGAATGAATGCTTCAATGGTGAAATAAATTCAAGAGTAGGTGAAATAAATTCAAGAGCAGGTGAAATAAATTCAAGAGCAGATTCTTCAAGCAAAAATTTCCGTCATTTATTTTCTTCTTTTATAGAAATTCCTATCTCCTTCTATAGAGAAAATAAGTTACGTACTCTCTTGAGCATGCCAAGAAGTCAAGCTAGTAAAATTGCTTGTCCAAAATTATTGTAGCACTTGAACTATCTTAGAGTTTTGGATTTGAGAGACGGCAATGTTCACTCTATTCCTCGGGAAATGCGAAAGTTTATTCATTTGAGGTATCTAAATTTATCAAGAAATTCTGAACTTGATTTGTCTGAAATATTATGTGATTTGTGCAATTTGCAGACCTTAAAAGTAGAACAGTGTGATCAAATTAAGTTACCCCAAGGGATAGGAATGTTAGTTAACTTGAGGCATCTTCACCGTCGATATTCTTATATACCAGATATGCCAAAAGGAATCGGGAAATTAACTACTCTTCGAACCTTAGACGAGTTCAAGGTAACTAAAGGTGATTATACTAATGGATGTAAACTAGGAGATTTAAAAGATTTGAACCACCTTCGAGGAGAGCTTTCAATAACTGGTTTGGAGTGTGTTTCAAATCTTTATGAGGCTGAGGTTGCATGTTTGAAGCATAAGAAACACCTGCGTTCTTTAACATTACATTTTGATGTACTTGATGATGACGGCGGAAGAACATTCCAGAAGCATCTTCTCAATGCCTTAGAGCCACATCAAGATCTTGAACATTTACGGATATTTTCTTATAGTGGCACTGGACTGTTCCCTAATTGGATACTCTCATTGACCAAGCTGAAGCTCCTGTCACTCAATGACTGTGTAAGTTTAGAGCAGTTTCCTCCTGTGGGGAAACTTCCTAACCTGGAATCCTTGGAGATATCTTATGCCTGGAGTATCAAAAAGGTAGGCATTGAATTTCTTGGATTAGAAGAGTCCGAGGGAGGACAGAAACAGAAGAATGAGTGTGAAAATTCCAAATCATCACTTGTCTTATTCCCAAAGCTTAAAAGTCTCAGTTTCTCTGAAATCAAAAACTGGGAAGAGTGGAAAGGACTGCCAACAAAAGGAGAAATTGCTGTTATGCCGTCTCTTCGCAGCTTGACTATTTCCTCCTGTGACGAGCTCTGGAAAGGACTGCCAACAGAAGGAGAAATTGCTGTTATGCCGTCTCTTCGCAGCTTGACTATTTCCTCCTGTGACGAGCTCAAGGCTCTACCAGAGTTTCTTCATGTTGCTCCATTGCAGGAGTTGTCAATCAATCATTGTTCAAATCTAAGACAACGTTACCAGGTTGGAACCGGTGAAGACTGGCCTAAGATTTCTCACATTCCATATGTCTCAATTATATGATATTGCTTGGAAGTTCCATTGATTTACTGTTGGAAGACCAAATACAAGTGAACCTGTTGCATGCTCAATATCCTCACACCTCACAATCCTACTCCAACCTCAGGTCAAGTTATATCACATCCTTAATTGTTTACTTTTAACTAATAATAATAGAAAATTATTTTATGTATTGGCAATCACAGTTTTGTAATTTGGTAAAAAATAATACTTTTAATTCCATGTTTTGAATCTTTATTCATTATATGCTTTGCTGATATAATTTGTCAATTAGCATCTTATGCAGAATTTGTTTCTCTATTGAGTATGAATAAAAATTTGCTGATTGTGACATAATGTATTGCTGCTTTGTTTTAGATTAAGGCGAGACACATAATTCGCCACATAATTTGCCATATTTTCTTAAACTCTTGTAACTTGACCAACTTGACCTACTAAAACTGAGCAAGTAATTTTTTTCCTCTCTGGCATGAGCAGAAGACAAGATAGATGTTAGCTTCCTCACAAATCTACCAGGAGCATCCACCAACAACTTCAAATCTTCAAAGCAGATTTAAGCAACCAGAAAGCTTCAAAGCTGCCCTTGAAGGGTGCATTGGGGTTTTCCCGATTGCTGCTTAATTTGTCAGAAACTTTCTGCCTCTGTAAGTATTTATTTGGCTTTACCATTTGGTCTATTTCTTGCTATCCAATCGTTAGACAGTGACGTTGATGTTCAATTATTGCCTTTCCTAGGATGTATTGAAATGAAACGAAAGTCATTTGTTCAAAGACTAATCGCAAATAAACAACTTTTGCCCATATTTTTCTGCCCAACTCTGACTTGGACTAACGCAATACAAGTCAGGTATCTCAGATCAAATAGATTGAAATTTTACCCTATATTCTAAAAGTTATATTTGAATTTTTGCATGTACCTTTACTCAAAACAAAGAGTTTAAAAAATAAGAAGCTTGCATACACAACTGGAGAAGATGTTAACCACATCTTCATTTTGTTTTCTAGAGGTCGCATAAATATTAATATGACTTGAAGAGGCATATAACCTATATCACTCTTTACTATGTTGAGTCAAAATAGATATCTAATGGGTGTTTTTGTCATTTTAGCGGGACAAATTAATTAAGTCTCACCAGAGGTTTTAATGGAGCAGGAACCAAAACTTGTCACGGATAGGCTGGTACCTTCTCCGTTTTCCTTTCGGGATTTTTGTATTTTTAATTGTTTCACTGAAAAGTGAAGTAATAATATCTAATTTACAATGATGTCATGCTAAAATAAAATTAAAGCATTCGGTCAATTTTGGGCTTAAAGCAAGCTCGGGAATTCTCTTTAGCCAGATGGGTCAATTTATCTTCCATCTCTTCTTTTCAACGAACAGGACCAAATGGAAGAAGGCAAAGGAAGAGTATGTGTTACTGGTGCTACAGGCTTCGTAGCTTCATCGATCATCAAGACACTCCTTGAGGATGGTTACTCTGTTAATGCCACTGTCAGATTTCACCCAGGTGCAGATCTAAAAGGTTTCCCAATTAGATTTGGTCAACTGCGAAGCTTATTTTTAACAGAAAAAATAGTTTTTTTTTTTTTTTTTTCCCCCTTTGACATAAGCAGAAAACAAGAAAGATTTGGACTTTCTCTCAAATTTACCGGCAGCATCCCAAAAGCTGCAAATCTTCAACGCAGATCTCAGCAGCCCAGAAAGTTTCAGTGCAGCCATTGAAGGGTGCGTTGGGGATTTCCATGTTGCCACTCCAGTTGACCTTGAAGTTAGAGAACCTAAGGAAGTAGTGACGAAACGAAGCATTGATGGAGCAATGGGCATCTTAAGGGCTTCCCTCAATTCAAACACTGTGAAAAGGTTAGTTTACACTTCAGCTATTGCTGCTGTTCTTTTCAACGGCAAAGATGATTAAGTGCTGGATGTAGAGTTTCTCAGAAGTTTCAAGACATTTGGGTGGTCCTAAGCAATTTCTAAGGCATTGACAGAAAAGGCAGTGCTCGAATTTGGAGAAGAGAATGGATTGGATGTTGTCACCGTGGTTCTTCCTTGTGTTGTTGGACCCTTCATTTGTCCTAAGTTACCCCATTCTGTTGCTCTCACATTGGCTTTTCTATTTGGTATTTACTGCAATTTGCCACTCTTATATATTCCTGTTGAATTTGGATTTGTTACAGTCACAAATCAATGCAGTCACTTAGCTAATAAAAGACCATTCAATCTTCATCCACATCATCTCTGCATTTTAAATCAAGGTGTAAGACGTGGCCATTGTATGAAGATAGAACGGCACATGTTTGCTGACTAAAGTGACTGCAGGATTTGTTGACTGTTACAAATCATCGAATTTGTTTCTTATTCTGTTTATATAGAATTACAAATGAATACCGGACATGAAATATGACTAAAAGGAAAGCGATGCAGGTGACAATTATCAACATGGGCTCCTCTTTCGTACACCTTTGGTGCATGTAGATGATGTGACTAACGCATATATTTTCCTACTGGAGCATCCTAATCTCAAAGGGAGGTATAATGTCTCATCAAGTGTTGTGACTATTGAAGAGATTCGTCAACTTCTTTCTGTCAAGTACCCAGAATATCAGATACCAAACATAGAGTGAGTTCTTGTCTATTTTCCTTGTCTGGATTAAGAACATGATGTCTCTCTTGTATCATTCTAATTGAAGATTCTTTTAAAAAAAAAAATTTAGGTTGTTGAAAGAAGTTGAAGGTTACAAGCTACCAAATTTATCCTCAAAGAAACTCATTGATGCTGAATTTGAGTTTAAGTATGGGATTAAGGAAATGTTTGATGATGCAATTGAATGTTGCAAAGAAAAATGTTGTCTCTAGTCTAATTATGAAGCAAAAATGTTAAGAAAGTTGTTTGATTGTTTCAATATACCATTTCCATTGTTATATGAACTTTTGTTATTGGTGGCTTTTCTGGAATGGTCTAAATTGGTCACTTGTTTGGATTGCAACTTTTTGGCAGTTTCATTGTTATATGCCCATCAGTGAAGGGAGGTTGCCTTTGCAACAAGATATGCAATTTGTATATTGAAGCAGTCATCTATCTCTCAAGATCCAAGTCATATAACAACCAGCATGTCGTTCTTGAAAGAAACTGAACATATAAATTCAAAGTTGCATAAGCATGACATGCAGGGGCGTAAAACCGATGTTACCCTTTCATGTGTTGAGTCAAAATAAATTTTCCAAAGGGTGTTTTTATCGTTGTGCCGAAGCAACTAGTCAACAAGTCCCACATAGCTTGCAATAATTGTTATAGCAAGTTTTTTGACAGACCAAAAACCAGATCTGAACACGACCTTACTTGAGCAAGCTCTGCTCTATAGGCTCCTACACGTCTACTTGAGTTCATTTAAATATTTCTTTACTTTTAGACTTTTATTTTTTAAATCTAATTACATTAATCAGTTAATATCATTAAATTATAAATAATAATGAAATCAAGTATATTTGTGACTTTATATTAGACAGTTAAGATAATTAAAGTATATGAAGAATTTTTTTTTTATATGAGAGCATACGAAGAATTAGTCATTTAATCTAGTGTGATTATTACGAGATAGTTCCAAAAATACAATACCATTTTCTCTTTCTTCACCATTTTCTGAATTCTGAATCTAAGCTTTCTCATTGGAAAATTGGAACCACAATCAGCTGCTTCTGCAAGCAACGATGTCGTTCTCGGATTCCGAGATCCATAGCGGAGCATCAGAGTACAAGACATTTCGCCAAATCAGCCGTGATAGTGAGTGCATCTTCATTTTGCTTTGTGATTTTGTTTCTTTTTCCTTTGTTTTCCGTTTGATTCTTGGGAAATGTTGGTTGAGAAAACGATCTCAATACAAAAACATAATCTATATATGTAGTGGTTATGGTGAAGCTTGGGATTTTTTTTTTTTTTTCCTATTGACAATTTTGAGCAAGAAAGAAGAGTTTATTGTAGAATTATCCCTGTGCAATTCCAGGATTTATTCTCTGTATTTGTTTGATTATTATCCTGTTATGTGAAATGGAAGAAATTGAATTTGATTAGTCTTTCATTTAAAAGTGAAATTGAGCCGTTAAACCTGAACAAAATTTTGCTTGTATTAGTTATTCTCTTGTAATTATTTTTCTTTAACTTTTTTGTATGAAATGCTTGGATCAACCTCAAATCAAATCAATGTAGTTAAATTCATTTTCTCACATGTGCTCATAATGGATGAAGTTATCATTAAAATAATGGATGTCGAGTCAAAGTAGATCTTAGAATGAGTGTTTTTCTCATTGTATCTAGGCAAACTAATTGAACCCCTAAACATGTCCTAAATTAATTGCAATATTAATATCATTGATTCTTTAAGAGATTCTAAATAATATTAATATCAAAAAAAATTTTATCAAAATATTAACATACATTTATATTTATTATTTTAATAGCTAGGAGTCCTTGGGTGATTATAGTAAAGTCAAATTAAGTATAAGTTTAATCTCAAGTATATATCATATTTCATTGAAAAAAGCTTTATCTTATACACTGTTTTAAATATACAATCCTTTTATAAAGCAACTATAATGTTATATATATACATTTTTAAATATTGAGCTTAAAGATGAAAAAAAAAAGAAGATAAAAAGTTAGGTTCCATATCTTTATTTATTTTATTAAAGATAAACGGATAAACTCAAAAATTTTAATTTAGAGAAGAGCAACAGCGTTGGGCATGTCTTTACACATTAGATGATAATGATTTTGATGAACCCACTAATAACAGCCATACTTGAGATGCATGTAGGAATAGAGCAATGCCTTTTTATATTCCTTCTTGATTAGTATTCGCGCTCCTCTCAATTTTTTTTCTACCAAATTCTCTTCCAAAAAATATCCTTTGTTTTTACAAAAATCAAATAGCCTTCTATAAAAATTAAGTTTCCATAAAAATGTAACTTGAATTCACGGAAGTTGAATTTTTGAAATTTTTTTAAATTTAAATTTCTACAAGAATATTTAAAAATTAAATTTCTATAAATTTATGTTATGAATTTAAGGAAATTAAATTTATATACATTAAAGTTTATTTTTAACAAAAGTTAAATTTTTACCAGATTATTTAAAAATTGAATTTTTGTAAATATTTATTGAGGTTATGAAATTAAATTTGTATATATTAAAATTTATTTTTTAAAAAAATTGAATTTCTGCAATACTATTTAAAAATTAAACATTTAAAAATTAAATTTTTGGAGGACCATTTAAATTAGAAAGGAGAAGGAGAGTGAGAGGCTGTAATGAGAATTGGAATAGAGTGAAAGTGCATAAAATTTAAGTTAAAAGTAAGGTTAGTTTAATAATTTTACTTTTAAAAAAGACAGAGACAGTGAGAGTAACGGGAGGGGCCCTCATTTGACTTATTCCACAGCGGCTTGCATCACACGTCGACAATTCATGAAACCCATACACGCGGCAACACAAACTCCCACGACTGATATTATCGTCTATAAATAAATGAGTGCTGTTATGTTAGTGTATATTTTTTTTTTGAACGAATATTTATTTTATTTATTATACTTAAATTTTAATTAATTTAATTTTTTATATTTTTAATTTATTAATATTTTTATTTTTTTATTAATTTATTTTTTAAATTTATTAATATTTTTAAAATATGAAAGATGATAAACTTAATAAATTTATAAACGGTAAAAATTTTAAATTTAAAAAATTAAATTAATAAATTTAAAATATAAAAATAAAATTATTTAAGATCTAAAGTGTAAAAATTAAAATGATAAAACTAAAATATAAAAAAATTAAATTAATTAAAATTTTAAGTGTTTATTTATTTTTAATAATACTCATGTATATTTATTTTTTATATATATTTTTTTATAATTTCTCTCATTTTATCTACTTTTTGTTTATAAATTTCCCCTTGTGATGTAACTAAACAATTGAGTTTAGGATAAATAGCGTAAAATGGAGTGTGAAATAGTTTTTTTAAGGTGTGTTTACAAGTCTAAAATAGGAACGGAAGAGAAGAGAGGGAAAAGTTTAGATATATTTTTTTTAAAACAAATAAATTTATTATTTTATTACTTTTCTCATATATTATGTCATTTATTATAAAATATTTGGGTCAATCACTTCCACCTTCCTCTTCTCGTTGTTTGGATCTCAACTTTCCCTTCCCTCTTTTAGGAGTTTTAATTTAAGAGGGAGAAAAACTTAAAAGATTTTCATAATATTTTTAAACTCTCTATAAATTATTTTTAAAATTCTCCAAATTTAAAACTTTTTTGAAAAAACATTAGAAACATTGCTCATATGCCCTTGCTGAAATTTTAAAATTACATTTTTTTTTTTTACATTTTCTTCGTATAATTATATGCTCTATTGCGATTTATATATACACCGTTAATTGGGGAACTCTGAATATTTGTTTGAACACCAATACATAGTGTGTATATACACACACACTATATATAAGTAAATATAACAATTAATATGTAAAACAGTTTGTATTTATAACAGTATATACATATATAAATATATTTAACTAACATTCAACGCTGTGTATATAGCACAATAAATATTTTCTCTGCAATTTTGGTTTGAAGTTTTTAAATTTTCAGAAAAAAAAAAAACTAACTAAGTAAGACAATTCAATTTCATTGGTTTGAGCGGTTTATTAATTTAATGAAAAACTTATAAAAAATTGACATATTATTTATAAAGAAAATTTTTAACAATTGTTTTTACATAGTTTATAACTTTTTTAAATTTTATATTTAAAGCTTGATTTTTATTATTTAAATAATCAATACTAATATTAAAATTTTAAGTGTAACCACCACAGTCACATAATCAATAATATACCAACAAAGTAAACAAAGAGAAATGTTATACTCACGTCATATTATCATTTTCTTATTGTATTATTATTATTATTATTTTTTTGTATATTAGTTATCTTTTTAAGTGAGTGTTTTGCACATATAATATATTTTTAATTATGATAAATGTATAATATATGTATAAAAATTTTAAAAAAATGTATGATTCGATTTAGTTTTAATAGATTAAAAATTATTAGATCGATAAACTAAACCATAATAAGTGGTGAAAATTTTTTAATCAGAACCAAACCAAATGTAATATATATATATATACATATATAAGGACTCTCGTTGCCTTTCATTTGTTTGCCCTTTAATTTCGCCCCTTCAAACTCGCAAGTATAACCTAAGTAAATATGGGCATTCTTATCCTTAACCAATTCCTCTTGACTTGTGATTCTCTCTCTACATAATACCCATTTCAAGTCTTGGCCTTGCTTCAAACCAATACGCATGCAGCTGGCTATATACGATGATTAGTCAAAAAGAAGCACAAGAAGTGAAATTGGTAATAGTTGCAAAGAAGTAAGTTCCACAGGTCACTAGCAATCGCCAAGCTTATGCATTCTTATCTTCAAAAACTTGGGACCCAACATCCTGAAGAAAAGAGAAAAACAGGCATGAAAGCGGACAAATTTCACACACACACACTCACAGAGAAAAATGAAAAGCTTTTTCCAAAGAGCAGTAGCATGCGTACAATTATGAGATGTGATCGTGTTTGCCTTTCACATAAGGATTAAGCTTTTTTAATCTTGCTTTCACGAATAAAAAAAATATAAAAATATATATATAGGACGGCCTGCCAAAATTGACTGTAGGGTGTTCACACTGCATAGTCTTTTTCAAATTTAATAATCATTCAAGGGTTTCTTTTGACATGTGGGTGCGCATTAAGATATGGAAACATTACAAAACTCACTCATGTTCTCCAATTGATAATTACCCAATACCCATTTCAACTTTCGGCCTTTCTCGAGTGTCAAATCAATAGCAGAAATCCTACACTTATCAGCTTGTGCATTCAAAAATGGCCGTTGAACTTGTCACTGGAATTCTGACGCAGCTGGCTACGCTCATTGGTCAGGAAGCAGCAAAAGAAGTGAAACTGGTGGTGGGTGCAGAAGAACAAGTTGAAAAGATCACTGGCAATCTCCAAGCTATCCAAGCTGTGCTTGAAGATGCAGAAAAGAAGCAAGTCAAAGAAGATGCGGTGAGACGTTGGTTAGATAAGCTCAAACAAGCATCCTATGATATAGACGATGTCTTGGATGAGTGGAACACTGCCATTTTCAAATTGGAAATTGAGAAAGAAGCAAGACTTGCTCGAGATTCCTCTGTCCTCGCAAAGAAGGTATGCTCCTTCATACCCTCCCCTTGCTTCTGTTTTAGCCGGATTGTCCATCGCCATGATATTGCCGTTAAGATTGGGGACCTTCATGAGAAATTAGAAATGATTTCTACTGAGAAAGAAAGATATCACTTGAAGTCAACGAGGGGTAGCGAGGAACCCGAACGTTTGATAACGACCTCTTTTGTTGATGTATCTGAGGTTTTTGGACGAGATCATGATGAGACTGCTTTAGTCTGTGAGTTATTAGAGGATTGTGAACCAAAAAATGGCCTCCATATCATTACTATTGTAGGTATGGGGGGAATTGGGAAAACTACACTTGCCCAACTTGCCTACAATAACAATGAGGTAAAGGCCTACTTTGATAAGGCAATATGGGTGTGTGTATCAGACCCATTTGATGAGATCAGGATTGCAAAAGCTATCATTGAGTCTCTTGCAGAAGCTATGCCAAATGCAGCTGAATTACAAACTTTGCTCCAAAGTGTGCAGACATGCATACAAGGAAAGAAGTTCCTTCTTGTGTTAGATGATGTCTGGACTGAGGACTACAAGAAGTGGGAGCAACTTAAGAAGGTTCTTAATTATGGTGCACCGGGAAGTAAAATTTTAGTGACAACAAGGAAGGAGCAGGTCGCACGTATGCTTGGAACAACAAAACTGATCCCATTAGAGTTACTTTCAGAACAGAATTGTTGGTCGTTGTTTAGCCGAGTAGCTTTCTTTGGAAGGGGTGAATATGAGAGGAAAGAATTGGAAGATATTGGTAGAGAACTTGTAAAGAGGTGCAAGGGTCTACCACTTGCTGCAAAATCATTGGGGAGTTTACTGCGATTCAAGAAAACAAGAGAGCAGTGGCAGAGTGTTTTGGATAGTGACATTTGGGAACTTGAAGGATTTGAAGAAGTTTTTGTTCCATTATTTTTGAGCTATTATGATTTGCCACCTGCAATGAAATGTTGTTTTTCCTATTGTGCAGTCTTTCCAAAAGATCACAAGATTGATAAACAAGAACTAATTGAAATGTGGATGGCTCAGGGTTATCTTAACTCAAGGCATAGAAATGTTGATATAGAAATTATAGGAGATCAATATTTCGATAATTTAGCCATGCGCTCATTTTTTCAAGAATTTGAGAAAAATAATTATGGGAACATAAAAAGTTGCAAGATGCATGATATAGTGCATGATTTTGCTTTGTGTCTAATGAAGAATGAATGCTTAAATGAAGATGGTGAAATAGATCCAAGAGCAAGTTCTTCAGGTAGAAATTTCCGTCATTTATTATCTTTTGTGGAAATTCCTCTCTCCTTTTGCAAAGAAAATAAGTTACGCACGCTCTTGCACATGCGAAGTGAATCTAAGGAATATCTTCTTCCAGAATTATTTCAGCACTTGAACTATCTTAGAGTTTTGAATTTGAGAAACAGTTGTCTTTTCTTTATTCCCGTGAGATGAGAAAGTTAATTTATCTGAGGTACCTAAAGTTATCAAAAATTAGGAAACTATTGGATTTGTCTGAAATATTATGTGATTTGTTCAATTTGCAGACCTTGGACATAGAAGGATGTGTAATTATTAAGTTACCTGAAGACATAGGAAGCTTAGTTAACTTAAGGCATTTTTACTCTCGGAATTCTTATATTCCATATATGCCAAAAGGAATAGGGAAATTAAATACTCTTCGAACCTTAGACAACTTTAAGCTAGCTGAACCTCGTTATCCTAGTGGATGTAAACTAGGAGATTTAAAAGATTTGAACCACCTTCGAGGAGAGCTTTCAATAACTGGTTTGAACTATGTGTCAAATGTTCGTGAAGCTGAGGTTGCATGTTTGAAGCATAAGAAACACCTGCGTTCTTTGACATTATATTTTGATGAACTTGGCGATGACGGCAAAAGAACATTCCAGAAGCATCTTCTCAATGCCTTAGAGCCACATCAAGATCTGGAACATTTAAAGATATTTGATTATGGTGGCAATGGACTGTTCCCTAATTGGATACTCTCATTGACCAAGCTGAAGCTCCTGACACTCTTTAAATGTGTAAGTTTAGAGCAGTTTCCTCCTCTGGGGAAACTTCCTAACCTGGAATCCTTGGAGATATTTGATGCTATGAGTATTAAAAAGGTAGGCATTGAATTTCTCGGATTAGAAGAGTCCGAGGGAGGACAGAAACAGAAGAATAAGAGTGAAAATTCCAAATCATCACTTGTCTTATTCCCAAAGCTTAAAAATCTCTATTTCTGGGAGATCGATAACTGGGAAGAGTGGGAAGGACTGCCAACAGAAGGAGAAATTGCTGTTATGCCGTCTCTTCGCAGCTTGAGAATTTCCTACTGTCGAAAGCTCAATGCCGTGCCACAGTTTCTTCACGTTGCTCCATTGCAGGAGTTCTCAATCTATCATTGTACAAATCTAAGACAACGTTACGAGAGGGAAACCGGAGAAGACTGGCCTAAGATTTCTCACATTCCATATGTCTCAATTCAATGATATTGCTTGGAAGTTCCATTAATTTACTGTTGGAAGACCAAATACAAGTGAACCTGTTGCATGCTTAATATCCTCACACCTCACAATCTTACTCCAACCTCAGGTCAGATCAGGTCAAGTTACATCACATCCTTAATTGTTTACTTTAACTAAATAATAAGATAGAATTATTTTATGTATTGACAATCACAGTTTTGTAAGTTAGTAAAAAATAATGCTTTTATTTTCATGTTAATTGTTTACTTTAACTAAATAATAATAGAAAATTATTTTATGTATTAGCAATCACAATTTTGTAAGTTAGTAAAAAATAATGCTCTTATTTTCATGTTTTGAATCTCTATTCATTTTATGTTTTGCTAATATAATTTGTCAATTAATATCTTATGTATAATTGATTTCTCGGTTCAGTATGAATAAAAATTTGCTGATTAAAACATAATGTTTTATTATTTTGTTTTACTTTAAGACGAAACACACAATTTACCACGTATGATGTTTTCTTAAACTCTTGCAACTTGACCCACTCAAATTGAGCAAGTAATTTTCTTTCCTGTTTGGCATGAGGAGAAGACAAGAAAGATGTTAGCTTCCTCACAAATCTACCAGAAGCATCCACCAAAAACTTCAAATCTTCAAAGCTGCCCTTGAAGGGTGCATTGGGGTTTTCCAGATTGCTGCTTAATTTTTCATAAACTTTCTGGCTCTGTAAGTATTTATTTGGCTTTACTATTTCGTCTATTTCTTGCTATCCAATCGTTAGACAGTAATGTTGATGTTCAATTATTGCCTTTTCTAGGATGTATTGAAATAAAACCTAAGTCATTTGTTCAAAGACTAATCGCAAATAGACAACTTTTGCCCACATATTTCCACACAACTATAACTTGGACTAACAAAAGACAAGTCAGATATCTTATATCAACTAGATTGATATTTTACCCCATATTCTATAAGTTATATTTGATTTTTTGCATGTATCTTTACTCAAAACAAAGAGCTTAAAAAATAAGAAACGTGCATACACAACTAGAGAAGATGTTAACCACATCTTCATTTTGTTTTATAGAGGTTGCATAAATATTTATATGACATGAAGAGGCATATAACCGATATCACTCTTTACTGTATTGAGTTAAAATAGATATTCTAATGGGTGGTTCTGTCATTTAGCGGGACTCAGCAGAGTTCTTAATAGAGCAGGAACCAAACCTGGCCAAGAGTAGGCTTGTACCTCGTGCCTTTTCTTTTTTGGATTTTTATATTTTTAATTGTTCCACTGAAAAGTCAAGCAATAATATCTAATTTGCAATGATGTCACGCTAAAATAAAATTAAGGCATTTAGTGAATTTTGGGCTTAAAGCAAGCTGGGGAATTCTCTTTAGCCAGATGGGTCAATTTATCTTCGATCTCTTCTTTTCAACGAGCAGGACCAAATGGAAGAAGGCAAAGGAAGAGTATGTGTTACTGGTGCTACAGGCTTCATAGCTTCATCGATCATCAAGACACTCCTTCAGGATGGTTACTCTGTTAATGCCACTGTCAGATTTCACCCAGATGCAGATCTAAAACGTTTCCCAATTAGATTTGGTCAACTGCGAAGCTTATTTTTAACAGAAAAAATAGTTTTTTTTCCCCCTTTGACATAAGCAAAAGACAAGAAAGATTTGGACATAAGCAAGGGAAATGTTGGTTAAGAAAACGAATTCAATCCAGAAAAATAGCCTATATGCAGAGTGGCTCTGGTGAAGCTTAATTTTTTTTTTTTTTTTTATTATTGACAATTTTGATTAAAAAGAAGAATTTAGTGTAGAATTATCCCTCTGCAATTCCAAGATTTACTCTCTCTGTTTGTTTGATTGTTATCCTGTTGTGTGAAATGGAAGAAATTGAATTTGATTAGTCTTTCATTTAAAAGTGAAATTGAGCCGTTAAAGCTAAGTAAAGTTTTACATGTATTAGCTATTTTCTCCTAATTATTTTTCTTTAACTTTTTTTGTGGCTCACTTCTTATAGGATTATTGTATGAACTGCTTGGATCAACCTCAAAATCATGGAAGGTGAGTATCAATGTAGTTAAATTCGTTTTCTCATGTGTGCTCGTAATGGATAAAGTTACCGTTAAAGTTACAGAGGTGTTGATTTAAAATAGATCTTCGAATAAGTATAACCTAAGTAAATATGGGCATTCTCATCCTTAACCAATTCCTCTTGGCTCGAGATTCTCTGCATAATACCCATTTCAAATCTTGGCCTTGCTTCCAACCAATAGCACAAATTCCAGATTGTCGGCTTCTGCGTTCAAAAATGGCAGCTGAACTTGTCTCTGACTTCTGACGCATGCAGCTGGCTATAAACGATCATTAGTCAAAAAGAAGCTCAAGATGTGAAATTGGTAATAGTTGCAAAGAAGCAAGTTCGACAGGTCTCTAGCAATCTCCAAGCTTATCCATTCTTATCTTCAAAAAGTTGGGGCCCAAATCCTGAAGAAAAGAGAAAAACAGGCGTGAAAGCGGACAAATTCACACACACACAAAAATGAAAAGCTTTTTTCCAAAGAGCAGTAGCATGTGTACAATTATGAGATGTGATCGTGTTTGCCTTTCACATAAGGATTAAATTTTTTTATCTTGCTTTCACGAATTAAAAAATATAAAAATATATATATCAAATAAAAGACAGCCTGCCAAAATAGACTATAGGGTGTTCACATAGCATAGTCTTTTTCAAATTTAATAATCAAGGATGTTCTTTTGGCATGTGGGTGCCCATTAATATATGGAAACATTACAAAACTCATTCATGTTCTCCAATTGATAATTACCCAATGCCCATTTCAAGTTTTGGTCTTTCACAAGTGTCAAACCAATAGCAGAAATCCCAGACTACTAGCTTCTGCATTCAAAAATGGCTGTTGAGCTTGTATCTGGAATTTTGACGCAGCTGGCTACGCTCATTTGCAAGGAAGCAGCACAAGAAGTGAAACTGGTAGTGGGTGCAGAAGAACATGTTGAAAAGATCACTGGCAATCTCCAAGCTATCCAAGCTGTGCTTGTAGATGCAGAAAAGAAGCAAGTCAACGAAGCTACGGTGAGACGTTGGTTAGATAAGCTCAAACAAGCATCCTATGATATAGATGATGTCTTGGATGAGTGGAACACTGCCATTCTCAAATTGAAAATTGAGAAAGAAGCAGGACTTGCTCGAGATTCCTCTGTCCTTGCAAAGAAGGTATGCTCCTTCATACCCTCCTCTTGCTTCTGTTTTAGCCGGATTGTTCATCGCCATGATATTGCCGTTAAGATTGGGGACCTTAATGAGAAATTAGAAATGATTTCTACTGAGAAAGAAAGATATCATTTGAATTCAACGAGGGGTAGCGAGGAACCCGAACGTTTGATAACGACCTCTTTTGTTGATGTGTCTGAGGTTTTTGGACGAGATCATGATGAGAATGCTTTAGTCTGTGAGTTGTTAGAGGATTGTAAACCGAAAAATGGCCTCCATATCATTACTATTGTAGGTATGGGGGGAATTGGGAAAACAACCCTTGCCCAACTTGCCTACAATAACAATGAGGTAGAGGCCTACTTTGATAAGGCAATATGGATATGTGTATCTGACCCATTTGATGAGATCAGGATTGCCAAAGCTATCATTGAGTCTCTTGCAGAAGCTATGCCAAATGCAGCTGAATTACAAACTTTACTCCAAAGTTTGCAGAAATGCATACAAGGAAAGAAGTTCCTTCTTGTGTTAGATGATGTCTGGACAGAGGACTTCAAGAAATGGGAGCAATTTAAAAAGGTTCTTAAGTATGGTGCACCGGGAAGTAAAATTTTAGTGACAACAAGGAGTGAGCGGGTCGCACGTATGCTTGGAACAACAGCACTGATCCCATTAGAGTTACTTTCAGAACAGAATTGTTGGTCCTTGTTTAGTCAAGTAGCTTTCTTTGGAAGGGGTGAAGCTGAGAGGAAAGAATTGGAAAATATTGGTAGAGAAATTGTAAAGAGGTGCAAGGGTCTACCACTTGCTGCAAAATCACTGGGGAGTCTATTGCGCTTCAAGGAAACAAGAGAGCAGTGGCAGAGTGTTTTAGACAATGACATTTGGGAACTTGAAGGATTTGAAGAAGTTTTTGTTCCATTATTTTTGAGCTATTATGATTTGTCACCTACAATGAAATGTTGTTTTTCCTATCGTGCAGTCTTTCCAAAAGATCACGAGATTGATAAACAAGAACTTATTGAAATGTGGATGGCTCAGGGTTATCTCAACTCAAAGCAAGGAAATGTTGATATGGAAATTACAGGAGATCAGTATTTCGATAATTTAGCAATGCGCTCCTTTTTTCAAGAATTTAAGAAAAATGATTATGGGAGCATAAAAAGCTGCAAGATGCACGATATAGTGCATGATTTTACTTTGTATCTAATGAAGAATGAATGCTTCTTCAATAAAGATGGTGAAATAGATCCAAGAGCAAGTTCTTCAGGTAGGAATTTTCGTCATTTATTAACTTCTGTAGATATTCCTATCTCCTTCTGCAAAGAAAATAAGCTACGCACTCTCTTGTGCATGCCAAAAAGTCTTGACAGATATATGCATCGAGAATTATTTCATCCAGAATTATTTCAGCACCTGAACTATCTTAGAGTATTGGAGTTCTGTGACGGTTATGTTTCCTCTATCCCCTATGAGATGAGAAAGTTCATTCATCTGAGGTACCTAAATTTATCAAGAAATATTGAACTTGATTTGTCTGGAATATTATGTGATTTGTGCAATTTGCAGACCTTGAAAGTAGATCAGTGTAATAGGATTAAGTTACCTCAAGGGATAGGAAGGTTAGTTAACTTGAGGCATTTTCACTGTCGATATACCTATATACCAGATATGCCAAAAGGAATAGGGAAATTAACTACTCTTCGAACCTTAGACGAGTTTAGGGTAAGTGAACCTGATTATACTGATGGATGTAAATTAGGAGATTTAAAAGATTTGAACCACCTTCGAGGAGAGCTTTCAATAAGCGGTTTGCAATATGTGTCCAATGTTCGTGAAGCTGAGGATGCATGTTTGAAGCACAAGAAACACCTTCGTTCTTTGACAATACATTTTGATATTCCGCCGATTGACATAGCAAATCCTGAGGTAATTCATGACGGCAGAATAACATTCCAAAAGCATCTTCTCAATGCCTTAGAGCCACATCAAGATCTGGAGCATTTAGTGATACGTTTTTATAGTGGCACTGAAGTGTTCCCTAATTGGATACTCTCATTGACTAAGCTGAAGCTCCTGTCACTCGATGAATGTCCAAGTTTAGAGCAGTTTCCTCCTTTGGGGAAATTTCCTAACCTGGAATCCTTGAAGATATATAATGTTTCGAGTATTAAAAAGGTAGGCGTTGAATTTCTCGGATTAGAAGAGTCCGAGGGAGGACAGAAACAGAAGAATGAGTGTGAAAATTCCAAATCATCACTTGTCTTGTTTCCAAAGCTCAAACGTCTCACTTTCGCTGCCATGGAAAGCTGGGAAGAGTGGGAAGGACTGCCAACAGAAAGGGAAATAGTTGTCATGCCGTGTCTTCGCAGCTTGAGTATTTTCTCATGTCAGAAGCTCAAGGCCCTACCAGAGTTTCTTCACGTTGCTCCATTGCAGACGTTGTCAATCGAGTGGTGTCAAACTCTAGGACAGCGTTACCAGAGGGAAACCGGAGAAGACTGGCCTAAGATTTCTCACATTCCATATGTCTTAATGAGATGATATTGCTTGGAAGTTCCATTGATCTACTGTTGGAAGACCAAATACAAGTGAACCTGTTGCATGCTTAATATCCTCACACCTCACAATCTTACTCCAACCTTAGGTCAGGTCAAGTTACATCACATCCTCGTTCACTTTTCACTAAATAATAATAGAAAAGGATTTTTATGTATTGGCAATCACAATTTTGCATGTTAATAAAATATAATATTCTTATTTTCATGTTCTGAATCTACATTCATTTTATGTTTTGTTGATATAATTTCTTAACTAGTATCTTATGCAAAATTTGTTTTTCTGTTCAGTATGAATAAAAAAAAATTGTTGATTAAGACATAATGTGCTGCTGCTTTGTGTTAGTTGAAGGCGAGACACACAATTTGCCATATATGATATTTTCTTATAACTCTTACAACTTGACCTGCTAAAATTGTGCAAGTAATGTTTTCCTCTTTGGCATGAGCAGAAGAAAAGAAAGACGTTGGCTTCCTCACAAATCTACCAGGAGCATCCACCAAAAACTTAAAATCTTCAAAGCAGATTTAAGCAACCCAGAAAGCTTCAAAGCTGCCCTTGAAGGGTGTATGGGGTTTTTCCGGATTGCTGCTTAATTTGTCAGAAACTTTCTGCCTCTGTAAATATTTATTTGGCTTTACTAGTTGGTCTATTTCTTGTTATCCAATCGCTAGACAGTGACGTTCATGTTCAATTATTGCCTTTCTTAGGATGTATTGAAATGAAACGTAAGTCATTTGTTCAAAGACTAATCGCAAATAAACAACTTTTGTCCATATTTTTTGGCACAAGTCTAACTTGGACTAAAAAAACACAAGTCAGGTATGTCAGATCAAATAGATTGAAATTTGACCCTATATTCTAAAGTTATATTTGAATTTTGCAGGTACCTTTACCCAAAACAAAGAGTTTAAAAAATAAGAACCTTGCATACACAACTGGAGAAGATGTTAATCACATCTTCATTTTGTTTTCAAGAGATCGCATGAATATTAATGACTTGAAGAGGCATATAACCAATATCACTCTTTACTATATTGAGTCCAAATAGATATTTTAATAAGTATTTTTGTTATTTTAGCGAGACAAATTAATTAAGCAAGTCTCAGCAGAAGTTTAAATAGAGCAGGAACCAAACCTTGCCACGGATAGGCTTTGTACCTTCACCCTTTTCTCCTTTGGATTTTTATATTTTTAATTGTTTCACTGAAAAGTCAAGCAATAATATCTAATTTACAATGATGTCACGCTAACATAAAATTAAAGCATTCGGTCAATTTTGGGCTTAAAGCAAGCTCGGGAATTCTCTTTAGCCATATGGGTCAATTTATCTTCCATCTCTCCTTTTCAACGAACAGGACCAAATGGAAGAAGGCAAAGGAAGAGTATGTGTTACTGGTGCTACAGGCTTCATAGCTTCATCGATCATCAAGACACTCCTTGAGGAAGGTTACTCTATTAATGCCACTGTCAGATTTCACCCAGGTGCAGATCTAAACGTTTCCCAATTAGATTTGGTCAACTGTGAACCTTATTTTTTACAGAAAAAATAGTTTTTTTTTTTCTTTGACATAAGCAGAAGACAAGAAAGATTTGGACTCTCTCTCAAATTTACCGGTAGCATCCCAAAAGCTGGAAATCTTCAACCCAGATCTCAGCAGCCCAGAAATTTTCAGTGCAGCCATTGAAGGGTGCGTTGAGGTTTTCCATGTTGCCACTCCAGTTGACCTTGAAGTCAGAGAACCTGAGGAAGTAGAGACGAAAAGAAGCATTGATGGAGCAATGGGCATCTTAAGGGCTTCCCTCAATTCAAACACTGAAAAGATTCGTTTACACTTCAGCTATTGCTGCTGTTCTTTTCAACGGCAAAGATGATGAAGTGCTGGATGAAGAATTCTGGAGCGATGTAGAGTTTCTCAGAAGTTTCAAGCCATTTGGGTTGTCCTATGCGACTTCTAAGACATTGACAGAAAAGGCAGTGCTTGAATTTGGAGAAGAGAATGGGTTGGATGTTGTGACCGTGGTTTTTCCTTATGTTGTTGGACCCTTCATTTGTCCTAAGCTACCCCATTCTGTTGCTCTCACATTGGCTTTTCTTTGGTGTTTACTGCAATTTGCCACTCCAATCTATTCATGTTGAATTCGGATTTGTTAAAGTCACTTAACTAATAAGGACCATTCAATCTTTGTCCACGTCATCTTTGCATTTTAAAACAAGGTATAAGACACGGCCATTGTGTGAAGATAGAATGACACGTTTGTTGACTAAAGTGACTGCAAGATTTGCTGATTGTTACAAATCGAATTTGTATCTTATTCTGTTTATATAGAATTACAAATGGATATCAAACATGAAAGACGACTAAAAGGAAAGCGATGCAGGTGACAAGAATCAACATGGGCTCTAGAAGGAAAATATATGCGCTAGTCACATCATCTACATGCACCATAAAAGGTAGGTATAATATCTCATCAGGTGTTGTAAGTATCGAAGAGATTCATCAACTTCTTTCTGTCAAATACCCAGAATACCAGATACCAAACCTAGAGTGTTCTTGGTCATTTTTCTTGTCTGGATTAAGAATATGGTATCTCTCTTATATCATTCTAATTGAAGATTTTTTTTTTAAAAAAAAGATTTAAGTTGTTGAAAGAAGTTAAAAGGTTACAAGCTACTAAATTTATCCTCAAAGAAGCTCATTGATGCTGGATTTGAATTTAAGCATGGGATTAAAGAAATGTTTGATGATGCAATACAATGTTGCAAAGAAAAATGTTATCTCTAGTTTAATTATGAAACAAAGATGTTAAGAAAATTATTTGATTGTTTCAGCATACCATTTCCATTGTGATATGAACTTTTGTTATTGGTGGCTTTTCTGGAATGATCTAAATTGGTCACTTGTTTGGATTGCAACCCTTTGGCAGTTTCTTTGTTACAGGCCATTGAGTGAAGGGGGAATATGCAAGACAGAATTGGTATTTTAGGGGAAAAAAAAAAAAAAAACAAATGGAGAAGCAATCGTTTTGATTCATCTAAATATTTATTTTTAAATCTAATTACTTTGACTAAGTGTTCTATAAAACAATTTTTTTTTTTTTAATTTCAACTTGCTTTAAATTTTAGTGCTGTAGTTCAGAGAAATTATTGATAATTTATTTGTAAATTTATTACATTAATTACATTAATCAGTTAATATCATTAAATTATAAATAATAATGAAATCAAGTATATTTGTGACTTTAAATTAGACAGATATGAAGAATTAGTCACCTAATCTAGTATGATTATTACAAGATGGCTCCAAAATATTAGTCACAACATCAAAGAATTGTCTTTACTTTCTCTAAAATTTTGAAATCGTACAATTTTCCTCAGTAAAACGACATCGTTCTATAGGCAATATAAAATTCATTTGTTTTCGCGCAAAACATAACCGAAATTTGAGTTCCAAATTCCACGTTCCCACACAGATATAACGACTTTCTCTTGTGACTCTCTCGGTCTCTTGCTCTCGTCCCTGAAAAATTCTTCACCATTTTCTCTTTCTTCACCATTTTCTGTGTTCTGAATCTAAACTTTCTCATTGGATAATCGGAACCACAATCATCTGCTTCTGCAAACAACGATGTCATTCTCGGATTCCGAGATCCATAGCGGAGCATCAGAGTACAAGACATTTCGCCAAATCAGCCGTGATCGTGAGTGCATTTTCATTTTGCTTCCTGATTTTGTTTCTTTTTCCTTTGTTTTCCGTTTGATTCTAGGGAAATGTTGGTTAAGAAAACGATTTCAATCCAGAAAAATAATCTATATACAAGTGGGTCTGGTGAAGCATGGATTTTTTTTTTTTTTCTATTGACAATTTTGAGCTAGAAAGAAGAGTTTAGTGTAGGATTATCCCTCTGCAATTCCAATATTTTGTCTCTCTCTGCGTTTGGTTGTTAGCCTATTATATTGAATTTGATTAGTCTTTGATTTGAAAGTAAAACTGAGCCGTTAAACCTGAATAAAGTTTTGCATGTATTAGCTTTTCTCTCCTAGTTATTTTTCATAAACTATTTTTCGTGGCTCACTGCTCATAGGATTATTATATGAAATGCTTGGATCAACAAAGTCCGGGGACTCGAAATCATGGAAGGTGTGTCATCAATGTAGTTGATTATTAAGTCGTTGTCTTTTTTATTTTCTATTTTATGAGAATTGTTTATCTTCCTCCTCTGTATTATTATCGTGTAATGAATTCACCCTTCAAACAAAGACCCGGGGAGGGGGGGGGGGTGAAATGAAATGAACAGTAATTTCTTAGAGCACAAGTTTTATGGTTCTTCTTCCAGAACACTGTTCCCAAGCCCGGAGTACTTGAGTTGTAATTTTTTCTTCTTTTTTTGTTTTTTGGAAGTGAATGGTTGGGGGAAGATTCAAGGAGAACTTTTGAGTTTGATTACAAATATTTTTGAAGTTGATTTAAGAATATGTTTTGTAACTTCAGAGTTTGATCTATTGTATATTATAAGAACGAAATTTTTGGAACCATCACAATATTCTTCTGCAACCAAAGTGTTAATAGGTTTGCATATGAGATTTGGATACCATATAAGTAGAATGTGCCCAAGATTGCTTTCTCTGCATGCATTCAATCATTTGACTCCTGCATGCTCCCATGATAGGATGCCTCTATCCTCCACCCATCTGGTATTCTGTGCATTTCATCTTGTCAGCTATTTCCTTCTCCGGAAAGTAGATTGTTACTTGATTGAAGTTGATATTGAATTCTAGCCAATCTTAAATTCATTTTCTCCCAGGTGCTCATAATGGATAAAGTTACCGTGAAAGTTATGTCCCAGTCATGTAAAATGGCTGATATCACAGACCAGGGAGTTTCCTGTAATCATTTGTGTGATTTTAATTTTAGGGTTACTTTTTCCTTTCAATGATCTTTTCATTTATATAATAGCTTAATTAAAAACTTCCCTGTTGCAGTGGTGGAAGATCTTTTCAGGAGAAGGCAACCATTACCATCTATGGATGCTGTTTATTTCATCCAGCCATCAAAAGAGAAGTAATTTCGTTTTTTAATGACATATATCCACTTTTTTCTCTCTGAACTGTGCCACAGAGACAGAAATTATGTAAACCTTAAAGTAATAGATCATAATTGCTTCTAGGATTCTTCAAGGATAAGTCTTCGTTTACCACGCAACCTTAATAATCTGGATTTTCATGTTATACCACTATTGTCGTACTTCCATATAGCTATTTAATATGCAGGAGGAACCACATTTTTGTTGCATCCACAATGGAACTTCAACAATTGCAAAGTTGCAATATCTTTAGCTTGTGCACTTGTTTCTCAGCTTCCTTCTTTTACTGTTTCTTATTTGAATCAAACAAATTAGATGTTTATAATTTCTGTAATTTACTTTTCTTGTTTAATATAATTGTTTACAACTGCATGCATGTAGAGGCTTCAGCTTGTTCCAAAATGGGAAATTATTCGTGACATTTCTTCTATTATTTGATTTATTATGAAAAAATAATTGAAAAAATTACATGAAGAACTTGTCTTATACTATCAATTTCGGGACGCTTTGTCTCCACTGGCATAGTTGTACCAATACTAACAAGGTCTTCTGCTAGCATGCAGTATTATTATGTTCTTGTCTGACATGTCTGGGAGGGAGCCCCTGTACAGGAAGTATGTTGAGAGTTCCAGTTTTCACATTCCCACCCCAAAAACAAAATAAAAAAAATCAAATAGTTCATATTGTTTCATCACTAACTGTGTCCTCTTTTCTACCTATTATTTTCAGAGCCTTTGTATTTTTCTCTTCACCCGTCCCAAAGGAATTTGTGAATCACATCAAGAGTGACACAAGTGTGTTACCCCGCTTAGGTGCCTTCAGAGAGGTCAATATATTTTCTTCCTTTTTAATTTCCTTTCCCATGGAGTTATCTGCATGTAATAGTTTTTCACATTTCTTTTGTATGATACTGATTTTGTCTTTATTTTGCAGATGAATTTGGAATACTTTTCAATAGATAGCCAGGTATTTTGTTTTTTTCTATATGTTATTGAGACCGCATTTTCCTTGACATTACAGATTGATTTGCATGTTAGAGAAAATAAAAAATGATTTACCTGCTGAAATCAATATGTTGCAGGCGTATCTGACTGATCAAGAAGGAGCATTGGAGGAACTTTATGGTAATATTGAGAATACTCGCCAATTTGATGCCAGCATGAAAATTATGGCAACTCGAATAGCTACAGTTTTTGCTTCACTTAAGGTATTACTCACGCTTCATATTTTATATATCCAAGAACACTTGTTTTCCCCAACTCAAACCGGATTAGTTGGTAATTAATGTGGTGCGAGATACCGGTGATTCATACCAAAAAAAGGAACACTTGCTTCCAGTTCATAATGAACTACCTGTCATAATTTTATCTTTTTAGGAGTTACCTTACGTGAGGTATCGTGCTGCCAAGGAAAGTGATGAAACTACACCTCGTGATTTTGTTTCTTCAAAACTTGCTAATGCTGTTTGGGACATCGTTTCTCAATATAAATCAACAATTCCCAACTTTCCACAGTCAGAAACATGCGATCTGCTCATATTGGATAGATCTGTTGACCAGGTTAAGAAAAATTTTCTTTATTGTGACTCTTTCCTTTTATGTCCTACCTTCTGTCTTCAATTATACTTCACTATTCTGTTAATGTGAATGAACAGATTGCTCCAGTCATTCATGAATGGACCTATGACGCAATGTGTCATGATTTGTTGGATATGGAGGGAAATAAATATATGCATGAGGTATATCTTTCTGCTGGTTTTCCCTCATCTTATTTTCTGGATCTAATCTTTGCAAATTTTTTCTTTTAAATTTGCGATAACATATTATTACATTTTAGGTTCCAAGCAAAACTGGTGGCCAGCCTGAGAAAAAGGAAGTCGTTCTGGATGACACTGATCCAATTTGGCTTGAGCTTCGCCATGCACACATAGCAGATGTATTCCTCGTACTCTATTACTGTCTCACATTCGCATATATTTCGCATGAAATACTATTTAACTTTTACCAACTGGAATATCAGGCTAGTGAAAGACTGCATGAGAAGTTCATTACCTTTCGTTCGAAGAATAAAGCTGCACAAATGCAACAAAGTGGAAGGTCTGTATCGGCATATTTTCCCTTATTCTTATGACAAATGTCGAGGCAACCGGCATATTCTTATGACAAATGCTGATTAATGATTATTGACTCTAACCCGCAGCACATTCTAATGCAACTTATTTCTAACCTATAATTTGATTTCTGTGCAGAGATGGCAGTGAAATAAGTACGAGAGATTTGCAGAAAATGGTTCAAGCTTTGCCACAGTACACAGAACAAATGGAAAAGATTTCTCTCCATGTAGAGGTGATCTTCTTGTTCATTTACCGACCTTTTTTTTTTGTATCTATAATTGTGAGGGAAGAGTATATGATTGTAGCTTAAGAATAAAGGCATTGGGATTTAAGAAAAGATTAAATATTTCATATTTCAATGCTGATCATTGTGCTTGATAAATTTAATGCAGATAGCTGGAAAGATCAACACAATTATCATGGATATTGGACTTCGAGACCTTGGACAATTGGAGCAAGATCTTGTTTTTGGAGATGCAGGATCCAAGGAGGTTATTCACTTTCTAAGAATGAAGCAGGTAGCGTTTGAACAGTCAATATTAATTACTTCTCGACACAGAACGTACATTTTCTCTTACAAAATATCTTATGCCACATGCAGGATACAAGTCCTGAAAACAAGTTGCGTTTATTGATGATTTATGCTATTGTCTATCCTGAAAAGTTCGAGGGTGATAAAGCCACAAAGCTAATGCAGGTCTTACTAATTCCTATAAATTTCATATGGCGATTTTTTTTTTTTTTCTATATTTACATTCATTTTTTATCCAATTCTGTCTTTTTCCTGACATTCACCATTTATCATCTACTACAATATGAATTTTTATAATAATCAAGAATTTTTGACATTTTGTTAGAAATTTATATTATATTGAAATTGTTGCGAGTGGAAGTATTTACTTTGATGGCTTTGTTTTTCTAATCAGTTGGCTAAATTATCACCTGAAGACATGAAAGTCGTCAGCAATATGCAATTGTTGGCAGGATCACCGAAAAAGAAGTCAGCTGCTAATAGTGGTTTCTCACTCAAGTTCAATAACCAGAAGGTAAACCTATATTTTCTTTTCATGCTTATGGAAGTCACAAAGATGAAGGATGTTAACCAAAACACTTTGATAAAAACAACTAACAAATACTAAGTTGTTGATTCCTCTTTATTAAGGCTTTAAGGATTTTTTTAGCATATTCATGATTTTGCATTATAAGATGTTCTCTTGCTCACCCTTTCCGTGCTTTATCTGGTTTGTCACTAAACTATCTATTAAGATGTTCTTTTCATGTATCAGACCAAACATGCAGCACGAAAAGACCGCAGTGAGGAGGAGGAAGAAACATGGCAACTATTTCGATTTTATCCCATGCTGGAGGTATGATTGAATAGTATGCATTTTTTGCCCCATATTTTTCACATAGCATGCCACATTATTATCCTACTAGTGCTGATTTTCTTGCCGTAATTGCGTGATGAAAGACTGGGTTAGTTTTTCTGGTGAAGGCAATCCTAGTAAAAGATCATTCTGTTTGATTATACATGACATGATCAGCTTCAAATGTTTTTTGCTCAAGTATCCTTTGTTATAAAATTGTAATTACAGACGACATTGTTTTGGCAGGAGCTCCTTGAAAGTCTCAATAAGGGTGAACTATCAAAGAGTGGTGATTATTCATGCTTAAATGAACCAGCTCCTGCCCCCAAAAGCGGCCAACGTGCACCGACAACAACTCCATCAACCGCTCCACATTCCACTAGATCAAGACGAACAGCAAACTGGGGGAGGTCTCGTATTTCAGATGATGGATATTCAAGGTGCAATGAACTATCATCTCAACTGAAACTTTCTCGTTTACTAGAACTGAATTGTACTTTGAAATGCCAACTTACCAGCTTTTCATCCCTTCCAGTGACTCCACGTTGAAGAATGTGTTTACTGATTTCAAGAAGATGGGGAGGCGCATCTTTGTGTTTATCATTGGTGGGGCTACTCGATCAGAGGTAGAAGAATTTCCAGGAACTTATCCATGTAAATATCTGCTAGAAATTCAGATTGGAATCTGAACTTGCACATCTATCTTGTTATTCTCAGCTCCGAGTTTGCCACAAGTTGACAACAAAACTTAGGAGGGAGATCATTCTCGGTTCTACTTCAATGGATGAACCTCCGAGATATCTTACGGTAATTTTATATATGGAGTAGGGTTAATGGCTCTGGTTGTCTCTTTGCTTTCCTTAGAACAAATGCAGTGCAAGTCATGATTTGCTAATAGACTATGATATGAAATAGATTAGCCAGAGTTTGATTGAGACATCCAAGTAGCTGCTAATTTTCTCCTTGCTACTGTGATGCAATGCTGCAGAAATTGAAGTTATTGTGCGAGCCCCAACTTGCAACGGACAACCATGGCCTGGGCTTATTCTAAATTGTTTCTGAAGAAATTTTGTACCACTTTTGCTCACTACTAGCTGCAATTTGGTTGTTCCTAATTGCTCAGATATAAGTTAAGGCCTGTCTTGCCAAAGAAAGCAGCACAAAGTTCCTTTTTCATTTTTTTTCTTTCCATACAAATTTTGTAATGGACCTTATGGCCCTGTAACTCCTCTACTATATACCACGCTCTCGTATCAAATTCTTTTTTTTTTTTTTTGAGTCATGTCAAAGCCATTTGATATCAAGTGTAAATTTTTTTCATGTCAACTTTTGGAGAATGAAATATTGACATGGTGATTAATATTTTAAACTAAATGTGAAGTTTTTGGTATAATTTCTTTTGGTTTACAAGTATCTTTACAATCTTAGATACAAGACTAATATATATTAGTAACTCTTATCTATACAAATTTAAACATGACAAGATTTAAAATTATTATATAAATTTTTACTTGATAATTTAATTTTTTAAGTTGAATCCAACAAAAAAAATTGAGAATTAATAGAAATCTTATAAAAATAGTTAGATGGAAATTTAAGTTCAAGACCAAACCAGGGAAAAGGATGAGAAGCAGGAAGGAAAGGGGAAAACAGAGGTTTGCCATGTCACATAACAGAGTTTGAGGTCTAGTTTAAAACCTCTGATTAATTAATAAATTAATTATTCTATGCTTTCAGCATTGAGATATAAGATGCTGGTGCTCAAAAAATAATTGGGTCATACATAGAGGAAGGAAAAAAAATTTAGGCAATGCACAAATTAATTGTGACATGAAATTGATATTTTTTTTAGCTATTGTAAGGAAAATCTTGTGCAGTCAATGAATTTTTTCAACTATATACGTAATGAAATTTCTTGGTAAAATTATCAAAAAAAAAAAATACAAAAATTAAAATATTTACTAAAATAGTTTTTTTTTTTTTCTTATCTATTAAGTGGTAACTTAAAGTTAATATGCAGCGGACACTTCAGCCATCCACGTGTGCAACCATCGCATATAAACCCCGCCATTTCCACGCCGCAAAACTTTTTCTAGACTTAGACGAAGAAGTGAAGAACTTGTTCTTATCGTGCACCATTATCGTCTTCTCCATCCTAGTAATCCTAGTAAAAAATAAAAATTACGAATCCTCTCTTGTCTCGGATCATCATTCGGTCAGGAAAATGGATCCGGTTCTACCAATTGCAGTGCTTTCGATTCTGCTTGGCGCCTTCATCGCCTTTGCCTTCTTCGGCAGCTACTTCCGCAAGCGAAAATCCGAGGTCCGATCCATCGCCAATCCGGATTCTCTTTCGGATCCCAAGAAGCACTCCAAGCCGCATCAGCCACAGCCCAAGAAGTCCCATGCAAAACCCCATTCCCACGCCTCTGACAAGGTCAGTTCTTCCTGCTAAGTATTTGGGAAGTTGAGAAATTGGCTTGGATTTTTGCATGATTTGATGAATTGAAATTTTCGTTTCACTTGCCTGCGTTGAATAAATGATGAGAAATATGAATGCTTTGCCATTTATCGGCGGCTTGAAGAGCTGCTTGTTTTATCTGAGATGAGTGGACTTGAGTAAAATAAGTATACTATTTGAAATCTCAAGGTTCTATAGTGTTGAACAAGTGAACTGCTTCTTCAGTTGTAGCTCAGTCAGTATCAGTTTGTTTGAAATTTTCTGTTATTGATAGATGAAGAAATTTAAGTTGAGTCTCCAGAATTTCTCAATTTTGTGAATAAAATGAGTCTTGGTTAAGCTTAATTGTCTTAAATTGTTGTCAGTCTAATCTAGTTGTTTTGAATAAGATATGAAAATAGTAGTGGAATTTGTAATCTGAAATCTCGTCTCCGAGAAACAACTTATTTGGGACCGAGAAGTTACTGTCATTGACGTATATTTTACAGTTGATATTTATTTTTTTTTCTGGCTTAAATTTCTGGTCATGGAATCTTAGGATCAAAACAAGCGACATCACCCATTAGATTTGAACACTTTGAAAGGCCATGGCGATGCGGTTTCGTGGATATGTTTCTCCGCTGATGGACGAAGCTTGGCAACAGGTATTGAAATTTATTTGTTCATAGCTGATATATGTAAATTTACATCTTTGGTTTTCTAACTTTGGTAGGGAGATAAATTATCTATGCTTTGGACCAAACAATGTACTTTTACACAAAGGAGAGCCTTTTCTGTATTAGTACATAATTACGGATATTCCACTTTGTACTTTTCTCTATTTTTTTTCTCACAGAGAGAAAAATATGCCCTTTGAATATTATGAAACTCTTTATTTATGTTCTTATAATTTCTTGTCTATGCAAACAGCTTGTGCTGATGGGGTGGTGAGAGTATTTAAGTTGGATGATGCTTCAAGTAAAAGTTTCAAGTATGTGGATTCCAAGTGTCTTTCAATACCTATATGGATACCAACTCCATGTCAAGTATGTTCAGCATGTATTCATTTAAATCTGTTAATCCTTCTTCAGGTTTCTGAGAATCAATATACCTGCTGGAGGTCATCCAACAGCAGTTGCATTTTCTGATGATGCGTCCTCTGTTGTTGTGGCATCTCAAACTCTCTCTGGTTGTTCATTATACATGTATGGAGAAGAGAATCCTAAACCTTCTGGTGAAAATAAGCAGCAAACAAAGCTTCCTCTTCCAGAAATTAAATGGGAACATCGCAAAGTTCATGATAAATTGGCAATATTGACTATGTTTGGAACCGCTGCTAGTTATGGAAGTGCTGATGGAAGTACTCTTATAGCTTCTTGTTCAGAAGGTTCCGTTTTTACATTTATCCTACATCATAAATCTTAAAGCAATGTCTTGTCATCGATTTTTATCTTAGTGTCTTTTTTTAACCCTACAGTCTTGTCTTAATTGTAGAAGGAATTTCAATATTAATTAAAAATGGTTTTTATATTGTAAGAACCAAGGCTAATAAAGTGATTTGAATGTTGAATATACTGCATACATTCCGTCTGTGATGCCTCTGCTTTTCTAAACCTTCACCTGACCACTGAAATGCTAGAAAGGTTTCAACTACTATCTTACATTACCTAATCAGACATTATTTCTTTCAAGTACTGGAGTCTGGTGTTCTATCTTTACTCTGATTTATAATTATTTTCTTCAACGGCTGATTTTTTTTAATTTATAATCTAGGGACTGACATCATTCTTTGGCATGGAAAAAGTGGGAAGAATTTGGGGCATGTGGACACAAATCAACTGAAAAATAATATGGCTGCTATATCACCCAATGGACGTTTCATTGCAGCTGCAGCATTTACTGCAGATGTGAAGGTGAGTTTCAATGCGCAATTTTATGTCGATAAGCCTTCCTATTCCAATTTTGGTTATTTATTTATAGTGTATGAGTGTGCATCACATAGTATGTAGCTGGAGGTGATGCTTCCCTTTAGACACCCATCCATTTGCTTGAGGCTAATATTGTTAAAACTTTAGTTCAGATTTGATGTGATAAGGGTTGATATAAGCTGTTCATAGCTTTGTTAGAAGACCTCAAGGAGCTGCTTATTGTATCTCAGAATTTCTGTACTTTTGTTTGATCATGATGCTTTATTCCTTCTTCATCTTATGATTCCTTATGTTGCAGGTCTGGGAAATCATTTATTCAAAGGATGGATCCGTCAAGGAGGTTTCAAATGTTATGCAGCTTAAGGGGCACAAGGTTTAATAATATTATTACTGTTAATACTAGTTATTTTTATTATATTTATTGTTATTTAGGGTGATTTACAAATTTAGACAGAAAATATTGATCACATGAGAGAATAACAGCAAACAATCTATATAATATACGTCTTTATTGCTTCATTATGTCTTAAATGCTCAAGCAATTGAAATTGACCAACAGATTTGCTTTAGATTTGTAATTTCTAACTTCATCAACCTTCCTCCTGGATGTTAGGTCTCTGAATTTTAAATTTTTTTCTTCTTCCTATTTTGACGTTAATTTGACATGGCCAATGATTTTATTACTGCTTTTTGTGTCAGAGTGCAGTAACCTGGTTATGCTTTGCCCCAAACTCGGAGCAAATAATTACAGCATCCAAGGATGGTTCGATAAGAATATGGAATATCAATGGTATGCAAAATATGAAACTATTTTATTTTGGACATCTTGTTAAATATGTTTGGTGGAAGGGTTAATATTTATCTTGATATACCTCATAATCTGCCTGTAACCTCACAGCTGCATAGATAGTTTTATTATTTATGAGTTGTGATATTAAATGAAGGATTTGAAATTTTATTTTCATGAGACTCTCCCTTGAAAATGGGCATATGTAATTTCCCCTCTGTTTCTTCTTGTTTCCATTGGCTAGAACTAAGAGTGCGCTTTCTCTTTGATCAATCAGTTCTATCTGTTCCTTCATGGGGTTTAGGCAAAGTTATTATGGAGATTATCTTGTGTGTTGTCTAGAATATAGTAGCATGTTAACTAATTCGATTCTGTTCACTTCACTTATATTTTTCCCTTACCTTGAAGTTCGCTATCATCTTGATGAGGATCCAAAGACACTGAAAGTGTTCCCAATTCCACTTCATGATTCAACTGGTGCTACTCTGCATTATGATCGACTTAGTATATCTCCTGATGGAAGGATTTTGGTCGCAACTCATGGTTCCATGCTGCAGTGGTTATGTGCTGAGACTGGAAGGGTTCTGGATACAGTTGAAAAGGCCCATGACAGTATGCCGAATATGAACTATTCGTTATTATCATGGTAAATTCTGTGTGGAATATTCAACTAATTGAGAATTTTCTTACTTGCAGGTGACATCACATGCATTTCATGGTCACCTAAAACAATTCCAATGGGTATGCTGCTATTATGACTATGTCGCTATTGGTTATTTCCATAATTTGAAGTTTCTTATGTATTTCTATTATTGAGACAAATTTTTTTCCAGGTAGTTATGTTTGCTAAGCAGTTTTAAAAGAAAATGTAAACTTTAACTATACGATGAATAAGTTGGATATTCATAGAAGACCAAAATATGCATACTTGTCAGGTTCATTATAATCATGGGTCAGTATAGGAATGAGATATGGTGGCTCATACACCTATTCTAATTGTTACCGGCATATTCTCCATGTCTACGCTTTCAGCATGTAATTTTTCTCTTATCATATGGTGCAGGGAACGAAAAAGTCATGGTTTTAGCCACGGCCGGTGCTGACAAGAAGGTTAAGTTGTGGGCATCTCCATCGCTCTCCTGAACGGCTATTTCAGTTCACTAATCTCCAGCTTTAGCATGTACCAGAATCTCCTGACAACTAATTTATAGGCAAGAGAGATTTGCTTCAGAAATTCTCAGTCTTGGATCCTTCCTCTTTGTTTCACTTGCTTTACAACTTCATGGAAGCTGCTTAGTATACCATCGGAAAGTGAAACAAGAAAGTAGGATAAGTTGAAATTGATACAAGTGTTATCGGTTGCTGCTTAACTGTTGGATTATCCTGAATTTCGGTGACTAGGAATTTTCTTAGCAAATAGACGGTGTTGGTTTTGGTCGCTCATGTGAATGATGTGGTGATGCGAGGATTGTTTACTAGATTTTCTGATGAGGTCATATTGCTTTAGTGTATTTCATTAACAAGAATCCAAAACCCATAAGCTCATATGCATAATTATTTTCTATAGCAAAAATTTCTAAATGGTTTTGTTAGAGGAACATGGTAATAGAGTGGATCATTTGTTGTCAAACATTGACTTTGTTTGGACCTGCCATATCGACAATCTGATCCTTACGGTGACGCCACAGCTTGTCATCATGCATCTGGCGAACTGCTAGTCTCGAGATGGCTTCATAAAAGGCCATTATGGTTACTTATGGGAAATGAGTTGATATTCTCAAGCAAGAAGCTTGGAATCACCCTCGCTATTATTCAGTTTGTTTCCATTTTTATGAATTAGAAATTGAAACTCCTTAAAAGACAGAAACTTGTTATGATATTAAACAAAAAATTTAAGAGAAGTCAGAGATTCGGGAGCATATCAGCAAAGCACATCATTAGTGTTGAAGGGCATTTACACAATGGACTTGACAAGGGTCGCCATGTCACTAGATAATCATCAGCGTTAACAGATTCCAAAAAGTTTTCAGCACATCCAATGAAAGGCTCAATCAAACTTGGGCTCAGATTTAACCAAGAAACTTTTAGCTTCGGCTTCAGTAACTTCACTGTAGAGGGAAAAGCAAAAATAATATAATTTTCATCTGCTAAAGGAACTGAACGTAACAGAACCACGCAACCAAAGAATAAGGTAATACATACAAACCTGTCTACAGCTTCTTCTTTGGAGATCAAGGTGATTCCTCTACAGGAAAGATATTCACAGAAACTATCAAGATCTTTCTCCAGGCAGAACTTGCAAAGATGTCGAAGGAAATCATTGAACAGTTTTGGTTCCTGTGCAGTAAAAGTGTTTCCATTAAATAAGCTATGGCTGATCTACATTACATTACAACCAAGAAAGGAAAACAAAGTCAGAATTACCTGCTCAAGGATGCAACCCTTGCGAAGAGCAACTAAGCATTCCAGTGCTTTAGGATAGTTATCTCCTTCATGGGAGTCTTCCACCAGGTCAAATATTTTATTCTTCATATCCTTTATTGCTTTGATAACCCAATCTGGACTATCTCTGCGCGACAATATGGCTTCAAAATCTTGAACGGGAGTCAGATCTCCAATGTTCTCAATTTTAACGGTAGATGTCTTTGCAATGAGATTTGCAGGTCGAGCTGAAACATCTCCTTTAGTCTCTTCATCACTTGAACCAAACCTTTTCTCTGGCAATAAACGTCTTGGTTTTTTTTGCTACAAGATCAGATCAAACTTTAAGAATGGATGATGATTAGAAAGTGATTGAAGGCATATTAGAGATTCTTTCCACCAAACACTTACTTTAGGATTTGGCTTTAGTTCAAAAGACGTACAAAATGAATCAATCATAGGTTTATATTGCAAAAGTAGGTCTCCATCAGGTTCTGTTATTTTCTTTAGGGTATGATCAAGAGGGGGTACAGCAGCATCTGGATGCTTTGATTTCAGCTCAAGAAAACGATAAAAGCGCTGAAAAGAAATATACCATTATGTCAGATTCATCAAGAAAAAAAAAAAAGTCACAGCTTTCTTTCCAGAATTATAATTTATCTCTACCTTATTATAACAATAAAAGCAATGCAGCATATTTATTGCAACAACAGAATTCCAAAGACTAACAAAGAAATGTACTATCCAATCACCCTAAATAAGAATAATTATGTATGGACTACATTAATTTTATCTCTTTATCGATATCCCCCAGGGGGTCACCAAAATAAATCACTGTCTAATGTTAAGAGAAATGTCCAGTCTACATACGATATTATGCCAAACCAAAAATCCATAAACAAATTATTTCAGAGGATGCATACCTCTAGTATGGGATTTGGTGTAAAGTCAGGCAGTAAAACTTCCTCCTTCTCATTCGGTGCAAGGTCAAGCATCCTTATTAAGTTATCTGTTGCCTCTAGCTGTTGCTCATTTGGTTGCCATGATGCTGGGAAATTACTGAAAGAAGGAAATTGGAACTCTCGCACATCCTCGGCGAAAGGAAGTACACTGAAGTAAAAGGAATCAGGCTGCAAAGCATAACCAGGGCACCTAAAAGTCAATTAGAAGAACCAAAAAGCAAGAAAAACACTAGTGGAAGTACAAAAATTAAGATACAATAAAGACTGATACGTAAAACATACAATGCTTTCTCTGTCAGAAACATTGGGTGTCAAGACCCCTATGACAACATTTGCTTGTCCCTGTCTCCAAACACAACGTAAAATTGCCACTTTATTCATTTCCTTCATTGCCCTTGCTAGTGCAGAAACTGCAAGAATGGCCTTTGTATTTCCCGGTTCAGGTAAAAAAATATATACATCCTTCATGTAATAGTGTCTTTGGTGGATATTGTGAGGCAGGGTGAAAAAGAAAGAATGCGTCAAGAAATCACCCTTTTTACCAAATTCAATGTAGACATACCCTATCAAAGTGGATAAAAAAGGTCTTACCTCAATATGTTTGAAGAATCAGAAAATCCTAGAAGCTTCACACCCTTTTCTGGTTTGAACTTAACAGCATCCCATTCAGCAGAGGATATTGGAACTATTTGGGGCCCATAACGGTAACCTCTAATTCTTTGATCTAGAGGAACAACTTTCTTAGGATCATCAAAACTTTTGTACTCATAATCTACCTTGACTTCATGTGTGGCAGATTTATCATTTGAAGGTGCCTTATCAGAATATTTCTTCAGAGTTGGAAACTTTTCTTCTGATGTTTTCTTATAGACCCGTACCTGACTTTTAATAAGGATTTTGTTAAAACAAATTTAACATCTATTTAGCATAACAATGGAAATAAGAAATTTGTGAAAAAGCAGATAATCTATCAGCTGAGCTGATTACCGGAGGAAAATTACATTTATATCACACCAAAGATCTCACCTTAATCCTCAGTTTTGCACTGATTTCAAGATCCCCCCTGAAAACTGTAACTGGGGTTATATTTCGAGTTCTAAGAGCACCAAACAGCGAAATTGGATTTTCTACATGCAACAACCTTGCAGATGTTTCCTTTGAAAAAATATCTAGCAAACGATCATTCTCATCCATGACTCTCTTATTCACATCTTGACTAGATTTCCCTCTCACAATTATACTTTCCATTCTCATGCCATATACGGTCATTTGTTTAGCAACAGTGCTAACTTGATCTTCTTTTGTTCCTTCATATGGATCTTTGATTGGACATTGTGCATTTGTAATAAGACAGAGGCGTTTCTTCCCCTTATTAGTTTCCCCATATTTCTTTATGAGCATATCCATCCCAACAATTACAGCATCAAGAACTACCATTAAAGTCAAGGTGACAAACAAAGATAAAAAAACAGCTGATCAAGTAATAACCACAATCAGTAGGAGAGGATCATCTTCCTTCAGACATCCTATGATTTTAAAAAGCTATGCAGAGGAGTGAATTCCTCCAAATTCAAGTGGAGGAAAAAAATATTCAGCATAAGATTAAGATAAATGAAGTGAATTAGATAAATGAGTTGTTCGATGGAACCACATACATTAGTTTACATAAAACCCAGAAAAAGATAATTCAAAAGCAGAAAGAGCAAAATGAAGAAGAAAGGGAACTGATTATTACTCTTTGGGAACATTATAGTCTCAGGGAGGTTTTTCATGACAGCTGAATTGGCTGAATCAATTTCTGAACGGCAAATGAGAACTCAAAAATTTCTATTTTAGTCAAAAGAATATGATTTTACTTATAAATAAATAAAAGAATCATCGCAAGTAGAAACTTTCAGAATACAAAACCAATAACTAAGGGGATACAATCACCATCAGTAGTTCCCCGAGGCAGTTGTTGTAAAGCATCAACAATGTCTCCATCTACAACTTTGATATTTTTTAAAACCATCACATGTTGATATCCACCCACTTCTTTCGTAAGCTCGTTGTCAGTTTCTGAGAATTTAAATGCAGGCACAAGTCAGGAAAGCCTCTGCGTCAATTTATATCATGAAGAAGGGCAGTGCTTTTCAAGAAAAAAAGAAAACGGAATAGAAAAAACTAAACCACAAAAATCAATATAGCCGAACTCATTTTTGTCCAATTTGGCCAGGTTCCATGAGAATAACAAAAGTAAAAAGATAATCTCAGAAGAGACGTGAATTTCTTATTCTTTCCATTATCACTCCAGGTCACTTCTATTTTTGCAAAAATTTGTACCAAACAACAATAAGTCAACGATGAAACCAATCACCACCATTTAGACTATCATCATCATCATGCATAATAAAGATCAAAGTACCTCTCGTTCCGAACAAGACAACTCCTACTTCATCATATTTGCTATAGATCAACTGCATATATGCAAAATGGAGTGACAATCGAAGCAATTCAAATTCCTGAAAGAAGGGCATAAAAGGAAAAAAAAAATTGAAAAGGCAGGAAAGGTTATACCTTCTTTTCGACAAGCATGGAGCAAACTTTCTCAATCTCAGGAAGAACATAGTGCATTGATGGACCCACATCAAGCAACAAAAGCAACCCTTCCTGTTCTCCAGAATTTGATGACAACAAAAATAACGAAGCATTTTTACAGAAGTGATTGAAACTAAAATGATAATAGTTAACGTGGGATTTCGCATTAATAGGCAAAGTCAACAAATTTAAGCAAAATCTCAAAAGAATCGCAAAAGCCAGTAAATTAGAAGAAAAACCCTAAACCCTTCAAGATAAACAAATGAATAATACAGTTTAACTTCGAATGCACAAAAGGGATTGAGGAGGAAAAAAATAAAGCTTACCTTGTTCCTAGCCATTTGATAACAGAGAAGCAGAGAAAGTAGTGAGCTTGTAGAAGAAGCTCGGCTCTTTCGTTTTTTAAAATTACTATGTGGTGTTTGCTGGCATCCCGCTCATTCCCGCCTCGGACTTAAATATGTTACAGTACAGACATCGTATAAGAAGCTTCTCATGTTCTCCGTCAGCTTGCCCGTGAAATATTTCTTTCTTATTTTTGGATAGGCTTAAATATTATTTTTTTTTAATAAAAAGTTAATAGATCCATTTGAACTTTGGGATTTTCCGATTTACCTTTTTCCCCCTTTCGTTTTTCCTCTACAACGTGGTTTATGTGGCTCCTCACTCAGAACGTCGCCGTTTTTGCTCTTTATTGGTAATAAAAATGAAAATGACTATGTGGGTACTTCGTTAAATGCTGAACTTGGAGAGCTGAGTAGGCATAGCTAGCTTAGTTTGTTCCCCACCTTGAGCTTCCAACAATGGCTTCAATGGCATCTTCCAGCACCTTCTGTAACCTCAAGATTTACAGAAAGAACAGTAACAGTTCCTCTCTTCCCCGCATCGTTGTCTCGCAGAAGCAGGAAGAAAAACCCACAGAGCAAATCAGACGGAGGTTCTCATTTTCCCTATGCGCCTTATTGTGTAATATCATTTATCCCCGGACACTGAAATTTCTTACACTTAATACTGTCTCCATTTTGAAGGGAGCTCATATTGAAGACCAGTGAATTAGCAATCATTGGTGCCATCTTCAATTTCAGGTACCATTCTCTTCATTTCCCTATATTTCTCATTCTAATCCTTGAATAATTTGCTTCATTGAATAAAAATTTGATTTTTTTTTCTGCATATTTGAAGTAATTACTTGATGGGTAATTACTAGTTCAGGACCTTTGCTATGAACATTTTTGTAAGAGTTTTGTATTGGGATTTTGATTGTGAGGGAGGGGATGGCTTGAACTTCGTTTCTTCTGATTCTTATTCTTATATCTGAGTTCCATTTTCTACTGAAATTGAGGGAGAAAATGACTTGGAATTTACCTATGGTGCAGTGGGAAAAAGCCAGAATACCTTGGAGTACAGAAAAGCTCAAAAGCACTGGCTCTATGCCCAGCATCTAAGAATTGTATATCAACCTCTGAAAATATTGCTGACCTCACCCATTATGCACCTCCTTGGTAAATTTTAGCTTCCTTCGTTTCTTATCCCAGTATTGATTTCTGGGATTATGATTTATGTGAAGTTAGGTACAATTTTTCATTTTAGATTTAGGCTGAAGTCTATGCTAGATATGGCATTTTTGAGGAGGATCTGCTAAAACTAAAATAGGAAGATAATTAATGTGGGTCAGTCCAAAAGGAACTGCAGAAGGTGTCCATGTAAAGTTGGTCGGGGCAACAGTGTACGAGAAATAATTTATAAACACGTGAAATTTGTGCATTTAATAGTTGTTTGGTTGGCCATTGACTAAAATAGTGAAAGTAGTGCAATCCCATTGGATTTTGGACTTTCTTTTCGAATATTTTAGCCGGCTGGCTACTCTCATTGGTCCCCGTATTGGGCATTAACCAAGAATCATTCAGTAGTATTACTTGCATATCACTCATTCCCATATCTATACACACTTCTACATCAAATTTGAAGAGTTCACATATTCAATGACTTTGTGGTAAGAAAAGCTACTGACTTTAGGTGAATTTGAGCTACTAGTTTAAAGTTTAATAGTCTAGACTTAATCCAAAAACAAAAATTATTCGCCTAGATTAACTCAAAGCCGGTGACTTTTTTGCCAAGTTAGAGAATCCATATCAGTTTGGAACTTAAACTTCATTCAGTTAGCACAGGCGCAGAGGTGTGGAAAAAAGTTAGACAGCAATAGCTGAATCAATTGCATCCCTTGGGGTTTTGATTCTTTTGCAGGAACTATAACCCTGAAGGTAGGAAAAAGCTTGTGAACAGAGAAGAGGCAATGGAGGAACTGGTAGAAGTGGTAAGTACACAATAGAATAATGTTTGCTTGAAGGGAATGTGCCTGAAGCTTCTAATTTCTTTACTTTGCCTCTTACCCATCACCAGCAGCATTGTGTATTTTGCTTGTAGTAGTTGCTGATGCCAACGTTTACAAATATTTGAGAGAAGCTAAACGAGTTTTGAACATTTTACAGATAGAATCGACAAACCCGGACAAATTTACACCAAAAATAGTGGAAAGGAAACAAGACTACCTTCGAGTGGAATACCAAAGCCCAATCTTAGGGGTATGTGTATCTTTTTCTTTGTTTGGAAAGATGGTGGATTCACCCAAACATGATTCTCAGAATCCTGTTGCAGCCAGAAGTTCAATTTGCAGCTTCTGCCTTCAATACAATCACGTTTGAGAGCTCCATGACTCGTATCCAAACACACTGAAGGAAACTTACCAAGAGGAGTCATTCGCCATCTCATGTCTCTGGATGGTTTAAAGAATTAGCTTTCTGATATTCTTTTTCTTCTGAATTTGTAACAGTTCGTGGATGATGTTGAGTTCTGGTTTCCACCGGGGAAGAACTCAACTGTAGAGTATCGATCTGCGTCCCGGTTGGGAAACTTTGATTTTGATGTGAATAGAAAGAGAATCAAGGTAAACATTCATAATTCCTGTGTTATTCTCTTTGTTTACATTATGTGATTAAAGCATCTTGCTGGTTCACAGGCATTGCGACAAGAGTTGGAGAAGAGAGGATGGGCTTCTCAGGATACCTTTTGAGGAACTTATGCAATACTCACATCAACCTTACCAAGAATAACTGTGATTAAAGTTGCTATGGTTGTGTTTTTCCAGCATAGTTTCAGAGGCTCAAATAATTTTTGTACTGGACGAGCAGAACTTTTTACCAAAGCTTATTGAAAAGAAAAACTGCTCTGGGAATCTTTGGAGACAAAACTCTAACCAAAACCAAATCATATTTATCCCCATTCCGATTATATTAAAAAAAAAAAAAAATTCTTCTGCACTTTTCAATTAAATATACTTGAACAAATACTATAAGGCAACATCAACGGTTCTGAGCACATGTTCAGACAAATTTTTATAGACCAGGATTCCAACCAATGCAAATTTTACGAACATTGTCTACATACAGTACGAACTGAATAGAAGTTCCTCAATTGGGGTCACTAGAAAAGAAAAACTTGATTGTTGCCTCTTGATGAAGAGAGCATACATTAGTTTCCATTCTAAGAGCAAATCATGCATCCTCAGAATTGCAATCGGTAACTCCAAGAGTCCATTTCTGCATAGAACATCAATCTCTCCTTAGGTCCAGGTATTCACGACGGATTCCACTGGCGTTCAGGACAACTATTTCGACCTTGTCTCCCTGCAAATTGTAAAAAAATAAATATTAAGTTAACTAGTGCTCATCTCCCTTTGAAATGGCAGCAATGCCCACCGCACAAACTTACAGTGTATATATCTCTCTCGGTAGCAGATGCAAAAACAGTTTTAACTAGATCAACTGCTTCTGCTTCAGAAAGTGGAGTGACAGCATCCTGCACGTTGTAGTAGGTTCAAAGCAGGTATCAAGTAAAGAGAAATTTGCACAAAAATTTATTTCCAATAATACACATCGATTTGAGTACTTCACCTGAGCAGGTAAGAGAAGCGGGCTAGGGGATTTCAGTTGGTTATCCAGAAATGGCATGATGAGTGTGGAACCAGAACCCTGGGAACTATACCCAACCCTCTCATAGGAACCAACGGCGTCGTATGTGAAGACACATCCCTTTCCTATAAAGGTTGAAGAAGATATTAGCGGATGAAATGATGGTGTATAACCCAGTATGAACAAGTATAGAAAGCAACCAAAAAAAAGTGTTACCTTCACTATCAAGGCCACCCAATACATTGAAAGAATAGTAAGGAAAGAAGCGTTTGTAATATAAAGTGTTGGAAAGCAGCTGACCCATGGCAGGGCAGCTCATTTGTTTGTTGTGTTGGTGTTGATATATCTGAATTCAAAATTGAATAAATGATCAGTATCAGTTAAACCAAAAGCCTCCCTATCTTTGCTTCTTTCTCGTTTTCTTTTCTTCTTTTTGGATTCCAAGATAGATCAAAAGACATTCAAGGTACAGAACCTTAGTTATAAGCACAGATAAAAGTTCACCAATATCTATTTAAGATGAGGTCAATGGGTCATTAAAAACTACAAAAATAAGTATAAGAGTCTATAAGAAAAAATGTTCCCTGCAAGTAGCAAATTGTACCATCGAATCAACCAAGCATGCCATTTGATAAAAATACATTAACTCATGAACCTTAGTTTGCATGTGGAATTGTGGATAAGACTCGATGAGATGTTCCAAAACCAACATGATATATAAAAGTTGATCAGGAATGAGGAAAATAAACAGTTGAGAGTGAATATTAAAACATTGCCAGAATTTGGCAGGAAAAAAACTTCATTCTTGCTATTTTTCAACAATCTTCCATAAGGCTTTTATTCACATTTTTTAATGAATAATAACGTTATTCCTTATCCCTACAAAACCGAGAAGAAAAAAAAAAAAAAAACACATCTGCATAATACACGAGCAGAGAGGTTATAAATAAATAGGAACTGAGATGGTGCATTTTCTAACTTGTTTCAAGATTTTCTGACCATCACAAACATGAACAATCAATAGATCAAAACATTTTGGCATAACAAGTAGCAGCTCAAACATGGAAGCTTTCAAAATATAAGCAAAAACTGAAATAATATTTGTTTAGAGGTCTTGACTCACCAAGTGCCTAGCAGCCAAGACCTTTTGTAAAGCCTTTACGTCAGCTTGAAAACCAGATGAGGCCATCACACATTTGTCCGCTCTATGGGGTCACAATCACATGAAAGAAACAAATCAAACCAGGTCTTGTTAGACATATTACTAAAACTACTCTCTACATCGATCAACAATACAAGCAAGCAAGAGTCCAAAGCGGAGTTTGCTGACTCCATATAGTCTTGTAAGAAACACTACTAAAGTAAAAAATATAAAAAACATGCAACAAGGAACTGAACTTCCTCTAGAATTGAGGGTTCCCCCACCACATTTCTGAAATGAACTCTATATATTTATCATATTGACCCAAAATTAATTTCCAACTATTTATTAATCTTCAAATCAGAAATTTAAAGAGCATATCTTCATCGACTGATCAAAGCTACAGAAATGAACTTTATTTCCCCTATTCAGAAAGAACCGACTTATTAAAAAAATAAAAATCAAAAACTACCAATCCCCATTTCACTTTCTATAAAATCATCTAAGGAAACAATTGAATATAGCTAGAAGCACAAGATCAAGATGTTCCATACAGTTTATAGATTTTGGAGTAATCCCGGGTAAGGATGTTGTAACCAGTAGACATCCTCGTATCCGCTGCGATTACACAGTAATCGGCTCCAGCAATTGCAACACAGGATCTACAAATAAATTTCAAAAATATAAATTGTAAGACAAAAATATTCTCTGCCCAGTTGGCTAAATGAACTGTATATCAGTACACGACACGGAGAGAAAAAACAACAATACCCGCCATTATTGTCGTACGGAGACCAGTTTGCTTGCTGCTTTGTCATGGTTGATGATCCTTAAACCAGTTAGACAAAGAACAACTAGGGCCTGAAATTGGGAAGAAGCAATGCAGGGCTAGTTCGCTTTTCTATTCTTATAGAATTTAGATCTCTTTGGGGACAAGAAAATACTCAGTGCATAAAACGACGCCGTAGCAACAGCTTAATCTCATATGGGCCTACTCTTTTATTGGGCCTGGTATTCAAGCCCATTGGATTTTTCAGCCATGAGCCCATTGAAGATTATTGGGCCCTGAGAAAGCAAACAATTAACACAAAATTAAAAGAAAAAGAAAAGAATTGCAACGTGGAAAAAATTTAAATCTTTTCAGTAACAAGCAAATAAACAGTGTATAAACGACGCCGTAGCCGGAGCTTAATCCTCTAGTGGGCCCATTCTTTTATTGGGCCTACTATAATCTATTCAAGCCCATTAGATTTTTCCGCCATTAGCCCATTGAAGATTATTGGGCACTGAGAAAACAGCAAATAATTAACATAAAATTAAAAGAATCGCAACGTGTAAAAAATAGAAGTGAACAAACCCAGAGACAGAGAGGAAGAAGAAAGGTACAAACTGAAACTGAGGAACAGAGTGGAACTCGAAGAAGAAAACAGAATCTGAAAAAATAACAGTGAGAGGAACAGAACAACGGGGAGCGACTGTGGCGGATGTTATGGCGGGGCTGTTCTTATGGCTCTTGACGTTTTTCTTCATTTTGGGTCTGCTCTGTTTGCTCGGATACCAGGTAAATCAGCTGACATTGTGAATTTCTGCGTCAACCGTGGGAAATTGTAGATTTACAACCTACGACATGTCTAGATTTGTCCTCCGTTTGTTTCCCAAATCGTTGATTTTAATAAAAGAGATTATGTAGCTGTAATTGTAAATTTAGCTCATGGATCAAAATTGGTGTACACAAGAAAGATTTCTTTCAACATTCAGCGATCTTTGTTTCAGCTTATACTATTGGTGGACCTTGAGTTTGATTACATCAACCCATACGATACGGCAGCTCGGATAAACAATGTTGTCTTGCCAGAGTTTATCACCCAAGGAATCTTATGCTTTATCCTCCTTATATCAGGGCACTGGTTTATGTTCTTGGTCTCTCTCCCTTACCTATATTACAATGTGAGATTGTAAGTGCCTCTTCCTTGCCATGTCAAAAGCTTTGTCTTTCTTATATTCACTATTTATAGTCTTTGATCTCATCGTAGAGGACCACATTGTACTTACGCATTTCCTTAGGCTAAGTAGTAGGGAATATGAATGAATTGTTTCAAATCTGAAACAACTTGATGATCATCATCATCATATTGTTGAAAATATGCATATGATCTTTTAAATTGGGATTAAATCAATTATATTCTATGAGAAAATGGTGTTCCAATACATGTACAGTAACTTGATAGTTTTTGATGCAGTTGTGAATACATACATTGAAAGTAATGCATGTAGTTTCAAAAGCCTTGGTAGAGCCTAAAGAATCATACTCTTCAGAGGGAATATGAGCTTGTATTTTTTATGTTTATGGAAAAAGAGAGAAATTGAAGAGGTTATTCAATTGATGCAAAGTAACTCATTTCCTATTTTGGAATTCCCAGAAAGCATTTATTTGATTGTGTATGGCAATATGCATGACATGTTCGTCAGAATGAATAACAAATACATTGAGCAAATAGAGAAGAAGTAGGACAGTAGAAACTAAAGAATCTCAAAAATATATGAATATTGTTAGCATTATAACTTGAAATTTCATTATCAGGTACATTACGAGACAACACTTGGTGGATGTTACTGAGATATTCAATCAAGTGAAGTGGGAGAAAAAACAGCGATTCTTTAAAGTTGGATATCTTGTTATGCTATTCCTCTTCTCACTGTTCTGGTATGAATTGTTGTTACGAACTTATTCTCAGGGAAACCATGTTGAATATACTAATCATTTGATTTGATGTCTTCTAGGTTGATATGGAACATTACTGAAGAAGATGACTAGCTGGCCTTCATCTGTATTTTTTAATACAAACACCTCATATGAAGAAGTGACTTTTTTTTCTGTATATATATATATATCAGGAAATTAATTTTCTAGGACTGAAGTTAATGATGTTGTAGTGTTTCATTCATCATTTCAAATACAATACAATGTCATTCTAACTATTCTATATAATAACTCCTTCAAATCTAATTTCATCAAACATGTTTATGCAAGCAACACAGAATAGAATAAGTTTGAAATGTGTAAACAACTCAACATAGAAGAATTAAATTTGATCAAACAACAAAGAACAAATTGAGATTACATTTTTTTTTTGGTGTGGAAAGGAAAAAAAACAAAAACACTATAACCTAATAAAGAAACACCAAAAAGATCAACTATGAGCTCAGCTGACAGCTATTGTGAGAGTTGTTTTAAAATTATAAAATCGGAGCCATCCTTAATTGTCTTCTTAATAATGTGATCAGTGTAAAAGTTGGTTTCACAAAAAAATATAGTGAAATTTAACTATGTAGTTTAATGTTATGAATGAGAGCTCTTAACTTGTGCATGTAACTTGTTTGAATTTCACAAATGAATAACATCCATATTTTGAAATATGTGTAGACTAAATTATAAAATATATATTGAAATAATATTTGATAATAATTAAGTGCTTCTCATTTGACTTTTTGGTTTATATGCTTTTCAACGAATGAAAAAAAAAAAAAAAAAAAAAGCTCAAAGTAAAATATTATTAAAATATTTTTCAGAATGTTAAATTAATATTTATTTATTATATTTTAAAATGAATAAATAATCACATAAGTTGGCCTCCGGTTGATTGGTAATAACAAGCCCAGATTTTGGTTTCTCTGAATGCAGAATAAGCTGTTTGATGGGATGTTTGGAAGGTTCTAACTTTGCTTATCAAGAAATTTGCGGAGAGCATCTCTACGGATTGTCTACATGTTCGCGCTTGGTATAAACGTCAACTGCGTTACGAGCTGAGTTCGTGCCCATGTGAGCTGCGAGAAGAAAGCAGCAACTTTATATTTTGGGAACCAACGTTGTTTGTTCTTGTTAGTACCACTGTCGTATTGGTAGGTAACATAATGGCAGACAGCAGATTTTAACCAGGAGAACATCCATTGGTAAAGCCAAGAACTTTCCTACAACTCCCCACTCTCTTTTGTCTCAGGTTTATGCTAAACTATGAAACGTGTCGTTTCAACATTTGTCTCAGAAAGGTAAACGATCCTCTTTTAACAAGATTAGTGGAGAAAATCTTTTGCTTTAATTTCATCACTTCTCTCTCAGAATAATTCAAGGTCCTCCTTCGTTAGTTAATTGAAAGGTTAATCTTTTCCTTTTAGAATAAAAGTATTCTTAAAATATTAGAAGTCCCAAAATTACACTTCTAGAGTTCAAACTTGAGACATCGGGTAATAGATATAATAATCCTGAACTACCATTTTTTCACCCAATTGAAGCTTTTTCCAAATCTAGAGATTATTATACAAATATAAACAAAAGCAAAAGCAAACGCTTATTTTGAATAACCCATTGGCCAAGAAATTAAGTAATAGACTCATAAATAGGCAAACAAGTTTCTGATTACATCCGAATCCGAAATATCCTCTCATACCACTGCAGAGTGCAGCATCTACCTAGTGAGCCGATAAATATACTCAGCCTGATAGAAAAATGTAAAACCTAGCTGCAGGTTAAACACTGTCGACTACCTCATCCTATTCTCATAGACAGACAATAACAATATCTTAAACAATCTAGATAGCAGAAAACAACACTGACCAAGAGACTACATAAACAGTTCAGTCGTTCAGGTTGTCAGCAACTTAACTATCAGGCAAGGATATGTTAATATCAGTAGCTGACTTTCTCGAATCCGGCATGGTGTGCAAGTTCACCCAGTTTTCTCGTCGAAAGGTTGAAGGAGAAGTAAGGTTTGAGTTAAGAGTCACAGAGTTCTGCAGCGCATGTCCAGCTATGCCATTGTCATCCTCTTTCTCAACATTATTTGTGGGTGCTGCAGAAGCCACTGTAGTTGCAGGGGTAACAGGAGGAGCTTGTGCATAACCAGACTTGGGCTTCTTTGGTTTCTGATCTGATTGCCCGAATGGTAGAAAACTGCCCACCACAACCTGATACAAATAGAGAAGATGGAGGTATATTTATATATAACTCATCCAAGGTAGTAGGGGAGCAGAATGAGACGAGTTAAAACCCAGGATCCCGGTATCGAATCAGGGTGAGAATGCTGCAAGTAACCCTTATTTTCATGTGAAGGGAATCAAAAATTTCTTATTTTGTATCTACATCTGATTCTGAGGTTAGTGTCAAGGGGCATTGTTTGGTTCATTTCCAGGCTTCAGTATTAGAGCAAGAAAATATTATAATTAAGACTTTCGCACAAGATATATGCACATGAAAACTTGTATTATAAAGCATTCTCTAAGTAGAACCTGATAGCCTGCCACAAAAGAGGGGAGAGATGTTTACCTGCACAGGACTGGCGGCTACAAGAAGCCCAGCAACGCCACCACCAACAACACGGCCATCAGGGCTTGCCAAAGAGACACTCATCCCACCTGACCTGCTTCTTGCTCCTTGGTTTTCAGTAGGCATGAAAGATCCAGACAAGGAAAGTATCTCAAAACGGCCCTAGAAGAAAAAATGAAGTTTTTAGAAATATGGAACAGAACCAGAGTCTATTCAGTGCTATTTATGATACTCATTTTGCGAAGATAGCCATAATTAAACCTAGTACAATCCCAAGTCATAGGTTAACCTTCACAAATTACCAACAAGAGCTGGCAAAGACATACAGGGACAACCAGGTCTTCATTGTTCTCTGAGATTTTCAACCAAACTTAACTCCTTTTAGTCATCTATACACTAAAAGCTAAATTTTGGAGTCTTATCAAATAGCAATACTTTCATCAGGGTAAGAACCAATAAGCATGACTTTTGGCTTCAAAATAGCTACTACCTTCATGCTTAGGGTTTAGGTCAAGGCGCAGCTAGAATAACCATTACCCAGTCATTTAATCATTGGGAACTATAAGAGAAGATATCCTCTGTCCCACTTTTTGTCTCAAAACTTGTCCCATCCTTTATGATTGGTGAAAAAATCAAAAAAAGATAATACCTGAAACATTATTATATGAATTTTTTGACCAATCAAAGAGAATGAGACAAGATATATAGGACACAAAAGTGAGACCGAGGATGTGATCTCAAACTGCATAGCTTTTAATGACCAAGGATGGGACAATAAATAATCAAAGCTAATACATTCATCTTGAAAGAGTAAGAAAGAAGCATTGATAAAGCTCACCAAAATATAATCATAAACCCTAAGGCAGAAAAAAAATAAATTGAATTCATGAAAGAATTTTCAAATTTATTTAGGCAGAAGAAATTTTATATGAACCAAAATTTCCACTCACCCCAATAAATTACATTAAATTGTGATTAGAGAGAGAGCCGCACCTCATAAGTCAAAGTGCCCCCAGACGAATCAGGCTGACGAAGTGTAACATTCGAAATTACACCATTTGCAGATAGAATGCATATAGCACGAGGTCCTTGTTGAGAAAATGATATAACCTTCATTGTGATGTCCTGCAACAACCAAAAATGAAAAGAAAAGATTATATAATCATACCTTAGAAAGAAAGAGTCAGTGTCACAATTAAATAGCACCCTTAGGAAAGCTTGAATAAAGGTTTTCCTTGGAATAGCTAAACCTACACTCATAATAAGCGAAAACACTTGGAACGAGGAATAAAGAGTACAAAATTTTGGAAGCATCAATATTTTGAAAGAGCTCATTACTTCAAAGAAAACATGTTTCATGCTAGGTAAAGTAAAGCGTTGAGATTTCTCTATGCAAAATATACACAGGAATTCAACTCGAGCTAACTCGCAATATTAGGTCTTTGATGCATGCATGATGCACCTTTGATCACCACACCAACCAACTTTTCAACAAGCCATGAAAATGTTGACATCATTAAAACCAATGTACCATTTGGTGTTGCATTTTGATTTTCAAGTTTGTTAGTCCCATACTCAGTGTCATCCCCAAAACATAAATTGTTCGGATGAAATATATTCTTCATCCAAAGTTGTGCATATGTGTGTACAAGAAGGATGTAATAGATCCGAAAGTTAATTACAAGCATCAAAATAATTTTCAATAAAAAATGGCAAAACTACGCCTGCATCTATTTTTAAGACTGGCAAAAAGTGGATCAAAACACTACTAATATCCAAACTTGTATTTTGAGGCAATAGGGCACATCTGTTTAAACTTTTCCAATAAAAAATGTTTAAACAGTCATCATCAGGTTACTATGAGTTCGTAACCAGATTACTATCATCCCATACACAAATGGGATATTTTTATTTAACTGGAAATATGTTCAGAAAAGTGAGCCAGCAGACATAAGAATTTCAAATGTGTCCATACATTATGGACAAAGGACAAGTATAACACAAGAACAATGGAGAAATGAAATAGAATACAAATTTATGTGTAGCAAAATGAAGCCATGCAAACAGCTCATTTCGCTTCTCCTTCCAGTCAAACATACCTCACCAGCATTCACATTGATTATATGAGGCATAAAGTTTGTACCAACAGAAGATGCATTCAAGTCACCTACACAGAGACAGGGATTGGCATTAACAGATATGAAGCTTGAGATTTATAACAACTGACAACAGTATCTTTCTCCCTGGATACATATAGTTATTATTTCTCTTTGGAGCTCAGAGCAGCTTCTAAAAAATATAACCCTAGCTAGAATGTTACAGTTTTCCTGTACGTCAAGCACGGTTAGTTGACAACTTAGCATGTGAATTGACATTTACAGAATGTAGATTTTAGTCCATGATGACAATGACAATCTCCTTAAGCAATGAACAGCCTAATAACTAACTAGGTTAATTTAGTTAACAAGGTTACCAATCAAGAATTCTGCGCCCTTCATCACACACATTCTCTTCTAACAAGACACCCAAAAAGGAAAGCCACAAGAAAATTATTCACTAGCCAACGGAGAATGACAAAAGGCCTCCTTTCAATTTACAGAAATGGCATTATTCTTTGCCAATGTAAATGAAATTAGTCTATTTCGCTCCACAAAAATCTTCAAACAAACATCACAAAAAGATAACTTCTAATAAGGTAAATAAAAATCATTTTTTGAACTTTTTCACATATCCAAGGCAAGATGTTTAGAAGTTTGACATGAAGCCAATTGACATGTTGAAGACTTTTTACCAATCACAAACAGAAAGATACTATGAATGTTCATAAAAAGAAAGGGTCACCATCAAAATATAGCTGACATGGTATACTATATTAGAAACAAACAAATTTGGCAATGGATAGCTTTCCGGAAGATAAACCTGAAATGCAACTTGACCATCAAAAATGCAAAAGGCCCATTACCTAGATTCTCCATCCCAAGTCTTTTATGCTGCTTGTACTCCATCCCCTTAGTTTTTCCCCGTTTCCCACTTGAAAAGTCATTAGAAGGTGGAACCGAAGATGAAATCGGCAATGGCGATAAAGCCATAGTTACTGACCCATCTGGCCCATACTTCCTTGGCCTTCCTCGTTTCTTCTTAACGGAAGATCCATCAATTCCCACACTCACTGGTGAGGCACCAACAGCAGCTACACCTGCTGCTGCCGCCTCAGGAACATGACTCTGCGTCGGAGTTTCACTCCTTGGTGCCACGTGATAGGCAGATGGAGCTTCAGCTCCTATCACTGTAACCCCAGAACTAATGCCTTCTCTCGCTTCCATGCATAAATTGAATAATTATCCCTCGCAGCTTCTATAGAATCAAAACAACATCTGCAGCACCAAATCAACGAAATATTTGAACCGAAAAGGATTATTAGGGCAAATTCCAGTAAAAACTAAAAATTTAAGCAAACCCACAAATGTTAGTAAGAATTGTAAATTTTCAAATAAACCCATCAATGTCTGTAACCTTATTGAGGGTGCCATGAAGGAATAATGCAAACCCATTATGCGATTCTCTCCCACCAGGAAGAAAGATAAGAAAAGATCAAAACTTTGGTTTCATATCAAACTGCTTTGCTAAAATACCAGAGATCCATTTCGACCATTAGCTAAAGTTATCAAATTGCAAAAATCACTCCATACTAGGTCAAAGCGAAAGTACTATATATTTAAAAAAAAAAAAACCCAAGTCAAGCTTCGTCTTCATTTTCTTCTGGATGAAAAGCTGCGTCGTCATTCTTCAAATATTGAAACCGGGAATTCAACTCAGAAGTTTTATAAAAACAATGAAAAAATAATTGGCCATTTAAAGCAAAATAACAAAAATTTACTAAAATATTTATAAATTTCAAAAGTGTATAAAAATACCCACTTGGTTAATTATTCTAAGGGATTTCTGAAAACACAAATAAAAATATCAAATCCTAAGTAAACATTCATAACAAAACTTTGGTTAAAAACGCATTCATTTCTCCAAACACTTTTTTAGCTGAACCTGCAACTCAAACAAAAACAGAATACACCAAAAACAACCAAAAGTCCTTCAAAAACAGCAAAATAAAACACATCCTTTGTAGAAATCTAATTCGCACCCAACATTTTCTCCGCCCAGAAAAAAGCTGAAACTCAGCTAAAATTTGGCAAAAAATTATAAGAAAAAAAAAAAAAAGCCATGTATCTAGGAGGGAAAAAGACATCAACAACAGACTGAGGATATTCCTAAGAATGCGAAGATCATGACCTGTCTCAGTGATTATACACTTGAGAAAGCTTATTCTGAGCTGTAATCCAGTGCTTAGATTTCCTTTTTCACAGAGCTAAACCAGCTCAACCCAGAAAATGGAAAAATAAAATACAAAAGAAAACAAAAAGAAATGAGAATAAAACTGACTGCTCCCTCATGAAATTCAAAACAACTTACAAATTTCAGGAGGTGAAAAAACCCGTTGGCTGGTTGGTTTTTCCAAAGCTGCTTGAAAGTAGAAAAGAAGAGAAAATGAAAAGCAGAAAATAAATCTGCATAAAAAATAAGGAGAAAAAACCAAAAGAAAACACAAGAAAAAGTATTTAAATACCTAGAATTTATTATTATTATTTTTATTATTTGAATAATTTGCTAAACCCGATAAATACAATTTGGTTAAGAACAATTTCACGTCCGTGAGGGCAATTAAAAATATTTTAAAATTGGATCAGTGGCTAATATGGTAAATTTGTGTAAAAAGGTTAGGAAATATAAGGGAAAAAGAAGGTGCTGCCTTCTTCTTTTTCAAAAACTAATTTGTTTTTCCACTTAAAAGCTGCAAAGCTGGTATTGGACGGCCGACCTTTCTATTACCGCTGACCTGCTTTTTGTCTTTTTTCCAAATTAAAGATACATTACAAAATGCCCCTGAAAACCAGAAAATTACCGAGTAATACCAGTAAGCTGTGAAGTGATTATTAATTCGTAGGATTTAATTAACATATCCCATTTTTAATTAGTGACACTCTTATTTAAATTTAATTTATCTTAATACCTAAATTACCCTCCCTTTCTCACACAGCCTAAACACTCCCCCATTTTTTTTCTCCTTTCCCCTTCGTTACCTCTCACACCGTGAGTCACACGAAGACACCCACCGTGAGCCACTGATCAATAACACCCAGGCGAGGGCACTGACCTTGTCTAACAGCAGCACACGATGCCATTGTGCCTCCATTTTCGCTGCCCTGTCAACACCATAAATGATTATAGAGAACCGTTTGTCAATTTTTGTGTGTAAACCAATTTTACTAAACAACTCGTAGAGAGACGTTTGTTAGTTTATTCATGGTGTTGGGTTTAGTTCTTCTCCAGTTATATAATAATAAACTCATAAAATAGATAAATAAAACATCAAATTTAACAATTATGGTCTAAATTAATAATATAAAATTAGAGAAATTTAATAATTTACAAGTAAAATTATCAACGTATCCCAAATGACTCTAAATAATCGTTTTTATTTATATGCATCATATAAATATTCAAATTGCTCTATAAAATCATTTTAAGTGTTTAGGTTATATTCTTATACCTAAACAGCTCTAAAGAGTTGCATAAACTATCTTAGTTTTTCATCAAGTCCTTAAATAATTCTTTATAGCTATTTTATATTCTAAAAATTTTACTCATTCTTATATAGCTTTACAGAATCGTTTTACAATGCTCATGATAATTTTTTTTTAAAAATTGTTTAATAAAATCATTTGGAGCTAATGGAAAGAAGTAGATAGGGAAGTTTATTCATTTTAATAAGAGTTATTTTAAGTAATTTTAAGGGTTATTTATGAAATTTTATTTTCTTTTACTATTTTTTTAAAAAAATTTTGTTAACTCTTTTTCTTATTGCATTATAAATAAAACTATTGAGTGCCCATGTATTGTGTGAGCACAAAAGTCAGAAAAGAAGTAATCCTTTTGAAAATTAAAAGAAAAACAAGTATCATCAAAGAAATAAGATCTGTGAGTTAATATGAATAAATTAAGTATTAAATAAGTCTTCGCTAATATTATAATAATTATATTAATTAATTTGATAAGATCACCTGCATGTCAGGGTAGATACGGGTTATTTTATGATCTACTCCAAATCTCTAAGATGTCATAAAAGAATCAAAGAAAATAAAAAACAAAAATGATATTTATATTATTTATTTTATATTTATATTTATTATTTTATTTATTTTATATTTATATTTATTATTGTTACTAGAATCATAATGGATAACGTGACAGTGGGTGTTGGTCTTTGGAGCTGGTGGTTCCATCAGGTAGGAAAGACTTTCCATACTCGTGAAAGAAAAAGAAATAATATTTTTATTCAATCAAAAAGAGAAATGACTAAGAAGCTAATCTTGGCCACAGAGTTTTAAACAAATTAAATGTTACGTTTCATCTATTATTTATTTTTTTATTGCGCCACTAACCATCATATATTTTATTTAGATTTTTTCCCCTACATTTCTAACAATATCGGAAATTGAGATTTCTTACTTAATAAGATAAGACAACGTTCTTTATTAAATTATAAGAATTCATGTAACCAAAAAGGTATATACATATTTTGGTAAGAATGGGAAAAATTCATGATAATCTTGGTTTTTAGTTCTAAAAAAATAGAATTATATTAAAATTTAATAAAAAAACTTTGTTATAATTTTACTTAATTTTTTATAATAAAAAAATCAAATATAATATAATTTTTAAAAAAATATTTATAGGTCATCTTTGTCTAAATTCGATGCATTTCTTTGGTTTAAATCTAAAGCAATTGTTATAGAGAGTAAAAAAATGTGCAACTTTCTTAGTTGTCCTTATCTTTTTATTGGAGTATGGCATCTTTCTTTATCCTATCTAACAACAAATATATTTTATTTTATTTTTCAACATAATCATGAAGATGAGATTTTGCTTGATAAAGAAAACAATCTTTGCTTTCTTCGAAATCATTATTGCAGGATCTTGAAAATAAATTCCATCTCAAAAATCAACGATTTTGTCCATTAAATAAATAAATAAATATGTCCAAATGTACTTTCTCTCTCTTATTCAATTTCAAACCATGGTTCAGGTTAAAAAACCGGGTTCATGGACCAAAGTCCAAGGTTTGTGTCGCTTCTCTTCTTCCACGTGCGAGACAGCAACGAGACCAAGTTGGATTTAAGATTGATCTGAACCGTTGCTACACTTGTCCTAGGTTGCTTTGGGTCTCAGACACTCCCGCCCTTAAACGGGTTCTCCCTCCTTAACCACTCAGGTTGTCGCAGGACACATGCTATCCTAGTCAAACCCACAATTAATACTGGGACCAGACACACTCTTTCATATTACAACGCATATACTCACATATTTAAATTTAAATTTTTGAGTATTATTTTTTTGAGAAAGATTTTTTTATATTATTATTAATTTTAAAAAATTATAATATTTTAAATTAAATAAAATAAATTATCACATTTTAAATTAATAATAAAAATAAGTCTTATTAAAGTTGTATAAATAAAAAGTTTATTCTTATAAATCTTAATAAATTAATAATATGAAGGTTTATTTTATTTAATTTAAAATATAATTTTTTTAAAAAAATTGATAATAATGTGAGAGAAAAAAAATTTATCTTTAATAAAATTTTTAGTTCAGTTTGTATTTGAGACAATGAGCAAAATTATGAATATATATATATATATATATATATATATATATATATATATATATAAAGAATTTTAATGATTTAGTTTTGAATTTATATGTGTAAAAATATATTTTTTAAAAAATTCTATTATTGTTTAAATTATTTAATTAATTTAAGTTGTGATAATTGTAGATTAAGGAATTTGTAATAATTTTTCGATTTTTGTTAAATTGAGATATTTTCATTTCTGGATCAAAACTAACAATCCTATCGCCCTACAATGGTGAAGACGAAAACGACTCCCTATGATTGAAAATCTAATTAAAGGATGGTTATGTCGACAAACAATGGCAACATTATTTGGTCTGAATCACCTAACTTTGACAGTGATTAGTGAGAGATAAATAAAACAAAAATAAGCCAATAATTCAACCCATCCTTTTCTGTGGGCAAAATAAAACTACCTGGCTGCTATTTTGGATGGGATCAAAGTACAAATTTGATGTGTCTGGTTCACTTCCATTTTGGTAAAAAGCTATTAGGTTGGACAAGTTCAACCCAAAATGACATCTCCAGAGGAAATGGTCATTGTGCTCACAAAAAGGTACAATAAATTATCCTCAAAGAAACTGAACATTATATGAACTGAAAATTGAGTTTGTTGAATCTAAATTTTCTGTAGTTGCTGCAATCGTGCAGTCGACTGCAAACTGTTTTATCTATTAAAATTACACAATCAACACAGATCAAACGGCTTGCAGTCAATTACAGAAAATCTAAATTTGAGTTTGTTACATATGTGCAGCATAGAGTTTTACTTTTACTATCTTTCTTGGGTTGATTAGATTTTCTTTCCTTATGTATCACAATATTAGTAACTACAGGTTTTAATAGGTGGATAAAACAATACTAAATTTGTTGTTTCAAACAAAGGGCATAATTACTATAGTCAATAATGTAAAATAACATAAATAATTATATTAATTAAATGGTGAGTTAGTTGTTGTAATTTTGCACTACTTGAAAGTTTATATTATGTCACATAATTAATTAACTACAATAATTATGTATTTATTTGGCTATAGCAAAACTGGATCTAGATAAAACCAACCTCACCACCAAAAATGAACATTCCATTGGCTGAGTGGTCTTTGAAGCAGGGCATAGCCAAAAAAAACATTACATGTCTATGTTAAGAGTTTTATATTAGTTTTACGAAATAATGTGAAATGATATTTATGTTTAAAAAACTTTTTATTAATAGACTAATCTTTTGAATTAGGCTATCATATTAAGCTCGAATCATAAGATTAATTGATAAAGTCTAAAAGTGAAACTCTTCAAATATGAGAAAAGGACTATTTGGTGCTTGATAAAAGTTTAGAGTGTAATTATCCAAAAAAGAAAAAGGCTATTTGTGTATCAAGAAAAGTTGGATAGACACTATTACATATTCATAGATTCTACGTAATAATGTGAAATAATATTGATACTTAAATCTAAGAGTCTCTTATATTCAATAAATTAATTTTTTAAGTTAGATTCACCTTTTAAGTTTGAGCTGAAAATAAAGATAATTATAAAGTTTTAAACAATAAGATATGTAATAAAAGTTTGTTATATATATCACAATTGTAAAAATTTAAGGAGTTTTCTTCCAAGAATAAGAAGATTCATTAAATAATAACATATAAAATAATTACTTTTTATTAGAAAAATAAAATTACTTTCAATGAAAAAGTTTGTTATATATATCACAATTGTAAAAAATTAAGGAGTTTTCTTCCAAGAATAAGAAGATTCATTAAATAATAACATATAAAATGATTACTTTTTATTAGAAAAATAAAATTACTTTCAATGAAATGTTAAAATAATAATAATAAAAAAAAAAAACAAGAGTGCTAAGTGTCCTATGATTATTTTATTTGTATATATATATTTTTTACTTATATTGAAGCTATATATACAAATTAAATAATTACATAGCATGAATAAATACGTTAGTGATTTTTAAACTTTCAGTGCCTTTGCATCATTTAATGTAAGAAGCATTATCAGGTCTGAGAATAAAAGCTAAAGAGTAACAGAAAGCTTTCATCTTTTTCCCCGCTCTTCCTAGACTTTGTAAATAACTCAAATAATGCTGCCCAGTGTGGGTTTTTCACTATTAGTTTTTTTGTTTTTGCACAGGTATTACGTATCTTGCATTATATTATAAAATTGAAAAAGTTGAAAACGTCAATTAAAAAAGAAAAAAAGTTGAAAACGTACTGTAATGGGGGACTAGGTAAAAAAATAAATAAAATTCAAATAATAAATATTTTAAAAAATTCATAAAAAAAGTCTTATCCAATTTTTATTATATAAAAAATTGAATATGAAACATCTTAACTATTATCAAAGTTTCTTACTATTAATTTATTATCTAATTTATTTTTTCATGGAGCTCTATCAATAATCAATAATCTTTAATAAAATTTGTTAATGTGGCATATTTTTTTTTCTTATATATATGGTTAATTTAGGATTTTTTTAAGAATAAATTTAATAAAAAAATTTAATTGTGATCATAAAATTGATAAGAATAAAGCTTGAGAAACAACATTAATTAATGTTAAGATGAAACATGAACAACAAATTAATAAAAGTGAACAGCAAAGAAAAAAAATATTAAAAAATAGAGAGGAGATAACAAACTTTTAAGAAGTAGAAGATGATAGGGAGATAGAGAAAGACAGAGAAACCCTTGAGTTCTTCACGAAATGTCAGAGAAAACTGCACACAGCTTTGCTGCGACAAGATACTGAACTGAGACAAGTTCACTTTCAATAACCACTTTCTGCTTCTCCTTCATCTTCATCTTCATCTTCATCTTCTTCTTGTTCTCAATCCCATTTTCCATGAATCCGAGTAAAACTGAGGAAGATCTCTTCCTTCATCACCATCCTCATGATTTGGACCCACCTCACCAGATTCTACCCCACCATCAAGTTCAACTTCAATCCTCCATTCCCAACCCTTCCGATGACCCCTCTTTCTCTCTCTCCGAAATCGCTCTCTTTCATGCCTCTTCCTCCGAGTCACCAAGTCACTCCTCCACTGACTCGCCCCCTCAGTCACCGAGTCGAGCTGCCCCTGCTTCCAATTCCAATTCCATTCCCAATTCTACCAACAACCCATCTCACCAATCCCTCTTCATCAGCCCGGAACCCCATATCTCCTCCCAATTCTACACCTTCAACCCCGAATCCCATGCCCTCATGATCCGTTGCATCCTCGAGCAGCGCCTCGCAACCCCATCCGAGATCCGAGCTGCCACCCCTCGAGCTGTGCTCAAGTCCTGGCGCGCCGTGTGGAAGGATCGCAATGAGGAGACGGCGTACCTCACCGCGTGGAAGCGCATCCAGGACAAGCTTATTGTGCATGTTGATGAGAACGGTAACGAATTTCTTTGTTTCAAGAACAATTCCCAGCAATTCGTTTCTCATATTAACCAATGGCAAGACATTGTTATGAGTTTTCATGGTGATACCGATTTGAAACACTTAGGGCTTAAGGAAACCATAGAGAGAATTAAGCAGGTTTGGACTGTAGGAGCCAAATTTTATGGAATTCCTGAGAGTTATATTAGGGTTTGTGTTGCTGCATGCCCTGTTTGTTCTGCTGCTAGTTCTGGCTCCGCGGGGAGGAGTAAGAGACGAAGGTTTGAGTACACTGAATCTGTTGATGTGCCTGCAAAGGAGGTTCCTAGTAAGCTTCAACAGTTGGCAGCGAAGCATAAGGTGGTGCTTTGCATTCGGCAGAAGTATATTAGGTATAAGCCTTTCATGGCTGAGGTAAAGGATTATGCTTGTCACAGAGCAGGGGAGCCTGCTGCTAAGAAATCCAAGATTTTGAAGAGGGAGCCATATGCATCAAAGCGATGTGGCTGTGGGTTTCGTATTAGGGCAATTGTACCCATTGCGAATTATAATGAGAAGGATAAAACTTTTGTGTATCAAGAAGAGGGGGTGGCAGTATTTAAGTTGTATGCAGTGCATTCAGGCCACGAGCCAGGGCCATTGGATGGTAATGCAAGGATTATGCATCGGGTTATTGGGCATAAGGGTGGGTATCTGATGGATCAAGAGACAGTATATGGAGTAAGTGAGGAAATGGAAACTGAAGGTTTTGGGATGATTGGGAAGGATGATGGACACTTGCAGTTTTCCATTTTGCAACAAGTGCAGGAATTGAGAGCTGAAGTTGGGTCATTAGAAGGGAAAATTTCAAAAGTCCCACATGAGGCATTGGGTTTGGTCTCTCGAGAATTGTTTGATATTGTGAATAAAATTAGAAATATAGGGGAAGTGAGTTCAAAATCAATCAGGTTGCTTCCTGACAAGCCACATGTAGATGATGTCTTGGTTGGAGATAATGATTTGGCAAATTGGAGTAATCACCAAGGACGGATTTATGGGGATGGCAAGGACACAGAATTGATTGAGGATGATGAAGACAGTTTTGGGCGAACTCTAGGAGATGTTGTTTCTTGGGACCAGATGAGGACAGATTGTCAAAGTCAGAAGGATCTGATAAGTGAACCTCTTAAGCCTGAAAGGTGGTTAAAATGCAGTGACTTCGATGAGAAGAGCATCCTTGATTGTGAGGATATTAAGCTAACCAAGCCCATCAGACACGATGAGGCCATAGTTGCCCATGTAGGTCTTGGCTGTATACAGGTTGATAGTTTCTACCAGGACAATCCTAAATGGTATGATTCTCCTTGTGGTTTGGACACTGGTACAGATTGTGGGGATAGTGGATTCAGACATGGGGAAATTTTATAGAGCCATGTAAACTGGAAATTAATCCACTCTAACTTAGTGATCAATTTTCAATGTGCCTATTCAACCCTTCAGACAATTGGAAGAGGGATTGTACATTTATGTATACGGAAGTTGGAGCCGTTCACATGCTTTTTAGATGTATTTATTGTGTGTGGTTCTGTAAAGTATAACTAATGATGCTTATTTGCACATACTTTTGTTTCTACAATATTTGCTGACCATGTTTAGGGCTTCAGATTATTTTAGATTGGTCCATCTTATAATGCACATTAGTATTTTTAGTAATCCATTTTGTAACTTAGAGGACATTGTACTATGAGCAGCCACTGGTGATTTATTCACATATTGTGCCTTGGATATTTGCACTTATTCTTTATGACATGTATGTGCCTTACTCCCTAGTCAATTGCTTTACATATATTTCCACATTTATTATATGTAGAGAGATATTTGATGCCCTTCAGGGCTTGGTTGATGTGAAGATTAGCAACTACAATGCTACAGGGGTGAAACAATCTTCTATATCCTCATCCTGATGCTTCTTTGTTATTGCGGTTTTGCACAAAACCGATTTGTAAAGGTCAAATAAAGATTATCTTTCGTCAGTGTCTTGTTTTTCCACATTAAAATGCTATATCTTTCATGCTTAACTAAGTTTCTATTGGCTCTGAAGGCAACTGATCTGGAGGAAAAGATGCCCAAAATTGCCAGCACCAGGAAAATCATGCATGGTGTAGCAGTAAGCTGGGCATGCTTTCTAAAGGAAACATGTACACAATCTGCACCTTTTTCACTCTGCTTGTTTTTATGCCTGAGTATGCTAATGCTTCTTTTTATGTCCTGATTCTATGGGAAGGATAAAAGGGCTCCCATCTGGTAATGCATTTGCTTGCAGTTTGACTTAATAATTTTGCAATTTGATCACATTCTTAAATTGTCATTCCTTCACTTCTTCTCAATATCTATGTTTATCAATATGCTCAAAGTTCATCATCTTGTTTTGACTCTTAATATAAATAACTTTGTTACCTACCCGGTAATGCACTGATAAGTAACAAATGAATGATCTGTGCAAATATATGCAGTGCAGATATGCAGAATAATTGTTTCTGCGGAGATTGCATTTTAGGTGAGTTTTTGTAATATGATATGATACTGGTTCAGATTGTTCATATATAAGTTTGTGATAGACTAGTTGAATAACAGCAGATTTAAACATTAACAATTCCATTAGACATCATAAGCAAAAGTAGTTGCAGTGAAAATTGCTGATTGAATCCACAAACAAAAGAAAAGAGATTGAAAAATCTTAGTGAGTCAGTCAGATGGCCGGAATCTTACTCCGGGCAAATACCTAGACACGAATTCTTGAGCCAAAGCGTGGAGATCACCATCGTCAAGCTGTTGATCCAATGGAATGTTGAAGAAGCTGCTTAGTTCTGGTGATACTGGATGCAATTGAAGAGTAGGATCGTAGTGCAGGGATGGGTTGGAGCTGGTTTGCATCTCAGCATCAGCGGTTGATGCCAACTCCGAAGATGAATGCAAACTCGTTGGTGAAGGAGAGCAATGAGCTTGTACAAACGGTGGAGGAGCAAAAGGGAAGTGTTGTAATGTTGAAAGACGAGCTTGAACATGAGCCAACTCTGCCTGCAAGTTCACTACCTGCACCAACAAGATTAAACCATCCCATCTTCATCATAATTTTATTTTTTGGTAGTTTGAGTCGGATTTTGATTCATACTATGATATTATGGTTTTCTAGTTTCCTTCTTTGTAACTCAGAAGGGTTTTCTTCTTCAGCTTCTTGAATATGGCTTCTACACTACTGCCCATATGTGGATCCAGGCTATGAATAGTAATCAAATCAATAAAGCTACTACTCTCAAGTTTCTCCTTAAATAAAGCTCTCCCATTTCTAAGGCATAACTAGAAAAATCTTCTGAAACTAACTCTCTTCTAGTTTCAAAGCATGATTTGTGCTGGGTTTTGGATTTGGGTTCCATTTGTTCTGAGTTTCAGAGCATTGCCCTCTAGCTTATTATCACCAAAAAAAAAAAAAAAAAAAGATAAATAATTTTTTAAAAAAATCTCATATATATTATGATATTAAGTTTCTATCCCCATGTGCATGTAAATTTAATAAAACTTTGTCAATTATATAGTCCAAATTATTTACGAGAATGTTAAAATATTCTCATTCAAGTGTAACAGGACGACTTCAACACTTCCTCTTTTTCATCTTGGCTAAGTTACACTGATTTATCTTTTCCAAAGAGCTTCTTAATAGTGTAAGTTCTTCTAGTTTATTAAATGTAGTTTTCTATTGATGCCTAATGTCATAATAATGGAATTCTGCCTAATTAAAGCAAAGGAATCCATCGGTGCATTGCATTTCTGCACAAAAAATGGTCACCAAATGGTACAAATGTTATTGTCAGTGTAATGCGTGTAAATGTTAAATTACTAATTGGTTATTATATATATATATAGAGAGAGAGAGAGAGAGAGAGAGGGAGGGAAAATCTGGGGCTTTGCCATTCAATTATTGTACCTTAGTTAGATTCTAGAATTCTAGATTATATATATACTTAACTCCACTTATGGTCAAAGATAAACAAAAGGTTGTTGTACTATCACCCATAAGATATTAAGCTTAGGAAACTTTTTTAATCATAGGTAGATCAATCAATGTATAACCTTTGTATAAAGCAAAAATAAAAAAATAAAAATTAAATGTAAATTGTTATCTAGTTCAAATTCAGATTAAATAGTATTTAGTATTAAATATCATATGATTTTTATAGAATAAAATATTTTGAGAATTTCAATGAACTGTGAATTAAATATAAACTCATTTCAAATGTCACATGGGATTTATTGTGCAGTTCACCGCAAACAGAGACAGGACTTTTGGAACATTAAAAATGTATCACAAGGATCAACTAAATTTACACAAAATTTATTATATTTTGGCCACTGGAATATTCATGTGAAGAAGCATCTACATGCTAAATTAATATTTTAATTATTATTTTTTTTAATTTCATACTGGTGATTGTTTAATTTATGTATAATAGGGAGATTAAAAGTCAAAATTAAAATTATTTGAATATTTCTCGAGCTGCTAATTACGTTGCTTAGTAGCTCCGGCAAGCAACATCTATGCCTCCCCAGTCAGCCACCCACTTGGCGGCTGCCACTTCTTCTTTAAACAAATTCAGATATATATTAACATGAACTTCACAAAATTTATTCATCAAAATTCAAAACCCTAATTTCTATAACACATGGGTTATGACTAATCAGCTAGTCATTGGGTTAGATTATATTTATTTACCTAGTGTTATATTATATTATATAGTACCTTATGCATATAGCCCTAAAGCCCTTAGGAGACCTAGAAATTGCAAAACCTAGACTTAATAGGGGGTACCTCAATTAGTATATGGCTTGCTTTGTTTCCATAGAATTAAAACATAGCCAAGGCTGACAAACGTGGCCTAGCAAACAGTATATGTGTATTCCCTAGTGTGAAAACCTTGACCTGTGAGGAATGCCAAACAGTGCTACTTGTCAAACTTTTGTCACTAGCTAGACTTTACCAAAGCCAGAGGTGCATGTTTAGCATGATTTAATTACAATAGAGTTTTGATGCATTAATTGTTTTTGGTATTACGCTCTTTTGCTTTTCTTCTTGAGTATCGATCTGATCTTTTCAAGTTGAGAGTTCAAACAGGGTGGAGTAGGAAGAAAGATCATAGAGGTTTAGGGATAATGTAATGCACATTATAGCTTCTTTGTATTTAATTAATATTATATTAAATATTAATTAATTTAAATTTAAGTTAAATAAATCTATAAAGATATCGAAACTCACCATATCAAGCCTTATTGTAGTTATATTTTTAAGAGTTAAACTTAAAATATCTAATTAAGTTAGTCTATATGCTTAATTGTGTGTTATAATTTTCTTCATCTCCCTAACATAAAAGAGGATTTGGAAAGTTGATGTCTACTCCGAAATGGAACAAAACCTAAATGTTTGAAGCAAGACAACCTCAGCTTGTTGGATTTGGTTTCAACACTATATTTAACAATAGATTCCTCTCTGTAAATCACCCAGGTTTAGAAGAAAGAAAATATGGAAACAAAAGAGAAAGAAAGAAATAAAAGAGAATTAAGGCAGGAGGAAACTGTGGCAAACCTGCTGTTGAAGAGCAAAGATGTGGCCAACACAGCCATGGACAGGGTCTCTTGCCCTAGCCAAAGCCTCATAGCAGAGAGTAACAACAGCATCAAGACGCTTGTGAGCTGGGATTCTCAAGAGAAGTTTAGAGGCATTGCTAGCACCAAACACCTTGTGCACAGCAGCAAAATGAGCCGTGCCTTGTTCTGAGTCAAAATATGGTGCAAATATGCAGCCCTTCACACACTTTCTCCTCAGGAACTTGCAGGCACCACAAGGCCCACCTCTATCACTTCCACCAATCTTACCACCACAATCCATTCCCCCTCTCTCTCTCTTTCTCTTTCTCTGAGTTGTTGGCCTACTAATCTCCTCTCTTGCTCAGGGGATCAACTAAATTTTGTGGGACAGAGAGAGAGGGAATAGAGACTGGGAGAGACGGGTATTTAGAGGAAAGATAGATCATAGATGGGTTAGTTTGTAAACTTGGTTTTGATGTTAGAAAAAGAATAAATGGAGGCTTTTGGTGGTGGGTCACTTGAGATGGACAAGTTTGGTCCAAATTTTGATCTAGTTTAATGCAAGTTTTTCCCTAAATAAGTTTCTTTTATACATCAACAATGTCATTGTCAAGATTTAAGTTAACTTAAGTTGTCTATCTAATCCTTTCTCTCAACTATATATATTAACTTGAATAAAAGACTTGTGTCAAAAAAATATTAAGTGAGCTCACCATAACTTGAAAAATAATTATAAAAGAGATAGTTATTACTTAAGTTAGGCGCAGATGAGAAAAATTAAATCTTTGAAAAGAATCTTATAGTGTGCTTATGAAAATTTTAAGTGGGGAGTGGATGTCCCAAAGTTTATAAACAAATTTAAATTTAAACAATTTATAACAAGAGTTGAGTTAGCTGGTTTAGAATAGGGTGTGTTTGGGGGAGAGTTAATTTGGTTCAAAAGTATAAAACTTTAAAGCCACGCAAGTAAAAGAAGAGCTCTAGGGAAAGAAAGGAAGTGAACAGCTTGCGTGAAGCAAACACATACATACACATGGCACGAGACATAGATAGATAGATGGAAGAGGAAGTGAGGGCAGGGTGACAGTATCAGCTTCCAACCGCCGCACTATGGGAAGCCACGTGCGACAAACATACTATCCTTTCCATCATTCCATCATTTCACTTTCCTGTTAACTAAAAGATTGAAAGAGAGATATACAGCACAGGACAGAGAGTATTCAGACATGTTTCAATACTGTTTGGTGCCCTTCGTTTCAAGCAATCCCTTCTTTCTCTGCCCACCTTCTTCCCTCGATCGTCTCCTTATGTGGTACGTAACTCCTGGCTCTTGCAGTAATCTTCATTATTCAACCTTCTACGACTGTCACACATTGTTGGGAGGTCACCACTCTAAGTTCGAACATCAATGGACATACATGAGGCTCCTTCTGTTAATTATTCTGCATGGGGTCATAGTTGATGGATGCTGTGTATTAATTCCTTTATACACTCTTTGTAGGTGAATACTTGTAATTAGCAATTAAGTTACCTTTCTCACACTAAAAATGGAGTCTAACTAATGTGGATTAGATTTGTCAATAATAGCCCACGCACTATAAGAATCAGGCCCAAAAGATCAAAAGTTCAATGTTATATTCACACCCACATTAAAATAGCGAAAATGCCTTTAAGACTAAGATATTATAAAAGAAAGCTCAATTAATGAGAAAAGTAAGTGACTAAAGAAACCTTAATTTACCTTTATTCTAATTTTTTTGCTTTTACCCAAACCCTTTGTACTAACTTAGGTGTTGAAATATCACCCGACTAACCCTTTTGCTCACCCTTGTATATCTATAGCGACTCAAAAAAGACATAGTTGATCTCAACTAAGGCCCAAGCATCGTTTCTGTATTGACCTATCAATGCTAAAAATATGCGTTGGAATTGCTCATGAACAAGATAGGAATAGATGCGTGCAACTACCTCAGAATGGTTTTATGGAGTAGAAAGGAAAAATTGTCAACTTGATGAGTAGAAAGTGAAGATCTTAATTAAGGAAGCAAAATGACTTATTTTATACTATATGGTGTCAAAGTGAAAAGCTTGCAAATTAATCCTTCTTGAGCAGGCTTTATGGGCTGGCTTAACCTAGCTAAGCCCAATTATAAGGTTTCGATATATATTAAGATGTGATTTGACGAATGGCCAATTACCTCCATTTTAAGAGAACTTTCTTTTGCAGCAAAAAAGAAAAAGCTTCTATTAATCTATAATAATATGAGAATATAGATAGCATGTTATCTGAGCCGCCTCAAGGAAATAGCAGCAATGTATGACTTGCTTTCCAAAAAGTTGTTAATTAAAGTTTAATTTGCTGCATGCAAGCCAAGCCAGATAAGACTGACATTGATTATCCATTACTTTAGTTTAATTAGAGCTAGGCTCAAGAAAATCCCCTCACTAATCAAAAGGTGTGTCAAGTTCTTTTCCTGTTCCAAAAAGTATTAATCACATTGATTTTTTTTGAAAGTATCTTTCTGGTACAACTTACGACTTGGTCTTTTTATGTTTGAAGATAGAATTTATAAATTTAGAGTAATTTCAATCTCATTTGATTATAAATTCTTCTATAAATGAAATGTCCATATATATATATATTTTTAATGAAAGAATTAGTTTAGTCGATATTTAATATAATGTTGAGTATTAAATAATTTTAAAAAAAACTATATAAAATAAAAAAATTGAAAGATCTCAAACAAATCATCTAAATTAATTTGACTATTATATTATGTAAATAATTTTAAGCACTTCAATAATATATTCAAGCAAGAAATTATACCTGAAAGTGGCTTTTGCATGCAGTTGAAGCATAGTATATTTAGTAATTTGGAAATAATTAAATATTGGAAGCTATAAATAGGGTCTAGTAGATTTTTTAATAGCATGAATATATTTATTTATTTTTGAAGGGATCCTAAAAGTCATTCTTTGATGTCATGAATGATATGGTCTAAACTCTTTGTTTGACCCCTTTTCACTTGAATTAATTCTTTAAACAAAATATTTCTATCTCCATCTCCTCCAGTTTCTTAACTATATTTGTATAATTGCACTTAAGCAGCTGATTTGCCGCATGTTGAGGTGACATCCCATGGTTATTCAAACTGAAAATCCGGTAAGTAATCATAATTAGAGTGTCATTAGTTTTATAATCTTTTCCAGATGTTGACCGCACGAATGGAAGGGACACTCGTGGGGTCCTATTGCCCTAATTGCAATACAATATCACTAAGTTTGCTGTTAAGAAAAGTATAGGCAGCCCTAATCGGAGGACACTGCTTAGACAGACACTCAGGTTGAGTAGCAATTCAAATGTAGAGCTAGCCGCAACAAAACAATTGGGTTTTTATTTTTTTTTAAAGAAATCATTTAAGGACAGTGCTGGTTGAACAACCTACATTGATAATGACTTTTAATTAAATAATATTAATTTGTTAATGAAGGTTAAGTAAGCTTTTATTGAAGGCTAGATTAGAGAAACCAACAAATTTTTTAATTGAGAGAATGGTTAAATATTTAGATTAATCGATGTTAAATATAGTATGAGATATGATTTATTTAAAAAAAAAAAGAACAAAAAGCAATGGAGATGTTTTATTGAGAATATTGGACAAAACTAAGTGAATTAGTTTCAAATTAAGCACTTGAAGAATATTGAACTCAGAATCTTTCGACTAAATTTTTTTTTTAGTTTTTATATATGTTTTATTGATTAATATTGAGGTTTGAATTTAATATTTCTCAATATCTAAATTACAAAAATATAAATATAGTTTATTTGAAGTCAAACAATTGATACACAAAATAAATTCTTATAGTTTGTTTCATTATTAGTTAGTATATATTGCCCTATTACCATAATATATCCCATTTGCAGAAATTTATTTTCTTTAATCAAGATTCAAGTGCTATGGGATTCACGTGTATACTTTGAAATATACACATTATGGAAGGAAATAGAATACTCGTTCTATCACTTATTGTATTTTGTTGAAATACGTATTACCATTTAACACTCATTCTTGTATTATTAAATATCCAAAATCAATATTTTGAGTATTTGGGAAGACTCATACGTAAAAGGAATATTTCTTTCTTGGAAAGTAATTAACATTTTCTTTTTAAATCTTCAACTAGGAATTAAAAGCTTTAGCTATACATATATGCCTAAGTTATGCAGGTTGCGGATAGGTTAAAATTAATTTTTTTTTGAGTGATTAACAAGCATTATATATATTATATATATATATATAGAGAGAATTTTTTTATTTTCTCCTTTAGATTATTGTCATTTTTAAAAAGGACTCTCACATTTTAAACTAGACAAAATTAACTCTTATATTTTAAGTTAAGAATAAATATAAATTTTATTGAGATTTTTTTATCTATACTGAAGATTTATTTTTATTTTTTACTTGAAATGTGAGGGTTTATTTTTATTTAATTTAAAATATAAAAATTATTTTTAAAATTAATAATAGTGTGATGGGATTTATATATATATATATTTAAAAGCTAAAACTAACGATGAATTTTAAATTATATTATTCTTTACCTCTACTTGCTTGATTATAAATTTGTACAAGATCAACAATTAATAGATTATTCAACTCCTAATGTTGACCATCTTATAATCCACAGTTTTTTTTTTTTTTTTTATCTTAGTTGAAGTAAAATTTCTCAATATTTTTTCTTGACTCCATTTATAATGGGAAGTTATTAATTAGAAAAACAATTAATTACCTTGGATGCCTTTCCTTATATAATTTTAATATGTGAAAAGGCTTATATACATATATAAATTTGCAACCACCCATTGGTGTGATAATTAAGAATTAGAATTAAGACAAAAGTTGAAGTAAATATGATGACGAGAACGAACAGGTGGTTGGATCATCCGTGAATATTTTCATTTTCGAAAACATGTTTAATGAATTTTCATTTTAATTGTTTTTTATCCATTTATAACCTGACAATTATTTTTAATATATTTTATTGAATTGTTAATATTTTATTTCAAAAATAAAAATTCAATAAAATTACAAAATTAATTCTATTCATTTTTTATTGAATTCTAGTTCATTTCTTAAAATATAGAAAAACAACTTTGTTATGTTTTAAATTTTTAGTATATTTTAAAAATTAGTTTTAATAGAATTTTTTTTTTTAAACCAAATATGGTTTAAAACTTTTTTATAACTTCTCTAAAACTAATTTACAATAAAAAAAATAATATAATTGACTCTACCTCGTTGGTTTTGCCATTGATGTCATAATATAAAGTTGGTCGATCCAAGAACGATCAAAACTGCAGTTATGATTTAATTATGAGAAAAGTGGGATACAAAGACTCAAATAATTTTTACAATAATATTCATTTAAAATAGCTCTAAATAAAATATCATTAAATAAAAAAAAAATAACAATATTAAATATATGAGAAATTAAGTCATGGAACTTGAAGTTAAAATTTAATTAAAAATATCATCAAAATATTTAAATTTTAAAAAGAAAAAACTGTAATGACGTAAGCAAAAGCTAAAGGGTTCATCAAAGTCAGAGATCAAGTGTTAAATCAGAACAGGTGGCATTGCAGTAGCGAGGTTGAACCGTCTGTCAATGCTTCCCCTTCACACCACAAGGATTGGACAGCCACCGGACGGCGCGGTGACCCGCCGTTAAGAACTGTTACAACTTGCAACTAAAAAAAATTATTTATTTTCTAAAAATCTTAATGCCGAAGGCAAAGAAAAAGGGACGAAACGTTTTCATTCCTTTTTTTTTTCGTTGATTTATTACATCGAAAAAGGAAAATATAATATAATTATAAAAAAAAAAAAGACATTGGAAGTTGGAACCGAAGTGGAGGAGGAAGACGTTACTTACTTTTGTGAACGGCGTGTGGGTCCCGCTTGAGAGCTGAGGTCATCGCTTTTAGCCAGCCACAGCCGTTATGTTCGCAGTCATCAGTAATACGTGGCTGCTTCATAGTCGAGTGGGCCCCCTAAGTCTGTGAAGGCCTAACTCCGTTTTGACCATTTTATTTCTTGTGCTATGTAAACATTTATTTAGATGCATTATTTTTTAGAATTTTTTTAAATTTTTATTTTTATATTTTTTATTTATAATTTTTTAATATAACTAAAATAAAGTAAATATATATAAAAGTGTAATGAGTGTACAATTACTATTTTTATTTGACTTCACTGGCTTCTCTATATAAAAAATAATTGAGCTAGATTCAACCCCCATAGTATCTTTCATGTTTTCAGTACTGTGTTTAAAAAATTTAAGTAAATTTAGTTAAATCAACTAAGATTGATAACTGTGTATAATCTCAATACTTATGCCCTTTGATTAATAATTAATTGGTTACACTAAATTAATATTAAATGAATTCGCAAATATAATAGTACCATATATGTTGTGACTAAATCAAGATTATAAATATATGATATAGAAAAATGAAAAAAAAAAAATTAACATCTTCAATCAAGATTATCAATATCTTGTGACTAAATCAAGTCAGTATGGCAGTAACAAATCACAATCATAAAGACAAACAAATTTTATTTATATAGTTTGGATTTTCATCTTCATTAATTTCTTAATATTCTATAACTTATTCAACAACCACAAATAACTTGATTAGCTGGTATGCAATTGTTTCAAACGCCCTACCCTATCCAGGATTTTATTATCCACTACCAAATATAGTAAAGATACATATATAAATTACCCAATTCATCAAGAGAGAGTCCTCTCGGGCATTGATGTCATTTTCTAGCATAACACTTAGCAGGTAAAGCTTCAAACTTTGGCATATTATATAGAAGCTAGAGGAAGACAAAACGGTGAGTCATTTTCAACCTTGTGTGAGTAAACGAAAGAGGGAAACCCAAGAGTTGGCGTCTTTTGCCCTCCACGCAGCTTAAAACACGCATTGGCAAATATAGTCACTCCCCTTGACACGTTTTCATATCTTCGCTCACAATTGTTATATAAGACTGTAATTATAATAGTAAATTCATTTAAGTATTAAGGAGTTGTTATTATTCAACAATAATTACGTAAAATTTAAATTAAAAAAAATAAGCACATTTTCTCTCTTTACTCTCTCTCTCTCTCTATATATATATATATATATATATATATATATATATATATTTTATTGCATAGAGTCATCAAGAAAGTCAGATGATTTATTTCACTCGAAACCGAAACCTCTCCATATTAATTTCCATGGTTGTATCCTTTTTCCTTTTTTCTACTTTTTGGGTCTCCAACAAAATCCTCTTTCAAGATATACATCATCATCCCTAACCCATATTAAAGCTTCCTTCACATACATAGCTCACACCCACATGAATACACGGCTAGCCATTGTAGAGAGAGAAAGAGAAGAGAGAGAGGAGCATGAGTTTTGCTGAATAAATTCACGAGAGGATCAAGGAAGACAAAAGAGGAAAAGAGAGATCAAACCAGTTGAGAATAAGAGTAAGGGGCTTATCGCATGTTTGCTTCACGCAAGCAGCTAAAAGTGGGGGTTAAGCCTTTGCTCCCTCGCGTGGCTTTAAAGACTCCTTAACTTCTCTATCCTTTTAAATCATCCCCGGCCTCATTAAAATACTAACCCCACCAAACCCTAAAATTCATACAAAACCACCCTTCCATTTCTTCTTCTCCTTCTTCTTCTTCTTCCTTGAAATGTTATGAACCCCACAAACCCTAATTTCATAACCTAATCACATGTCTAAAAGTTAAGTTTTTTTCCTAAAAAAAAGTTACCCATTAAGGATGAGTGTAAACTCTTGCAGCAGTGGAGGTGGTGGTGGCGGCGGTGGAAGCAGTAGTGGAGGACCTGGTGGGAGTGGCGGTGGCGGTCCATGTGGCGCGTGCAAGTTTTTAAGGAGGAAATGCGTGCCAGGATGTATTTTCTCGCCGTACTTTGATTCCGAGCAAGGAGCGACACACTTTGCGGCGGTGCACAAGATTTTCGGAGCAAGCAACGTGTCCAAGCTGCTCCTAAGCATTCCGGTGCACAGAAGACTTGACGCGGTGGTCACCATTTGTTACGAGGCACAAGCACGGTTAAGAGATCCCGTGTACGGCTGTGTCGCCCACATCTTTGCTCTTCAGCAACAGGTAATTAATTAATCATTTAATTATTCATAAATTAATTTAATACATTATAAACGATCTGGAATCTTATTATTTGTCAAGGAAATTAGGCGATATCATTTGTTTTCTTTCTTCTTTGGTCGTTGTCTTATGATCATCAATATCTTCTGCTAAAACATTTTTTGCTGGCAATGGTACGTAGCTTTCTAGGTTAATCCTAGAAAGTGGTATGTTTTTAAAACTTCTTTTTCTTTGCTTTTTCTTAACTCAAGATTGAGAATCTTAATATGGAATTTTTCATGTTTAGAAGGAAAGATTGTAGGTAGAGGGATTCTTTTCTATATATAAATATATCTAGAGATTGATAGAAATTAAACTCCTATACTTTATATGAATAAATGTAAACCCATTTTGTTTTGTTTTTTAGCCAATTTTGAAAATGGCATTAACCCCGGCCTTCTGTTCACATTAAAATGCATGTTCACCTCATTAATTTTGTAACGGGATAACATCTTTTGTCTCAAAACTGATTCGGTATAGAAAATTAAACCGGGTGTAAATTGAAGATGTTATCCTGAAATAAATAAAGAGAGAAGATGGAGGGACTTTGATTTAGCAGCTCATATCATTGTGTTTCCCTTTCTTTGTTTCTTTATTTAAAAGAAGGTACACAACTCCTTCACAGCCTTTCCTTAGATGTTAGTAGTGCTTTGTGCTCTCTGAAAGAGAAACAAAAGTTCAGTTTGGGGAAAGAGGAAATAAGGAGTAGGACATGGCATGCCAAGGGACTAAGGGGACAATGTTTATGCTTTTTTACTGAAATCTAGAGTTAAATTGATTAACAAATCATGTGGTCGGAGGTTACGAATTGGTACAGTCTATGATTTTTGGGGCAATTGGGGCCTTTATCTCCTTGGTTTTTGCTGGTATTAGGGAGATGGTCGGTTAGGTTCTTACATTTAGGCAACCATTTTTTTTTTTATTGATTGAGTTTTAATTTGGGAAATTTTGATTTTTTTTCTTGAAGGAATTTTTTTATTTGGGGAAATTCATATTTCTGTCCTTATCATTATTCTTCCTTTTGTGGAATTACATTTTTTTTAAAAAAAAAAAAATTACACCCAATTAATTAGAAAGAAAATGGGGAGGAGTGTCTGAGAAAGAATATATCCTCAAAACCAGGAGAGTTTTACTCTTAATTATAATGATTTAGCTTTAGCTTGTTTTGCAAATTGCTTATTTGTATAATGAACCAACTAATAGAAGTAAGATTGAAAATTTTATATATTTATACTATATTCTTTCAAAAAAAATATTTTTAGCATAAGTTCAAATAATTACTCCTCCAAAAAAATGTTATAATAAGAAAAAGATTAAAACTAGAGAGAAATTTAAAATTTCGATTCATGGTTTAATGACATTAAAAATATATGGACATGAATATAGTATGCAGTACTTGTCATACTATATTGCCATGTGATTGTGATATCTTTTATCTTATTAATAATAATTTATTTAATTTATATGTATTTATATATATTAACTAATCCCTATGTTCTCATAATTGGCGATTGTCAGAAAACAATGGTTTCAAAACAAAATTAGTCATTTTTAAATAATATGCAAGGACAAAGGACCTTAGAAATTCTTTCAAATTAAACGATTATCTCTATTTCTTTTTATATTGGTTCAATTTATTTATTCTCCCCAATCACTTGGTTTCAACAAAAAATAATCTTGTCTTATAATCTCAAGAAGGTTGCTTTAACAGTCATGAGACTGAACATTATTTATCATGTACACATTACAAATAGAACCATAGGGAAGCACAAAATCAAATAGTTATCTATTTTTTTTTTTTTTAATAAGAGTTCACTAAGTTTTTATGTTTCAACATTCATGATAGATTTCCAATTTCATGGCTATGCGCAGCCTATTTAATGATAATATAATTAATATTACCTATTAATTTCCACAAAAAACTATTATTTCTAAATTCACTCACTATAAATTCTTTTCAACCTTGCTTAAAAAAAAGTTAATTATACAATAAAAAAACAAGTGTTTTTTTAATTGAATTTCAAAAATTTTAGTTATATGAATTTGTCAAATTAATTTTTTAGATGGTTCAAGGAATTATATTTACTCAGTCATGTATCGTTCTTAAATTTTAATCATAATAATTTTAACTTGTGTGTTCTTCACAGGTGGTGAGTTTACAAGCAGAACTCTCCTATTTACAAGGCCATCTTGCCACATTAGAACTACCCCAACCACCACAGCAACCTCCTCCACCGCAGGCGGCAATGGCACCACCGGCACTCTCAATCTCCGACCTCCCATCGGCCTCTGCCTCCGCCTCCGCCCCCTCCGGTCCGGTCACATATGATTCGTCTTCATTCTTTGATCCCATGGCCCAAACTTCATGGCCCACTCAGCCGCGGTCCATGGACCCGCGTCACTATTTAGCCAGCGGTCCATCATCGACGGTCAGCGCTAGTGATCTTCAAGCATTGGCCCACGAGCTCCTCCAGAGACACGGGTCTCCACCCACAGCTGGTGTGCCAAGTTCTAATGTATCCTCGTCTTCATCACTCTCTAAATGATCATGCATATTGCTGCTGACTAATTAATCAACTAATCTCTGTCTTGAGTTGATGGAAAACTAGGAACGGATCTTAAATTTTTTAAAGATATTTCAATGAGCAAGTAATTATAGTATTTGTTGTTTATAACTCTATTTTTTTTGCCCTTTGTTAATTTGTTAAGTTTTTCTTTTTCTATTATCAGTAGAGCTATGTAGAGCTGCATCATTCAGTCATTTTCAAATATATTCATATTGATATTGATAGTTATATATGAACTGTCCCTCATGAATACTATAAACTAGATTTTTTGGACTCGTTGTCTGTCTATTTAGTATATATTTTTAGTGAAAATCATCTGAACTAGTAATTATCAATATCAACATTCGTAATTGAATTTCATTATATTATGTCTTCTGGGTTTAATTTACCTTATTATTTCATATGGGTCCATAACCATAAGTAAATATTGACAACCTATGAACTGAATTGAAAGCAATTGTTTTTATCATTTTTAGCATTTGATTTGTCATCATTTGTAGAGCATAAGGAGTTTCAATACAGAAATTAACATAAACTGTATTTGATTAAAGATTCGAATTCACTTCCCAACCATATTTACCATTCTTAGCTTTCTGTCCCATGAAAGCCCCTAAATCATTATCACCCATGACAATAATTCCATCGTGTAAATATGGATTTCTATCACCAAGAGAAATTTTGAAGAATATGGTTAGCAAAGTTATGACTGACTGAAAACTAATTTAGAATACATTCAATTCCACATTGCATGTCAAAATAGATCACATGAGCATACGTGAGAAACAAGGGTTAGCTTCTTCTACCCCCTCCAAGTTTCATACCACCTAGCTAGGATTTAGAGGGACAAAATTTGTTAGTTCACTTGGTGTTCTATTTTTTTTTATATTACATTTTGATTGACAAATCATGTATATAGTTATAGAGTTAAAATATTATTTTATAATCTCAAAACTAATCAAAGCTAATGAAATAAAAGATGATACACTATATGAGACAATTAATTTTATCTTGGATTCAGAAGCTTCTCTTTCAACCTTAATGCCATAGGAGCTGGTTGCTTGCAATTTGTTGGTAGGTCAACACAGAAAATATACCTAGCCTTGGTTAAGGCTGGATGAGTCTCCTCTGAGTAGTGTCGAATCTGTAAGAACGAGAAGAAATGGGTTAGTTGGGTGACACTCCGATACCTAAGTTAGTATGGAGAGTTTGGATGAAAACATGATAAAACAAGAAAAATTAGAGTTCACGTGAGTTAGGATTTCTAGATAGTTATGTACCTTTTATTAATGGGGTCCCCTCTCCTCTTTATAATATCTTAGTCATAAAGTCTTTTTATCAGCTTGATAGGATGTAAGTATGTTGTGCTTTTAAGCTATGTCTTTACACCACGTGAAATCCATATGATAATTTGGTCTATATCATAGTCGATAATAATATAGTCTATAACATGATGATTTGCGAGTAGTTAGACTAAATTGTATAATCAACAAACTATTTCATTCAAGAACTCATAAATTACCACATTAGTGATTGTATTACAACGACTACAGGGAATTCGGGGTCCTAATGCCATGCCATCTGTCTCCAAATCGATTATGCTTTTTGTTTGTGAGTTGGTTCGATATATACCCGCTCGTCTCGTATTTTCAAATGTCTAACATGTGCTTTTTGACTTTGCCCAGCCACTCCACAGGCATTGATCATCGTAACAAGGCCACATATTATCATCTCAGGTTATACCTGCCAACTGGATTGCATGTTATGTTCCTTCGGCATCGCCAACTTCAACTACGCTCTCAATTTATAAATTTGTGATTCGTATTATCCAAAACGACATCTTCTGCCCTCAAAAATAAAATAAAACGTAATTATGATTATAAAGATAAAAGCAAAAAAGAAAAAGAAGACATGGATGGAGAAAGTAAGAAGGCCAAAGAAATAAAGGACAGTCCCCCAGTTTTCTACTTCTCCTTTGATATCAGATCTGCATCTAATAAACCCATTTACTGTGATAACAATAATTTAAAACTCCTATTTACCCTTACATAATCCACTTCGTTGCCCGAAACATCATCTTTATCCATTAAGGGTATTTCAGTCAATTTACAATGATATTCGGACCTTGTTGCAATAGCGAACCGTGATCTGAAATATGACACGACCGAACCGAACCGAACATGTAACGAGAATCTGATCCTGAAACTCACTACTCTTCTTCCTCCTTTCCCATCTTTCTCCTTCGTCCTTCTCTGCTGCGAGTCTATAATTATACGGCAAAACTTGCAGACTCACCGAGTCAGTTCGTCTCCATTGTTGAAACTCGTAGAGAGCTCCACTCAACTCAGTCACGGAGCTCATTGGAGAATCCTAGTTAGGCGCTTGCATTTCCTTCTTCTTCCATTTCCAGATCCGAAGTGTCACAGAGTCACGGCTTGAACCAACTCGGGAATGGCTTCTTCGGAAGCTGATTCCCGTCTGAGTCTGGTGGTTGCACCAGCGCTTGACAAAATTATCAAAAATGCTTCCTGGCGAAAGCATTCAAAATTAGCTCATGAATGCAAATCAGTTCTCGAAAGGCTCAGTTCTCCTCAGAAGCAGTCAGTGTCTGATCCAGCCTCCGAGTCCGAACCAGAGAATTCGGTTCTTGGTCCCCTTCATGATGGTGCTTTAGAGTATTCTCTTGCAGAGTCTGAGTCAATCCTCAGCCCTCTGATCAATGCTGCAAATTCTGGTTTTTTGAAGATCGCTGATCCTGCTGTTGATTGCATCCAGAAATTGATCGCCTATGGCTACCTACGCGGCGAGGCAGACCAAGTAGGTTGCGGCCCTGAGGCTAAGCTTTTGGCGAATTTGATTGAATCAGTGTGTAAATGCCGTGATTTGGCAGATGAAGGGATGGAGTTGTTGGTTCTGAAGACGCTTTTATCTGCAGTAACGTCGATATCCTTGAGAATTCATGGTGATTGCTTGCTCTTAATTGTGAAGACATGTTATGACATTTATCTGGATAGTAAAAATGTGGTTAATCAGACAACGGCGAAGGCGTCATTGATTCAAATGTCAGTCATAGTGTTTCGGAGAATGGAAGCGGATTCTTCCACAGTCCCAATTCAGCCAATTGTAGTGGCTGAATTGATGGATCCTGCTGAAAAATCTGATGTGGATAACTCAATGACAGTGTTCGTGCAAGGTTTTATCACGAAAATTATGCAGGATATTGATGGGGTGTTGAACCCGGTGACGCCTAGTAAGGTTTCGTTAGGTGGACATGATGGTGCTTTTGAGACCACTACAGTGGAGACCACGAACCCCACTGATTTGTTGGATTCCTCGGACAAGGACATGTTGGATGCAAAATATTGGGAAATCAGTATGTATAAGTCCGCCTTGGAGGGAAGGAAAGGTGAGTTAATTGATGGGGAGATGGAGAAAGATGATGATTTGGAAATTCAGATTGGAAACAAGTTAAGGAGGGATGCCTTTTTAGTGTTTAGAGCATTATGTAAATTATCTATGAAGACTCCCCCTAAGGAAGCATCATCTGATCCTCAGCTTATGAAGGGGAAGATCGTGGCATTGGAGTTATTGAAGATTTTGCTGGAGAATGCTGGAGCTGTCTTCAGAACCAGTGAAAGGTACTTTTATCTTGATCTTGTGAGTCATCTTGCTAATTGTTTATTTTCCTCTTATAACTGAACCTTTTAATGGTTACATTTGCTTTTGATGAAGCAGGTTTTTAGGCGCCATCAAGCAGTACTTGTGTTTGTCATTATTGAAGAATAGTTCTTCAAATCTTATGATTGTTTTTCAGCTATCTTGCTCCATTTTCATCAGTCTAGTATCAAGATTTAGAGCTGGATTGAAAGCAGAGATTGGAGTTTTTTTCCCTATGATTGTTCTCAGGGTTCTGGAAAATGTAGCTCAACCTAATTTCCAGCAAAAGATGATAGTGCTTCGTTTTCTAGACAAGCTCTCTCTCGATTCCCAGATATTAGTGGACATATTTTTAAACTATGATTGTGATGTCAATTCATCAAATATATTTGAGAGGTATGCAATGCCATATTTTATGTTAGCTTAAATAATAAAATTTAGTCCCTATAGTTTTCATGAAGTTTGAATTTGTTGTTCCTAGTTCCAATTGCAGTGATGTTAGTACTCTAGTTTTGAAGTGGAACTGTTTAGTTACTACCTTGATGGTTGTTACTCACCTTTGACAGATTGTGCCCAGTTGATGATGTTGCGTCATAATGTCCTAGCTATATATCTACATATGCTATCATTGACCTGTTGCCATGCCATTACCACATCATCGCATGGTGCAGTAGCATAAAAATTTTGCCATGTCAGCACGTATGATGATGACTATCTAGGAGGGGACAAAATTTTTACAAATTTAAAACCAGAGGGACAACATTGCTTTAGGGGTCTAAATTGAAACTTCTCAAAAATTTGAGGGACCAAAATTGTATTTAACCATTTTATTTAATGTACTTTATGAATAATGTTTTTGTAGTTGCATTAGCATAAGATGGACCTCCAGTTTAGTAGCAAGTCATGTCTTTGGTCTCTTTTGAATCTTTTGATACCGTACTCCTGTTGGTCTGAGGTTGGTTATCTTGTCTCATTTTTCGTATCCTCCTAGGATGGTCAATGGACTTCTTAAAACTGCCCAAGGTGTCCCACCTGGTGTAACGACCTCACTTTTGCCACCCCAAGAGGAAACATTAAAACTTGAAGCTATGAAATGCTTGGTTGCTGTTTTAAAATCAATGGGAGATTGGGTGAATAAACAATTGCGCATTCCAGATCCTCATTCAACCAAGAAAATTGAGGCAGCTGATGACAGCCATGAAGCTGGAGGTCTTCCCATTGCAAATGGTAATGGTGAAGAGCCTGTTGAAGGATCGGACACTCATTCTGAAGTTTCCAACGAGGCATCTGATGTTTCGACAATTGAGCAGCGCCGGGCTTACAAACTGGAACTTCAGGTGAGCATATGCATATAGTTTTGAGAAGTATGTCTCCGTTCTCACTTCAGCTGTTCATCATCTATGAAGTTAATGCTACATTTCTGGCAGGAAGGAATTTCACTTTTTAATAGGAAGCCTAAAAAGGGAATCGAATTCCTCATCAATGCTAACAAGTTAGGCAATTCACCAGAGGATATAGCTGCTTTTCTCAAAGATGCATCTGGGTTGAACAAGACTTTAATCGGTGATTATCTGGGGGAAAGGGAAGAGTTATCCTTGAAAGTAATGCATGCCTATGTGGATTCTTTTGACTTTCAAGGTTTGGAGTTTGATGAGGCAATTAGGGTCTTTCTTAAAGGCTTTAGGCTACCTGGTGAAGCACAGAAAATTGATCGAATCATGGAAAAATTTGCTGAACGTTATTGCAAATGTAATCCAAAGGCCTTTTCTAGTGCTGACACAGCATATGTCCTTGCTTATTCTGTGATAATGCTGAATACAGATGCTCACAATCCTATGGTGAAGAACAAGGTGTGCTCAGATAATCCTCTGAATTGTTTTGCATATGTATTATGATAGAAATGGTAAAAATATTGTCTTGTGTTGTTATCCATTGTATTATGCAGATGTCTGCTGATGATTTTGTAAGAAACAATCGTGGTATAGATGACGGAAAAGATTTACCAGAGGAATACATGAGGTCCTTGTTTGAAAGAATATCTAGAAGTGAGATTAAAATGAAAGACGATAAATTGGCTCCTCAGCAAATACAGTCTGTGAATTCTAACAGGCTTTTAGGCTTGGATGGTATCTTGAATATTGTGATCCGTAAACGCGGGGAAGACAATATGGAGACAAGTGATGATCTTATCAAACATATGCAAGAACAATTCAAAGAAAAAGCTCGCAAAACTGAGTAAGTTTCTGTATCTTTTTATGGTCCAGAAGAGATTCTTTAGTTTCCAATCTATTCACTGGGGTCACAAACATAAGTAAACTCGTTTTATTTTTGGCATGTAGAACTTCTGTTGCCACTGTTCATCACACATGGCTGTTTATTGATAGGTCCTACCACTTTTACTAGTATTCATCTGTTACTTTATATGGTTAATTTCTCTTTGAAGGATGTGATATGAATCTGAGACATGCACAGTAATTTTTTCTTAAATTTTCCCCATTTAACTTTTATGCAAAATATATTTATTCTGTGGGATTTTGAAAATTGTTTATTGCTGTTTCATAATTTGAAAAATATGAGAGTTGGAAGTTTCTAAGTTTCTTCTTTATGTATTTGCTTGTGATCTGTAGGTCAGTTTATTATGCAGCAACAGATGTGGTAATTCTTAAATTCATGATTGAAGTATGTTGGGCACCAATGTTAGCTGCCTTTAGCGTTCCACTTGATCAAAGTGACGATGAAGTTGTAATAGCTCTGTGTCTTGAGGGCATCCGCTATGCCATTCATGTTACTTCTGTAATGTCCATGAAGACTCATAGAGATGCTTTTGTGACTACATTAGCTAAATTTACCTCACTGCATTCACCTGCTGATATAAAGCAGAAAAATATATTTGCGATAAAGGTTGGTAAAATTTTAACTTCTCTTTTAGATGGCATTTATACAATATAAATTAGCTGGAGTCATTGTTAATTTAGATATGCTCAATGTGTTTGATAATACTTCCTACTCTCGTATTTGGTGTCCCCTTCCAAAATGCACAATGGTTCAAGTGTATTTATCTTTTCCTATAAAACTTTTATGATGTAAGTGTTTACTATTTTTTCCTAAATGCATACAAGTTTGACTGTTTTGTCCTGTTCATTATTGGCCTTGATGGAAAGAGTACGTGATTGGATGCCAATAAATTAATAACTTGTACAAAATGATCTTGGGGTATAAATTTAAATGAAGGGGAAAAAGGAATAAAATATGACTTGTTCAGTATAACTCATTAACTTTTGTGCTTTGCCACTAAAATCAGGGAGGAGTGTGGTCCCACGCTTTTTTTATTCTTTTTTTATCTCTCTAGTCTATGTACTGCTATCTGATGGAATGAGTTCCTTCTCTCTGGCATCCTTTATAAATGTATGGTTGAGCAAATCTTTATGCTTTAGCATTAAAAGTGAGGAAAATTTCAAAATTGGTTAGATTAATTTTATATTACGTTCAATTCCTGACTCTCCCTTCTTTATGTTTGATTTTATTTTATACTTAGTTGCAATTGTTGAGAAGTGCATTCTTTATAGGGCAGTGATTTTTCTAATCCATGTGTTGGCCTACACGCTAGCACCATTTTCAATGGGTGTGCTTTCTTTATGATTGATCGGTTAATATAATGGTAACTACGATGAGTAAATCACATTTAGGATTATATTGAGCTTTCACAACTTCAAGGAATTGTTATAAGATAAATTTGCAACATTTAAATAATGTGGCATGGCCAGGTCTTGCTGTTTGATGTATTTGTGCTTCACTATACTTTAAGATACTAGATTATTTTATTAGTTTTGAGGAACTGATTCATTAGGAATTTTGTTTGCAAAGAAAAAAGGGCTAGTTAAGTTATGATAATAATACTGCTAGTTGTTCATGTTATGAGTTTTTATTTACTAAAATAGAGGGTACATGAGAATCAATCATATTGATTTGAGTAAGGGTAATAGTTATAAACCTTTTCTTCTTGCAGAGACGGACTTTATTTTACCTGTAATGTTGGAAACTTAGAAATTGTACCTATATGAAAAGAAATTATGTGTTAATGCACAATTTTTAGAACCTTTTTGTAAGGAAGTTTTCTTTTGGTTGCTGAAAGATTTGCACAAAAACAGTGCAGAGACTCCCAACAGCCAGTTCTCATGGACTGGACTTTTCTCACAATGCAAACAATAACAAGTAGCACAAGTTTTGTTGCAAAATATGGCAATTGACTCCTAATGCAACATTCTCTGCAAATTCATTCCAACCCCCCACCCAAAAAAAAAAAAAGAAAAAAGGAGTCACCTGAAGAAAATGGAAAATAAAGGTGGCATTCATCCCCTTTTATGGTATTGAGGTCTCATGCCCTAAAGAATTTTTACATGTGATAGTTATCAAAGCAATGTTCCCATCCTTTCTGAAACCATTTTGAGGAACAACATCATAGGTCCTCAAGCATTTTACCTTTTTAAGTTAGTTGTCATGTAATATTGGTATTTAAAGCAAATGGTGATTTATCATGAACATGACATTGGATTTGCATAGGCAATAGTCACTATTGCTGATGAGGATGGGAATTACTTACAAGAGGCTTGGGAGCATATCTTGACATGTGTTTCCCGGTTTGAGCATTTACATCTTCTTGGAGAGGGGGCTCCGCCAGATGCCACATTCTTTGCTTTTCCTCAGAATGATTCAGATAACACTAAGCAAGCAAAGTCAACCATTCTTCCTGTTTTGAAGAAGAAGGGACCTGGAAGGATGCAGTATGCAGCTTCCACTGTTATGCGGGGTACATATGATAGTGCTGGTATTGGCAGTAATGCTGCTGGGGCAGTCACATCTGAACAGGTGAACAATCTAGTTTCTAATTTGAATATGTTGGAACAAGTTGGAAGCTCAGAAATGAGTCGCATATTCACTCGGAGTCAGAAGTTAAACAGTGAGGCCATAATAGATTTTGTTAAGGCTCTATGCAAGGTCTCTATGGAGGAACTGAGATCTCCATCTGATCCACGAGTTTTCAGCCTTACGAAGATAGTTGAGATTGCGTATGTATTATCCTACTACTATTTAATGCATGCTCCCTCCTGGCCCTCTCCATCTTTTGTTTTATTTTTTATTTCCTATTGGGGGAATGTGGTTGGGGGCTGTTATCACTAAGTTTGGGATTCTGATCTTTGTGGGCAATAGCAATTTGGTCACTTATTTATAGTATTTTGCAATTTGCTACCCTAATCTTTTCTAAGATAACACCTTGGTCCATTTTAGTGTTAGGTTGAAGTTTTCTAGCAGTACATCTGTTAGTAAAACACCCTTCTAAATTTCAAAAGTCAATGTTTTAAGAATATTACATGAAGGCTTTGGTATATGTTTTTGTGTTTCATTATTTGATGTTTATATGGTGCTATTCAAGATTATATTTGACATAATTTTATTTTTTTTGGGTGTAACAACAGGCACTATAATATGAACCGCATCAGGCTTGTGTGGTCTAGCATCTGGCATGTTCTCTCTGATTTCTTTGTAACCATTGGATGTTCTGAAAACCTTTCAATTGCAATTTTTGCAATGGATTCCTTACGCCAGTTGTCAATGAAATTTCTAGAGCGGGAAGAGTTGGCTAATTATAATTTTCAAAATGAATTTATGAAGCCTTTTGTCATTGTTATGCGAAGGAGTAGTGCTATTGAAATTAGAGAATTAATTATCAGATGTGTCTCTCAAATGGTTTTGTCTCGTGTCAACAATGTAAAATCAGGATGGAAGAGCATGTTCATGGTAAAGTTTATCAATCTCTGTTTTCTATATAGGGGTTCAATTTACACAGACTAGTTCTTTTACTTATTTCTTGTGGATTCGGTTTCAGGTATTCACAACAGCAGCTTATGATGATCACAAAAATATTGTTCTCTTGGCTTTTGAAATAATGGAGAAGATTATTCGAGATTACTTTCCATACATCACTGAGACTGAAACCACCACCTTTACAGATTGTGTGAATTGTCTAATTGCATTCACCAATAGTAGATTTAACAAGGAGATTAGCCTGAATGCCATTGCTTTTCTTCGGTTCTGTGCAACAAAACTAGCAGAAGGAGATCTTGGCTCCTCTTCAAGGAGTAAGGACAAGGAAACTTCTGGAAAGGTTTCCTCACTTTCCCCTCGAACAGGAAAAGATGGGAAACAAGATAACGGAGAGGTCACTGATAAGGATGATCATCTCTATTTCTGGTTCCCGTTATTGGCTGGTGAGGACACTACATTATGTTTATCTTGACATAAATCAGAGAAAAAAAAAACTTTGCGTATGTTTCTTAACTTGGGAAAGTGGTCATTACTTCATTCTATCATTTGGTTTGAAATTTCAAGCAGCTTGGTATGATAAAAGCATATTTATCACTGGTTCATTTTTTTCAGGTTTGTCTGAACTGAGCTTTGACCCAAGGCCTGAGATAAGGAAGAGTGCCCTGCAAGTGTTGTTTGAAACTTTACGAAACCATGGCCACCTCTTTTCCCTACCATTGTGGGACAGAGTGTTTGAGTCGGTGCTATTTCCATTATTTGATTATGTGCGTCATGCAATTGATCCTTCAGGGAGTAGCTCACCTGGGAATGAAGTAGAGGCTGGGGTTGAACTTGACCAAGATGCATGGCTTTATGAGACATGCACATTGGCCCTCCAATTGGTGGTAGATCTTTTTGTCAAATTTTATGACACTGTAAATCCACTTTTGAGGAAGGTGCTGATGCTTCTGGTAAGCTTTATAAGGCGCCCTCATCAAAGCCTTGCTGGCATTGGTATTGCTGCATTTGTCCGTTTAATGAGTAATGCTGGAGAGCTGTTTTCTGAAGACAAGTGGTTGGAAGTGGTTACGTCACTAAAAGAAGCAGCAAATGCGACACTTCCTGATTTTTCATTCCTTGTCAGTGTAGACTTTTCAATTAGAAATCATGAACACGCTTCAACTGCAGAAGATAACGGAGAACTTGTTAAGCCTGGCTTGCCTGCTGATAATTTAGAGAGTTCAAGGAATCGTCACCTATATGGATATTTATCAAATGCAAAATGCCGAGCTGCTGTTCAACTTTTATTGATTCAGGTAGATTCTTTTTTCTGTTCAATCACTATTTATAATGCTAAATAGAAAGCTATAAAAAGGAAGAATCATAAAATATGCTTTGGTTAATATGTTGACTGAAGTTTTATCATGATTTTATATCATTGTATTGACATGCTGCATTAGCTTCAATAGAGTTAACTGTATGTTAATATATTGAGGAAATGTTCTTTCTTGTCCAGAACTTCATTTCATTGTATATATGAATGTGCACGCAAAGTTTGATCATGCATGGCAGCAACTGTTTTTTGCCCTTTCCAATAAATGGATGTGAACTTTCTGACATTGACAGGCGGTGATGGAGATCTACAACATGTACCGAAGTCACCTCTCGGCCAAAAACATGCTAGTCCTGTTTGATGCATTGCATGATGTGGCATTACATGCTCACAGTATTAACAGCGATACCGTTCTACGTTCAAAGCTGCAAGAGTTTGGCTCCATGCAAGATCCTCCACTCTTACGCCTTGAGAATGAGTCCTACCAAATGTGCCTCACATTCTTACAGAGTCTTGTAGAGGACGGGCTTTCTGGTTATGAGGAGGCTGAGGTTGAAACACATCTTATCCGGTTTTGTCAGGAGGTATTGGAATTTTACGTTGAAATTGCAGGTTGTGGACGTATATATGAATCTTCTTTGGGTACACAGCCACATTGGTCAGTTCCTTTAGGCTCTGGGAAACGAAGAGAATTAGCTGCACGCGCACCTCTTGTTGTGGCTATTCTTCAGGCTATTTGTAATTTGGGAGATATTTCTTTTCAGAAGAACCTGGCTCATTTTTTCCCTCTTCTTTCAAGCTTGATTAGTTGCGAGCATGGGTCAATTGAAGTTCAGGTAGCTCTCAGTGATATGCTTAGTTTATCAGTTGGTCCTGTTCTGCTACGGTCGTGTTAATCTCGGGTAAGATTGACCCTCATTGGAGATATAGGATAATTTGTCCATTTTGTTTATATACTTTTTCTCTTCCTCCTTCGCATTGGCTTACTTGTCAGAAATTTAGTTCGATAGTTTATGAAAAAGTTAGTGGTTTTCTATTGCTATGGGCTGTACCTTCCGAATCTTCTGTGTTTAGGATCCTAGAATTTCTGATCAGAATTTTACATATTTTCTCTAGAGGCTTAATGCTTTTTATGCTTACTTTTTCCCTTTTTTTTTTTAATTAAAATGATATTTTTATCATTAGTCTTCCTGTATAAAGTTTCTTACTAGGTAGAGACCTGTATATTTGGCGATTAATTTGCTAAGCAGTAAGCACTGGCGTCAAACATGAATGCTATTGCTTAAAACTGTAATTTTTCGAGGATTTTATTATGCTGTGTGTGGGACTGGTAAGATTTCTCATCCTATATATTTCTATATTCCCAGTACAAAGATATGTGTTCCTTGCTCTTATAGACTGTTAAGAATAAAGATATGTACATGCTTCAAATTCAAACCATTTTGATTCACTCGGTAATCATTCGGCAGATACTAATCTGATTGGAAAGGGGAATACTCCTGAATGAAAAGACAATGAACTCCTTGTTTAAAAAATTCTAAGTTAAAAAAATATTGCAGTGTCAAGAATTGAATTTCTTTTAGGAAAATGAAATATATTTTCTCTTTATTTTTTGGTAAGAAAATAATAATAGTCTTTCATTACATAAAAATTTGAAAATAAACTAGACTGTCTCAAAACTAAAGAGATGGTTCCACTTTGGAGATAAAAAGAAAATGATAATGAAGAGATGGTTTACATTAATTACATTTTACATTAATCTCATTTTTTTTACCCATGTGTCCAGGGTTCTCCTCACTCCCAACCTAAGTTATTAAATGAGGAAATCTAAATTTTTCATTGCTAAACAAAGGCCCAAAAGTTAGGATCATAATTGTGTTTTTTTAATTGATTTCTAATTGATTTAATTTAATATAATTGAGAAGCTGAAAACATGTCAAAATTAAAATCTTGGAAACAAACCTCTACTAAAAAAAATAAAAGAAAAACTATATGAAGTAGGTTTACACAAAATAAGGGTATTCATAGCATAAACTCACTAAAAAATAACAGTCTACATATACCTCAATTAGTCAAACAATTTGATATGATTGAAGGTAGGGTATTCAGATTAAAATGAAGGGATTCTCTCATGCCTCAAACTAAGAAGCAAAAAAACGTGTATAAACATGCGTTACTCTGTAGAGTTGTTAGATTAGATTCGATGATTAGCAGATGAAGCTGGAAACGTTAACTAGCATAAAAAGGGGGCGGGCCTACTTCTGCATCCTTCATATTAATTATTGCCTTAGATTATTAACAAGTGATTCCATTTCATCATTCATATCAAAATTTCAAGAACCACGAGACAGGGAGAGAACCTGTGAGAGACGACGGGGTCAAGAAAATCACAGTTTACGATGATATCATGCATGAAGAACGCCAACGGTATGGTGCTACGTTTTCTGGGAGGAAGGTCTTCAAGATCGAAAAGGATCTGGGCAAGTTCAAGGTGGTGAAAGGGCAATGGCAGATAATTTCAGGAACCAGCACCACGGGATGGTGAAAGGGAGAGAACCTGTGAGAGAAGACAGGGTCAACAGAGAAGAGGAGCCAGACATCAGCCAAAGCCAAGAAAACCATGTGAGGAGGGCAAGAATCTGCAGGTACTTGGTCAAGGTCAGTGGTTTATGATGATATCATGCTTAAAGAACGGTATGATCATGGTGAGTGGGGCTAGGGTTTCTTACAAAGACATGCTCATGGGAGCTGGGAAGGGCTTTAAGATCCAAAGTGCTGATGGTAAAAAGATGGATCATGAGGCTGCGTACGAGGAGGAAAAACTATCAGATAGTAAGATGGTTGAAACGGTTGGCGCAAAAGCTGGATCATCAAGCTCCTTATTGGAAAGAGAGTGGATTTCCAGTTGTTTGAGGAAAAACTATGGAGACTGTGGTCGATTAGGGGAGATTTGACGCTCATATATGTGGGTAATCGCTTCTATGTGGTCAAGTTTAGTGCAGAGGAAGATTATGATTTGTTTCTCAATGGTTGACCTTGGTTAATTATGTATCAGTGAGGCCTTGGCACCCAGACTTGGATCCTCTAACTAGTTCTATATATCGACTCCATTGCAGCTTGGGTGAGGACAACATTATGATGATCATGGACAGCGCGTTTTCACTGTTCTGGAGATCCTCATAGGCAAAACACTCAAGGTGGATTCAATTAGATTTAACTAAACCACTAGTGCCACGGATCACTGTTGATGGAAGAGTAATATATGTTGATGCTCTTCGTCCAATCTGCTTTTGTTGTGGAAAATATGGACATCTTCAGGGAGGCTGCCAAGAAAAACCATCAGCAGAGAAGAATAGACAAACAAAGAGGATGAGGAATGACAAAGGGAAGGAACTGCTAGGGTTTAGGGAGATTTCTTGGAGTGGAAGGAACAGCTGTGGAGGAGACTTTCTCAACTTATGAAGCTGCAATGGGAGGTCATCAGAGTGAACATGTCACAGGGGAAAGGAATGGCAAATTTTTCAGCATTTTTTTTTTTTTTTATAAATAAAAAGTTTGATTTGGTTGAAGATTGTTTGCTTTTCTTGTTAGTTCTCGGTGGAAATATATATGTTCCTTGCTTTGTAGTAGACTGGAAAGAATAAAGATGCCTAAATGCTTCAAAGTTCAAACCATGCTTGGAGGTCCCTTTTGATTTACTTGGTAATCATTTGCTAGATCTTGCTGGTAAAAAAGGTGTGCAACCAAGGAGTTTTGCTAGTTAAACACTACTTGACTTCACAGTATTTTACTGCTCCAGTGCACGATTTGACAACATTTGAGTTTGAATTTGATTCACTGCACACTTTAAGTCTGAAATGCGTCTGAATGAACAACTTTTCTTAGAAAATTGCTCTTTATTTTCTATGGTTTTATGTGGATCAGAGCTATGGCTTTCCAGTTGAGTTTTTTCAATTGGGCCTACTTTTTTAGATTAGACGTTGGAAAGTAGACCCACCAAAAGAGAAATCAGTCACAGCTGGTTAACCCCAAATTTTAAATACCTACTGGTTTGGTTTTTAGTGAACCTCTGTTCCATTGATATCTTCTTTATTTGGTGAATGGTAAAAGTTGGATATGTTTTTAACTTACATTTTTACACCTGACCTGAGAAATAGAGGCCATAGGTGCACTGAAACGATGAACGGCTAAAAGCTTGGTGAACATTTTGTCCATTTGATTAATGATTTCAATGATCAGAGATGAATCCACAATTCAAAGTATCCCACTTTAAAAATTTTCAGATTTCAGCAGAAGAGTAAAAATCCTTCAATTAATGATCAGAAACTATTTGAAAATGACGAAATATATAATGTTTTTATCTTTGAATTGAAGAAGTTAATGAATACAATATATGTATAAGTGTGTCCACTATATATACATATATGCATAATATTTTCAGTTCTCTATTTGTATCCCTCTTCCCCACTCTGCTATCAAACATATTCTAATTGGTCATGAAAAGATAAAAATTGTCTTATATTAATATTGTTGTTTTGGAGAACCTATATCTTTTTTTTATTTTTATTATTAGATAGATAAAGCAATTTTTTTTTTAAAAAAATAAAATAATAAGTGAGTTAAGTACTTAAGCTTACAAAAATCTTGTCAAATTTTAAGAATTAGAGAACGCTTATTACTTATATATTACTCATTAACAAAATTATTATAACATGGCAATGTACTTAAACTTGTGTCCTTGGAAGATGCAACTTCAGTTCTTGTAACTCCACGAATTTTCCTTGGCAATGAAGGAAAGTATTTAATTGAGGAACAATTAAGGAAATGAAAATTAACTCAAACGTAAATTTATCCCATCAAATTCGAAAGACTAATTTATTAATATTTTCATGTATATACACACACGTTAAATCATTAGTTAATATTATAATGAAATGTCAATTTAGAATCATAAAACTTATTAAGTTGCTTTGATAGGACAGTTAGGGACAAGAAATATATAAATATAAACGAACTAAATCTTCATCACAATCTACCAGTCTTATTAAAAAAAAAAATATGCAAGTTAATTAAACATGTTCCATTTATCATAGTTTTTATATCCCAAGTGGCTAAATATATCTTTCTTAAGTAATTACCTAAAGCAGATACGATATATTGTGGCACTTTGATCACTACTCAATAGTATATCTTAATTAAAAATATATAAAATATATATGATATGAATTGCAATGATTGTGTTTCCTTTGATCTCATTAATCTATTGAACTTCTAACATTCAAACCTTTCATATGGCAATTTTAAAGGTAAAAGAATTTTATTAAATAAAAAGAAAAACACTTTTTATTGATAACTTAAACAGAATGCTTAAAAGAATCGTAACTCATATTTCTAAGTTATCATTCTTTCAAGATTTTGTTTATTTTAATTAAAGACAATATCTTTTCTCATGGATAATTTATAGAATATCAAATACCAATGCTTCCATATAGCAGTGTTCTTTCATTATTAAACTTCTTATAATAATTTATCTAAGCCCCAGCAAAGTATAGATTAATTACTACGAAGCTTTTTAAATTTGAGATAGAAGTTTCGAAACTATAATTGCACATCCAAATATGTTGGAACTAAATATTTTAAAGATGGATAGATTTTTTTTTTTTCCCGAGTATATACATCTCCCTATATTTACTAGTTATAAATATATAGATGTGATAGGCAATGGTACCTATCTAATTAGATATAGCCACGAGAGGAGAAAACAATGCCTTTTTTGAAAAAAAAGTATACACATGAAACATACCCGCATGAGATCTTCTATTCTTTTTATTGTAAGTCGAACTTTTCTTTGTATAGCTAACTAGCTATTTAATATGTAAAAACATCCATTTTTTTGGTGCATGTGTATATATATAAGCATTGACCATTTCTTTCTTTTGATTCTGATTGTTAAAACTAGGATTAAAATAGATATATATCATTTTTTGATGGATCATATAACTATATGATTCAACAAAACAAAAAATTATATGATTTTAAAAAGTTCCATGATCACAATATTGGGCTCTTATAGGGTTCTTAATGTTTCTCCCACTATTGCATCTATATGATTATACATGCTATATGTAGATTATTTTGTTGTTCAATTCGAATTTTCAAATCGAGTTTTAAATTTTTCAAAATTAACATGAGGCCAAAAAAGGGGGATAAGTTATTCTTTTATATATTTTTTTTCTTAATAAGATTTGAGCACAAGAATTTTATTATGAAATATCTTGTTATGCTCAATAGTATTCTGAAAATTTTAAATTTATATTAGAGTTCTATTACATATCAATTTAATTTTTCACTTAATTTATGATGGCATTCATCGAATTTCTTGGATGAAATTCACTGTAATTGTCCAGATAAAATTTTGAAGATAAAGCTTTCATAATAAATTATTTTAATTAGACTATAACCTGCACTTATAGCTGATCTAAAGGGAAAGATAATCAGCCTTAAAGTTGTGCTTTCTTTTTTGGTTTTGTTTTTTTTTTTTTGGTTTATATGAATTTATGAACTGCTCATAATAAATTAATGTTGTTACCCCAACAATAAATACGACCTTCCCATAATTGAGATTCTGAGAACTGAAAGAAATCAGAGCATTGAAATTAAGCAGACGATCGACACTAAGGAGCAATAGGCACTAATGAAATGGAATCAAAATCGTTGACATTATGAGAACCAATGCCAATGGTTTCTAAAGCTTGATGTTGGAGAAGTTAACAGCTGCAGGTGCATAGATCAATAATTAAAAAAGTTCCAATAAAATCAATCACAATCCATGATCACATGGCAACTTCAGTTTGGTCGGCCGTTTAGCCTTTAAAATAGTCCAAATGCTCAGTGGAATTTGCATTAATTAAATAACGTTAAGTTTGAAAGCATTGGCTTTATTGGGGTTCCAATAGAGGACAAGTGATGCGTGCAACATTAATCTCAACCCACTTAATTAAGAGTCAAAAGCGGCTTCAGAAATAGTGAGAACATGCATCATCGTGCTTGTTTCAAAGCAATATAGGTGCCCTTCACATGGATTTGATACTTAAAAATAAGGTCTCTTTCGAAGTGGTCCACACTCTTTTGGATTAACTTTACTACTAGTTTTTTAATTAGACTTAGATAGTGGGTTTTCATTTGTTCAATATAAATAGTTTATCTCCAATTAGTTCTTATGAGTTTGTTTTAGCTTAACTAATTTTTTCAAATTCATTAAATTCTAAGAATGTAGTTATATTAAAATTTAGTAAAAAGAGTTTTATCACTTTTATACTCTTGTGTAACTTTAATCTAAATTAATTTACCCTCAATATAATATTAAATATTAGATGGTTATAAAAAAAAGAAATAATATATTAAGATAATTATGCAACTTATTATATAGCTCTACTATGGTCTTCCAACACTACAGTTTTTTCTATTTCCACATTCATTCCTTTCTTCTTCTCTCTAAAAGGGATCATTATGTCTTTCTTGAGCATTTAATTAGTATCATTCAACAATAAAGTTAAATACTATTTTCATTCTTAATACTTATAATTCTAATTAATTTTGTTTTTTAAATTTGAAGTTTTTTAGTTTCATTCTTCACGCCTAAAATTTCCTCTCAAGATTTAAGTGTAGGAACAAAAATAGTACTTTAACTCTTTTATTCTATTATAATTGAGAACTTGAAATTTCAATAAATGAACTAAACATTGTTTGAACTTAATTAAGGTCAATAAAAGAGAAAAAAATAAATTATATAATAGAATTTAAGATTAAAAAAATTGAAATTTAATTAGAATTTACTTAAACTCTATATTTGTAGTTATAATTAAATTTTACAGAGAATTCAGTATATACTAGTTCCCTAAAGCTGGCTTGGTTCAGCTTTACATACTTTTATTTTATTGTATATGCCTTATACTGATCTTTATAGTTTCCTACAAATGTTTCAACTGCATCTGCATGCATTTAACTTGAAAGCTGTTCATTGGTGTAGAAGCCTACGAAAAAGCTGGGAATTGCTTCAGGTTAAATGAAATTAATGGGAACTCAGTGAACAAGTCATGAATAAACTCTGTGAAATGGGATATACTGTAACTATTTCATATACCTAATCCTCAATATTAATATTAGAAAGACATGGAATTGAACATAATAAAATAGAGATGGTGAGTTCTTTTCTTTTTCAATATTATTATATAAATTTTAGTGGTCCACACATATTGAAGTTACCTGGCTGTGCTGAACCAATAGACATATTTTATTTGTCATGCTTTGCAGATATATATAATATAGTTATATGTCGTAGTCAATTCATATATAGCACGAAAATGCTAGCCACTTTCATCCGTCACCATTTTTTTTTACCTAATCAATTATCAATGTCAATCAAATTTCACAGCTACATACTCAAGAAGAAAGTGATGGCTTAATAAAAATAAGCTAATTGAGTTCTGTTTTGAATTTGAAATCATAGAAGCAAAAAGAAAAAGGAAAGTCTTTTAGCTGAAAAAATAATGAATGGATACACATATTTATGACATAAATGTATATTTCAATTCTTGTAAGTAAAAGTGGTGTCAATTATTTGCTTTGAGATGAGAAGCGGGAAGGGTTAATTGTACAATTAATGTACACGAATATTGGTGAAGAAGAAACATGGATTTCAGAACATAGCCAGGAAGAACTGGGGACCAATTGAAGGTATCGTTGACTGCCAATTCGAAAGCGATGCCTTCTCTGTTCTGTTGTATATTTTATTTAGCTGTTTTTGTTTGTTTCTCAAGAAATTAAGAGAAAACAATTATTTTCTTCACTATTGGTAAAGTTGGTTGTTCTCAACTTGTCTGCTGATGCTCTCTGCTATTGAGAGAGAGAGAAAAAGAGAGAGAGATTAGTAATGTGTGATGGACGAAAAGTAACATGAATCGGAGAAGAAGACGGCCGGTACTTACGGGGAGAAGAAGACTTAATTAATTATTTGGATTCTTTATCTCTGTATATCAACCAATCACCAAACCCTAGCTATATATATATATATATATATATACACACATTTCTGTACAATTTGTTAATTAATTTATTAATATTATTCTCTTCTTATCTCTTTCTCTCTATCTGTCGAGCTGTTGAACTGGATAATATAAAGACAAAGGCTACAACCACGTCGATCAAGAATCATGTACGTTTATATTCTTTTTTGTTTTTGTTACTTGGCTATGATTTTGAATTCCAACACAAACACAACTTATGAGTCTACAAATAACCACACACACACGGACAACACATATTCTTAATTTTGTTTTCCCACGGTATTTTTTTATTGAAAATAATCCTACTTAAAGTATTGGTGTGTATTAAATGTGAGCCTCCCTCTTAATAAGAATTCAAACCTTAAATTGTCATATTATGAGAGATTAATTTTTTCGTTTGACTTTATTTATGAGCATTCTTATTCTACATATACTTTTTTGCGAGTTCAAACTTTGAACGTTATAGAGTCAAGAGTTTGAGTCTGTAAAAAAACATATACTAAAAGGAGAAATAACCATGATCATTTCATTCATTGAATTAGATCAGTCTTATTTTCATTTCAATGTAAAGTAAAAATGTTCTAAGACTTCAAGCTTGACTCTTTGTAGTCTTAGCTTAAAAATTTAGCACAAAAATCATGATGCTCAATATATAGGTTCACCAAGGTGTTAGTTCTGTAGGGAAAAAAAAAAAAACAGTTGATTCCTAAAATGTTTAGGTAAAACCTTTTAAATTCGAAACCTTTAACGAACAAGTCATAAATCATTTACTGCTGCATGAGCATCATGTTTCTTTTATACGTTAACAAATTAATTTATCGATTTATAAAATTCCTTTTTTTTTTTTATAGGGAACTTCATATAAAATTAGAATGATATAATATCTCTATTGCCGAAAAAGGTTAGCATTAAGTATGACTTTGTATTATATTATTCACTAGTTCAGGACATTTCACTAATTAATTGAGAATTATAGATTTTTTTGAAGTGATTATGATCTCCAAAGACAAGTTGCAGCAGCAAGAATAAATGCTCTAGATTTCCAGATATACCAAATCTCTTAACATATATAACCTTCATATATTAATTAAACTCTTATTTGGATATATAATCTGAATTAAAATGTCAATCCTAGCTCTAGCTATGTGTGTGTATATATATATATATATATATATATATATACACATTAGCTTTGCAGCTTTGAACTTAGCTAGATCCTATCCACACTTACGTAATTAACGGCTAAAAGAATAGGACCACAAGATTACCCAAATCTCTTTCCCTCCTGATTTTTGATAGAGAGATAAATTCAAAACCTATTTTGGCCTCCCACCAAAATGGAATGACCTTTATCATACTTAGGACTCTCACCTAAAAAATACAATTGATTGAAAGAAGACAAGCAAAGGTTATATTATATGATATAATTGAATTAAATGAAAAAAATTATACATAGTTGTAGTGAAAAAATGTAACAAGCATATTATTATAGTGGATGTCACGTAGTTGTAATGTGTGTAAGAATTAGATTTAGAAAATTGCAAGTGAAAAACCCTAGCTAGCTATCACGGTGACTGTTGGGTCCTTAAAGGGCACTCGTGCTGGTTGCTGTAAGTGTCCGTGTCTGTGTCTCTGTCACCCACGCACCCTTCTGCTGCCTCTAATTACCACAAACAATAATACACAACCACAAATCATTCATTCATGCCCACACGCCTTGGTTGCCCATTCAACCTACACCACCTTAATGATCTTAGACCATGCTCTCGGTCAAATTTCTCTTTCTATTTGCTATTTATTATAATATTATTACTGTATATGTGATGTCACAAAAGGGTGGTCAAGGTGCATCTTGAGTTTTCAAGTCGGATAATAGCTTAAATTGAGAAGAAATTATATTGAATACAATGTGTTAGATGTCAAAAGTTGTACATTTGTTAGCAGTTTAAGTTGTTATTTTAGTGATAAACATTCTTAGTGCTTGTTTAGATTGATTATTTTTTTTGTTTTGTTTTGTTTTTTTTTTCATTTTTGACTAAAAATACTTTGGTGGAGAAAAAAGTGTAAACTCTCTACCTGCCTCTCTGCTCCCATCTCAAATTCCTCTTTGAAAATTTTGGTTCAATCACCATATCACCCTAGCTAATTGCCTATGCCCTCCCAAACACAAGATGCTAGCGGCCATCTCTCCCGTTCTATCAACCATTCTAAGAAGACCTCAAGTAAATTGGGTCAAGTAGGATACCTAGAGCCCCCCCAAAGATATATATACATTTTGAATTCTTGGCCCTTACACGGGATTGACCGCTAATTCATTAATTTGTCAATTGGTGGTATCCAAAGGCCAAGTTTCTTTCTTGCTTTGACCTAATTTTTGGATAACTACATCGATTTTACAAATAGAATATTGTTAAACAACTTCAATCATCAATATGTAGGGGTTCTATTCGTAAAGAAGACAAAAGTTTTAAATGGCAGATGCAAACATCAATATCACACATATACTTTAGTCAAAAATATTTGATTTTATAGGACACCTTCCAAGCCTAGTAACTGCATATACATTAATGCTTAATTTTTTTTATTTTTTTTATCAATACATATGAATGTAGTTAAATTTAAACTCTATAATTCTAATTGAGTTCATTGATGCATATTTATAAGTATAGAATTAGTCTTTCAATATCCATTGAAGATACTTTGGTGAAAAAAATATGGAAAAAAATCGTATCTGATTTGCAAGGAAAATAAAACAAATTGAATCTTTGCAATTGGCGTTGTCTAGTTGTTCATGATGGTAACATTGGAAAACAAAAATATAAATGAATATATGAAAAAAATGGAGTTAAAATAAAACAAAGATGTGTTTGATAGATAGAATGAGGTAATTAACAACATCATTTAGATTTGACAGTTACAGTTTGGTAGTACTGCCATAAAAGTAAGCCTATCATTTCTATCATTTTTGTGCAGCAAGGGCATGCATATATGTAAAATAACTTATTCAATTATTACTTCTTTTTCGTTCTAACTCATGTTACTCTTTATTATTATTTTTCAAGAAGGACAATTATGTTTTGAAATATATTTTAAAAAATATCAATTATTCTATTGCTAACAAAAAGTACTTAATTATTTATTTGAATAACTTGAGAATATATTATAGATATACACACAGAAGAATTTTACTTTATTAACAAAGATCAAATTCAAACGTAAGACATATGTATACAATACAATGGTTGGTCTCAGTTGAATGAATTCTTTGAATGTGTTCATGTTTTGACAACAACATTTATTATCAAATAAAAAAATGCCCAATTCATTTGTCACTCTCCCTTCCATTTAAACGTCAAAAACAAGAGCAAATTGATTTAGAATATTTTTTTATTTCTTAATTCTAATATCAGTTTCTCTAAATTAAAAGTATTTTGTTGGTAAGTTAACTTGATTTCGATTAAAGTCGAATGATTTTTTTTTTTTTAAATTACGTTAGATTTACAAGAATAAAAAAAAAAAGTTTATCGAAAATAATTTTCTGATACCTAAATCAGTATCAAGAGTTTAAGTAAAAACACATTTGGTATCATATAGTTGAATTTGTGCTTCTTCTCTTTTCCTTGTAACAAGGTAAGAAAAAGGAAGTCGGCAAGAAGGGAAGAGAAGTAGAAGAAGAACAAAGTCGTGAGTCTTAGAATTGAATTGAAAGCTATCAGACAGTGAAGTGACAGAAAAGACATTCCTATTACCTCATTCTGCTCGCATTCATTACCCAACCAACTTTTTCAACTTGAAAAGAAATTAAACAAGAAAGAGAAGAACTCAAATGCTAGTCTAAGAGGGTGTGTTTTTCGGTGTGTACTACACGTACGCATAATGCATGCACGAGCGCTGAGTTAATTGGGAGCTCATGTGAGATCATTAAACCGTGGGGACACATCCAACATACGTCTATATTCCATGCATAGTTCCATGTAATTATTTGGTAACTTACACATATTACATATTGATTAATCAAAATTTAAGATGAATAAGAATACAATTATAACAAATTTTTTTAATTAAATTTTAATATAATAATATATTTACGAGACTTAAATTGAACTCATCAAATTAAATTAGAATAATTTTCAATCAATGTGTTTTAAGGTATAGTTGCATGTCCTATTAATGTCAAAATCACTATGTAAGGCCATTAGTTATACATGTGGAATTTTTGGGACGTGAATAATGAATCAGGCTATTAGCAAGTTAAGATATATATAAGAATTAAAATAGAATCCACTTTCACTTTCACTTTCACTTTTGTTAACGGGTTAGGTGAACATTAATTTATATATTTGAATTCAAAGCCAATTTCTTGAAGTCAAGTCATTATAAATTTTGTTTATGAATTTTTAAATTTTATATTCCAGATTGCATAATGAAAAAGATATCAACTTTAAACTTGAGATAGGGAGACAATCATCGTTATCAGAATGTTTTTACTTGAATTAGAGTAAGATAAAGTATATGTATGGTAAATTTAACAAGAGGCAAGATAGAAATAATTTGAAGGTCTTAGAGAGTGCGTCATATTACAATGTCAAATTTTAAGTATTTAGATTCTAGATTAGTATTACAAAATTATAGAAAATTTGATAGTGATGTTAAATGATAGAAGCTAGATAGTTAAAACTAAGAAAAGCATAGTTATTTATGATTGCAAAAGTATTTACTAAAGTTAAGGAGAAATTTTATTGAACATTTACACGACCAGACATGTTCTATGGTAATAGAGATTAGGCTTTGGAAGGATAGTAAAAACAAGAAATTGAAGTATCAAAAATGAGAATGTTAAGATGGATGAATAATCACATCATAAATATCAAGATTTTAAATGATTACGAATGAGAAAAAATTGTCATAGTATCTGTCAAAGAGAAAATTAAAAAAAAAACCCGTTAAAACAATTTAGACATGTAAAGAAAGTTGTTAAAGGAACACTTGAAAATAGTTGATCAAATGATTTTTGTCCTATGAAAAAGTATAAATCATGATGATGTGGTGTGATCCATATGACTGACTTTACTAACTTGTTTTGTTGTTATTGTGGTGGTGGTCTTTAATTTTATTATCAATACACTACCTTTAATCATATCAAATAAGTTTGCTAGTTGAGGTATATATGAAACCTCTTATTAGACATGCCTGATATTAGAAGTTTTTAGTAGAGGTTTAATTTCAAGATTTTTATCCTTGATGTTTTCAATTAACTCAATTAAATCAATAAGAAGAGACTATTGCATTAATCTAAGGACAACGTACCACAAACTTTAGCGAAGACTTATAGTGCAGATACTTGTAAGTTACTTACTACAAGTAATTGTTTACGTTGAAATTCAAACTTAATGATTATCAATCATATTAATCCCTTTGCTAAATTCCTCATATAATACATAAATCTAACGTAGGAACCATCCCTTTAATTTTGAAACAGTCTAGTTGGTTTTTAAATTTTTATCTAAGGAAAAACTATTCTAATTTTGTTTTAGTATAACTTCAATTTTTTGTTTGTTTGTATTACAAGCATTTTTACACCGACAATCAAAAATTAATATCTATTTAAAATAAAAAATTATCAAAATATAATCACTTTTAACAAATATTTTATATATATTATTAAAAATTAATATTTTATTAACATATTTAAGAGTCTCTATTATGTATTAGTATTAATTATGCCATGCTATAACTTCAAATATAATCCTTCACAATAGAATTTTTCTTTATCTATTTTTTTTTTTTTTTGTCTTTTAAACGAGGAGTTTATCATAAAATAGCAACAAATAAGATGATCGAATTAAGAAATTGAGTTTAGGTTGATGATATCGATTAGATAAAGTCGAAGGAGAATGGGAAGAGAGACACGTAAAGCAATAATAAGCCACCATTGGACACACAAACTTAAAAACATCGAAACCACAGAGAGAGAGAGAGAGAACCGTTTGCTTGCATTCCTAAAAACAAGGGTCGCTCTTCTGACTCTCCTGACCCGAATTGTTGGGGTGGGCCCATTCCAATTTCCCATGACCCCACATGTTTCTCTCTCTCTCTCTCTATTTGTTTTTTTTTTTTTCTCAGGAAAACGCTTCTTCTCTTCCTGTTTATCAACACCGCAATTTACGATTTCTCGAAAGCATGCATTATTGTAACGCATCTACTACTAATTAATAGTGCAAAGATCTATGAAGTTAAGTCCCTTCCCATTTAATTAAACTTAAATATTTTAATCCGCTCCATTAGACTTCGTTTATTTATTTTTTTGTCCTCTAGCGCCATGGCCTGCAAAATCCAACAATGCAAGTCCAACTTTATGGAAAATTTTTGTATATTATTTTTCTCTTAATGCTATTGATAAATCAATATATAAAATTTAATTAATTGAGGTCCACTTGGACTCACTTTTATATGACTAAATAAATTATTAGTTTTTCTAGTTGCCGGCTACTTAGATATATGACTTATCAAAGAAACTCATAAACTTAAAAGATGAGGCTTATTATCCCAACTGTTTACTTATTTATTGATATCAAATTTTAAAATCCATTTCCTTTCAATTATATGTAAAAATTCCTTCCGTCGAATTTGTAATTTAATAAATATGACAGTGAATTGAAACATGCTATCAAAATAAGAGATGAGGGATCGACGCATTTTGGAGGGTGGATTCCCTTCATTATCACATAGGTTTTAAAAGATGAAGTTTTTACCCTTTACTATTTGGCCAAAAGATGACATGACGGCTTAAAAGCTTTTCTTTCTTTCTCAAGGTATTTTACACTTGAATACGAGACAACAAACAATAAATTCTTTTTCTACTATATATATATATAATTTCATAAGTAGTACTTAACGTGGTATTATATGTCGGATATTTGTTAAAAAAAAGAAAAAGAGATGTGTTTAATTAATTAAGACAACCTTAACAAATGATTAAAGAATTTAGTATATTCACTAATTAATAAGATATCCTAAATTTCAGCAATTTGATGTAAGAAGAAGAGAAAGTTCTGAAGCACGGGATTTGTCTGAAGTTTGAAGTATAAACCAATTTTGGGAAGTAGCAGAGGAAGCAATAATGACTGTTGAGTTTGAAGAAAAGGCCGAGAGAGCTCAGTTGAAACTGAAAGCCTGAAAGTGACGCAAAAGAGCTTAATGAACAACTAGCTAGACTAGGAAGTGAGGTTTTTGGTTATGGACCAACACATGGAGGACAAACTGTGTTCTTCTTTCTTTCTTTGCAGGCTTTTAGATAGAGACATTTACAAGGCTAGAGAGAGAAAGAGATGGCATGGTGTGGGGCCCTCCATTCTCCACTGGATAGGAATTAAAGGTGAAGAGAGAAAGAGAAGTGGGGCCCACAGCACCGCCCATGCGCACGCTGTCTTCTAACCAGAATCAAACCCATCCATCATCGATCCGATTCCTTGGACCTAACCCTAACCCAACAACACAGTAATACCCAAAACCAAAAAAAAAAAAAAATGTTAACAAGAGGAAAAGGGAATTAAAAAAAAAAAAAACTCCTTTTCTTATTAACCCAACACAAACAGCCCCCAAACTCGTTTTCTTCCCCTTTTTCCTAACCTTATTTCCTCCAAACCCTGAACCACCAAGTCTTCTATTCCTTCCTTTCATGGAAGCTTAGCTCGAGTTCAGATAGCAGAGAACAAATCAACCACAAACCATGCTCCTCCACGCATGAGAGATCACAAATAATGGCTAATTCAGCTCAAAATTTGGTGCGTTTCTCAAAAAGTCTCATTTTTTCTTCTCCTTTTCTGGTCAAGGTAAGTCAGCTAAGCTAAGCTACCCTCCATAGCCAGCTTCCCGAAACAATTAAACCCACAAAAGAAGCACTCTTCCTTTTCTTTTCTCTCCTAGCTACCAATTTCTCCACTCTTTTGCTGTGTGCTTGCTCTTCAAGTTCAAGTAAGTTGACTCTCTAGGGCTGTAAAGATCAAAAGGAAAAGAAATGGATCCAGTGGCCGCACAAGGTCGTCCTCTTCCACCTCCCTTTCTCAGTAGAGATCTTCATTTACACCCTCACCACCAATTCCAATCCCATCACAACAACTTGAACTCAGAAGATGAGCAGCAGAGTGGTAATGGCAGCTTAAACCGCGGCCAGAAACGAGATCGAGACGATCATCAAAACACCACCAACAACAGCGCCAGCGCCGCCGCGGACGGCAAAGAATTAGGCTCTAGCTCCAACAACACAGAAGGAGGTGAGATCGGTAGAAGACCTCGAGGTAGACCAGCTGGGTCAAAGAACAAGCCAAAGCCACCCATCATCATCACTAGGGACAGTGCCAATGCCCTCCGATCCCATGTCATGGAAATCGCCAACGGCTGTGATATCATGGAGAGCGTCTCCACCTTCGCACGGCGGAGGCAACGTGGGGTTTGCATTTTGAGCGGGACCGGCACCGTTACCAATGTCACTCTACGGCAGCCAGCGTCACCAGGTGCAGTTGTCACCTTACATGGAAGATTCGAGATTCTCTCCTTGTCAGGCTCCTTTCTGCCGCCACCGGCGCCGCCTGCGGCTTCGGGATTGGCGATATATTTGGCGGGTGGTCAAGGTCAGGTGGTTGGCGGCAGCGTGGTGGGCCCCTTGTTGGCGTCGGGTCCGGTGGTAATTATGGCGGCTTCTTTTGGTAATGCGGCGTACGAGAGGCTGCCCTTGGACGAGGAGGAGACACCGGCGGCGGCACCGGGGAGCGGAGGGTTAGGATCACCGGGGATTGTAGGTGGACAACAGCAGCAGCAGCAGCAGCAACAACAACTAATGCCAGATCCTAACAGTTCACTACTCCATGGAGTGCCTCAAAATCTTCTGAATCCATGCCAATTACCAGCTGAGGGTTACTGGGGTGGAAGTGCTCGCCCTCCTTTTTAACATATGTTTGAAATTTTCGTTTATCTGATCGTTTTCCTTCTTACTCACTCTTTTATTTTCTTCTTCTTTCTCTACCTTCTCTCTGTTCATTCTCCTTCTTCTATAAAACTTGGTAGTAGTTTTCGCTGAATTAAAGCCTTTGATCACGGTATTGATCAGTGTTGCAATTGAAGAAGGATGTAAAAATCATGAATTTTTGGTGGGGTTTGATTACTTCTCTAAATGTTTCCTTTTTTCTTTTTCTAGTTCAGTTGACAATTTTAGTAATTGCTTCAAGACGAAGAAGCATATCATCATATGCTTTCCCTCTCTCTTTCTTTGCAATTCTCTGGTGTATCTTTTCTGGTAATTCAGCTCCCTCTTGTGTAGATGAAGAAAAATAGAAGTAATGTATGTTTTTCTTTAAATTTTTCCTTCTTTTGCTTTTGGAGAACTTCTAGATTCAGATTCTAGTACATGATATCTAATATAACCCCACAAAAATCATAATATATGAACTTCTAAACTTTATCAATTCCAAGAAAAAGTCTTAAGACACAATTATTAACCTCCTTTGAGTTAGAAGTTCAATATCACAAACTCATATCTTAGCTATCATTATCATTCTCGCTCACTTTCTTTGCTATTAACACCCATCATTACGCCCAAACTCCTTCCATTTTCACACCCTCACATGATTCTTAAAGTTTGCAATATTATCATTACTTTCATGGTCATTTTTCTTTTTATTTTTGGTGGGTCAAGACTATTATTACTGTTTTTGTTGCTGCAGTTATTGATATTAATATTATTTCGGTGTAAAAAATGTGAGAGATTGGAGTCATAGCAGTATTTTTTAAAAAAAAATTGATTTCAAGGAACAAGGAGATGGGAGGTTATGGGCTTTCTCTGTGCTTGTGTGCGTGGTTAGGGTTTATTGTGGAGGCAGAGAAGTGAAGAGATGAGCATTGGGTGTTGGGTCACACGTGCGCTGTTCTGTAAAAAAGCTCCTTTTCGAGGCAACAACCAGAACAAACGGACCTCAAGAGGAAGCAAGCGTTAAAGTCTCTCTTTGTTTCTCTCTCTAACTGCCATTGGCACCAGAGAAATAAAGGGCTGGAACTGAATCAAAGTTGAGGTAAGTAAGTGAAAATATATAAATATAAAGTGGAAGAAGAGAGATAAAATATATAACTCGAAGTTTTGTCTTGATTATGGAATAGATGCTCCTTGAAACCCTAGCTAGGTAGCCAGCTCTCTCTTGCTTCATCTTCTTTGCACTGATATTCCACCGAGGCCAACATTTTTGCTTTGTTTATTATTATTTGTGTAGAGTTTTCTTGGATTCTATTCTTAGCTTGTCCGGTTCCTACTGCTGAGATTTCTCATAGATCAGAGAGTTCCCAGAGATCATTCTCTTATGAACATGCAGAGAAAATCAGAGAAGTCTTTATATAGTTACTCTTTGTTAAAAGGATACATTTTTGGACAAACAGTCATTATTCTTTTTCTTCTTGCATAGGCACCACCACCACCAGAGAATTAAAGTTTGAACCTAAAATTGTATGTATAACTGTTCAAAATCCTCATCTAGTAGATTCAGTTACTATATTGAGTTCATATATGTATTGAAAGAATTTATGGATTTTCTTCTGTTGTAATAACACGTGTTCGGATCATTACAATTGAAGTTAGAATTAAAAGTAATGTGATACAATCTAAACCATTAGATAGATAAGATAATGATTATATGTTTATTTGACTATAATAAATTTGTATACCATAATAACATATAGTCTCTTCTTAATTCCTTAAAATTTTTCTATTTGAAGTCGATTACTTGATGAACTCCATATCGTTCTTTGAAGCTACATTTCTTGCCAATTAAGATAGAAACAAAAGAATCTTGAACTTAATCCTTTAATTACTGTATAAAAGTCCATTCAGAATCAAAAACTGCGTCAGTTCCTTATGAAGAATCCTTTCTTTTCTATTAAGATCGATTAATTTAGAATTTCTACAGCATCAAAAGAATGGAATAAATGGAAGCTAGCACGTATCTAGCTTTTAGTTCTTTCTTCCATATCCTTCTTATTTCCTAATTTTTGGCTAGACTTCCTCATTCCCTCACATATATTTTGTTTATGGCTTCAATTAGCTTTTGTTCTAGTTTATGGGTGAGTAATTTATAGATGTGGACCATGGCTAACGTGCTTGAGATGATTATACCTTTCTGGTTCATGATGATCAGCATCACTTGGAACTCTAAAGTACACTATTAATTAAATGAAATAAGGTTATATATATTAATTTCCATTATGATATATATGGTTCTTTTGCCTGGTTAACACTTAGATATTTATTTTGTTTTTGACAAATCCCTGGCCATCCAATAGATTCCTATTTAAATATATATTAAAATCAAGATTCTCTAACTCCATCAAAATTATCTATGCATCCCAATTCCCATCTTCTGTTTAGTGGGTTTCAATCTCAAATTTGGAAGACTAGTGTTTAGATAAAACAACTTCTTAAATTTAGAAGAAATTTAGGTGTAGCCACATATATCAATTCAATTTATATATATGTTTATATTTTTAAAAATTGTGCAATAAGCATTACTCTTGACTCTGGAGATTGCTGTAGTAATTTTTTTTCCCCTTTTTAATCTCGTTGATCATATATATTAGAGAATGGCGAGTGAAATCTTCCCATAAAATGAGATGATATTATTTTTGTTTACCCATCTCCGAATATTGGGGACGTTCTTGTGATTATAAGGTAGAGGATATCAAAACAAATAAATCACTAAATCCAATCTTTTAACTGAAAAACATGGTTCTTAATTTTGTTTTTTCGAGATCATCCTTTCTCAAAAAGAAAAAAGTGACTCGAATTTTTGAACTTATAATCATCTTCTAGTATTAGTACTACCCCACTTGATCCACAGTTGCAATTCATTATGTCTTTCTTTGCTGATGGTTCGTTACATATTTACATATTCTAATATATATCCTGTCAAATGATGAAGGAACCATGTCCTAACCAGTTTTAATCCCCTTGAAACTTGAAATTGGTCAAAAAAAAGTTTTAAAAACACATAAGTCATGAGATACTCACATGAAAAGTGCTTTTTGGAGAAAAAACAATACTACTATGTTGGAGAGTGTTATGAGTATTTTATTAATTTTAGTTGTCAATTAGAGTCAATTTAATTGACAAGATCGACTTGTTTCAATGTGGGAAATTTTCAACTTGAATTTTGCTGACGTTCCTTTATTAATTATTCACATTCACATTGGTCTGATTCCATTAATGTTGAATAATTTTTGGTAATTTCCATCGATACATATCTGCTGTTGCGGTGAAAGGTTTAAACTTTAAATAGTTTGCTACTAACAAAAAGAAAGAAAGAAAAAAAAAACTTGTTTAATTATCATTTAGTTTAAATGATTTAATCCATCTTATGTTTTGGAGAGTGTTTTCACTTGTTTTTAGCATTTCATCACCTTTATCAAACATTCAAGAGTTTTGATTTCCATGCATTATGATTTAAATTAAAATTTTAACACAATATAAATAAATTTATATTCTTTTTATATAATTTAAGCCTAAAAGGTATTCACATATAAGAATAGAATCTGTATCCATTTAAACCAAAAAATCTATACTTTAATGATAGTACTGAAGAGTGCGTTTTGTGTTCAAAATCAAGACATTAGGCTAAAACAAAATTATTTAAGCATTCTAGTGGTTTATTTTAAAGAGATCATGAATGGAATTTCACTTATGAGGGCGAGGACCTCTTGACAAGGCAAAAGCAGAAAGGATTACATTATACTATTTGGCATAGAAACATTAATGCTTTGATTTTTTCTTTTTTTATTACATCTGCCCATCAAAAAATCAAATATTGATTTTTATTACTTATACAAAATTTGTACAAAACAAAAGAGGTTGATGTTTGGTGATGAGAAATTGTCACCATGTGTCCCCTAAAACAAGACCTGATTTTGTTTAAGGTTGATATACATAAAATATAAACACACAGGCTAAGATGTGGTAGATTAATGGTTGGTGGTTAGAAATATAAATGTTGAATGGTAGATGGTACAAAATGAGCCTCCCCTTTCCGTTCTTGTCTTGAATAGGGATTAATCTCAGCACGATACCAATCAAGAGGCCTTAGAAGTGAGAAAGACTTTATAATGCCATGAAGACTGCATGTAAATAAATGGTTATCAATAGTCGATTCTTAGCCGGCGCAATTCAGATTTGAACGTAAGGCTTGAGTTTAAAGTCCGACGTGCAAGACTCCGAATGTCTTCTCGTGAACAATCCCGAGATATTCTGACAAGCTCCCAAAGGGCGCCGCCACGAATCAGGTCTTGAGCATTGGCTTCTGCAATCTTTTTAAAGTTAACTACTTCGACACTACTTTAGTCATAAACCTTAAACGACAAGAAGTCTAATAATTCATTACCATGTTGTGCCAGGTGACACAGTGCGAGCTCAAGGTGGCGCCTGATGGGTGCAGCTTCATTGTTAGTGTTTTGTACAATCCATGCAAGTGAACCATCTTCTATCAAAAATGATCTCCCACTTTTAATCCCTGCCACAGTTCAAAATTCAGTTTTTTTCCCTCTGGTGCCAGCAAAGGTGGCAACTACTGTGCCGGAATTCACCGCAGTCAATTTTATTGTAGAGAATGACATGACATAATGTGAACGTTTAGATAGATTGAATTATACACTACAATAACAGTGTTTTTTTGACTGCAGCAAATTCAAGTCCCATAATCATCACCTTAAAGCTATGTAAATGGACTTTCTGATTTAAAATAGTTCCTCCTCAAGTCACCATGAAGCAGAAAGACAGACCTTGATTAGTAGCTCGAGATTCACACTTTGCAAAGTTGGCGACTCCTCGTGCAACTTGAGATAGAACATCAGGGTGTCCACATCTTACAATTCCCAGCAAGGCCTTAATACCTCCCTGGGATCTCAACTTCATCAATAGCTTATCTGTATAGTGGATGAGATTAGAATTGGTGTCCACACTGATGCAGATGAAGAACAATCGTGATGTTCGCAATTTTTGTAAACATTACTTACCATTTCCGCATAAATTGGCAATAGCCCCAGCTACCATTCGAAGAGTTTGTGGATCTTCAGCATCAGATGCAGTCATTGACAACAGAGTGATTCCGCCCTCAGCCATTATAAGTTCTTGATTGGCTTCTGTATTGCCAGAAAAGAAAGCAAAGAAATACCAGAACAAACATTAGACAACGTACAAAAACCCAAATAAGTTCAAATAATGCAAACTAAAGCAATCTTCTATTGTCTAAAAAATTTTAATTAATAATAAGAATCAACAATCACCAACCATTCATGGCAAGATTGGCAATTGCCCCTGCTGCAACTCTGCGAACGGTTTCATCCTCGTATCTTCTAAGAAGCATCAGTAAGGAAGTAAGACCTCCAGCTTCAACAATGCTTTTCTGATGTGCCTCTGCGTATTTAATCAAGATAAAATACTAAAAAAATTAAGCATGACAAAAGACCCTTTGGTAAATATTGCAAATTCTCTGAAATAAGAATTATCCAGTATCACAAAAGCGATATAATTTTGAAGGTTTTTCCGGTCAAACAACAAGAAACAGAAAGTACCAAGCAGAAGAAAAAAAGAAAACAAAAGCCATAAGAGGTTTGCTACTACCTTCAGCTGCTAAGTTGGCTACCACTTTAACTGCATGAATTCTTACATTGGCATCATCTGATTCCAGCAAAGATAAAATCTTTTCCAATCCAACTGTCAAAATAAGTTCACATGTCACATACAGAGGGATGATGTGATGCTTCAATCATTGATCAAAATTACTCTCCTATACCTTGTTCAAAGAGTGTAGCAATAGGTGCCTTTTGACCATTCGCAGTGTCTCTCAGTTGGGAATGCCTAACATGAGACATGGAAGAATCCTGGGAAGGAAATACATTTCCAGAACCGCCGTGTTCCAAACGCCTTCTCATCTATGGACATAAAATTGAACCATATTTATTAATCAACTGTACACCGCACACTAAGTTAAAGTAAAAGAAATACCTGGTCAGCTTCAAAATTGAGTTGTAACAATTGACTTCGTAATATTACTATTTCTTCTTCAAGTTTTTGCTTCTGCTTAGCTTCATCCTCCAGGACTTCGCGAAGCTTTACAATCTCCACATCCCCTCCTGCCTAATGCACAAAAAAGGCTCCCAATATACCAGAAATTCATGCTTCTAAAATAAAGCCAGATAAGTTTGAAATTTAATTGAAACCTACCTCTGCTTGTACTCTTTTTCCCACTTGACTTCTAAGATATTCTACCTCCTCTTCAGCTTTCTTTCTCCAACTTATTTCATTTTCCAGCAGCCTTTTAACCTCAACAAGTTCATTTGCAGAACATGGTCCAGGACCCTGTGCCAACAAAAACTAGACATAAATCTAATGAAAAAAAAAAAAAAAAAACTCATTTGAAACAATTCTTATGCCTTAATGAAAGAATCATCTTTAGTGTTTGAAGAGATTAATTGATTCAGGGTGCAGCAACATGTACGCTAATATTTCAAAATATCCACCGGTAATCCTGACACAGGAGTTCCTCGATTTCCAAAATAGATGGTATAGCTTAAAAAGGGAAACCTCTTCATGTCCATCCATAAAGCCATTTTGATCATGTCTTTCTTGACTAGATACCAATTTCTGCTCCAGCTGCTTAACTGATTCCATGTACTCCATCTGGCATTTCAGCCGCTCTTTCTACAGCCCATGGTAACTTAAAATGAGGCATTCATAAAAAGAAGAGCTTTTTTTTAGAGGGAAGGAGGAATTAAAGCATAAGCTGCTTAGATTCTTGGAAAAAGTAAACACTTGGATTAAGCCAAAGCAAACTCAAATAAAAAATTTTTAAAGCCAAAGCAAACTCCAAAAAAAAAAAAAAAAAAGCGACATCTTCAATTTTTGACAATCTCGTTTGATGATGCAAGAGCTAAATCTTCCAGAAATTCATGTTGCTCATAAACACAATCTATTTGAGGGTCTCTTTGTAAAAGAAATATTCAGAAACTTAGATAATATTTTCATAATACATTCTCTAACAACAACTAAAGGTTAAAACCCTCATTTACAAAGCAAGATGCATAAATTCTATAGCATATTTTAGGACTAGATTTTGTTGTCTGAAAATAAAAACTGTGGTAAAGAGAGTGCTATTTCCATATAGATGATGCAACAAACCTCCAGTGCATCTGCAAAGTTCCTCTCGACCTCAGCAACACGAGCTTGTGCTTCCAAACTTATCCTCTCAACTTCATCCTCAAAAACTTTCTGTTGCCTTTCATTTTCTGCAATAAGCTTATCTACTTGTATCTCAAGCTTCCGAGACAAGCTTTTATAATCAAACTCTTCCTTTAATTTCAGCATATTCTCCACTTTCATAGCCTTTGAGAAATAGAGAACACTCAACTAGTGAAGACAATTACCAACACCGTTTTTCGTTTGAATTCATGACAACAATTAGGTATATGACACAGTTATACAGTGTTAAGCTACTTTAAATAGTTTGGCAAAAGAAAAGCAACTTGACAAAGATAAACTGATCAAAATAATGACAAAAGTTGATTTAGGAAGAAACAGTCTGTCAAATTGATGCTTTAAAATTCACTGTCCCTAATAATGGGATGGGGAAAATTTTGACTTGTTAGACTAGTCACCCAAGGCTGAAAGTTTAATATTGACATCCAAATTACTTTTAACATTGAAAAAATTGGACGAAACATGCTTTTAGAGTGTATGGATTTAACAATGATATTTAGGGTACATAGAAACTGAAGTCTAGATGAAAACTCATAAATATGAAGACTGACCCGTTGGCCAAACAGTATGGTACTTGAAGTCTCTCCTCGATGACGTGGAGATGGACCAATAGTCACAATCAATGAAGTCCTAGCTGTCCCTGAAAAATTATCAGGAAAGAAAGCAAATATAGAATGATATAGTATATCACGAAAAGAATCAATACCTAAGAACCAAGCAAACAGAGTAACAATAGATCCTAGAGAAGTAGAGAATGGTACTGTATATATTTCAGAAAAGGATTTGAGTAACAATCTCTAGTTCGTCATATTAAGTTGAAGTGCGTAACTCTAATAGTTTGATTATAGTACCTCCAAAAGAATCTCTGAGCAACCTAGTAAGCTTTGAATCACGAAATGGAACATGAGAGTTGTTCTCTGTTAGAGCATTAATACATTTTCCTAATGCACTAAGGGAAAGATTGATAGATTTAGCTTCCTCCAGTGTATGTCCTTCACTTCCTGGTGGGGACAAAAGAAAGAGAGTTTCAGCACATAATAACTTAAAGGTACAAATTAATGTATCATTAATGAGAAGGACCAATGCCAGATGATCATCTCCATGAATGTCAAAAGCCAGAAGACACGGGAATTATCAGCGCATAGCAGTCCATCTCTCTCCAGAAAACCAGAAAACATACATGTAATCTTTCTTGTTCATGCATGCATACATACACAGCAGATGCTTTATGGGAAACCATGCTAAAATAAAATTAAAAGTCTGCAGTTAGGTATACACCTGACTTATGGATACGCTCTGAACCTGCCAGATCTACCACAACCAGCTTGCTTTTCCGAACAAGTGGTTTTGAAGGCTTAGTCAAGTGAGAGGTATCGCCATTTTCACTAGATGCAATGTCTTCATTTTCCATGACTGACCTCTTAACATTTACCTGTGAGAGAAAGGATAACATCATAAAAACTGCACATTGTTTATACGAAATGATATAAAGAATGGGCACCTAATTTGATCTGTTGATCATGACATATAAAAATACACGAACACAAAGTGAAACTTATTATTCACCATCAGAATAGCATGACTACGTGAAGATTCAGTGTTCAACTTTGTGTTAGCAGCAACTCGATGAGCTTCCCCTATTCTTAGCAACTCCAAAAAGCTCTGCTGGTCCCTGATCTCAACAAGAGTAGCCCCAGGCACAGACACATCACCGGTTCTTGGATCTTCCACTATTGGAATATTATCATTTGCTGGATTAAGCAAGTCCTGGATGGTCTCCATGTAAATCTACACATTTTTCAGGGGGAGAACACAATTTAACATAGCAACTGAAGGAAACACTAAAATATACAACTGAAGGGCACAAATAACTCAAGGATTATGTAGACATTGAGCCTGAAGGAAACACTAAAAGTGTAAAAATGAATGCATATGGAGTGGAAACAAGGTAATGTAATTAAAATATACAACCTGAACATATGAAACAGTGACAGAATCAGTTTCTGGAGATATATCTGCTAAAATATCCTCCATTGAACGAACCATGATACCACGATCCGAGGTGTCTTCTTCCCCCAATTGTCCAAGAGTAAATGTTTTCCCAGTACCAGTTTGACCATAAGCCATGATAGTCCCATTATAACCATCAAGAACACTCTAAAACAATCAAAGCATCTTGTTATTGTATTTAGATGAAGAGATGATATCAGAAAGATATCAAATCAATATAACATTTAAAAGCATGGAAATCCTTCAAGGGAGACCATTATTAACACTAAGAATGATGTTTATTAAATCCATTTTTATTAAATCATAAATGACACAAAGAAAGACAAAAATAGATAACTCAGGAAATGGCTTCTCAATCAAAATATAAATATAACAACATAACAAACCTCCACTACTGGCTTAGCAACAACTTCATAGACACGCTTCTGCGATGCAAACTCAGTTAACACTTCATCAAACTCATAAGTGTCTGAATCCCAATTGTTTTTCCGGAGTTTCAACCTTTTAAGCTGAACAAGAGTAAACAGACAAAAGGGTTTAATCTTAAACAAACTTTACAGAATAAAATAAAACAATCAAAAAAGTATATCCACAAGTCCAAGTTAGAATGTGAAAACTATAGACAATTGAACTAATTGCACCTCAGGTTGCAATTCAACAAAATCAGCAAAATCAGCATCTGCCACCATTTCTTCAGCATTTCGGGGCCTTAACCTTACTGCCACTCGAACTCTTCCAGGTACTGTAGACAAACACAATAACAAAATAGATACATCAATACAAACACACCAGGAAGCAGAAACCCGAAAGTGGAGAAGAAATTTTAGTAGTCAGATTCTTTTCAAGCATGAACTTTCATATCTAGCATGCATTTTGTTCTACGTATGGTTGACTCCATATCACATGTTTGCTTTCTAATTCATTTATGGGTTAATTTTCCGAAAAGAAGCATACATTTGAAGTCTAAAACAGACATACACAAAGACAAACCATTTCTCTAAAGAAAAAACTTCTGTAGCCAATTTCACAATCTTCAAAATCCCAAATATATGAAGTAGTCATCTGAAAGTCAATCATAAGTGAAATCCTCCACATATGATCCTTTTTATCTGGTGCTAATCTAGAGCTCTATTTACCCTTATGAATTCAGACTATGTCATTCTTGTCGACCATTTACTCTGCTCCAGAACTGTCTCCCCTCATGCAATGGCATCTCCATCTACCGTACATATGCTTTTGTGCGTCAGAGTAGAAGAGGGAGAAGCAGAGTAACGATTCTAGTCCCATTCTCAAAGAATTACCCAATGCAGTACATATTCAGGGGAAAAGGATTCCTAGTCTTGTCAAAAGAAGAAATTGAATCTCTTGGTCATTCTATTACATAGAATAAACGTACTTGAAACATGAAATTGTACAAAAATTCCATTTTGAACGAACCAAACCGGTTTCAGTACTAAACACACCAACCCCACATCACATTTACAATAAACTTACACTGAAATGCATTGCCCAGAACTTGATATTACAAAACTGGAAATGGGCACTGACCTCCATCTCCATCTCTAGCACCAAGAGAGGCCGGGCTGCTCCGGCGAACGGTGGATCCCGACGGAGGTACCCTGGATTTGAAGGAAGCCGTTTTGACGTGCGAACCCGCCGCAACGGGGCGATCAAATTTGGCGCTTCCCCTCTGAGCTCCATTTCTGTAAGCACTTGAAGCCATCGCTAAAACCAAAACTCTTCGCAATGTAACTTGGAAATTCAAAGTGTTTCCGCCATTGAAACTGAAACTAAAGGTTGAGACCTGGAAATGGTCGTTGGTTGCCAAGAAGTGAGGCAAGGGCCGGGTGAGGAGTGAGGCGATGGGGCCAGACGGATGGATGAGAGAGAAAGTGAAAGAAAGAGACAGGGGCGGTCACAGATCTATGGGGCCCACTCCCACTGCTTGAAGAAATGGACCTGAGATTGAAGATCAAATCAAGCGAGAGTTTTTGCCTCCTCCATCTTGTCTCTTGTATGTGAATCTTTTCTTTCCACTTTGTGATGATGCTGCAAACTATCAGTATCCAAAGTTATACTGCGCACCAATTAATCTGATGAATTGTGATGATCCTTTTCAAAACTCACTTATCTATATTCAATCAGATTACTATGGAGCTGAAGCAAGTAAGCGAGTAAGTCCAAGACAAGTGACAAGTCACAATTAGTTGGTGCATTTCATTAAAGTGCAACCTACGGAAACGGCAATTGTGGAGCGCGGCGCGCCAGTTTAATTTGCCGCCGGAATATAAAAATATATATATATTTTTTCTCGATCTTAAATAATAAAAATGACATTATATTATTATTAGAACTAATAAATGTGAAAACTTATCCTCTGGGCTCGTGAGACTTGTCCAGATTCAAAGGCACCCAATCGCCAATCGGACCCATTTGGGCTTCGTTTTGGGCCTAGGCTATACTATTCAGGTCATTTCTACTGGCACACCCCTGAACCCCAGACACATGGGGTGTGTGAGAAGAAGTGACCCACTATGTGTGGTCATAAATTTTAATATTAATGTTAGCCCAATAGTAGTTCAATGGATGAAGATTAAAACCCATTAACTATCTAGTCCATGAAGATTATGTACCTTGTAACCAAAGGAAAGTTTCATAATTTGACAATAGTGTACTAGGTTTTTCTTAAGAATGTTTCAGTATAACATGTATTATTATAAATTTGTAAAAAGGCTAATTAAATTTTTGATAATACAAAGATGTCTCAAAATTTTGAAAAAAAATAAATAAATAAAATTGCACAACAATAGACAAAACCCATTAAATTGAATATGATATAAAAGAGTTGGTTTTGTGCTTGTGAAGAAATTTTGGGCATGTTATTATCGCTGGTCCACCAACAGAAGAGTATCTATAAGTGGATAAAGTTGAACCAGCTGGCTAGAATAACTCTGCAAATACAATATTTATAGGATATTTTATCTGCCTTGGTGATGTAATGACTTCAAGTTGCTAGAGACAGAAAAGTCCCAGCTTATGGATTGCGATTGATAAGTGCTTGTGGGATCTGAAATGAATTATTATTTAATATAAATATCATATGGCATGTGAATGTGAACATTACAAGGGATTGCAAAGCTAATTAATATCATTATCTTTTTGTTAAAAACAAAGTTATTTAATTTAAAAACTTATATTATCATAATATATTTACTATTATTCAAATTATCCGAATGCTATTAAAAAGTCTTAGTTGAAAAGTGTGATTTGGTGTAATGGTTTATCATCTTTTTTAAAAACTTTTTTGAAAAAAAACTAATTTATCATCCGGTATTATCATATTGTTTGAAAATATAAAAAACCAATTCATATTTAAAACAAAGAGTGATAAATATCTAATAAGGGCAACTCATCATCCATATCTCTAGTCTAAAAAGACATTAGTTTTTAATATGTTTTTCAAAGATATTAAAATAAAAATATTAGCCTAATATCCATTTATAGCATATCTTTAACTAAAATTAATTTTAATGAGATGAAAGCCAAAGTATCCAGTCAATACTCATCTCTTTTGCTAAGCATGCATATTCATCAACAAAAATAACATATACAGATTAGAATAATCTTAACACTGCATCATATTATATTCCTTGTAATGGTTACAATTGGCATATATATTACCTATTTAACCATATTTTACCACTCTAAAACTTATTGCAATAAAATTAATCTAACCTCTCAAACTAAGAAATATTACAAAGGAAAAAAAGAAAAGCTAAACAAAGATTTAAGACTCCATATCAAAAAGGATTAAGAACAGCCCTTAATTTTCTTACTCTCACGCAATAAATAAACGATATCAGCCAGTGACTGGTTTGCTGCTATTTTTCTCAGAAAGCTTCTTTTGAAGTTGAGATAAGAGGGCTTGGTTCTCTTGATGAAGAAGCATAGCTTTCTTCCTCAGCTTCTCATTCTCCTCTATGATGGTTCGGTTCTCCATGTATAATTTCAAGTTCTTCATTTCAATGTCTGATTGCAGCACGACTACTCTCTTCCTCCTCTGTTTTACTTCTTTTAGTTGTGCCCTCCTTCTGTTCGATCAAATAACCAAATGATCTTAGAAAACAAAAGTAACCCACAAACATAAAAAACACACACAACCAGGGAGAGATGGTCAAGAATATGGTAGAAGAATACCTGTTGACCAGGCCCAACTGAAGGTGCCGGTGGTGTCTCTTTGAAGAGTAAGTAAACATACTCCTTCCCTCAAAAACCATGACTATGAGAAAGAGAACAAGAGAAAGAGAGAGATAAGGTTTTGTTGCAAGGAGAAAAATATTAACTGGGTACTAAGAATTGAACTTCAGGGAGTTTATATAGGTGAAAATTTGACAAGAAAATTTATGGAGTTAAGAAAAGAAGGGGGTGGAATAGCTGTGATTTTGTGTTTGTATGTGAAGAGAGAGAAAGATAAAGAGAGAGGAGAAGGAAGAGAGAGACTTTTCATAGCAATGATGGCACAAGGACTCATGATTACAAAGAGCAGCAATAGATGGGGGAAAGGCAGAGGGGAAGGAAGAAAATGCCTATTTTCTTTTTTTTTTCCTTGGCTGTTTTGATTGCTATGTTTCAGAGTCGAAAGGGTCTAACTTGGGTGGTGGGCAATATTAAGATAGGGGCACATAGGAAGTACCGTATCCACTCTTCTCAAGTTGAGTTATACTTTATTGGGATTTTAGAAGTTTCCCCTTCAGTTTCAACTTCAAGACCGTTTAGGTGTTCATTCTTTACCTTTGGGATCTCAAAGTGGAAGATATATAATAGTCATAAAGTCATGTGGGTGTAATCAAATTAGGGTGATGATTATGGGAGACGACAAGGTTGACATTATATTCGAAGTGGGTAACCTGCATTTACTCCAGGGTTCATTTAAAATGGACCAATATATATATATATATGGTTGTATGCTTATATGGTTCAAAAAGGGACATGGATCTTGTGGAGTTGAAGGTCATAACAATATTGATAAATACAGAAAAAAAAAAGAAAAAGAAAAAGTGAGACTTGTGTTTCTTGATATATTTCTCTCTTTTACTGCTATTATTTCTAACTTCAGAAGAATCATTTTTGGTTCTTAAAAGGAGTTATTGCTTGTTCCATCCAAAAAAAGAACACTAATATTAAAAAATGGTTAGTGCTACACCCGTGCCTGCCTTGCCAACTGCTTCAGGTAGTCCCAACTATGAATGCTCAAGGTATCTTGCCTTTGATTTAAAAGAAGAAAAACAAAATGGAAAAATGCTTCAGCTTTTCATCATATAAACCAAAATTGCCTCTTTATTTAAGAGGAAATGACTAGATTTGCACAAACTATGAACAGCTTTATCACCCTCCCGAAGTGCTTTTGGCACTTCCAAGCCCCATACACTGTTTCATTAATTTAATTTTGTTCATTGTATTAATAGGAGTTATATACGATAAATGTCATATATCTGTATATACATGCCCTAGTCCTCCACCTCTACATCTAAGTTTCGAGATAAAAAATAGTAAATGATAAATATCACATTTTTTAGTTCTTATAGAGATTCGTTATTTTTGAAATTAAGATATATTTATAAGTTTTTTTGTAATAGTATTAAGATATATCTCTTAGAGATAGAGTTCGGCTAAATAAATAACAGTAGTGTATATGGTCAAAAAGTTATTATTTGTTTCATATTATAGGTTAGATTGGTCTTGAATGCGTAAGAAATATGTTTTGTTGAAAAGCAGAAAGAAACCTTTCAAATCCTGTTTTGTTTTCACAATGTGGATACGCGTTTAGGTGTTGGTCTCTAATCTCATCAAACAATGAAATTCCAAAACATTGTCATTATGATTAATCATTCGCTTTATCGGAAAACATAGCCCAAAACTATTATATTAATTATGGTCTACTTGTCTGGATTTGCCTACAAATTAGCCATTCAAAGACGTAAACACTATTAAATAATTAATTAACAACAAAGATTAAAGAGAGCCAATCACGTAGAGCTGCTTCGTGTGACTAGTTATATTATATCTATTAAAAAATTTTGGGCATGTTTTTAGAGGCACCTCTCTTAAGTCCAAAACTTCAAAAGAAGAGTACTCATCACGTGGAGTTGCACGTGCAAGTCACATGTGGGTAAGAAGAAGCCAATGAAAAATGAGTGGGGTATTGGAAGAGAAGGTAAAGTTGATGATGAGGATGAAGGGTGGGCTGTATAGTCAATGTGGTTAGGTCCCTTGTTTTGTCCCTTTTCTTCATATGTAATTGAGTACAATAGCCATGCTCATTTATTTGGAAAATGAACCTCAATTTGGCTTCATCTTCTTCTCTATCATCATGACCACCATGCCCCCATCCCACATATCCATTGGACGGTTTTGCATATATCATGATGATAGTGGGGAGATATTGTAATTTTGTCCAACTTCGGCTAAGCCACTTCACATTTTACTTTGAACTTGTTGGCAGCACAATTTAGCTTGTATACCTCACCATATATTGAAAATCAATATATGGCTAATTATGCAGAAAGCAAAGTATCATACTAGGCCAAAGTGTTTGTGGGGTTACTTAGAGTAAAAGGAAGTCCTTTTCATTTTTTTATCATAGAGAAAGATAGAAAGGAAATGAAGAAAGGGACTCAGAAGCTATTTACGTATATGACTTTATATATCTATATATATTCTGATGGTGATTTGTAGCTTTTATGTGAGTATACATATGGGTGTATTTTGATCTTTCTATGAGAGTAGATTCCAAAGAAGGCTACTAGAAGGCTTCATCATGTTGTTTTGAATGAGTGAGGGTTGAGCCATTTTGATCATGAGAAGGACTAGGACCACTAGACCTTCACTCATTTCTTGTATTACTTGTACCACCAAAATACTTTGCACTACCAAGGGAGGAAGATGATGGTAGTCAACTATGATATCAAAATCCTTCATTATATTCAAAATGATCTTATTGCCCTATATATCAAAATGATGATCTTATGTTGGAAATGAATACTAGCTAGCTCAACTTAAAATTCATCTATATTTATGTTTTTGTCCTTTAACTAGAGAGAGAAAGATTCTTTTTGCCGATTTCAGAAGTGAGATTAAACATATACAAGCTAGGTAGGATATATATAACCTTCTTCTCAATTTCCTTGTATATCCTTTTGTAGAAGTGAGAGGGAGAGTTTTGGCACAACGATAAAGTTGTAGCCTTATGATTTGGTGGTCACGAATTCGAGTTATGAAAATAGTCTCTTGCAAAATACAAGATGAGGTTACATACAATAGACTCAAAGTAGATTCGACTCTCCCTAGATCCTATAAATAGTAAGACGTTCTTATAACGAGTTATCTTTTTTAAAACAATTTAGAACTAATTATTCTACAGTGTATGTGACACCAACTCCATTGGTAATATTAGAGCTCAGGTTCAAAAACAAAATCTTTACTCTCATTCTTATATATGTTTTAGGTTTAGATTACAAAATGAGATTAGAATAGAGTGAGAATGCAAAAACTCTATAAACTCTATTTATCATTTAAAGAAGAGAAATTAAATTTGAGTCTTAAAAATATAATTATATCAAAATTAAAAAAAAAAGTTTTATTTTTGTTATAATCCTGCTTAGATTGAATTAGATTAGTCTTTGAGTAATATTAAAGACCGAATAAATTTTCTTTGACAACAGGAATTCAATTTTCTTGAGTTCTGCGTAATTTTGAGTACATAAAATATAAAAAATGATACTAGAAAAGGCTTACCAAATGGCCTGTGACAAAGTGGTATGTTGAGGTTAAAACTTATGAGTTTCGTGTGTCAAATCTGGAGCCGTAAAGCCTAGATATTATACTATTAATTGCTAGAGTTCTATTGCTTGTTCTTTCGTCTGTAGTTTTCCCCAATCAAACAATCCTTACGCTTGTCTTTGTTGAACCAAAACAACTATAATAGGACCTATAAGGTAAAAGCTGTTTAAGAATTATTCGTTTTATTCAGGTAATATAATCAAGGTTAAGATTCGAGCACGTTTAAATTCAAAGCATTTTTTTTTTTTTAATTATATATATGTTTGTGTGTGTGTGTGTGTGTGTGTGTGGTGGGTGGGTGTGTGCGATCCAATTATACTTTGAATAGCTATATTTCCTTGGAAATCTATTGAAAAACATCTTACAATATTACATAATCTTTTTCACATGAATAAAGGAGAATGATTCAATTAGCAAGAATCAAATTACTTTACTTATAAGTTTTGATTTAAATCTCACTATAACTAATATGTAATTTTTAGTAGATAAATTTGTAAATCTCATTATAAACCTTTATCAAGTTTTATTACATGTTGTCGTCTTATAGTAGAGTAGCTTCCTCTTATCTTCAAACTTTCTCTAATATTAAAAAAAAACAAAATCAGAAAAGCTTTTTAACAAGCTGTAAATATCAGAAGAACCACACACCAAAATAATAATAAAATAACCCAAAATACTATATTTGAGAAGGGATGCATGTCAACAAGAGGAAACTATAGCTTAAGTGAGATGGAGAAGAGCATTAACTTAAGTGAGATGGAGAAGAGCATGCAGTGGGGTTTTATTCACATGCACTATTTAATTAAATATATTGACTGCTAGGCTCATGCACCTCTCAATTAGACTCGGATTACTCGTAGCGACTGCACTGTGTAATCGATTACGGACCGTCCGATCTATCTACTATTGCACAGTCAACTGCAATAGTACATAGATCGGATGGCCCGCAATCGACTGCATGGTGTAGTCGACTGCGGGTAATCCATTTTCCACTTGTCACCATCTTGTGTGGTCCACCTCAACCTCACCAATTTCCCTCTTCAATCCTATATATTCAAATTAAAAATCTATGATCCTTTTGCTCTGCCACTCAATTATCCATTGCAATCGATTGCTTTCGAAATTGGTACACATCCTCATCATCATCATCATTATCAGTTAGCTTCTCCTCCTCCTTCTTCTTCTATATTAGCATCATCACCATCACACTTTTAAACATGTACAATTATGGCTCTATGAATTTGCACACTATGGACACACAGAAACCAGAATCTCATGCAGTACAGAAAACAAGGAAACTTCCCATAGGTCATTAGTTTATCATATTTTCAAACTATGCAGTGAACTTTGTTAAATACAAAATACATTATCGAAATAAATTGCATTGGAAATTTTAAAGAATTCTCACAAAATAACATTTCTGAAGATTCTAGCTTATCTGGTTAAAATTTCAACACAATCATGATACGTTGGAAACAAGGATTTTTTTATGTTTGTTTCTAAAAATTTATGTGAGTTGAGTTTTAAGAATTTGTTAGAGCTAGAATAGGTTTTATAATTCTGAGAATGCTTACCTACTAAAAAGGTTCCACGTTGGCAGAACCAATAATCTTGGTTTGCAAAGAATTTTTCTTTCGAGCATAATGAATTTGAGTTACAATTTATTTCTGTCTTCATAGCAGACAGACAATTAATAAACCATGCACCTTTAAGCTGAAATTACTCTTAGATGACGGCCTCCATGCTGCTTTAACCCTACTTATACTTAGAATTGTTATGTTAATATAACAATGCAGATGGATGTTGTTACCTTTAACTTTTTCTTAAAATTATAATTAAATTTTTAGGTAAAATAATTATTGAATAATAGTTAATGATATAGGATAGTTTCTTAATTTGGACAGATAATCTAGCAAAAGCTGAATCTTGCTGCCATTAATTTTAAGAATTAGCGTAATTGATATCATCGCCATGCTCCCATCTACTCTCTTCCGATTTCTCCCTATATTATTTGACCTTGTATAAGACTATTACATTATCAACATGGTAAGAGTTTCATGACACAGCCCTTACAATCAATAGTGTGCTTATGAAACTGTAAATTCATATTATATTAATTAATTTAAATTTTAAATTTTATTTTTTTATTTGACTAAAAACTTTAGGTTAGAGAAATTTTGACGGAAAATGTTACTCTAATTTTATCATATTATTACCACGTCATGACTTAGCATGATCTAGCTATGACCAAGTGTTTAACACATCCTCAATTCAATTTTATCCATATTATTATTATTATTACTTGGCATGCTCTAGCTATCATCAAATGTTTGACACATCCTAACAATCCATCATGGAAAATTTGTACACATCAGCGTCGTCGTCTTCTTCACTTAGCTGCTGCTGCTGCTTCTTGTTCTGTGTTAACATCAGCATGGCAACTTGTACGATTATGGCTCTATGATTTTGCGAAAGACAGATAAAGATAAAACCAGAATCTCTTGCAGGACAGCAATCAAGCAACTTTCTCGGGCTACATCATTATAAATAGTGTTCGAAAATTATCAAAGTTAAGGCATTCATTATTACAGTTTTGGAGGAATTTGGAATTCAATTACTAAAGCATGAATATCGTTATATGTATGGTGCAGCTTAATAATTATTCTCTCTGACATACTACACGTAAGCACCCCTATATCTCAAAAAAGTTGAGATTCCAGGTTTTATTTAAACTCTTGTATATTTATATTTACATTTTAAAAAAAAATTAATTTTATTTATTTAATGGGAAAAGAAATAGTATGTCTAACATGTTGGAATAGCTAGAAGTTCAATAGAGAATATATGTCGGCATCGCTAAGCATAAAGAGGTAGATCCCTTTTGCTCAGTGGACATTAGGGTTATTGGAAATGAGACAGCTTTTATTCTGAATGACATAATAAAATCTAATTAACTTTTCTCTCTTATAATGGGTGTTAAATTTGTTTTAATTCTATATTATGTATTAATTTAATACAGTTGACATAATTTATGTTTTATTAAACTCAATTTTTTTAATACAATCTAAATTGTGTCAAAAAATTCAAAAATAAATCTTGCATAAAGGTGTAGGATAGCACCCCCATTAGTTTTAGCCACTTACCATCTTCAAAGATCATATGTTCATTTAGACTACGAATTAACATAATTCTCAGCAAGAATATTATTTAATTCATATGCCACAAGCTGGGATATTAATTTTTGATTGAATGTTAAAGGATGTCATTCTATTTTTAATCTACCACAGTTGCATCATTTGCCAACAAAATGGCTGGAAAAACCATTAGAATACAAAATGTAATGCTTTCAATAAATATAGAGAGAAGAAATACTGAAATGTAGAAACACGTGATTGATTCAGTAACTACAATAATTAACACTGTACATTTCCAACTATCCAACAGAATCTAATTAAGTAGTATCATCGTCTTCATCCATGTCTTCATTCAAGGTATCATCTTGCTTCTGATCGTCCTCAACATGGTCACTGCCCTCAGTTTCTGCGTCAGATATTGACCCACCTTTGGCATTGACTCCATCATGACCAGTGTCACTGCAACTCTCGGTTTCTGAGTCACATGAAGCACCATGTTTTTCACGCTCTCGATCACTATCATCTGCAGAACGTCCAAAATGCTCCCTCATATCAGGAGCCACAATGCCGATCATCTCACTTTCAAGAGTCCGTCTGCCGGCAGCACCACCGGAAGAAGGAGTACTCTGGCTCTCAGCCACCATACCAGTTGAGTCATGCAATGGCCCAGCACTTAAATTGTTGTCCCTGCTTCTTGGCGATTCATTTTCTCCATGCACAGAAGGCGCGGTGCTGTTAGCCCAGCTACCAGCAACTTCAGATGCTAGAAGGTCCGCTGTTCTGATTGTGCCTCCAGTTTCTGTATCCTCAATGATCTTTTGAGTGTCAGCGGGATGATTTGAACGTGAGTGATGTGCAACATCCTTACAAGCTGTCTGACCTTGCTCCTCAGTATCTTGTACATTGACATCATCATCAACCTGCATGGTATCCCCATCTAAAGCACCAGACTTGTTCAAATCAAATTTCAGTTCACCATAATTTGAAGGACTCTCAGTTTCAAGAACTTGTCCAGTCCCGATAGCATCTCCCTCCAGCGTAGGAGCTCTGCCAACCCCGTCAATATTTGAACCAAAGCTAGCTGCTCTCTTACCATGTTCATGATCAGCACTGGTGAATTCTGCCTCCTGGGTATCTTGGCATTCTTGACTTCTAATGTCACAGTCATGCTTCTCAGTGACACTGGCTCCATCACTAGAAGTCTCAACCCAATCTCTGTCAAAGTTTTGTTGTGCAGAGGCAGTTGATCCTGCCTTGACAGCAGTGCTTCTACGGTTACCTTCAACTTTTTCTTGACCTACATCCATATCAACAGAAGCATTTTCATAATTCTCTTCATCTTCTAGAGTTCTTTGCATAGACTTCAGTTGTTCCTGTTGCTTAGCAAAAAGCACTTGTATCTCTTCAGTTGTGGAATAAAATGCTCGAAGCTGTGTTTCCCTGCACGAGAAAGAAAATGGCTATGTCATTCAGATAATTTATCGAAAAAGTTAAGGCAAGTAACTAATACTTATCTCCAATGACTAAAATGACAATACGAAGTGAGAAAAACCAGAAAATCCCCAATTTTAACATATTATCATCATGTAAGTATATATTACACTAAAGAACTCTAGTAGTCACAGCCCTTGATTTTGTTCATCTTCAACATGCCACATTAGGTCTATTATATTTCGCTTCAGAACTCAAGCAAATTGTAGATATCCCATTATCATGATTAACAGTGCTCCAAAATGCCTACCGAAGCATAATTCTTTCCCTGGCAGCTTTTAATCTCCGCCTTTCAAAATCAAGATCTCGCCTTGGAACATTTATCTCAAGCTCCAGAGCAGAGGCCTTAGCCCATGCTTCTTCTCGAGTTGCCTGCTACCAACGGCAACAAATATCTAAGCTTAAAATAAAGAAATTTGACAAAGAAACTTGACAGGTAACTATTGAAAGGAAAAGAAAAAGGAATCACTCTGAAAGCTGAAGAAATATACCAACTAAAAGATTCTCTCTTTTTTGGAAGGCGAGCACCAGTAGCATTTGCCTACTGAAAACTTAGTCTGTGCACTCTCTTGGAAGTGACATTTAAAAGATTACTTTAAGCTTACACTAGTATAGGAACTAGAAAGCTTTGCATAAGGCTTTCTATCAAAATATTCTTGCATTCTACGACAAAAACTTCTCGTTACCTTTCCACTCTCGAGCTCCTTCCTTAATCTTCCTGTCTCTTGTTCAAGCTCATTTACTCTCTGTTCCAACATTTATCATAACACAATAAGCAATGAATTATAATTTTATTTGCAGCAGAATACCAAATAAACAACGATAATGCACCATAATAATCAATATGAAAGTATTTGATACCGTCATACTATTTGTACAGGCCAGCTGTTCTTCTTGTACTTGAGTTTCCAACTCGCGGGCTTTAATATCAGAAACAACCAACTTTTGCCGAATATTCTCCTGTAACAGAGAAAGAATATGCTAAGCGACCTTGAAATGTTCAAAATAAGTACAAAAAACTTTTCCTTATCCTTAAATTAACAGAGCAACATTACAATTATACCAGCTTAGATCTCAAGGTTTCCACCAGCAAACACCTTTCTCTCTCTGATTCCTGAAATTGGAAATAAGGAAGGCCGCATGTAAGCCCCTTGAAATAGTGATAGCAAAGTTTCTAACTGCTTTAGCACTAAAAATGTTACACCTGAAGCTTATTTATCGATTCTTGCAGCTCTTTTTCTCGCCTTAAGGCAGTGTCAGAGAGCCGTTTAAATTCTTCTTGAGCCTCAGATTGAACTCTATGCACAGCTGCTTTTAGATCAGATGCAGCCTTTTCTTGCTCTTCTTTTCGCAGACTTCTCTCTTCATCTAATTGTTCCTTGAGTTCAGTTATATTTGCCGTTTGACTGCAAGCACAAATAGGAGGCCATTACTGTCCTGCAGTTCTATTACTATTTTCAGCCATCAGAAAGAAATTAGAAGAAAACAAACAAGAAACAAGCTCCAGTTAGATGAGTTTGGCAGGTTAGGGGATCTTGGCAGATTTAATCAGCCATAATCTTGATATATTGTCGTGAGTAGGTTTACCTAGGGAAAGAATATCCACTTGTCTAAATCCATGACAAGATAATAATCAAATAGCCAGGTCATAGATGAACATCTTATGAAAAAATCCTACAATATTTACATCAATGATCAATCTGTAATCAAACAGATAGAGTAGTGAAGAATTAAACCATATGAATTAAGTTAACCATACCTACTTATTATAGCATTTGCTTCAGCACATGACTGCATAGAAGCACTAAGCCTTTCATTAAGGTCTTCAATGGCATGCTTTTGTTCAGCAGATACTCTGTTTACTTCCCCTAGTTCCTTCTGTTTGAGGTCCACCATTTTCTGTAGCTCAGTTAATTGATCAAGGTAACATTTCGAAACTGACTCTTTGGCATATTTTAATTCCTGCAAAACAGAACATTAATTAGGCAAGGTTCGTAGTCTATGAATGTGAAGGAATAGAAAAACAAATTGAACATCTCTAGACTATATAGAATGCAAAGATAGCTAATTATCACATTTTTCCTTTGTGGGACAGGGAGGACGATGTCATTTTGCTTACAGTTTCATGACGCTCAACTGCTTCACAGTTTTCATTACGCAACGTGTCAATTAAAACAACCTGATTCTCCAATTGCTTTCTCAGTTCCTGTCAACAAGAACATAAGATACTACAATTAAAAGGAGAAAAAGATTTGCATCACTTGTTACTATTGCAATTCTTTTTAAATTAATCACACCGTGTTTGATCTTTGAAGGCTTCGAAAATCATCCAGAGATATGGGACCCTCGGGAGCACCAATGCCTATACCTTTTAATCTCTTGTTTTCAGAAAGAAGCTCCTCTAGTACATCAAGAGAGGGAGCGAAGAAGAAAGGGGGCAACAAAATGAAACCCCAAAAAAAAAAAAAACAAAAAAATTCAGTATCAAGACATGAACATCTCTAAATTACTAATGTGAAACAAATCACAAAAGACATAATCAACAGCCATGTTCCATCACTGACACATTTAGCAAATTATGATTGTGATACCATGAAACTTTAAAAATATATATCCAATTGACGGCACAAAATCCATTTATGAGCAAGTGCTCAGTATGTGACAATGAATTTAATGAATACATATGTGCTTGTGATTACAACAGTACCTGTTTTTCTTTTAATAACCGCATTATCTGGCATGGGGGTGGAAGCAAGCACATCCCTGTATACAAAAGCAAAAGCACGTTCTGTATCATAGGACATGAATGTTAATAACTAGGAAAGGAAACAGATTTTTAAAACTTGCGAACATAAAAACATACAGGCATACACAAGAAGGCCACAATTCTCAAAACTAGCCATTCCTCTACTTTAGAAACAAAGAAAATTGTCCCAGAGGAAAAAGAAAATACAACAAAAGTTGTAAAACAATATAATTGGAAGAAAAATTTACAGATATAAGGTTACAGTTTTGCTTCTTCTTATGAATAAATATGAAGTTATATGACAGAAAAGATTATTTAAATTAACCAATGCTATTTTAATGGCAACAAATGTGTACCAAGAATATTATATATTCCTCTAAGTACTTCTATTAGCTCTTTCTCACAATGCTTTTTTATTAAAGGAAAACAAAAGAGAAGATACATACAATCAGTAGGCGAAAAGCTAAAACATCAATTAACAAAATTAAAGTTCGAAAGTATTCATATTACCATAGTGAGGAGGAGTGGCAAATGATATAATATCTCCATGGCAGACTTTGACAGCAGGACTATTCTTATTCAACTTCTCCCAGTTGATGTAAGTTCCATTTGTGCTGAATAAGGCTTTAAAAACATTAATATATGAAAAGGAACATATATATATATATATATATATATATATATATATATATATATATATATATATATATATATATATACATATATATATATATATATATATACATATATTCATTTCATTTAGGAGGGGGATGGGAGTTTCCTAGCTCTAAAGCTAATCCATTACCTTGTATCCTTCAAGAAGATTGATGTTGAACTCTGCATATTTTCATCAGTAACTTTCATCCTGTATATTCGGCAATGTTTTGCACTAACAGCATTTGAATCAATCTGGAACTTTACATCCTCCACCACACGTCCAATGCAGTGCTCATCAGCAATTAATAATATATTTATTCCCTGGTTACAATCCACCAATCAGATGAGTTACAAAGAATAATGAATCATTGAACAAACAGAACAGTTTAATAAAGGCAAACCAATTGTCGAATTCATATATCCAGAGTTTAACTCCAAGACAATTTTATTCTAGGAGCTCTATGATTTTTTTGGCTAAATACAGCACAATTCAATCAGAAGTTAATAATATGAAGTCTATGACATGTGCCACACTATTTACATGAAATATCACATATACGGCTAATACTGATTTTCAGTCGACTTAAACCAATTCACGTATACGTGAAGAAAAGGATGATCAGCAGCTGTTTTCTAGTGGAGTATTGTAGACAAGCGATCCAATGGCAACTTGTGTTGACCATACGTACAAAGTCCTAAGAATATTAGGAAGCCCTTAATTTTACTAACTTATAAAAGTAATTCACCGTATCATTTCAGCTTAATCATTTTTTTCCCCTTTTTTTAAGGGAGTTCAGTATGTTTGAAGCAAGGAAGGAAAAACGAAATTGGCCAATACCCAAGCAACAAAAGGCATAAATATCTCATCTTTGCTACATAAAACAACACTAAGTCTTTGAAAATGTCGTACCTTGACACACTAGTTCTAAAGGAATAGAACCTTCAAAAACTATCTTGTCAAAATGAATTCTTCTGACGTTTTCTCTCCGAAACAAGAAGAAATTCGGGCCAGAATTTCTAGCTCAAATACAAATCCCAAAGAAAAAAAAAAAATCCCATGCCATTGTAAGGTTACACCTAAAAAAATCCCCTCTTTGCTACATTCAGTGCAAGTAAAAATACTAAGTCCACGGAATTTTGGGGTCAACCTGGGGCCTTTTGAGAGCAACGATGGAGATAGCAGTGAGGACACCCCAAACTTCAGGGTCGGAGTATTGAAGGGGCTGGGAAGCTATCTCGGAGGCAGCGGAGAGAATGAAGTCTCTGGGGATTAATTCCTTCTCTGGAGAAGTATCAGTAGGTTTTAAATCAGCATGAGAAGGAGCACGAGGAAGCTTGACGGCACTAGTCTCCTTAGCTATTTCGCTTGGACTTGCCAATGGCTTTAAGTCTCTGGGATTTCCGGGACTCTCGTCCTCCACCTCCATTGGAGGAGGAGAGAAAGCTAAGAGAAACAAATTTGGCGGGTATACTGAATTGCGAAACCCTAATCACCTGATTTTGGAGCGAACCGGGGAATTGGAAGTCAGCATCATCACTGATAGACTATAGTTGATGGTGGGGTTCATCTACATAGATCGCTTCTTTTAGTTTCCCTTGAAAAGTTGCAATTTTTTTTCCTTGATCAGGATAAATAGCAAGGATTTCTGGAGGTATAAACAATGAAGTTCTTTTTTTATTTGATTAATTGATGATTGTTATTATCAAATTAGTTATAGCATATAATCAGTAACAGTAATGATACTAAAACAAGACAATTTCACTTGGCTCGCAGACGAGAATGTCGCTGATTCTTTACTATCATCGATTATTTGGTCGTTATTTGTTCTTTTCGCGCCTCCATCCTTTAAGCAACAACACAAAAACATGGGTGAGGGGTGTGGAAAGAAATAATAGAGGTGTAAAAGAAATGGCCGAAAACAAAGCTCCTTAACGTGATAGCCCTTTAAGGTTTTTGAATCCATGCATTGTCCACAAGTAGAGAAATTGTTGTAATTACTTATTGAAAAAGTCAACTTTTAAAAATTTAATTATAACACTTGGGTCTGATTAATGTTTTTAATATTTTTTTTAAATTTTAACTCAAATAATTTACTATATATTTTAAGGATTAAAAGGGCATTACTCTTCTTACAATCGAAGTGAAAGAAAGAAAAATAAATTCAAATATAACAAAATATTCTGTCAGATAACTTGTCTAGGCATATATGCATTTAAAAATATATATCTAGTGTTAGTTTTAGTGTTTAAATTTTATTTTATGAGTAAAAACTAGGAAAAAGAACCAATACATGTTCATGTTGATAGGGGTGATGTAAATGAAAAAAAAAAAAAAAAGTTTTTATTGAGAGATATGTATCAATTTTAATGATCTTTTATTATCAAAAAGAATCAGTAATTAGCTATCCGCTGGAGACTTGGTATTTAAATTTTAAGGTTACTATGTTTTGGTATTAGCAAAGATAGGAGATAGCATGGGCATTGAAGTAAGGCATCATGAAGTAAGTATTAGAGGCACTTTTTTCTCCAACAGTTTCCACAAAATTCCTATTTACACCTATAGGCTCCTAGATCGTTTAGGACAAAGACGGTTGTGTCATAGTCACTCCATAATTTAATTTCTGAGTCGTGTTATTTACACGCAATGTCCTAGCTATATCATTTACAGGTTCTTGATGACTTGTGTCATTCTTCTCTTTTTAAAGTTTGTTTGCTTAATTCTTCTTTCTATTGATTAAATAAACTTAAAATTGCTGATAACTTTAGATCAAGTGAATAACGACACAACTGCTTTTGCAGTTTCTCATCTTACTTTTCAATAAACTTATAATTTAAACTACTGCTAGTCCGTACAGTTCCCTCTAAAATTTGTGTTTGTATATGTGTGTGTGTATATATATTTATACACATATATACAAACACAAATTTTAGTTGGCCCTATGCGTGAACCAGGAGGTGATAAGTTTAGGTCAAGTGAATAACCACACAATTGCTTTTGTAATCTCTCATCTTAACTTTCAATAAACTTATAACTTAATCTACTGCTAGTCCGTACAATTCCCACTAAAATTTGTGTTTGTGTGTGTGTATATATATATATATCAGCCAATGACAAGCTAAGCAAAAGACAGAGCCCATATATGTTGGGGGGTTGTCTAGCTGAAGGGCACGTGCTCTGCCTCTTTTGCCTATAGTTGGCCCTATGGGAGAACCAAGAGATACATATATATATATATATATATAAAAGAAAGTGTTAAAGAGTTTAATTTGTGTCTCTTTGTGCGTCCCAGTAAGAAGAACATGGGCACTTAGTATCAGCACGTGTTGTCAAAATGTGATATATAGAAGACAATTATTAGCAAGAAGCAACCACCCAATTGTTTGTCACCGTTCAATTTTTTAGTTTGTTTTTCCTTTAAACTGTTGGTTTCTAGTTTCTGCAGCTTTTCTGGTGTTGGAAGTCTGTGGTGGCCAACGCACACACAAAAAGAAACCCTTCAAATTAATTAAACAATAATCAAGAGCTAGCCCGATTTTACGTTAAAGTGTGAGATATATTGCATTTTTGTTGCATCTCTTGGTGGAAAGCTAAAGTCGAGAAGGCTATGGTGGAGGGAAATCTAGCTTACGCATGCTGAATATGCTTGACTAGTGCTCTCAGAAAAATTATAGTTGCTAGTCAAAATTGTTTAATTTCTCATGGACTAGTGTTACTTGCACTGTAATTAACACGATTTTCATCATTGAGTAATGTTTGAATATAGAAATAATATTAATTGAGCCCATAAGTGATCATTACTTGCTATTAATTAATCGAGCAAGTTCCTCTACTTAACCAAGAAATCTAATTTAGTGTCCCCACACAACATTAAGCAATATGCATACAAACTCGATAATCAATAACAGAAAGCCATGGCGGCCATTTGGTGCACTTGGACTGCCAATATATCTGATATACTTGTACTTTTACTTGTCAATATATTCAGCGATGGATCAGATTTAATCTTCTTTTCTCATACTCAAATTTTTAGTTTCTATTTTCCCTTATATATATATATATATATATGCTGTTGGTTTCTGGCTTTTGCTTTTCTGGTGAAAAGTCTGTTGTGTGTAGCCTTAATTAATCATTTAAAATATCATCTCTTAATAAAGTGTGCCACGAAGGAAACCATGAGACTTATGTAGAGATCTTGTTTAGTGGTGAAGTAAGTTAACAATCTTGAAATATCTGATTAGGTATCAAGTGCATGCTTCCTTTCTTTCTAGGAAGAGTATGGTCAACTGGACCATTGCGTCATGACACTTCCCAACCCTAATAGCTGGGGATTTATAAGAAAGGTGGAGAGCATACGTATACACACTCGCTTTACACGCACGCGCTTTCTTGCTTGTTCAAGAACATAATTTTAAAAACTGTCTTTAGTCTTACAAGTGCATGCTTGATATGGTTGCAGTCACGAGTCACTCACGTGCACGTAGAGTATGTATATATGTGATTTTGCATGTGTGTTTACGTAGGGTTGCAGACTTTACGTATTACCATCATAACTACCACATGAAATCGTGGAAAGAATCTCTTCAAATTTTGATAAAGAAACGAAGATGAATTTATAGTCGCATATTGAATGATCAAAGAAAGAAGTCTTTATACAGACCACTGCAGAGGAAGAGACCCAGTAACTGCTATAAATACAAACCAAATAACTTACAATTCCCGTAACTACAGCATATCATATATTTACATTTATTCGTTTATTTAGTTATCTGGACAGGAAGTTAATCTTGTCCACCACACAGGCAACTCTCGGGTTGGTCCCCACTTGGCTACTTAGTCTGCATAGATAAAGAATTAAGCATGGTTTGATTAATGCAACAAAGTAAGAGACAACGATTCGAACCATGTGAGAATAGAAATGTACGGCACAAAGTGTGACTTTTTAAATTTATGTGGTCCCTTTTCATTTTGCTGAAAAATTGGTTCAATCTTGGTCCACTAGGCTCGGTTTATACATGATTTGAACAACACACTTCAATTTTGAGAAAAAATATTAGTTTCAAATATAACAAAAAATAATTTGTGAGATGACTTTCCTGGCACATAAATTCAAATAAGGTTTTAGCGTTTAAATTTATGTATAAAAAGCTAGGAAGAAGAGTTAATAATAGGTTGAATAAAAAATAAGACAAAGAAGTGAAGAATATTCAGGTGTGGAGATACATATTTTAAGGTTTCTTTACACTGTTTTGATATAGACTTCTGCTTAAACAATAGTCTAGAGATAGGAGATACCTATGGGTGGAGCATTGAAGTGATCATGCATCATGAATTGTGATTGTAGTCTGCGGAGGCGGAGGCGGCGGCATAATTCCCATCAAATTCATGCGAGTCAGTGGCAAAAGTGGGTGCCCGGACCTCGTTGGCGCCGGTTGCCATTGTAACCATCGCCGGATATACATTTCATATATCATTCTGAGTGATTGGTGCAACTCAGCCACCATAACTAGGACGCAAAGAAGGTATCTCACGTGCCACCACGACCGAGGAAGAAGAAGCATTGACACCAAAGAAGCGACTGAAAATGAACCAAAAATAGCCATGGCGATGACAAGTTGAGAAGCACAAGTGGGAAACAATCGCTTGGCCTCAAAGGCCATGTAATAACCTAAAATACTCATGACAGTGGATCCAGTGGTCACAGGGTATGCTTGGAATGGAGATGGCTCATTGTTTCCTGTGCTTTGTATTTGGAGGAAGCCAAGCAGGGTGGGTAGTATAAATGCAAGAATGCTGTGGCGGTTGGTGAGTTCATGTCCCATCAAAACAGAGATTGATATGTGAACTTGGTTGTTGTGGAGCAAGGCCTGCCATTGCTGGCTAGGGCTTGTTTGGGACATGTTCAGGCTATAAGGGACGATGTAGAACATACCTTGCATGTTATATAGTGCAACGAAGAGACCCAGCAAAGTAGATTTCGTATCGGGCAAGTTTCCAAGATATTTCCTATTGAGTACAAAGTGTACAACGATTTAGCACGGATTTTCCATCCCTTTTTTATTGGTTAAAAAGTTTAATTTTAATATTCATAATACTTACAGTATTTTGTTATCATTTTAAAATAACAAAAAGAGAATAAGACGAAGGAATAAAAGAAATTGTGGAAAGAGAAATTTGGCACCTCTAATATTTCACTGTGTCATTTTCCAAGATATTTAAAGATTATTTAACCTAGAGTGAGTTAGTGTATAATGAAATTAAGCAGTAGATACCCATGCAAATGCATAAATTAACTGTATATGAAGATTTTCTTTAAGATTTAATCAAGTTATATAAACACTTATTATTCTCTTAAAACACTCAGGTTACTCTATAAACATATTTAAGGGAAAATAGTGTGTAATTCAAGTCTAAGTAATATTTAAAACAAAGTTTAGGTTCAAACCCCCGGCTACCAATGGAACCAAAAAGAAGACAAGAAGGGCGGCTTTAAATAATGAAACTGGTAAGTTTAAGAACACTTTTTTTTTTTAATTTAAGAATTACGAGGCAAAGATTAGTTGGACACAGGCGCGTAGCCGTGGTATATTCGATACTTCTTGCAGACTAAATAAGTTTTTAATTGTATCATTCGAACATGGTGGGCATTGAATAAAGCAATACGCGTCCAAGATGGTAAGAATGCAACCATCCACCGTCAAAAGGCTAGACTAGCACTACTACTTTCTGACACAATCCTAGCTGCTTCAGGGAACAGTATGAAAGCTCAACTATGCTCTTTCTTTTCAGGGCTGTATAGATACAAGTTATGACAAAGATAAGGATAAGGATAATGATAAGGATTATAAGGATTCTTTCATAAACACATAGGTAGATTGGGGTGTGCACACAAATATCTTTATGAGGTGGTTAACACTTCGTGCATCGGTGGAGGAATAAATTATTAATTTCAACTTTAGTTTTTTAAGTCACAAAATACAAAATTAAAAATAGTGGCCAAATAAATTGCTTAAAAGTAAAATTTCAACTTTTTATGTCAGAGGCCGAATTTTTCATATTTCATTGTTCAGTCGCAAAATGTAAAGCATGTACACCAAAGTGAGTGATTAATTCAACTAAAATTTCACTAGCTAAAAAAAATCTCTTTTTTTTTTAACTGTGAGACGTTGTGACTGTGAGGTTTAATTTTTTTAAAAAAAAATTACTAAAATTTCACGCACCATGGCTGTCGAATTTATTGGTAAGCCAACCACTTTCATCGGTTTTCTCCTTCTCCCTCTCAATCCTAAAGCGCTATATTCTCCTTTGTCCCATTCTATCTATCTAGACTCCTCGCTGGTGGTGCATGGTCTCCGTCGAACGCTCCGGCCACTATTGGCGTTTATGATTAAGCACCGAATCTTAACAGGTAAGCATCACCATTTTCGTTCTTCCATCACCTGTGTTTGCTTTTTTCTCTCTGAGTTATTAATGTGGCTAAAATTGTACATATGCTGTTCTGGAAGTGTAGATTTAGAGTACAACTCTACTTAAAATACACAAGTAATTAATCTATTCTTTTACTAAAAAGAATCAATTAGATTGCCACATATGAGAAATTAAGTATGAATAAGTCTGATCACAGTTTCCATTATTTGCTTGACTGAGAAAAACACAAGAAAGAGATCAGTTTCTATGGTTATAGTTTCGCATTATTGAGCTTAAGAAACGTATATGAAAGGAAATATGGTACTTGAAAAGGAAGCAAATATAGTAAGCAAAGGAGGAATCAAGACGATATACTGTTTATGCATTCTAGATAATAAGAAATATGGTACGTATATTGTAAATGTGACATGAGAGAAGAGGTAATAAGGATGATGAAATCTCCCACTTTGCCTTCTTTGCGGTTAAATGCATGTTAGGAAGGTGAGTTTTGGGACATTTGCCAGCCATGTTTATGTACTATATTTGTTAATTCATTCTCATCTCCATCATTCTTACTATTTCTACTCTTATTATCGATCATTTTTATTTTTATTATTATTATTATTTTGTGTTTTTGATGAGGTTGGTAGAGGTGCAAATAAGGTTTTAGAATCAAGGTTGGTCCACCACAGGAGGTAATAAATGCAGGGGACTTCTTTTTCTACACCTAACTAAACTTTTCATACACCTCAAACTTATTGAACTACCCAAATTACTCTTCCTACTAAAACAAATTTTATACAACACATAATTTAGAACACATAGCTTACAGATTTTGGTGATTTGTAACAAAAACTAACCTATCTTATAGATTATGAAAATGTCATCTCGTGATTTCTTTTACTTACTCTATATTTGGACAATAATTCCTATGTACAAGATTAGATATATTATAAGTTCAAATTGAATAGTTTTTCATATTATAATAACAATTTATATTTAAAACATGTAAATTGTATAGTAATAATTATAGATTTTAAAAATTTGTAACAAATAACACTTTATAATATGAAATTTGTTGAATTTTGAAAACCTATAGTATAACATGCCATCAATGAAAATTTATGAAGAAACTTAAATTTTTCCACATCTAAGCTCAAAAAATAGTGATAAACAATCCATCTAGGATGAAATAACAAGAAATTCTCGCTGAAAAGGTCAAATGATTATAGGATGTGAAAAAAGACTCCCATTTCTAACAACCCAATCATTTTAAAATTTATGTTAAAATTATTAATGATTACTAGTACTATGGAGAGAAAAATGATTGATTTTCGCACAAAATTTCCAATGATAAGATTTGATGGTGCACAGTAGTTTGCGGCAACAAACGGTTGTTTCCACTCCATTTGCTCCTCTCCACTGGTTGATGAAACTTTGAGGGTGTGTGAATTTTGTTACACATATCGAGGGCAATTTGAAAATTAACAAAATTTAAGGTGTACGAAAAATTTGGTTCCGGTAATAAATGAATCCCCTAAATGCATTATCCGCACAAGCAGGTCCAATATTGAAGTAAAGAAATTGTAATTGTAATTATTTATTATAGAAGTCGTTTTAATTGCAAAGTCATTTAAGTTTTTAAAAGTTGAAAAATTTTAGGTGAATTTAATTAAAATAATTTTTATTAACACTTGAGTCCAAATAATGTTTTTTAATCAATTTGTCAAATGTTAACTCAAGTAATTTTTTTACTATGTTTTAAGGATTAAAAAGACTTTTTACTCTTCTAAAAATTGAAGTGAAGAAAAAGTAATAATTCAAATATAATAACAGATTCTTTGTCAAAAATAGATTAATTAGCATATGTTGTTTTATTTTAATTAAATTCTTGAGCCTTATTATCCTATCCACTTTAAATTTGAATTAGTTGATTCCAACGTAACTTTTTGTTTTCATTAATAAAGAAACCATCATGCACCTAATTATACATGAATATATGCAATCAAAAAGACACGCAACACAGAGGTTACCATATTTGTCAAATTCAAGTTTTCTTTACAGTTTACACTACTGTTCTCGTAGAGTTGTGTTTAGGTATTAGTAGAGATGGGAGAGAGCAATGGATGGTAGGCGCCGGTCGGGGTAATCCATGCGAGTCATTGGCAAAAGTGGGTGCCCGGACCTCTGCGTTCACCGTAACCATCTCCGGACATACCTGTCATACATTATTATAAGTGATTGGTGCAACTCAGCCACCATAACTGTGATGCAGAGAACGTATCTCTCGCGCCACCACGACCGGGGAAGAAGCAGCATTGACACCAAAGAAGCCACTGAAAATGAACCAAAAAGAGCCACGGCAATGACAAGTTGAAGCATAAGTGGGAAACCAGCGCTTGGCCCCAAAGGCCATGTAATAACCTAATATACTCATGACAGTGGATCTAGTAGTCACAGGGAATACTTGGAATGGAGATGGCTCACCATTTCCTGTGCTTTGGATTTGGAGGAAGCTAAGCAGGGATTATAAATGCCAGGATGCTGTGGCGGGTTGTGAATTCTTGTGCTCCCACCATTAATACAGATATTGTTATGTGAACTTGGCTGTGGTTGAAGAGGGCTTGCCACCATGGCTTGTGATTGTTTCAGCTCTTCGAGCCATGGTGACAATATTAGGGGTCGAAGCATGGGCAGAGCCTCTACATGTCTATGTATAAGCATTGACTGAGTGCTGCATAGAGATTACGTGAGAAAAAGAGCCTACCAATATCGCATGAAGTTTCCACAAAATTTCTCAAAGTCCTGTTTGACTCCTAGCACTTTGAGGATAAGAAGTTATGTCATAGCCCATAATCACCCCAATTATTAAATTTTTTAAGCCTGTTTGGCTCCTAGCACTTTGAGGATAAGGAGTTATGCCATAGACCATAATTACCCCACTTATTAAATTTTTGAAGTACAGTTATTTACACACTTATCATCCTCTCACTTTCTTTTTGTTTGGGTAGAGACTAATTTTTATTTAAAATGAAGTAATATATTGTAATTCTTCATATTATGAATGTTACTCAAAAGTTTAGTCTGTATTTCACTGAATCAACGCCAAAATAACTGTGATCAATCCCTCTCATTGTTTTCACTTTGCAGTACATGATAAAATTTGAACTTAATTGAACGTATTTAAACTTTATTTTTTTTTAATTGTATGCCTCAGATTTTGTAAGGTTAAATTTTTTATTGTATTCACAATTTTTTTCACAGTATATCACAGACTAAATATTAGAGTATAAGTTCGATTAATTACTCTGCAAAGTTTATCTCTACTTCATAATCTGGTTATAAACTGTTATGGCATATATAGTATGAATTTGTGGTACATTAGTATGGTACTACTTTATGAAATGAATCTTTTGGAGTTGAAAGAGAGACCCATTAAGTTTCAATTTTTTCTATGTTTTTCTCTCGCTTACCATTAAAATTCATCAAAGGATTCATGCTTGAGTTACGTTTTCTATTTTTATGATAATTTAGGATTTACTTTTTCTGTTTCTCGTTTTTGTTTGCATCTTTTGTTCTATTAACATAACCAATTATGTATATATTATCTCTAATTGATCAATTAATTAATAAATTTTGATCATTTGAAGATAGAGCACATAATATCTATATTAGTGAGACCAGAGATGCGAACTCTCCTCGTTAATCCAATCCTATATCCGCTGTACCATTCACAGACTCTTAATATCTTAGGTCGCTTTCCTCTTTCCAGAGTTAGTTTGCCTTCTTCTCTCTTTATATATTTAATGTAGAGGCGTAGAAGAGTTGGTTGCATTATAATGAAAAACAATCATATCTCTGGAAATAAGATGATGTTTGCACATGTAATCTAAAAGACCTGTACCTACTCAGAAAAAAGAAAACCTAAAGTGAAAAAGTGTAAGTTTATGTCATATATGACTGATCCCATTCTTTTTCCTGGTCCATTGTGCAACAAATAATATTGAACATTCTTGAGTTCTTTCTAATGTGTGATATCTAATGCTAGATATTTTTTTAAAAAAAAAAAATGCATAATTGATGTTTCAACCCAGCTATCTTGCTAGAAAAATGTGAAATATAAGACTCAAGAACCAAATGAATATAAGGAAAGAGGAGAAAAACAGAAGAGAATAAACTACATAAAATATACTTCGAGCAAGTTTCGAGTCCATATTAAAAAATTGGGGAGCAAAGAATAGTGCAGGCATGCCATGATTGAGGCGGTATGTTGATATTGGATGGATCAAATAGGCTATTAACATCTTTATTATATCTTTTCCTTTTGGCGGAAAATTTTACATGCCGACTTGTATATATAGTAAAACAGAGATCCACTACCAAAAGTAGCTAGAACTGGAATTGTGTTGTCCAATGATTTCAAATCCACCAAGCAAGCAGTCTTAGAATAATCAAGGGTAGTTTATATGGATTCTGTCATTTGCAGTTGGAGAAGAAGCCGAGCATGCACTCTCAGAATAATGAAGTCAGGCAGGCTATGGTGGAGGAGGAAAAGTTTAGTTTACTCAAGCAGAATCTGCTTATGGCCCCCACAAAAAAGAAGTTGCCAGTCAAAACTGAAAGGTTTTTCCATGGAGTGGTGTTATTACATACATATATTGAACTTTTTTATATTGTATAACTCAATATTTATACTCTACCCAATTAGTACACAAATATAAATTAGCAAAACGTTTTTCTAATTTAATCAAAAATATTAAATTTGAGCTTTAAGAATATAATTATATTAAAATTTAATAAAAAATTTTAAACAATGTACAATATTCGTTTCTCTTTTTAATGGATAATAAATATGATAATGACAAAGTGATGTTTAGAATTTAGAAATATTAATTAAGCCCACAAGTGATCAGATCAATTATGGTAAGAAAGGTGGAGAGTGGAAGAGAAAGAGAACATATATGCTTCTGCATGAGTTCTTTCCTTGCACCATTACATAAAAAGAATATAGTTTGAAGAACGGCCATCTTTATCTGAAAAGTAGTGCTTGATATAATATGGTTTCAGTGACAAGTCACTCACGTGGACTTACATAGCAAACGCTAACTCTATATATTCAAAAAAACCCTAGCTTGTAATTCAAAGGTTGAAGGTAGAAATTAATATATATATATATATATATATATATATATATATATATATATATATATATATATATATATATATATCACAGTAAAAATGGGGCTTACATGGGTCATTTAGTTTCCCTTGGAAGAGTTGCAAAGTTTCAAATTTGTTCCCGTCTTTCCTTTTTCTGCTAGATTACACTAGGTTCTTCTCAATGAACTCAGGTTAAATAGCAAGGTTTTCTGGGGATATAAGCAATGAAGTTCTTTTATTATTTGATTAATTGAATATTATTTATTAATTACCAAATTAATGATCATTAATTCAGTTTAATCAGTCATGATACATGGCTATTTCACTTTAGCTAGGAGACGAGTATGTTTCTGACTCTCCTTACTATTATTATCGATAAAAGTTGGTGAAGAAGTCAAAGTAAGTGGGTTTGATCATGTTACCCAACCCTAACAGATAATTTGGTAGTTTTAGATCGTTGGGTTAATTTCCCTGAAAAATATAAAATTAAAAATTACTTATCCAAATGTCATTAACTTAAAACTATCTTCTAATATACTACAAAATAAATAAGCCTTAAATGTGCTAAACAGGATGGCACATTAATGAAAAGATTTTTACTTGAAAGTGCCATACGCGATGACGCCTTTATGCAAGCACGAAACTTAAAAGCCCTACACGAGTGGCGCTTTTGTATGTTAAGCGCTTCTCAATGGATTTGGATATTTTATATTCAGTCCCTTTGCAGTCAGCTTCTGCTGTCACAATCTAACGGCTGAAATCAGCCCTCAACACCCCAAACTCATCTCAGCCGTCGACGCCAAGATCAAAGGGACAAGGCTCATTAAACAAATGCTCAATAATTCGACGGCTGGGATGGGTTCGGGGTGCTGAGGGCTGATCGTAGCTGTTGGATTGTGACTGCAGAGTGAATGAATGCAGAAAATCCAAATCCCTAGTCAAAATGGGGCTTTTAAGCTGGGAAAAAAAAAAAAAAAAAACTGATGCAAGAATTGGGTTTTAGTCACTTCCTTTATTAAGATTGATGCATTAAACACTTAAAAAAGTTTAGGATTGCCATCTCTATTGACGCCCTCTCTTAATCTTATTTTTGTTTTTGTTTGTAGGTGCCAAACGTTATGGCACCTTTGTGCAGCTTTTCTCTTCTGGAACGCCAGTCAAAATAATATCTTTAAGCTATATCTATTTTGTAATATATTAAGAATTAATTTTAAATTAGTGACATTTTAATAAATAATTTTGTATTTTTCAAAAAAATTAACCATTGTATTGCCTGAATGAAGGTATAAAGGGCTACTCTTTAGGTGAATATTAGTCACGATTTAAGTGAATACTGAATCACATAAACTCTTGCTACTTAGGTGCCAGTGATGCATTGTTAGAAGTTATTCATTGGCTATGCTTTAAAATGAGTCATTGTTAATGTAGCATGAACTTACAATACACGTAAAAGTGGTTTGATTTGTAATTTTTTTGAAAAATCCCATCAAACTGCAATGCAAGCTCAAACTCAAGTTCAACTCTCGAACTGTTTCGGTCCTTGGAAGAACCTTTTTTTTTTTTTTTCTTCTTTTGAGACGTTGTAAAATTTCACGCACTACGGAAGAAGGAGGTGTGAAAAGAAACGCCCGGGTGTGGAAAAGATGGAGGCTTTAGCGCAGAGGGGCGTAGTCCTCTTGTGCAGCTCAATGGGCTATTCCAACATCTGCTTTGAGGGCAACCAAGTATTTTTGGATTATCTCAGTTTGGAGTACCCAGTGCTTTTAGGAAGCTGCTGATCTGACAAACAACGTGGGTCCTCTTTCCTTTTCATGGGCTCCAAGAAAAACGAACGTAGCATGCAATCAATCTGCCTTCTTTATGGCCCTCTTGCAAGCAACCACTGCAACCAAAGAGGTCGAAAGAAAAAGTCAACAAAAATTAATGTTGTCTTTGGTTTCTTATAGGTATTTTCTCACGTAATAAAATTTTAACTTAGTAATCCTCAGGTCTTAAAGGGTTAAAATTTTTCTATGTGTTTGTTGGATATGGTATAAAAATTAATTTTGATCTTTAATTAATAACTTGAGTGTTAGAGTTAAATCAACTCTCTAATACTTAAGTTTATAGATGGAGTCAATTCTTGACAATATTGAAAAAGTATAAGATCAATTAGTTACACACTAAAGCTTTATTTAGATCATACTTCATAATTTAATTATAAATCTTATGGAAGATAGTGTTTGTGGTACATTATTACGTTCTTTAATCACATCTTGTACTTTGATGACACAACAGAATCTGCTTTTTAAGTCCCTCCCTTATGCAGTGCAAGATCCACTATACAATTCACAGGCTCTTACGCTTTCCTCTTTCTAAAGTTTGTTTTCTTTCTTCTTTCTAGTTTTGATTTGTTAGTCATATATATTAAAATTCTGGTTTCATAGGATCAAGAAGCTGGGTTTCCACATAAATATGGTGTTTATATGTTAAATGAAGAGGGTGTAAAAATGTTTAGAAGGGTACAAATAACAATGCTTATCCCATTTTCTTTATTTGTTTGTTGTGATAATACTGGCCATTTCGAGTTCTTTCTTCAAAGGGTGGGGATAATATTATTTTTCACTCGACTTCATATCAGCCATTTCACATTGTGATTCCCAGCAGACTTTCCTTCTTTTTGTTTGCCTTTTTCTCCTTCCCTGATTCACTGTATAGCATCCAAAAATGCCGGGCATTGGCAAAAGACTAAACAATCCAACCAAAAACATTTTCTAGCCCTCATAACTTGTTTTAAATGCTTCTTATTTGTTGCTTTAATTAAAAATAAAATCAAATAGCTCAATTAAAAATTTATTCTTTTAAGATAAAGTGTGAGATAAAAAAAAAAAAAAAAAGTCTTCTCTCATTGTCATGCTAAGATTTTCACTTCTTCCATGCGTTAGTTTAAGTATTGGTCAAGGTTTGAGCTTGACATAGTTGATTTACATATACCTTGTTAGAGCAAGTTACTCCATTGAACCAAAAATCTGATATCAATAAATTGATCCTCGCCGGGTCATAATGAATAAAAAAGTAATTTATTTAAATTATTTTAATCATATAAATTTACTTAAATGTCTCCATTCGACATTTATGGTAATGAGTGAGATTAGATGCATAATATTTTTACTAATGATCACCAATTTTTTCAAATTTGATTTTACAGTAAATAATCAGCATTCAAAAACATTATCAAAAATTTATTTACATGTAATTTGATTTTTGTTAATTAATCTCAATAAAAAAATTTAAGTCAATAACACTTAGTCATTCAAGTAAAAAACCAAGTGACGGCACCACGAGAACGTATTATACATATATATATATATATATATATATATATATATATATATATATATATATATATATATATATATATATATATATATATATATATTGTTATGGACCAGGCTCACGGGGCCCAAGGGCCCAGACCTCAATCACTTACATAAGGCTTGGCAGGAGGGAGAGCTTAAGCATCTCTCTCTCACACACCTAACCAACCCTAAAAATCACTTTCATAACATTAGTGCGGTGAGCGTGGACCAACACAGCCGTAGCCGCCACCTCCTCTAGCTATCTCCTTGCCTTGTTTTATCCCTCACCAGCCTCAGTTAGAGCCGCAATCGCAGCCCTAACGGCATCCATCGACGCTATGGGGGTGTTTGTTCCAAGCTTTAGATAGAGATTTATTCGGTAAAAGGAGAAAAATGTTAGTTCCTGTACCTCACGTCCATGCCCAGCTTCATCATCCATGGCGTCATTCCCATTGGAAACCACCACCTCATAAGATTCAAGATGGAAACAAAGGTAGAGAGAACAATAGTAGTTGTTACTATGTCTGTGGGTGTTGCTGTAGTGATTTTTGCTTTGGCCCTGTTCGGATTTGCAGGAAATACAGAAGTCAAAGAAAGCAACTTAAAAGAATAACCCCTCTGTAAAGCACGTGGTTGTGCCAGGTCGGTAAGTTTTATTAAAAGTGTGCTTGTGTTGACTGTTTTTATTAAATATTCCCGACCCACATAACACTAAAACAGACTTTAGCTCTGTTGGCAAGGTGGAGTGCCAATTTCTTTGGGGTCGGGGGTTCGAACCTTGCTCGGGTCGGAATTTTATTATTAAAGTTATTTATTTCCACTTTAATATCATTTTCTGATCCAAATATTATCAAGTCCGACCTTAGCTCAACTGGTAGAGCGGAGCGCCATCCTAAGGTCGGGGGTTCGAACCTTGCCCGAGTCGGTGTTTTTGTTAAATTGATTCATCTCCTCTATAATATAAATTCCCGATCTAAGTTTCATCAAGACTGACCCGAGCTTAGTTGGTCGTTCGGCGTTCCAGAATGCCTTTGGTCGGGGGTTCGAACCTCGCTTGGGTCGAAATTTTTATTAAAGTGATTTTCTCAAATATTAGTATTGTCGTCGACTTAATCTCATCAAGACCGACCCGAGCCTAGTTGGTCCTCCAACGTTCCAAAATCCCTTTAGTCGGGAGTTCGAACCTCGCTCGGGCCGAAATTTTTATTAAATCAATTTTCTTCAGTATTAATATTTATCCCCGGTTTAAATGTCATTAAGACCGACCCGAGCCTAGTTGGTCCTCTAGCGTTTCAAAATCCCTTTGGTCAGGGGTTCGAACCTCGCTCGGGCTGAAATTTTTATTAAAGTGATTTTCTCAAATATTAGTATTTGTCGCTGACTCAAATTTCATCAAAACCGACTCGAGTTTAGTTGGTCATCCGGAGTTCCAAGATGCCTTTGGTAGGGGGTTCGAATCTAGCTCGGGTCGAAATTTTTATTAAAGTGATTTTGTTCAATATTAATATTTGTCTTCGACTTAATCTCATCAAGACTAATCTCATCAAGACCGACCCCAGCCTAGTTGGTCGTGCGGGGTTCCAGAATTCCTTTGGTCGGGGGTTCGAACCTCGCTCGGGCCAGAATTTTTATTAAAGTGATTTATGTCTGCTTTAATGTTAAATCCCCGCCTAAGTTTCATCAAAACCGGCCTGAGCCCAGTTGGTCATGTCGCGTTCCAAAATCCCTTTAGTCGAGAGTTCGAACCTCGCTCGGGCCGAAATTTTTATTAAATCAATTTTCTTCAGTATTAATATTTATCCCCGGTTTAAATGTCATTAAGACCGACCCGAGCCTAGTTGGTCCTCTAGCGTTTCAAAATCCCTTTGGTCGGGGGTTCGAACCTCGTTCGGGCCGAAATTTTTATTAAATCAATTTATCTCCGCTATAACATAAATTCCTGATCTAAGTTTCATCAAAACCGGGCCGAGCTCGATTGGCAAAGCAGACGGATGGCAAGCTCAGAGGTCCTTGGTTCGAATTCACCCTGAGGTCGGTAAATTTTATTATTTAAAACATTTGTTTAATTCTGTTTATAAGATTTATTCTCCCACCAAATATCACTGACTCGACATGTAGCTTGGTGGTAGAGGGGAGCATCCAAGGCGTAGGTCCCTGGTTCGAGTCCTCCTACGACCAAATGTTAACTTTTAACTTGTTTGATCTTGTTTTAATATTTATTCCCGACCCAACTATCACCGACCAAACCTGTAGCTCAGTTGGCAGATGGGAGCATCTAAGGCTGAGGTCCCTAGTTCGAATCTATGCTTAGGCAGGTTTAAAATTTTTTATCATTTAAAGTAACTAAGCTCTCTTCTGCAGCAAAAACATAGAGATCTTTGTGGGGATTGTGGTCGACACACCAGGTATTAATTAAAATACTATTTCTCATATATTATCTTTTGTACAAGGTATTATCTCAAATATTACTTGTTACATATTATGTTTCCTACCAAGAATTTACTTTACACCAGGAACATACTTTGCAACTCAAAGAGGCATACTACTTGAACTTGAGCACTAAGCTACTGTTAAAGAAAAACACTTGGCAATACCATCAAGCCTAGTTACAACCCCCACTCGGGGATACGCTCTATCGAGCTCTGCTACACCCCACTTATGGAATACGTTCTATCGAGCTCTGCAACAACCCCCACTCGGGGATACGCTCTGTCGAGCTTTGCTACACCCCACCTCGGAGATACGCTCTATCGAGCTTTATTGCACCCTGCCTCAAGAACATGCTTTCTTAAGCCTGGCTACACCCCGCCTCGGGGACACGTACTACCAAGTCTTACGACACCTCAACTTGAGGACACTTTGAAACTTTATTACTTACACGTGTCGATCCTTAGTATGCAAGAGATCAAAATAACATTAGCTCGGATTTCCATGAGACCAAAAATTCAAACAAAATAATGCAAGTGCAAGCTAGATTAAAGTGTACGGGTGAGCTCATCTTTTAGTTTAAATTGTTGTTACTATTCTCTCTGAACATTTGAGCGCCTATTCAATTTACGTGTCAATACTATTAACTTAAAGCTTTTTCCCATGATCCGTTGACGGTAAGATCGGCCGAAGTGGGCTTAACCCATTTTCTAAATTCTCGTTCTTCACTCAGTAATTTGTTGTAATTGACAATTATTTTTCACTAAGTAATTTGTTGTAATTGACAATTATTTTCTGAAGGTCAAAGAAAAGTGGGAGATCGCCTATATTCATATACTCTTGTACACTAATGAAAATATCTCATAACCAAAGAGCAATTCGTTTTGTTTTATTGAGTTACGAATCTCGGTAGCACTTAGAACATAGGTTTTGCATGGCAGGGTCACTAACCAAACCACAATTATTTGTGCACACCCAGCACATCCGCACATTTGTCACGGGAAGCCAACTTGTGGGCGCGTTAGATATTGTTCTCGCACCACCCGCTCCTACAACACCTGTACCTAGCCCATTAAAGCCCCGACCCAAGCTAGATGATTAGTCATCAAAACTTAGATCGGACATTCGTGGATCGTACAAAATTTCGACCATCATGCATACATCTTCGCAATTGAAGCTTCTTACAAACCACCTCTACAAATAGAAATCACCTAGCCAAGTCATAAGTTGCAATTCAGAGTTAACAGACCGCCACATTGATCTTGCTTTTCAAACTTTCAATCTTTGGGGATTGAGATTCTCCCGGCGTTGAATATAAAATAAATAAAAATAATAAATAATGACAAATAAATTCATAAATAATAGTAATGAATGTTCATGAACAAACATAAGAAAATAAAGAAAGGACAACCAAACCAAGTGCCGCAAATGTTAACCCTTCTCCTCTCTCCTTATTGTTCTCGACTCAAATTACTATCAATAATTATACTTAAATAAGCATGATAAGACAAACTTTTTTAGTTCGAAAGCTCGACTCGTCGACCTTCCGACCTGGGGGGCTTATGTTATGGACCAGGCCCACGGGGCCCAAGGGCCCAGACCTCAATCACCTACATAAGGCTTGGCAGGAGGGAGAGCTTAAGCATCTCTCTCTCACACACCTAACCAACCCTAAAAATCACTTTCACAACATATATATATATATATATATATATATATATAGATAGTGTTAAGAGTTTAACTTTTGTCTCCTTGTGCCCCCCAGTAAAAAGAAAATGTTGTCAGAATTTGATATATAGCAGACAATTATTAGCAAGAAGCATCCTCCCAATTATTTGTCATAGTTCAATTTTTTAGTCTTGAAAGTGCAAGTAAATAAGTCTTAGAGGGGGGTGAATAGGACAGTAAAAATTTTTGCAATAAAATTTATATTTTTAGAATCAAGCATAAAGAGATAAGCTTGATTATAGACAACGAAAGCTTGATTTCAAAAATCTCAGAGTTTAAAACGTGATGAAACAGTTCAACACAATATGCGGAATATAGATGCTAAAAGATAAATATGCTGAAATCAAAGAGAATAAGGAAGAGAAAATACACAGTGATTTATAGTGGTTCGGTCTATCAAAGACCTACGTCCACTCCTCTCAAATATACTTGAGAGTTATCTTCACTATCCAAGCTGGTTTACTAGCTTCCAACTACCTCGTACAATCGAACAGGAATCAAGCACAATGGCTAAAGCTTGGTTTTACCAAAAGCACCAAGAACCCTTTACAACACAGACTATGTCTAAATAGACTATGTCTTTCCCTTATACAAGGTTGCAATATACGAAGAAAGGCACTACAGCCTTTTTACAAGGATTGAAGAGGTTGAAGAAATAAAGCACAGAATTTGTTGCTTGAATCAACAAGTATTCCAGTGAGCTTCAAATGCAGAACAAATATTTCAGTTGAAGGTGTGGTGCGCGACTAAGAAGAGAACAAAATGAATATGTGAGAACTCTTTTGATTGTAAACAAATAAACCTTTTGATATTTTCTCTCTCCTTGTCCTCCTTTGAGTCTTCTTCCTCCTTTTATAATGGATTCAAAAAATGACTGTTGGAGGCATTATTATTGCAAATATAGCTGTTGGAAATCTCATTATGTCAATTTTTGGAAGTTGGAAATATCTTGCAGATGTTAAGCTTGATTTCTGACACAGTTAGCAGCTTTTCTGGTGCCCATGCCATGTTGGCTTGCTTCTGCAACACGTTTTACTGTTAGCAGCAACTTTTCTGGGGCACATACCATGCTGGCTTGCTTCTGCAATACGTTTTAATTTTTATGCTTGCTTTCTGACACAGTGTGCTATTGACAGTAATGATTGTTAGCAGATTTTTCTACTATAGGTAGCTTTTTGGTGGCCCAAGATTTATCTTGAAGGTTGAAATTTGATTTAAAAAAGTCTGCACATTTATTGCTGCATGCAAGAGTGACTTTTACAGCATTTTCTGCTATAGGCAGCCTTTTGGCAGCTTTTTGGAGGCTCAAAGTTATCTTAGAAATTGTAATCTGGTTTAATGAAAAAGCCTGCAAATTTTCTGCTGCAACAAGAGTAATTTTTGCCCAATATGCAAGACAAAATTATCTCCACAAATCTTCAAATATTGTCTCATTAAAATTACTTGAGCTAACATTCTCCCCCTTTTTGATGATGACAAATATTTTGAGATTTGCTAAAAAAATCTCCCCCTAAAATGATGCTTATCCAAAAAATATATGTAAGTGTAAAAACATGGTAAGAGCTCCCCCTTAAACTGACACAATCTAATTTTCAAAGAGAACTTGAAATTAAGCATTAACAGTAATCAATTGAGCATAATCCAGCTGATGTAGTAATCGATCAAGCATAATAATATCCAAATCAAGCATTAGCAGTAAACTCAGGTTTTCTTCCAATAACATCTAGAGATTAATATGCCATATATCCATAATCATCATAATAAACCAGTATGGCAAATCTCAAGACTTCTCCCCCTTTGTCACAGCAAAAAGAGGGGAATTTCCAACTGATCCAGAATTTTCATAGTAGTAATCAAGCATAAAAATATTTAGGTGCTTGAAGGTGAAGAAATCATACCTAACTCACTTCTTAAGATGCAAAATCTCTCTTCAGCCAATGGTTTGGTGAAGATATCAGCAATTTGTTCATTTGTACCAATGAAGTGAAGTTCTACATCTTTTTTAAGCACGTGATCTCTTAGAAAATTATGCTTGATGTCGATATGCTTGGTTCTGGCATGTTGTACTAGATTCTTAGCAATGTTTATTGCACTTGTATTGTCACACAGAATTGGAGTGCATTCTCGGATGATTCCATAGTCTTTGAGTTGTTGCTTCATCCATAAAACTTGTGCACAACATTGTCCAACTGCTATATACTCAGATTCTGCAGTAGATATGGATACGCTTGATTGTTTCTTACACTGCTAGCTTACCAGAGAATTTCCCAAAAATTGGCATCCACCACTTGTGCTTTTTCTATCAATCAAACATCCAGCATGATTTGAATCGGTGTGAGCAATGAGGTCAAAATAGTTGTTCTTTGGATACCATAGACCCACATCCTCAGTTTTTGCTAGGTATCTGATTATACGCTTGATAGCTTGTAGATGAGGTTCTTTAGGCTTGACCTGAAATCTAGCACAACAACATACGCTATATAATATGTCAGGTCTGCTTGCTGTAAGATATAGCAGCGACCTAATCATGCCTCTGTACAGCTTCTGATCAACTGCTTTTGCTGCATCTTCTGATGTAAGCTTGGTTGTTGTTGCCATAGGTGTTGGCATTCCTTTTGCTTTCTCCATACCATACTTCTTGATAAGCTCCTTAGTGTATTTTGATTGATGGATGAATATGCCATTTGAAAGTTGCTTGATTTGAAGTCCAAGGAAGAATGTTAATTCTCCCATCATGCTCATTTCAAATTCACCTTTCATTAGCTTCTCAAAATCCTTGCACAAAAACTCATTAGTAGCACCAAATATAATATCATCAACATAAATTTGTACAACAAAGATATCATCATCAAATGTTCTAGTGAAAAGAGTAGTATCAACTTTCCCTTTTGAAAAGCCATTTTTCAGCAAAAATGTACTTAGCCTTTCATACCAAGCTCTTGGAGCTTGTTTAAGACCATAAAGAGCTTTAGATAACTTGTAAACATGGTTTGGAAAATCCTCATTTTCAAAGCCTGGAGGTTGTCTAACATAAACTTCTTCATTTATAAAACCATTTAAGAAAGCACTTTTCACATCCATTTGAAAAACTTTAAAATTTTTGTAACAAGCAAAAGTAAGCAGCATGCGAATAGCTTCAAGCCTAGCTACTGGAGCAAAAGTTTCATCAAAATCAATACCTTCTTGTTGACTATAACCTTGAGCTACCAATCTAGCTTTGTTTCTTACCACTTTTCCTTGCTCATCTAGCTTGTTTCGGAATACCCATTTTGTCCCAATGACATCTTGATGCTTTGGTGGTGGAACAAGCTTCCAAACTTCATTTCTTTCAAATTGGTTGAGCTCCTCTTGCATAGCCATGATCCATGATTCATCTTTAAGTGCTTCATCAACCTTATTTGGTTCAACTAGTGAAATGAAGCATGAGTCTGTTACTTGATTTTTGATTGAAGCTCTAGTTTTCATCCCTTCATTTACATCTCCAATCACATCATCAAGTTTGTGGTCACGTTGTACTTGTTGTTTACATGGCACATTGTCTCTGTTTGAAGGTTCTTCAGGTTGCACAGAGACTTGATCAGCTTCAATGTTTTTATGTGAATCAAGCATATCATTTAAAGCTTGATTCTGATCAGGTAAGCTTGGTTCCTACAAATCTTGATTTTCCTCAAAAGCAACTTTGCTTATGGGAACACGGTTAGATTCATCAAATACAACATGCATGCTTTCCTCCACTGACCTAGTTCGCTTATTAAACACTCTATAAGCTTTACTTGTCAAAGAGTAGCCTAAAAATATACCTTCATTCGATTTGGCATCAAACTTGCCTAAAATATTTTTACCATTATTATGAATGTAGCAGATGCAACCAAAAGCATGAAAATAACTTACATTAGGCTTTCTTCCCTTCCATAGCTCATATGGAGTTTTCTTTAAAATAGGCCTAATCAAGCATCTATTAAGGATGTAATAAGCTGTATTTACAGCTTTAGCCCAAAAGTGTTTCGCAACATTGTTTTCACAAAGCATAGTCCTTGCCATTTCAAATAATGTTCTATTTTTCCTTTCAACAACCCCATTTTGTTGAGGTGTTCTAGGAGAGGAGAAATTATGATGGATTCCTTAATTTTCACAGAATTCTTTAAAAGCTTGATTTTCAAACTCTCCACCATGATCACTCCTAATTGAACAAATTTTTAAATTTGTTTCATTTTCAACTCTTTTTGAAAACATTAAAAGTTTCTTCCTTATGAGCCAAGAAGTATACCCATGTAAATCTAGAATAATCATCAACAATAACAAAACCATATTTCTTTCCTCCTATGCTCAAAGTTGACATAGGTCCAAACAAATCCATGTGAAGGAGTTCAAGAGACTTTCTAGTAGAAAGCTCCTTCTTGTTTTTGAAAGAAGACTTTGTTTGTTTTCCCATTTGACATGCAGCACAAATATTGTCTTTTTTGAAATGAAGCTCAGGCAGTCCAGAAACAAGCTTATGTTTTGTCAGTTTTGAAATAAGTTGCATATGGGCATGACCAAGTCATCTATGCCATAAAGAAACATTTTCAACTTGGGAAACTAGACAAGTTTCATTTTTAAAAGAAAAATCATTGTTGGATACTTTATAAACATTTGAGCTTCTATAACCTTCAAAGAGAGTATCATTTCCATTTAAGTTATAAATAGTGCATTTGGATGATTCAAAACATACCTTATAGCCGAGGTCACAAAGCTGACTTATGCTCATTAAGTTGTGCTTCAAGCCCTTCACGTAGTAGACATCATTCACAACAAGATTTGGGGTGAGCTTGATTTTTCCTATACCAAGAATTCTTCTTTTACTATCATCTCCAAATCTTACACTTCCCATATCTTGTTCCTGAAGTTCCACGAACATCTCCTTATTCCAAGTCATGTGGCGTGAGCAACCACTGTCAAGGTACCAACTTTTCTTGCTTGACTTGTGCTGTTTCTGTCATGTGAGAAATCAAGCTTAGGTACCCATGCTTGTTTGGGTCCTTGGGGGTTAGTGACAGAAATATTCTTAGGCACCCAAATCTGTTTATATCTCTTCACATTCTTCTTGTAGTTACATTGATAGGCATGATGACCTGTCTTATTGCAGTAATTACAAGTTGTTTGTAAAGGCTTGATTTTCGAAAATGAATTTTCATATCCCAAACCATTTTTCCAGCAAGTTCTATGCAAATCATGCTTTTGCATGCCAACTAACTTATCAAGGTTTTGCTTGCCCTTTACAAAGCTAGCCAAATCATTTGAGAGCTCATCAAGCTTAACTTTTAAAGCTTGATTTTCTAAAAGCAGATTTTCAGAAAGTTTTTCTTTTTACCGTAAATCTTTGATAAGCTCTCTATCTTTCTCAGAAATAATACGAATTTCACTGAGCTCTTTTTCCAAAACCTTGATTTTTTCTTTTCTAGTGGAAAGTTTTGAAAGAAGTTTACTAACAGTTTCAACAAGCTCATCATATGCATTTGATAATTCATCATAAGAGAGAGGTTGATCACTTACCTCATTATCAGAATCACTTTCATCTGACATGGCCATGAGACATATTTCTTCATCATCACTTGATGAAGAGTCTTTATCACTCCATGCAGCATATGCCTTCTTGTTTTTCTTGAAGTTCTTATTTTTCTTCTTTGGACATTCGGGTGATTTATGACCAGGCTTTCCACAAGTGTAGCATGTTATTTCGTCTTTGTCTCCTTCCTTCTTGTGCTTCTGCTTGCTGTCATCTTTATTGTGCTTTTTTTTTTAAATCAAACTTACTGGATGAAACTTGTTTTCTGAATCTTCTTTTCTGCAACATTTTAGCGGCTTTTCTAGATAATAAGGTAACATCACCGTCACTGTCATTGTCTGAAGATGAAGATGTGGCAGCAAGAGCAACATCTTTCTCCTTTTTCTTTCTCTCGGCCGCTCTCACTTCTTTCTTCTTCATTGACATTTCCTCAGCTTCTAGCTCTCCTCTCAGCTCATCAACAGTAATGTTTGAAGCTTTAGTTGTTTGTTTAAGTATGTAACCTTTTGTTTCCCATTTTTCTGAGAGACATTTGATAAGCTTCTTTACTTGTTCTTTTTGTGTATAGTTTTTCCCAAGTAGTTTGAGTTGATTTACAAGGTGAAGGAATCTGGTGAAATACTTATCTATGGACTCTCCATCTTCCATGTGGAAAAGCTCATATTCACCAGCATAGATGTCTATCCTTGATTCCTTGACAACCGTTGTTCCTTCATGTATACTTTGAAGTCTATCCCACATTTCTTTGGCAGTATTGCATGCTGAAATAACTTCATACTCCTTTGAGCAAATGGCATTGGAAAGCATATACTTAGCTTTCAAGTGTAATGAGGCTCTTTTCTTTTCTTCTTCCGTATATTCATCTAGCCCTTTTAGAACTCTTACTCCTTCTATCTCCTTTGTGGGTTCTTCATAGCCAATCATTATAATGCTTAAGAGTTCAAAATTATTTGAACCCATAAACATCTCCATTCGGTTTCTCCAGTGGCTGTAGAATGATCCATCGAAGTATGGAGGTTTGTTGCATGAGTTTCCAACCTTGAAGTCTTCCATAACCTTGCATAACCTAGGATCTTAAACTCAAGGATGTTAGTCCAATAACAGAGCACAAGGCTCTGATACCAAATGAAAGTGCAAGTAAATAAATCCTAGAGGGGGGTGAATAGGACAGTAAAAATTTTCGCAATAAAATTTATATTTTCAGAATCAAGCATAAAGAGATAAGCTTGATTATAGACAACGAAAGCTTGATTTCAAAAATCTCAGAGTTTAAAACGTGATGAAACAGTTCAACACAATATGCGGAATATAGATGCTGAAAGATAAATATACTGAAATCAAAAAGAATAAGGAAGAGAAAGTGCACAGTGATTTATAGTGGTTCGGTCTATCAAAGACCTACGTCCACTCCTCTCAAATATACTTGAGAGTTATCTTCACTATCCAAGCTGGTTTACTGGCTTCCAGCTACCTCTTACAATCAAACAGGAATCAAGCACAATGGCTAAAGCTTGGTTTTACCAGGAGCACCAAGAACCCTTTACAACACAGACTATGTCTAAATAGACTATGTCTTTCCCTTATACAAGGTTGCAATATACGAAAAAAGGCACTACAGCCTTTTTACAAGGATTGAAGAGGTTGAAGAAATAAAGCACAGAATTTGTTGCTTGAATCAACAAGTATTCCAATGAGCTTCAAGTGCACAACAAATATTTCAGTTGAAGGTGTGGTGCACGACTAAGAAGAGAACAAGATGAATATGTGAGAACTCTTTTGATTGTAAGCAAATGAACCTTTTGATATTTTCTCTCTCCTTGTCCTCCTTTGAGTCTTCTTCCTCCTTTTATAATGGATTCAAAAAATGACTGTTGGAGGCATCATTATTGCAAATATAGCTGTTGGAAATCTCATCATGTCAATTTTTGGAAGTTGGAAATATCTTGCAGATGTTAAGCTTGATTTCTGACACAGTTAGCATCTTTTCTGGTGCCCATGCCATGCTAGCTTGCTTCTGCAACACGTTTTACTGTTAGCAGCAACTTTTTTGGGGCGCATGCCATGCTGGCTTGATTTGGAACACGTTTTAATTTTTATGCTTGATTTCTGACACAGTGTGCTATTGACAGTAATGATTGTTAGCAGCTTTTTCTGCTATAGGTAGCTTTTTGGTGGCCCAAGATTTATCTTGAAGGTTGAAATCTAATTTAAAAAAGTCTGCACATTTATTGCTGCATGCAAGAGTGACTTTTACAGCATTTTCTACTATAGGCAGCCTTTGGCAGCTTTTTGGAGGCTCAAAGTTATCTTGAAAATTGTAATTTGGTTTAATGAAAAAGCCTGCAAATTTTCTACTGCAACAAGAGTAATTTTTGCCCAATATGCAAGACAAAATTATCTCCACAAATCTTCAAATATTGTCTCATCAAAATCACTTGAGCTAACAAGTCTGTTTTTCCCTTATACTTAAGGTTTATGGTTTCTGAAGCTTTTCTGGTGTTAGAAGTCTGTGGTGGCCAACGCACACAAAAAGAAACCCTTTAAATTAATTGAACTATAATCAAGAGCTAGCCGATTTTAAGTTAAAAGTGTGAGATATATTGCATTTTTGTTGCATCCCTTGGTGCAAAGCTAAACTTTAAGATAAAGTCGAGAAGGCTACGGTGGAGGGAAATCTCATGCTGAATATGCTTGACTAGTGCTCTCAGAAAAATTGTAGTTGCTAGTCAAAACTAGTTAAAAGGTTTAATTTCTCACGGAGTAGTGTCACTTGCACTATAATTAATTATTTATATATCCTTTTAACAGTTTGCACTCCACTTAACCAAGAAATCTAATTCAGTCTCCCCACACAACATTAAGCATTATCTCATACAAACTCGACAATCAATAACAGAAAGCCATGGCGGCCATTTGGTACACTTCAATATATCGGATATGCTTGTACTTTTATTTGTCAATATATTCGGCGATGGATCAGATTTAATCTTCTTTTCTCATACTCAAATTTTTAGATTGTATTTTCCCTTATATATGTATATCTATTGGTTTCTGGTGTGAAAAGTCTGTTGTATGTGGCCTTAACTAAGCATTTAAAATATCATCTTCTAATAAGTGTGCCACTAAGGAAATCATGAGACTACTGTAAGTAAATTGAAATGAATATATATCTGATTATGTATCATGTATATGCTTCCTTTCTTTCTAGGAAGACTATGGTCAATTGGACCATTATTTATCAGAAAGGTGTAGAGCATACGTATGCATACTCGCTTTATGCGCTTTCTTGCTTGTTAAAGCACATAAAAAAGAACATAATTTAAAAAAAGTGTCTTTAGTCTTATAAGTCATGCTTGATATGGTTTCAGTCAAGAGTCACTCACGTGCCCATAGAGTATCTATATATGTGATTTTGCAGACCATGTATTGGCCGGGGAGCCAATAGCGACTTTACGTATTAGCATCATATCTACCACATGAAAGAATCTCTTCAAGTTTTGATAAAGAAACGAAGATGAGTTTATTTTGAATGATCAAAGAAAGAAGTCTTTATACAGACCACTGCAGAGGAAGAAACCCTGTAACTGCTATAAATACAAACCAAATAACTTACAATTCCCGTAACTACATCATATCATATTTTACATATGTTCGTTTATTTAGTTATCTAGACTGGAAGTTAATCTTTTCCACCACACAAGCAACTCTTGGGTTGGTCCCCACTTGGCTACCTAGTCTGCATAGATAAAGAGTTAAGCATGGTTTGATTAATGCAACAAAGAAAAAGAGACATTGATTCGAACCATGTGAGAATAGAACTCTAAGGCATAAAGTGTGATTTTTTAAATTCATGCGGTCCTACGACCAGTGCAACGACACACAGAGTAACATTAAGTATATGCAGCTCTTCCTCTTAACCACAGAATGTGCCACATGGGACTGGTTGGTTCAATCTTGGTCCACTAGGCTCGGTTTATACATGATTTGAACAACGCACTTCAATTTTGAGGGAAAAAAAAGAAAAGAAAACTAGTTTCAAATATAACAAAAAAAGAAATTTGTGAGATGACTTTCCAGGAACTGGTTAGTTCAAATAAAGTTTTAGCGTTTTAATTTATGAATAAAAAAGCTAGGAAGAAGCGTTAATAATAGATTGAATAAAAATAAGACAAAGAAGTGAAGAATATTCAGGTGTGGAGATACATACCTTAAGGTTTCTTTACACTGTTTTGATTGGACTTCTGCTTAAACAATGGTATAGGGATAGAAGATACCTATGGGTGGAGCATTGAAGTGATCATGCATCATGAATTGTGATGGTATTCGGCAGAGGCGGAGGCGGCGGCATAAGCCCCATCAAATCCATGCGAGTCACTGGCAAAAGTGGGTGCCCGGACCTCGGTGGCGCCGGTGGCCATTGTAACCATCGCCGGATATACATTTCATATATCATTCTGAGTGATTGGTGCAACTCAGCCACCGTAACTAGGACGCAGAGAAGGTATCTCACGTGCCACCACGACCGAGGAAGAAGCAGCATTGACACCAAAGAAGCGACTGAAAATGAACCAAAAACAGCCATGGCGATGACTAGTTGAGAAGCATAAGTGGGAAAAAATCACTTGGCCGCAAAGGCCATATGATAACCTAATATGCTTATGACAGTGCATCTAGTGGACACAGGGTATGCTTGGAATGGAGATGGCTCATTGTTTCCTGCACTTTGGATTTGGAGGAAGCCAAGCAGGGTGGGTAGTGTAAATGCAAGAATGCTGTGGCGGTTAGTGAGTTCATGTGCCATCAAAACAGTGATTGATATGTGAACTTGGTTGTTGTGGAACAAGGCCTGCCATTGCTGGCTAGAGCTTGTTTGGGACATGTTCAGACTATAAGGGATGATGTAGATCATACCCTGCGTGTTATATAGTGTGCCACAAAGAGAGATTTCGTATCGGGCAAGAGTTTCCAAGATATTTCCTATTGAGTACAAAGTGTATGACGATTTAGCACGGATTTTCCATCCTTTTTTATTGGTTAAAAAGTTTAATTTTAATAATTTCATAATATTTACAGTATTTTGTTATCATTTTAAAATAATAGAAAGAGAATAAGACGAAGAATAAAAGAAATTGTGGAAAGAGAAATTTGGCACCTCTAATATTTCACTGTGTCATTTTCCAAGATTATTTAACTTAGAGCGAGTGAGTGAGTGAATAACGAAGCTAAGCGGTAGATACCCACGCAAATGCATAAATTAACTGTACATGAAGATTTTCTTTAAGATTTAATTAAGTTATATAAACACTTATTATTCTCTTAAAATACTCAGGTTACTCTTTAATCATATTTAAGGGAAAATAGTGTGTAATTCAAGTATAAGAAATTTTTAAAACAGGTTCAAACCCCCTTGGCTAGAAAGACAACAAGGGCGCTTTAAATAATGAAACTGATAAGTTTCAAGAACTCTTTAAAGTTAAGAATTACGAGGCAAAGAATAGTGGAGACACAGGCGCATGGCAGTGGTATAATTAATGCTTCTTGCAGACTAAATACATTTTTAATTGTATATTTGGCGGACAATGAATAGAGTTAACCGTCTAAAGGTTAGACTAGTACTACTAATTAATGACGCAAACCTAACTACCTTCTTTTCTTTACGTGGGAAGAATCAAGAGCCGTTAGATCATACAGCCGAACTATTCTCTTTCTTTTTTTGATTCAGATTCTCTTAATTTTTGGATAATTATCTTTTGGCAAGTGATTTATGAGGTGGTTAACACTTCGTGCATTGGTCGAGGAATAAATTACTAATTTCTTAATAACTTTAGTCTTTAAATCTCAAAATAAAAAAGTAAAAATAGTGACCAAACCAAATTGCTTAAAAGTAAAATTTTGACTTATTATGTCAGAGGCCGAATTTTTCAGATTTCGTTGTTCAGTCTCACAATGTTAAAATTTCAGTCTCAAATTCAATTATTTAATTTTTTTACCATAATTTAAAAAAAAAAAAAAAAAAAAAAAAAAACAGAATATATGCAGTGGAGTTTTGGGACATTTGCATGTTCACGCGCTTTTGGGGTCAACCTGGGGCCTTTTGCGAGCAACGATGGAGATAGCAGTGAGGACACCCCAAACTTCAGAGTCGGAGTATTGAAGGGGCTGGGAAGCGATCTTGGAGGCAGCGGAGAAAATGAAGTCTCTGGGGATTAATGCCTTCTCCGGAGAAGTATCAGTAGGTTTTGCATCAGCATGAGAAGGAGCACGAGGAAGCTTGACGGCACTAGTCTCCTTAGCTATCTCGCTTGGACTTGCCAATGGCTTTAGGTCAGTGGGATTTCCGGGACTCTCGTCCTCCACCGCCATTGGAGGGAGAGAGAAAGCGAAGAGAGACAAATTTGGCGGGTATACTGAATTGCGAAACCATAATTACCCGATTTTGGAGCGAACCGGGGAATTGGAGGTCAGCATCATCACTGATAGACTATAGTTAATGGTGGGGTTCATCTACATAGATCGCTTCTTTCAGTTTCCCTTGGAACACTTGCAAAGTTGCAATTTTTTCCCTTGATTACGCCAGGCTCTTCTAATTGAATTCAGGATAAATAGCAAGGTTTTCTGGAGATATAAACAATGAAGTTCTTTTTTTATTTGATTAATTGATGATGGTTATTATCAAATTAGTTATAGCATATAAACAGTAACAGTAATGATACTCAAACAAGACAATTTCACTTGGCTCGTAGACGAGAATGTCTCTGATTCTTTGCTATAATCCATCATTTGGTCGTTATTTCTTCTTTTCGCGCCTCCATCCTTTAAGAAACGACACATAAACATGGGTGAGGGGTGTGGAAAGAAATAATAGATTTGTAAGAAAATGGCCGAAAACAAAGCTCCTTTAACGTGATAGCCCTTCAAGGTTTTTGAACCCATGCATTGTCCACAAGTAGGCCCAACAATGAAGAAAAGAAATTGCTGTAATTACTTATTGAAAAAGTCAACTTTTAAAAATTTAATTATAACACTTGGGTCTGATTAATGTTTTTAATCAAATTTTCAAATTTTAACTCAAATAATTTAATTTATATTTTAACGACTGAAAATACATTTACTCTTCTTACAATCAAGTGAAAGAAAGAAAAAAAAAATCAAATATAACAAAATATTCTGTCACATAACTTATCTAGACATATATGCATTTTAAAAAAATAGTGTTAGTTTTAGTGTTTAAATTTTATTTTATCAGTAAAAACTAAGAAAAAGAACCAATACTTGTTGACAGGGTCATGTGTAAGGAGAAAAGTTTTTATTGAGAAATATGTATCTAACTTAATAATCTTTTTATCTTAAAAGAGATTAGTATTTAAATTTTAAGGTTACTATGTTTTGGTATTAGCTAAGATAGGAGATAGCAATGAATGGGCATTGAAGTAAGGTATCATGAATTAAGTATTAGAGGTACTTTTTTCTCCAACAGTTTCCACAAATTTCCCATTTACACCTATAGGCATCTAGAACGTTTAGGACAAAGAGAGTTGTGTCATAGTCACTCCATAATTTAATTTCTGAGTCGTGTTATTTACACGCAATGTCCTAGCTATATCATTTACAGTTCTTAATGACTTGTGTCATTCTTCTCTTTTTAAAGTTTGTTTGCTTAATTCTTCTTTCTATTGACTAAATAAACTTAAATTGCTGATAACTTTAGGTCAAGTGAATAACGACACAATTGCTTTCGCAGTTTCTCATCTTACTTTTCAATAAACTTATAATTTAATCTGCTGCTACTCCGTACAATTCCCACTAGAATTTGTGTTTGTATATGTGTGTGTGTACACAGATATACAAACACAAATTTTAGTGGGCTCTATGAGAATTTAATTTGTGTCTCCTTCTGCCGCCCAGTAAGAAGAAAATGGGCACTTAGTATCAGCATGTGTTGTCAGAATTTGATAAGCAAGCTCCCAATTGCTTGTCACCGTTCAATTTTTTAGTTTGTTTTTCCTTTAAACTGTTGGTTTTTAGTTTCTTCATCTTTTCTGGTGTTGGAAGTCTGTGGTGGCCAACGCACACGGCACGCACACACAAAATGAAACCCTTTAAATTAAAATATCATCTTAATATGGAGAAAATAATTCCATTTAGCCAAACAATAATCAAGAGCTGGCCCGATTTTAAGTTAAAGTGTGAGATATATTGCATTTTTGTTGCATCCCTTGGTGGAAAGCTGAAGTCGAAAAGGCTATGGTGGAGGGAAATCTAGCTTACTCATGCTGAATATGCTTGACTAGTGCTCTCAGAAAAATTGTAGTTTGCTAGTTAAAATTAGTTAAAAGGTTTAATTTCTCACGGAGTAGTGTCACTTGCACTATAATTGATTATTTATATATCCTTTAAACAGTTTGCACATGATTAACACGATCGAGCCAATAAGTGATCATTACTTGCTATTAATTAATTGAGCTAGTTCCTACACTTAACCAAGAAATCTAATTCAGTCTCTCCACACAACATTAAGCAATATCTCATACAAACTCGATAATCAATAACAGAAAGCCATGGCGGCCATTTGGTGCACTTGGACTGCCAATACATCGGATATACTTGTACTTTTACTTGTCAATATATTCAGCGATCAAGACAGATTTAATCTTCTTTTTTCATGCTGTTGGTTTCTGTTGTGAAAAGTCTGTTTTGTGTGGCCTTAACTAATCATTTAAAATATTATCTCTTAATAAAGTAACCATAAGATTACTGTAGAGATCTCGTCAGTGTTAAGAATCTTGAAATAAATATATATCTGATGAGGTATCATGTGGATGCTTCCTTTCTTTCTGGAAGAGTATGGTCAATTGGACCATTGCTTCAAACCTTAAATGCTGGTGATTTATAAGAAAGGTGGAGAGCATACGTATACGTATTCGCTTTATAAGCACGCGCTTTCTTGCTTGTTAAAGCACATACAAAAAGAACATAATTTAAAAAACTGTCTTTAGTCTTATAAGTGCATGCTTGATATGTTTTCAATCGCGAGTTACTCGCCTGCACGTAGAGTATCTATCTATGTGATTTTGCATGTGTGCGTGTGTTTACGTAGGGTTGCAGACTTTACGTATTACCATCATAACTACCACATGAAATCGTGGAAAGAATCTCTTCAAGTTTTGATAAAGAAATGAAGATGAATTTATTTTGAATGATCAAAGAAAGAAGTCTTTATACAGACCACTGCAGAGGAAGACACCCAGTAACTGCTATAAATACAAACCAAATAACTTACAATTCCCGTAACTACATCATATCATATTTTACATATATTCGTTTATTTAGTTATCTAGACAGGAAGTTAATCTTTTCCACCACACAGGCAACTCTTGGGTTGGTCACCACTTGGCTACTTAGTCTGCATAGCTAAAGAGTAAAGCATGGTTTGATTAGCGCAACAAAGTAAGAGACATTGATTCGAACCATGTGAGAATAGAAATCTAAGGCATAAAGTGTGATTTTTTAAAATTCATCTGGTCCTACCGACCAGTACAACGACACACAGAGTAACATTAAGTATGTGCACCTCTTCCTCTTAACGACAGAATGTGCCACATGGGGCTGGTTGGTTCAATCTTGGTCCACTAGGCTCGGTTTATACATGATTTGAACAACACACTTCCATTTTGAGGAAAAAATTAGTTTCAAATATAACAAAAAAAATTGTGAGATGACTTTCCAGGCTTATAAATTCAAATAAGGTTTTAGTGTTTAAATTTATGAATAAAAAGCTAGGAAGAAGAGTTAATAATAGGTTGAATAAAAATAAGACAAAGAAGTGAAGAATATTCAGGTGTGGAGATACACATTTTTTAAGGTTTCTTTACACCGTTTAGATATAGACTTCTGCTTAAACAATAGTATAGAGATGGGAGATACCTTTGGGTGGAGCATTGAAGTGATCATGCATCATGAATTGTGATGGTAGTCGGCGGAGGCGGCGGCATAATCCCCATCAAATCCATGCGAGTCACTGGCAAAAGTGGGTGCCCGGAACTCGGTGGCGCCGGTAGCCCTTGTAACCATCGCCGGATATACATTTCATATGTCATTCTGAGTGATTGGTGAAACTCAGCCACCATAACTAGGACGCAGAGAAGGTATCTCAAGTGCCACCACGACCGAGGAAGAAGAAGCATTGACACCAAAGAAGCGACTGAAAATGAACCAAAAACAGCCATGGCGATGACTAGTTGAGAAGCATAAGTGGGAAACAATCGCTTGGCCGCAAAGGCCATGTAATAACCTAATATACTTATGACAGTGGATCTAGTGGTGACAGGGTATGCTTGGAATGGAGATGGCTCATTGTTTCCTGTGCTTTGGATTTGGAGGAAGCCAAGTAGGGTGGGTAGTATAAATGCAAGAATGCTTTCGCGGTTAGTGAGTTCATGTGCCATCAAAAAAGAGATTGATATGTGAACTTGGCTGTTGTGGAACAAGGCTTGCCATTGCTGGCTAGGGCTTGTTTGGGCCATGTTCAGACTATAAAGGACGATGCAGATCGTACTGTGCATGTTATATAGTGTGCCACCAAGAGACCCAGCAAAGGAGATTTCGTATCGGGCAAGAGTTTCCAAGATATTTCCTATTGAGTACAACAAGTGTACAACGACTAGGAACGGATTTTCCATCCCTTTTTTATTCGTCAAAAAGTTTAATTTTAATAATTTTGTTATCATTTTAAAATAATAGAAAGAGAATAAGACGAAGAATAAAAGAAATTGTGTAAAGAGAAATTTGGCACCTCTAATATTTCACTGTGTCATTTTCCAAGATATTTAAAGATTATTTAAGTTAGAGCGAGTTAGTGTATAACGAATTTAAGCAGTATATAACGCAAATGCATAAATTAACTGTATGTGAAGATTTTCTTTAAGATTTAATTAAGCTATATAAACACTTATTATTCTCTTAAAACACTCAGGTTACTCTTTAAACATACTTGAAAATAGTGTGTAATTCAAGTCTAAGAAATTTTTAAAACAAATTTTAGGTTCAAACTCCCGGCTACCAATGGAACCAAAAGAAAGACAACAAGGGCGGCTTTAAATAATGAAACTGGTAAGTTTCAGTAACACTTTAAAGTTAAGAATTACGAGGCAAAGAATAGTGGAGACACAGGCGCATGGCAGTGGTATAATCGATGCTTCTTGCAGAATAAATACATTTTTAATTGTATCTTTAGTACATTGTGGACAATGAATAGTGCAATACACGTCTAAGAGAGGATAGGAATGCAACCATCCACCGTCAAAAGGTTAGGCTAGTGCTACTAATTACTGACGCAAACCTAAGTAGCTTCTGTTCTTTACGTGGGAAGAGTCAAGAGTGGTTAGATCATACAGCCGAACTATTCTCTTTCTTTTTTTGATTCAGATTCTCTTAATTTTTGGATAATTATCATTTGGCAGGTGACTGATGAGGTGGTTAACACTTTGTGCATTGGGCGAGGAATAAATTATTAATTTCTTAACAACTTTAGTCTTTAAATTACTAAATAAAAAATTAAAAATAGTGACCTAACCAAATTGCTTAAAAGTAAAATTTTAACTTTTTATGTCAGAGAGTCGAATTTTTCAGATTTCGTTGTATACAAAATTTTAAAATTTCAGTCTCAAATTCAATTATTTAATTTTTTACCATAATTAATATATATATATATATAAATTTCAACTCATAACACTAAAATGATTCCGACAGAATATCAAGTAACTACTGATTAATTTAAAAAAATATTCACGCACCATGGCTATCGAATTTATTAGTTAGCCACCCTCTTTCATCGGTTTTCTCCTTCTCTATCTCAATCCTAAAGTGCTTTATTATCCTCTGTCCCATTCTATCTCTCTAGACTCCTCGCTGGTGGTGCATGGTCTCCGTCGAACGCTCCGGGCACTATTGGCGTTTATGATCAAGCACCGAATCTTAACAGGTAAGCATCACCATTTTCGGTCTTCCATCACCTGTGTTTGCTTCTCTCCGAGTTATTAATGTGGCTAAAATTGTACATATGCTGTTCTGGAAGTATAGATTTGGAGTACAACTCTACTTAACATACACAAGTAAATAATTTATTCTTTTACTAAAAAGAATCAATTAGATTGCCACATATGAGAAGTTAAGTATGAATAAGTCTGAACGGAGTTTCCATTATTTGCTTGACTGAGAAAAACAAAAGAAAAGATCAGTTTCTATGGTTATAGTTTCACATTATTGAGCTTAAGAAACGTATATGAAAGGAAATATGGTACTTGAAAAGGAAGCAAATATAGTAAGCAAAGGAGGAATAACGACGATGTACTGTTTAGACATTCTAGATAATAAGAAATCTGGTAGTTATATTGTAAACGTGACATGAGAGAAGAGGTAACAAGGATGATGAAATCTCCCACTTTGCCTTCTTTGCGGTTAAATGCATGTTAGGAAGGTGACTTTTGGGACATTTGCCAGCCATGTTCACACGCTTTGGTAAAAAGCTGCCCTAACTCTTTGGTTTTGTTTTTTAGTTTAGAAACAACGTATCGACTGTTAGTATTATTATGAGATCTAATTAAACTGGGTTCTTTTTACACATAATGACATTGAGAACATTTTCTGCAGAGGCAGTAGGAGATCAGAGTATGCACAACCGAAATAAAAATTGACCAGTATGAGAACAATGAACATAACTAATTTAACTTGGAAAACCTTCTAAAATATTAGAGGAAAAAACCCTAGTCAAGGATTATTGTGAAAAGAGATAGCAATAGTTCATGGGAGATGGAGATTAGTATGTATGGGACTGATAGCTGAACCATAGATATGATATATCCAGTGAATACATGGGTACATAGTTAGTGAACATATGTACTAGAAAGACTCACTGTGAGAATGATACATGGATGATCATGTGTCATTAATATTTTTCATGTGGCCATAATGTAAATAACCGTTTGACTTGAAGTCACTACAATTTCTTGCTTAAGAAGTTGCATAATTTGGCACTATCATATAACTTAGATGATCTTTATAGAATGATTAGATGTGTAAGGAATAATGCAAATATATGTGAGCAATATAGATGAGATTACCTTTATTGACTAGAGGAGTTATATCCATAGTCCCTTGATTGAATGAGATTAAGAAATGTATGATTGTGCTTGAAGGAATATTTAGTAGAAAAAAAACTTCTTGTTGTTCCTTAAACTATTTTCAATTTTAAAAAAAATTCTTATGTTTTAAATTAAATAAAATAAACTTTTACATTTTAAGTTAAGAATAAAAATTAACTTTTTATACGGACAAAAAACACTTCAATAAAATTTATTTTTCTTTTCGAGTTTAAATATAAAAATTTATTTTATTTAGTTTAAAATACAAAAAAAAATTTGAGACTTGATAATAATATAAAGAGATGAAATGGGTTTCTCTCTATTCAATATGAAATATTGATAATTTGTTTAATTAGCTTACTTGGTATAAGGAAACATGAATTAAACGTCAGTGAGGATAACATATACCATACCTGGATTTCAATTTGGATATTGATAGAAAAAGGACAACGTTACAGAATATTAGTCACGATTTAAGTGAATACTGAATCACATAAACTCTTGCTACTTACGTGCTCCATTTTTAGATGTTATTCGTTGTCTATGATTTAAAATGAGTCATTTTTAATGTAGCATGAACTTACAAGATCGAATAAAAGAACTTACAATAAACGTAGAAGTTGTTTGATTTGTAAATTTTTTGAAAAATCCCATCAAACTACATTGCAAGCTCAAACTCAAGTTCAACTCTCGAACTGTTTCGGTCCTTGGAAGAAACTTTATTTATTTATTTATTTTTATTTTCCTTTTGAAACGCACTATGGAAGAAGGGGGTGTGAAAAGAAAGGCCCGGGGATGTGGAAACGATGGAGGCTTTAGCGCTGAGGGGAGTAGTCCTCTTGTGCAGCTCAATGGACTATTCCAACATCTGCATTGAGGGCAACCAAGTCTTTTTGGATTATCTCAGTTTGGAGTACCCAGTGCTTTACGGAAGCTGCTGATCTGACAAACAACATGGGTCCTGTTTCCTTTTCATGGGCTCCAAGAGAAACGAACGTAGCAAGCAATCAATCTGCCTTCTTTATGGCCTTCTTGCAAGCAAGCCATAGATAGAATACTGCAACCAAAGAGATCGAAAGAAAAAGGCAACAAAAATTAATGATGTTTTTGGTTTCTTATAGGTATTTTCTCATATAATATTTAACTTAGCCATCCTCGGGTGTTAAAGGGTGAAAGTTTTTTAATATATTTGTTGGATATAGTATAAAAATTCATTTTAATTTTTAATTAATAACTTAAATTTTTGAGTTAAGTCAATTCTCTAAGACTTAAGTTTGTAGATGGAGTCAATTTTTGACAATATTAAAATAGTATAAGATCAATTAGTTACACACTAAAGTTTCATGCAGATCCTACTTCATAATTTAATTATAAATCTTATGGCAGATAGTGTCTGTGGTACATTATTACGTTCTTTAATCACATCTTGTATTTTGATGACACAACAGAATTTGCTTTCAAGTCCCTCCCTGCAAGATCCACTATACAATTCACAGGCTCTTAAAGTCTTGTGTCGCTTTCCTCTTTCTAAAGTTTGTTTTCTTTCTTCTTTCTAGTTTTGATTTATTAGTCATATATATTAAAATTCTGGTTTCATAGGATCAAGAAGCTGGGTTTCCACGTAAATATGGTGTTTATATGTTAAATAAAGAGGTGTAAAAAAATTTAGAAGCATACAAATAACAATGCTCATCCCATTTTCTTTATTTGTTTGTTGTGATAATACTGGCCATTTCGAGTTCTTTCTTCAAAGGGCGGGGATAATATTATTTTTCACTCGACTGCATATCAGCCATTTCTCATTGTGTTTCTCTGCAGACTTTCCTTCTTTTTGTTTGTCTTTTTCTCCTTCCCTGATTCACTCTATAGTATTCAAAAATGCCGGGCATTGGCAAAGGACTAAACTACTAAACAATCCAACCGATAACATTTTCTAGCCCTCATGACTTGTTTTAAAAGCTTCTTATTTGTTGCTTTAATTAAATATAAAATCAAATAGCTCAATTAAAATTTTAAATTTTATTCTTTTAAGATAAAGTGTGAGATAAAAAAAAAAAAAGTCTGCTCTCATTGTCATGCTAAGATTTTCACTTCTTCCATGCGTTACGTTAAGTATTGGTCAACGTTTGAGCTTGACATAGTTGATTTATATATACCTTGTTAGAGGAAGTTACTCTATTGAACCAAAAATCTCATATCAATAAATTGATCCACGCCGGGTCATAATGAATTAAAAAGTAATTTATTTAAATTATTTTAATCATATAAATTTACTTATATGTCTCCCTTGGACATTTATGGTAATCAGTGAGATTAGATGCATAATATTTTTACTAATGATAACCATTTTGTTCTAATTTGATTTTACAGTATACTAATCAGCATTCAAAACATTATCAAAAAATTATTTACATATAATTTGATTTTTGTTAATTAGTCTCAATAAAAAATTTAAGTCAATAACACTTAGTCATTCAAGTAAAAAACCAAGTGACAGCACCACGAGAACCTATTTTATATATATAAATATAAAAGATAGTGTTAAGAGTTTAATTTTTGTCTCCTTGTGCCGCCTAGTAAGAAGAAAATGTTGTCAGAATTTGATATATAGCAGACAATTATTAGCAAGAAGCATCCTCCCAATTGTTTGTCACCGTTCAATTTTTTAGTCTGTTTTTCCCTTATACTTAAGGTTTCTGGTTTCTGCAGCTTTTCTGGTGTTAGAAGTCTGTGGTGGCCAACGCACACAAAAAGAAACCCTTTAAATTAATTAAACTACAATCAAGAGCTAGCCGATTTTAAGTTAAAGTGTGAGATATATTGCATTTTTGTCGCATCCCTTGCTGCAAAGCTAAACTGCATTGCAAGCTCAAACTCAAGTTCAACTCTCGAACTGTTTCGGTCCTTGGAAGAACTTATTTTATTTTTCCTTTTCATGGGCTCCAAGAGAAACGAACGTGCCAAGCAATCAATCTGCCTTCTTTATGGCCGCACAGATAGAATTTATATGATGATCACTAGAGATGGTTTCACCATCACATATTTATATAAGAATTTGCAATTAAAAGTACGATGACATTACTTTTCTGGAAATCACAATGTCAATCATATCAGGCGAGATTCTGCACCACTGTTTGCATTTATTATATTATGACTATTACTAAGTTTGTTGAATTACATGGAAACTGCCCCGACCGCATCAGACCGCACTCGTGCACAAGACCATATAAAACAAACATTAGTGTCTTTTATCTGTTCGGTAAAATGAAGATAAAATAGCAATTATCTTTTGGACAGATGACTGAACGGTTGATAGCCAATCTTCAAATAAAGTACTTTTGACTGTAGCACGAGCGCACAGTAGAAAATGTCGACGGATGTTGCGTGTACGTTAAACTGATTCAGAATCGAGCTTATTTAGTATATAAAGACGTACTCAGGGCGACAAGGATCTCTGCTCATCGATCCATAATGGATCAACTGCCGAGGCAAGGGTTATTCTTCAACAACTGCCCAGTTCTCATAACAACAACCTCTGAATTTATGGAAACCCAAGAATTCAGAGCCCGCTACAAGATTCTGGCATTTATGCTACCCACCCTAGCTGGCTTCCTCCAAATCCGAAGCACAGCAAATGATTATGAGCCCTCTCCCTTTCAGCTATACCCTGTGACCTTTCAATGCTCCATGATAAGTTTATCAGCTTACTACGTGGTGTTTCTGGCCAGGCTAGGCCTTCCCAATCGGGCTTCTCGGATTGCCATGATCGCCATGTCTGTTTTTGGTTCATTTTCAGCCGCTTTCCTTACTGTCAATGCTTATTCTTCCCCAGCCGTGGTGGCGCTCGAGGTATCTTCTCTACATCATAGTTATGGCAGCTGAGTTGCACCAACCACTCAGAACAATACACCACTGGTATGTCCGGGGATGGTTACTTCGGTCACTGATCAGATTGCGGTATACCCGGGAATGGTTACTGCGGCCACTGATCAGGCCCCGTCACCCACTTTTGCCACTGACTCGAATGGATTTGATGTAAGCTTGCGCTCCCTACCATCATCACAACGCATTGTATTATATTTCATAGTATTGCAGGCTAAGAGTTTGATATTTTTCATTGTATGAAGTTACTATGACTCAAACTAGTCACCACTTCACCTTAGATCATCACATATATGACAAATTTTAAGTAGACAATCCCACATAGCCTTGTTTGGTTAAAATTTTGAGCTTTAAGTTATAAAAATTCTATATTAACTTTGGCATTGAAATATTTAAAATTGTTTTGTAAGTATAATTACAAGATATAAATAATAAAAAAAACTCAACCACTTACTGATTTAAATTTTTGGGTTAAAAAGTAATATGAGACCCGAAAAAGATGCCAGGATTGTTTGATTAATATTTTCTGATCCTCAAAATAGAATAATCATCAATCATAGGTTATATGTTCAAAGACATTTTCAGTTATGTATATGTATGGAGTCAATCCACTTCACGCGCTGCGGCGACGACAACACAAAGCGACCACCGCCCAAGCACACATGTATGGAGTCAAATAAGGAATGACCTTCATGCAAGATTTAACGTAATGCCATGACTAGGTTTACCATCTTATGACAAAATCCCATCAATAACTCATCCGTAATCAAACTGATAGAGTAGTGATGAACAAAACCATATCCAATCACGCATCTAAAAATTTTTGGACGTGGAAAAATATATATAATATCATGATTAAAAACATGAAGGTATATTATAGTTATTTTTAATATATACTTTCATATTTTGGAAATATAATAATTTTGTTAAATTAGAAAATTTTCTTTCTATATAAGAGATACAATTTCTAACCTTTCAAAGAATGATGATATAAGTAAACCTTTTTATCTACAAATATATACCTTTATACTTTTCTTTTTTTTTTGCATGCATATATCTTTTTTTCTTAGAATTTTTGCTAAGTTAAGATATATGTATAATCCTCCTCTATATTTGTTAATTCATTCTCATCTCCATCATTCTTACAATTCTTTTGGGACTTCAACTACAGTATCTCAAGTCTTGGTGAAAAAACCAATATATTTATTTATCTTAAATTTATAAAGCTTTGGTATATATATATAATATTATATTATATATGAAAAATTTGCCCCCACATCCTTGAACTTAATTAAATCCGCCCGGCATCTTTCATTAAGGTCTTCCACGGTGTGCTTTTGTTCAGTACGACTTAATAGAGTTTTTTAAAGAGACATTTATTTCTAATATTATTAAAAAAAAAAAAATTGAGGGCCATGAACTTGACCCCTTGTGTCTTTAACGAAGATCCGCCTACGTGGAAGGTAAAGGAAAGTGGAAGCAGAAGTAACAATGGTAAGAAAAATGGGAAAAGAGGTAAAAAGTCAAATATCAAAACTGAATGTAGTCCAACTCAGTATTAGTTCCCCCTTAATATCTGCCAGGTGTTTCAATTGTGGCCGTTGCACTAATCCAACGGCAGAAAATGCACAAGGGATAACATTCCTATTTAGGATAGGTAGGCGAGAGTGGTCATGATGAGATGGATACGAGAAAATGAAAAAATTGTTCAAAAAATCGATATGACAAACGCTGTCCCCAAATTGGGAACTTTCTGATATATTCTTATTCGGTTGGTGGTCATTCATCTGTAACTCTTCCTTCTGGTTAGCTACTCCCGCAAAAGATTCCATTCAACGCTCCGTACTTCTTTTGCTTTATTATTTGGGGCATCCGGATGTGTTCAAAGGTCATATCAGATACCGACGCATATACTTTATCCGTTGTTAATTCTCTGCTGTCAAAACTTAAATATATTACCCCCTAATTTAATTTAAAAGAGATTTGTAATAAATTTTAATTTTTAATTTTTTTTAATATTATTATTATTTTTAAAAAATATTAATATTTTAAATTAAACAAAATAAATTCATGTATTTTAAGGTAAGAAGTTGACTTTTAATATAAATAAAAAAATACTTTAATTTATATTTATTTTTATCTTGAAATATAAATATTAAATTTATATAATTTAAAATGTAAATTTTTTTAAAAAAAAATTGATAATAGTGTGAAAAGAAAAATAAAATTTTTCTATAAATTTTATATTTAACATGCTCTTATAGATAAGAGTCTTTTAAGTTTAAAGTATAAAAGTATCATAAACTCATCCATATTTTATATTAAAATTAAATTTAATTATACTTTATTAAGCATGTATTAGTAGATAATTCCATTCGTAAAGTCATGCCTGAATATTTTATTAGTAACGGTATTCTTAGTATGTCCTTAAGTTATTATGGTAAATTTGGTTCCTAACTCTTGTGCATTTATGGTTAGACTAAACAGTGTTATCCATCTGCCAAGTTCATGATAATGAATAACATTTCTCTAAATTGATTATTCAGCTTATTATTAATATATACTTCATTTCTATTTTACCAGGTAAAGCCTTGTGCAGAAATGTCAGTATTATCACTGATAGAATATAGTTGATGGTAGGGTACATCTACGTGGATCGCTTCTTTTTGGTTTCTCTTGCAAAGTTGCAATTTTTTTTCGTCGTCTTTCCTTGATTACATCATGTTCTTCTTAATGAATTCAAGATAAATAATAAGGTTTTTTGGAGATATAAATAATAAAGTTTTTTTTTCAACTTGATTTGTGTTGAGAATTTAATTTGTGTCTCCCTGTGCTGCCCAGTAAGAAGAAAATGGGCACTTGGTATCAGCTTGTGTTGTCAAAATGTGATATACAGAAGACAATTATTAGCAACAAGCAACCTCCCAATTGTTTGTCACCGTTCAATTTTTTAGTTTGTTTTTCCTTTAAACTGTTGGTTTCTAGTTTCTGCAGCTTTTCCGGTGTTGGAAGTCCGTGGTGGCCAACGCACATGGCACGCGCACACAAAATGAAACCCTTTAAATTAAAATATCATCTTAACATGGAGTAAGTAATTCCATTTAGCCAAACAATAATCAAGAGCTGGCCCGATTTTGGGTTAAAGTGTGACATGTATTGCATTTTTGTAAAAAGTCAAATATCAAAACTGAATGTAGTCCAACTCAGTATTAGTTCTCTTTTAATATCTGCCAGGTGTTTCAATTGTGGCCGTTGCACTCATCCAACGGCAGAAATTGCACAAGGGATAACATTCCTATTTAGGATAGGCATGCGAGAGTAGTCATAATGAGATAGATGGATACGAGAAAATGAAAAAATTGTTCAAAAAATCGAATGAAAAAACGCTGTCCCTAAATTAATTTTTTTTTGATATATTATTAATATTATGATGCAATATTTTTTGTACAATAATATTTATAAGTTGTTAATTTTTAATTAAATATTATATCTCAATAATATAATATTATTCAGATATTGTATTATTATAATATAATATTTATTTTGTAATAATTTTTTTAAAAGTAATATAATAATTTTTTTATTTGCTACGTGTATGTAAAATTCCCCTAATTTTGCAACTTTCTGATATATTCTTATTTGGTTGGTGGTCCTTCATTACTCTTTCTTCTGGGTGGCTACTCCCACAAAAGATTCCATTCAACGCTCTGTACTTCTCTTGCTTTATTATTTGGGGCATCCCGAACTGTGTTCAAAGGTCATATCAGATACCCACGTATATATTTTATCCGTTATTAATTCTATTAACATAAACAATTAATGCTATATTCACTCTACCGTTCGCAGACTCTAAATATCTCTTTCCAGAGTTAGTTTGCTCTCTTCTCTCTTTATATATTTAATGTAGTGGCGTGGAAAGAGTTGGTTGCATTATAATGAAAAACAATCATAGTGATCAGAATATAGGTGGCTGAAGCAGATCTCTAGCTACATGTTTATACATGACTATTGATTGAGTGCTGCACAGAGACGCACTTGAGAAAAGGAAATTCCATATGGCCTGAAGTTTCCACGAAATTTATGATTTACACCTATATTTGGCACTTAGCTAGGACTTTTATAGGATAATTAAAGAGTTATGTCATTGTCACTTCATAATTAAGTAATTATGTCAGTAATGTAAAAGTTATTTATATTAATAAATGATTCATTCAAAAATTTAAATTGTTAAAAAATTTAAAATTAATTTTATATTATATCTAATGCAGTATTTTTAAGTTTAAAATGTGAATAAAGTGTATATCCACTAATATAATATGTTAAAATGTTAATTTAATTAAAAATAAAAAAGTTAATCTTTTTATTATAAAATCAAAGAAAAATTTTAATATTATATTAAAAAAACTTTTGCTACTAAAAACTTAAATAATTAAAAAGTAACACAAAATTGATTTATATTTTATCTAACAATTTGTACACTAATCATTCTCTCACTATTTTACTTTGCTCACATGATGAAATTTAACTTAGTCATTCAGAGATCTTCAAAGGGTGAATTTTTTTGATATATTTATTGGATATAATATAAAAATTATTCTTGATTTTTAATTAATAATTTTAAATTTTAAATTAAATTAATTCTTAAATACTTAAGCTTACATATGGAGTCAGTTTTCGACAATATTCACAAAGTATAACTTGAATTAGTTACAGGGTAAAGCTTTATGAGATCCTACTTCATAATTCAATTAGAAATCTTTTGGCAGACAGTGTTTGTGGTTCATTATAACGTTCTTTAATCACATCTTCTACTTTGATGACACAACAGAATTTGCCTTTTAAGTCCTTATCAAATGCAAGATCCACTATACAATTCACAGGCTTTTAATGTCTTATGTCGCTTTATTTAATTAATTGAATGTGGAACGCTAGCTGGAGTCTGCGCGTGCATTCTCACTAGCTAGCTAGCAATCCAACCAACTTTTTACCCTCTCTATCTACGTACATTCCCTATATATATATAAATATTTATCTATCTACGTGCATGCATGCAAGGTTGATTGCATTCTTGGGAATTTTTCAATTTCGCCAGAACAACACCTAGAAAATCATCTCCATCTCTAACAAGTTCACGTACGCACTACCTGCATGCATGCATTTCAATTTGAGATTATAGATTTTGGCTGCTACATTCAGTAATTTCTTGCAAAATCTATAGATGGTAAACAGAATGTGGTGTTGAATCCAATTATTATATTGTATATGTCTAAGTGATTCAATTAAATGTGGGCTTGCCAAACCAACGATAGCAATTAATTAATGGAATTTAAAAAAAATAAAAGAAACACTTCTTTTGTCATTCTGACATCAAATTAATACTTGAATATTAGTAATACGTCCTCGATTGGATTGTATTTTGGGTCACAGCTAGCTGACACTTACACTGCCTCATAAACGACGATTGCCTCTGAGGAAGTCCTGTCCCCACAACTTTTTTGATCATAGCTAGCAAATTGACAACAATCCAGCGCTACTTCTAGCATCAATTTAATTATTGTACTATGCATCCAATCCAAGGTCAATTTCTTAATTAATTAAAGGAAAAATATAGTACATGTCCCGTAATTCGTGCAACTTGTTTTTTCATTTTATAGTTAGCCGTACGTGTCCTAAGATCTCACTACTAGTTTTGGCTAGCTAAAGTCGTCTGCCGTCCACTCCATCGTTCAATATTCTTAATTTTGTCTTGTCTTGTCTTCTCTTCATAGTGTATATATATATATATATATCATCATGTCCAAGCATGCGTTACTTTTGAAAGCTACTTAATTCCACTAATTTCTAACATTAACCCAATCAAGTTTATTGTTGCATTGATAATTAGCAGTGGCTTGAGCTAGAGCCAGTTAACAAGACAAATAAGCAACTGCACTCTTTCACATATAAAATTCCGGTTTCAGTAGGTTTCATAGTATCAAGAAGCTAGGTTTCCACATAAGATATGGTGTTTGTACGTTTAATGAAGAGGTGTTGAAATATTTATAAGCATACAAATGACATTTCTCATCCCATTTTCTTTATTTGTCTGTTGCGATAATGCTGGTTATTTTGACTTCTTTCTTCAAAGGGTCGGGATAATATTCTTTTTTTTCTCACCTGCATATCAGCCATTTCTCATAGTGATTCTCTGCAGACCTTCCTTCTTTTTGTTTGTTTGTCTTTTCTTCCTTCTCTGATTCTTTGTAATATTCAAATGCTGGCTATTGGCAAAAGACTAAACAATTCAACCAATAGGTACGCGTACGGATATATATTTTTTTAATCTCATATTTTGTTTTATTGTTTATTTCCAAAACTTCTAATTTGTCACTTTAATTAAATATATATATAATTAAATAGTCCAATTAGAATTTTAAGTTTTATTTTCTTAACCAATGATCAAAAATTTTAAAATAAAGTGTGAAACAAAAAATATGGTGAGAAGCTTTCCTCTCATTTCATTGCATGAATTTTCACTTCTTCCATGCATTACTTAAAAGTATTGGTCTAGGTTTGAGCATGACGTAGTTGGTGTATATATATATATATATATCTTCTTAGAGCAAGTTACTCCATTCAACGAAAAGTTTTCAAAACCTCACCTAACAACATTCAAGAGCACGATTTTAACTTCTGATGTATGTGGTTTTAATTTTCATATTTTAGAAAAAAGGAAAGTTTAATACCTATACAAACTCTCGATGGTAATAACGCTAATAATCAAGTTAGGCAGTTTATAAGGGAGGGTGTCTGTCATATTTAAATTAAATGAAATGAAGTCTGAGTATATAATTTTTAAAACAAAACATGATAATTTCATATATCAAGTTTCCAAGATATTTCCTATTGAGTACAAAGTGTACAACGATTTAGCACGGATTTTCATCCCTTTTTATGGGTTAAAAAGTTTAATTTTAATAATTTCATAATATTTACAGTATTTTGTTATCATTTTAAAATAACAGAAAGAGAACAAGACGAAGAATAAAAGAAATTGTGGAAAGAGACATTTGGCACCTCTAATTTTTTACTGTCATTTTGCAAGATATTTAAAGATTATTTAACCTAGAGTGAGTGAGTGTATAATGAAATTAGGCAGTAGACACCCATGCAAATGCATAAATTAACTGTATACGAAGATTTTCTTTAAGATTTAATCAAGTTATATAAACACTTATTATTCTCTTAAAACACTCAGGTTACTCTATAAACATATTTAAGGAAAAATAGTGTGTAATTCAAGTCTAAGTAATATTTAAAACAAAGTTTAGGTTCAAAGCCCCATGGAACCAAAAAGAAGACAAGAAGGGCGGCTTTAAATAATGAAACTGGTAAGTTTAAGAACACTTTTTTTAAGTTGAGAATTACGAGGCAAAGAATAGTGGGACGCTGGCGCATGGCAGTGGTATATTCAATACTTCTTGCAGACTAAATACGTTTTTAATTGTATCATTTGTACATAGTGGACATTGAATAAAGCAATACGCGTCCAAGATGGTAGGAATGCAACCATCCACCGTCAAAAGGCTAGACTAGAACTACTACTTGCTGACACAACCCTAACTGCTTCAGGGAATACTCAGGAGTTGTTAGATCATAAAGCTCAATTATTTCTCTTTCTTTTTAGGGCTGTACAGATACAAGATATGACAAGGACAAGGATTCTTTCAGAAGCACATAGGTAGATAGGGGCGTGGACACAAAGGATCTTTATGAGGTGGTTAACACTTCGTGTATTGGTGGAGGAATAAATTATTAATTTCAACTTTAGTCTTTAAATCACAAAATACAAAATTAAAAATAGTGACCAAACCAAATTGCTTACAAGTAAAATTTCAAATTTTTTATGTCAGAGGCCGAATTTTTCATATTTCATTATTCAGTGGCCAAAATGTTAAAATTTCAGTCAAAAGTTGAATTATTTATTTTTTATAATTAAAAAATATATATATACAAAAATTTTAAAATTGGAACAGAATGTTAAGCATATACACCAAAGTGAGTGAATACTCAACTAAAATTGCACTAGCTAAAAAAAATTATTATTATTATTTTTTTTACTATGAGACACTGTGATTGAGGTTTAATTTTTTAAAAAAAAAATTACTAAAATTTCACGCACCATGGCTGTCGAATTTATTGGTAAGCCACCCACTTTCATAGGTTTTCTCCTCCCTCTCAATCCTAAAGTGCTATATTCTCCTTTGTCCCATTCTATCTCTCTAGACTCCTCGCTGGTGGTGCATGGTCTCCGTCGAACGCTCCAGCCACTATTGGCGTTTATGATTAAGCACCGAATCTTAACAGGTAAGCATCACCATTTTCGGTCTTCCATTACCTGTGTTTGCTTTTTTCTCTGAGTTATTAATGTGGCTAAAATTGTACATATGCTGTTCTGAAGTGTAGATTTAGAGTACAACTCTACTTAAAATACACAAGTAATTAATCTATTCTCTTACTATAAAGAATCAATTAGATTGCCACATATGAGAAGTAAAGTATGAACAAGTCTGATCACAGCTTCCATTATTTGCTTGAATGAGAAAAAAAAAGAAGAAAGAGATCAGTTTCTATGGTTATAGTTTCAAGTTATTGAGCTTAAGAAACGTATATGAAAGGAAATATGGTACTTGGAAAAGAAGCAAATGTAGTAAGCAAAGGAGGAATCACGACGATGTACTGTTTAGACGTTCTAGATAATAAGAAATATGGCACTTATATTGTAAACGTGACATGAGAGAAGAGGTAACAAGGATGATGAAATCTCCCACTTAACCTTTTTTGCGGTTAAATGCATGTTAGGAAAATGAGTTTTGGGACATTTGCCAGCCATGTTCACAGGACTTTTGCGAGCAACGATGGAGATAGCAGTGAGGACACCCCAAACTTCAGGGTCGGAGTATTGAAGGGGCTGGGAAGCGATCTTGGAGGCAGCGGAGAGAATGATGTCTCTGGGGATTAATGCCTTCTCTGGAGAAGTATCAGTAGGTTTTGCATCAGCATGAGAAGGAGCACGAGAAAGCTTGACGGCACTGGTCTCCTTAGCTATCTCGCTTGTACTTGCCAATGGCTTTAGATCAGTGGGATTTCCAGGACTCTCGTCCTCCACCGCCATTGGAGGGGGAGAGAAAGCTAAGAGAGACAAATTTGGTGGGTATGCTGAATTTCGAAACCCTAATTACCTGATTTTGGAGCGAACCGGGGAATTGGAAGTCAGCATCATCACAGATAGACTATAGTTGATGGTGGGGTTCATCTACATAGATCGCTTCTTTTAGTTTCCCTTGGAACACTTGCAAAGTTGCAATTTTTTTTCCTTGATTACACCAGGCTCTTCTCATTGAATTCAGGATAATTATTAAGGTTTTCTGGAGATTTAAACAATGAATTTTTTTTTATTTGATTAATTGATGATTATTATTATCAATTAGTTATAGTATAATTAGTAAGAATAATTGATATGAACTAAAACTCAATGGAGTCTTGACATAGCTAATGGGTTACGGCCCAAAGAAGGCCCATCATTAAGCTAACACACACCTGCAAAGAGCAAAAAGTAAAAAAGAGTTAACACTATAAAAACAGGAAAAAGCGTGAAAAAGGGAGGCATCCATGATTTAGACATTTTAGGATAAAAGTTTTTATCTTATGAGAGAAACCCTTTTTAACTTGGGCATCAGAGTATCATCAATCAACTCATTTTCTCATTGTTGTTGCAGCTTGGAGCTGAACCCGTGTGATTCCGAATGGACCTTCCAACAGTAATGATACTCATACATGACAATTTCACTTGGCTCGTAGACGAGAATGTCTCTGATTCTTTACTATCATCCATTATTTGGTCGTTATTTCTTCTTTTCGCGCCTCCATCCTAAAAACATGGTTGAGGGGTGTGGACAGAAATAATAGAGGTGTAAGAGAAATGGCCGAAAACAAAGCTCCTTAACGTGATAGCCCTTTAAGGTTTTTGAATCCATGCATTTTCCACAAGTAGGCCCAACAATGAAGAAAAGAAATTGTAATTACTTATTGAAAAAGTCAACTTTTAAAAATTTAATTATAATAAGTTTTTATTATCAGTTGGGTCTGATTAATGTTTTTAATCAATTTTTGAAATTTTAACTCAAGTAATTTACTATAGGATTAAAAAGGCATTTACCCTTCTTACAATCGAAGTGAAAGAAAGAAAAATAAATTCAAATATAACAAAATATTGTGATTTTCCTCTTATTACGTGAATGGTTAAAAGCATAAAGTCAATTAGTTGATCAGTGCTAAATACCAAATGAGGAATCTAGAAGGAATTTCTGTATGCGATTCTTTTGGGTTCAGCCGACAATGAAAAATGACATCAGAAAGCACAGTCGTATTACATAGTAGCTCACCATGCATGTTACATTAAAATTAGGCGACATGCTGTATCCTCTTTATGCCTCACAAAGGCACATGACGTTGGGGACGATAAGATATGCATGTGCTGGTTGGAAACGTCGTTTCTCTGTCTTCGATATGCATGTGTACGGAAAAAAAGTTTTATTGAAAAATGTGTTTATTTTAATAATCTTTTATCTCAACTTGGTATTTAAATTTTAAGGTTACTATGTTTTGGTATTAGCAAAGATAGGAGATAGCATGGGCATTGAAGAAAGGTATCATGAAGTAAGTATGTATTAGAGGCACTTTTTTCTCCAACTGTTTCCACAAATTTCCTATTTACAACTAAAGGCACCTAGAACGTTTAGGACCAAGAGAGTTGTGTCATAGTCAGTCCACAATTTAATTTTTGAGTCGTGTTATATACACGCAATCTCCTAGCTATATCATTTACAGGTTCTTAATGACTTGTGTCATTCTTCTCTTTTTAAAGTTGGTTTGCTTAATTCTTCTTTCTATTGACTAAATAAACCTAAAGTGCTGATAAGTTTAGGTCAAGTGAATAACCACACAATTGCTTTTGTAATCTCTCTCATCTTGACTTTCAACAAACTTATAATTTAATCTACTGCTAGTCCGTACAATCCCCACTAAAATTTGTGTTTGTGTGTATATATATATATATATCAGCCAATGACAAGCTAAGCAAAAGACAAAGCCCATATATATGTCGGGGGGTTGTCTAGCTGAAGTGCATGTGCTCTGCCTCATTTGCCTATAGTTGGCCCTATGCGCGAACCAGGAGATATATATGTATGCATATATATACATAAATACATATATATAAGAAAGTGTTAAAGAGTTTTTGTCTCCTTGTTCCGGCCAGCAAGAAGAAAATGGGCCCTTAGTATCAGCATGTGTTGTCAGAATTTGATATATAGCTTAGCAAGAAGCAACCTCCCAATTGTTTGTCACCGTTCAATTTTTTAATCGGTTTTTCCTTTATACAAACAGGTTTCTGGTTTCTGCAGCTTTTCTGGTGTTAAAGTTGTGGTGGCCAACGCACACACAAAAAGAAACCCTTCAAATTAATTAAGCAATAATCAAGAGCTAGCCCGATTTTAAGTTGAAGTGTGAGATATATTGCAGTTTTGTTTTATCTCTTGGTGGAAAGCTAAAGTCGAGAAGGTTATGGTGGAGGGAAATCTAGCTTACTCATGCTGAATATGCTTAACTAGTGCTATCAGAAAAATTGTAGTTGCTAGTCAAAATTGTTTAATTTCTCATGGACTAGTGTCACTTATATATCCTTTGAACAGTTTGCACATGACTAACACGATTGAGCCCATAAGTGACCATTACTTGCTATTAATTAATTGTGCAAGTTCCTCCACTTAACCAAGAAATCTAATTCAGTCTCCCCACACAACATTAAGCAAATTTTGTTTCTCATATTTTAGAAAAAAATAAAATGTTTAATATCCCATACAAACTCGATAATCATTAACAGAAAGCCATGGCGGCCATTTGGTGCCCTTGGACTGCCTATATATCGGATATACTCGTACTTTTACTTGTCAATATATTCAGCGATGGATCAGATTTAATCTTCTGTGTGGCCTTAACTAATCATTTAAAATATCATCTCCTAAGGAAATCATGAGACTACTGTTGAGATCTCGACAATGTTTAGTGGTAAAGTTAACAATATTGAAATGAATATATATCTGATTATGTATCATGTGCATGCTTCCTTTGAGTATGGTCAATCGGACCACTGCTTCATGACTCCTCCCAACCCTAAATGCTAGGGATTTATAAGAAAGGGAAGTCTAATTGACCCCAGTTTGGGTTAAATTACCTCATCTTACATGGACTAATATAATTATGATAACTGCATTAAAAATTAAATCCACTTATTTCTTTGACATGTCATAGACAATTTTGATTAATATAAATTAACCCCATTAATTTTAAAAGTTTTATTTTCTCATCCCTTATAGTGTTCTTTGCTATTCTTAGTTTTCCCTCCCATTCCTTTCGTGTTTTTATGTTACTCAATGACCTTTTATTGCATAACCCAGTAATTTACAAATGCAAAGCTTCTAGAAAAAATATTATTCAAGTAGAGTTTCAACTTTTCGATATCTATGTATTTGGACAAGTTTAATGCATATCATGAAAACTTCTTGTTGGTGTCACTAATATAATGAAAATGCTAGATATTTTTTTTTTTATTTAAGCATGTCATTAATTTATTTTCTAATTTATTTCATTTGATTTTTGTTTTATAAATAAAATAATACTTTTGTCATCTAAATTTGACCTTACCATATGATATAAGTTTTTTAGGGTATGTTTGGACTAACTTTAGCAAAAGCACTTTTAAGGTGTAAAAGTAAAAATAAAAATTAAATGTAACAATTTTAACTTTTAAAGATATTTTTTTAAAATAAAAATTATGACTTACTTTTATTTATTTTTTTTTTTAAAAAATATCTTACTACAAAACTTCTCTTAAAAGGTGCTTTTACATTTTTTTAAAAGTTAATTCAAAAACTCTAATATTACACAAAAGGACTTTTCTCATACTAGAAGGACCTTTAATAGAAAAAAAAAAAATCTAAACAGTCTATTTATCTCTAAAATGTTAATACTTTTAGTCTAAAATGCTAACCTTTTTAGTCTAAAATAAAATGTTTGTATAATTTAAAATTTACACAACCGTGTAATTTAATTTTGAGAATATATAAACAAATTTACAAAAAAAAAAAAACCAAGCAAATATGTTTAAAATTGAGCATGACCCAATTTAAATTAGTCAAGGCCTTTAAGGATATTTTTAAATGAGTCCATAAACAAAGGTCATTTTAATTAGGTTAAGATTAATTTTTAAATATATTGAGCTTGATTTTGACTATACTAAAAGAAATAGGTTTAATTTATAGATATTTTTTCAAAGAAATGTAATCCAATATGACAATAATTTATAGATAAAACTATAAACAGAAAATGCACAAAAAAAGGTGAAGAAGTGGATGTGTAAAAATGATGGTGCATGTAGCATAAATCAATTAGAAATATGACATATATACATCTTAGGGAAGAATGGATTTTTTAAGCTTGAAGTCTACTTATTGTTTGAGGATAAAATTTTCTTGTGGAGTTTATTTGGTTATCAAATCTCTATCTTATGCATGTTGAATTTACTCACTATATAATTAAAGCATAACACTAAATCACTCACTCTCATACATTGTCTCAATATAATAAATTAATAAAAAGATATAAAGAAGTCCAATATCAATATTAATTTATATATTTTTAATTCAGGTAAGCACTCAGCTCTCTTGACGTCCCTAACTTTTTCCCTAGTTGCTAAAAAAGGTTGTCTTCTGATCTAGGGCTTGGCCTTGCTTTGCTCAAACATATAACTTAGGTTAGTCCTATTGCAACACATGATACATTTATTTTTTTAAATAAATGTCTTAACTCTATGTTCCACACATAAAAGTTCAAACTTCTATTTTAATTGAAATTAGTTAACATATATAGACAACTTATTTTTTCTCTCTCTCTCTCTCTCTATATATAAATATATATGTTGCTTTTGAAGAAAAGTTTATTTCCTTGTGTAACTATTATTTTACAGTTTTAAGATAATATTTATTACTAACTTTCAGTTATAATTTTATCTTAATTTATTTTTTGTTAGACAAAAAAATTAAATTTTAAATTGATATATTAAAAAATTAGATGCAAATGTCCTTTCGAATAAGAATTTGAGTTTTAGTTTGTCGTATTATGGGGAACTAACCTTTTACACTAAATCTAATTATTATTGATCATATTATCTTATATTAAATGTCTATTAAAGGAAATAGTGATATATAAAATTAAAGATTGAAGACAAACTTTAAATGCATAAAATAAGTTTTTGAACTTGACATATATATATATATATATATATATATATATAAACTGAAATAAAAGTAAATGACATATTTTTACTTTTAATTTTCAAGACATTGATAAGAGAATATATTATTGTTATAAATATATTAAATATATTTAAATGTTTATTGATGGATAAGAAGTTCAAAGTTGAATTTTTTTTTACATATAAAAAATTTAAAATTTTCTAAACACTAATTTACTCTGTTTTTAACTTTCTATTAAATTGTATAACTTGTTAGTATTTTTATCTTTGTTTTTTTAAAAAAATTAAAACTTTTTTACGAAAATAACTTCTTTTTCTATTTGATGAAAATAGCTTCTTCTTCTTCCTTTTTTTTTTTTAACAATTATTTTAAATGATAGAATTTACAAAATTAAAGAGAGATTTTTTACAATACCGAGAGAGGGATTTTTAAGTAGCCAAAAAATGTGTTTTTATCTAATAGCATTGATATATTTTTATTTTCTTTTTAATTAAGGTATTCAACTTTCTTTCTTTTTTTTAAAAAAAAGTTCACCTTCTTCTTCCTCCCTCTTTATTCTTCAACAGCTTCTCCTTCATCAGTAGACACCTTTTTCTTGAATCTTATTCCCACATTTATATTCTCTTTTATTGATTCAATTAATAAAAATTATGAAATAAATCATACAAACACATAAACAAAGAAGTAGATGATAAAGAATGGTGAATTTGAATAGATGATTTTCCGAGCAACTGTGAACATTGATGGAAGGAATTCAGAAATCAAAAACCAAAAAACAAAAATTCTTCTTGAATGGTGTGGAATTAGAAAATTTTAATAGAAGGGAAATTTTGGCAAATAGACGATTGGGTTTCCATTGGTGGAGGAAGGAAATTTGTGAAATGGGATTGAAAGAATGGGCAAGGAAAGTTGCAAAATTTAGAATTGGGATAGAGAGGAAAAGAGGATAGGATTCGATTACTTAAAGTTTATGCTATGGTTTCTAAAAAACCCAGCATTATTTCTGCCTAATCTCCTTCAGTTCTTGGTCATCAGTATAAGAAGCTCCACGTTCTCATCCCAAAAGCTGCGTTTTTGTCTCATAAACAGGAATGAAGATAGGGAAGGGGGAAAACAAAGGGACAAGGATGAAGAAAAAAATAGCCACAGACAAGGGGTGTCAAGCATAAATTCAAATAATTATGTGGTCAACTTAAGAAAAAACATAAAACCCAATATATAAGTTGAAGGTAAACAGTTTTTCACCGTAGATTTAGTTGAGTGTAGAGATAAAAGGTGTATATTTTGCCACGTAGGATGAGGTTAAATAACCCTATATTTGTACTTGGGTTAAATTAGACAAGAAGGTGGAGAGCATACTATACATACTCGCTTTATGCGCTTTCTTGCTTGTTAAGGGACATAGAAAAGAACATATCAAGCATGCACTTAAAGACTAAAGGAAAGAACATATCAAGCATGCACTTCTAAGAAAGGTGGAGAGCATACGTATACGTACTCGCTTTATACGCTTTCATGTGTGCGTGTGTGTTTACGTAGGGTTGCAGAATATTACCATCATAACTACCACATGAAAGAATCTCTTCAAGTTTTGATAAAGAAACGAAGATGAATTTATTGTCGTATATTGAATGATCAAAGAAAGAAGTCCTTATACAGACCACCGCAGAGGAAGAAACCCAGTAGCTGCTATAAATACAAACCAAATAACTTACAATTCCCGTAACTACATCCATCATATCATATTTTACATTTAGTCGTTTATTTAGTTATGTAGACAGGAAGTTAATCTTTTCCACCACACAGGCAACTCTTGGGTTGGTCACCACTTGGCTACTTAGTCTGCATAGATAAAGAGTTAAGCATGGTTTGATTAATGCAACCCAGTAAGAGACATTGATTCGAACCATGTGAGAATAGAAATCTAAGGCATTAAGTGTGATTTTTTAAATTCATGTGGTCCTACCGACCAGTGCAACGACACACAGAGTGCGCCACATCGGGCTGGTTGGAACTGGTCGATTCTTTTTTTTCCCTTTTCTTTTTGCTGAAAACTTGGTTCAATCTTGGTCCACTAGGCTCGGTTTATACATGATTTGAACAACACACTTCAATTTTGAGGAAAAAAATAGTTTCAAATATAACAAAAAAAAAAAATTGTGAGATGACTTTCCAGGCACATAAATTCAAATAAGGTTTTAGCGTTTAAATTTATGAATAAAAAGCTAGGAAGAAGAGTTAATAATAGGTTGAGTAAATAATAAGACAAAGAAATGAAGAATATTCAGGTGTGGAGATACATATTTTAAGGTTTCTTTACACTGTTTTGATATAGACTTCTGCTTAAACAATAGTATAGAGATAGGAGATACCTGTGGGTGGAGCATTGAAGTGATCATGCATCATGAATTGTGATGGTAGTCGGCGGAGGCGGAGGCTGCGGCATAAGCCCCATCAAATCCATGCGAGTCAGTGGCAAAAGTGGGTGCCCGAACCTCGGTGGCGCCGGTGGCCATTGTAACCATCGCCGGATATACATTTCATATAACATTCTGAGTGATTGGTGCAACTCAACCACCATAACTAGGATGCAGAGAAGGTATCTCACGTGCCACCACGACCGAGGAAGAAGAAGCATTGACACCAAAGAAGCGACTGAAAATGAACCAAAAACAGCCATGGCGATGATATGTTGAGAAGCATAAGTGGGAAAAAATCGCTTGGCCCCAAAGGCCATGTAGTAACCTAATATACTCATGACAGTGGATCTAGAGGTCACAGGGTATACTTGGAATGGAGATGGCTCATTTTTTCCTGTGCTTTGGATTTGAAGGAAGCCAAGCAGGGTGGGTAGTATAAATGCAAGAATGCTCAGGCGGTTAGTGAGTTCATGTACCATCAAAACAGAGATTGATATGTGAACTTGGTTGTTGTGGAACAAGGCCTGCCATTGCTGGCTAGGGCTTGTTTGGGACATGTTCAGACTATAAGGGACGATGTAGATCATGCCCTGCATGTTGTATAGCGTTCCACAAAGAGACCCAGCAAAGGAGATTTCGTGTCGGCAGGTTTCCAAGATATTTCCTATTGAGTACAAATGTACAACGATTTAGCACGTATTTTCCATCCCTCTTTTATTGGTTAAAAAGTTTAATTTTAATAATTTCATAGTACCGACAGTATTTTGTTATCATTTTAAAATAATAGAAAGAGAGTAAGATGAAGAATAAAAGAAATTGCGGAAAGAGAAATTTGGCACATCTAATATTTCACTTTGTATATATAATAAGCCTTGGAAAGAAAAAAAAAAAAAAAAAAAAAAAGAAAGAAGGAAAATTTCAAATTAGCTTCGTCTACAAAAAAGGAAGCCATAAGGAGCTCCATAGACAAAGAGTGCTTTAATCACATCTTCTACTTTGATGACACAGCAGAATTTGCTTTTTTAAGTCCTTATCCAGTGCAAGATCCACTTTACAATTCACAGGCTCTTAACGTCTTATGTCTCTTTCCTCTTTCTAAAGTTTGTTTTCTTTCTTCTTTCTAGTTTTGATTTATTAGTTATATATATTAAAAATTCTGATTTCATAGGATAAAGAAGCTGGGTTTCCACATAAGATATGGTGTTTATATGTTAAATGAAGAGGTGTAAAAATATTTAGAAGCATACAAATAACAATTCTCATCCCATTTTCTTTATTTGTCTGTTGTGATAATACTGGTCATTTCGAGTTCTTTCTTCAAAGGGTGGAGATAATATTCTTTTTCACTCGACTGCATGTCAGCCATTTCTCATTGTGATTCTTTGTAGACTTCCCTTCTTTTTGTTTCTCTTTTTCTCCTTCCACGGCCACGGTATGTACGGAGATGGTTACTGTCGCCACTGATCAGGCCCTGGTATGTCCGGGGACGGGGATGGTTACTGCGGCCACTGATCAGGCCCCGTCACCCACTTTTGCCGCTGACTGGAATGGATTTGATGTAAGCTTGCACCCCTACCATCATCACAACGTATTGTATTATATTTCATATGTATTTTAGGCTAAGAGTTTGATATTTTTCATTGCATAAAAAAGAAGATTCAAACATTGCAATATTTGATTATTTTGGTGTGGAATTCTTCATTTTAATTAAACTTTGAAAAATTTAGATGATTTTGCTACAATTTTTTCTTTTCTTACTTTTTGTTTTGTGGCTACTTGTGGACCATGAATGGACGTACTGTCTGTTTTGGTTGACCAACCTTCATTCTAAAACTTTAAAATGTGTCTGCCTAATGTGTATTCCATTATGCAGGCAACGTGATCAATTACCATATATGGCCTATATGTACTATTTAACTTTAACTTAAACCGTTAAACATATAAGGAAAGAACTCGTGATTAAAAGCATGATGACATTACTTTTCTAGAAGTCGTGATGTTAATCCATATTACTTTTCTACGACTAATTTTGTTAAATTAAAACTATTCAACTAAGAGAAAGGAAGATGCTATGACTCGAACTAGTCACCACTTCACCTTAGATTATCACATATATATGACGAATTTTAAGTAGAGAATCCGACGTAGCCTTGTTTGGTTAAAATTTTAGCTTTAAGTTATACAAATTTTATAAAACTAAAATCAATTTTTAGCTTTGGCATTGAAAGATTTAAGATTGTTTTACAAGCTATTAACATATTATAAGAAGATGAAGTGTGAATATAAATAATAATAAAAAAAAACTAAACCATTTACTGGTTTAAATTTTTGGGTTAAAAAGTAATATGAGACTCGAAAAATATGCCCGGATTGTTTAATTAATATTTTCTGTTCCTCAAAATAGAATAATCATCAATCATAGGGTATATGTTGAAGACTTTTCAGTTAAGTATATGTATTGAGTCAATCCACTTCACGCGCTGTAGCTACCACCGCCTAAGCACACATGCATGGAGTCAAATAAGGAATGAACTCCATGGAAGATTCAATTAACTGTAATCTTACTGTAATGCCATGAGTAGGTTTACCATCTAACTTCTTTTATATTTTGTTTATCTAGCTCATTGTCTTTGAAAAGGAGAAAGTGCAGCCCATACATAGTAAATATTTCCTAAAACTCATGGCTGAATATTTCATTTGTAATGGTATTCTTAGTATTTGCTCGAGTTATTATGGTAAATTTGGTTCCTAACTCTTGTGCCTGATTGTCTTGTGCATTAATGGTTAGACTAAACATAGTGTTATCCATCTGGGAAATTCATGATAATGAATAGCATTTCTCTAAATTGATTTTTGAGCTTATTACTAATATATATTGCACTTCTATTTTGCCAGGTAAAGCGTTGTGCAGAAATGTCAATATCATCACTGATAGACTATAGTTGAAGGTAGGGTTCATCTACGTGGATCGCTTCTTTTAGTTTCCCTTGAAAAGTTGCAATTTTTTTTCGTCGTCTTTCCTTGATTACATCATGTTCTTCTGATTGAATTCAGGATAAATAGTAAGGTTTTCTGGAGATATAAACAGTAAAGTTCTTTTTTTAATTTAATTATCGTTAATTTAGTATAATCGGTAAGGATGCAATGCTGTTTCACAATTTATTTTCACTTTGGTTAGGAGATGACAATCTCCCTAACTCTACTATTTCTACTCTTATTATTCGATCATTTTTATTTATTTATTTATTTATTTTTTGTGTTTTTGATGAGGTTGGTAGTGGTGCAAATAAGGTTTTAGAATGAAGGTTGGTCCACCACAGGAGGTAATAAATGCAGATGACTTCTTTTTCTACACCTAACTAAACTTTTCATACACCTCAAACTTATTGAACTAACCAAATTACACTTCCTCCTAAAACAAATTTTATACACCAAATAGTTTAGAACACATAGCTTACAGATTTTGGTGATTTGTAACAAAAACTAACCTATCTTATAGATTATGAAAATCTGTAATGTCATCTCGTGATTTCTTTTACTTATTCTATATTTAGACCATAATTCCTATGTACAAGATTAGATATATTATAAGTTCAAATTGAGTAGTTGTTCATATTATAATAAAGATTTGTATTTAAAACATGTAAATTGCATAGTAATAATTATAGATTTTAAGAATTTGTAATAAATAGCACTTTATACTGTGAAATTTGTTGAATTTTGAAAATCTATAGTATAACGTGCTATCAATGAAAATTTATGAAGAAACTTAAATTTTTACGTACTTTTTCACACCTAAGCTCAAAAAATAGTGATAAACAATCCACCTAGGCTGAAATAATAAGAAATTCTCGTTTAAAAGGTCAAATTATAGGGTGCGAAAAAAGACTCCCATTTCTAACAACCCAATCGTTTTAAAAATTTATGTTAAAATTATTAATGATTACTAGTACTGTGGAGAGAAAAATGAATGATTTTTGCACAAAATTTCCAATGATAAGATTTGATGGTGCACAGTAGTTTGCGGCAATAAAAGGTTGTTTCCACTCCATTTGCTCCTCTCCACTGGTTGATGAAACTTTGAGGGCGTGTGAATTTTGTTTCACATATCAAGGGCAATTTGAAAATTAACAAAATTTAAGGTGTACGAAAAATTTGGTTCCGGTAATAAAAGAATCCCCTAAATGCATTATCCACACAAGCAGGTCCAATATTGAAGTAAAGAAATTGTAATTGTAATTGTAATTATTTATTATAGAAGTCGTTTTAATTGCAAAGTCATTTAAGTTTTTAAAAGTTTAAAAATTTTAGGTGAATTTAATTAAATAATGTTTATTAACACTTCAGTCCAAATAATGTTTTTTAATCAATTTGTCAAATGTTAACTCAAGTAATTTTTTACTATGTTTTAAGGATTAAAAAGACTTTTTACTCTTCTAAAAATTGAAGTGAAAAAAAAGTAATAATTCAAATATAATAAAAGATTCTTTGTCAAAAATAGATTAATTAGCATATGTTGTTTTATATTAATTAAATTCTTGAGCATTATTATCCTATCCATTTTAAATTTGAATTAGTTGATTCCAACGTAACTTTTTGTTTTCATTAATAAAGAAACCATCGTGCACTTAATTATACATGAATATATGCAATCAAAAAGACATGCAACACAAAGGTTACCATGTTTATCAAATTCAAGTTTTCTTTACAGTTTACACTACTGTTCTCGTAGAGTTGTGTTTAGGTATTAGTAGAGATGGGAGAGAGCAATGGATGGTAGGCGCCGGTCGGCGTAATCAATGCGAGTCATTGGCAAAAGTGGGTGCCCGGACCTCTGCGTTCACGGTAACCATCCCCGGACATACCTGTCATACATTATTATAAGTGATTGGTGCAACTCAGCCACCATAACTGTGATGCAGAGAACGTATCTCACGCGCCTCCACGACCGGGGAAGAAGCAGCATTGACACCAAAGAAGCCACTGAAAATGAACCAAAAAGAGCCATGGCAATGACAAGTTGAGAAGCATAAGTGGGAAACAAGCGCTTGGCCCCAAAGGCCATGTAATAGCCTAATATACTCATGACAGTGGATCTAGTAGTCACAGGGTATACTTGGAATGGAGATGACTCACCATTTCCTGTGCTTTGGATTTGGAGGAAGCCAAGCAGGGATTATAAATGCCAGGATGCTGTGGCGGGTTGTGAATTCTTGTGCTCCAACCATTAATACAGATATTGTTATGTGAACTTGGCTGTGGTTGAAGAGGGCTTGCCACCATAACTTGTGATTGTTTCAGCTCTTCGAGCCATGGTTAGGGGTCGAAGCATGGGCAGAGCCTCTACATGTCTATGTATAAGCATTGACTGAGTGCTGCATAGAGATTACGTGAGAAAAAGAGCCTACCAATATCGCATGAAGTTTCCACAAAATTTCTCAAAGTCCTGTTTGACTCCTAGCACTTTGAGGATAAGGAGTTATGTCATAGCCCATAATCACCCCAATTATTAAATTTTTTAAGCCTGTTTGGCTCCTAGCACTTTGAGGATAAGGAGTTATGCCATAGACCATAATTACCCCACTTATTAAAATTTTGAAGTATAGTTATTTACACACTTATCATCATCTCACTTTCTTTTTGTTTGGGTAGAGACTAATTTTTTTTTTTAAAATGAAGTAATATATTGTAATTCTTCATATTATGAATGTTACTCAAAAGTTTTGAATTAAAATTTTTAAACTAAACACCTTAAAGTTTAGTCTGTATTTCACTGAATCAACGCCAAAATAACTGTGATCTATCCCTCTCATTGTTTTCACTTTGCAGTACATGATAAAATTTGAACTTAATTGAACGTATTTAAACTTTATTTTTTTTTTTAATTGTATGCCTCAGATTTTGTAAGGTTAAATTTTTTTATGTATTCACAATTTTTTTCGCAGTATATCACAGACTAAATATTAGAGTATAAGTTCGATTAATTACTCTGCAAAGTTTATCTCTACATAATCTGATTATAAACTGTTATGGCATATATAGTATGAATTTGTGGTACATTAGTATGGTACTACTTTATGAAATGAATCTTTTGGAGTTGAAAGAGAGACCCATTAAGTTTCAATTTTTTCTATGTTTTTCTCTCACTTACCATTAAAATTCATCAAAGGATTCATGCTTGAGTTACGTTTTCTATTTTTATGATAATTTAGGATTTACTTTTTCTGTTTCTCGTTTTTGTTTGCATCTTTTGTTCTATTAACATAACCAATTATGTATATATTATCTCTAATTGATCAATTAATTAATAAATTTTGATCATTTGAAGATAGAGCACATAATATCCATATTAGTGAGACCAGAGATGCGAACTCTCCTCGTTAATCCAATGCTATATCCACTCTACCATTCACAGACTCTCAATATCTTAGGTCGCTTTCCTCTTTCCGGAGTTAGTTTGCTCTCTTCTCTCTTTATATATTTAATATAGAGGCGTAGAAGAGTTGATTGCATTATAATGAAAAACAATCATATCTCTGTAGAAATAAGATGATGTTTGCACATCTAATCTAAAAGACCTTTACCTACGCAGAAAAAAGAAAACCTAAAGTGGAAAAGTTTATGTCATATATGACTGATCCCATTCTTTTTCCTGGTCCATTTTGCAACAAATAATATTGAACATTCTTGAGTTCTTTCTAATGTGTGATATCTAATGCTAGATTTTTGTTTTTTTTTAAAAAAAATGCATAATTGATGCTTCAACCCAGCTATCTTGCTAGAAAAATGTGAAATATAAGACTCAAGAACCAAATGAATATAAGGAAAGAGGAGAAAAAAAAGAAGAGAATAAACTACATAAAATATACTTCGAGCAAGTTTCAAGTCCATATTAAAAAATTGGGGCGCAAAGAATAGTGCAGGCATGCCATGATTGAGGCGGTATGTTGATATTGGATGGATCTTATAGGTTATTAACATCTTTATTGTATCTTTTCCTTTTGATGGAAAAACTTTACATGCCGACTTGTATATATAGGAAAACAGAGATCCACTACCAAAAGTAGTTAGAACTGGAATTGTGTTGTCCAATGATTTCAAATCCACCAAGCAAGCAGTCTTAGAATAATCAAGGGTAGTTTACATGCATTCTGTCATTTGCAGTTGGAGAAGAAGCCGAGCATGAACTCTCAGAATAATGAAGTCAGGCAGGCTATGGTGGAGGAGGAAAAGTTTAGTTTACTCAAGCAGAATCTGCTTATGGTCCCCACAAAAAAGTAGTAGCCAGTCAAAATTGAAAGGTTTTTCCATGGAATAGTGTTATTACACACGTATATTGAACTTTTTAATTTTAAGTTTTAAGAATATAATTATATTAAAACTTAATAAAGAGAATTTTATTATTTTTATAATTTTATTAAACTCAAGTGAGATATCATGATGGTTTTTTTTATATTTTTTTAAAAAAGCGTATGCAATGTGCAATATTCGTTTCTCTTTTTAATGGATAATAAATATGAAAATGACAAAGTGATGTTTAGAATTTAGAAATATTAATTAAGCCCACAAGTGATCAGATCAATTACGGTAAGAAAGGGGGAGAGTGGAAGAGAAAGAGAACATATACGCTTTTGCATGAGTTCTTTCCTTGTACCATTACATAAAAAGAATATAGTTTGAAGAACGGTCATCTTTATCTGAAAAGTAGTGCTTGATATATATGGTTTCAGTCACAAGTCACTCACGTGGACTTACATAGCAAACGCTAACTCTATATATTCAAAAAACCCTAGCTTGTAATTCAAAGGTTGAAGGTATATAATATATATTCACAGTAAAAATAGTGCTTACATGGGTCATTTAGCTTCCCTTGGAAGAGTTGCAAAGTTCCAAATTTTTTCCCTGTCTTTCCTTTTTCTGCTAGATTACACCAGGTTCTTCTCATTGAACTCAGGTTAAATAGCAAGGTTTCTTGGGGATATAAGCAATGAAGTTCTTTTATTATTTGTTTAATTGATTATTATTTATTAATTAGCAAATTAGTTATCGTTAATTTAGCATAATCAGTCATGATACATGGCTATTTCACTTTAGCTAGGAGACGAGAATGTTTCTGACTCTCCTTACTATTATTACCGATGAAAGTTGGTGAAAAGACAAAGTAAGTGGGTTTGATCATGTTACCCAACCCTAACAGATAATTTGGTAGTTATAGATCATGTTGGGTTAATTTTTTTGAAAAATATAAAATTAAAAACTATTTATCGAAACGTCATTAACTTAAAACTATTTTCTAATATACTACAAAATAAATAAGCCTTAAATGTGCTAAACAGGATGGCACATTAATGAAAGATTTTTACTTGAAAGCGTCATACGCGATGACGCCTTATGGAAGCACGAGACTTAAAAGCCCCAACACATTGGCGCTTTTGTACAGTAAGCGCCAGTCAACATGGTGCCTTTATGTTGAAAAAAAAAAAAAAAAAACTGTAATGCAAGAATTGGGTTTTAGTCACCTCCTTTATTAAGAATGATGCATTAAACAGTTAACAAAAAGTTTAAGAGTGCCATCTCGATTGACGCCCTCTCTTAATCTTGTTTTTGTTTGTAGGTGCCAAACGTCATGGCGCTTTTGTGCAGTTTTTCTCTACTTGAACGCCAGTCAAAATAATATTTTTAAGCTATATCTATTTTGTAATATATTGAAAAATAATTTTAAGTTAGTGGTGTTTTAATAAATCGTTTTTAATTTTATATTTTTATAAAAAATTAGCCATTATATTGCCTGAATGAAGGTATACAGGGCTATTCTTTATGGCCTAGACGCTTTTAACTTGGTTTAAGGCACAACAATGAAAATGAACTTGTAAAAAATCTTAATAATAATTCTTAAAATTGCAGCAAAATCATTTAAGTTTTCATAAGTTTGAAATTTTAATTATAATAATTTTTTACCAACGCCTCGATTTAATATTTTTAATCAATTTATCAATTTTTAACGCAAATAGTTTATGCTATATATTTTAAGGATTAAAAGGAATTTTTACTCTTCTTACAATTGAAGTGAAAAAAAAAAAAGTAAATTCAGATATAATAAGTTCTTTTTGGGTTATAAATAGAATAAAAATATACTAACTTCAAGCATATAGAGGAGGGGTGGCTTAAACCGAAAGTGAAGAAACTAAACGCTTTACTTTAAAGGTTTGTTATTGTTACACATTTGCATCTTGCAACAAAAGATTTGTTATCATATAAACTATGGCACATGAATTTAATTTCATTAATAATGTAAACATCATGCACTTAACTGTTATATTATATATATGCAATGAAAGCATATCAAACCCTGCAACACAGGTTACTATGTTTATCAAATTTAATTAAGATTTCTTCAGTGTTTACACTCTTCTGGTAGACTGGTGTTTAGGTACTATATTAGCAGAATATTAGCAGATTAGTAGAGATAAGAGATAGTAATGGATAGACGGGAGGGAATCTTTTGCAATCTCTCCCACTGCACTACGATAGAGACCGGAGAACTTCTGTTCTAGGATGGAGCATTGAAATGAGGTATCATGAGTTGTGACGGTGGTCCGCGTAATAATCCATCAAATCCATGCGAGTCAGTGGCAAAAGTGGGCGCCCGGACCTGATCTGCGGCCATTCTAACCATCTCCGGCAATACTTATCGTATATTATTCTGAGTGATTGGTGCAACTCAGCCGCCATAACCATGATGCAGAGAAGGTATCTCACGCGCCACCACGACCGGGGAAGAAGCAGCATTGACACTAAATTAGCCACTGAAAATGAACCAAAAACAGCCATGGCAATGACAAGTTGAGAAGCATAAGTGGGAAACCAGCGCTTGGCCCCAAAGGCCATGTAATAACCTAATATACTCATGACAGTGGATCTAGTGGTCACAGGGTATACTTGGAAAGGAGATGGCTCATTATTTCCTGTGCTTTGGATTTGGAGGAAGCCAAGCAGGGTGGGTATTATAAATGCTAGGATGCTGTGGCGGGTTGTGAATTCTTGTGCTCCAACCATTAATACAGATATTGTTATGTGAACTTGGCTGTGGTTGAAGAGGGCTTGCCACTGAAGGTTTGTGGTTGTTTCAGCTCTTTGAGCCATAGTGATCATCAGAATATAGGTGGCTGAAGCAGATCTCTGGCTACATGTTTATACATGACTATTGACTGAGTGCTGCACAGAGAGGCACTTGAGAAAAGGAGATTCCATATAGCCTGAAGTTTCCACAAAATTTCTGATTTACACCTATATTTGGCACTGAGCTAGGACTTTTAGGATAATTAAACAGTTACGTCATTGTCACTCCATAATTAAGTTTGTGAGTAGGTAAACGTTATTTATGTTAATAAATAAATCATCCAAAAACTTAAATTGTTAAAAAAAATTAAAATTAATTTTATATTATATTTAATATATTCCTACAATGAAAATATTTGTGAGCGTAAAATGTAAATAAAGCACATATACTCATATACTCATGTACAATATATTAAAATTTTAATTTAATTAAAAAATGGTGAAAATTTTGATTTTTGATTATGACGTTAAAGATAGGCTTTAATACTATATTAAAAAATTATTACTGTTAAAAACTTAAATTGTTAAAAAGCGACTCAAAATTGATTTATATTATATCTAACAATTTATGTATTAATTGTCCTCTCACTATTTTCACTTTGCTCACATAATAAAATTTTAACTTAGTCATACTCAGATTTTATAATCATCTTAAAGAGTGAATTATATATATATATATATATATATATATATATATATATATATATATATATGACATAAAAATTTATCAATTGGTTTTCATTAAATAATTTAAGTTTTTGAATTAAATTAACTCTGACGCTTAAGCTTATAAATGGAGTCAATTCTCGATAATATTCACAAAGCATGAGTTCAATAATATATATATATATATATATATATATATATATATATATATATATATGATATGATATAAAAATTAATCAATTGGTTTTCAGTAAATAATTTAAGTTTTTGAATTAAATCAACTCTCGACACTTAAGCTTATAAATGGAGTCAATTCTCGATAATATTCACAAAGCATGAGTTCAATAGTTACACGCTAAAGCTTTATGCAGATTCTACTTCGTAATTTAATTATAAATCTTATGGCAGATAGTGTTCGTGGTAAATTATTACATTCTTTAATTTAATCACATCTTCTACTTTGATGACACAACAGAATTTGCTTTTTTAAGTCCTTATCCAGTGCAAGATCCACTATACAATTCACAGGCTCTTAATGTCTTAAGTCGCTTTCCTCTTTCTATAGTTTGTTTTCTTTCTTCTTTCTAGTTTTGATTTATTAGTCATATATATTAAAATTCTGGTTTCATAGGATCAAGAAGCTGGATTTCCACATAAGATATGGTGTTTGTATGTTTAATGAAGAGGTGTAGAAATATTTATAAGCATACAAATAAAATTTCTCATCCCATTTTCTTTATTTGTCTGTTGTGCATCTATGCAGATAATACTGGTTATTTTGAGTTCTTACTTCAAAGGGAGGGGATAATATTCTTTTCTTTCTCACCTGCATATCAGCCATTTGTCATTGTGATTCTCTGTAGACTTTCCTTCTTTTTGTTTGTTTGTCTTTTCTTCCTTCCCTGATTCTTTGTAATATTCAAATGCTGGCTATTGGCAAAAGACTAAACAATTCAACCAATAGCTACATGTACAGACAGCTTTTTTTTATTCTCATATTTTGTTTTATTTCTTGTTTTGAAAGTTTTTAATTTGTCGTTTTAATTAAATATATATAATATCAAATAGCCTAATTAGAATTTTAAATTTTATTTTCTTAACCAATAATCAAAAGCTTTAGAAAAAAGTATGAGATAAAAAATATTATCACAAACTTTTCTCTCATTTCATGGCATGAATTTTCTTTTATTCCATGCGTTACTTAAAAGTATTGGTCAAAGTTTGAACTTGATATATATATATATATCTTAGAGCAAGTTACCCCATTTAACGAAAATTTTTCAAAACCTCACCTAACAACATTCAAGAGCACGATTTTAACTTCTGATGTATCTGGTTTTATTTTTCATATTTTAGAAAAAAGGAAAGTTTAATACCTAATACAAACTCTCGATGGTAATAACGCTAATAATCAAGTTCAGCAGTTTATAAGAGAGGGTTTCTGTCATACAAAAATTAAAATGAAATGAAGTCTGAGTATATAATTTTTAAAACAAAACATGATAATTTCATCGATCAAGTTAAAGAATACAAGAATTCACATATATAGCATAAAAAGCTATTAAGCATGAATTAGCAGTGATCGTTGATGCAGATTTTAGGTTTAAATCCCAACCTTGTTAAGAAAATAATGTTAAACATTAGCAAAATGAACAAAGGGGAGTTTAATTATCTTGATATAGCCAAAGTTTAGTTATTGATGTAACCAAAATGAAGAAAGACAAGAATAAACTAAATATACTACGTATCCTCAGGGCAACTTTATATATTTATAAAGCTTTTTTGAGGCAAAAGAGTAGTGCAGGCGCATGCCATGATTGTCCACGGTATATTCAATGGAAATTATAGGCTATAATATTCATTATTATAGGATCTTTTGGTGGAAAGTTATTACAGGCCTACATAGGAAAACAAACATCCACTACTAAAAGTGGGTCATTTACCTATCCAAAAGAAGAATCTGTAAAAAGTATATGCAAATCCCACCATCTTAGGGTATAAGTGTGTCCTTTTAATTAGAAAGAAGGGTCTACACTCTTGCAGTTGGAGAGGACGTCAAGCTCAAGCATGCAGTCTTTGAATAATAAAACCAAGAAGACTAGCTATGGTAGGGGAAAAGCTAGCTAGCTTACTGATGCAGAATCTACTTTTAGTGCCCCCCATCAAAAGAAGTAATTGCTACTTGCTAGTCAATTCTCGGTTTCTCTTTCTAAATTCTAATGGATTTAACATATTAATTATTATGAGAAAGTAGCGTATGAATTTCAACAAAAAATAATATTAATTGAGCCCACAAGTGATCAGATCAACTGCTAAAGGTGGAGTGTGGAAGAGAAAAAGAGAACATATATTCTAATTCATGAGTTCTTTCCTTGTACCAGCACATTAAAAAGAACATAATTTAAAAGCCATCTCTTTTCTGGAAAGTGCTTGATATGGTTTCACAAGCAATTCAATCAAGTGGACTTAGCAAACAATCTATTCATAGAACCCTAGCTTTAACGGTTGGACATAGGAATATATATATATATATACACTTAATCACGGGACATGTTGTGGTAAGTTTTGATACATATGTAATATTGATGGGTTAGCAATAACATCCCCTTGTTTCATTTATAGTTCTATTAAATGATTCACCGTATTATAATTAGTCAAAAATAAACTATAAAATAATACTATAAGTGTATATATAAATTATAAAAAATAAATGTTTTCACCAAACAAAATTCTGAACATGTGTTTTTCCAGATAACACCACGCGAAGTACATGATATATGTTTGTATAATATTTGCAAGAAAACTAGACTGTTGTGACTGCAGATTGCTACAATTAACTGACTTAAAGTAAAACAATATATAATACACAAAACCCTAGCTTGCAGTCTATATATATATGTATGTATCATGTGCTTCCTTCCCTTTTGGGAAGGGTGGTTGGACCCCAGATGTTTGGATGATTATTGGTAAATGATTTGATTTGCGGTGGTTAACAATTGGTGCGGTGAGGAACAATTCATTATTAATTCTTAGTTAAGACTTCAGAAGGAAAAGTTTTTCATGTGTGAAATTACATGGAAACTGCGCCGCCGCGGCCAGTGGACCAGAGCATATAATAAAACGACAGATTGGTGTATGTGTACATATTATATATATATATATATATATATGGATATAGACAGATAATTCTGCAGGAACTCAAGGATGAGCTTTCTGCAGGATCATCTTTTCTTCTTTTTATATCTGCATTGGTCTGAATTGATTTGCATATTATAATATAGTAAATCTAACTTCTTTTATATTTTGTTTATCTAGCTGGTTGTCTCGAGAAAGTGCAGCCCATGCATAGTAAATATTTCCTAAAACTCATGCCTGAATATTTTATTAGTAATGGTATTCTTAGTATCTGCTTAAGTTATTATGGTAAATTTGGTTCCTAACTCTTGTGCATTTATGGTTAGATTAAACAATAGTGTTATCCATCTGCGAAGTTCATGATAATAATAGCATTTCTCTAAATTGATTTTTCAGCTTATTACTAATATATACTGCATTTCTATTTTGCCAGGTAAAGCGTTGTGCAGAAATGTCAGTATCATCATTGATAGACTATAGTTGATGGTAGGGTTCATCTACGTGGATCGCTTCTTTTGGTTTCCCTTGCAAAGTTGTAATTTTTTTGTTGTCTTTCCTTGATTACATTAGGTTTTTCTCATTGAATTCAAGATAAATAGCAAGGTTTTTTTAGAGATATCAACACGAAGTTCTTTTTTTAATTTGATTATCGTTAATTTAGTATAATCGATAACGATATATGACTGTTATTGATAGGGATTAGTATCCAAATACGACCATACTCGTAAACCCAAACAAGCAGGCCCACATCTCTACTTTTATATAAGAGATAGAAAGGCTTCTAGAATCATAATCAAGAAAATATCCTCTGAAAGGCTAAGGGACATGGCGGGGACCCTTCAACAATGACTATTTCAGTTTATTTTCACTTTGGTCAGGATACGACAATCTCTCTAACTCTACTATTTCTACTCTTATTATCGATTATTGATAATTTTTTTTTTTTTTTGTGTTTTTGATGAGGTTGGTAGTGGTGAGAATATTAAAAATGGTGGTGCAAGTAAGGATTTAGAATGAAGGTTGGTCCACCACAGGAGGTAATAAATGCTGGGGAATTCTTTTTCTACACCTAATTAAACTTTTCAATACACCCCAAACTTATTGAACTTCCCAAATTACTCTTCCTACTAAAATAAATTTTATACACCGTATAACACAACTTATTGGTGATTTGTAACAAAAATTAACTTATTTTATAAATTACGAATACGTAATGTTATCTTGTGATTCCTTTTATTTTATATTTAAATTATAATTTTTATGTACAAAATTAGATATATTATAAGTTTAAGTTGAATAATTGTTCATATTATAATAAAATATGCCTTCAAAACATGTAAGTTGTTTAGTAATAACTATGAATTTTAAAAAATTCATAATAAGTAGTACTATACACTACCAAATTTGTTCAATTTTGAAGATCCGTAATATAATATACTATCAACAAAAATTTATGAAGAAACTTAAACTTCTACATATTTTTTTACATCCAGGCTCAAAAAAATAGTATAAAACAATCCAACCAGGCTAAAAATAACAAGAAATTCTAATTTAAAATGTCAAATGATCAGAGGGCGTGAAAAAAGATTTTCATCTCCAACAACCGAAAGATTTTAAAAATTTTATTTAAAATTATCAACGATTACTAGTACCATAAAAAGAAAAATAAGTAAATTTTGATGCCTATAAAATTTTCAATGATGAGATTTAGTGGTGCACGGTAGTTTGCGATGGCAAACAGTTGTTTCCACTCCATTTACTCCTCTCCACTTGCTCATGGAATTTTGAGGACGTGTGAATTTTGTTTCACACATTAAGCATAATTTGGAAATTAAGGTGTACGAAAAATTTGGTTGGGTAAGAAAAAAATCCCCTAAATGCATTATCCACACAAGCAGGTCCATCATTGAAGTAAAGAAATTGTAATTGTAATTATTTATTATAGAACTCGTTTTAATTGCAAAATCATTTAAGTTTTAAGAAGTTTAAAAATTTTAGGTGAATTCTATTAAAAAAAATTAATTTAAATAATATTTTATTAACACTTGAGTCTAAATAATGTTTTTTTTTAATCAATTTGTCAAATTTTAACTCAAATAATTTTTTACTATGTTTTAAGGATTAAAAAGACTTTTTACTCTTCTAACAATTGAAGTGAAAAAAGAAGAAATAATAATTCAAATATAATAAAATATTCTTTGTCAAAAATAAGGTTAGTTTTAGTGTTCAAATTTGAAGAGAAAAAACTAAGAAAAAATATCACCAAATAAATAAATTAATTAACATATGTTATTCTATCTTAATTAGATTCTTGAGTTTTATTATTCTATCTAGTTTAAATTTGAAATAGTTGATCCCTACATAACCATTCTTTTGATTAATAAAGAAACCATCATGCACTTAATTATACATAAATATATGCAATGAAAAAGACATGCAACACAGAGGTTACCATGATTATCAAATTCAAGGTTTCTTTACAGTTTATACTACTGTTCTCGTAGAGTTGTGTTTAGTTATTAGTAGAGATGGGAGATAGCAATGGATGGTAGGCGCCGGTAGGCGTAATCCATGCGAGTCATTGGCAAAAGTGGGTGCCCGGACCTCTGCGGCCACTGTAACCATCTCCGGACATACCTGTCATACATTATTATAAGTGATTGGTGCAACTCAGCCGCCATAACTATGATGCAGAGAACGTATGTCACGTGCCACCACGACCGGGGAAGAAGCAGCATTGACACCAAAGAAGCCACTGAAAATGAACCAAAAAGAGCCATGGCAATGACAAGTTGAGAAGCATAAGTGGGAAACCAGCGCTTGGCCACAAAGGCCATGTAATAACCTAATACACTCATGACAGTGGATGTAGTGGTCACAGGGTATACTTGGAATGGAGATGGCTCATTATTTCTTGTAACAAATACTGGAATATTTGATCTTTCATTGTAACAAATACACCCATGTTTTTCTTGTAGTATCATCAATGAAAGCTACCTCCTAAAGATTCTATTTCTATATGGGACGCAACTCCAACTTATTCTTCAAACACTTTAAATTGCTTTGAAATGAAAGTCGGTGATGCTTCCTGTATAGACAATTTTCTCTTCCTAGAAGCTCTTAGCTTCTTACCAATGATTTGTGTCTATTAATTGTAAGCTGAAAGCTTCCTTTTATGGCCAAACGAACCAACAACCTTGCTTCCTGTTTCGACCAATACATTTATGCATTATAGCTTTTTCACTCATCTACTCGTAGGCTCTTTGACAAGAAAGTTTTTACACATTTCGCAATTGCCTGAGCTGAATTCACTGGGAACACTTTCGCAGATAGCCTCTGGAATACGTAAATGTCAACACCACATGCAATGTATGTTCCTGTTTTCTGTTATTTCGTGAAGTGAAAAGAATGAGTACTGCATGCAATGAAAATGGAAACTGTCCCACTTTAGATTGGGAGATAAAAGGTTTAGAGCAAGATTAGGAATGATCAGCTACAAATGCATGCGTATTGACTATTAGTAAACTGTATTTGATTGGATAAATAATTGATATTCATGTGTCTTAGTTCAAAATATAAAGGAGGAAGAAGATATAAACTGATAATATAATATACTCTTGGTCAAGGAACCCTAGTAGTACTCCTATGAATGGATAGGGAATTTTGTAATTGCTGCATTTATTGCTGATCTTGTCCTTGATTTAAATCTATCTTCTCATGTATTCATCTTTCAGGTTCTGTTTACCGCTTATCACTTTTGCAAGTAATGTTGTAATCTTATCAATCATCATAATGGGGTACCTAATTTTGAACAAGGAACCATCTTTCTTAATTTGCATTATTCAGAATGTTTATGTATTACTAGTTTTCCATGTTTATGTACAAGGATTCTAATTCTAAATTGCACAAGATAAGCTTGGCCTTTTTATTTTTTCTTCAAGCTTACTTGTTGCTTACACTTTATAACTTATTTAATTAATAAATAAATTGCTTTTCAGATGAGATATAATAATAGAGCAAGAGTTAAAACAGAATAAAGTCTAAGTCATTTAGTGTGATAAAGGAATAATTATTAATTTGTGAACAACATAATAAACAATTTAATATTTTTTTAAAAATGTTGAAACCCTAATTTATCAGACACAAATCAGTCGTTGTTTAATCTCAAAATGTCAAAATTTTAATTATTTTTTATGTTAGAACTAAATCAAATCATAAGGAGTCTGGACCAATTTATATTTTTGGTTAAATTAAACCACATTGCATAAACGTAGAAGTGGTTTCATTTGTAAATTTTTTGAAAAATCCATCAAACTGCATTGCGCTCGAACTCAAGTTCAACTCTCGAACTGTTTCGGTCCCTGGAAGAAAACCTTTTTTTTTTTTTTTCCCCATTTGAGAGGCTGTAAAATTTCACGCACTGTGGAAGAAGGGGTGCGAAAAGAAACGCCGGGGTGTGGAAACGATGGAGGCTTTAGAGCTGAGGGGAGCAGTCCTCTTGTGCAGCTCAATGGGCTATTCCAACATCTGCTTTGAGGTCAACCGAGTCTTTTTGGATTATCTCGGTTTGGAGTACCCAGTGCTTCGCGGAAGCTGCTGATCTGACAAACAACATGGGTGCTGTTTCCTTTTCATTGCCCCAAGAGAAACGAGCGTTGCAAGCAATCAATCTGCCTTCTTTTATGGCCTCCTTGCAAGCAAGCCATAGATAGAATACTGCAACCAAAGAGATCGAAAGAAAAAAGGCAATAAAAATTAATGCTGTTTTTGGTTTCTTATAGGTATTTTCTCATGTGATAAAAATTAATGTTGTCTTAAAGAGTGCAACTTTTTTTTTTAGATATTTGTTGGATATGACATAAAAATTACTCTATGGAGTCAATTCTCAATATTGTCAAAGTATAAGTTTATGCAGATCCTACTTCATAATTTAATTATAAATCTTTTGGCAAATAATATTTGTGGTACACAACAGAATTTGAATTTTAAGTCCTTATCCAGTGCAAGATCCACTAAACAAGTCACAGGATCTTAAATGTCTTACGTGGCGTTCTTGTAAAGTTTGTTTTCTTTCTTCTTTCTAGTTTTGATTTATTTGTCATATATCCAAAATTCTGGTTTCAGTAGCTTTCATACGATTAAGAAGCTGGGTTCCACCTAAGATATGGTGTTTCTTCTTTTAACCAATCAAAAACTAAGATAAAACTCTTCTGTCATTGTCATGAACGGAATTTGACATAGTCGATTTATAACGAAAATTTTTCAAAATAATCACTTGACAACATTCAAGAACACGATTTTAACTTCTGATTTTTCATTTTTAAAAAAAAAAGAAAACTTTTTCATTTATATATAATTCATCAGTAAAAAAAAAAATATACTTCGTAAATTTAATATCACCTTTCAACTTTAAATTATTTTTAATCATATAAATTTACTTAAATATCTCCATTCGACATTTATGGTAATCAGTGAGATTAGATGAATAATAATATTACTAACGATCACCATTTTTTTTTTCTAATTTGACTTTACAGTAAACTAATCATCATTCAAAACAATATAAAAAATTTATTTACATATAATTTGATTTTTATTAATTAATGTCAATAGAAAATTTCAGTCGATCACAGTTGTCATTTAAGTCAGAAACCAAGTTGCTGGACTTTTTTACCACAGCTTTATGAAAAAGTTAACGGACGTTTACGATTTAATTGGTTGAGCCACTATATTTAATGCTAAGACTGTCAAAAAGAATTTTCTCAGTGTATATAAGGACGTTTTCAGGCGAGCTCTGCTTAACCCTAATCAACTGCCGAAACAAGGCTTGTTCTTCAAGAACTGCCCAGTTCTCATAACAACAACCCGTGAATCTATGGAAACCCAAGAATTCAGACACCGCTACAAAATTCTGGCATTTATGCTACCCACCCTAGCTGGCTTCCTCCAAATCCGAAGCACAGCGAATGATTATGAGCCCTCTCATTTCAGCTATACCCTGTGACCTTTCAATGCTCTATGATAAGTATATTAGCTTACTACGTGGTCTTTCTGGCCAGGCTAGGCCTTACCACTAGTGCTTCTCGGATTGCCATGATTGCCATGTCTGTTTTTGGTTCATTTTCAGTCGCTTCCTTACTATCAATGCTTATTCTTCCCCAGGCGTGGTGGCTAGTGAGATACCTTCTCTACATCATAGTTATGGCGGCGGAGTTGCACCAACCGCTCAGAACAATATACCACATGTATGTCCGGGGATGGATACTACGGCCACGGCATGTCCGAGGATGGTTACTGCGGCCACGGCAAGTCCGAGGATGGTTACTGCGGCTACGGCATGTCCGAAGATGGTTACTGCGGCCACGGTATGTCCGAGGATGGTTTCTGCGGCCGCTGATCAGGGCCCGCCACCCACTTTTGCCACTGAGTCGAATGGATTTGATGTAGGCTTGCGCCCCCTACCATCATCACAATGCATTGTATTATATTTCATATGTATTGCAGGCTAAGAGTTTGATTGTTTTGGTGTGGAATTTTTCATTTTAATTAAACTTTTAAAATTTTTGATGATTTTGGTACAAGTTTTTCTTTTCATCTTTTTTGTTTTTGTTGCTACTGTGGACTATGAATGGGACGTACTGTTTGTTTTGGTTGACCAACCTTCAATCAAACACTTTTTTTAAATGTTGTATATTTTAATTTTTATATTATTTTTTGAATTTTATAATGATGCATTTTTTTAATTTTATATAATTTATATAATTCTTTTATTTATACAATTCTAAAAAAAATTAAACAAATTTCTAATATATTTTTATCACTCTTTTATATACTTTATAATTTTTCTTTTTTCTTTCGTAAATATTATCTTTATTTTTACTAAATAGTATAATTTGATTTTTTTTTATGTAATATTCTTTAATTATGAAACTCTTTCTCCTCTCTTTTTTTTCACCTCACTTCTATTTAATGGTGAACTAAAATAATATATTATTACACAAATTTATACAATATTTATATTATGACTATGACAATATATTTATATCAAGAAAGAACTCAATTAAAAGCATGATGACACTACTTTCCTAGAAATCACGATGTCAATCCTATCAGGCGAAGATTCTCCACCACTGTTTGCCTTTTTTGGCATTTATATTATGACTAATGACTAAGTTTGTTAAATTAAAACTATTCAACAAAGAGAAAGGAAGTTACTATGACTCAAACTAGTCACCACTTAGACCTTAGATTATCACATATATAACGAATTTTAAGTAGGGAATCCCACGTAGCGATTAACATAACTTTTTGTTTTCATTAATAAAGAAACCATCATGCACTTAATTATACATAAATACATGCAATGAAAAAGACATGCAACAGAGCTTGAAGCAAGATGACATTACTTGAAATGACGATATCAATCATATGTGGCGAAGATTCTCCACCACTGTTTGCCTTTTTTTGGCATTTATTATATTATGACTAATAACTAAGTTTGTTAAATTAAAACTATTCAACAAAGAGAAAGGAAGTTACTATGACTCAACCTATTCACCACTTAGACCTTAGATTATGGAAGATTTAATTAACTGTAATCGTACTGTAATGCCATGACTAGGTTTACCATCTTATCACAAAATCCCATCAATCATCCATCTGTAATCAAACTGATAAAGAGTAACGAAAAACTAAACCTTAATAATTAAGTTAATCATATTCAATGACGCATCTAAAAATTTAGAATGTGAGAAAATATATAAATATCGTGATTAAAGATATGAATATATATTATAATTATTTTTTAATATATATTTTTATATATTGGAAATATAATAATTTTGTCATATTATAATTTTTTTTATATAGATAATCAAATAATCATTTAACCTTCATCTCTCTCGCAATTTCTAACCAGGTGTTTCGATTCTGGCCGGTGCACTCATCTCTCCATCGTAACAAGGGGACAAAACGTCTGTCTCAAACTTTAAAGGAAGGGATAAAATTCCAATTTAGACTCTCCCTTATTAGCTTCTACCACAAAAGATTCCATTCAAGCTCCGTACTTATCTTTATTATTTCATTTTGGGGCATCCGGGTCATATCATATATACCTTATCGTAATTAATTCTCTGCGATCAAAATTGAGTATATTATTAATGAAGTTTGGTCGCACGATAGTTGTTTCCACTCCGTTTGCTCCTCTCCACTGGTTGATGGAATTTTAAAAGTTTAAAAATTTTAGGTGAATTCTATTAAAAAACTTAATTAAAATAATCTTTTATTTAACACTTGAGTCTAAATAATGTTTTTTTAATCAATTTGTTAAATTTTAACTCAAATAATTTTTTACTATGTTTTAAGGATTAAAAAGACTATTTACTCTTCTAAAATTGAAGTGAAAAAAAAAGTAATAATTCAAATATAATAAAAGATTCCCTATCAAAAATAAATTAGTTAGTATATATTATTCTGTGCTAATTAGATTCTTAAACTTTATTATTCTATCCATTTTAAATTTAAATTAGTTGATTCCATGGTAGCCATTTTTTTCATTAATAAAGAAACCATCATGCACTTAATTATACATAAATACATGCAATCAAAAAGACATGCAACACAGAGGTTACCATGTTTATCAAATTCAAGGTTTCTTTACAGTTTACACTACTGTTCTCGTAGAGTTGTGTTTAGGTATTAGTAGAGATGGGAGATAGCAATGGGATGGTAGGCGCCGGTCGGCGTAATCAATGCGAGTCATTGGCAAAAGTGGGTGCCCGGACCTCTGCGGCCACTGTAACCATCTGCGGACATACCTATCATACGTTATTATAAGTGATTGGTGCAACTCAGCCACCATAACTATGATGCAGAGAACGTATCTCACGCGCCACCACGACCAGGGAAGAAGCAGCATTGACACCAAAGAAGCCACTGAAAATGAACCAAGAAGAGCCATGATAATGACAAGTTGAGAAGCATAAGTGGGAAACCAGCGCTTGGCCCCAAAGGCCATGTAATAACCTAATATACTCATGACAGTGGATCTAGTGGTCACAGGGTATACTTGGAAAGGAGATGGCTCATTATTTCCTGTGCTTTGGATTTGGAGGAAGCCAAGCAGGGTGGGTATTATAAATGCCAGGATGCTGTGGCGGGTTGTGAATTCTTGTGCTCCAACCATTAATACAGATATTGTTATGTGAACTTGGCTGTGGTTGAAGAGGGCTTGCCACTGACGGCTTGTGGTTGTTTCAGCTCTTCAAGCCATGGTCGAAGCATGGGCAGAGTCTCTACATGTCTATATATAAGCATTGACTCAATGCTGCATAGAGATTACGTGAGAAACAGAGATCCTACCAATATCGCATGAAGTTTCCAAAAAATTTCTCAAAGTCCTGTTTGGCTCCTAGCACTTTGAGGATGAGGAGTTATGTCATAGCCCATAATCACCCCAATTATTAAATTTTTTAAGCCTGTTTGGCTCCTAGCACTTTGACGATAAGGAGTTATGTCATAGACCATAATCACCCCAATTATTAAATTTTTCAAGTATAGTTATTCACACACTTGTCATTCTCTCACTTTATTTTTGTTTACACAATCGTATTATTATATGAGATTAATTCTTATTTAAAAAGAAGTAAAATATTATTATTCTTCATATTATGAATATTACTTACAAGTTTTGAACTAAAAATTTTAAACTAAACACCTTAAGTTTAGTTTGTGTTTCACTGAAACACCATGATGGCTGTAAGCAATCCCTCTCATTGTTTTCACTTTGCAGTACATGATAAAATTTGAACTTAATTGAACGTATTTAAACTTTAATTTTTTTAATTGTATGCCTCAGATTTTGTGAGGTTAAATTTTTTTTATGTATTCACAATTTTTTTTCGCAGTATATCACAGACTATATATTAGAGTATAAGTTCGATTAGTTACTCTGCAAAGTTTATCTCTACTTTATAATCTGATTATAAACTGTTATGGCATATATAGTATTAATTTGTGGTACATTGATATGGTACTACTTTATGAAATGGATCTTTTGGGGTTGAAAGAGAGACCCATTAAGTTTCAATTTTTTCTATGTTTTTCTCTCGCTTACCATTAAAATTCATCAAAGGATTTATGCTTGAGTTACGTCTTCTATTTTTATGATAATTTCGGATTTACTTTTTCTGTTTCTCGTTTTTGTTTGCATCTTTTGTTCTATTAACATAAACAATATATGCATATATGATAGAGCGCATAATTATCTATATTAGTGAGACCAGAGATGCGAACTCTTCTCGTTAATCCAATGCTATATCCACTGTACCATTCACAGACTCTTAATATCTTAGGTCGCTTTGCTCTTTCCAGAGTTAGTTTGCTTTCTTCTCTCTTTATATATTTAATGTAGAGGCGTAGAAGAGTTGGTTGCATTATAATGAAAGACAATCATATCTCTGTAGAAATAAGATGATGTTTGCATATCTAATCAAAAAGGCCTATACCTACGCAGATGAAAGAAAATCTAACGTGAAAAAGTGTAAGTTTATGTCATATATGACTCATCCCATTTTTTTTACTGGTCTATTGTGCAACAAATAACATTGGACATTCTTGAGTTCTTTCTATAAAGTTGCCCGGAGAATATTATTTTCTTTTCTTTTTCTCTCCACTGCATATTGGCCATTTCTCATTGTGATTCCATGTAGAGTTTCCCCTTTCGTTTGTTGTACACAAATGTCTTAGTAACTAAAGAATTAATATATGTATATACAACAACATTAATTCACATTATAATACAAAAGCTACTAATTAAGCATGAATTAGTTATGATGCACCACCAAACTCGTATACCAATTAATAAAAAGTTATTTTATTTTTAGATATTTTGAATTTGAATTTTAAGAATAGAATTGTGTTAAAATTTGATAAAAAAAATTTTATCACTATTATAATTTTGTTTGGCTTAAACTCAAATTAGCCTATATCAAATGTGTAATGTCTAACGCTAGATGGTTTTTTTTTTTTTTTTTTTTGTAAAAGAAAAAATGCATAGTTGATGCTTCAGGCCATCTATCTTGCAAGAAAAATGATAAATATAGGAGTCAAGAACCAAATGAAGATAAGGAAAGAGGAGAAAAAAAGAAGAGAATAAACTACATAAAATATACTTCGAGCAAGTTTCAAGTCCATATTAAAAAATTGGGGAGCAAAGAATAGTGCAGCCATGCCATGATTGAGGCGGTATGTTGATATTGGATGGATCTTATAGGTTATTAACATCTTTATTGTATCTTTATTTTTATCTTTAATTAATAACTTGAATTTTTAAATTAAATTAATTCTCTGATACTTAAGTTTATTTATAAAGTCAAATATAAGATCAATTAATTATACGCTAAAGCTTTATGCAGATCCTACTTCATAATTTAATTATAAATCTTATGGCAGATAGTGTTTGTGGTACATTATTACGTTCTTTGATCACATCTTGTACTTTGATGACACGACAGAATTTGCTTTTTATGTCCCTCCCTTATTCAGTGCAAGATCTACTATACAATTCAAGGCTCTTAATGTCTTGTGTCGCTTTCCTCTTTCTAAAGTTTGTTTTCTTTCTTCTTTCTGGTTTAGATTTATTAGTCATATATACTAAAATTCTGGTTTCATAGGATCAAGAAGCTGGGTTTCCACATAAATTTGGTGTTTATATGTTAAATGAAGAGGTGTAAAAATACTTAGAAGGGTACAAATAACAATGCTCTTCCCATGTTCTTTATTTGTCTGTTGTGATAATACTGGCCATTTCGAGTTCTTTCTTCAAAGGGTGGGGATAATATTATTTTTCACTCGACAGCATATCAGCCATTTCTCACTGTGATTCTCTGTAGACTTTCCTTCTTTTTGTTTGTCTTATAACATTTTCTAGCCCTCATAACTTGTTTTAAAAGCTTCTTATTTGTTGCTTTAGTTAAATATAAAATCAAATAGCTCAATTAAAATTTTAAATTTTATTCTTTTAACCAATCAAAAGCTTTAAGATAAAGTGTGTGATAAAAACAGTCTTCTCTCATTGTCATGGTAGGATTTTCACTTCTTCCATGTGTTACTTTAAGTGTTGGTCAAGGTTTTAGCTTGACATAGTTGATTTATATATACCTTATTAGAGCAAGTTACTCCATTGAACCAAAAATCTCATATCAATAAATTGATTCACGCCGGGTCATAATGAATAAAAAAGTAATTTATTTCAATTATTTTAATCATATAAATTTACTTAAATGTCTCCATTCGACAATTATGGTAATCAGTGAGATTAGATGCATAATAATATTACTAATGGTTACCATTTTTTTTTCTAATTTGATTTTGACAGTAAACTAATCAGCATTCAAAACATTATCAAAATTTTATTTAAATATAATTTGATTTTTGTTAATTAATCTCATTAAAAAATTTAAGTCAATAACACTTAGTCATTCAAGTAAAAAACCAAGTGACAGCACCACGAGAACCTATTTTATATATATACATATATAAAAGATAGTGTTAAGAGTTTAATTTTTGTCTCTTTGTGCCGCCCAGTAAAAAGAAAATGTTGTCAGAATTTGATATATAGCAGACAATTATTAGCAGGAAGCATCCTCCCAATCGTTTGTCACCGTTCAATTTTTGTCTGTTTTTCCCTTATACTCAAGATTTCTGGTTTCTGCAGCTTTTCTGGTGTTAGAAGTCAAAAAGAAACCCTTTAAATTAATTAAACTATAATCAAGAGCTAGCCGATTTTAAGTTGAAGTGTGAGATATTTTGCATTTTTGTTACATCTCTTGGTGCAAAGCTAAACTTTAAGATGAAGTCGAGAAGGCCATGGTGGGGGGAAATCTAGCTTACTCATGCTGAATATGCTTGACTAGTGCTCTCAGAAAATTTGTAGTTGCTAGTCAAAAGTGTTTAATCTCTCGGAGTAGTGTCACTTGCACTATAATTAATTATTTATATATCCTTTTAACAGTTTGCATTCCACTTAACCAAGAAATCTAATTCAGTCTCCCCACACAACATTAAGCAATATCTCATAATAATCAATAACAGAAAGCCATGGCGGCCATTTGGTGCACTCGGACTGCCAATATATCGGATATACTTGTACTTTTACTTGTCAATATATTCGGCGATGGATCAGATTTAATCTTCTTTTCTCATACTCAAATTTTTAGATTGTATTTTCCCTTATATATATATCTGTTGGTTTCTGGTGTGAAAAGTCTGTTGTGTGTGGCCTTAACTAATCATTTAAAATATCATCTTCTAGTAAGTGTGCCACTAAGGAAATCATGAGACTACTGTAAGTAAATTGAAATGAATACATATCTGATTATGTATCATGTACATGCTTCCTTTCTTTCTAGGAAGAGTATGGTCAATTGGACCATTGCTTCATGACTCTTCCCAACCCTAAATGCTGGGATTTATCAGAAAGGTGGGGAGCATACGTATGCATGCTCGCTTTATGCGCTTTCTTGCTTGTTAAAGCACATAAAAAGAACATAATTTAAAAGTGTCTTTAGTCTTATAATTCATGCTTGATATGGTTTCAGTCAAGAGTCACTCACGTGCCCATAGAGTATCTATATATGTGATTTTGCAGACCCTGTATTGGCCGGGGAGCCAATAGCGACTTTACGTATTACCATCATAACTACCACATGAAAGAATCTCTTCAAGTTTTGATAAAGAAACGAAGATGAATTTATTTTGAATGATCAAAGAAAGAAGTCTTTATACAGATCACTGCAGAGGAAGAAACCCAGTAACTGCATAAATAAAAACCAAATAACTTACAATTCCCGTAACTACATCATATCATATTTTACATATGTTGGTTTATTTAGTTATCTAGACTGGAAGTTAATCTTTTTCTACCACACAGGCAACTCTTGGGTTGGTCCCCACTTGGCTACCTAGTCTGCATAGATAGAGTTAAGCATGGTTTGATTAATGCAACGACACAGAGAGTAACATTAAGTATATGCACCTCTTCCTCTTAACCACAGAATGTGCCACATGGGACTGGTTGGTTCAATCTTGGTCCACTAGGCTCGGTTTATACATGATTTGAACAACGCACTTCAATTTTGAGAAAAAATAAAAAAGTTAGTTTCAAATATAACAAAAAAAAAAAAAATTGTGAGATGACTTTCCAGGAACTGGTTGGTTCAAATAAGGTTTTAGCGATTTTATTTATGAATAAAAAGCTAGGAAAAAGCCTTAATAATAGATTGAATAAAAATAAGAAAGAAATGAAGAATATTCAGGTGTGGAGATACATATTTTAAGGTTTCTTTACACTGTTTTTATATAGACTTCTGCTTAAACAATAGTATAGAGATCGGAGATACCTATGGGTGGAGCATTGAAGTGATCATGCATCATGAATTGTGATGGTATTCGGCGGAGGCGGAGTCAGCGGCATAATCCCCGTCAAATGCGAGTCAATGGCAAAAGTGGGTGCCCGGACCTCGGTGGCGCCCGTGGCCATTGTAATCATCGCCGGATATACATTTCATATATCATTCTGAGTGATTGGTGCAACTCAGCCACCATAACTAGGACGCAGAGAAGGTATCTCAAGTGCCACCACGACCGAGGAAGAAGAAGCATTGACACCAAAGAAGCGACTGAAAATGAACCAAAAACAGCCATGGCGATGACAAGTTGAGAAGCATAAGTGGGAAACAATCGCTTGGCCTTAAAGGCCATGACAGTGGATCTAGCGGTCACAGGGATGCTTGGAATGGAGATGGCTCATTGTTTTCTGTGCTCTGTATTTGGAGGAAGCCAAGCAGGGTGGGTAGTATAAATGCAAGAATGCTGTGGCGGTTAGTGAGTTCATGTGCCATCAAAACAGTGATTAATATGTGAACTTGGTTGTTGTGGAACAAGGCTTGCCATTGCTGGCTAGCGCTTGTTTGGGACGTGTTCAGACTATAAGGGACGATGTAGATCATACCCTGCATGTTATATAGTGTGCCACAAAGAGACCCAGCAAAGTAGATTTCGTATCGGGCAAGTTTCCAAGATATTTCCTATTTTGTACAAAGTGTACAACGATTTAGCACGGATTTTCCATCCCTTTTATGGGTTAAAAAGTTTAATTTTAATAATTTCATAATATTTACAGTATTTTGTTATCATTTAAAAAAAAAAAAAAAACAGAAGAGAATAAGACGAAGAATAAAAGAAATTGTGGAAAGAGACATTTGGCACCTCTAATATTTTACTGTCATTTTGCAAGATATTTAAAGATTATTTAACCTAGAGTGAGTGATTGTACAATGAAGTTAGGCAGTAGATACCCATGCAAATGCATAAATTAACTGTATACGAAGATTTTCTTTAAGATTTAATCAAGTTATATGAACACTGATTATTCTCTTAAAACACTCATGTTACTCTATAAATATATTTAAGGAAAAATAGTGTGTAATTCAAGTCTAAGTAATATTCAAAACAAAGTTCAGGTTCAAAGCCCCGTGGAACCAAAAAGAAGACAAGAAGGGCGGCTTTAAATAATGAAACTGGTAAGTTTAAGAACACTTTTTTTAAGTTAAGAATTACGAGGCAAAGAATAGTGGGACACAGGCGCATAGCAGTGGTATATTCAATACTTCTTGCAGACTAAATACGTTTTTAATAGTATCATTCGCACATAGTGGACATTGAATAAAGCAATACGCGTCCAAGATGGTAGGAATGCAACCATCCACCGTCAAAAGGCTAGACTAGCACTACTACTTACTGACACAACCCTAACTGCTTCATTTAGGGAACAGTCAAGAGTTGTTAGATCATAAAGCTCAACTATTTCTCTTTCTTTTTAGGGCTGTACAGATACAAGATATGACAAGGATAAGGATTCTTTCAGAAGCACATAGGTAGATTGGGGCGTGGACACAAGGATCTTTATGAGGTGGTTAACACTTCGTGTATTGGTGGAGGAATAAATGAATACTGAATCACATAAACTCTTGCTACTTAGGTGCAAGTGATGCATTGTTAGATGTTATTCATTGTCTATGATTTAAAATGAGTCATTGTTAATGTAGCATGAACTTACAAGATTGCATAGAAGAATTTACCATAAACGTACAAGTGGTTTGATTTGTAAATTTTTTGAAAAATCCCATCAAACTGCATTGCAAGCTCAAACGCAAGTTCAACACTCGAACTGTTTCGGTCCTTGGAAGAACTTTTTATTTTATTTTTTATTTTCCTTTTGAGACGCTGTAAAATTTCACGCACTATGGAAGAAGGGGGTGTGAAAAGAAACGCCCGGGTGTGTAAAATATGGAGGCTTTAGCGCAGAGGGGAGTAGTCCTCTTGTGCAGCTCATGGGCTATTCCAACATCTGCTTTGAGGGCAACCAAGTCTTTTTGGATTATCTCAGTTTGGAGTACCCTGTGCTTTGAGGAAGCTGCTGATCTGACAAACAACATAGGTCCTGTTTCCTTTTCATGGGCTCCAAGAGAAACGAACGTACCAAGCAATTAATCTGCCTTCTTTATGGCCGCCACAGAGAATTTATATAAGGATCACTAGAGATGGTTTTACCATCATATATTTATATAAGAAAAGAACTTGCAATTAAAAGCATCATGATGACATTACTTTTCTGGAAATCACGATGTCAATCATATCAGGCAAGATTCTGCACCACTGTTTGCCTTTTTTGCTTTTATTATATTATGACTATTACTAAGTTTGTTAAATTACATGGAAACTGCGCCGACCGCATCAGACCGCACGCATCTAAAAATTTGAGGACGTGGAATATATATAATATCATGATTAAATACATGAAGGTATATTATAATTATTTTTAATATGTACTTCCATATTTTGGAAATATAATAATTTTGTTATATTAAAAAAGTTTCTCTTTATATAAGAGATACAATTTCTAACCTTTCAAAGCATATGGATATAAGTAAAAATTTTATCTATGTATACGTACTTTTTTTTTTATGCATATATCTTTTTTACTTAGAATTTTTGCTAAGCTAAGATGCATATATAATCCTCCTCTATATTTGTTAATTCATTCTCATCTCCATCATTCTTACAATTCTTTTGGGACTTCAATTACAGTATCTCAAGTTTTGGTGAAATAAACAATGAAGTTTCCACAAAATTTCTCAAAGTCCTGTTTGGCTCCAAGCCCTTTGAGGATAAGGAGTTATGTCATAGACTAATAATCACCTCAATTAAGAAGCTGGGTTCCACCTAAGATATGGTGTAAAACTCTTCTCTCATTGTCATGAACGGAATTTTCATTTATTCCATGCGTTACTTTAAGTATTGTCAAGGTTTGAACTTGACATAGTCGATTTATAACGAAAATTTTTCAAAATAATCACTTGACAACATTCAAGAACACGATTTTAACTTCTGATTTTTCATTTTTTTTTAAAAAGAAAACTTTTTCGTTTATATATAATTCATCAGTAAAAAAAAAAAAATACTTCGTAAATTTAATATTACCTTTCAACTTTACATAAGTTCTTTTTATCTATATATTTTTTTATAAGTTTGAAATTTTCCTAATGTAAAATTTCACGTGAGCTTGAAATCATAACGAAAGTAGAAGCAATATACACTTGAAATCAACATATCTGCATACCCCTTGTGTGAAGGTTAGAACGAATTAAATTTAAACAAGCTAATATTCCTGAAATTGTGTTTCGAACTTAGTTGACTTTAACAACCAACTTTTTCCTTGTCCCCGCCGAGGAAAAATATTGGAAACATCTCTTTTTCATACAATAAATATCTCATATCAATAAATATTGATTCGCCTGGTCATAATGAATACAAAATTAATTTATTTAAATTATTTTTAATCATATAAATTTACTTAAATGTCTCCATTCGACATTTATGGTAATCAGTGAGATTAGATGAATAATAATATTACTAACGACCACCATTTTTATTTTTTTTTCTAATTTGACTTTACAGTAAACTAATCAATCAGCATTCAAAACAATATCAAAAATTTATTTACATATAATTTGATTTTTATTAATTAATGTCAATAGAAAATTTAAGTCAGAAACCAAGTTCCTGGACTTTTCTACCACAGAGCTTTAATGAAGATGTTAACGGATGGCTACGTTTAACAGATTGCGCCCTACATTTGATATTAAGGCTTGCCAAAAAGAATTTTCTCAAGTAATATAAAGAGGTATTAAGGCGATCTCTGCTTGACCCCTGGATCAACTGCCGTGACAAGGCTTGTTCTTCAAGAACTGCCCAGTTCTCATAACAACAACCCCTGAATCAATGGAAACCCAAGAATTCAGAGCCGGCTACAAAATTCTGGCATTTATGCTACCCACCCTAGCTGGCTTCCTCCAGATCCGAAGCACAGCAAATGATTATGAGCCCTCTCCATTTCAGCTATACCCTGTGACCTTTCAATGCTCTATGATAAGTATATTGGCTTACTACGTGGTCTTTCTGGCCAGGCTAGGCCTTCCCACTAGTGCTTCTCGGATTGCCATGATCGCCATGTCTGTTTTTGGTTCATTTTCAGTCGCTTCCTTACTGTCAATGCTTATTCTCCCCCAGGCGTGGTGGCGCGTGAGATACCTTCTCTACATCATAGTTATGGCGGCGGAGTTGCACCAACCGCTCAGAACAATATACCAGCTGTATGTCCGGGGATGGTTACTACGGCCACGGCATGTCCGAGGATGGTTACTGCGGCCACGGCATGTCCGAGGATGGTTACTGCGGCCACGGCATGTCCGAGGATGGTTACTGCGGCCACGGCATGTCCGAGGATGGTTACTGTGGCCACAGCATGTCCGAGGATGGTTTCTGCGGCCGCTGATCAGGGCCCGTCACCCACTTTTGCCACTGAGTCGAATGGATCTGATGTAGGCTTGCGCTCCCTACCATCATCACAATGCATTGTATTATACTTCATATGTATTCCAGGCTAAGAGTATGACTGTTTTGGTGTGGAATTTTTCATTTTAATTAAACATTTAAAAATTTTGACGATTTTGCTCCAATTTTTTCTTTTCATCTTCCTTATTGTCAATGCTTATTCTTCCCCAGCCGTGGTGGCGCGTGAGATACCTTCTCTACATCATAGTTATGGCGGCGGAGTTGCATCAACCACTCAGAACAATATACCACATGTATGTCCGGGGATGGTTACTGTCGTCGCCCACTTTTGCCGCTGACTCGAATCGATTTGATGTAAGCTTGCACCCCCAACCATCATCACAACGTATTGTATTATATTTCATATGTATTCCAGGCTAAGAGTTTGATATTTTTCATTGCATAAAAAAGAAGATTCAAATATTGCAACATTTGATTATTTTGGTGTGGAATTCTTCATTTTAATTAAAATTTAGATGATTTTGCTACAATTTTTTTTTCAATTCTTACTTTTTGTTTTGTTGCTACTTGTGGACCAAGAATGGGACGTACTGTCTGTTTTGCTTGACCAACTTTCATTCTAAAACTTTAAAATATGTCTGCCTAATGTGTGTTCCATTATGCAGGCCATATATGTCCCATATGTACTAGTTAACTTCAACTTTAACCGTTAAACATATAAGGAAAGAACTCGTGATTAAAAGCATGATGACATTACTTTTCCAGAAATCGTGATGTTAATCCATATTACGCCTAGATTCTCCACCACTGTTTGCCTTGTTTGCCATTATTATATTAAGACTAATGACTAAGTTTGTTAAATTAAAACTATTCAACAAAGAGAAAGGAAGTTACTATGACTCAAACTAGTCACCACTTAGACCTTAGATATGGAAGATTTAATTAACTGTAATCGTACTGTAATGCCATGATTAAGTTTACAATCTTATCACAAAATCCCATCAATGATCAATCTGTAATCAAACTGATAAAGAGTAATGAGGAACTAAACCATATCCAATGACCCATCTAAAAATTTTCGGATGTGAGAAAATATATAAATATCATGATTAAAAATATCAACTATAATTATTTTTTAATATATTTTTTTATATATTGGAAATGTAATAATTTTGTCATATTATAAATTTTTTTATATAAATAATCAAATAATCATTTAACTTTCATCTCTCGTGCAATTTCTAACTTTTAACATCTGCCAGGTGTTTCGATTCTGTGCCGTTGCACTCATCCAACGGCAGAGACTTGCACTCATCTCTCCATCGTAACAAGGGGACAGAACGCCTGTCTCAAACTTTGGAGGAAGGGATAAAAGTCCAATTTAGACTCTTCCCTTCTTAGCTTCTACCACACCATTGAACGCTCCGTACTTCTCTTGCTTTATTATTTGGGGCATCCGGGTCATATCAGATATACATTCTCGTAATTAATTCTCAGCAGTCAAAATTTAGAGTATATTATTAATTAATTAATTTAATTTAAAATTTTATATTTAACACGTTCGTATATACAAAATTCTTTTGAATTTAAAATATAAAAACACCATAAATCTATTTGTATTTTATGTTAAATTTTTATTTAATTATAATTTATTAAAAATGTATTAACTGAAAATTCGAACACCTAATGGTAAAGTCTTTCCTCTTCCTCTGTAGTAATACTGTTTCTGGTACTTGCTTTCTTAAGACGAGGAAGCAACCATAGGTCAGAATTGATTTGCACATTATAATTTATAATATAGTAAATCTAACTTCTTTTATATTTTGTTTATTGTCTTTGAAAAGGATAAAGTGCAGCCCATACATAGATAATATTTCCTAAAACTCATGCCTGAATATTTCATTAGTAATGGTATTCTTAGTATTTGCTTGAGTTATTATGGTAAATTTGGTTCCTAGCTCTTGTGCCTGATTGTCTTGTGCATTAATGGTTAGACTAAACATAGTGTTATCCATCTGCGAAATTCATGATAATGAATAGCATTTCTCTAAACTGATTTTCCAGCTTATTACTAATATATACTGCATTTCTATTTTGCCAGGTAAAGCGTTGTGCAGAAATGTCAGTATCATCACTGATAGACTATAGTTGAAGGTAGGGTTCATCTACGTGGATCGCTTCTTTTAGTTTCCCTTGAAAAGTTGCAATTCTTTTCGTCGTCTTACCTTGATTACATCATATTCTTCTCATTGAATTCAAAATAAGTAGTAAGGTTTTCTGGAGATATAAACAATAAAGTTCTTCTTTCAATTTAATTATTGTTAATTTAGTATAATCGGTAACGATGCATTGCTATTTCACAATTTATTTTCACTTTGGTTAAGAGATGACAATCTCTCTAACTCTACTATTTCTACTCTTATTATCGATTATCGATAATTTTTTTTTATTATTATTCTTATTTTGTGTTTTTGATGAGGTTGGTAGAGGTGCAAATAAGGTTTTAGAATCAAGGTTGGTCCACCACAGGAGGTAATAAATGCAGGGGACTTCTTTTTCTACACCTAACTAAACTTTTCATACACCTCAAACTTATAGAACACATAGCTTACAGATTTTAGTGATTTGTAACAAAAACTAACCTATCTTATAGATTATGAAAATCTGTAATGTCATCTCGTGATTTCTTTTACTTACTCTATATTTGGACCATAATTCCTATGTACAAGATTAGATATATTATAAGTTCAAATTGAATAGTTGTTCATATTATAATAACAATTTATATTTAAAACATGCAAATTGTATAGTAATAATTATAGATTTTAAAAATTTGTAACAAATAACACTTTATAATATGAAATTTGTTGAATTTTGAAAACCTATAGTATAACATGCCATCAATGAAAATTTATGAAGAAACTTAAATTTTTACGTGCTTTTTCACATCTAAGCTCAAAAAATAGTGATAAACAATCCATCTAGGATGAAATAACAAGAAATTCTCGTCGAAAAGGTCAAATGATTATAGGATGTGAAAAAAGACTCCCATTTCTAACAACCCAATCATTTTAAAATTTATGTTAAAATTATTAATGATTACTAGTACTATGGAGAGAAAAATGATTGATTTTCGCACAAAATTTCCAATGATAAGATTTGATGGTGCACAGTAGTTTGCGGCAACAAACGGTTGTTTCCACTCCATTTGCTCCTCTCCACTGGTTGATGAAACTTTGAGGGTGTGTGAATTTTGTTTCACATATCAAGGGCAATTTGAAAATTAACAAAATTTAAGGTGTGCGAAAAATTTGGTTCGGGTAATAAAAGAATCCCCTAAATGCATTACCCACACAAGCAGGTCCAATATTGAAGTAAAGAAATTGTAATTGTAATTATTTATTATAGAAGTCGTTTTAATTGCAAAGTCATTTAAGTTTTTAAAAGTTGAAAAATTTTAGGTGAATTTAATTTAAATAATTTTTATTAACACTTGAGTCCAAATAATGTTTTTTAATCAATTTGTCAAATGTTAACTCAAGTAATTTTTTTACTATGTTTTAAGGATTAAAAAGACTTTTTCTCTTCTAAAAATTGAAGTAAAAAAAAAGTAATAATTCAAATATAATAAAAGATTTTTTGTCAAAAATAGATTAATTAGCATATGTTGTTTTATTTTAATTAAATTCTTGAGCCTTATTATCCTATCCACTATAAATTTGAATTAGTTGATTCCAGCGTAACTTTTTGTTTTCATTAATAAAGAAACCATCATGCACTTAATTATACATGAATATATGCAATCAAAAAGACACGCAACACAGAGGTTACCATATTTGTCAAATTCAAGTTTTCTTTACAGTTTACACTACTGTTCTCGTAGAGTTGTGTTTAGGTATTAGTAGAGATGGGAGAGAGCAATGGATGGTAGGCGCCGGTCGGGGTAATCCAGGCGAGTCATTGGCAAAAGTGGGTGCCCGGACCTCTGCGTTCACCGTAACCATCTCCGGACATACCTGTCATACATTATTATAAGTGGTTGGTGCAACTCAGCCACCATAACTGTGATGCAGAGAACGTATCTCACGCGCCACCACGACCGGGGAAGAAGCAGCATTGACACCAAAGAAGCCACTGAAAATGAACCAAAAAGAGCCACGGCAATGACAAGTTGAGAAGCATAAGTGGGAAACCAGCGCTTGGCCCCAAAGGCCATGTAATAACCTAATATACTCATGACAGTGGATCTAGTAGTCACAGGGAATACTTGGAATGGAGATGGCTCACCATTTCCTGTGCTTTGGATTTGGAGGAAGCTAAGCAGGGATTATAAATGCCAGGATGCTGTGGCGGGTTGTGAATTCTTGTGCTCCCACCATTAATACAGATATTGTTATGTGAACTTGGCTGTGGTTGAAGAGGGCTTGCCACCATGGCTTGTGATTGTTTCAGCTCTTCGAGCCATGGTGACAATACTAGGGGTCGAAGCATGGGCAGAGCCTCTACATGTCTATGTATAAGCATTGACTGAGTGCTGCATAGAGATTACGTGAGAAAAAGAGCCTACCAATATCGCATGAAGTTTCCAAAAAAAATTCTCAAAGTCCTGTTTGACTCCTAGCACTTTGAGGATAAGAAGTTATGTCATAGCCCATAATCACCCCAATTATTAAATTTTTTAAGCCTGTTTGGCTCCAAGCACTTTGAGGATAAGGAGTTATGCCATAGACCATAATTACCCCACTTATTAAATTTTTGAAGTACAGTTATTTACACACTTATCATCCTCTCACTTTCTTTTTGTTTGGGTAGAGACTAATTTTTATTTAAAATGAAGTAATATATTGTAATTCTTCATATTATGAATGTTACTCAAAAGTTTAGTCTGTATTTCACTGAATCAACGCCAAAATAACTGTGATCAATCCCTCTCATTGTTTTCACTTTGCAGTACATGATAAAATTTGAACTTAATTGAACGTATTTAAACTTTATTTTTTTTTAATTGTATGCCTCAGATTTTGTAAGGTTAAATTTTTTATTGTATTCACAATTTTTTTCACAGTATATCACAGACTAAATATTAGAGTATAAGTTCGATTAATTACTCTGCAAAGTTTATCTCTACTTCATAATCTGGTTATAAACTGTTATGGCATATATAGTATGAATTTGTGGTACATTAGTATGGTACTACTTTATGAAATGAATCTTTTGGAGTTGAAAGAGAGACCCATTAAGTTTCAATTTTTTCTATGTTTTTCTCTCGCTTACCATTAAAATTCATCAAAGGATTCATGCTTGAGGTACGTTTTCTATTTTTATGATAATTTAGGATTTACTTTTTCTGTTTCTCGTTTTTGTTTGCATCTTTTGTTCTATTAACATAACCAATTATGTATATATTATCTCTAATTGACCAATTAATTAATAAATTTTGATCATTTGAAGATAGAGCACATAATATCTATATTAGTGAGACCAGAGATGCGAACTCTCCTCGTTAATCCAATGCTATATCCACTGTACCATTCACAGACTCTTAATATCTTAGGTCGCTTTCCTCTTTCCAGAGTTAGTTTGCTCTCTTCTCTCTTTATATATTTAATATAGAGGCGTAGAAGAGTTGATTGCATTATAATGAAAAACAATCATATCTCTGTAGAGATAAGATGATGTTTGCACATCTAATCTAAAAGACCTGTACCTACGCAGAAAAAAGAAAACCTAAAGTGAAAAAGTGTAAGTTTATGTCATATATGACTGATCCCATTCTTTATCCCGGTCCATTGTGCAACAAGTAATACTGAACATTCTTGAGTTCTTTCTAATGTGTGATATCTAATGCTAGTTTTTTTTTTTTTTTAAAAAAAAAAAATGCATAATTGATGCTTCAACCCAGCTATCTTGCTAGAAAAATGTGAAATATAAGACTCAAGAACCAAATGAATATAAGGAAAGAGGAGAAAAACAGAAGAGAATAAACTACATAAAATATACTTCGAGCAAGTTTCAAGTCCGTATTAAAAAATTGGGGAGCAAAGAATAGTGCAGGCATGCCATGATTGAGGCGGTATGTTGATATTGGATGGATCTTTTAGGTTATTAACATCTTTATTGTATCTTTTCCTTTTGGTGGAAAATTTTACATGCCGACTTGTATATATAGGAAAACAGCGATCCACTACCAAAAGTAGCTAGAACTGGAATTGTGTTGTCCAATGATTTCAAATCCACCAAGCAAGCAGTCTTAGAATAATCAAGGGTAGTTTACATGCATTCTGTCATTTGCAGTTGGAGAAGAAGCCGAGCATGCACTCTCAGAATAATGAAGTCAGGCAGGCTATGGTGGAGGAGGAAAAGTTTAGTTTACTCGAGCAGAATCTGCTTATGGTCCCCACAAAAAAGGAGTTGCCAATCAAAACTGAAAGGTTTTTCCATGGAGTGGTGTTATTACACACATATATTGAACTTTTTTATATTGTATAACTCCATATTTATACTATACCCAATTAGTACACAAATATAAATTAGCAAAAAGTTTTTCTAGTTTAATCAAAAATATTAAATTTGAGTTTTAAGAATATAATTATATTAAAATTTAATAAAAAAAATTTAAACAATGTACAATATTCGTTTCTTTTTTTAATGGATAATAAATATGATAATGACAAAGTGATGTTTAGAATTTAGAAATATTAATTAAGCCCACAAGTGATCAGATCAATTATGGTAAGAAAGGTGGAGAGTGGAAGAGAAAGAGAGCATATATGCTTCTGCATGAGTTCTTTCCTTGCACCATTACATAAAAAGAATATAGTTTGAAGAATGGCCATCTTTATCTGAAAAGTAAGTAGTGCTTGATATAATATGGTTTCAGTCACAAGTCACTCACGTGGACTTACATAGCAAACGCTGACTCTATATATTCAAAAAAACCCTAGCTTGTAATTCAAAGGTTGAAGGTAGAAATTAATATATATATATATATATATATATATATATATATATATATATATATATATATTCACAGTAAAAATAGGGCTTACATGGGTCATTTAGTTTCCCTTGTAAGAGTTGCAAAGTTTCAAATTTTTTACCGTCTTTCATTTTTCTGCTAGATTACACCAGGTTCTTCTCAATGAACTCAGGTTAAATAGCAAGGTTTTCTGGGGATATAAGCAATGAAGTTCTTTTATTATTTGATTAATTGATTATTTTTATTAATTACCAAATTGGTGAAGAAGTCAAAAGTAAGTGGGTTTGATCATGTTACCCAACCCTAACAGATAATTTGGTAGTTATAGATCATGTTGGGTTAATTTCGCTGAAAAATATAAAATTAAAAACTACTTATCCAATTGTCATTAACTTTAAACTATTTTCTAATATACTACAAAATAAATAAGCCTTAAATGTGCTAAACAGGATGGCACATTAATGAAAAGATTTTTACTTGAAAGTGCCATACGCGATGACGCCTTTATGCAAGCACGAAACTTAAAAGCCCAACACGAGTGGCGCTTTTGTACGTTAAGCGCTAGTCAACATGGTGCTTTTAATCTGGGAAAAGAAAAAAAAAAAAAAAAAAAAAAACTGATGCAAGAATTGGGTTTTAGTCACCTCCTTTATTAAGATTGATGCATTAAACACTTAAAAAAAGTGAGTGCCATCTCGACTGACGCCCTCGCTTAATCTTGTTTTTGTTTTTGTTTGTAGGTGCCAAACGTTATGGCACCTTTGTGCAGTTTTTCTCTTCTGGAACACCAGTCAAAATAATATCTTTAAGCTATATCTATTTTGTAATATATTAAGAATTAATTTTAAATTAGTGACATTTTAATAAATAATTTTGTATTTTGTATTTTTCAAAAAAATTAACCATTGTATTGCCTGAATGAAGGTATAAAGGGCTACTCTTTAGGGCCTAGACGCTTTTAACTTGGCATAACAATGAAAATGAACTTGTAAAAAATCTTAAGAATAATTCTTAAATTGCATCAAAATCATTTTAGTTTTCATAAGATAAAATTATAATAATAATAATTTTTTAGCAACACCTCGATTTAATATTTTTAATCAGTTTATCAATTTTTAACGCAAATAGTTTTTGCTATGTATTTTAAGGATTAAAGGGAATTTTTACTCTTTTTACAATTGAAGTGAAAAAAAAAAAAAGAAGTAAATTCAGATATAATAATTTCTTTTTGGGTTATAGATAGAATAGAGATATACTAACTTCAAGCATACAAAGGAGGGGCGGCTTAGACTGCAAGTGGAAAAACTAAAAGATTTGTTATCATATAAACTATGGCACATGAATTTAATTTCATTAATAATGTAAACATCATGCACTTAACTGTTATATTATATATATGCAATGAAAGCATATCAAACCCTGCAACACAGGTTACTATGTTTATCAAATTTAATTAAGATTTCTTCAGTGTTTACACTCTTCTGGTAGACTGGTGTTTAGGTACTATATTAGCAGATATTAGTAGATTAGTAGAGATAGGAGATGGCAATGGATAGAAGGGAGGGAATCTTTTGCAATCTCTCCCACTGCACTACGATAGAGACCGGAGAACATCTGTTCTAGGATGGAGCATTGAAATGAGGTATCATGAGTTGTGACGGTGGTCCGCGTAATAATCCATCAAATCCATGCGAGTCAGTGGCAAAAGTGGGCGCCCGGACCTGATCTGCGGCCATTCTAACCATCTCCGGCAATACCTATCGTATATTATTCTGAGTGATTGGTGCAACTCAGCCAGCATAACCATGATCCAGAGAAGGTATGTCACGCGCCACCACGACCGGGGAAGAAGCAGCATTGACACTAAAGTAGCCACTGAAAATGAACCAAAAACAGCCATGGCAATGACAAGTTGAGAAGCATAAGTGGGAAACCATCGCTTGGCCACAAAGGCCATGTAATAACCTAGTATACTTATGACGGTGGATCCGGTGGTCACAGGGTATACTTGGAATGGAGATAGCTCATTATTTCCTGTGCTTTGGATTTGGAGGAAGCCAAGCAGGGTGGGTATTATAAATGCCAGGATGCTCTGGCGGGTTGTGAATTCTTGTGCTCCAACCATTAATACAGATATTGTTATGTGAACTTGGCTGTGGTTGAAGAGGGCTTGCCACTGACGGTTTGTGGTTGTTTCTGCTCTTTGAGCCATAGTGATCATCAGAATATAGGTGGCTGAAGCAGATCTCTAGCTACATGTTTATACATGACCATCGACTGAGTGCTGCACAGAGAGGCACTTGAGAAAAGGAGATTCCATATAGCCTGAAGTTTCCACAAAATTTCTGATTTACACTATTTGGCACTTAGCTAGGACTTTTAGGATAATTAAACAGTTATGTCATTGTCACTCCATAATTAAGTTTGTGAGTAGGTACACGTTATTTATGTTAATAAATAATTCATCCAAAAACTTAAATTATTAAAAAAATTAAAATTAATTTTATATTATATTTAATATATTTCTGCAATGAAAATATTTGTGAGCTTAAAAATGTAAATAAAGCACATATACTCTTATACAATATATTAAAATTTTAATTTAATTAAAAAAATGGTGAAATTTTTGGTTTTTGATTATGACGTCAAAGATATGCTTTAATATTATATTAAAAAATTATTACATTTAAAAATTTAAATTGTTAAAAAATAACTCAAAATTAATTTATATTATATCTAACAATTTACGTATTAACTGTCCTCTCACTATTTTCACTTTGCTCACATAATAAAATTTTAACTTAGTCATACTCAGATTTTATAATCATCTTAAAGGGTGAATTATATATATATATATATATATATGATATGATATAAAAATTAATCAATTGGTTTTCATCTAATAGCTATGAGTTTTTGAATTAAATCAACTCTTGATGATTAAGCTTATAAATGGATGTCAATTCTCGATGATATTCACAAAGCATGAGTTCAATAGTTACACGCTAAAGCTTTATGCAGATTCTACTTCATAATTTAATTATAAATCTTGTGGCAGATAGTGTTCGTGGTACATTATTACATTCTTTAATTTAATCACACCTTCTACTTTGATGACACATCAGAATTTGCTTTTTTAAGTCCTTATCCAGTGCAAGATCCACTATACAATTCACAGGCTCTTAATGTCTTATGTCGCTTTCCTCTTTCTAAAGTTTTTCTTTCTTCTTTCTAGTTTTGATTTATCAGTCATATATATTAGAATTCTGGTTTCATAGGATCAAGAAGCTGGGTTTCCACATATGATATGGTGTTTGTATGTTTAATGAAGAGGTGCAGAAATATTTATAAGCATACAAATAAAATTTCTCATCCCATTTTCTTTATTTGTCTGTTGTGCATCTATGCAGATAATACTGGTTATTTTGAGTTCTTACTTCAAAGGGAGGGGATAATATTCTTTTCTTTCTCACCTGCATATCAGCCATTTGTCATCGTGATTCTCTATTGACTTTTCTTCTTTTTGTTTGTTTGTCTTTTCTTCCTTCCCTGATTCCTCGTAATATTCAAATGCTGGCTATTGGCAAAAGACTAAACAAAAACCAATAGCTACATGTACGGATAACTTTTTTTTTTTTCTCATATTTTGTTTTATTTCTTGTTTTGAAAGTTCTTAATTTGTCATTTTAATTAAATATATCTAAAATCAAATAGCCTAATTAAAATTTTAAATTTTATTTTCTCAACTAATAATCAAAAGCTTTAAAATAAAGTATAAGACAAAAAATATTGTTACAAACTTTTTTCTTATTTTATGGCATGAATTTTTACTTTTTTCATGCGTCACTTAAAAGTATTTTGATTAAAGTTTGAGTTTGACGTAGTTGATGTATATATATATATATATATATATATATATATATATATATATATATATATATATATATATATTCTTAGAGCAAGTTACTCCATTTAACGAAAAATTTTCAAAACCTCACCTAACAACATTCAAGAGAACGATTTTAACTTCTGATGTATCTGGTTTATTTTTCATATTTTAGAAAAAAGGAAAGTTTAATACCTAATACAAACTCTCGATGATAATAACGCTAATAATCAAGTTCAGCAGTTTATAAAAGAGGGTTTCTGTCATACTAAAATTAAAATGAAATGAAGTCTGAGTATATAATTTTTAAAACAAAACATGATAATTTCATCGATCAAGTTAAAGAATACAAGAATTCACATATATAGCATAAAAAGCTATTAAGCATGAATTAGCAGTGATCGTTGATGCAGATTTTAGGTTTAAACCCCAACCTTGTTAAGAAAATAATGTTAAACATGAGCAAAATGAACAAAGGGGAGTTTAATTATCTTGATGTAACCAAAGTTTAGTTATTGATGTAACCAAAATGAAGAAAGACAAGAATAAACTAAATATACTACGTATCCTCAGGGCAACTTTATATATTTATAAAGCTTTTTTGAGGCAAAAGAGTAGCGCAGGCGCATGCCATGATTGTCCACGGTATATTCAATGGAAATTATAGGCTATAATATTCATTATTATTGGATCTTTTGGTGGAAAATTATTACAGGCCGACATAGGAAAACAAACATCCACTACTAAAAGTGGGTCATTTACCTATAACCAAAAGAAGAATCTGTAAAAAGTATATGCAAATCCCACCATCTTAGGGTATAAGTGTGTACTTTTAATTGGAAAGGAGGGTTTACACTCTTGCAGTTGGAGAGGACGTCAAGCTCAAGCATGCAGTCTTTGAATAATAAAACCAAGAAAACTAGCTATGGTGGAGGAAAAGCTAGCTAGCTTACCCATGCAGAATCTTCTTATAGTGCCCCCCATCAAAAGAAGTAATTGCTACTTGCTAGTCAATTCTCGGTTTCTCTTTCTAAATTCTAATGGATTTAACATATTAATTATTATGAGAAAGTAGTGTATGAATTTCAACAAAAGACAATATTAATTGAGCCCACAAGTGATCAGATCAACTGCTAAAGGTGGAGTGTGGAAGAGAAAAAGAGAACATATATTCTAATTCATGAGTTCTTTCCTTGTACCAGCACATTAAAAAGAACATAATTTAAAAGCCATCTCTTTTCTGGAAAGTGCTTGATATGGTTTCACATGCAAGTCAATCAAGTGCACTTAGCAAACAATCTATTCATAAAACACTAGCTTTAACGGTTGAACATAGGAATATATATATATACACACACACAGTTAATCACGGGACATGTTGTGGTAAGTTATTTTGATACACATGTAATATTGATGGGTTAGCAATAACATCCCTTTGTTTCATTTATAGTTCTATTACATGATTCACCGTATTATAATTAGTCAAAAAAAAAACTATAAAATAATACTTTAAGTGTATATATAAATTATAAAAAATAAATGTTTTCACCAAACAAAATTCTGAACATGTGTTTTCCCAGATAACACCACGCGAAGTACATGATATATGTTTATCATATTTGCAAGAAAACTAGACTGTTGTGACTGCAGATTGCTACAATTAACTGACTTAAAGTAAAACAATATATAATACACAAAACCCTAGCTTGCAGTATATATATAAATATATCATGTGCTTCCTTCCCTTTTGGGAAGGGTGGTTGGACCCCACATGTTTGGATGATTATTGGAAAATGATTTGATTTGCGGTGGTTAACAATTGGTGCGGTGAGGAACAATTCATTATTAATTCTTAATTAAGACTTCAGAAGGAAAAGTTTTTCATGTGTGAAATTACATGGAAACTGCGCCGCCGCCGCCAGTGGACCAGAGCATTAATAAAACAGCAGATTGGTGTATGTGTATATTATATATATATATATATATATGGATATAGACAGATAATTCTGCAGGAACTCAAGGATGAGCTTTCTGCAGGATGATCTTTTCTTCTTTTTATATCTGCATTGGTCTGAATTGATTTGCATATTATAATATAGTAAATCTAACTTCTGTTATATTTTGTTTATCTAGCTCATTGTCTCGAGAAAGTGCAGCCCATGCATAGTAAATATTTCCTAAAACTCATGCCTGAATATTTTATTAGTAATGGTATTCTAGGTATCTGCTTAAGTTAGTAAATTTGGTTCCTAACTCTTTTGCCTGATTGTCTTGTGCATTTATGGTTAGATTAAACAATAGTGTTATCCATCTGCGAAGTTCATGATAATGAATAGCATTTCTCTAAATTGATTTTTCAGCTTATTACTAATATATACTGTATTTCTATTTTGCCAGGTAAAGCGTTGTGCAGAGATGTCAGTATCATCATTGATAGACTATAGTTGATGGTAGGGTTCATCTATGTGGATCGCATCTTTTGGTTTCCCTTGCAAAGTTGCTTTTTTTTTTTTTTGATTGTCTTTCCTTGGTTACATCATGTTCTTCTAATTGAATTCAAGATAAATAACAAGGTTTTTTTAGAGATATAATTTGATTATTGTTAATTTAGTATAATCGATAACAATAAATGACTGTTAATAATATAAACTAATATCTAAACACGACCATACTCGTAAACCCAAACAAATAGGCCCACGGGCTCATATCCTTACTTTTATATAAGAGATAAAAGAGCTTTCAGAATAAATATCTTCTAAAAGCCTAAGAGACATGGCGGGGGACCTTCAACAAATCTACCCTTCAACAATGACTATTTCAGTTTATTTTCACTTTGGTTAGGAGACGATAATCTCTCTAACTCTACTATTTCTACTCTTATTATCGATTATTGGTAATTTTTTTTTTTTGTGTTTTTTATGAGGTTGGTAGTGGTGAGAATATTAAAAATGGTGGTGCAAATAAGGATTTAGAATGAAGGTTGGTCCACCACAGGAGGCAATAAATGCTGGGGAATTCTTTTTCTACACCTAATTAAACTTTTCAATACACCCCAAACTTATTGAACTACCCAAATTACTCTTTCTACTAAAATAAATTTTATACACCGCATAGTTCAGAACACAACTTACAAATTTTGGTGATTTGTAACAAAAATTAATTTATTTTATAAATTATGAATACGTAATGTTATCTCGTGATTCTTTTTATTTTATATTTAAATTATAATTTTTATGTACAAAATTAAATATATTATAAGGTCAAGTTGAATAATTGTTTATATTATAATAAAAATATGCCTTCAAAACATATAACTTTTTTAGTAATAATTATGAATTTTAAAAAATCCAAAATAAGTAGCACTATACACTACGAAATTTGTTCAATTTTGAAGATCCGTAATATAATATACTATCAACAAAAATTTATGAAAAAACTTAAACTTTTACATTTTTTTTTTACATTCAGGCTCAAAAAATAGTATAAAACAATCTGACCAAGGTTAAAAATAACAAAAAATTCTCATTTAAAATGTCAAATGATCACAAGGCGAGAAAAAAGATTCTCATCTCCAATAACCCAAAGATTTTAAAAAATTTTGTTTAAAATTATCAGTGATTACTAGTACTATAAAAAGAAAAATAAGTAAATTTTGATGCCTATAAAATTTTCAATGATGAGATTTAGTGGTGCACGGTAGTTTGCGATGGCAAACAGTTGTTTCCACTCAATTTACTCCTCTCCACTTGTTCATGGAATTTTGAGGACGTGTGAATTTTGTTTCACACATTAAGCATAATTTGGAAATTAAGGTGTACGAAAATTTTGGTTGGGGTAAGAAAAAAAATCCCCTAAATGCATTATCCACACAAGCAGGTCCATCGTTGAAGTAAAGAAATTGTAATTGTAATTATTTATTATAGAAGTCGTTTTAGTTGCAAAATCATTTAAGTTTTTAAAAGTTTAAAAATTTTAGGTGAATTCTATTAAAAAAAAAAATTAAAATAATTTTTTATTAACACGTGAGTCTAAATAATGTTTTTTAATCAATTTGTCAAATTTTAACTTAAATAATTTTTTACTATGTTTTAAGGATTAAAAAGACTTTTTAGTCTTCTAACAATTGAAGTGAAAAAATAAGAAGTAATAATTCAAATATAATAAAATATTCTTTGTCAAAAATAAGGTTAGTTTTAGTGTTCAAATTTGAAGAGAAAAAACTAAGAAAAAATATCATCAAATAAATAAATTAATTAACATATGTTATTCTATCTTAATTAGATTCTTGAGTTTTATTATTCTATCTAGTTTAAATTTGAATTAGTTGATCCCTACATAACCATTTTTTTCATTAATAAAGAAACCATCATGCACTTAATTATACATAAATATATGCAATCAAAAAGACATGCAACGCACAGGTTCCCATCTTTATCAAATTCAAGGTTTCTTTACAATTTACACTACTGTTCTCGTAGAGTTGTGTTTAGTTATTAGTAGAGATGGGAGATAGCAATGGATGGTAGACGCCGGTCAGCGTAATCCATGCGAGTCATTGGCAAAAGTGCGTGCCCGGACCTCTGCGGCCACTGTAACCATCTCCGGACATACCTGTCATACATTATTATAAATGATTGGTGCAACTCAGCCACCATAACTATGATGCAGAGAACGTATGTCACGCGCCACCACGACCTGGGAAGAAGCAGCATTGACACCAAAGAAGCCACTGAAAATGAACCAAAAAGAGCCATGGCAATGACAAGTTGAGAAGCATAAGTGGGAAACCAGCGCTTGGCCACAAAGGCCATGTAATAACCTAATATACTCATGACAGTGGATCTAGTGGTCACAGGGTATACTTGGAATGGAGATGGCTCATTATTTCTTGTAACAAATAGTGGAATATTTGATCTTTCATTTTAATAAATACACCCATGTTTTTCTTGTAGTATCATCAAGGAAAGTTACCTCCTAACGATTCTATTTCTATATGGGACGCAACTCCAACTTATTCTTCAAACACTTTAAATTGCTTTGAAATGAAAGTCGGTGATGCTTCCTGTATAGACAATTTTCTCTTCCTAGAAGCTCTTAGCTTCTTCCCAGTGATTTGTGTCTATTAATTATAAGCCGAAAGCTTCCTTTTATGGCCAAACGAGCCAACTACCTTGTTTCCTGTTTCGATCAATACATTTATGCATTATAGCTTTTTCACTTGTCTACTCGTAGGCTCCTTGACAAGAAAGTTTTTACACATTTCGCAATTGCCTGAGCTGAATTCACTGGGAATACTTTCGCAGATAGCCTCTGGAATACTTAAATGTCAACACAACCTGCAATGTATGTTCCCGTTTTCTGTTATTTCGTGAAGTGAAAAGAATGAGTACTGCATGCAATGAAAATGGAAACTGTCCCACTTTAGATTGGGAGATAAAAGGTTTAGAGCAAGATTAGGAATGATCAGCTACAAATGCATGCGTATTGATTATTAGTAAACTGTATTTGATTGGATAAATAATTGACATTCATGTGTCTTAGTTCAAAATATAGAGGAAGAAGATATAAACTGATAATATAATCTACTCAGTAGTACTCCTATTAATGGAGAGGTAATTTTGTAATTGCTGCATTTATTGCTGATCTTGTCCTTGATTTAAGTCTATCTTCTCATGTATTCATCTTTCAGGTTCTATTTACTGCTTATCGCTTTTGCAAGTAATGTTGTAATCTTATCAGTCATCATAATGGGGTACCTAAATCTGAACTAGGAACCATCTCTCTCAATTTGCATTATTCAGAATGTTTATGTATTACTAGTTTTCCATGTTTATGTACAAGGATTCTAATTCTAAATTGCATTAGATAAGCTTGCCCTTTTTATTTTAAGGATAAGGGTTTATTTATTTTTCTTCAAGCTTACTTGTTGCTTGCACTTCATAACTTATTTAATTAATAGATGAATTGCTTTTCGGAGGAGATATAATAATAGAGCATGAGTTAAAGAATACAAGAATTTACGGAAGCATCAATAATACAATACAAATCAAATAAAGACTAAGGGTTTGTTTGGTACGCAAAAAAGAAAAGAGAGAAAAAGTAATGCATTTTATTTTCCCTCATTTTGTATTGTTTAGTAGTTTTAAGGTAAAGTAAAACTCATTCCCTAAAGATATGACTTTTCATTATTTGAAAGTTATAACTTTTTTTTTTTCAAATTCAAAGATAAGTTAAAGAAAAGAAAATAAATAAATTTTTATTTATAAAAAATTTAAATTATAAAATTAATTTGTATATTTATCGAACTTTAATTTTTTATATTATAAATTATAAAATTAAAATTAAATTATAAAAATTATATTATAAAATGTAAATTTATAATTATAATTATAAATTTAAATTATAAAAGATATTAAATTATAAAAATTATATTAAAGTTTGTGAATCAATCCAAGTTATAAAATTAAAATTATATTATAAAAGTTTAAATTTATTTTTTTAATATTAATTATGAAATCTATGATAATCAAATTAAAAAATAGAGATATTTATATATATATAAGTTTTAAGAAAAAAATTAATTTATACTTGTACAAAAATATATATATATTACATTCCTTTAATTTTTTGTGCAAACTAAATATTGTAAAGGAAATGATTTCTTTCCTTTCTATTACATACTAAACAAATTCAAAGACTATTATTTTTCTTTCTATTTTTTTAATTTATTTTCTTTTTCTACTTTTTTCTTTCCATCACAGCATACCAAACAAACCCTAAATAGTGATATGTGTGAATGCAAGACTTCCTTTCCTTATTGGAAGAGTCCAGAGTAGTGGTTTGATAGTAAAGCTGAACTATTCTTTTTTAAAATTAAAAAAAAAATAAAAAATTGGGAGATGTTATTGATAAGTGAATCTTGCGGTGATTAACAGTTTGTGTTGTGATAAAGGAATAATTATTAATTTGTTAACAACATAATAAATAATTTAATTTTTTTAAAAAAAAAATAAAAACTTAATTTATGATTACAAATCAATAGTTATTTAATCTCAAAATATCAAAATTTTAATTTATTTTTTATGTTAGAACTAAATCAATTCATAAGGAGTTTGCACCAATTTATACTTTTGATTAAATTAAACCACATTGCATAAACGTAGAAGTGGTTTGATCTGTAAATTTTTTGAAAAATCCCATCAAACTGCATTTCGCTCAAACTCAAGTGAAGTGTTTTGGTCCTTGGAAGAACTCCTTTTTTTTTAAACCTTTTTGAGATGCTGTAAAATTTCACGGACAATGGAAGAAGGGGGTGCGAAAAGAAACGCTCGGGGGTGTGGAAACGATGGAGGCTTTAGCGCTGAGGGGAGCAGTCCTCTTGTGCAGCTCAATGGGCTATTCCAACATCTGCTTTTTAGGGCAACCAAGTCTTTTTGGATCGTCTCAGTTTGGAGTACCCAGTGCTTTCCGGAAGCTGCTGATCTGACAAACAACATGGGTCCTCTTTCCTTTTCACGGGCTCCAAAAGAAACGAATGTAGCAAGCAATCAATCTGCCTTCTTCATGGCCCTCTTGCAAGCAACCCATAGATAGAATAATGCAACCAAATAAGAAAAAAGGCGATAAAAATTAATGTTGTTTTTGATTTCTTATAGGTATTTTCTCATAGAAGACAGTCTTGTTCTATTACTGTTAATCACTAAATATAAATATTTTTGAATCTAATCTTAGTTTGTTACATGAAACTAATTTCTTTTGTTAAATTTAAACCAAAACCTTATTGATATAAGAAATAAGTAAATTACTTTTCAACGTTTATAGATTAATTCCCATTAAATTACTAGGTGGGAATAAAAATTTAAGTCATTAAATGTGATTTTTAAAATTATGTCATCCTTTTGTTCTAGAGGTGCAACACTCACAAAGTGACACCAATAAGTGTGTGCTCCTCTTCCTCTTCCTCTTAACCACAAAATGTGTTCCATGGGCTAGTTAGAATTGAGGCAAATTTTAAACTACTATTTTTAAAACTTACTCATATATTGAAAAAGACTCATTTTATTATTTTTTTTTTTGTGTTACACATTATATTTTTTTTTTAAAAAAATAACGCTTTTAAATGGTTGAGACGGGTAACACGCACAAAGGATAATTTAGTTACTCTTTGAAATTGAATGAATCTTTATTTATTTATTTTGCTGAAAAGTTGTTCAATCTGGATATACCAAGCTCAGTGTACATATAATTTCAACAACACACACTTCAATTTTAGATTAAAGCCCGTGTGTTACCACTCTAAAGGCAAATCTCGCAGTATATGAATACCCCAAATTAATTGATGCATACGCAAAATCAGAAAGAAAAGTTTATACATAAAAGATGCATACTATTATTATATTTTGTTATATAAGAGAATAAAATCTCGAATAGACGAAAAGTTGTTCAAGGGTGGAATTTACATGGAGACTGCGCCAGTGCGCAAGATCATATAAAACAAACGATTAGTGTGTTATATCTGTTCGGTAGGATAAAGATAAAATAAAAATGATCTTTTGGATAGATGACTGAATGGTTGATAGCCCATCTTCAAATAAAGTATTTCTTACAGTAGCACCATGTGCATGGTAGAAAAGGCGCAATAATGAAAAAGTCGATGGATGCTATGTGTACGTTAAACTGATTCAGAATCGAGCTTATTTAGTATATAAAGACGTACTCAGGGCGACAAGGATCTGTGCTCATCGATCCATGATGGATCAACTGCCGTGGCAAGGCTTATTCTTCAACAACTGCCCAGTTCTCATAACAACAACCTCTGAATCTATGGAAACCCAAGAATTCAGAGCCCGCTACAAAATTCTGGCATTTATGCTACCCGCCATAGCTGGCTTCCTCCAAATCCGAAGCAAAGCAAATGATTATGAGCCCTCTCCATTTCAGCTATACCCTGTGACCTTTCAATGCTCTATGATAAGTATATCAGCTTACTACGTGGTCTTTCTGGCCAGGCTAGGCCTTCCCACTTATGCTTCCCGGATTGCCATGATCGCCATGTCTGTTTTTGGTTCATTTTCAGTCGATTCCGTACTGTCAATGCTTATTCTTCCCCAGTCGGGGTGGCGCGTGAGATACCTTCTCTACATCATAGTTATGGCAGATGAGTTGCACCAACCACTCAGAACAATATACCACAGGTATGTCCGGGGATGGTTACTGCGGCCGCTGATCAGGCCCCGTCACCCACTTTTGCCACTGACTCGAATGGATTTGATGTAGGCTTGCGCCCCCCATCATCATCACAACGCATCGTATTATATTTCATAGTATTGCAGGCTAAGAGTTTGATATTTTTCGTTGTATGAAGTTCCTATGACTCAAACTAGTTACCACTTCACCTTAGATTATCACATATATGACGAATTTTAAGTAGATAATCCCACATAACCTTCTTTGGTTAAAATTTTGAGCTTTAAGTTATAAAAATTTTATAAATATAAAATCAATTTTTGGCTTTGGCATTGAGAATGCTTGTAATAAGCCTAGAATTTAAGATTGTTTTGTAGGTATAATTACATATTATAAGAAGATCAAGTGTGAATATAAATAATAATAATAATAATAATAATAATGAAAAAAAAATCAACCTTTTACTGATTAAAATTTTTGGGTTAAAAGTAATACGAGACGCATGCCCGGATTGTTTAATTAATATTTTCTGATCCTCAAAATGGAATAATCATTGACCATAGGCTCTAGGTTCAAGACTTTTCAGTTATGTATAGAGTATCAATTCACCCACTTTTTATTTTTAATTAATATACATATCTGTTCTCAAAATATCTTTAATAAAATAATCCCATAAAGTTTTGAACAAAATTTTTTTTACTCAAATAGCTAATTTTTTTTTTTAATTCAATAGCTTTCTAGAGTCGTTGCTAACAAAATTTGAAAATTATAAATATTTTTTTAAAAAATAATAATTTTAAGTATTAATCATGAAAGTAAAAAAAAAATTTCATAAAATTAATAGAAAAATAGATTCCAAGCATAGCCAAATATTAATAAATCAATATCTAAGAAAAAAATTTTAGATGATTGTAAGGTGTTTAATAGATTCCAATGCCAACACACTGTTAGCATCAATCCCATTAAAAATTTCAGATAAAAAAAAAAAGACAAAATTCTTCATAATTCATCTAAAATGAAAATATTTAACACAACAAACAATTCAAAGAGTTGCTACTACCACAAAATTCCATTCAACGCTCCGTACTTCTCTCAGCTTTATTATTTGGGGCATCCCGATCTGTGTTCAAGGGTCATATCATATATGAGCATATATACCTTCTCTGTCATTAATTCTTTATGGTCTAAATGTAGAGTATATCATCAACTAGTCTAACATAGAAGCTTAATCTTCTTAGAGAAGATATGTGATAAGTTTTATATTTAGCATGCCTTTATATACAAAAATCTTTTGAATCTGAAATGTGAAAGCACCATAGACCTATTTATATTTAATGCTAAAATTATATTTAACTATAATTTGTTAAGAATATATTATTCAAGAATTTGAACACTTAATCATGAAATCATAAAAGCTCTTATATCATATCTAGAACTAATCTAACCCCAAAAATTTAAACTTTTTTAAAAAATTCATGATAAATTTTATATAGATTAATAAGAGAGATATGGACAACAAGTCTAATTTTTAACCGTGCTTATCTCTTTCTTAATGTTGTAAATTTAAACCAGTAAAAACTCAGCTTATTCATCTATATTAAATTTAAAATGAATGACTCACACTTTAGAATGATAAAAAACGACTTAAATTTATCTAAAGTTACCCTAATTTTTTTTTTATTATTATAAAGTTAAATAATCCAAATCTTAAGTGTTGTTGGTCCAAGTTTTACAGAGAGTAGAAAACAAAAATAAAAAATTTAGGCTATTTCTAATTGTGTAAGATTGTACATGCTTATTTTAATTATTTTTAGTAAGCCTCACAATATCATTTCTTACTATTTTATGTTACCCTCACAACTTTTCACTCTAATGATACTTTACAAAATTAATTGTAATAGAATTCTAACCCACATCATAAATTGTGAAACCCTTTTTGGGGTTGTAATCAAGAGTAACTCATGTGCTTGACATGAATTTTTATAGATTGCATTTCAATGATTACAACCCATTCTTTTAAGGAATTTTAGCTTGTTTGATGGACTCCCTTTGCTAGACATCAGATGAGTGACCTAAATTAACTTAAGAAATATATATTATGTACAGTTATCTTTAAGTGCTTTAGATAAACGGTTGATATATATTTACTACAAATCTAACCTAACAAAAAAGTTAAACATTTCTTTTAAATTGCATAAGTTGTGCAATTTTTTTTTTTTTTTTTTTATAATATCTTCATTCAGGATAGCCTTAAAAAAATTATGTAGTTGATGCCTTAAGATTCCATGCCACCGTAGGCTTTATTGTTGAGACATCCATAGTGTTGGGTTAGGGGAATTTGGAGGGAGAGGAGAAGGGGAAGTTTTGGACAAAATACCTTGTTTGGCTCAATTTTTAAGAGAGAAGAGAGATTTTTATCTTTAGTTTTTTCTCTATTTCTTCACCCAAAAAAATCAGAGCTTTAGATGAGAGAAAAACATTTATTGACTTTAGATAAAAATGTTTTCACAGTATTTTATTTTCACTTTAGCTAGGAGATGACAATCTCTCTAACTCCACTATTACTACTCCTATTATCGATTATCGACAATTTTTTTTGTTTTTGTGTTTTTGACAAGGTGCTTAGTGGTAAGAATATTAAAAATGGTGGTGCAAATAAGGTTTTAGAATGAAGGTTGGTCCACCACAAGAGGTAATAAATGCAGTGGGATTCTTTTTCTACACCTAACTAAACTTTTCGCACCACAAACTTGTTGAATTACTCAAATTTTCCTTTTTACTAAAATAAATTTTATACACCACATAGTTTAGAACACAGCTTACACATTTCGATGATTTATAACAAAAATTAACCTATGTTATGGATTACGAAAATCCGTAATATCATCTAATAATTTCCCTTACTCTATATTTATACTATAATTTTTATGTATAAGATTAAATATATTATAAATTTAAGTTGAGTAATTGTTTATATTATAATAAAGATTTACGTTCAAAACATGTATATTATTCAATAATAAATATAAATTTTAAAAATCCATAATAAGTAGCACTCTATCTTACAAAATTTGTTTAATCTCAAAAATTTGTAGTATAACATGCCATCAATGAAAACCTTCGAAGAAACTTAAACTTTTACGTATTTTTTCACACCCAGGCTAAAAAAATTGTAGAAAACAATCTACCCAAGCTGAAATAACAAGAAATTCTCGTTTAAAATGTCAAATGATCAGAGTGTGAAAAAAGACTCCCATCTCCAACAATTCAAAGGTTTTAGAAATTTTTATTGAAATTATCTTTGATTACTAGTATTGTAGAGTGAAAAATGAGTGCTTTTTAGTGAAGAAGTTTGGTGGTGCACCGTAGTTTGTGGTGGCATATAGTTGTTTCCACTCCGTTTACTCCTCTCCACTGGTTGATGAAATTTTCAGGGTGTATAAATTTTGTTTCACACATTAAGGGCAGTTTGAAAATTAACAAAGTTTAAGATGTATGAAAATTTTGGTTAGGGATAAAAAAAGAATCCCCTAAATGCATTATCCACACAAGCAGGTCTAACATTGAAGTAAGAAATTGTAATTGTAATTGTTTATTATAGAAGTCGTTTTAGTTGCAAAATCATTTAAGTTTTTAAAAGTTTAAAAATTTTAGGTGAATTCTATAAATAAAATTAATTAAAATAATTTTTTATTAACACTTGAGTCTAAATAATGTTTTTTAATTAATTTGTCAAATTTTAACTCGTAATTTTTTACTATGTTTTAAGGATTAAAAAGACTTTTTACTGTTCTAACAATTGAAGTGAAAAAAAAGTAATAATTCAGATGTAATAAAAGATTCTTTGTAAAAAATAGATTAGTCAACATATGATATTCTATCTTAATTATTATTCTATCCATTTTAAATTTGAATTAGTTGATTCTAACGTAACTTTTTGTTTTCATTAATAAAGAAACCATCACGCACTTAATTATACATAAATATATGCAATCAAAAAGACATGCAACACAGAGGTTACCATGTTTATCAAATTCAAGGTTTCTTTACAGTTTACACTACTGTTCTCGTAGAGTTGTGTTTAGGTATTAGTAGAGACGGGAGATAGCAATGGATGGTAGGCGCCGGTCGGCGTAATCCATGCGAGTCATTGGCAAAAGTGGGCGCCCGGACCTCTGCGGCCACCGTAACCATCTCCGGACATACCTGTCATACATTATTATAAGTGATTGGTGCAACTCAGCCACCATAACTATGATGCAGAGAACGTATGTCACGCGCCACCACGACCGGGGAAGAAGCAGCATTGACACCAAAGAAGCCACTGAAATGAACCAAAAAGAGCCATGGCAATGACAAGTTGGGAAGCATAAGTGGGAAACCAGTGCTTGGCCAGAAAGGCCATGTAATAACCTAATATACTCATGACAGTGGATCTAGTGGTCAGGGGGTATACTTGGAACGGAGATGGCTCATTATTTCCTATGCTTTGGATTTGGAGGAAGCCAAGCAGGGTGGGTATTATAAATGCCAGGATGCTCCGGCGGGTTGTGAATTCTTGTGCTCCAACCATCAATACAGATATTGTTATGTGAACTTGGCTGTGGTTGAAGAGGGCTTGCCACTGACGGCTTGTCGTTGTTTCAGCTCTTCGAGCCATGGTGACAATATAAGGGGTCGAAGCATGGGCAGAGCCTCTACATGTCTACATATAAGCATTGACTCAGTGCTGCATAGAGATTGCGTGAGAAAAAGAGATCCTACCAATATCACATGAAGTTTCCACAAAATTTCTCAAAGTCCTGCTTGGCTCCTAGCGCTTTGAGGATAAGGAGTTATGTCATAGGCTAATAATCACCCCAATTATTAATTTTTTTAAGCCCGAGGATAAGGAGTTATGTCTCACTCATAATCACCCCAAATATTAAATTTTTTAAGTATAGTTATTCACACGCTTGTCATCTTTTAACTTTTTTTTACACACTCTTATTATCTTTGTGCTGTTTGAGCTAATATAAGACTAATTCTTATTTAAAATGAGGTAGTATATTGTAATTCTTGTTACTCAAAAGTTTTGAATTAAAATTTTTAAACCCAACACCTTAAAGTTTCTGTGTTCTAGTGAATCAATACTATGATGACTGATGAATCTCTCTCATTATTTTCACTTTGCAGCACATGACAAAATTTGAACTTAATTGAAGGTATTTTAACTTTATATTTTTAATTGTATGCCTCAGATTTTACAAGGATAAATTTTTTTATTTATTCACATTTTTTTTCGCAGTATATCACAGACTTTATATTAGAGTATAAGTTCGATAGTTACTCTGCAAAGTTTTCTCTACTTCATAATCTGATTATAAACAGTTATGGCATATATAGTATGAATTTGTGGTACATTAATATGGTACTACTTTATGAAATGGAAACAGAGACTCATTAAGTTTCAATTTTTTTTCTATGTTTTTCTCTAGCTTACCATTAAATTTCATCAAAGGATTCATGCTAGAGTTATGTCTTCTATTTTTATGATGATTTAGGATTTACTTTTTCTGTTTCTCCTTTGAGTTTGCATCTTTTATTCTATTAACAAACAATTGTGTATAATATTATCTCTAATTGATCAATTAATTAATAAATTTTGATCAAGCCCATAATGATCTATATGTGTGAGACCAGAATGCGAACTCTTCTCGTTTGCTCTCTTCTCAGACTCTTATTATCTTAGGTCGCCTTCCTCTTACCAGAGTTAGTTTGCTCTCTTCTCTCTTTATATATTTAATGTAGTGGCGTAGAAAGAGTTGGTTTCATTATAATGAAAAACAATCATATCTCGGTAGAAATAAGATGATGTTTGCACATCTAATCTAAAAGACCTATGCCTACGCAGTAAAAAGAAAACCTAAAGTGAATGAGTGTAAGTTTATGTCATTTATAAGTACATATGAAATAAAATATTTATAATAATTTAAATTATATGACTTATCCCATGTTTTTTTTTACTGGTCTATTGTGCAAACAAATAATATTGGACATTCTTGAGCTCTTTCCATAAAGTTGGCCAGGATGATATTCTTTTCTTTTTCTCTCGCCTGCATATTGGCCATTTCTCATTGTTATTCATGTAGAGTTTCCCCTTGTACACAAATGTCTTAGTAACTAAAGAATTAACATATGTATACACAACAACATTAATTCACATCATAATACAGAAGTTACTAATTAAGCATGAATTAGTTATGTTGCACCACTGAACTCGTATATCAATTAGTAAAAGATTATTTTATTTTTAGATGTTTTGAGTGTGAGTTTTAAAATAAAATTATGTTAAAATTTGATAAAAAAAATTTATCACAATTACAATCATGTTTGGTTTAAATTCAAATTAGTTTATATCCAGCATGTGATGTCTAATGTTAGAAGGTTTTTTTCTAAAAAAACAAATGCATAATTGATGCTTCAACCCATCTATCTTGCTAGAAAAATGTTAAATATAAGACTCAAGAACCAAATCAATATAAGGAAAGATGAGAAAAAAAAAAAAAAAAAAAAAAAGATGAGAATAAACTACATATAACATACTTAGAGCAAGTTTCAAGTCCATATTAAAAAATTGGGGAGCAAAGAATAGTGCAGATTGACGCGGTATGTTGATATTGGATGGATCTTATAGGTTATTAACATCTTTATTGTATCTTTTCCTTTTGGTGGAAAATTTTACATGCCGACTTGAGTATATAGGAAAACAGAGATCCACTACCAATAGTAGCTAGTACTGGAATTGTGTTGTCCAATGATTTCAAATCCACCGAGTAAGCAGTCTTAGAATAATCAAGGGTAGTTTACATGGATTCTGTCATTTGTAGTTGGAGAAGAAGCCGAGCATGCACTCTCAGAATAATGAAGTCAAGCAGGCTATGGTGGAGGAGGAAAAGTTTAGTTTACTCAAGCAGAATCTGCTTATGGCCCCCACGAAAAAGGAGTTGCCATTCAAAATTGAGAGGTATTTCCATGGAGTAGTGTTATTACACACATATTTTGAACTTTTTTTATTTTTGTATAACTCAAAATTTATACTACCCGAAGGCCATGTAATAACCTAATATACTCATGACAGTGAATCTGGTAGTCACAGGGTATACTTGGAATGGAGATGGTTCATTATTTCCTGTGCTTTGGATTTGGAGGAAGCCAAGCAAGGTGGGTAGTGTAAATGCCAGAATGCTGTGCCGGGTTGTGAATTCTTGTGCTCCCATTAATACAGTGAACTTGGCTGTGGTTTAAGAGGGCTTGCCCCTGAAGGTTTGTGGTTGTTTCAGCTCTTTGAGCCATAGTGATCAGAATATAGGTGGCTGAAGCAGATCTCTAGCTACATGTTTTTACATGACCATTGACCGAGTGCTGCACAGAGAGGCACTTGAGAAAAGGAGATTCCATATGCCATGAAGTTTCCACAAAATTTCTGATTTACACCTATATTTGGCACTTAGCTAGGACTTTTATAGGATAATTAAAGAGTTATGTCATTGTCACTTCATAATTAAGTAATTATGTCTGTAGTGTAAAAGTTGTTTATATTAATAAATGATTCATTTAAAAATTTAAATTATTAAAAAAATTCAAAAATAATTTTATATTATATCTAATCCACTGATACAATGAAAGTATTTTTGAGCTTAAAATATGAATAAAGCACCTACCCACTTATATAATATGTTAAAATGTTAATTTAATTAAAAAAGTAATGAAAAATTTAATCTTTTTATTATGAAATCAAAGTGACTTTTATATTATATTAAAAAATCATTACTACTAAAAGCTTAAATTATTAGAAAGCAACACAAACTTGATTTATATTTTATTTAACAATTTACACACTAATCATTCTCACTATTTTCACTTTGCTCACGTAATAAAATTTTAACTCAGTCATCCAGAGATCTTAAAAGGGTGATTTTTTTTGATATATTTGTTGAATATAATATAAAAACTATTCTTGATCTCTAATTGATAATTTAAGTTTTTAAATTAAATTAATTCTTAAATGCTTAAACTTACATATGGAGTCAATTCTCGACAATATTCACAAAGTATAACTCGAATTAGTTACACGCTAAAGTTTTATGAGATTCTACTTCATAATTTAATTAGAAATATTTTGGCAGATAGTGTTTGTGGTTCAGTACAACGTTCTTTAATGACGTCTACTTTGATGACATAACAGAACTTGCTTTTTAAGTCCCTCCCTTTTCCAGTGCAAGATCCACTATACAATTCAACCTCTTAATGTCCTATATTTAATTAATTGAATGTGGAACGCTAGCTGGAGTCTGCGCGTGCAGTCTCACTAGCTAGCTAGCAATCCAACCAACTTTTTACCCTCTCTATCTACGTACATTCCCTATATATATAAATATTTATCCATCTACGTACATGCATGCAAGGTTGATTGCATTCTTGGAGAATTTTTCAATTTCGCCAGAACAACACCTAGAAAATCATCTCCATCTCTAACAAGTTTACGTACGCACTACCTGCATGCATGCATTTCAATTTGAGGTTATAGATTTTGGCTGCTACATTCAGTAATTTCTTGCAAAATCTATAGATGGAGTGCTTTTCAGCTGTAAGGTTGAATCCAATTATTATATAGTATATGTGATTCAATTAAATCTGGGTTGCCAAACCAACGACAGCAATTAATTAATGGAATTTAAAAAAAATAAAAGAAAAACTTCTTTTGTCAATCTGACATCAAATTAATACTTGAATATTAGTATTACGTCCTCGGTTGGATTGTATTTTGGGTCACAGCTAGCTGACACTTACGCTGCCTCATAAACGACGATTGCCTGTGTAAGTCCTGTCCCCCAACTTTTTGGATCATAGCTAGCAAATCGACAACAATCTAGAGCTATTCCTAGCATCAATTTAATTATTGTACCATGTAACCAATTCAAGGTTAATTTCTTCATTAATTAAAGGAAAAATATAGTACATGTCACGTAACTCGTGCAACTTGTTTTTTCATTTTATGATTAGCCGTACGTGTCCTATCATCTTGCTACCAGTTTTAGCTAACTAATGTCGTCTCCATCATTCTCAATATTCTTAATTTTGTCTTGTCTTGTCTTCTCTTCATAGTGTGTATATATATATATATATATATATATATATATATATATATATCATGTCCAAGCATGCGTTAGCTACTTAATTCCATTAATTTCTAAAATTAACTCAATCAACTTTATTGTTGCATTGATAATTAGCAGTGGCTTGACCTAGAGCTAGTTAATAAGACAAATAAGCAACTGTACCCTTTCATGTATAACATTCCGGTTTCATTAGGTTTCATAGAATCAAGAAGCTAGGTTTCCACATAAGATATGGTGTTTGTACGATTAATGAAGACAACATTTCTCATCCCATTTTCTTTATTTGTCGGTTGCGATAACACTAGTTATTTTTACTTCTTTCTTCAAAGGGTCGGGATAATATTCTTTTTTTCCTTACCTGCATATCAGCCATTTCTCATTGTGATTCTCTGTCGACTTTCCTTATTTTTGTTTGTCTGTCTTTTCTTCCTTCCCAGATTCTTTGTAATATTCAAATACTGGCTATTGGCAAAAGGCTAAACAATTCAACCAATAGCTACACGTATGGATATCATTTTTTTTTTATCTCATATTTTGTTTTATTGCTTCTTTCAAAAATTTGAATTTGTCACTTTAATTAAATATATATAAAATCAAATAGCCCAATTAAAATTAAGTTTTATTTTCTTAACCAATGATAAAAAATTTTAAGATAAAATGTGAGACAAAATATTGTGACAAGCTTTTTTCTCATTTCATTGCATGAATTTTCACTTCTTCCATGCATTACTTAAAAGTATTGATCAAGGTTTGAGCTTGACATAGTGTGTGTGTATATATATATATCTTAAAGGAAGTTACTCCATTTAAAGAAAATTTTTCAAAAACCTCACCTAACAACATTCAAGAGCACGATTTTAACTTCCGATGTATGTGGTTTTAATTTTCACATTTTGAAAAAAGGAAAGTTTAATACCTAATACATACTCTCGTTGCTAATAACGCTAATAATCAAGTTCGGTTTATAAGAGAGGGCTTCTGTCATACTAAAATTAAAATGAAATGAAGTCTGAGTATATAATTTTTAAAACAAAACATGATAATTTCATCGATCAAGTTAAAGAATACAAGAAATTACATATATAGCATAAAAGCTACTAAGCATGAATTAGCAGTGATCGTTGATGCAGATTTTAGGTTTAAACCCCAACCTTGTTAAAAAATAATGTTAAACATGAGCAAAATGAACAAAGAAGTTTAATTATCTTGATGTAACCAAAGTTTAATTATTGATGTAACCAAAATGAACAAAGACAAGAATAAACTAAATATACTACGTATCCTCAGGGCAACTTTATATATTTATAAAGCTAATTTGAGGCAAAAGAATAGTGCAGGCACATGCCATGATTGTCCACGGTATATTCAATGGAAATTATAGGCTATAATATTATTATTATTGGATCTTTTGGTGGAAAATTACTAAAGGCCGACATAGGAAAACAAATCCACTACTAAAGTAGGTCATTACCTATAACCAAAAGAAGAGTCTGTGGAAAGTATATACAAATCCCACCATCATAGGGCACAAGTGTGTACTTTTAATTAGAATGGAGGATTTACACTCTTTTGCAGTTGGAGAGGACATCAAACTCAAGCATGCGGTCTTTGAATAATAAAACCATGAAGACTAGCTATGGTGGAGTAAAAGCTAGCTTACTCATGCAGAATCTACTTATATTGTCCCCCATCAAAAGAAGTAATTGCTACTTGCAAGTCAATTCTTCGTTTCTCTTTCTAAAATCTAATAGAATTAACATATTAATTATTATGAGAAAATAGTGTATGAATTTCAACAAAAATCAATAGTAATTGAGCCCACAAGTGATCAGATCAACTGCTAAAGGTGGAGTGTGGAAGAGAAAGAGAGAACATATATTCTAATTCATGAGTTCTTTCCTTGTACCAGCACATTAAAAAGAACATAATTTAAAAGCCATCTATTTTCTGGAAAGTGCTTGATATGGTTTCATCAGCAAGTCAATCAAGTGGACTTAGCAAACAATATAATCACAAAACCCTAGCTTTAAAGGACATGTTGTGGTAAGTTATATGGATGCATACGTAATTGACGGGTTAACAATAACATCCCCTTGTTTCATTTATTGTTCTATTATATGGTTCACTGTATTATGATTAGTCAAAAAATTATAAAATAATACTATAAATGTATATATAAGTTAAATGATTTAACCAAACAAAATTCTGAACATATGTTTTTTCAGATAACACCACACGAAGTACAAGATATATTTAAACTAGACTGTTGTGCAGCAGATTGCTATAATTAACTGACTTAAAGTAAACCAATATATAATACACAAAACCCTAGCTTACAGTATGTATGTGTGTATGTGTGTATATATATATATCATGTGCTTCCTTCCCTTTTAGGAAAAGCGGTTGGACCCCAGATGTTTGGATGATTATTGGTAAATGATTTGATTTGCGGTGTTTAACAGTTGGTGCGATGAAGAAAAATTGATTATTAATTTCTTAATAAGCCTTCAGAAGGAAGTGTGAAACTACATGGAAACTTCTCTTAATTAAGAGTTGAAGATTCAATGCCATTAATTTTAGTGGTCCTATGATGGAGACTAGTGCAACACAGACAGTAAGTGCTCCTCTTCCTCTTAATTAATTAGTATGAGAGAGAGAAGGACAGGTTTAAGAGAAGAGGACATGTTTATCTAGCAAAGTCTCATGAAACCCTATCCCAACGGTGATTCCAGCTGTCGTCTAGAATTAATCTCGGAATGGACCACATGATTTTTCTTTTCTTTCTTTTGGGGTTCATTGGCGAGTACTAACTTTTTATGATATGCTAACAACCTTCCTTTTCAAGTGTGGCTTCTAGGAAGAGGGCTATGATACCACTTGTTAGCATCGGGAGTTCATGTGAAGAAGAGCTGAATAGCCACGATAACTCTTTTCCTAACTATATTCTATGTTATTACATTGTAATTAATCAGTTTATTTAATTATAAATTTTTGATTGGTTATTTAATTGAATATTCCAATCCATAAGACATCTACACATAGGGTATCAAAATATCAATAACAAGTTTGTTGCATTTTTAGATAATCCCTTTGGTCATCCATGGAAAAAGAAACAAAAATCCAATTTCATTTATATAAGATAGAGATTATTCATAACTTAATTACTATAAAATAAAACATTGCAATAGAGGAAGCTTTTAGCGTGATAGCTAGAAATAATAAGAGATTTAATTAATTAGTAGTATATAAAATTAGAAGTTTAAACTTTGATATCATCATGTAACCAATAAAAGACAGTTACAAGAGAGAGCCTGCCAGCAAATTAAACAGAAAAAGAAAACATCGTGGCCATTCCAACAAAAAACAAATGGAGCCACTACTGATCAGCTGAATTTAATGTGAAGATTTGCAGGCTTTAAAATCTTCTAGCCTCTAAGCGTTCAGTCAAGAGCCAAGTCCATCAAGGTCTGAGGCAGCAGCGGAGGGGTCCTCCTCCTAATGTACGGTGGTGGCCGCCGCCGTAGTCCACGGCCACAGGTGGCACATAAACTTTGTAGCATTTGGTGCAACTCACACACCAGAACCAAGATGTAAAAAATGTAGCCAAGGCACCACCATGAGTTTGGGAGAAGCAAAGACACCAAAGAAGCCACAGAAAGTGAACCAGAAGCTGCCATGAAAATCCCAAGTTCAGAAGCATAAGTGCGGAACTTTAACCTGGCCCCAAAGGCCAAGTAATACGCAACTATGCTAATGACAGAAGCCATGGTGGTCACTGGGTTTACTTGGAATGGAGAGGACTGATCATTCCCATGCTTTGGATTTGGAGGAAGCCAAGAAGAATTGGAATTATAAAAGCAAGAGCAGAATGGTGGGTATTGGGTTTATGTGGAAAGTTGCATATGATTAGAGTGGTAAAGGTAATGTTAAGGGAACGAGGTTCAACTGGGCGAAAGTTTTGCCATGGAGGCATTGCCCTAGATTCTCTGCCATAGTACAAAGAAGAAAGAAATTTTGTTTTTTTTTTTTTTTTTTTTGGGGGGGGGGGGGGGGGGAGAGAAGAGGAGAGAACAAAAGGTTGGGGAGTTGAGGCTTGAGGAAAAGGTTTTTATAGCAGAATGCAACAAGATGCTAAAGTTAAAGAATGATGGGACCACTGCTTGACACAAAATTTAGTATAGCACAAATTTTACACATGTTTTTAGAAATTTTTTAATACATACAAAATTTTAATGAGTTGAATCTCAAAAATTTATTAAGTATTTATAAATTATTATTTAATAATTTTTACATTATTAACGAATTAAATTCAAACTCATATTTTTATGAAATATAATTTTTTTTTTATCTGTTAAATTAATTCTTAACTTAAAAGTTATCTTATGCAACAGAATCTTGTGCTAAAATCTGATTCAACCATGTAAAAAATTTCTATACTCATTACTAAATATTGGAGAAGTAAAATAAGAGATGAATTTCATGAAATTTTATAATTAGAGAAGGCACTACTACCCAATTTGAAGCAAACACAATTTTGAGCCTAGGTCATTGAAAAACTCCAGGTTAAACTTGACTCAAGAAAATATTATGAATTGGTAAAATAAAAGAAACATAATTAATTGAAAACGGATTCTTACCAATAAGAATTGTTCATCTGTTTGAGGCTGAAGTTATCTGATGATTGTGCATTTTCTTTGAGTTGATGATATTTTATAAATTGTTCTTAATTGCATATTGATCTTGTTATAGCATAAGATCATACTCGCTGGATTAGTTATCTCCTTCCTCTATCATACTTTCAAAATCAAGAGAAAAAGGACATGATAGACAAGGAAGGGCCTATTGCGGTTAGCAGAAGTAATTGAGCAATTTCCTTCCAAGCAGGACAATGAAAGGAAGCATCGTGTTGAAAACTAGAATGGTAGCCAGACTAAGGCATGACAGCAGCATGGGTCCGAGGAGAAATACTATGCAATGAACCGGACTTGACATTTATATTTTGTTGACTCAGACATTTTTATGGGTATCATGTTGTATTTTAACTTAAGAATCAAGTTTTAAGAAAATGAAACTTCACTGGCTTGAGCTTATATGATATGTCTTACATTTGCATGTAACAATGAATGTTAACAACATCAATTATAACAGTTTTGGACTTTTAGGTGCAGCAGCACAGTGGTGATTGGGAGGACAGAAAAGTGGCCACAAGCTCGCTTACAAGTTACAATGGCTAATTGAATGGAGACTCTGTTTTTTCTTTCTTCTTGTTGGGAGGAATATGAAAATTAAATAGAGACTCAACGGCATATCATAGCAGACAACTCATTGAGGTGATCTTGGCCAATCAAAGTTTGTAATGTACAGATACCAGAACCGACCATTTTGAATGTATTAATTTTTTGGAGCCTTCTTCACGGGTCAACTCTTTGTGTGGTTGCTTTCTTAATTCAGTACTTTCAATACGGTAAATGTTATATCACACTCAATTCTTATCCATAGCTGAAACTACATCAACTATGAAGCCAGAAGCCTCCTATATCCACCTACTCTAATTTCTTTTTTCTCATAAGCCTTGTATTATTCAATCCTTAAAGTGTACTACATGGACTCCACAACTCAATTTTTTTTTTATCTTAACTTTAACTAATTATATTTATGAGACACAAAATTATTACTCACAATTCACTTCATAAAATGAATTTTGCCCCTTCAAACATGCTTGATGTTAAACCATTTTTCTCTTATAAAAGGAAAAAAGAAGGGTGAATTCTATTCCTCAAAAAGGAATAATCATAGGCAATGGTCAATCTATTTCAGTCATGCATGGAGTTGATGATATAGTTTACGACTTTGGCTGCTGTAGCAGGCAAATTATACTTGGAACATAACACAAAACGACCACCGCCCTAGCGTTGGATTAACCCATGAATCCCAAAAATATTTATTAAATTAAACGTAAATATAATTTATTTTATTTTTAAATCTATTATACATATTATTTACATATAAATTATTTTTATGCATTACATTTCTACCAAAAAAAAAAAAAAAACCTCCGATTTAAAAAATTGAAATGACACCTATCAAAAAACTGAAATAAAAATAATTGAAACGACAATCATCAAACAACCTCGGTCCCTGCATTTATAGCCTAAAATGTTCACCGCACGAACACAGATCTCAGTTATGTTCTGTAAAGACAGATAACATGGAACTAGAAAAAGCCAATGAGCCAAAGGCCCAACCAAATTGAGACACGTAGGACCCACTGGGACTACATCACGTGAGTTCCTTCTCACTCCACCAATCGCAACCATAGTTATAATTTACTAAGTTTTAAATTCTAGAAGCACTGCACAAGAAAAGTACGCCAATCTCACACGCACATTTTTCAGAGAGGATTGACAAAATAAAATTTATACAGATAAAAATAAAACAAAAATTTATAAATACAAAATAAATGTAGAAATCAAAAACAATGATAAAAATATCAAGGAAAAAAACTCAAATGACAAGGATAAATTAAATCTAAAGGATGTTAAAAAAAGAAATGATATATCCTCCAACTATTTGCTTACAAATTATTATGATAGAAATTAATTGTTAATATTTATTATTTTATTATTTTATTTTATTTATAAAATTTATCTTTAATAAAAAAATTTAAAATTTTAAACTCTAAAATCTAAAATTTAAAATTTAAAATCTAAAATTTAAAATTTTAAAATCTTAAAACTTAAATTATAATAAGTCTTAAACTTTAAATCTTAAAATTAAAGTTTAAAATTTAAAGTTTGAAAATTTTATTTGTTATGATTTATAATTTAAAATTTTAAAATTAAAGTGTAGATAAATTTCTTAAAAAATTTAAATAATAAATATTAACGATTAATCTGTGTTATTTTTAATGTTTTTAAATGAATAGAAAAATTTGTGAAAATAGATAATAAAAGGATATAAATTTTCTCATTAAAAAACTCTCCTTGCCCATGAGATGACAATAACTCAAATAAAAAAAATAAAAGTGTAGAATTACAATTCAGATGAAGGAAATCACTGTGGCGGACAAAGTGATCAAAACGGTTAAAACGGCAGAAGCCTCCACGTGAAAACCCGCATTCTTACCGGCCGTGCTACGCTCAGCCGCCTCCGACGGGGCATCTGCCGGGGTATCGGCCGGAGGAGAAGCTGGTGGTGAAGCACTCAACGGAGTTGGAGCATCGGCGGCCGGACCTGGAGTTGGAGCCAATACTGGTGCTGGGGAAGGAGCACTAACAGGTTCCGGAGCCGGAGCAGGCGATGGCGATTTCCCGAACAACTCTTCTGGAAGAAGCACACTATCAACTGTGAATATTGCGAGTGGAGGAGTATCCAAAACGGTGTCAGCGAGTCTGGACGAGCCAACGCCGGTGTGGAGAGTAACAGAATCACCGTCTGTGGTGGTGGAGAGATCGTATTTTCCGGCGCCGCTTGTGGCCAATGTAGTAATTGGACCCTTGTTGGTCTTCAATGCTCCCTTTGGAAGGTACTTAGGGGAGCTATGATAGTTTAAGAGCGCGACCACATCGGAGTTGCTGAGCTTGCTCAGATCGGGGACTCCACGTGCCTTGAAAGCCTCATCGTTCGGTGCAAAAATGGTCAAACCTTTCTCAACCGCTGACTGGTAAGTCTTAATCACGCCGCTTGACACAAGCAACGAGACAAAAGTTTTACACCCATGTTTCTCCAGCAACGCCGTTATGTTAACGTCGGCTGACGGAGGCGGAGCCGACAAGAGCCCCGGCGTAATGATCGGCGCGCTGATCTCAATGACAGAGATATTGTACGGAATCTGTTTCACCGACTTGGTGTAGGTAGAATCGAGCTTGGATCCCAGAGCCGCGGAGCCGAAGCCGACCTTGCCACCTTTGAGGTCAGTAATGTTGATGGAGCCAGTGTTACCGGGGGCGTTTCCGGTAGTTTGCAGGAGGGTTGTGGAGGCGGTGGTTCCTTCCGAGATTTGGTGGAGCTTGGCTCCATCGAAGTAGTCGAGGAGAACGTGGTAGCTTAGGATATTCTTAATGACGGAGAGGGGGTGTTTGGATGTGAGAGCAGAGAAAGCACCATTGTTAAGGACAAGGACAGTGATCGTTTGGCGGCTGTTGATCTCGTCGGCCACCCCTGTTTGGGTCAAGTAGCTGTTGTATTCGCTATACTCGGGGAAGCCGGAGAGAATGTCAGTGATGTTGTGGGCGGAGATAGTGGCGGCGAGTGCTGAGATATATATAAATAGAAGTAGAGACTGCCGTGTTGCACCACCCATTTTAGCTGGAGGTAGCAGAGAGTGTGAACACTGAAAATATTTTCGAGTGTTGGATAGTTAAAGGTGGGATTGGGTTTGGGTTAACTATGGTTAAGAGGAGGCTAACTAGAGTTAAGTGTAGTGTCAAGTGTGGAGGGCCATTTGAGAGGTAACAACGATGATTTGGTCACAGCTGGAAATGCATTTGTTCGTTGCTTCTTATTCTTCTTTGTTGTGAAATGACTCGAATGGTCCTCATGTATAAATTTTCGAGTGCAAAACTCCTAATCTAAGAGGGATTTGGATACAAGTTGGTGTTAGTATAACCATTAACATATACTTTAATATAAGCATATAAGAATAAACGATAATTTAATCAAATAATAATTTAACCGTAAACGTGAACATGACAATCATGTTAACATTTTTAACATAAGCCGATTAGGAGCGATGTTGTTGTAAGGGTTCATAATGCAATGAAAATTCACCAGTTGAGTTGGTCTTTCTTGGCTCTTAAAATTAGCTACATTAGCTAAACAATACTTTTCTTTGCAATATAGTCAAGAAACTTCAGCACCTTAAACTAGCCTGCAAACACGTGTATAGTTTCACTTTATAGCTCTCGACTGATGCAGTGCAGCACCTTTCCATTTTGTGCCAAATTCCAAGATCCAATAGTGAGTACTAGTTTGTTTTCTTCGATAAGTTATTGGTAAAGTTCAATTATTTCAATGCAATCAGTTAGAAAGTTATTTCAACAACAAATTGAATAAGCCAATCTCAATTCATTGCCCTCTTCTTTTTGTCCCTTTTATCACTATCTTTAGAAAGGGAATAATTCAATGTCTCGCTAGAAATCATGCATGCCTACTTTAGTTTAAGAGGGGACACCCATAACTTATCCGAAATCCTATCACATTTCTCTTATTATTCAAAAAATATTAAAAAAAAATGTAGCAAGTATTAATATGTCATTTAAAATACTTATGTTAATATTAAAAAAAAAAAATCTAAGTTCTTATTTTATTTATGATAAAAGAGAAAGATAAAGTAAAGTATGGTTTAAGACAAATTATTGAATAGAGAATATTACCGTGATTAAGAGAAGGTTTTGTTATTTGCTGAATTAGATTAATATTGTTGGGTAGAAAAGGTAGATCTTTATAGGTACATACTTTTAAATGCAGGCATGCATGTTGAATTCTTTGATCCTTGATTAGAAATGCTTGTGTAGTTTTATTTTAAAGTATTATGATTGAAATGTCTATATAGAGTTTATGCATAATTAAAAGTTGGATTAATGTTATATCCATTAATTCTAATTAAACTATGAGAGTAATTAAGCTCCTTCCTTTATCTTGACAAAAGCTTTTCCCTTTGCTTGTATTTGGAGAAATTCAACTGATTATCCAAGTGCCATCTATCTTTTCTGAAAGAGAAAAAAAATGAAAAATTGTTTACTAGACTTGTTCTTGCATCATAACATGCCAAAAGAAAAAGAAAAATTCTCTGTTCTTGCTTCATATTGAAGTTGATAAACCAGACCCTTATTTGTTGATGAAATCAATTTGATAAAACTGAGACAAACCAAAATAAAAACGAGATGACTGGCGTCACCCGGACTCGAACCGGAGACCTTCAGTGTGTTAGACTGACGTGATAACCAACTACACCACGACACCGATGTCTCTGGGTTCCGAAGTAAATAATAATCATCATAGAAAATGGGCACAAACTTGTGTGTTTAGCCACTCTACTTAAATATGTAAATTGAGTTTTATTATGCATATTTTTGTTACTTCTCTTTTTACGATAATCAAGCTACCAAAGTTCTTTAAGGAAGATTTCATTTTACATGAAGATAACAGGCTTGATTTATGATAATTGTAAGTTAAGATTACTGAGAATGTGCTTCCATTACAGATTACCTTGATAGAAGCAAATTTGAAACATATGCTTACGGGCTGGTTCACTGTTTATTTATTTAATTTTTGAAAAAACATATAGTATTTGACATTACATCATATGCCTACTAATTTAGATATGAGCTAGACAAAATCACAATAATAACAAAACTTTTTGTATTATTAAAATTTGAACCTGAAACCTTTATTTAAACTATAACAATCCTTATTAATTAATCTATGTGTTTGAAGATTCATTCTTTGTATATTTGGCTAACACCACCTCCACCACAAAAAAAAAAAAAAAAAAACTAAATTCTGCAGTTTAACTACTCATTGATAGGAGAGAATTTGGGAAGTCATTTGCAATTCACGAACAATTCAGGCCTTGCTGGTACGTTTATCTTGAATTAATTCTTTTCATATGCACATATCTCATTCGACTTGGACAAAAATGGCTTCAGCTTTGCTAAACTTTATCCATTTCAAGTCATCAAGGTTAGCTGAACTTAAGGATTCATCCAAAGAACAAATCATCTGCCCAACAAGGCTTATCAGAAATTGGTAGAATTCCAGCAAGCTATACTGAATCCCCTCTATTGGGCATGGCAGTTAAATATGCTTATGCAAACAAAGATATTGAATTAGAGAATGGTTGCAACTTTAAAACTTTCTAATCATTGTTTGAAGAGGATAACAGCTTTGTTCAGCTCGAACTTGTTTCTCAAGAAACTCGAGAGGATCAACATGGAAAATTGTGAAACTCTGACAAACAAACAAGGTCAATGAATGTTTTATGAAACATGAGCAGATTCTTCTCACTGCAAGGTGCCTGTATTATTATTGAAAACAAGGCGAAGGCGCAGTCTCAGTTCAAAGAACATGATTTCTCGAATGCTTGCTGCTGTTTGCGGCACAAGTCAAACTCATTTGTATTGTAGTACATGCACCCAGCATATTCATCCATCTCCTTTGTACACTTCTGGTGTAGATCTTTGAGCCTGCAGAACAAACAAACAATCAATTAGAAAAAGCTAAAAAAGCTATATGCATAAGGATTCCTGAAAAGAATAGTCCGTAAATGCAACCTTTCAGAGGCCAAGGTGACATGAGCTAAAATCTATCAGTAAAGGCATCTATTACATTTTCCACGGATACAGTCAAGAAGAAACAGTGGCTTTACATGCTCCAATATCTCAAAACAAAGAATAACGCCAATTTGCTGCAGTATGCCGTGGCCAACATTGGGACATTGAAACTTATAACCCTTCTAGTTAAGAGAAGTTCTTATAACAAGTAACAAAGTCGTGCCACCGCGTTGCTTATGGGAAAAATTGTAAGATAAATATATGAGCAGGACATACTGTCATTGCAACTACTGATAGAATGATACAACACAAGAAAGAGGATCCTCCATTTGACTTAATAACATAAAAAAAGGGCCTATGGCACCTTTTCATGGCTAGTCTTTTCATTTCTAATTAATATGGGGAGGATGAACCACAAAGTAAAAAGAACAAAATTCTATGTCTTCATTCATGCACCTCCGCGTAGCTTGATATTTAAAAGCATATTTCTAAGATAAACCCTTTGATTTTTTTTGCTTCCGGTGTTTGGAAACCAACGAAAGAACAAATTTTTTGTTCCTATATTTTCAACCATCCTGTTTCCGTTCTCTCTACTATGTAGTACCTAAGAATTTGGTCACTAAAATGCTCTCGGTTATAACAATGAAGCAGGTTGCCTCGTGAACTCAGACCTCATCATCCACAAAAATCAGTGACTTAGTTACAAGTTCCATAATTTGGCAATGATCTGGATTTGTATAATAAAATCATGACTTTGTTTAAAAATATTTCTGCACAAGCATGATCAAATGCATGCTATTAAATCTCATACATAATGATAAAAAAATCGCCAGTCTAAGACTATGCCAATTACCTTTAGGTGGAAATATGGAGGTAAAGTGTGTCTATGCACTCAAATTCATAGGGCATACATCAAATAAAACGCATTAATAAATCAGGGAAGACAAAAAAAAAACTCACAGGCCAAGGACGCAGCGGGTAACTTCGCGGCCTTTGTCGAGGCACTTTTCTGGGTTTGGATCCTTCTTCTTGCATTTCAGGAACTCCACGTTCTCCGAGCGGCATCTTATATCAATGTGCTTCGACGATGCCATCAACACGGACGACGTTGGGATCGGATTTCCCGCCGCATCAACAGCGCTCGCCATATCCAATTCGATCACTTTACTCAAAAAAGAGAAAACCCTTATCGGTCAAATTCTGTTTGATTTCCGAGAAGCTGAAGAAATGGAAAAGCTTGCAACTTTGACATTTTAATGGTTGCAAGCTCTGGTCACTTTGCCATTAATTTATCAGGAAATAAACAATTTTGTAAGCATTAAACATTGTAAATTAATCATTAAACAGAAAATGCTGAGCCCTTTACCTTCAATTCTACTATGTTGGTGATGCCAGAGGTAGAGCAGAATGACGATTAGGGCAGTAGAGAGTGGATGAACATAGGAGTAAATGCTAATTATGCGCAGAGGGGTGTATAAGACATTTGCGCTTATAATCAGGGGTAAATTACACAAATTTTCTATGAAAATTTGTTGAGAATTTGATTGATTTAAAATTTTAAATTTATATTTTTTTTTTCATTCCATTTTATTTTTTATCATTTTCCATAATTACCCTTTTTAACAATTCCTCACTAGAATCACACCACCTCCATAAGAAAACCAAACTCAGAAACCAAAATTGCATTCTTTTGTGTTTTTTTTTTGCTGACAACAATTATGCACTACAAACATGTATCTCTAATTCCACCCAATACATAACCCCTAAAAGAAAAACTCAGTTAGAATAAGGGCACTCAGAACAAATGAAAAGCCATCAAAGCAATACTTTAGGAATGTTAAAATAATTCCAAACAATAGTAGGCAGATTGGGCATGACAAAATATCTGATAAACCATAGATGTATTTATTGAGCCATTAGCTCTATATAAAGACATCATCCAATTTCATCTCGAGTTCATCTCTTATTTTCAATAGCTTAATCCACAAGTTACTATAAAAGATTTAGCTTAAATTCACTAAATAGTTTCATCCAGTGATAAATACATATAAAACTATCTAATCCAAGCAAAATTTAAATTAATTGTCAAAAGAACTATTTTATTCCATAAAAGAAACTCTCTAAAATTCGAACCTCCTTACTCATAGGAAAGGCACTCTGTATTCAAGCAATAGGAGATTTAATTGTACATGATTTTCTCTTTTCTAATAAATCACGGTTTTAATGCCCTGAATGAATGAAATGTAGCTAAGAAGAATAACACTGCTTAAGTAATCATAAAATAAATAACACGAAATCTAACATCACATGTCAGGATGGCCGAGTGGTCTAAGGCGCCAGACTCAAGTTCTGGTCTTCGAAAGAGGGCGTGGGTTCAAATCCCACTTCTGACATTTTCTTTACTGTTTTTTCTCCTTTTTTTTAAAAAAACGAATCTGTCCACAATAACGTATAAAACCATATTAACCAGTCAAATTTTATTACCAGTTTTTCTTGTTGAGAGGGCACGAATCCATCGCATATTACAGAACAAGCTTCCGCAGAAAATTTTCATTCATCTTTTCATATATCTATATGTGGCAAAGTATGAATGCTGCTCAAAACCAACCTCCCAGATTGAAATCAATATCTCCTTTCAAATCCATAATAGCAAAAGCTATGACAAGTAGTTAGGGCACCTCATTCTATTTCGAGTACAAAAGTGAACGTTACTTACACCGCATGCTCTAAACTCTTTCAAGTCCACTAAGATTTCCGCATATTCTGTATATTACTTATATATTTACAAAGTCAACCTTCCTATTCTTCATAGCTATGGTAAAACATGACTTGGATTACAAATCGACTTCAAATTTACTGCAAAATTACTAGTTTACAGGACAAGATGACTGCCGCTATCCTACTTCTTGCAGATACCCGTGGGATCTGCGTTCTTTATTATCCAGGGATGCTCCACTATTTTCTGAAGTGAAAGCCTTTTGGTAGAGTCTTTAACTAGGAGCTGTTACAATTTTGACATTTCATAGTCAGAAGGGCAACTAATAGTCTATTCATTCAAAATTTGCTTTCGCCAAGAATCAATATGAACATAATAGACAAACATACCTGATTTATCAGATGTTTAGCTTCTAAAGATACAGAAGGAGTAGAAGGGAAGCTTAGGTCAACCTTCATTATCCTGCATAACGCTTAAACGCATTACAGACATAGAGTAAACAACATGATGTTGTGCCAAGTATATCAATGAAGATTGCACTTTTACCTTTTGAACGTATCGGCTTGACTCTCAGCCTCAAATGGGGGAGCACCATAAAGGAACTCATAAGAAAGGATACCCAAAGTCCAGTTATCAACTGCATAATCATGAGCTTTACTTTCTACCATTTCTGGTGCTAAGTAATCTAATGTTCCACACATAGTATGTCTCTTGCTTCTTGATTGTACAGACCATCCAAAATCAGCAATTTTAAGACGACCCTGCAGAACCAGTCAAATTATTACCACAAGTTCATCTAAGGTGGCATACAAATTTGCTTTACTGGTAATCTGGTACACTATTCTAACAAAAATTTATATAGCTAGCAGAGGACAGTACTGAAGAACAACAAAATTTGAAAAAAGAATGATAGAACGAAAATGGATTCAGGAATATTTTAGCCTACCTCATGATCAAGTAACAAATTCTCTGGCTTGATATCCCTGTGAATAACATTCTTCTCATGACAATATGCCAATGCCTTTGTGAGGCTCAAGATATACTACAATTTTTGAAAAAGACGAATGTAAGAGTCCATGAAATAAATATAGAGATGCATTTTCCAATAGAGGGAGTATAATGACAAAGCAGAAACACACATATGCAAAATATAATCACGTGTCAACAGAAAGCCATTATAATTCCCGAATAATTAAATATTAGAAAAAGCTATGGTATATATAATCTATGCTTGGGATGAGTTTTGATCAGAAGGTATGAAATGGAAATAGGGGGCTTTTCCTGACTATCTAGCCCAGTTTCACTTAATCCCTTGACATTTCCATGTCCACCAGCATGACCCTTAAAGATTCAGTTTAATTAGAGCTATGAGGACCAACGCCATTGTAATTCTAAATTTAGGAACTGCTCAACATGTGTCTTTTTCTTTTGATTTCTCAATTTGATTCCCAAATATATCTGTTTAATCTCTCAACAATTTTGCTACAAACCAGACTGCTCCAACATTTTAGTACTTCTAAACACAATCCATTCATGTGATGCAAACGCGCAGACAACCAGACAGGGAATTACCGTGGCAGCTTGCTTCTCACTGAAATGATCCTTTCTCTTCAGCTCCTTGTAAAGCTCACCATTATGAGCATATTCAAGAATCAAAAAAACACGTTCAGCATCATGAAACCAACCATAAAGGCGGAGGACGTTTGGGTGGTTAAGATTAGTCTGGATCTCCATTTCTCTCCTCAGTTGATGCTGAATTCTGCACTTCTCTATTTGTTCCTTAAAGATAACCTTCAATGCCACAACGTATTTACTCTGTAAATTTTTGGGGAACGAAAAGGAAGGCACTTTATTAGCTCTTCTGAATAGCGTTTTAGTACGGTCCATAACTCTGGAATTAATACAAAAAAAAGGGGGCGAAACTTTGAAAATTTAACACAAATAATTATGCATAAGATTAGCAATCATTAAGCATAGTGAAACCAATTTAACAACCATCTTTCTACATACACAACAAAATTTTGAGAGTTGAGCATAACATGAATATCCTTTTGTACTAGCAACAAAAGCTTTCTCTCAAATATCCCAAATCTCGGCTTTCACTGTAAAAGCCACGCAATAGATTGAGAGAGAAGAAACAAACTAACACCCCTTTGGTCTACGAGAATTATTGAAGAAAAAATATCAATATTGCAAGTATAACTTCAACTCAGATACTACAGTAGGGAAGCATTGAAATCTCTGATGGTTGTGTAATTGAAAGGGGAATCAAGCGAAACCGAACCTGCAGAGCCTGATTAACATGATTTCTAGAATACTAGAAGAATTAAAATATGAGGCTTTGGTTTTCCGCGTATACTAATAATTTTTCTGGAAATTTTCTGTGGAACCAAACAGAAAATACACGGTAAAGATATGTATACCTTGATTTCTCTGGCAACATAGACTCTACCAAATTTCCCTTTTCCAAGAGGTTTCCCAATCTCGAAGTCTTGCAACAACCATTGCCTCTTTGGATTGTCTTCAGTTGGATGATTTTGAGAGGTCATTTAAAAAATCCCAAGATTTTGATTTTCTGAGGGATTCCCAGAGGCAGAGAGAGCTAAGCGCAGAAAGTTTGAGCGGGGAATTTGAATTTATAAGAAGAGACCGACCAAGCTTAACGCGAACCGTTTTGATCCGTCTCACCAAAACGCATCGTCGTGTGACATACAATCAGCAGTATTGGTATATATCGCAGTTGCCACATGAAAAGAAATCACTCCACTGTTCTATGGCAGAGGCTTCTATATATGTCACTAATTATGATTGGTCAATGAACTAACCAACAAACAATTAAACTAATTTTTGCTGTCAAAAAAAAAACAATTAAACTAATTTATTAATTTACAATTAAAATTATCAGCACATACTTGTGTTAATGGGATAAAAAGATGTGATTCTATTCTGAAGATAGAATTACCAATTGAAATGATTGTCATTCACCTTTAGATCTTATATCAACTTATAATCTAAAATATAAACATAAGAGTTTTCGCTTTGTATTATTTACTATGCACCTAGTTCTTAAAGTTTTCTCTTAACAATATCATTGATAAGTTTTGGCATAAGAGGAGGAAATTTTTAGAAAACATGCATAATATGCTATAAACCTTAGACACATTTTAAAAAGGATTTACTTTACTCAGATGATGTTTCTGTTTCCCATTGATGCAGTTCCCAATTAGAGCTGAAGAGTTCATTTGTTACTGAAACTATTTATTTCCAATGGAAGTTTTGTACAGCACCCCCAAAATGGAGAGAAGACATCCCCATATTGCATGGTCACAGTAATGATTTCATATGATACAATTAAGACAGCCCTGTTTCTCTAAATTTTCTGTATGAGATCATGTTTTCAATAAGACATCAATTATCAATTATCATCTAAAAAAGGACTTCAATTAGAGCCAAACTCCTCATTCCAACGTTCAAGTTCTTCCCACTTGCTTTTGTTTAAGCTTGGTCTAATCACTGTCATAGCCTTCTTAAAATCCTCAAACCTCAGCCCTCTTACCTGGAGAAAAATGGAAATAATTAACATAAACCAGTTGAGTTGCTTTTGTTCAAGCTTCTTGACTCTGTAAAATAGAGTTTTGCAGCTGGCTTACTAACCTGATTTGCCTTAACAGTGAGAATATCAGAACCCAGTTCTCTGATTGGCATCATTGCAGCTTCTTCGCACAAAGCTTGTAGATCGCTTCCAGAATATCCTGCAAACCAAGAAGAATCAATGAACGCTCTGTCCATGCTTATGATAATAGTTACTCTATATTTCAACATTCTAAATTTGTTTTCATTCGGACTGAAAAACCAGGCTTCAAGTTCAAGCGGGCTACAAATGCCCATAAAGCCAAGTTGTGGAGTGTAGAACATCACATCACTGAGCTTTGATTAGGAAAAAAAAAAAACCTTTACTTTGAAAACTTCAATCCAAAGAATTACTTACCTTCGGTCTCCTTTACAAGCGTTTCTAAATCTCTACCTGCCAAATAACAATTAAAAAAGGATATTATCGACTAAATGAAGAAATAGACTATCAAAAAGCATAAAGAAACATAAGCCATGATCTTGCTTTGAAAAAATTGCGTACGGGAAAGTTGATTAAAATAGTATATTTACCAAAACAGTATGTCTCACAGAATCAATCCCAATATCTTGTGTTGTTTCTATCCACATATTTCAAAACCGACTTGTCGCATTAAATAACAAAGTTTACATGTTTTGTCCTCATGATTCCAAGTAAATAAGTTTCTTGCTTGATAAACGATAAGAAATAAACCAATTGTGCAAATTTGGTCAAGTTTCAGATAGAACCCGGGTCCAGAGAAAATTAAGGAGAAACAGTGAAAAAAAAAAGAAGACATATTACCTGTAAGCACATATTGCAGGAAACAGAAAATTAGAAGAACTAACAAAGCAAAAGTATGTTTCTTACCAGGTAAGGAGAATGCTTGACCCTTGAGTTTGGTTTTCAATAGAAGTCTTCGAACATTTTCATCTGGCAAAGGTATGTATATTCTTTTAACCTGATGAATAATTGACATCAAACCAGGAAACAGAGTTAACAAAAAGCGGTTTGTAACTCAAAGCTCATTGTAATATTCAAAGTTTCATGATAGTAAAGGGTTACTCCAGGCCAAATTCTTGGAAGAACGGTAAGAAGAGGAAGAAGAGAAGAGAATAAGTAATGAACACTATTCAAACTAAAATAGCACATCAGATTCTCGCTCAGTAGAGTCTATCCACCTATCGAATTTGTCAGTGTACATATTTAAGACGGTTTATTTGGAGAGAAGCTATAGTCAATCCATATCATGACATAGTATAAACAAGTAACACTTTATATAACATACAAGATAAGGTGCTGTTACAAAATGGGAGCTTCCTGCTATCTTTCACAAGCAACTTACATCCTTAACTAAACAATAGTATCCACATCATACGTGATACGTCAACTACTCAAGAAAGTGGCACGGCCACACTTTTGAAAAGATTCGCTAATAAAAAAGACATAAAATAGTTATTCACAACCACAATTTGATGGTGTGACCTCCAGTCTTTCTCCTCTCCTCCATAAGGATTTAATTGCATCACCTTGTCTGCGTGTTTATGGTATTTAGTTATTCATAACCATCTGAAATTTTGTTATACTCTCCTGAAACAATCAAGTTGCAGTATAAGGCAATAAGACATACTCACCAGTCTTCTAAGAACTGCATCGTCCAATTCTTGTGGCTTATTGGTGGCACCTAAATAAAAAGAGAATGGAACATAATATAACTTTAAGAAGACTATTAGATACACTATCCATGCTGAATTTATTTGCATGTTTGCTGACTACATGAGGTTGCTTTTATAAATTGGAGGGAGAAAAAGGACAATGTAAAAAGGGTAATTCCATATCTATAATGGCTAAGCTTTAGTGTCGTGTCCATCTATATACAGATGCTACATTAAGAGGCCACTTCAGGACAACCAGGTCAAAAATTAATATTCTTTAAAAATAAAAGTACAATGGGAAAAGAAAACTGAACACAACACAATAGAACCAGAGTCCCAGGAAGTGTTTCAGAGACAAGAGAGTAGGCAAGGTCATTGTGCAAATGGTCCAAACACACCTCTATCAACTATAAATACCATTACATGCAGCATCATTGAGAAAATCTAAATTAGCAAGACTTTTCAAATGTCAAGAGCCCCATAGCATTTCTTCTAGTACAGAGTTTCATATGGGAGCAAAGGTCAGCGGCTCCAAATATTAACTATCATAATTTGGTATTCAACTTAGTCAAATGTAAAGAAACCATACAAGATCTCTACTCATGCCAGATAAAAGACTTTTCTAATCACCACCAGATGAACTTAATAAAGCACATTTAGAACAAGTAGTATCAGATACAAAGCTTACCAATGACAATAACAATATCATCAGGATTGGAGGTCACGCCATCAAACTGAATTAGAAATTCAGATTTCAGTCGTCTGCTTGCATCATTCTCATTAGCCAACCTTGTTGACATAATGCTATCAATCTGTCATCAATTACACACAAAGGAATTACAGTAACAATATAGATGTATAATGATTTGATCTGAAAGTATTAAGCACCACACACTCAACTTTCTTTCATCTTTTATGATAAATCAGTACCTAGTGCGTACTATCAATGATGATGCCAGTTATGCAGAGTTTGTTACAGACAAGATAGAAATTAAAGTGATAAAGAATTTCCATCTTTCACAAGCCCTATAGAGCATATTATGTACGTAATCATTAGTAATTAACATATCAACCTAATCAGATTAGAAGATAAGAGGCACAGATAATTTATCTTTTATCAATTTAGAAACCAAACCAATGCTCTTAAGAATCATACTCTAACAAAGATAATTAATTTACTATTGAGCTCTGAACAATGTGCCAAACAAAAATCCCAGATGTAATATGGGTTTGCTCTCAAGTTTAAGCACCACACACTCAACTTTCTTTCATCTTTTATGATAAATCAGCACCTGATGATGCCAGTTATGCAGAGTTTGTTACAGACAATATAGAAATTAAAGTGATAAAGAATTTCCATCTTTCACAAGCCCTATAGAGCATATTACGTACGAAATCATTAGTAATTAACATATCAACCTAATCAGATTAGAAGATAAGAGGCACAGATAATTTATCTTTTATCAATTTAGAAACCAAACCAATGCTCTTAAGAATCATACTCTAACAAAGATAATTAATTTACTATTGAGCTCTGAACCATGTGCCAAACAAAAATCCCAGATGTAATATGGGTTTGCTTGCAGAGTTACTAAACAATGTTCTCAAAAAATTAGTTCAGTTTAAATTTCTAAAACGTGTCATGATAGTTGCATTGTCTATAAAACCATTATATTGCATTAGTCTAATAACAGCTAACCTTGGAGGGCAGAGGAAAGGAGATAAGTTTCTCTACTCTAATAGTATTATACCTCATCAATGAAAATGACAGATGGCTGTCTGGATACTGCTACCATGAATAGAGTCCGGACAAGCTTTTCAGCTTCACCCACCTATAGATTAAGTTAGGCATGGTAAAACTTCTTAATACGGACATAACCAAAAGGACTGAATGGCAATACAAATAATAGGGTATGAAGAAAACAGAGATGTACCCATTTTGATGTCAACGAAGCTGCAGTGACATTAAAAAAAGTTGCTTCTGATTCTGAAGCCACTGCTTTAGCAAGCATGGTTTTTCCATTACCAGGTGGACCAAAGAGAAGCAAACCTAGAAAATAAAAATTCATAAGTTCTTTCCTTTTGCTGTGTTATTTTACAATTTCACTATTGTGTAAACAAGTTCTCAATAATATTCCAAAGTAATACCTCTAGCTGGCCTCCGAAGACCAGTGAACAAGTCCCTTCTCTTAGTTGGTAAAATAACCATTTCCATTAGAGCTTGCTTCGCCTTTTCAAGACCAGCTGCACAACCACACTTGGAATCAAACTAGTGATGACTAAGGGAAAAAAATGAGGATTACAAACATATGATAGATTCCTACCAACATCTTCCCATCTAACTGAAGGACTTCTATCTACTATTGCAGTATTAATCATTTCAACCAATTTTGCATCATAATTTGTTCCGGGAACTTGACTTAATTTTGGGCTTGCAACTTTATCTGTCTGATTAGTTCTTTGGGGATACTTTTGTGGCATGCTTCTTCTAGCATTTGATGGAGTAATTGAAACTGATGCTGTTTGTGCACGAGTTGAGGTGCTCTGTAAACATTTTTGCAGAGAAGAAAAGGAAAGGTAACAGTATAATCATAAAGCTAAAAATCAAAAGTTGCAACGCAAAATTTTTCAGGAGTTCAAACATCATGAACATTAGTCAGGGCTGAAGAACATCATGCAACAGGTTGCATAATGCTTGAAAAAGCCAAGTGAAATTATGCAACAAATATAATGTATAACCAAAGAAGTCTTAGTAACTTGTCAGCTATTTCCACTGCAAATATGATTGATTATCTGTAGATGTAGTAGCAATACATCTCTAATGTACACCTACAAGTATTATATCATTAAAATGGTTAGATAATATCATACCTGATTAGTAGGTGTGCTACCTGAAATAGTAAAGCGGTAGATGAAATCAAAAAACTAAACTAAATAATAAGCACTTCCCCAAAATTTCATAACCGAAGAAAAAGAATTCTTGAAGACAGTGAAATATAAACCTGCTCGTCTACTTAGAGTCTGTAATCTCTCAGCAACTTGGCCTTGCCATTTTGATATTTTTTGACGATATGATTTCACCTTCTCTTGTTCACTGTCAAAGAACCATTGATTTACTAAGCAAACATAAAAACATGCATCTAAGACAGACCAGGTAACAGTAGAGTCACTTAAAGATGTCCAAATGAACTATATTGAGCTGCTGCAAAGCTAGAAAAGCTCCTCTCTGACTAAACAAGTAACTTCCGGTGCAATTTGGAAGCTGAGAAAATTCCGGATGAAAGAAGGGAGAAAATAGATCAAATATAAAAAAATTCCCTCCATCATCTCTCATTGAACATGCAAGTAATGGGATCTACGTTCTGCATATAACATTGAGCGTTAGAGCTTTACGGTCACTAATTTCATTTTCCTAGAAATCTAAGGGAAACTAAACCAAAATCTTATTCCTATATATGACCCAGAAGCCAAATCAGACAGTATATGAAATATAAAAAAAAAAAAAAAATTCTTTCAAGCGAATTTTAAACCTGGAACTGATGAAGGAAGGCGCATTAGTTGAACTAGCTTCAATCAGAATTCGCTGGGCGTTCTTATAGTGAAGAATAGCATCATCGATCAAGCCCCACTCTTCGGCCCTAACAGCTTTGGCAATCTCTTCCTTGGCCAAATCAAAGAACCCTTTGAGCTTATAAGCGACTCGTTCATTGGAAACTGAAGGCCCAGCTACGCCTTCCATTGGTGGAGAAGAAGAAGAACGGGAAAAGGTGGGATTTTGCTGAGAATCATCAGAAGAGTTGGGGGAAGAGAAAACGGAGTAAAGCGAGTCAATGAGTCCCTGTAAAAAACTCATGTCTGAAAGAGAATTTCATCCTCTGGTCTACCAAGAGAAGAGTAACGAATCCAGCTTCAAATTTTTGAGAATCGAATTCGCGTTTAGATTTCAGAGTTGCTTTTCTTTTGCGTACACCAGAAGAAGCTTCGCTTTCTAATGACGATTTGTCAATTAATTAGAGACAACCATATAAATAACCGATTTTCTCCAAATCTATCATTTTAGATGTTAAAAAAAAAAAATTGGAGATTTTTTAAAAATATTTTTAATATTTATGTGATTTGGCGAAGTTGATTTCTAAATTTATTCTAAAAATAAAATAAATATATTTTACATCCAATAAAATATAAAGTATAAAAATAAAAAGTGTTTTCATAAAAACAATATAAAAATTATGTTCATCAGGGAACCAGACTCGGCTTGGCTTGGAATGTTGCCGCCAAAATTCAGCAAACACTTGCTTTCGCCAGCCTTTTTCCCACGACCACCACCACCGAATCCTCCTAAACTTTCTCTTCTCGCTGACAGATGTGCCTTCATGAAGCAACTGCAACAGGTGCATGCTCAAATGGTCGTCTCCTCTCGCATCAACGACGAGTTCGCAGTGAGCCGGCTACTCTCATCTTGTTCTCTTTCCAATTTTGGAGATCTCAATTACGCTCTCAGAATCTTCAGCAACATCCAGCAGCCTAATAGCTTCATGTGGAATACGGTTATTAGAGCTCAAGCTTGTGGCCCCAATCCTCATAAAGCTTTGTTCTTGTACATAAGGATGAGAAGGGTTGGCGTCGTACCGGGTAGGCACACATTCCCATTTCTTATCAAGGCCTGTTCTAACTTCCGATCGTTGCAGTCTTGTAAACAAGTTCATACCCATGTTCTGAAATTCGGGTTGGACCTGGATTTGCATGTGGCTAATGGGTTGGTCAGGGGCTACTCTCTTTCAAACAATTTAGCCGATGCCCGCCTTCTTTTTGATGAAATTCCCGAGAGAAATTTGAGTATTTGGACGACTATGATCAGTGGGTACGCTCAGAATTTATGTTCAAATGAGGCTTTGGTGCTGTTTAATCAGATGACTAAAGAGGGGTTTGAACCAAATGAGGCAACTTTGGCTTCAGTTTTGTCAGCTTGTGCTCGATCAGGTTGTCTTGAAACTGGGGAAAGAATTCATCAGTTTATGAAGAAAAAAGGGATTGAAGTAGGAGTGATTCTTGGGACGGCATTGGTTTACATGTACTCAAAGAATGGAGCCATTACAAGAGCTCAAGAGTTATTTGATAGTATGCATGAAAGAAATATTGCCACTTGGAATGCTATGATATGTGGGTTAGCTGCTCATGGGCATGCTGAAGATGCTCTCAGTCTCTTCCAAAGGGAAAAGAAAGAGAATGTTGTACCAAATGATGTAACATTTATTGGGGTTCTATCTGCTTGTTGTCATGCTGGTTTGCTTGATGTTGGTCGTGATATTTTTCATTCCATGAGGACAGTGTACGGCATTGAACCAAAAATTGAACACTATGGATGCATGGTTGATCTGTTGGGAAGAAGAGGTAAGCTACTGGAGGCAGAGGAACTGATAAAAGGGATGCCTTGGAAGGCTGACGTGGTTATATTAGGAGCTTTGTTGGCAGCTAGCAAAAACAATGCAAATACTGAGGTTGCGGAAAGACTGGTAAAACAAATTCTTGCTTTGGAACCTCATAATCATGGAGTCCATGTTGTCTTGTCAAATATGTATGCGGAGACTGGACGGTGGGAAGAAGTTTTGAGACTGAGGAAGGTAATGAAAGTAGAGAGGCTTAAGAAAGAACCAGGGTGGAGCCTTGTTGACATCTGATCAAGTTTGTATCATTGTATATGCTAGAGAGAGCTTAGTCACCGGGAATTGGACGCATTCTGGTTCGTGATACAGGTTCAAAATCATGATGCTTTGATTAGACGAGCTGACTACTTGGCATCATGGAAGCAATCTGGTCTTTCTTTTCCTGAAACTTCATCTCATATTGTTGAATGTGGCAAATCCCTGATATGGGCATTGATTGATGAACCAATGGAAGAATATGCTCGAAGCTCTCATTGAGATCTCTTTGCAATTTGAGGCAAGCATTAATCCACTTGGCAATTTGAGGAGCCTGAAGAGAATGACCAAAAGAACCAGCTGCTGAAGTGACTTCTTGTTGTTGAGGCTAGCAACGCAATGCAAAGACTTCTTAGACATCCCTGGAAAAGTCACCTTGAGACCTCTGTGGATTCTTGACTTAGCAATGCTTTGGAAATGCCAGCTTGGAACATAAATATGGAGAAAGGTTATGGCATTGTTGATGCTTGGGCAGAAATGCACCATAATCTAGAGGGAGAAAGAGAGAAGTAGCAGTGTCTTCCACTAATTCTTTTTTATTATGGGTAATAAAGTAAAAATACAAAAATACCATGCATTATTTGTAAGTTTTGGCATGAGATCGCTTTGCATTTGGATGAAGAAGGACGATTTTGAAGGAGTTGGAGATTCAACGTAATAGGTGGCGGTTTTGGGCAAATTACTCTTACATTTAAAACTGTGCATAATTATGAAAGTAGTTACGTTGAGTAGAAGTTCTATTGTTTTGTAAATTCCTTCCCTGTTTTCTTTTCTGTTCATATAATAAATAATATTAAAAAGAAGAACAGAAGTCAATTCAATTTTTATTTAATCATAAAAGATAAAATATATATAATTTTATAGTGCCTATCATCAACAAGTCGTTGTAGTATAGTGGTGAGTATTCCCGCCTGTCACGCGGGTGACCCGGGTTCGATCCCCGGCAACGGCGATTTATTCATTTTGTTTTGTTTTTGGTTCTCTCTGTTTCCGTATTTCGTATTTCGCACAACTCAATTCAAATGAAAATAAACTAGATGAAGCAGTTCCCTCAACAACTGACTATTATGCCTTATATTCTTGTTGAATTCTCTATTCCCATTGTCATTTGAGCTTTCTAAGCAACCTTGACATGTCTTGACGATTGTTCTTAACTTATTTCTGTCAGTCAAATATGCCCACAGTTGGTTTTCTGATGATGCATTGACTGGTAGAGCAGCTAGTTGATACTTGCTGATAAGTCGTGGTTCAAACCACATCTCTTTCAGTCTTTCTCACCATTTATTCCTGATTAGCCATACTTCTAGTGTGACTAATGATATTTTGTCTTTGCCGTGACGATTCTTAATCCAAGTTACAAGATATTTATACGCCAATTAACTTATGGTTCAAAATTATTTGTCTGTCATATCCATTGATTTCACTAAAATGACAGAAAGGACTAGATAACCATTAAATTTAAGAGCTTTGTAGATTTATAGCCAAACCGTTAACATGATCTTACACATCAGGTGCATGAGAACTTTGTGCTTTAGAGAGGGCAAAATGACTACCATTATAGGAAATTATTGTCCAGATTTATATAATAGCATAACAAAGTTTCTGTCGGGGAAAATTTCAGTCACTTTCTTTGGATCGCGTCAATTTGATCAAGTGGTTGTTAGGCACTATCATCTGCATAAATATTAGAGGCATTCAAGTTTTGATTAGCAATATGAAAATGCAAAAAGCTTGGATCTATGAGGAGTATGGCCCCAAGGAAGTCCTTAAACTGGGGGATTTCCCTTTTCCTACTCCTCAGCATAACCAGCTGCTTGTTCAAGTTCAAGCTGCTTCTCTGAATCCCATTGATTTCAAGAGGCGCCAACGCCCCATTTTTCCTTCAGATTTTCCTGTAAGTATTAATGGATTGTGGTTATGGAAGATAATGTATGTGTTTCAACATGTTAATAGTCATTACTAAAAAAACTGTTTTTTCTTGATTAAAAACTCGAGATACTGGAAATATTTGAATCTTGCAGATTGTCCCTGGCTGTGACATGGCTGGTGTTGTAATAGGAAAAGGTGTTGGTGTTACAAAATTTGATATAGGTGATGAGGTCTATGGCAACATCCAAGATTTCAACAATGGAGAGAAATTAAAGCAGCTTGGAACATTAGCACAGTTTATTGTTGTGGAGGAGAGTTTGGTTGCAAGAAAACCAGAAAACCTTTCATTTGAGGAAGCTGCTAGCTTGCCTTTGGCAATTCAGACAGCAGTAGAGGGCTTCAAGACTTCAGGATTTAAAGAGGGTCAGACGATTTTTATCGTTGGCGGGTCAGGTGGAGTTGGAACTTTGGCTGTTCAGCTGGCCAAGCTTTTGTATGGGGCTTCTCATGTTGCAGCTACAACTAGCATCCCAAAAGTGGAATTTGTGAAGCAGTTGGGTGCTGATAAAGTTTTTGACTATACCAAGACTAAGTACGAGCAGATTGAAGAGAAATATGATTGTCTTTATGACACAATTGGTAAGTTTCTCTATTTGAAAATTAAGTTTTCAAGTTAAATCGATTCTAATAATTGCTTATGGTATTTGCAGGTGACAGCAAGAATTCTTTTGTGGTAGCTAAGGATGATGGAGCAATAGTTGACATAACATGGCCTCCATCACATCCAAGAGCAGTTTATTCGAGCTTGACTGTCTCTGGAGAAGTCTTAGAGATGCTTTCGCCATTTCTGGAGAGTGGGAAGCTCAAAGCAGTGATCGATCCCACCGGACCATATAAGTTTGACGATGTTATAGGGGCTTTTCGATATCTCGAAACCAGAAGAGCTAGAGGGAAGGTTGTGATCACTGGATTCCCTCTGCAGGATTTTCCCACTTCTGGTTTATCAGGGAACTATAGCAATAGCAATGGCAATATATAAGATATGAATTAGAGTATGTTACTTAATGGACAAGGTGTCATGTTGTAGCACTAGAAAGCTGAAACAACGTATTGTGGTGATATTCTATGTATATAAAAATGCATATATACGCCTAAAAGACCAAAGTAGAGGTATTAGAATTTGAGGAAAAATTATATTAATTATGTGAAAATGTGTGTTTTAACATATATAGTGTAGTTGGTTGCATAACAAAAGGAAGCATAAGTTACAAAGGAAGTAAAGAAAAACATAAGACTCCTTTGACCCTTCATTGGTTTCATAAGAAAACAAGTAAAAAGAAGTGTTGTATGACAATGAGTTCTTTCATTTTTTTGAGTAGAAGTTTTAGTAAGTTAAATCTAACTTCCTACAGTCAAGATAATTTTTTAAGATAAATTTTAAAAAGTACTTACTAAAATATTTATAAATTATTTACCAATAAACATTAACATCAAATTTTTTATGTTTCAATTGAAATTGGTTATGGGTCTGCCAAGCAACGATTCAATATCCCTCAAGTTTAGAACAAATATGAAAATAACCAATTTGTCTGCTTACCTTTGCCATTTTTCTTCCTTTCATTATCACCACATAACAATAAGTTTTTTTTTTTTTTTTTTTGTTGAGTAAAAGTTTTAACAAGTTAAATCTAACTCGTTGTTATAGTTAAGATAATTTTCAAATCTAAAATATACTTACTAAAATATTTATAAATTATTTATCAATAAACATTAACATCAATTTTTTTATGTTTCAATTAAAATTGGTTACGGGTCTGCCAAGCAACGATTTAATATCCCTCAAGTTTAGAAAAAAGATGCCAATAACCAAATTGTCTGCTTGCCTGTGGCATTTTTCTTCCTTTCATTATCACCACATAACAATACCAAAATTCCCATCAACAAATAGCTAATATATATGCATTCTCTTTCCCTCCATCTCATGAACATACACAAAAATGGACACCTTTTTCCTTGCGTTGACTCTCTTGGCCATTCCCCTTCTTGCTCTCTTATTTGCCTTCTCTTTCCTCATCCACTCTCTCTTCGCCGGAAAATCCACCGGCGACCCAGAATACCCGCCGGTGAAAGGCACAGTCTTCCACCAACTCTTGTACTTCAACACCCTCTATGACTACCAGACTCAAACTGCAAAAACCCACCCAACTTTCCGGCTTCTCGCACCGGGAAAAAGTGTACTGTACACCATAGATGTTAGAAATATCGAGCATATACTCAAAACCCAGTTCGAGAAATACTCCATAGGCAAGTATAACCAAGATATTGTCACTGATCTTTTTGGTCAGGGGATTTTCAATGTTAATGGTGACAAGTGGAAGCACCAGAGGAAGCTTGCAAGCTATGAATTCTCAGCGAGAATTCTTAGAGATTTCAGCTGCACTGTTTTCAGGAAGAACGCTGCCAAATTGGTTAGCCTTGTGTCAGAATTTTCCCATGCGGATTTGGTTTTCGACATGCAAGTAAGTGATCAAATTTGCAATGGAAAATAGATACTAAAAAGCTTTGCCAACTATCTAACAAGATATTTGTAAGTTTCAAATTAAGGTTCGGTGAGTTTATCATCAATTCAAAGCTAATATTTATACACAAAAGAACAAAAGATAGATTCAAGTGACAATCCATCAGTTGTTAGATGAGATTCTCCGGTCCACTAATCCATCCATCCAAGGACTGATGAATTGCCATGTTAGTGACATTAGTATTGTTGATTACAGGCAACCTAGATTCATAACTCGGTGGTTTTTCTTTAAATTGTTGGATTTACGCTGTGTTATCGTAGAATTCAGATCAAGATAGTGTTTGCTTTCTTTCTAGGGTCTACTAATGAGATGCACTTTGGACTCCATATTCAAAGTTGGGTTTGGAGTTGAGTTGAATTGTTTAGAGGGATCAAAGAAAGAGGGAAGTGAATTCATGAAGGCCTTTGATGAATCAAATGCTTTGGTTTATTGGCGCTATGTGGATCCATTTTGGAAGATCAAGAGGTTTCTCAACATTGGTTGTGAAGCCACCCTTAAGAAGAACTTGAAGTTAATTGATGATTTTGTGAATGGAGTAATTAAAACGAAGAGGAAAATTTTGACAATTCAGCAAGAATCTGTGAGCCCAATTACTTCAATTTCCTCCTCAATAATGTTTATGTTCCTTTTGAATACATGCTATTGAAAAGATTTCAAAATGAGTTATGAAAACTTAAAAGTTTTGGTGCCTTTCAGAATGATAAGGAAGATATACTTTCGAGGTTTTTGATGGAGAGCCAAAAAGACCCAGAAAATATGACTGATAAATACCTGAGGGATATAATTCTGAACTTCATGATTGCTGGCAAAGACACAAGTGCTAACACTCTTTCATGGTTCTTCTACATGCTTTGCAAGTACCCTCTTGTACAGGAGAAGATTTTCCAAGAAGTGAAAGATATCACCATTAGCCAAGAGAGTAAACCACAAATAGAGGAGTTTGTGGCCAATATAACAGATGCCACCCTTGATAAAATGCATTATCTTCATGCAGCACTGACAGAGACTTTGAGGCTCTACCCAGCAGTCCCTATTGTGAGTTCTATAAATTCATTTAAAGCTCATTTGAATTAGTTTTTTTTTTTTTTTTTCTGCTAAAAGTGCTTTTGATAAAGATTTTTTTTTTTTATTTTAGTTTTTAAATGTTTGAGTTGACTTTTGAAGAAAAGTAAAAATATATTTAAAAGTTAAAATATATGTTTTTCTCACAAATGTGTAAGAAGATACTTCTTAAAAAAAAATAAAAACAAAAACCAAAACTTATCACTGTTCATAAAAAAAATATTTCCATAAACAAAACAAACTATTTCAACTTCTACACCTCAAAAACACTTTTTATAGCCAATCCAAACGAACTCAATACTATCTTGAAATTTTATCATAAACTCTAGAAATCTTTTCCTTTTTCTCCTTGTACTGATATTATATTCTGCCAATGCATTTTGGCCTTTTCATATGGTTCTATTGACTCTTATGCTAAACAAACAAGAGAAGACATGATATGTATGATTATGTATTTGTATCTGGTGTGACACAAGGATGGGAGGGAGGTATTAGCACCTGATGTCCTTCCTGATGGCTATAGACTGAAAAAGGGAGATGGAGTATACTACATGGCCTATGCTATGGGCAGGATGTCTTCCATTTGGGGGGACAACGCCGAGGAATTTCAACCTGAAAGATGGCTCAATAATGGGATTTTTCAACCAGAATCTCCATTCAAGTTCATATCTTTCCATGTTGGTGTCAACATTTCCTCCATCATTTTTGCAGGCTAAGATTTTTTTAACAACGCTCAAATTTTAAACTTTGATGTAACTGCAGGCAGGTCCTCGCATCTGCTTAGGGAAGGATTTTGCTTACCGACAGATGAAGATAGTATCAATGGCTCTTGTTCGTTTCTTCCGGTTTAAACTGGCAGAGGAAACAATGAATATAACTTATAGGACCATGTTTACACTTCACATGGAGAAAGACCTCAGCCTCTGTGCAGTTCCAAGGTAGGCTCAGAAGGATCATAACACGTGAAGCAAAACCAATGTATTTAAAAGAGCTCTAGTGTTCTCATCTTGGCATTTCTATGCCGGTTAAGTGTTCTTTTTAGATAATGCAGTGTTTATACTTTAATTTCGAGGCTCTGTTTCCACTTTTGTTGTATAAAAATTAACATGTTTACGAAGTTTATCCAGCCTTTGAGTAGATGGTGTTTACGGGAAGGGTAACGGAACGACAAAGCCTTATCTCGTCGTATTATTCCTTACCATTTTTCTTCTTTTCAGTGGTTGTAGAAGAGGATATAGTCCAAACGGCACCTATAACTTGATTCAAATGGACACAAAGCAAAGTAGACTAATTATAGTAACCCTTGATATTTCATATACCTATAAGATAGAAATGGACAATCCCCTGACAAGTCTGCTATTGATCACATTCCATATAAGCAACAAGATAAAAGCTGCATCAAACGATAAGTCAAAACAATACAAGAAAAGATATTCGTAGACATAGCCAACCACAACCTCAGAAACAAGGAATATCGAGCATCGAACACCCAAACTTAGAAGCCACCACGGAGACGAAGGACAAGATGGAGTGTGGACTCCTTCTGGATATTGTAATCAGCCAAAGTACGACCATCTTCCAATTGCTTCCCAGCAAAAATTAACCTCTGCTGATCTGGGGGAACGCCCTCCTTGTCCTGAATCTTTGCTTTCACGTTATCAATAGGATCAGAACTCTCCACCTCCAAGGTAATAGTTTTCCCCGTTAGGGTCTTAACAAAAATTTGCATGCCACCACGAAGCCTCAAAACCAAGTGAAGAGTTGATTCCTTCTGGATGTTGTAATCGGCCAGGGTGAGACCATCTTCAAGCTGCTTACCAGCAAAGATGAGCCTCTGCTGATCAGGCGGGATACCCTCCTTATCCTGTATCTTTGCCTTGACATTGTCGATTGTATCAGAACTTTCCACCTCTAAAGTTATGGTCTTCCCAGTGAGAGTTTTCACAAAAATTTGCATTCCACCTCTCAGCCGCAAAACCAAGTGAAGGGTCGATTCCTTCTGTATATTTGTAATCAGCAAGAGTACGACCATCTTCAAGCTACTTCCCAGCAAAAATACGCCTTTGCTGATCTGGTGGTATACCCTCTTTTTCCTGGATTTTTGCTTTAACGTTATCAATTGTATCAGAGGATTCCACCTCAAGGGTAATGGTCTTCCCAGTCAAAGTCTTCGCAAAAATTTGCATGCCTCCTCTGAGACGAAGGACAAGGTGGAGGGTCGATTCCTTTTGGATGTTATAGTCAGCAAGAGTTGTTTTCCGGCAAAGATAAGCCTCTGTTGGTCTGGCGGGATGCCTTCCTTGTCTTGAATCTTAGCTTTGACATTATCAATTGTATCGGAGCTCTCCACCTCAAGGGTGATCGTTTTTCCAGTCAGAGTTTTCACGAAGATTTGCATCTGTTCAATTAAAAAGCCACAATCTTTTGGTTAAAAAGGGGAAATTTCATCAGAAACAAAACCGGTCGCAGCAACTAAAATTTTGACTGATTAGTTCGATCAAAATCTTTAGGTTAATTTAAACTGAAGAACAAAAACCACAATCCTTAAGCAACCAAATAAGAAGGGGAAAATTCACCAAATAAAAAACCAATCGCAGGGCTAATTGAAACCAAAATACAACCTCAATCTAATCTAGAAAACAATTCTAGCGAATTGATTCGGGAATCAGAAAGCTTATAATTGAATTGAAAATTGGAACGCAAAAGGGGAAATATGGAATTTGGAAAGTACCTTGCAAAATGAATGCTGGAAGAGCGCTGAGAACCGCAAATTGAGAAAGAACGCTACAACAGGCTTTGCTTGATGGTATGAACGGCCTGAACAGAAGAGGGGTCAATTTATAGCTTAGTTCTGCCGTTGGATGCCGAAAATATCCAGAGAACTGGCGATTGATATTATGCCACGTAGTGATACCTAACGGTACACGCCAAGATTAGGATCAACCCAACCCTCCTATGTTAGAGGGGGGATAGATAGATTCTCTAAATCCTCAGAACTCTCATAAAGTCCAATGATTAACGTGACGTGGCGCTGTCACTTTCTTAAGTGGATACGATATTAAATTATTAAAAATCGTGAGCCCGGCTTCTCAGGGAACACCTTGGGGGTTCTATGCTTGCGTCTTCTCTTTCAATTTCCTCCTTTTTTTTCTCTCCTCAACTGGACTAGACTTTTCTTTCTTCCTTTCTCTTACGACATCTCTTCATTGACAACAATGGATGCCCTGCTTATACCGTTGACTTTGATGGTAACCTTCCCGGTTTTGGGTCTCTTGCTGCCGTTCTGTTTTCTCATGTATTCTGTCCTCGCCGGAAAATCCATTGGGAATCCAAAATACGCACCGGTGAAAGGCACCATCTTCCACGAGGCGTTCCACTTGAGCACCCTCTATGATCACCAAACGGAGATTGCAAAAACCCATCCAACTTATCGGCGTCTAGCGCCCGGAAAAAGCATACTGTTCACCGTCGATCCTCGAAATATCGAGCATATTTTGAAAACCCAGTTCCATAACTATCCCAAAGGTGAGTTTGCTCAGGAAATGATCTGTGATCTTTTTGGTCAGGGCATTTTTGCCATTGATGGTGACAAGTGGAAGCAGCAGAGGAAGCTTGCGAGTTATGAATTCTCAACTAGAGTTCTCAGAGACTTCAGCTGCTCTATTTTCAGAACCAACGCTGCCAAATTGGTTAGACTTCTTGCTAAATTTTCCCGTGCGGGTCTGGTTTTTGATGTACAGGTAAGTGGTTGGATTTTCAGTAAAGTGTTTTGAAGTTATCAGAATAATAGCAAATTGATAATCTTATCAGCTCTAAGTTGGAGAAACTTAGAGAAATGAAATTGAGACAAGGGTGTTTGTTCTTTTACTAGGATGTACTTATGAGGTGCACTCTGGACTCCATATTCAAAGTTGGATTTGGAGTGGAATTGAATTGCTTAGAGGGATCAAACGAAGAAGGAAAGGAATTCATGAAGGCCTTCGATGATTCAAATGCTTTAGTTCATAGACGCTTGATTGATCCATTCTGGAAACTCAAGAGGTTTCTTAACATTGGTTGTGAAGCCACCCTTAGGAAGAATGTCAAGGTGATTGATGATTTCGTGCATGCAGTAATCAAGACCAAAAGGAAACACTTGACTATGCAGCAAGATATGGTGACTCCAGTGATTTTCTGAGGCACTGCTCTTGAAAAATTTCAAAACTGATGCTAAAGTTTGATTTTGGTTTTTTGGATCTTTTCTTCAGAATGATAAGGAAGATATACTATCGAGATTTATGATGGAGAGCCAAAAAGACCCAGAAAACATGACTGATCAGTACCTAAGGGATATAATTCTGAACTTTATGATTGCTGGCAAAGACACGAGTGCTAGCACTCTCTCATGGTTCTTCTACATGCTTTGCAAGTACCCTCTTATACAGGAGAAGATTTTCCAAGAAGTGAAAGATGTCACCAGTAGCCAAGAGAGTAAACCCCAAATAGAGGAGTTTGTGGCCAATCTTACAGATGCCACCCTTGACAAGATGCATTATCTTCATGCAGCATTGACAGAAACTTTGAGGCTCTACCCAGCAGTCCCTATTGTGAGTTCTAAAATTCACTTAAAGCCATCTTAAGATATATTCTATGTGTATCCCTTCAAGCTTTTACCTTTTATTTTTTCAACTAATTTTTCCTACAGGTAATGTTACATGATACTTATGACATTTTAAGTGTGTTTGGATTTTGGAATATGCTTTACATAGAAACGAAACTATTTCATGTGTTTATCTATCTGCCGTGTTATGCGATCCAAACAAGACAACTCACGCTATGCATCTTGTTTTTGTGACTGGTGTGAGTTTGATGGTAGGATGGGAGGGAAGCAGAAAGCGATGACACCCTTCCTGATGGCCATATGGTGAAAAAGGGGGATCTGATTAATTACATGGCCTATGCTATGGGAAGGATGCCCTACGTCTGGGGGGATGATGCTGAGGAATTTCGACCCGAAAGATGGCTCATCAATGGAGTTTTTCAACCTCAATCTCCATTCAAATTCGTTGCTTTCCATGTCAATCTCGTCACTGTTTTAATTTCTGAATTCTTGTCAGCTAAGACTAGCATGATGCTCAAACTTTTTTTATGCATTGGTATGGTTGCAGGCCGGTCCTCGCATCTGCTTAGGGAAAGAATTTGCTTACAGACAGATGAAGATAGTTTCAAGCACTCTTCTTCGCTTCTTCCGATTTAAATTAGCAACTGAAACAAGGAATATAACTTACAGGACCATGTTTACACTTCACATGGACAAGGGTCTCCTTGTCTCTGTGATTCCCAGGTAGATGACAGCAAAGGAGCTAATTCATGTGTGTTCCGCCTGTTGTTTCTTCTATGTTTAATTGTATGTTCCTGGTAAGGTCTTTGGTTTGTTCAGTTAATTCTGTAACAGGATTGTTTTCTTTGGGATTTCTGAAAGGCAGCAATGCCTTCAGTGAATAAAAGATGTGTAACTATTCATGAATTCAGCTTGGTCTTACAGTGAAATGGTTTGTATAATACTATGGGAGTTGATTTTCACACCACCCCAGATTAATACCCTGACCACCCTTGGCTTCCAGAAGTATATTTCCCAAAAAAGAATAAAAAGGCTGGTGCAAATATTAATTTGGGTGGTGCAAAAATTAATCCCCTAATACTAATTTTGGAATCTTACTTTGATAATATAGAACCGTTGGGTCTCATGATGTGCTCAGGCCCAATCCATACAATTTGCTTCTTAGTGAACAAAATTTGAAGTTATAGCTTATAGGCAAAATCCGAATGCACTTCCAACAAAATTGGAGGCAAAATCCGACAGTTTAAACTGCTATGTTCTTGTTTATTAAGTTCTCCTTCCACATTGTAAACTCTTAAATTATATTTAAGAAGCCTGCTAGACAGAAAAAAGAGTTAGAGATGGAGATCTGATATAAAACGAAACACAAGTAGTTTGTAAGCACTATACTAGGGGAAATACATTGACAATTAGCACAGGCTAAAAGATCCCATCTTTATTATTTTATTTATGTTACCAAGCAAGTGGAATAGGAACTTTCCTAGTCGAAGTATAGTGACTAATCTATAAAAAGTGATCTTTTCAAAAGACAAAGATGTTCATTAGCGTCTACTTGGTTCAAAATGACAAAAATGTATTTTAAAATAAGAAAAAAAAAAAACATCTTACCTAGGTGGAGGGAAGAGGGGCTGAATTTTACCTTAATAATTTATATTTAGTCTCTTAAAAATTATGTAAAGTTTATATTTGGCTATTTCTAATCTTGGCCTTTTAATTTTTGTCCCTTTACTCAAATTCTAACTCTGCTTATAGTCAATTGTACTCATATGTTCCTCCTATCTATGGTTAGTTACAAGAAGACATGATGATGACCATACTTGATATATATTGTCTTCAAGTCTTTCCCTAGTAAAACAAGAAAAATTACAAGTCTTATATTGACTCCATAAATCACTTGATATTATTGGATTTTATCAAAAATTAAATTTTCAAAATGTTGTTTACTATCAAATCTATGTCCAAACTACACTTATTTGTAGTTCTCTCCTTTATAGGTACTATGCGAATTTTCTGGGATGTAATTATTCTAAGTCTTCTTCTTTCTTTCTTGTGTCTTAACATTCTTATTCCTGCCACCGGCTCTTGTTGTCCTTTCCCAAATATTAGGAAAAATAATGCTACAAAGAATTATTAACTGCTTTCAAATAACTATCTTAATTAAGACCAAATTCTACTACTTTCTTTGTTTCAATCCAAGAGTTGATCGGAAACACCCAAAAACAAGGTGTTCTACAGAAGATGAAAATGACAGACGTATTCCTTTTATGTATTTTAGCTGATGAACAAGAATAGGCGATGCTTCAAAATCTAGCTGGTATGGCTGATACAGCCAATTCCAGCCACAGATATCTCAGACTTTACATGTTTGCATATGCAAAACAGATGCCAGAAAACTTTATGTGCTGCCGAACTGTAAACTGATATGGACAACCAATCATCAATGATTTTAAAATTAAAAAGTAAAACAAACTCTGGCTGTTTTCTCATCAAACAAAACTTATCAATCAACTAATCGTCAAAGTTTATTTTAAGCCAAATAATTGAAAGATGAATATCTTCATACATATTTCTTAGGTTTCCATGTTTGCATGCATTACGTTAGAAGGATATATAAGTGATGGAAAAACAAGGTCCATCTTCTAATTAATCTAAGGAGTGAAGAAAGCTACAGGGTGCTAGAACATAATTAAGTAGAAAACTTCTGGTTAAACCTCTTCCTTCTTTTTTTTTCATAATATCTATTTTTTATTTTGGTAAAAATCGGCCATGAATATTCAGAAAGCTTCTCTCCCCTTAACCTAAGTTTCATAGATTTTCACAAACTAAAGTCTCTTGGTAGCTGGGAGATATTCTCTGCAGAAACAACATTTATTTATAGTACAAACTATGTGACAGTTTCATAAACTTCGATCACAGAGACTTGAAAGTTGTCTTTGTAACTAGTTTATACACTATATGGGTATTCCTTGTTCTTTTGTTGGTGGGCATACATTATCTTAATTTGGGTATGTAAAATTCTAACATATTTAATATATATATATAAGGGTATCCACTAACGGCCAAGATTAATCTTTTTTGAGATACGAAAATCATTAAATTAAATACGTCTTTCTCAATAAAGTCTTTTTCATACATATGATTAAGTATAAAACTCTTATCAATATGTTTAAAAGATTCAATTATTTGTTAATTATGTCGAGTTTTATTATTAAAATTTTATATATAATATGTAAAAACTATGTTTAGAAATAATTAACATATTCAGTATGTGGACCCACAACATTGAATGCATAGTATAAGCAGAAGACTTTTGCATATATCAGTTGATTGCACACTACATTCCCTATATGATATATCTGCCATTGTACGTAAAGTATTAACAGAAGATATTTTACACATTATAAAAGCTGAGTAGCCATTGCATTTCCTTCTGGCTTTCACCATGGCATCCATGGATTTTCTCTCAAAACCCTGTGCCTTTCTGGTTTTAGTTCTATTCCTAAGCCTTATTATTTCTGTTCACATTCTCTCCAAAACACTGAAGAAAGTACATAAGAAGAAATACCATCCAGTTGCTGGTACAATATTTCATCAGCTTATCAACTTCAATAATGTGCATGATTATATGACTGATCTTGCCAACAAGTATAAAACATACAGGCTGCTCAGCCCCTTTAGAAATGAGATTTAGACCTCGGATCCGGCAAACGTTGAATACATACTCAAAACAAATTTTGAGAATTATGGCAAGGTATGAAATTAACATCTGCCAAGCAACAAGATGCTAATGTCACATTTTTGAGAACATGTTTAGTTATGCTTCTCACTGTTTGAGTTTACTTGATTTTTGAAGTAGTTTTCCTGGATTAAGTTAATATTTTGTATGGAGTACTACCTGACCAAAGACAATAATCAATAGGTTAAGTTGATATTTTGAATGGATTAATGCAATTTTTTTTACCCACTAGTGTTTTTTAAAGATGGAACTAATCTCATTCGAAGAGTAGAGTAATTATAATTACCTTAACATGTGCTTTTCTATGAGATCGAACCACTATATATCATTGCAAAAGCCTCTCAAATACTAAGTTCAATTAATTTGCTTATCAAATGAGTTAGTTAATGCAATTTTGTTCTATGCAGGGATGGTACAACTACCACATATTGAGGGATTTACTAGGTAATGGAATATTCACAGTTGATGGGGAGAAATGGCGTGAGCAGAGAAAAATATCTAGCCATGAATTCTCAACCAAGGTTCTTCGTAACTTTGGCAGTGTAGTTTTCAGAAAGAATGCAGCAAAAATAGCAAAGATAGTGTCTGCAGCTGCAACTTGCAACAAAACACTGGAAATCCAAGTGGGTAACAACTCTCAACAATCAACAAGAGAAAAAATAAAATAAAATCTTCAATCATTTTTCCATGTTAACTTGAGTTGGCTGTTAATGCAGGAACTTCTTATGAAAGCAACTATGGATTCAATCTTCCAAGTTGCTTTGGGGGCTGAACTAAACAGCATGTGTGGATCAAGTGAAGAAGGCAAAAAATTTTCTGATGCTTTTGATACTTCAAATGCACTCACCCTTTGGCGATATGTCGATGTCTTCTGGAGGATCAAGAAATTTCTGAATATTGGATCAGAGGCTACCTGAGGAGAAAATACCAAAATTATAGATGATTTTGTATTCAAGTTTATCAACAGAAAAATTAAGCAAACGCAGAAATCCCAGAAAGATTATGCAGTGAGTTGTACTGGTTATAATTCTCACATCTCTGATTTCTATTTTCCTAAAGAAAAAATAAGAATCACATATAAGAGATTAATATATAATTGTTTGTAGTTTTACAACATGAACAATGCAGATAACAAGGGTAGACATTTTGTCAAGGTTTCTGCAAGTGACAGAGACAGATCAAAGATATTTAAGAGACATAATCCTTAATTTCATTGTAGCTGGCAAAGACACAACAGCTGCCACACTTGCTTGGTTCATTCACATGCTATGCAAAATCCTTCTGTACAAGAAAAAATTGCAAAGGAAGTTAAGGAAGCAACCAACACAGAAGAGATCACAGATGTTGATCTCTTTGCTTCTAACCTCAGTGATGAAGCTCCGGAAAGAATGAATTACCTGCATGCAGCAATCACAGAAACTCTCAGATTATATCCCTCAGTTCAAGTGGTTAAGATTAAATTTCCCATTAAGATTGAATTTGTTTTTTCTAGCTACAACCCTTTGGATCCATATTGGCTACTTCTCAAAGCTGTTTAATTGTTAACAGGATGAAAAGATTTGCTTTTCTGATGACACATTGCCTGATGGGTTTAGTGTGAATAAAGGGGATTTGGTGGCATACCAACCTTAAGCAATGGGAAGAATGAAATTCATATGGGGTGATGATGCAGAGGAATTCAGACCAGAAAGATGGCTCGATGAAAATGGCACTTTCAAGTCTGAGAGCCCTTTCAAATTTACAGCCTTCCAGGTTGAAACAACTGAGTCTTGAACATTTTTTATTCATGTTTTACATAGGACGCACTCTTCTGTCTTATAATCATGGATCACTATGTGTGTCACTGTGTCTTGTTGATCAAGAAACTGATTAATCAATAAATAAACTAACTAATTAATAAATTTTAACCAATGAAAAATAGTGACACACATAGTGATCTGGATTTGTGAGATATAAATGGTGGTCTCGTGAAGAAATGTTACCATTCAAAACTTAAATAGTGCAGCAGAATAAGGATTCCTTGATTAAATTTCTTCTGGTTAAAAGGCTGGACCGCGGATTTGTCTGGGGAAGGAGTTTTCTTACAGACAGATGAAAATATTCTCTGCTGTTCTGATCGGTTGCTTTAAGTTCAAAATGAATGACAAGAAGAAACCTGTCAAATACAAGACAATGCTCAATCTTCACATTGATGGTGGACTTGAAGTCCAAGCTTTCCATAGATATGGAAACTGATCCAACCCCAACCAAGTTGGTTGATCAATGTAGGAAAGTTGAATTTGAATCAGTTCAAAAGAGAATTAATTGTGTTTAAACTAATTGATTGCTTCTTCTCGTTGATAATTTTAGTTATGACGATTGGTTAAGGGCACAAATACTGTAAAAGCAGCAAAATTGTTTGTAAATTGTAACAAGCATCATCTCAGATGTAATGGAAACTGCATCTTGCATGTTGCATCAAGATGAGACATACTAATCATGATACTTGCAAGATGAGCTAAGATTCCAAGATTTTTTGTTTTTTTGTTTTTTTTTCTTAAAAGATTAAAACTTACCGTAAAAAGCTGATAAATTACTATAACAAACCATACTTCTCAAAATGGGCCAAGATGGCTTGCAATAAGAAAATAAGCAACTTAAAAGTTTTAAGAAAAGTTGGTTAATTGTTGTTTCTTGTGTTATTAAGTTACTTTTATGCTTTTAAGAGTCCAAGACGAAATTCTCCATTTATTTTGCTCTTTTTCTTTGTTTCCTAATGTAATTAAAAAGCAAAGAGAAAAATTAACTGTCTGAAAGGGAATGTTGAAAGAAACATTTATTGGGAAGAAAACTAGTACCACAATCAGTTATAATGCCACATCTGTATTTCATTTATGGGCAAAAAAAGGTCTTCAAGTAATAAAATTGTGGACCTTCTGGTGATGTTACGTATACCTACTAGTACAGACTCACGTCCGAAAACTGGACCAGTGGAATGGGTCTCATTGAGACTATCTCTGCGCAACTTTAATTAATTTTTTAATAAATTTTACAATAACATAACATATGAAAACTTGAAAATATTTTTTTTAATGGTGTAATTGATATGAATTGCGTAAATGAATTTCATAAATTACTCCATATTATTAACTTATTTTAATATTTATTTTTTAATTTAATATTTTTAAATTAAATTAATTTTATTTTTAATTTACTACGTATGTATAAAATTAATATTAAAAAAATTTAATAAATTTTTATAAATTAAAATATATAATACATAATAATATATTAAAATAAATTAAACATCACTTAACATACATAATAATATTTAATTAAAATAACATCTAATTTTAATAAAGTCTTTTACTTAACATATTTATTTTTCTTTTCTCTACTCCACTTCTACTTCTCTGTTTCACTTCTTTTTATTTTTCTTTTTTATTTTCATCATTTCAAGTATAAATTGAAACCCATTAAATTAATGTGCTCCGTTCTTTGAATAAATGTCCGTATCATTCTTTTTTCTGTTTGCTAAATGTCAACAAAGCATTCTCTACTCATAGAAATCCTCTACTTATAGAACCTATCTTTTCTTCTATGCACAGCTCTTGTGCTCTTCCCATCAGAGATGCTATGAGGGTCAACCCATGGGTTATAAAAAAATCATGTCAAACTAAAAAATTATTGTTATCACTTCACTTAAAAATAATTTTAATATTTATTATATAACATATCTATGCACATAAAAATTTTGTGAGTTTTGAAAAATTAAAGCATCTTAAATTTTTTTATACCATATAACTTAAAAAAATTTTAATATCATATAAAAAATTAATTCATCCTTAAAACTTAAGTCAAAAATGCCCTTAATATTTACCCAAGACCTGCACATGAGGGCTGCCTGCCATGTGAAAGTGAAATGTCCACCTATTTAATTTGGTGGATTCATTAGATATTTGCATGTGAAAGTGGTGAATGCTCGTTATCGTTCCTGATTCATAGTCATTCTTAAATGCTTATAGAACTTTGGAACCTTGGAAGCTCTATCAGGACCACAGAACATTATCAGTGTTTATCTGTTACCAGTAATTATCTACTGTTGTTATAATAAGCAAGTATTTAATGCTACAGCTACTTGTTCAATTTGTATGGTATGGGTTTGCATGCCTTACTAGTATTGTAGAGATACCATAAACCTAGTAAGTGTATGTTCTAAGTGATGTCTTCCTCCGATTAAAAGCTACTCAGATTATTTCCTCCCAAACCCAACTCCAATTTTGGCATGCATCATTTCAGTTTGACTCGACTACTCCGATTACAGTTTGGCGTCATTAATCATTTCCTGTTGGCAGATGGAGCTTGTCTTTTAATAAAATATCTCAAGTTGATATTTTTATTAAGCGCAACTTGGCTCTCTGTGATAAGCTCAGCTCATCCATTTATACGTAAGGACTAAGTAGGACTTCACACCAACGGCCTTTTCTTTCATCGTCTACTTCTTCTTCAGCTTTGACTATGGCATCCATGGATTTTCTCTCAAACCCATGTCTGTTTACAGCTTTTTCTGCAATTTTAACTGTTATTATAGTTCTAGTACTGTCCAGAAAATTGAACAAAAGGCAAAGAAAGAAGTACCCTCCTATTGGTGGCACCATTTTTAATCAGCTTCTCAACTTCAATAGGCTTCACCACTACATGACTGAACTCGCAGGGAAGTACAGGACTTACAGGTTACTCAGCCCATTTGGAAAAGAGATTTACACAGCGGATCCTGCCAATGTCGAGTATATTCTCAAAACGAACTTCGAGAATTATGGGAAGGTATCAAGTTTCAATTTTGGCAATGGAATTTTAAATAGATTTGTACCTCTCAATCTGGGCTGAACATTTTCAACTTTGTCTTTGATTATAGATAATAGAAATTTCAAATGGGATTGTTCGGGCAAAATAGTTGTTTGGATTAGTTGATGAACAAAATATTGAAAGAAAAATTTAGGGCCTGAAATGAATCGTTGTCTTACCGGAAAAGAGTTTTTTTTTTTTTATTTCATATTATGCAGGGTTCCTACAACTACCACAAATTGAAAGATTTTCTAGGTGATGGGATATTCGCTGTTGACGGTGAAAAATGGCGTGAACAGAGGAAAATATCAAGCTATGAATTCTCCACCAAGAATCTAAGGGACTTCAGCACTCGAATATTCAGAAAGAATGCAGCAAAACTTGCAAATATAGTGTCTGAAGCTGCAACTTCTAATCAAAAGTTGGAAATTCAAGTGGGTAAAAATTCCCGTGTTGATGATTCTGAAATGCAACCTTGTTTTATAAACTGAAATTTGCATGTTAACTTGATTATTGTTTTATATTCTTATATTTAAGCACTTCAATCCCATGATTTATATAGGATCTATTTATGAAATCAACTCTGGATTCAATATTCCAAGTTGCATTTGGGACTGAATTAGACAGCATGTGTGAATCAAATGAAGAAGGGAAAATATTTGCTGATGCTTTTGATACTTCAAGTTCCTCAACACTTTTGCGTTATGTTGATGTCTTCTGGAAGATCAAGAAATTTCTGAATATTGGATCAGAGGCCACATTGAGAGATAATACAAAAATTTTAAATGAATTTGTATTTAAGCTAATCAACACCAGAGTTCAGCAAATACAGATACCACAGGACAACTCTGCTGTAAGTCTACTAGTCACAGTTTGCGTTTCCTATTTCAAAGAACTTCTACATACACACATTTCATGTTGCAGAGGAAAAGAGGAGACATTCTCTCGAGATTTATTCAAGCAAATGAGTTCGATCCAATATATTTGAGGGATATAATTCTAAACTTCATTATCGCCGGAAAAGACACAACAGCTGCCACACTTTCTTGGTTCGTTTACATGTTATGTAAGTATCCTGCTGTGCAAGAAAAAGCTGCAAAAGAAGTGCAAGAAGCAATAAAAGCAAAAGAAATCTCTAGCTGTGCTGAGTTTGTGTCCAGTGTAACTGACGAAGCTCTTGAAAAGATGAATTACCTCCATGCAGCAATTACCGAAACCCTCAGACTCTATCCTGCAGTCCCAGTGGTAAGGCTAAAGTTGAAATTATGCAGAACCATCACTGTCCTTGCAAAGGCTTGAACTTGTTTTCTCTGTGATCTTTCTACATTCATGGTTATGGATAAAATGGAGTTTTGAACTTATTTTCACACAGGATGCAAAGGCTTGCTTTTCTGATGATACATTGCCAGATGGATATAGTGTGAACAAAGGAGATACCGTCGCATACCAACCTTACGCAATGGGTCGGATGAAATTCATATGGGGAGAAGATGCAGAGGAGTTCAAACCAGAGAGATGGCTCGACGAGAATGGCAATTTTCGCCAAGAGAGCCCTTTCAAGTTTACAGCTTTCCAGGTGGACTTATAAACTTCTGCACTGTTTTACTTTGATGCTGCTAGGATTTTTTGAGGAAATTCTCTTATTCTTGTAAATGAATTTCAATTTATGCAGGCTGGTCCACGAATTTGTTTGGGGAGGGAGTTTGCTTATAGACAGATGAAGATATTCTCAGCAGTTCTGTTAGGCTGTTTCAAGTTCAAAATGAATGAGAAGAAACCTGTTAATTACAAAACAATGATAAATCTTCATATTGATGGGGGTCTTGAAGTCCGAGCCTTCCACAGAAATGGGAAATAAAGACCAGAGCATATGACATCGAGCATAATTATGCTCAATATAAAGGAACTATGCTATTGAATAAAAATAGATTTCGCATATATGGTGTCAGTTATTTTAGTATTATGATAGGATACCCAGGCTCAAAAAATTATGGCAGTGATATGGTGATAATTGAATAATGATATGCTCGATATGCCTTGTGGTCAAAAGGCATGTAGATGATACTAGAAATTTAAACTTCAGAATGGAATGTATCCATGATGCCTTTAGAATGAATCTCGGAGAATTGAATATAAAGGTTTTCTTGGTCTAAAGAAATATTTAGCTGAATACCACTGAATCAGCATCTTGCTTGATCTTGTTTTGACAATAGTAATATTGAAGGTCAATATTTCTTAATGCAATTTTAGGCTTCTCAATACCTCGCAATGTTACAGGAAATGGAATAAGACAAGACCATGACCAAAACTTTAACATTATATTATTGGAAAGAATCCTGCCTCCATGGACGTTTAGTGCCTTAATCAAACAAATTTAACTCAGCAAACAAAACTGAACACCAAAAATGAAAGTTAGCTATCCTCATTTCAGCTATTGGCCTATCATAGATTACACTGAAGTCTTGTCCTGCTACATGTGAATTACTGTATCATACCTCATTAAAACCCATAAATTGACTCTCAGGAAAAATCAAACCTGAAATAAGATGAAAAATTTGGACTGGATTCCTCTTCTCTGTTCATTCCATACAAATTATAAATAACTATAACCCTCGGATAAGACACAGGACTCCCTAGATGTGGGAAATGATTCAAGGAGTTGTTGATGAAGTCACTGGAGGTAGAAGTTGACTTCCTGGCCTTGATGTCCATCCTTTGCGACTTCTGTATCCCTCGATAGCTTTCAGTCTAAGTCTCTCTTGTGAAGCGTCTTGAGCTTTTTTGAATGCCTTTATCATACAACCAAAACATTTTTCCTTAAAATAAATTTGACAGGTGCATTAAGAAAAAAGAAAAGGTAAGAATTTCAAGAGGCTACCTTAGGAATTATAGCCAACTTCGGCGGGGCTTCAACAATGTCTCCAAACTTTATTTGTTCACGTCCAGGAAATTCCAAAGACTCCAAACTTTCTTCTGTCTTGGTCTTCTTTTGCTTCTTCTTTTTTGCTTCCAAATACCTGCGTATTGTCATCATCTACCATGTTACACATTTTCTGCATATGGTTCCGTACCGCATATCAGATATAACAAGGTAAGTACAAAATTCTAAGCATGTTGGTATTCATGGACACATTTAAACTAATAATCCACTTCTGCCTTGTTTTAAAACACATTGACTATGGCGAATATATATATCCCAGTGTTCCAGGTGCTTCTATGAGACAAAACCTACATACCTTCTTTTCTTATGTGCTTAAACCGGAAATCTGACATTAGACAAGCATTACAGTTGTAAAACACATTGAAAGTCAAAACACTTTCGAACATGAGAATATTGGAACTAAATAAAACAAAGTAAGCAGATCATGATTCGCTTACTTTTTCTTGCGCTCTCGTCTTTTCAACTCAGAGCTTGTTTTCTCCACTTCTTCAAATCTGAGGTCTCTAACCTCCTTCCTCTTCCTTTTATTCTTTTTCTTTTTACTTGCATTACTCTGAATAAATTGTTCATTGCCACTACCTGTATGCCGAGAAGCCTCCAGTTCTCCATGAGTACCACCTTGTTTGACATCTGCTTTTCCCACTTCGCCTTTATCCTTTGAATGCATGTTCAGCACAAATAGTCAAAAAAATGCTCACCCAGTTAACAACCAAGATACAGAGCAACAAATAATTTAATACGCAACCGATCTTACGATCATGGGAAGGTCAAAGAACTATAATGCCGGTTACTGGTAGGGAAATTTGTCCTTCAAATTTATTTGGAAAAAAAAAAAAAAAAAATGGGACACCTCAATTGTGCTTAGAAACACGAAGCAACAATACAAGTTGGATCATAGACTTGAAATTTTAATAGAGATAGTTAAGTTCAACTATAGCAACAAAAGGAAATAGAAAACGGCATGCTTCTAACCAATCCAACAATTGAATTCATCTTCCATCCGAGGAATGAAATTTATGCTCTTTTTCTGCTAAGGGAGCTGTGAATGTGTCGAAAACAGCTATATGATACTTTTTTCAATTTAAGCCATTAGCAACAACTTGAGTGGCAGAGAAATAACCATCAGAGAACAGAAACCAACTCGTTTTAATAGTAATTACAGCTGCTCGTTGATTACTTATTTATGACTTGGGAAAATAGGTCATAATTAAAACTCACACTCACGAATTTCGAAAGCCAAAAAGTCAATGGATTCCCAAAAAAAACAAAACAAATAAGTTGAAACTCACATTTTGAGCATGGCCATCTTCCCTTTTCTTCCTCGTCTCGATATTTTTTGTCAAGGCTGCAGCTCCTGAAAGCGTATAACACCATTGAGAAACAGAGAACAAGAAAAGTACACAGAGGGGAAGGGGAAAGGGAAGGAGAAAAGAGAAACCTTGGGGTTGGGATTGAGGGGAGGAAGTGAAAGAGATGATTCTGCGTAGTTTTGAGGGCAGAGCGTCGACTTGGGAAGGATCCGGTGGCGGAGGAAGGGCACTGTAACCTCCATGAGCTGCCCTGTAGTTCTTTTCTCGTCTTCTTCTTCCTCCACCTCCCATCGAGACACACGCACTCTTCTGAGCCCTATTGGCGGCTCGTAATTCGCTTGTTCTTCCAATCTTCTTCACGGTACGGTGCCGTATCAAGCTATTTTTGGTTCAATTACAATTTTTTTTTCCTCTCCGAATATTTAGAGTGCAACACAACGAAATTTGCCAAGATATTGAAATTAAAACTTATTATGTTTTCACATAAAAAAATATTTATTATGTTATAGACTTTTAATAAATTTATGAAGTTACGATAATTAAAGTTCATATCTCTTTTATATATATAAAATTACAATTTATTGATATCAATTTAAAATGTGAATATAATTTGCATTATCAAATGTATAATTTTGAATTTAGTAAATCTGAAGGTATAATTTTCTGTTACACTCTCAAAATTTGGTAAATTTGTGAATATAATTTGTAGATTTACTAAATCTAGGATTATAATTTCTTGTTATATTCTTTGATTTACCAAATTTGGAAGTGTAATAAAAACTTGAGTAAATACTTATTTTGGTCATTCACATTTAAAATTTTTATTAATTTAATTATTCACATTTTTAAATTTATCAATTTAGTCCCTCACACTTAAAACCCTAATCAATTTAGTCCATTCAACTTAAAACTCTAATCAATTTAGTCCCTTAAACTTGTAAAATTTATCAATTAATCCCTCACACTTCAAAAATATTGATAAATTTGAAATATAAGGGATAAAATTGATTAGGATTTCAAATGTAATGAACAAATTTAATTAGGGTTTCAAATGTAAAGAACCAAATTGATAAATTTAAGAGTAAACCCCCCTTTTACCCCCCTACACTAGCCAAAAATACAAATATCCCCTTGACACTGCAACTTTCCCAAATTAGACCCCGACAAATGAAACATTTCCCATATCAAACCCTCCGTCCACCTCCATCACCGCCCACTAACGGTTTTTGCCTACTTGGCACGTTAAGTGCCGACGTGGTCGTTAATGGGTGATGTGGCAGACAGTGAGCAGGTGATGTGGCCAAATCAACTCCAACTCAATTTTTTTTTTCCCAAATTAGACCCCAACAAATGAAACTTTTCCCATATCGAACCCTCCGTCCCCCTTTTGCTGTTTGCACGCTTAGGAATTTATCATTCTTTCTGCAACTACCAGCATAACCATGTCGATTTACCCAAACTCTTAAAACAATCAATTTCACAAGCAATTCTTCAACTATGAATCTATCAACTAAGCATTTGCATACACCCAAATTTCAGAGAATGAAGAGCAAGTTTACCTTTTTCATCCCTCTTTCATCCTTCCTTTCGTCTCTGTTTTCTTCTCAATATGGACTCCTCATATTTCTTCTCACTCTAAATGTTTTTCTCTAATCCCAGAAAACTCAACCTCCCGATTTCTTCTCTTTTTCTTTTCCTTTTCTTGCTCTCTCACTCTACATCTCTCTCGATTTTCTTCCATTTGATTTTTCTCAATCCCTAAAACCCTAAAATGAGTAACTGCAACTCAAAGCAGAAATAGAGATTGCCCTTTCACCAAAGGTAAGTTCTTTTGAAATGAAAACCTTGTTCCAAGAGAGGAGGGAGATGGGATTTGGTTGTGGAGTTGAGTTGCTACTACCTTGAAGTGAAAACGGTGGTGATGGAGTTCGAACGTCGACGATGGCTACAGGTGCCAAAGGGAAAAAAATAATTTCCTTATTATTTTTTCCAAATTATCTCTTCTTTTTTTTTTTTTTTAATTTATGAAGCTAATGTGTGCACACAAAATGCCACCTTAGATGCCACTTAGTGGTCACATCACCCATTAACGGCTACATCAGCACTTAACGTGCCACGTAGGCAAAAACTATTAGTGGGCCGTGACGAAGGTGGATAGAAGGTTCGATACGGAAAACGTTTCATTTGTCGAGCTCTAATTTGAAAAAGTTGGAATGTCATGGGGGTATTTGTATTTTCGGCTAGTGTGAGGGGGGTAAAAGGGGGTTTACTCTAAATTTAAAGTGTGATAGACCAAATTAATAAGAGTTTCAAGTGTGAATGACCAAAATAGATATTTACTCTAAAAACTTACAAATAACCGTAGAAGTAGGAATGCAGAGGATGAATGAGAAAAGCAAGAGATCTTAAAAAAGTAAAAGACTATTTATTTGCATTATCAAATGTATTACAACAAAGAATTGCTATTTTATTTCCATTGATCAAAAGAATGAGGCGCAAAAGTCATTGACTAAAAATCAAATCTAAGCGAGAAGCCTGCCAAATATGAACAATTGAGCACAAGTAGGAGAGCAAAGAGAACCCCCGAGCAAAATCTATGAACCTAAATCTATTAATCTGATACATATTTTACAATGTCATCTCAAGAGGCAACCAAATGCTTATAAACAAGAGTGCCTGACACCCACCAGGGCCCTCTCTTCATCCTCTCCCAGAAAAAAGAATAAGGAAAACTAATTCTCCTAATTGTTGTTAGTATAAATGATCTGTAATCCTCTTCTGTATTCTCTAAAGCTATGATTTTATGAGGGGGCTAAGCCCTTCGCCTTCCCAACCAGGCTTTTGATCAACCATTTTCAAGCTTTGCTGCAAGCAATAAGCAAAACAATCATGCTATAGAGTTGGCATTAACCTAAAATATGTCGGAGGCATAAACATAATATTCTCAAAGATACATGTTATGTACAGTGAAAACTCAAGGACAACATTCTCTGTCCCAAACCATGTCCCATAAATTAGAATTGGTCAAAAATCCAACTTGCAACCCGCTTGTAACATTATTTAATTGGGTTTTTAACCAATTTCAAGCCCACGGAACAGGTAATGGGACATAGGATGTGGTCCCAAAAACTTATTGCCCTTCAGTGATAGTTATTACCTCAACCTTTATTTGTGTTACCCGTCAGAAACTTGAATGTGTTTTTAGAAGGTCATTTTAAGAGATAAGATCACAGGGGAAGTAAAGAAAGGTATGCCTTTTAATTAATTTATACAAGACAAGTAGTTCTTTGAGAGCAAATAATTCAGACATTAAACTATTGTATGAGACGATTGACCAGGATTCCCACCAAGAACATCAAAAGATTTGACTTACAGCTGCATCGTGAAGATTATCAACTGTTTATTCGAAGTTGAAACCAAGAGGTTTGTGTTATCCTTGTTCAGAGCCAGAGCAGTGATATCCTGTCCTTTTCCCAGCTTCAATGTATGAAATATCTACAAAGAATAGTATCGCAAGTTATTTATCTTCAAGCAACCGCACTCTTGTGATGCATAAGTAGGTCAAAAAATTTCATAGAAGTAACAACTTATATCTGGTTTGAGAGGGTGACCAAGAAAAGAAAATATAGAAATGCTGGGCCATGAAGAGAGATGTTGTTGTCTTCCAACATACCCGTTATTTTATTTTGAACCTAATTCAAATCTGGGGATTCTCCAAAACAATAAATATATGGAAGCTTTTCTATAACACGTGCAAGGAATGAAGGAAGAACAGGCAGCATGATTTTCTTCCTTGTCATTTTAAATAGAAGTTTTCTTATGGTTATAAAAAGGAATATACAGAAAACAAATAGTGTACTCTAGGATAGCTAATGTAAGTAATGATATTTAACAAACTAAGTTCCCTTGGCAATACAGGAGCACAGAATAACAAGCAATGTCATTTTATCAGCTTAATGTGAAAAAAGAGGTAATATAATTATTTTTGACATCTAAATTTGAACGTAATGTTGTGTTGTACCTTCAGAGTCTGCAGATCCAGGAAGCATATTGATGGTGTTGGGAAATCTGTTCCGTTGCTTTCCTCAACTTCTTCTGATTCTGAGTCAAGATCATCGCTACCTGGCTTATTCAACTTGGAATCCCAACTGCTATTGTAGGCGCTACTATTTTCTAGAGAATTGATTCCTATTAAAGCATTTCCCCCATCCACAGAAATTTCCATGCAGCTGATGCTGCTAAACAAAGGTAATTGTGTTTCAGCAATTAAAACACCATTAAGAGTATATGTACTGAGAGTATGCCGTGATTCATTCCAAGTCAATATAACCCCTTCAGAGGAAAGGCAAACAAGATGGGCCTCCACACCATCTAGCCTTCTGATTAAACGACCCCCTTTTAAAGAGTGCAAGAGAACATCCAACGAGCGGGAGCATGAAACAACAATTCCAAGATCTGAGCTGACGCAACAACTGAGTATTTCACTGTGGTGCCCACGAAGGACATGTATGGGACCCTTGATACGACGCTTCCGATTCTTTTCAGTCAAGAAGTTTGATGATGTGCTACCACTGGTTGAAGTCTGTGTGCCAGTTTCAGTGGAAGGTTCTGATATGCTGCTCGAACGAGTCACAGGTGCTCTATATATTCTCCATAGTGACACTGTTGTGTCTCGGGATCCCGTCACGAGATAGTTGCTATCAGGTGAAAGACCGAGGCAAGTTACAGGAGCACAGTGACCATAGGCTGTTTCTATGGTTTTAGCTCCATCTAAGGATACTAACCTAATACTCTTATCAGCATGTCCACCTAATCAAAAGTCGAATATAAAAAATGTCAAATGTCAGATAATTCCCTGTATTACCATGTACGTATAAATATAACAAAGATGAGTATACAATAAATTTTTTGTACTGGCTAAACGCAAAATACATTTCATAATGAGAAATGCTGGAGGCAATCTAGAATTACCAGTAATAATTTCGTCGTCACAGGTGATGGAAACTATTGCGGAGCTTCTAATTCCCGAGGCAGCAAAAGCAAGCGCTTGAGGGAAACGCCACTCTTCAACAGGGCCAGCAGGCCCTGAGAACATGCGTTTAAGTGACCCATTGGCAGAGCCTAGTGAAGGCTTTCCATGTTGAAAAAGGAATGGAGTACCCTGGCCATCACGCTTATTAGGTTGCCACGTGTGTTGAGCAACATGAGCTGCTGGCGCATTCATGCCAACTACCACAATCATATCTGAAGATGCTCGAATAGCAGCAGCAGGGACATTGCAGCGTTCAGGATCTGGAACAGCGTATGGCTTGACTTCTTTTGGATTGCGGAAGATTGTCTGATATGAAAAGAAATACAAACATAATAATTAACACAAATCTTACAAATACATTCTTGCTTTTACATAAGGTACTTATTTATTTGTTTTTATTTGTTTTTATTTTTTTTTATTTTTAGATGTATGTTTGGATGGGCTTCTCAGAGCTTTTAAGAGCGTTTTATCAAGCAAAAAATGAGGCTTTAGGAGAAGCTCAGGGATGGAACATCTTTGGTTTTGTATCTTCTCATTTGATAGCATTTAACAGATTTGATGTATATATATATTGTCCAGTATTATTTTATTTATACTATAATTATAATTATTATTACTAAGAGGGTGTTGAGAGATCAAAATTTTCACAATTCAAGTATCATTTTTTGCTCCTGTTGTTATTAAATTAAACTAATTGGCCATTAGCCCTGCATGAAATTTCCAGAATTAGCTTTATGATTCCACGCGTACAAAAGTCTGTAACTATTACACAAAGCCAAATGAAATATAAGGATTAAGAAGAAAAGGAGTAAGGAAACGCATCCTAAATGCTTCTAACAAATAGAATCAAGCATTACCTGCAAATGTAGAACTTTTGCTAATGGCATCTTTCGCACGTGAGGAGCAGTCAGAAGTTGCGATGGTGTCAGTCCAAAATAAGCAATCTGGTCTTGTGTGGCACGTTGTTGAACCTTTATTTGGCATGCAAAGAACGAAAAACAATAGTTTTAAGCAATATGAATCAGTTATGGTTTTGTATAGTTTTGCCTAACATTTGCCTCAATTCAATAACAGCCAAAGATGTTTATATATATTTATATTAATTATTCCTAAACATTCAGGGAGAGGTGGTGTTGGTGGAAGGAGGGCAACTGCATTGACTCAGAACTAAAACATGGTGTAACGAAGTAGCTTACCGGGTCAGTGATTTTATCAATATCCACTGTTCCTTCATACGTAGTGTAAAAGAAAACATTATTTGCTGCAATAGCTTCTTTGCCCCGCTGCTTATACCTGTATAATCCAACTCTCATTTTATGTAAATGCAATGCCAACTGTGATGTTATTATGACACTAAAAACTTGTGAAAATCCAAAAGGAAGATCTGGAGCACCAAGAAGTCTTGGGGAGAAAAATCAAAAACTTACCCAAATATGAGGTCAATCCACTCGTGCAAATGTGAAGATACATACTCGCTCTCAAGAGCCATTCGATGCTTATGAATGAAATCAACTGGATTCTCTGCCCAGGCAGGAATTCTTACAGAATCTAGCATGACAGGAGTAAAAAAACAAAAAAAAAATAAAAATCAACCCTCTGAAATGTAGAGAAAGTTCTTTCCTAACAGCTACTACAGAAAATCAGGATAAGGATACCAAGCTTTCCTCCCAGTTGAGTTGTGCCGAAATCGATTGAATTTTCATTTGTGAGGACCTCAGGAAGGTAAAATAGCTCAGGAACCTATTATAAGATGGGGGAAAAAGCTGATCAAGATTAATGATTCAATTAACCATGATGAGCAACTGATATACAAATAAACACTTGAATTTAGATAAGGACAACCAAAATTAATCAAAAAGAGATTAAAGAAGCTATAGGACAAAAGCAGTCAAATATTATTTGTTGCCATAGTAAATAAGCATTATACCAATTCCTTCACATCACTCATGTCCTTGAGAACTCCATTCCAAGTGGCTGCAATATCAGAAAACATCCTATCTGGATGATCAAATTTGCCACCTTGAAGTTGAATTGAGAGGGTAGTAAATGGTTCAACTCTAACAAGATAATACAAAACCTGTGGAAGAAGCGAACAAATATCAGCAAATGCAATATTGGCAATTAAAAGCATTCTGCTCAAACAGAAGCATCTAAATACTTGGTAATAAAACCCAACACACTGCCATAATCAAGATTGACCTTTGATGTGATTTAAAAAGAAAAATTGAAAAAGGAGAGGGGACTTACTGTTCCTGCACTTAAATAGTGTGATCCATAATGAAACTTGGGGATGACTGGATCATTAAAGCTCAAATATCTCTCTTGAAACTTCTTCAGACGGTCAGTATTTAGTTCACCAATAGGCTGGAATCATATGAAAGGCATTTAGATAAGAAACAAAAAGTGAAAACTTGAGCTAATTTAAGCAAACACTCAGCGCATAGCACCTTTGAAAGATCTCGGTAAGAAGAAGGATTAGAAAGATCCAAGCTTTTTGAAGTGTAATCAGAGATAATCCAAGGGAAAACCGGATACTGCCAAAATAGGTGACAACGATAGATGAATAACAAATCACAGAAAGGTGTAAAGAGTTCAACAAAAGAAAGTAACAATTAAAAAAAGATCCACCTGCGTTATGTCATTATAAGTACGCCCAGCTAATGTATTGAGCTGCATTAGATATTCAAAATTGCTGATCTGCACTCCAGTCCATCTTTTAGTTAAAACTCCATTTACGTAAGTGATGAATATACAAATCAAATAAGGGATCAACAACATGTGTCAAGCCCATTTCTTACCTCCCATCTAGCCCAGCGCTCCATAAGCTGAGTTCTTTTCAAAAGTTGTTCAGGTCTCTGCAACAAGAAGTTACTTCCTTAGGCTCTAGGACCACAATATCTACAAATACTATTATAGCAAATGCAAAATTTCAGTAAGCATAGAAAAAGAAAGTTCTAAAATATTTACATTTAGTCTCATCCTAAGACCAGATGCAAATGAAATTAAAAAAAGAAAAAGAATTAATCACAGAAAGAACAAAACCTGTGTTGCCTTATATAAATTGCTCAAATGAGGAGGTCGTGCTTGAACAATAGCTCGATATACATTTCTACGACTCTCACTGCTCTGAAAGGGAAAAGACAGCAGGGAAGGGTATATATTAGGTTATGAGAGTGCATCATTTAAGAACTATCATAAAAAAATTTAAGTATATGCCTCTTAATCCGGATAATAAGAAAGAAAATAGGACATCCGAGAAAAAAACATACCCCGAAGTCAAAGAAAAAGTTTGAGCGGTCAACCATAAATAGCTCCAGAGCACTTCTTCTAAGTAGATATCTGTCACAGTTAACATATATATGTATCACACTTGGATGCTGACATTTAAATATAATAGAAAAGATAGAAACAAAATGACTTCACCTCCGGCTATAAATTTGATGAAGAGATGACATCGACCAGCAGCGATCCTTTTCTACATTTCCTACCTCAGAACTGGAATCCAACCCAACATCATCCCTTGCCGTGCTGGTCTCCCCGTTATCAACTATAAAATTTATCCTCCTAGTGGTTACCTAAATTAAGAAGATAGTGTTTCACATTAGAACACATCATAACTAACCCAAGAAAAGAAATCATTTAAAATTACATCCCAAATCTTCAATCTCATGCTTTAAGGGTGTTGTCGCCCAAAAGGATTAGGAAGCAGGAAAAAGCTGAAGTGACCATTGGGAAAACAAAATTTGAGCAGCAAAAGCGCATGTCTCATAGTCCATGTGATTTTCCAAATAAGAGTCATGGCATGCATATAGTTCAGTAGTGCTATAACTTGATCAAGATCAAGGTGCAGAAACCAATATAAAAATTCTCCATTGTTTATGGCTTCTTATTTGTGCTCTGCACAATTTTTAAGTGATAATAGAGGGCTATTTTAACTTGCTCTTCTCCTTTTTTGTTTTCCGCTGTGTGTTGTTTAAAGAGGTTATAATATCCCCTCTATCGCTGACTCATTGTAACCCTTCTTGTTTTTAATTAATTTTTTCTTCCCCTTACATCCAAAATTAAAATGTAAAAATAATTTCTAATAGCAACCATCAAATCCTATTTCTTACAAAATGGTTATCACACTGGGTACCCACATTCAACGCCAAAACTACCCTCAAAGCATTTTCTAATTCCTCAGTGTATCTAAATTTTACATAAATAAACGGGATTTAACCCAACTTACAGCCATCCGCCATAATCTAAAAATTAATCATTTCTTGAAGAAGAACTATCATGAGAGAGAAAGAAAACGTATAAGGGTTAACGAGGGCAAGAAGTCCCCTTAATCAAAATAAATAAAGGGAAAAAAATACGGCAAACGGGGCATAGAACATTAAAATAACTTTCTTTGCATAATAGTAAAGGAAATCCGCTAAAATAGTCTGTGCACGTGGTGCCAGAGGGTGGTCAACAGCACAATTCTCCCTAATAACTCTAGTGACAAAAAATTAAGATTTTTCTTTCTCTATTTTATCATTTCAGCAGCTTTCTTAAATTTCCACCAATTAACGCCAGATCAAAATCTAGAGAGTGAAGAGATAGACAAAAAAAAGTGAAAGAGGTACATAGTTACCAAAATTTGTTTTTACACATAGCAAAATCATGATAAAAGTTCATCTACCAATGAGGCATTGGCATGCATAAGGATAACCAATTATCGTAAATTGAAGTCACTGCTGATTAAGGGCGCTAAAACTTACTTGGAAAGTTCCGTGAATGACCTTAAGTGGCCGAACCATTGATGTCGGTAACTCGAAAACAATTCTTTCATCCAGTTCACTAGGAACAAATTCAGATGCAATAACTGAAGAACTCTGGACTAGTTCTTCATCATTTGTAAGTGTAGTTTGGTCTGCTTCTTCGGAAAGTGTAGTCTGATCCTCTCCTTTCTGTTCAATACCATCCAAATTATCAATTTCCCCTTGTTCTTCATCTTCATTGACTGCCTCCATTGAGATTGCTTCGGCTGATAGAATTGGAGTCCTCTGATCCCTTTTCTCCTCTGAAGAATCCTCGTAATTGGCAGCAAAACCTAAATCAGACCCTTGGTAATTCCTCCTCAAACATCTTCTCATCCTGGAAGAACTTTCCATAAAATCTAGCTTCCAGAAAACCTAATAAAATAAATAAATAAAAGCCATTAATTTCATAAGTAGCTCTATAAATGGCAATTTGTTTTTCTTTTTTTGTTTTTTTTAATAAAAACTTTCATAGGAGAGAGTGTACAAGCTGGGCAGATAAGAAACCTCCAAGAAAAAGCCTAAGAAAAGAGAATGATGAAAAGAAAAAAATATATATATAAAAATAATCTAGATATGGTTTTCCAATTCTTCTGCAAAACCAATGAACATCCTGGGAATGGACAGATGTTTAACCCACAAGAATGCCAGGAACACAAGTTTGACCCAAAGAAGATAGGTTCTTCTGTTCAAAAGCTCTAGCGTTATCTTCCAGCCATAAACACCACACACAAGCAAACAAGGCACATCTCCGTAGAGTCTATTCCTCAGCATATAAAGGTGAAAATTTATATTATAACTTACACGGTGTGGGTTGCATAAATGGTCTGCAATAGGCCCAAAAAGACTTCTCATCTCTATTAACTGTTGAATAAGTTTGCGCCATGCACGAATTCCAGTGGTGATCTCATGCCGAGATATTACATCTACTTGAGCACGCCTGTCACTCTGTAAACAGAAAAGCAACTCTCATACAGTAGGATTCCTCCATAAAATCCTAAAACACCAATAACAATTAGCAAACAGACCTCAGACCGTTGTATATTCCTTGCTAGAGCAAAACTAGCAACAAGAACAGCAATAAATTTATAGGACAGAGCATTAAAGTCTTTTCCATAAACTGACTTTGTATCAACTGGCTGCAAACATTCCATCCACGCAACTGCCATTGCTTCAGAAATACTCCACCTCCTAACCCGTCCCGTATCACTAGCACTCCTTCGCTGTGCAGATGTAGCCATAGCAACAGCGCCAAGACCTCTTCCAGAACCAATTTTAGAAAATCGCTGAAGATCACGAGCAGCCGCCAAAGCAGCAGCTCTTGCAGCAGCTTTGTCCTTGGGACGAGGTGGTTTATTAGTGACTTCCAAAGGTTTTTGAAAGCTTGAAAATGTATGAAGCCGAGCATGTTTGCGCTCCAGCAATGAGGTATCACGCCTAAGATGCGAAATTTTTGGAGGAGCTGGGCTTTCACCACCAGATGCACCAGCTGCGATCATTGCCAATGCCATAGCAGCAGGAGGAGATGCAAAAGCAGCAGCCCAAGCTGGAGATATCATAGGAAGAGCAGCCTAAAAAAAACACCATATGCATGCCTAAATTAATGCAGCACGGTCAAATAAATGAGTAGAAACAAGCGAACATACAAATGAAATCGCGTTTGCTATTTAATAATCAGCACACCGTATTAAACTCCTATGGTACTGTAAGTTGGTAGCAGAAACCTTAGAAACAGTATAAATACAGAAAAATCTGAATTTATCGCAGATAAATGTCATCAACAATTGTTCTCAAATTTACCCCATAACACTCCTTGTTTGTTCATGTGCACAGTCCATGTGTAAATGTGAACATATATGCATGCACATATAGCTGCTCCAGACTGCATACATGAGATGTACATAATCGTACCTCAATTGGCAGGACATCAGCAGCTAATGCACGTTCATCCAAAGTAAGAGGATTCGAACAATCAGGACTGATCAGTTCATGTATTTTGAACAAATGGGATCTCCACCTCCTCAAAACGGCAACAAACGGTGGTAAAATAGCCTCAAGGTAATGTTTTCGAAGAGGTTTTTGGTCTTTGTCAACGGCGTGATATACCTGATCACAAGTTGTACTCAAATAGCTAAAATGGCCGAGGGAAATACGAAGACAAATGATAATAAAAAAGTCAGAATAAAGTTGCTAAGAGTTGAAAATACTAACCTCAGAATAAAGAACACTAGAAGCTACCAAGACTCTTTGTCTCTTAGAATCAGAAATTGGCATGTTGAGAACGGGTGAGAGCACACTGTCATACACCAAAAGTACGTAAATAAAATAAGAACGTCATAGAGCACAGTAATTATAGAAACTGAAATAACATTGACAAAAGAACATCATTCATAGATGTTTGTTTTCTGTAACCTCGAACGTATTAAGAGGGATTTATGTGGAAGAGACTTATGCTGCTGAATTATGAAAATTGAAAACAACGAAATAGTGGAGAAATCAAATTTTTTTAAGATACATATAATAATAACTATATATAACATAGTTGCATATCTATTTTATTTTATTTTATTTTTTTTTTGGGGAAACCACAGTTGCATTTATAATGAAGTATTTGAAGACCTTGAATGAATCGTGATTAAGATGAAATAAGGGCAACTGCCGTGTGAATGGATACATATAACAAGCGAGTTATCCATTCAGTGTTTAGGACCAACTGAATAAGTTTTATGAAAACTATTGATGGATAGTGGAATTAAAATATAAGCATATTAGGTTAGAAAGACTAAGCAGGCTTAGGAGGCATGCAAGTTCAGTAAAACTTAAGGAACTGGTCAAAGCAACTATGGAATTGCTTTTTTGGTATTTTCAAGGAGTAATGGGCTTGCCGTAGTAGATGGGATCACTTTATGTCCACTCATTTTAGAGATTCTGGAAAAGGAAAGGAAAGAAAAAGAAGGCTCTTTGGAAAGGTGCCCTATTTGCTGGGTGTGGTGGCAATGGCTGAAGCTGAGTGTCATTTTCTTGAAGCAGAATTTTTCACCTTTGCATCTTTTATGGGATGGTGTAAGTTTTTCGTATTTTCTCTTTGGAAGTCTGCAGCTGATTCATTTAGAGGGTTTCCTTAATGAATTTGTAGAGACATTGGAGCTCCTATAAGTTGATATGTTTTTATGTAGGCTCAGTAGTTTTTCTGTTTTTGGAAGACTCCGTCCCTGCCTCCTTTGCAATCTTCTACATGTTCTGGATAAAGTTTTCGTTTTACCTAAAAAAGTACAACTTGAATATTGGCTGACCACAGATAGGGAAAGGGTGGGAAGAAGAAATACATACACATTTCATTGTGACAAAATTTTTTCCAAGGACATGTAATTTATGGATTGAGAAAGTATAGGAAAGTATGATAGATTAAAAAAAAAAAGGTATGTTTACCTCCACAGAAGTGCTGAGCGAGGTTCCCGTCCGTCAAGAATTCCATCCTTTATCAGCATATGTTCCTCCCCATCATCATCTTCCCTCATTGACAGAAGAACCATTCGAAGCATGCATAAGAATGGTTGGTCACTGTCTAATAACTGGTACAACAACGTCATTCCTCCCATCCCAGTACCTGATCCTCTCCCAATACCAAGACCACCACCAAGCCCAGACTCATCTAGCAACAATGCTTGTAACATTGCCATGGACTTCCTTATTAAAGGAAGCTCAAGCCAGTTGCCATCAGCATCTTTCTCCAAAGCAGTCTTCCAAGAATCCCATCCACTCCCACCACCACTAAATGGAGCTGTATTTGAAGGAAGGCCAACACCATACCACAAACGGCTCCTATATTTCCAGCCATCAGCTAAATCCTTAGCACATGTCCCGTATGAGACAAAAGCACAAGACACAGATTCATAAGGCTCAGCTGCTGCTGCTGCAGTAAGCTTTTCCATCACTGAGGCAGAGATCTGACCATTTGCATCAGCCATTGAAGAGAGGACCTGATAAATCCTCACAGCGTGAGACTAGAAGAAAATATAAGAGGACTATATAATATAAGTTAACAAGGATGCATGTGAAGAGAATAATAACCAAATTAACCGGAAAAAGAGAGGGGGGAAAAAAAACTAATAGGGTATACATGATATTTTAATATCCAAAGGATAACACCAGAAAAGGGACAAGTTCAGAACCATCAAGGAAAAGCTATAAAACTACTCTTCTTTTTCTTTCTTTCTTTTTTTTTGTTTTTTTTTTGTAGACAAGGTTTAAATAAATTTATTTCTTCAAAAGGAGTCCTTATAAAGTAGAAATAGCATGCAACCATTGTATGGATCGGGACGAATTGCAAAAATAGTACTGAAGATGCACAAACATAAAAATTACACATCAATAACTATTTATGATATGTGCAGTGTGCATATCTGATTCGAGATTCCTCTGTGCATACATCTAAAGGAAGTCCCCCAGATTCACTAGATGACGATGTGCGATCATCCGCATCTTCTGTTGATTCTCCCATAGTAGATAAGGAAACTGTGCGGTTAGGAACTGGGTACACAAGAGAAAGGGGAGATGGAGAAGCATCTGTGGGACGTGAAGAAGAGGATTGCTTGCTCTGTAACCGTAAATGATCCTCAACAAGCATTAGTATCACAATAGCATTCTCTACCAATGCCACAGAAAGCTGAGCAGCATTCTCAGCCTCTGCCCTAGCTTCATCAGGTGACAACCCCTCGGCCGCAACCTCAGCAGATGCCCCAGCAATAACTTGAGTCTGTAGTAAACAAAAACTTAATGTAATCATCACCGCAGATTTTTTTTTTCCATTGTTTTTTAACAATAGAAAAGAAAAAGAAAACCATTATCCCTCATCGTTAAATCTAGGTATAATGCTTTCAAAGTGCTCAGGAATAATATGTGGAGGAATCTTGTTTATTAGGAGTGCTGGCAGATGAAGAAGATATGAATAAGATGTACCTGTTGCTGGAATTCTCTGGCAGCAAAATCCAACAAACCACCTAACAGCCTCCTCTTAAAGATAGGTAATGATTCCTCACGTCTTTAAACCAGGAATCAACCAAAGAAAATGATAATACAATCAAATAAAAAGAAAAAGGCAACCCATCCTAGCAAATATTTTGTAATACAAGGAAATACTACAGTGGTATAGAAAGAATTTGCACATGTTACAACATTTTTTGTGGCATCCTCTGTACAGCTAGACTAGATCATAACTAAGTCATCAAAGAGTTCAACAGTCAAAGAAAGTAAAACAAAATAAAGTATTAAATTCCAGCTCAGTCATGGAGTATGGTACTATTCTTTCAGAAAACTGGAAATGTCATTTCTACAAGTTGCTCTCTATCAAAATCATTCCTCTCAATCACCATGGAAGAGAGACCCCTAATGCTTCTTTTACTTCTTCATCCAACGTCGACACTTTTATCCAACTTTAGAATTTAGATTATTCAACCATCAGTGAAACTAAATTTCTTATTTTCATAGCCTCAGTGTACCCTCTAACTGAAGCATACAAGGCCGTGATCCTTGTTTGTGTATCTAATCCTATATCACGCATTTCTGGAAAACATAATCTAATGGCATGCACAGCAATGAAAGGTGGTAACTGCAGCTTTCAAAAATCATCCTGCCCACACAAATTTATTGAAATAGAATCTCTTACAAAACTTCTCAAGAAGTCTTCAATACGCTTTCACTCTGGAAAATATAAATGTCAAGTTCGGAAACAACACCAAACAGCATCAAAGTAACCAATGTAACAAAAACACCATAATAAGCAGAAGTAGCCAAGGAAAAGTTGCAGAAATTCATATATACCTAATTCGTTGTTCTCCAGTGCTAGATCCACCCACAATACAGAGCCATTCTGCACAATGAATTGTGGTTTCTATATCCTGCACAAAGGGAGCAACACTAAGCAGTATTAAAGAACCAGAGAAAAAAAAAAAGAAGATATTCTAGGAAATAAGGTTATTTGAATAAAACTTGTTACAGACGCAGTTTAAGCACATCCTCAACAGAACAGTCTAAAATTTGTTGTCTCACACATATATGATTATGTTAGAGAATATTATGTTCTCCTAAGCATATTTTCTTATATATTTCTTAGTTATTCAACTTCCAAAAAATCAGCCAGATCATTTAGCAAGGTCCATATAAAAACAGCTTTCTGGAAGCCAAGTTATCATTACTTTTAAGGGATACTATGTCATTCACGGCAGTACAATGTGAAGAAACTTAGCCCGTCCAGTCTTGTCAAAATATCAAAAGCTGATTAATAAGCATTTGTTTGAGCACACTTGCCAATGGGTTTGAAAATCCTTTTCAGTCATACTTACCAGAAAGGATACTAGATGTTTATAAAATCATGGTTATCGAGACAAACTGAGTGAAGAACCATGAAACAACAGCATTGGAACAAGCATGTCCATGTGGACCCAGCAGGCCATTTCTGAATCATGCATATAATCATAACGCCAGATGCCCCACTTCCAAATTGAAATCTTATTTGAATAAATTACCACAGTCATAATTTAGATGTTCCACACTATAGCAGGAGTCAAATGTGCTGCTTCATGCAGAAATTCCTTCCAAAATCTACACATTTACTACTCATTCTAGCTAGGTGCAATATTTACAGTTCAATAATCACATGGACCCACATGAAAGAAACACAAAAAACAAATAAATATTGCATTGAAGCCAGGTGTAAGAAATGATAGGAAACAGGCAAACAAGCTACTGCATTTAGAAGCTGTCATGGGTCAAAGAGCAGCGCCATCAAATAGCATTATGGACAAAAATTAACAGAAACATTAAGTAGATCCACATGAAAGAAGGATAAAATACAAATAAATATCAACCTTCCATCCATCCTTTTGGCGCATTGAATGCTCTAACATGATACTAAGGAAGTTATGTATAAGATCCTCTATGTCTCCTACGCTTGTTGAAGTAGAAATTTTGCTCTGATCCATCTGTCAAACAAGTATGGAACGCATTTAACAATAGAAATTGGCATGTATCAACATACATATAAACTCTTTTCCAATTCTCCTGTAAGTAGGTCAAACTCCTTTTCCTCCCAGTCTAAGGGTTTTCCCTTGAGCAAACAAAGCATATCCATAGCAAATTCAGCAAGAGGCAAGATAGAAATGATTTAGAGGTAAAAAATAGATAGCATGTCATACTGCAAGTGGCTAAGTTTAAGTATCCGGGATCAATATTATTAAGCGATGAGGAGATTGATGGAGATATCATATCACACACCAGATACAAGCTAGATGGTTAAAATGGAGAAATGTGTAAGTGTTATTTGTGGCCACAAAGTACCTACCAAGCTTAAAAAGAAGTTTTGTCGAACTGCTATTTGACCAACTATGTTCTATAGTAATAATGTTAGGCTTTGAAGGGACAAGAGAGGCAGTAGAAATGAGAATGTTAAGAGAATGATTGCATATAAAGAAATACTGACATGGCACCTATTGAAGAGAAAATGATAGAAAATTAGTTAAGGTGGTTTTGACATATGCAAAGAAGGCTGGTAAAGGCACCAATGAGGAGAGCCAATCACATGGTCTTTAGCCCAAATCCCAATGAAAAAAATGTAGAGGGAGGCCAAAAAAGACACTAGAGGAAATTATAAAAATAGAACTTATGATGAATAATATTCCTAAAAATCAGTTTTTTGCCAACCTTACTTGACTCTCCCTGGCACATACTTAAATGTCTGGTTTGCATGCCAATTATTTGCGTAGCATAAAGGAAAAACAAAGAACTTTGAGAGTTAAGTTACATATTTATCACCTCATAGTTCAAGATCAGGACCTCCAAAATCCATTCAGGCCATTCCTCCATGCTTGTCAGACTGCTCCTATTTTCTTCTTGACTAGAAGCCAAAAATAGAATATCCTGAAATCATATACAAACAGGCAGCTCAGAACTGATCAGTTTGCGACAATATTTCTAGTATGAGAACTAGTTATAATATCCATAAACAAACTTTCCGTATGGCTGTGGCCCTGGGGCACATATAAGGGCTACATTCCTTAAGTCAAATCTTACACAACGTGAAAAAGTTGTCAGTTATGGTTAAAGCTTTAAAAAAAATTATGAAAATTTATTTTATTAAAAAAAAAAAAAAAACTCATAAGTTCAGAGAAGAATGAACAATATAAGAATGAATATATGAAAAATTAAAAAATACATAAGTGGATTTGGAAAAGAAAGACTATGCATCCAAGTTCTAACCATGTCCCAAAAGAAGAGAAAACGACTCCAACTGAACCCCATGTATCCATTCATCTATATAATAGTTCTAATTACGACAAATCTTCTTCACAATAAAAGTGTCCACGTCATCCTTTTATTTTTCCTTTTTATCTCATTTTCATCTCTCTCTAATTCAAAATTTTGCTTTACAAATTCAGTTATTTTAATTCCTTTTCTCTTCATCTTTACAATACTCTTCTCTTTTTTCTCCATTTTTATTACACCACTCTCCATTTTTATGAATTGTGAAGCTAGGATGTGATTATTTTTACTAAACTTGGCTAGATTATGGGAGTGCAGATGAGGTTCTCCAGCAGAAAATCAGAGATTACAAAATCCTTCCATGACTATCGTAGTCTTTGGGCATTAAATGAATGACAAAGTTCAGCTATGGAAAAACATAATTCCATGAATAAGAAAAAAAAAAAAAAAAAAAAATCAAATCAAATCAAGACAAGACAAGACCAAAAAAAAAAAAGAAAAAGAAAAAAACTTAAACATTGTTGCAAACAGCTCATAAAACATTATCGGAAATTCACAAGCATATGATGAATACCGTAGAAAATAAGAAATTTAAAGAATATTTACCTGTAGTGCTCTGCTCTGTATATGTCTAGGTGCATATGGAAGTGAATGCAAAAGCACCGATAAAAGTTGTGAATTCTCAAAGTGATAACCAGAGTCAAAGAAGTTGAGCCCATCCTCTGTTGAAGAGGCATTGAACTGAAAAAGAAAATAACAATTGATGATGGGAATGAATTTATATTCAAGCCTCAACTTAAGAGTGCATTGGTAAGTTAAATAAAAATCATGCATCACTGAAGCGTCATCCAAGAATAGATTGAAATAATAACTCAACCAAATAAAGGTAAACAGTTACAAGGTAGAAAAAGAAGAATGAAAATTCATGTATGTGATCCCAATTAAGCTACAAGATAACAAATAAGATCTCACATTTCATGGTCAAGGTGCAGAACAGGCAAAATCCATAATCTCAAATCACATATCACCTAGACATGAAAGATATCAAATGACTGCACAAGATGAAACAGAAACAATAAATTTGCTGATTTCATTTTTTAAGTGCGTTGATTGATTTCAACATAAGTATGACTTCTAAATGATATAATGAGGAGGAGGGACAAAATATAAATTTTTCTAATCTTATTCACACATGCAACCATAGAGGAAGGATTTTATCATACCGAGGCAGCCAATAAAGCTGTATAAACATTGTTAGTCATTAGCCTGTTGGGAGCCGCTTGGAAAACCTTCTGAAAGGCATAAAATAGAAGAGTAACCTTGTCATCAAACATGGTACCACCTCCATCATGCAGTGCAATACCCAAAATGTGGCTTGTAGTATCAGGCCCAGCTCGGGAACCGAACTTCAGATGTTCAGAGACTACTAAAGCATTTACTAGACCTATGATCCCAGATACAATGCTATCACTTTTATCAAAATTGTAAACATTTTTTCTCGCATTATCAGCACTAATGGAAAGACTTATGCCACCCAAATCCTTGACAGGAACTTCGGAAACAGATGACATCCTTTCAACATTTTGTTCAGGAAAACTAGCAATGGGGCTACTGCCACTATCAATAGGTTCAGAATCTTGGGCATTGTCTTTTGAAACGGTTTCAATTTTCTCATCTGATCTTTCAATATCTTTACTTCTTTCTTTGATTTCATTACTACTGTCAGGCTGAGTTTTTCGAAGATTATGAAATTTTAAAATTGATTCTGGGACACTGGTGTCGGACATTGATTCTGAGTCTCCAGCTTTTGCTTCCCTCTGGAGCAGAACAAGTAGAGTTTCTATTCCACCACATGTTAGGAATGCTTCTGCGAATGTGTCAGCTCTAGATTTATTTGGTTGTACAACCAACCTGTAGAAGAGATGCAACACCCTCGCAACCTGGAAAATGAAATAAATAATGAATACAATTTTCTTAAGATGATTATAAAGAAAGAGTTTTATAAATAAAAGCAGCAAATTATTTAGAATTAAAAAGAAACACAAAACAATTATTAGCAATAGCCAAAAGCAGAGAGCATAGATTACTTAGTGTTCAATCTATTGCAGTCAAATACATCGTACAGCAGAATATTCCTAACAGGAAACGCCCTATGCTAACCAGACCTAGACACCCACAGAGAAGTTAATAAAACTAGATAGTCAATCCAATAGAAGATAGGACGGTAAATGTCTTTAAGAAAAAATTCTGGAATCATTTATGCTCCAACCATAAGCACCACGACCCCATTAAGAGAACACACTTCTGAAGCACTTTGCACTTCTTTCTATTACCAAAACCTCTAAATTGGATCACCATAAATGATCCAAAGAGAATGGAGAAATCCACTGCTTTCTGAAAACTCCAAACAGCCGGTGCAAAACTGCGAAGCAACCTCACAATGCAACAAAACTAGAGCATTGCCAAAATTAGGCTTTATGTGTAGGCTAATATCAGTGAAATGTCACATCTGCCAACACAACTCCTGGTGCTTCACATTGACATAAAGAACACCAATAATTATAAGAAAAGAAGCTCAAGCTTAAAAGAACTAAATAATGGATTTTAATCCCAAAAAAGATCTTCATAGCCAAAAAAATAAATTTACTAAGAGAAAGGTCAAGATAGAAAATGAGAGGATGAACAACCCTGAAAAACTTAAAGAAAACAGAAAATAAAAGTTCCATGGGTCCAGAAGCAAGACTAGGCTAGCAACCCCACTTCCCCTTGTTCTCCACTCTGAATATTCACCACTGGAATTTCCCTTAAAAACTCCACAAGCTGAACACAAAACAGAAGCAATATATAATATTCTGTCCCTTTTTTCTGGCTAAAAGTAATATTCTGCCTTATTGTGGCAAACAACTATTAATGCTCTAGTAATGAGAATACTAATTTGACCACATAGAATAAGAATGTTATCATGCAACTATATGGCAGAGACTATAAAAGAACCATCGAAACATGATGAATAGATATTCTATGCAAGAAAAATGCATTTTCCGATTTTATTGTATCTGTGTGCTGCTTTTAAGACAATTGCATCCAACAATTTGTCTGATTATCCTACAAAAAGGGATGGGAAAAAGAAACAAAACAAAACAAAACCTGATTGGGTTGTGGACAGTCAACCAGGAAACCAAGTAAGCATCGGACATCGTCTGAGGCGAATGAAGGAGGTGCTGCCACCATTAAGAGTTCAATTACAACTAAGAGCTCATCAGCCAAAGCATTGACTTCACCCACTGGACGAGGTGCCCCAGTTAGAGAACAAGAGTTCACAGAGTCCTTTTCAGGAACAGTCCAATAGCATCTTCGGCAGCCATCAAGAAGCTTTTGAATGGCATTGGCATCTCGCATTACCTTTGATTCAGTGAAAACCATGTCTGCCAGCGATGATAGAAGCTTCTTTTGTAGTCCATAACCACATAAACTCCAAATTTTTAAATCTAGCAGCAGAGTACTGAAGAGTTGCGCTTTAAGTTTGTCGTTTATTTTTTGAGCTTGACAGAGGGAGACCACAGCAGCAATAAGTTCCTCATCTCCTACACCATCACGCTTTCCAAAACCAAGCAGTGAAAGGGTTTGAAGAAGATAATTTAAAATTCTTGAAAGAACCTCCGGCCCTCTGCCACGAAACAACTCCTCATTGTTCCTTGGATGCTGAATGGCTGTGGATATAATTCGAAATATTGGAGCAGCAAGAGACGTGGTGGCTAAAGACAAGTAAAAATCCCCTTGCTGTGGTTCCAAAGTATCCTCATCCACATTACTTATTGCCAAGGGAAGCAAAGACAAGGGACCACCATATGCCAATGCCCACAAAGCCTCCACAGGTTGCATTCGTGTAGCAACATGAACTTGCCCAAGAACCTCAGCTGGCCGTCGAAGAATTCCTGAATCATAATATAAAGCAACCATAAGAAGACTTGACAATAATGCCATTCGCACCATGATGCAAAAGAGAAATTTTATGCTGTTCTGACTGTAAATATATTAGGTTAATCAAACATTGAACCATCTTTTGCAAAAGTATTTTCTGATATGAATGTTACCATGAACAGCGGTGTCATATTCAAACGCTCGGAAGCGAATGAGAGAACAAGCATTGATCGTTATAGTAAGTTGAAGGCCTATGAATGTTGAGAATAATGAAAGGACAAGTGAAACAAGGACACTTTCACGGGAAAACTTACCTGTTTTTCTTATTCTACCGAGAAAGAAAGTGCTCAATATATATTAAGATAAGATATAAAGCACACGTCTATTTACAAGATAGCTTTAACAAGAATGGGCTGGCTATAATAATAAAGTTTATTCCTAAGGAACACAATACTCTGGCCCAAGGTTTATTTAATTCATATTGATTGCAATACTTTCAGTATTAACATGGATATTGCAAAACATTCATTGCAATAAGATCATTGATGAGGAACCAAGGACTTTTATGTCTAAACATAAAATTGCGTTAATATTAAAAAGTTACTTACTATCAAAGATAGCGAAACACAGAAATCACCTAACCTGAAGCACCAGAAGGAGAAGCATCTGGACAGAAACGCCCACTAAGCAAACAAGGATGATAAAGGAGGTGAATGCAGCCTCCAATTTCTGCATCCAAAGCAGAACTTTCGTCTGCCTTGCTCTGCGCATAGGCATTCATTGCTAGCGATGGTAGCCCAGCAGCGTGACCAAAAGAAGGCACTATATCCCCTCCTCTAGAAGCCAAGCGTGCCATCTTTTCGGGGCCAATTGGTTCCTTGAAGATGTAGACAGGACCCATCTCAGCAAATAAAGGGCATTGGCGACCGCTACGTTGTAAACCAGCCATAGTAAGAGGAAGATTAGTTCCTATGCAGCAACATGCAAGGGGTTTCGAAATCCGAGGGAACTCAAAAGGACGACTTTCATGTAAAGACCCGTCTACATACAATCTAACTTCACTTTCTGCTTTCCCAAGAATTCCATACTTGCTTAAATGCTCAATACCAATAAAATACCAGCGCTGCGGTTTGAACGCATGGGTAAAATGCAAAGACTTCTTTCCATTTCCACTACCACTTTCAATAACCAAAAATTGAGCGTGAAAATAAGCCTCTATACCATTATTATCAGCAGATAAGAAACTAAATAGCCTAGGCATGTGTGCTGTTCCTTCACCAGCAAGTTCACTAGCTGCAGCAGCAGCTGACGTAGCTGATGAATTACCTGACTTAGCTGCTGCAGCGGCAGCAATTGCAGCAGCAACTGTTGCTGTATTTAATGTGTCTGCAAATGATTCAATGTAGATCCATGTCGCAAATGCATACCCAAGGATGAACGGCCAACGGCTATCACCTGGACCAAGCAAACCAGAACTTTCACCATCAAACTCGAAAGTGCAAGTTGGTCCCCTTGATTCCCTTCCAATCATTGCTTTCTCCAATGCAAGCATTAAGCGCGGAGCCCATATTGTGGTAAGTACTTTTGTAATCACTTCAAACCATCTATAAAGATCACTTACACTAAGAGAATGCCCTGCCAGGTGTTGTATGCAGTAGCACAAGTGAGTTCCATCCCACCTGAATCGCCCATTTGAACCAATATCCTCTTTGAAAATTTTTTCTGCTGATCTCAACAGAACTCCTAGAAGACCAGCCATTGAGCACATTGCTCTGTTTCTAGTGCAAGCCCGCAATATGGCTAGTAATCCCCTAACCATTCGTGTCCTAGGTGACATGACAAACTCAGTATCACCTACCCAAGGAAGCCAAGGAATAAGTTCACCTGCTACAATGGCAGCCCTGGAGTTCAGCATCACACTTGGAGGATTCTTGTCCTCATCCTCTTCAAAACTTTCAACACCACCCATTGTTGCAAGAAGTGAATCTACTATTAAGAAGGCTACACTCTCCTTTTCCTGAGCAATTCCAAAACTTTCTTGACCACTTACAATATTCTTTAGTGTCTCCATACCTTCAGGCTTCCCCATAATAGCAGAATCTACCAAATGCAGCAATTCTGGAGACCCACTTGGCATTGCATCTTTTTGCTTAGGCTTTGGAGGGGAACGAACAGGAGAATACGCAGTAGAGTCAAGACCGGTTGGTGGAGAAGCAAATGCAGAAGAATCATATTCCATCAAGTATGTCCCAGATGAATATTCTGCATTTCCACCATAAAAGTAACCTGATTCTGAAGATCGGTTTGAATCCACCCATTCATTATTCTCCTCTCGATCCTTCAGAGGAACCTGCTCAAAGTGCTTCTCATCCATTACTGTAGTCACAGAACCAGTTCCTCGTTCTTTTATCTGCATGTTGCCATCTCCACGTTCAACCCCAATATCACTACTAGCATTTACATTTTCCTTGTGAAAACTACCAACAATTTCCTTTACACCACTATCTAATTCGTGAGCATCTGATCCATTACCAGAAATTTTAATCGCTTTTGGATCTTCCTCTGCTTCCATTACACTATTTCTATAGAGGCTAACAAATTTTCATTCAAGCTACAAAGCCCCAATCCACCTGAAAGACATAAAGATGAAGAAAGCAGAACATTTCAGAATTAATATCATGGCTACCTGTACAATGCAGGGGGGAAAACAAGGACAAACAAGGATCTTTCTAGTACATTATACTTGGATAAATTCATACATTCATACAAATGACTGATCGAAGCTTTGCGAGTCAAAAAAAAAACAATGAACAGATCATAACGAGATCCTCATTTCTTCAGAAACATGAAAACAAACAAGAAATGCATGGTTGGAATTGGTACCTTCAAAAAAACTCAGGTTGACGGACCGTTGGGATTCAATCGTCCGCGAATTGTGGAAGACGATTTGAAGAAAATTGTAGAGAATGCGCAGAAAGAGAGAGAGAAGAGAGAAAGTGGGAGAAGAGAAAGAAAGGAATGAATGGGAGGAGAGAGGAGAGGGAAGGCTAATTGGGCGCGAGGGAGAAGGTCGATTTGGCAAAGTGATAGGCCAGGCCACGCCAGTGGATTTGAGGTTTGCCCAGTCAAAAATAAAACCCAAAATTTGATTGATGATCATGCCAACGCTCTCAGCTTTGCTATTTCTTCCATTTATATACGTTGAAATTTCATCAACATGTGTCTTAGCTTTTGACGTAGAAAAGGTTGTTCATTTGCATGAGATTCAAAATTTGTCGTACATCATATATAATATTCAAATCCTAAAGTTGTATACACAAAAAAAGGGATTTTTAAAGCAAAAAATACATGCTTCCGGAAAATTATAAATTACGTATTAATCAAATCGTGATTAAAAAAAATAGTAATCAAATCTCAATAATCTTGCTCTAAATTATATCATAATTATCTTTTATCAAATAAATGAATTAGTAAAATTATTCTAACTTAATTAAAAATATCAAATTTAAAATATTCGTAATAAAAAGTAAAATTATATTAAAATTCAATAAAAAGTGTGATTTTATTTAAATACGAATTTTTTTATAATATATATATATATATATATATATATATATATATATATATACTCATCACTAAATCCAAAAATTCAAACTATTTTACATTGGAGTTTATAAACTAATTGATATTTTTCTTTTTTTGAATTTATGCGAAATACATATTGTATTTACCCCATTTATAACTAAAAATCGATAGGTTAAACTTAAATAATATGAGAATTTGCCAATATCAAAAAACCAAAACAAGCTACCCGACCCACTTCAAGCCAACCCGGTTTAGGGGATTTTTTTCTCACATAGAAATTTACCATATTACCCTGCTTAATACTTTAACCCCTTGACCCTTGTTCCCCGAATTCCACCCCCGACTCTATAGCGGCACCCGTAAACCTCCAATCGCAACGTACTCAAAAAACGACCACTCTCGTTTTCTCTCTATCTCACACCAGTCAACTCTCTTTTCTTCTCTCTCTGTGGAGCTGGTAAGTGGATTTTTTTTTTTTTTTTTTTTTGGGGTTTTGTGACTTGTGATTACGAGGTGGCACTCTCCAGAGCTCGCCATCCACCATATATTCACATTTCTAATACCTTCCATTTATAATTGGAAAAGTTGTTGTCCAATAAAATTTATTTCTTAACTATTTAAAATTGGAAAATATTTTATTAATTTTTTGAGAAATTTTTATTTTTTTAAGAGAAATACATTTTATTAATTTTTTTGTTTTATAATTATTTTATTTATCATTATTTTTAATTTTATTAATTTATTTTTTTAATATATATCATTGATATTTAATATTACGTTAAATATCAACTAATCTAGTTTAATTTAAATAAAATTATAAACGTAACAAAATTACACTTATAAATTAATTTTAACGTAGTTACAAATTTAAGCTCAAACTTTACAACTTTAATTAAATTAAATAAACTCTTTATATTAGTTAAATGACTTTGTAGTTAATTTTGTTAATTTATTATAATATATAAATTTTAAAATTTTATAATATATTAATTTAATTTTTAATATAACTACAAGTTCAACCCTCAAACGGGAGACATTTGACTAAATTAAAAAAAAAAATTGTACTAATTAAACTAAATTTGGTAGTTAATTATGTTAATCTATTATAATATATAAAATTTTAAAATTATAATAAATTGGTTTAATCTTTAAAATATAATTAAACGACTCAAAAAAAAAATTATTCCAAAAAACAAATACAAGTATCACAGGCTTTGCCTTTCACGTCTCTTCGTTTGGCCATAGACTGGTCTTTTTCACCTATTACGAATGAAAAACGCAAGGACAACATGTGATAAAATGAAAGGCATACACTAAATCCACGTAAGCTTTTTAAGTTAGAAAATGATGTTACGAAATATGTCTTTTCATAAGTGGGGTTCATTATGCAACACTTGCCGCTAGTGTGCTAACTGCTCGTTATCAAATTGACTGTTGCAACCTTTTTTCTTCGCACAATAAATGCAAACACGCAACACGTTGTTGACTATGAACATGGCATCTGTTGGTTTTTTCCCATGAAGCCAGTACATATGCGAGAGATCATCATTAACAAGAGGAAAACCAAAAACAGAAGCCATAACTACCATTAAGCCATGGATTACCTAGCAATTCTGCTGCTGGTTTCCTTCTCATGCGCCTTAATTCATATCTTTATCTCCAGCAGCAACAAGCGGCGCTGCCATCCTCCGGGGCCCCGCCCACTTCCGATCATCGGAAACATCTTGGTACTCGGCAGCAATCCTCACCGGTCACTGGCTAAACTCTCCAAAACATTCGGACCCATAATGACTCTGAAACTGGGCAGCAGAACCACCATAGTTATCTCCTCTCCCGACATGGCCGAGGAAGTACTAAAGAAAAAAGACCAAGCCTTTTCCAGCAGAACGGCCCCTGATGTAACCCGTGTACTTAACCACCGCCAGTTTTCGATGGTGTGGTTGCCTGCTTCGGCCAAATGGAGGTCCCTTAGAAGAGCTTGTGCGACAAAAATCTTCTCCCCTCAACAGCTTGACACCACGCAAATTCTAAGGGAAAAAAAGGTGCAAGAGTTGCTTGATTTCGCTGGCGAAATCTGCAAAAATGGTGAAGCTTTGGATATTGGTGAGGCTGTTTTTGCAACAACACTCAATTCCTTATCAAACACGTTGTGCTCTGTTGATTTGGTTAGTTTGAATTCTGATTTGTCTCAAGAATTTAAGGATGTTGTGTGGAGAATTATGGAAGAAACTGGAAAGCCTAATGTTGTTGACTTTTTCCCAATTCTTCGTCCGTTTGACCCTCAGAGAGCTTATGCAAAAAGTAAGATTTACTTTGGCAAGTTTCTTAAATATTTTGATGGGATTATTGAAGAAAGGATCCGTTCAAGAACTTCAGAAGTAGAATCTAAGGAGTACAATGATGTGTTGGATTCATTTCTTAATGTCTCAGAAGAAGACAGTTCTCACTTAAGCCACCTTGACCTGTTGCATTTATTTGTGGTAAGTGCCTTAGCTTTCTATATATACAGTTAGTTATAACTCCATGATTATATACCTGTATTTGCTGCAGTTGAAAGTTACTGCAATCACTATCTAAGCTGTTAGAAATAATCCAACCATCACAATTGGGCCACTCAACACCAGACATTTCTAAATTTAGTGAAGTTCAAAAGTTAAATCTGATTGTAATTTCTTATAACAATTATGGACTCGACTAAATCTGAAATGGTACAGTTATTTATGATGTTGATGTGGCACAATTGTGATAGTTGGATCATTTTTAATGGCTTAGATTTATTTGACTGGTGCTGATTACAGTCATTCTTCAACTGGAACAAATCCATGTCACATAATTTTACGTTTTTGACACATTTTTTCATTTGACTTGATTTCAAAAACCATTTTTACTTGGAGTATCTCTTTATGAATTTCTTCCTTTCATCGGTATATTTCAAACCGAAACATATTGTTAAACATCCAAAGTTTATTGGCTAAATTTTTATAATCTCATCAAACATGAAGAGATATCTATAAAATCTGTAAGATATATATAGTCTTCATTTATTGGGAAAACACTTCAGTCTGAACTAATTACAACATTGCACTAGGATTTATTTGCTGCCGGAACAGAAACAACATCAATCACAATAGAATGGGTAATGGCAGAGCTGATGTCTAACCCAGAAAAACTGGAAAAAGCCAAAAAAGAGCTTCAACAAGTCATTGGCAAAGATAGAAAACTTGAAGAATCAGATATCTCAAAGCTCCCTTACTTACAGGCAGTGGTAAAGGAGACTCTTCGGTTGCACCCACCAAGTCCACTTCTAATACCACACAAGTCCATAGAAGATATAGAGATACAAAGTTTCACAGTCCCTAAAAATGCACAGATTCTAGTCAATCTATGGGCAATGGGACGAGATTCAAGTATTTGGACCGATCCAGAGTTGTTTTTGCCTGAAAGGTTTTTAGAGAGCGAGATTAAGTTTAGAGGCAATGATTTTAGGTTTATTCCCTTTGGAGCTGGTAGAAGGATATGTCCTGGATTGCCATTAGCTAATAGGGCAGTGCATTTCATCTTGGCCTCTCTTCTGAACAGCTATGATTGGAAACTTGCATATGGATTAAAACCAAACATGGAGGAGAAATTTGGGTTAACTTTGAAAATGGCTCACCCTCTTCGAGTTATTCCAGTAAAGGCATACAAGTCTTGTGACTAGATTGCTTACAGTTGATCATTGATGTAATAATCTGGGTCTTAAATTATCAGTTGTTTCAATGGCTCATTAATTACCACCTTAGAGACCAGATAATCTAAATCCTAGAAATGTTATAATTTCTTTTAGATGTAGACTCCAAGTAATAATATTAATTACACACATGTGCCAATACACCAAATTAATTGGACCTTAATTCTTGAACTAGCTTGCAATTCATCAAATTAAAGCCTTCGTTATTTGTACGTAAGCAAGTGCAAATAGTTTATTTTCTATTTGGTTTAGTTCACAATTTCTATGTTTTGTTTGTACTAAGCTATTAGAGAAGCTTTATAAGTTAATCTAAATATATACACATAAATTTCTTATTAGAATATAAATTTATAAGCTAATCTATCTAAATATATAAATATAAATTTTTTAGAAAGCCTTAAATATTATAAGCTAATCAAGTTGATACTGAAATGGATCTGGCCAGGGTTATAATTATATTAGAAAAGCTAGCTAGTCGAATTGATATTATAGACTTATCTAAATAGATGATTTTTTTCATGATAATACATATGATATTAGAGAAGCTTTATTCAAATGGATTCTCTGAGTATGACATATAGCCTTTAAATAGAGCTTTTAATTAGAAAGCCCAGGAAAAACAAAGAATGACACTGTAACAGGTTCTGTTTGTTGCCGGACACATCACCTGTCACAGTAGTGTGGGCAATAGCAGAGCTGCATCGCAAATTAACCCAAAAAAATTGGTAAAAATAAGAAAAGAGCTTCAAGAAAGTCGTTGGCAAAGAAGTTCTGGATTGATATATTCAAGCAAAGGTTAATTCTCAAAATATTGAATTTCTTAGGAACGCTTCAGTCTCACCAGATAAAATTGCACTATATATGGTGGGAAAACAGGCACAACAGCAACTAAGAACAGAGAAAAATAATACAGGAAAAAATTCAAGGATAAAGGCGAAAGAAAGAGTAAATTGCAGATAATCCTTTTTTTCTCTCTTTCATTTGCTAATCATTGGTACCCGTAATAGTACAATTCGTTACACTCAGAGCACTAATTCAAGAATACCACACATGTCACTACTTCTAGAAGCTTTATTTTCCACATACTCCATGGCAGCTCATTACACTCCATGACAACTCATTGCACTACATAGTCTCTCAACCATTTGGGTTTGGTGGTATTGCGCTTAGCTCTAATTTGGGAAACCTTGTGGATTGTTTCCTTATTTGGGCTTAGGTCATCTGCTTCTGGCCCATCCTCATACATATCAATATATGATTAATTTGTTTCTGGCACAAGCATCTTCAAGAACAGTAGAATATTAGAATTCAAATAATGCATATTATTTCACTAGTAAGGTAGATATAGCTAGGTTGTTCGTATGTTCTGTTATTAATCAAGATGATCTTATCTAGGATGATAAAAGAAATTTTGTTAAGGTTATCCCTAGGGTTAGGGTTTGTTATGTTATTTAAGGGTGTTGTGTAATTTTTGAGTTTTTTCTTCACTTAGATCTTTACCCTCCTTAATTGTGCCTGTGATATATACTCAATATTGTTGTGGTGTGATATGCATCTCAATCGCTGAAAGCTGGTCCAATAGTACATTAGGTTGCATGTGAAAAAACCACATTTACCTCCATTTTCTGATGCTACATGCAGTTGTCATTATTTCAAGACAAGAAGACATTTTGTACCACACCTGAAGTGACCTATTCTTTATTTATGATTTGTCTAAACTAGACTTACAATAAATCAAATATTAAATTTAACTTAACCTATTTATGAATAAGAAAAATGAAAGCTTGGCTTAGCTTGAAGTAGGCTTAGCTAGCCTATCTTTAATTACAAAAGATTATACTTACTTGCATTTCTCTTATTTTTAAATTATTTTTATTTCTATTTACAGTTTAACCGTATAATAAGAAACAAATTACTGGATATACATATACATGAGTGTTTACCTAAACTGAGTTGAAACAGTTTGTCTTTATACAGTGAATAACATTTGTTCACTGCATAGGTCATTCCATAAAGCTGATGGGATGCTCGCATTTGATGCAATTTATTCGTTTCTTTCTCCTTTCTGGTCTTTCTTCCGCCCTGACAAGAAATGATTAGCCATGGACTACCTTGCAATTCTGCTGTTGGTTTTCTTTTCATGGGCATTAATTCATAACCTGATTTCCATCAACAAGCGGCGCCACCCACCACCACCGGCGCCACGCCCGTTTCCCATCATCAAAAGCATCTTGGTTCTCGGCAGCCATCCTCACCAGTTACTGACCAACTCTCCAAAACATTTGGACCCATAATGAGTTTGAAACTTGGCCGCAGAACCACCATAGTTATATGCATCTCAATCGATGAAAGCTGGTTCAATAGTATTAGGTTGCATGTGGAAAAACCACATTTTGGTTCCTCCTTTTTTGATGCTATACATGCAGTTGTCATTTTATCAGACAAGATATTTTAGGTATTGATTGTTCGATTGTATCACCTAGTGTAAACGTGCACTTCTTTATTTATAGTTGGTCTAAACCAGCAGACTTACAGTAGGTAAAAAATCATATTTAACCTCATTTGTTTATGAATACGAAAAAATGAAAGCTCAAATTAATTAGCTTGAAGTAGGCCTGGCCTTTACAAAAAAATATTATACTTACTTTTAGATTTTTTCTTTCATTTTGTATTTTTCTTATTTTTAAATCACTCTAGTATCAATTTATAAGTTTAGAGTAAATACTTATTTTGGTCACTGACACTTAAAATTCTTATTAATTTAGTCCCTTACATTTTTAAGTTTATCAATTTGGTCCCCACACTTCAAGTTCATCAATTTAGTTTCTCACACTTAAAACCTTAAACAATTTAATTCCTTAAATTTATAAAATTTATCTATTTAATCACTCACATTTCAAAAATATTGATAAATTTAAGAGACAAAATTAATAAAAAATTTGAAGTACGAAGAACTAAATTGATAAATTTAAAATGTGAGGGACAAAATTGATTAAGGTTTCAAATGTAAATGATGAAACTGATTAGGGTTTCAAATACAAGGGACAAAATTGATAAATTTAAGGTGTGAATGACCAAATTGATTAGAATTTTAAGTGTGAAAAACTAAAATAAGTATTTACTTATATTTTTATCGTACTAATAGCATTTTCTTGCAACAGTTCTGTCTTTATACAATGAACAAAATTTTCCTAAACCTGATGGGAAGCTCCACCAATGGGGTTTTAATGCAATTTATTCTTTTAAATCTTTATCGTTTCTGGTCTTTTTTTTCTGCCCTGGAAAGAAATTAACAAACTATTGAGGAAATAAAAGTAGACAGAGGAAGCAACAAAAAATTAAACAAGCAAAGTGCAAATATACTTATAATTATGGAAACAATAATTCATTCTCTAAATTCAAAGTGAAATTAAACTTCAATAGGATATGAAAAATATAAATCTGGTATTATAATTGCATATATAAAACTATAAAATGAATACCACAAGTTAAAGAAGTAAAGATTGAAAAAGGTCATTTACAGAAAAAATAATAATAATAAAAAAGAAAGATTATGATCATACATTTGGCTTGTTAACTTTTCTTTCATTATCATATAACATATATGTTTTTTAATCTCGCATTTTCACTCAAATCTTGATTCTTGTAAGTCACCAGATGTAATTTTGTTGAGAAGGATTTAAATAATATCTAAGATGATTAAGATTAAATTATCTCCGCAAAAAAAAAAAAAAAAATCTTAGTTGTTGCCCATTTATTACGTACTTACAAGAAATACAAGTATTGATCACTTCATGTCTCTTTGTTTGGTCGCGCATGCACATGCATGCATGCAAGTTTTAAATATGCTCATCGTTTTCACCTATTACGAACGAAAAACACGTTGAGTTTGGAAGTCGGCAAGGGCAACTGGTATTAATAATAATTAGATACACTCAAATTCTATGATTGTATAAGCATCTTTGTACAAGGTAGCACGTAACTAGACTAGCTCACACTCTAGTAAATATGCAATTAATATGACTAATGAGCAATGCTAGTTAGCCAAGAGTAGTTACAAGTTTATATTATCTTTAAACTATCTCGACAACAAATCTAAAATGCCAATGCTGATTTTAGGCTCTGTAGACACTGTACTAGAATTTGAATAATGCTTGTTATTCACAAGTTGTTCGTATGTTCTTTTATGGGTCAAGGTGATCTTATCTAGTATGATGGGATATTTTGTTAAGGGTCAAGATTATCCTAAACTAGGTTAGGGTTTGTTATGATATTTAAGGGTGTTGTGTAATTTTTGAGTTTTCTTCGCTTAGATCTTTACCCTCCTTAACTGTGCCTGTGACATATAGTTAATATAGTTGTGGTGTGATATGCATCTCAATCATTGAAAGCTGGTCCAGTAGTGCATTATTACTAGACAAGAAGACATTTTAAGTATTGATTGTACTGCACTTCTTTATTTATGTTCGGTTTAAACTAGTCTTACGGTAAACCAAAAATTAAATTTAACTTTACTTATTTATGAATACGAAAAAGGAAAGCTTGGCTTGGCTTGGCTTAGCTTGAAGTAGGCTTAGCTGATTGAGTTGCAACAATTTTGTCTTTATGCAGTGAATAACATTTGTTCACTGCATAGGTCATTCTATAAAGCTGATGGGACGCTCGCATTTGATGCAATTTATTCTTGTAAATCTTTCTCCTTTCTGGCAAGAAATTGATTGAGCCATGGACTACCTTGCGATTCTGCTGCTGGTTTTCTTTTCATGGGCATTAATTCATAACCTCATTTCCATCAACAAGCGGCGGTGCCTCCCACCTCCACCGGGGCCACGCCCGTTTCCTATCATCGGAAACATCTTGGTTCTCGGCAGCAATCCTCACCAGTCACTGGCCAAACTCTCCAAAACATTTGGACCCATAATGAGTTTGAAACTTGGTAGCAGAACCACCATAATTATCTCCTCTCTCGACATGGCCAAAGAAGTACTAAAGAAAAAAGATCAAGCCTTTTCTAGCAGAACAGTCCCTGATGTCATCCATGTCCATAACCATCACAAGATTCCATTGCATGGTTGCCCGCTTTATCACAATGGAGGACCCTTAGAAGAGCTTGTGCAACAAAGATATTCTCCCCTCAACAGCTTGACGCCACGCAAACTGTTAGACAGAGGAAAGTGCAGGAGTTGCTGGATTTTGTGGGCGAAAGCTGTAGAAAGGGTGAAGCTTTGGATATTGGTGAGGCTGCTTTTACAACAGTTCTCAATTCCTTATCAAACACTTTCTTCTCTGTTGATTTGTTTTGTTTGAATACTGATTTGTCTCGAGAGTTTAAGGATGCTGTGTGGAGAGTTATGGAAGAAGTTGGAAAGCCTAATGTTGTTGACTTTTTCCCAATTCTTCGTCCGTTTGATCCCCAAAGAGTATATGCAAGAACTAACATTTACTTTGGCAAGTTGTTAAAGTATTTTGATGGGATTATTGAAGAAAGAATCCGTTCAAGAGCTTCAAAAGTGGATGCTGAGGACTGCAATGATGTGTTAGATTCATTTCTCATCAACATCTCAAAAGAAGAAGAAAGTTCTCACTTGAGCCACCTTGATCTGTTGCATTTAGTTGCCGTAAGTGCCTTAGCTTTCTATATAGTTCACTCTATGATTATGTACCTGTATTTGCTGCAGTTGAAGGTTACTGCAATTACCTACCTTCAAACACATCTAAGCCGTTGAAACGATCCAACCTATCACAATTAGGCCATTCAAAGATTTACATTTCCAAATTTAGTCCTCATTTATTGGGAAAAACTTCACTTTACTCTCTAACCTAAATATGACATTGCACTGTAGGATTTATTTATTGCTGGCACAGACACAACATCAATCACAGTGGAATGGGCAATGGCAGAGCTTATATCTAACCCATAAAAGCTACAAAAAGCCAGAAAAAGAGCTTCATCAAGTTTTTGGCAAAGATGGGAAACTTGAAGAATCAGACATCTCAAAGCTCCCTTACTTACAAGCAGTGGTGAAGGAGACTTTCCGGTTGCACCCACCAGGTCCATTCCTAGTACCGCACAAGCCATAGAAGATATAGAGATACAAAATTTTACGGTCCCTAAAAATGCACAGATTCTAGTCAATGTATGGGCAATGGGACGAGATTCTAGTATTTGGACTGATCCAGAGTTGTTTTTGCCTGAAAGGTTTTTAGAGAGCGAGATTGAGTTTAGAGGCAATGATTTTAGGCTTATTCCCTTTGGAGCTGGTAGAAGGATATGTCCTGGATTTCCATTAGCTGATAGGGGAGTGCATTTTATCTTGGCCTCTGTTTTGAACAGTTATGATTGGAAGCTTGCGGATGGGTTAAAGCTAGATATGAAGGAGAAATTTGGGTTAACTTTGAAAATGGCCAACCCTCTTCGAGTCATTCCCATTAAGGCATAGAAGTGTTATAGCTTTTTTCAGATGTTGGCCTCTCTTCTGCTTCGTTATGATTGGAAGCTCGTAGATGGTGATACAGCCAGACATTTTACTCTTAATTTATGTTGTATTTGTGGTTCATATGATTAATAAAATAAAATAAAATAAAAACCCTCCAAAACAAGAGTGGCATAAGATAACGAATTCAATTAATGTCCTATCAACCAACCATATTTAATCTTTCTATGGGCAAAGGATCAATGAAGTGAGTATATTTTTTTTAATAAAATATTTTTCATTTGTATTATGTGAAATCGAACTCTTTCAATATGTTTAAAAATATTTAGTTATATTTATCAATTGCGTTGAGTTTTTATGATGATATCTTTTTCTTTTATATAATTTGTATTTTTATTTTATTTTAATTATTAATATTTTTAAAATATAAATTTATCATCAAACACTTCACCTTATAATATAATTATGTTTAAATTAATTAAAAATTTTAAATAAAAATAATTTTTTTTTACATATATAAAAACTTGAATTTGGATATTTAGCTATACGAAAACATAAATATCTATACGAAAATATAAACGTTTTGATAATCTAATCATCACATAAAAATAATTACTTGAAAACATAATTACATAATATTAAATATTTTGATATTTTATAACGTAAACAAAGAACTAGTTAAAAAGAAAGAAAAAAAAAATCTTGCCAGTGCAAGTTACGCAGCTGAAAATTCCTGATTTTTGCACAAAAAACGAAAAGAAAAGGAACAAGGTTTTGGAGGGTTGTCTCTTTCTTTGACTCATAAACCTAACAGGAGTGGGATTTAAATAACACACTTTATTTTTAAGAATGGCACTCCTTCACTTCTATTTAACCATTTTAATACTTAAATTACCTTCCTCTTTTCACACAACCCAAACCCCCTATTTTTTCTTCACAAGCCTAAAACCAGAGTCACACACACTCCCATTTCTTTTCCTTTCCCCTTCGTCACTTTCCACAAAGACCTCCACCGCATATCACACAAAGACAGCCGTCCAGAGCCACTAACCAACGGCACCTACGCGAGGGCATGGGCCCTGTTCAACAACAGCACGTGATGTCACCATACCTTCATTTTTACTGCCCCACCAACCCCATAAATGGCTATAGAGAGCCATTTGTTAGTCTCTGTGTGTGAATTAGTTGTGTTAAATCGCTTCATATAGTCGCTGACTCCCTAATTGGTTGCAGAGAGTTGTTTGTCAATCTATATGTTAAAATGATGTAGTGTGTGAATATGATACTCTTAAATGGTTATAAAAAGTCATTTGTCAGTTTTGATCCTTTTATCACATCAATGGTATTATGTTTAGTTTTTTTCAAATTATACCATAACAAACTCATAAAATAGATAAATAAAACATTAAATTTAATAACTATGATCTAGATTAATAATATAAAGTCAGAAAAATCTAACAATTTATAAATGAAAGCCAATTTTATTTGTGTGTGTCATATAAATATCTAAACAATTATATAGAACTATTTCAAGTGTTTAAGGGTATATTCTTGCACTTAAACAGCTCTGCAGAGTAGTTTAAACTATTTTAATTTTTTACTAAGTCTTTAAATGACTCCCGTTTTACGTTTTGGAAATCTTGCTCATGCTCAAGCAGTGGTCACGGCATTTTTAAAAAAAATGGTTTTGCATAGAAGAAAGTTGATGAAGAGTATATTCATTTTAATAAGGGTTATCTAAGTAATTTTAATAGGTAGAAGAGTATGTTGATTGGAAATGGTCTGTGTGTTAATTATTATCCAACAAGATATTTTCAAGATATTCAATTTAAAATGCAAGGACGTACGGATGCAGTGTTTCTAATTGAAGTCAAGGACTGAGAACCACAGATGCCCTCACCATGGAAGACCTTTCACTTCTGCTTCTGATTTCCTTCTTTTCTGCAACCATTCTTTTCTTCATCTTCATCTTTGGCTCCCAAACCTCAAAGTCAGCAAAACACCCACCAGGGCCTCACCCTTTTCCTATTATAGGTAATATCTTAGAACTAATTGGCTCTATGCCACACCAAGCACTTGCCAATCTCTCAAAAATCTATGGTCCCATAATGACTCTTAAGCTTGGCAGCAAGACCACCATGGTCATATCCTCTCCAGAAGTAGCAAAAGAAGTGCTGCAGAAAAATGACCAAGCCTTTTCCAGCCGTACAGATCTTGATGCGCTAAGAGTATTTTACCACCACACAGTTTCAGTGGTGTGGTCGCCCCCTTCAGCTCTGTGGAGAATCCTCAGAAAAGCTTGTGCTACCAAGGTATTCTCTCCTCAACAGCTCGATGCTACGGAGATTCTTCGCTGGAGAAAGGTGGAGGAATTGCTTAATTTTGTGGATCAATGTTGCAGAAACGGAGAAGCTTTGGATATTGCTGAAGCTGCTCTTACAACAGTGCTTAATTCTATTTCCAACACTTTTTTCTCTATGGATTTCGCTCATTATAGTTCTGATAAATTGAAAGAGTTTAAGCAGATTATTCGGGGTTGCATGGAAGAAGCTGGGAGGCCTAATATTGTGGATTTTTTCCCTATCTTTCGAGTTCTTGGTCCACTTGCAAGAGTAAGGTTAAACAAGTATGTTGGGAAGTTGATTGAAGTTTTTGATGGCCTTGTAGAAGAAAGATTGCGTTTATGGCATTGTAAGATGGAGTCTGAGGTGTGTAAAGATGTCCTAGATTTGTTCTTGCAACTCATGATGCAAGAGAATTCACAACTCAATCGCCTACATATAATACATCTATTTCTGGTGAATTTTACTATTATTTATAACTCGTTTAAATTGATTTTTTAAAATAATATTTTTAATGTATGAATGTAAAACTTAAAAATAATTTTTTATTTATGAAAATCTTTTTTTATGATTTATTGTGAAAGACTTTTACTTTTTATTTTTCTTAGAAACATTCCTAGGTGTTTATAAAAAGTATAGATAGTTGTATAATAGCAATGTAAAACGCTGAAAAATTGAAAACTTGAAGGACTTTGACACGTTGAATCCGCTCGATCCCACCAACACTATTTAGGTAGGAATACATCTGTGATTTCTTGACATATTGTTTATGATGTTATAGATAACTGTAATTGTATTTGGGGCATTTAACTAAACTTTTTTTGATTAATCATATCAGGATTTATTTCTTGCTGGGGTAGACACAACATCAAACAGTAGAATGGGCAATGGCGGAATTGTTGCATAGCTCAGAAAAGTTAGCAAAAGCTGGGAAAGAGCTCCGACAAGTCCTTCATGAAGGTGAACAACTTGAAGAATCACATATCTCAAAGCTTCCCTTTCTCCAAGCAATGGTGAAAGAAACTCTGCGTCTGCACCCGGCAGCCCCATTGCTAATACCACACAAGGCAGAAGATGAAGTGCACTTGTGCGGTTTTACAGTGCCAAAAGATGCAGAAGTCTTAGTCAATGTGTGGGCTATGGGACGAGATTCAAATGTTTGGGAAAACCCAAATCTATTTTTGCCTGAAAGATTTTTGGAGAGTAAGATTGATTTTAAAGGGTGTGACTTTGAGCTAATTCCTTTTGGAGCTGGAAGAAGAATTTGTGCTGAACTGCCAATGGCTTCTAGGACAGTGCCTTTTATGATAGCATCTCTTCTACGCAACTATGACTGGGAACTGGCTGATGGGTTAAAAGCAGAAGATGTGGATATGTGTGAGAAATATGGGATTACCTTGCAGAAGCTTCAACCTCTCCGAGCCATACCCATTAAAGCCTAGCTAGTTATTATTATTCATAGCATGAACTGTGAAGCAATCCATGCACTTTTCTCACATAGAAATTGATCATATTACCCTGCTGAATACTTTAACCCCTTGACCCTTGTTCCCCAAATTCCACCCCGACTCTATAGCGGCACCCCTCAACCTCCGATCGCAACGTACTCAAAAAACGACCAATCTCATTTTCTCTATCTCACCCCAGTCGACTCTCTTTTCTTCTCTCTCTGTGTAGCTGGTAAGTTTTTTTTGTTTGTTTTCGGTTTTGTGATTTTTGATTATGAGGTGGCACTCTCTTTAGCTCGCCATCCACCGTATATTCATATTTCTAATACCTTCCATTTATAATCGAAAAGTTGTTGTCCAAGAAAACTTATTTCTTAAATATTTAATATTTGAAAATATTTTATTAATTTTTTGAGAAATTTTCATCTTTTTTAAGAGAAATACGTTTTATTATTTTTTTGTTTTATAATTAATTTATTTGTTATCATTTTTAAATTTATTGATTTAATTTTTTTAATATACATTAGTATTTAATATTATATTAAATATTAACTAATCTAATTTAACTCAAGTAAAATTATAGTGTAACAAAATTGTACCTATAAATTAATTTTAATGTAATTACGCTCAAACTTTACACCTTTGAGTAAATTGGAAAAACCCTTATATTAGTTAAACGAATTTGTAGTTAATTTATTATAACCTATAAAATTTAATAATATATTAATTTACTTTTTAATATAACTACAATTTCAACCCTCAATCGGGAAACATTTGACTAAATTAAAAAAAAATTGTACTAATTAAACTACATTTGGTAGTTGATTTTATTAATTTATTATAATATATAAATTTTTAAAATTATAATAAATTGATTTAATCTTTAAAATATAAGTAAACGACTCAAAAAAATTATTCCAAAGAACAACTACAAGTATCACGAGCTTTGCCTTTCACGCCTCTTCGTTTGGCCATGCAGGCAAGTTTTCAATAGACTGGTCGTTTCGCCTATTACGAATGAAAAACGCAAGGACGACATGTGATAAAATGAAAGGCAACTAGTACACGAGTCAAAAATGATGTCTCGAAATTTCTCTTTTCATAAGTGGGGTTCATTATTCAACACTTGTCGTCAGTGTGCTAACTGCTCTCGTTGTCAAATTGACTGTTGCAATCTATTTTCTTCGCACAATAAATGCAAACATGCAACACGTTGTTGACTACGAGCATAGCATCTAATGTTTTTTTCCATAAAGCCAGTACGTGTACGAGCGATCGTCATTAGCTAGAGGAAAACCAAAAACAGAAGCCATAACTACCATTAAGCCATGGATTACCTAGCAATTCTGCTGCTGGTTTCCTTCTCATGCGCCTTAATTCATATCTTTATCTCCAGCAGCAACAAGCGGCGCTGCCATCCTCCGGGGCCCCGCCCACTTCCGATCATCGGAAACATCTTGGTACTCGGCAGCAATCCTCACCGGTCACTGGCTAAACTCTCCAAAACATTCGGACCCATAATGACTCTGAAACTGGGTAGCAGAACCACCATAGTTATCTCCTCTCCCGACATGGCCGAGGAAGTACTAAAGAAAAAAGACCAAGCCTTTTCCAGCAGAACGGCCCCTGATGTAACCCGTGTACTTAACCACCGCCAGTTTTCGATGGTGTGGTTGCCTGCTTCGGCAAAATGGAGGTCCCTTAGAAGAGCTTGTGCGACAAAAATCTTCTCCCCTCAACAGCTTGACACCACGCAAAGTCTAAGGGAAAAAAAGGTGCAAGAGTTGCTTGATTTCGCCGGCGAAATCTGCCAAAATGGTGAAGCTTTGGATATTGGCGAGGCTGTTTTTGCAACAACACTCAATTCCTTATCAAACACGTTGTGCTCTGTTGATTTGGTTAGTTTGAATTCTGATTCGTCTAAAGAGACTAAGGATATTGTGTGGGCACTGCTGGAAGAAAATGGAAAGCCTAATGTTGTTGACTTTTTCCCAATTCTTCGTCCTTTTGACCCTCAGAGAGCTTATGCAAAAAGTAAGATTTACTTTGGCAAGTTTCTTAAATATTTTGATGGGATTATTGAAGAAAGGATCCGTTCGAGAGCTTCAGAAGTAGAATCTAAGGAGTACAATGATGTGTTGGATTCATTTCTTAATGTCTCAGAAGAAGACAGTTCTCACTTGAGCCACCTTGACCTGTTGCATTTATTTGCGGTATGTGCCTTAGCTTTTTATATATACAGTTAGTTATAACTCCATAATTATATACCTGTATTTGCTGCAATTGAAATTTACTGCAATCACTATCTAAGCCGTTGAAATAATCCAACCATCACAATTAGGCCACTCAACACCGGACATAGATTTAAATTTCTAAATTTAGTGAAGTTCAAAAGTTAAATTTGATTGTAATTTCTTATAATAATTATGAACTCGACTAAATCTGAAATGCTACAATTATTTATGATGTTGATGTAGCACAATTGTGATGGTTGGATCATTTTTAATGGCTTAGATTTGTTTGACTGGTGCTGATTATAGTCATTCTTCAACTGGAACAAATCCATATCACATAATTATACGTTTTTGACACATTTTTTCATTTGACTTGATTTCAAAAACCATTTTTACTTTGAGTATCTCTTTATGAATTTCTTCCTTTCATCGGTATATTTCAAACCGAAACATATTGTTAAACATCCAAAGTTTATTGGCTAAATTTTTATAATCTCATCAAACATGAAGAGATATCTATAAAATCTTTAAGATATATATAGTCTTCATTTATTGGGAAAACACTTCAGTCTGAACTAATTACAACATTGCAATAGGATTTATTTGTTGCCGGAACAGAAACAACATCAATCACAGTGGAATGGGCAATGGCAGAGCTTATGTCTAACCCAGAAAAACTGGAAAAAGCCAAAAAAGAGCTTCAACAAGTCATTGGCAAAGATAGAAAACTTGAAGAATCAGATATCTCAAAGCTCCCTTACTTACAGGCAGTGGTAAAGGAGACTCTTCGGTTGCACCCACCAGGTCCACTTCTAATACCACACAAGTCCATAGAAGATATAGAGATACAAAGTTTCACAGTCCCTAAAAATGCACAGATTCTAGTCAATCTATGGGCAATGGGACGAGATTCAAGTATTTGGACCGATCCAGAGTTGTTTTTGCCTGAAAGGTTTTTAGAGAGCGAGATTGAGTTTAGAGGCAATGATTTTAGGTTTATTCCCTTTGGAGCTGGTAGAAGGATATGTCCTGGATTGCCATTAGCTAATAGGGCAGTGCATTTCATCTTGGCCTCTCTTCTGAACAGCTATGATTGGAAACTTGCATATGGGTTAAAACCAAACATGGAGGAGAAATTTGGGTTAACTTTGAAAATGGCTCACCCTCTTCGAGTTATTCCAGTAAAGGCATACAAGTCTTGTGACTAGATTGCTTACAGTTGATCATTGATGTAATAATCTGAGTCTTAAATTATTCGTTGGTTCAATGGCTCATTAATTACCACCTTAGAAACCAGATAATCTAAATCCTAGAAATGTTATAATTTCTTTTAGATATAGACTCCAAGTAATAATATTAATTACACACATGTGCCAATACACCAAATTAATTGGACCTTAATTTTTGAACTAGCTTGCAATTCATCAAATTAAAGCCTTCGTTATTTGAACGTAAGCAAGTGCAAATCGTTTATTTTCTATTTGGTTTAGTTCACAATTTCTATTTTTTGTTTGTAAAGCTATTAGAGAAGCTTTATAAGTTAATCTAAATATATACACATAAATTTCTTATTAGAATATAAATATATAAGCTAATCTATCTAAATATATAAATATAAATTTTTAGAAAGCCCTAAGTATTATAAGCTAATCAAGTTGATGCTAAAATGGACCTAGCCAGGGTTATAATTATATTAGAGAAGCTAGCTAGTCGAATTGATATTATAGACTTATCTAAATAGATGATTTTTTTCTTGATAATACATATGCTATTAGAGAAGCTTTATTCAAATAGATTCTCTGAGTATGACATATAGCCTTTAAATAGAGCTTTTAATTAGAAAGCCCAGGAAAAACAAAGAATGACACTGTAACAGGTTCTGTTTGTTGCCGGACACATCATCTGTCACCGTAGTGTGGGCAATAGCAGAGTTGCATCGCAAATTAACCCAAAAAAATTGGTAAAAAATAAGAAAAGAGCTTCAAGAAAGTTGTTGGCAAAGAAGTTCTGGATTGATATATTCAAGCAAAGGTTAATTCTCAAAATATTGAATTTCTTAGGAACGCTTCAGTCTCACTAGATAAAATTGTACTATATATGGTAGGAAAACAGGCACAGCAGCAGCTAAGAACAGAGAAAAATAATGTAGGAAAAAATTCAAGGATAAAGGCGAAAGAAAGAGTAAATTTTAGACAATCATTTTTTTCTCTCTTTCATTTGCTAATCATTGGTACTCGTAATAGTACAATTCGTTACACCCAGAGCACTAATTCAAGAACACCACACATGTCACTACTTCTAGAAGCTTTATTTTCCACATACTCCATGACAGCTCATTGCACTCCATGACAACTCATTGCACTACATAGTCTCTCAACCATTTGGGTTTGGTGGTATTGCGGTTAGCTGTAGTTTGGGGAACCTTGTGGATTGTTTCCTCATTTGGGCCTAGGTCATCTGCTTCTGGCCCATCCTCATACATATCAATAAATGATTAATTTGTTTCTAGCACAAGCATCTTCAAGAACAGTAGAATATTAGAATTCAAATAATGCATATTATTCACTAGTAAGGTAGATATAGCTAGGTTGTTCGTATGTTCTGTTATTAATCAAGATGATCTTATCTAGGATGATAAAAGAAATTTTGTTAAGGTTATCCCTAGGGTTAGGGTTTGTTATGTTATTTAAGGGTGTTGTGTAATTTTTGAGTTTTTTCTTCACTTCTTTATTTATGTTCGGTCTAAACCAGTCTTAAGTTAAACCAAAAATTAAAGTTAACTTTACTTATTTATGAATACGAAAAATGAAAGCTTGGCTTAGCTTGAAGTAGGCTTATCTAGCCTATCCTTATTTACAAAAGGTTATACTTATCTTGTATTTTTCTTATTTTTAAATCACTTTTATTTTTATTTACAGTTTTATTGTATAAATAAAAAACAAATTACTGGATATATATATAGATGGGTATTTACCTAAACTTAGATGATTGAGTTGCAACAATTTTGTCTTTATACAGTGAATAACATTTGTTCACTGCATAGGTCCTTGTATAAAGCCGATGGGACGCTCGCATTTGATGCAATTTGTTCTTTTAAATATTTCTCCTTTCTGGCAAGAAATTGATTGAGCCATGGACTACCTTGCAATTCTGCTGCTGGTTTCCTTCTCATGCGCCTTAATTCATATCTTTATCTCCAGCAGCAACAAGCGGCGCTGCCATCCTCCGGGGCCCCGCCCACTTCCGATCATCGGAAACATCTTGGTACTCGGCAGCAATCCTCACCGGTCACTGGCTAAACTCTCCAAAACATTCGGACCCATAATGACTCTGAAACTGGGCAGCAGAACCACCATAGTTATCTCCTCTCCCGACATGGCCGAAGAAGTACTAAAGAAAAAAGATCAAGCCTTTTCTAGCAGAACGGTCCCTGATGTCATCCATGTCCATAACCATCACAAGATTTCCATTGTGTGGTTGCCCGCTTCATCACAGTGGAGGACCCTTAGAAGAGCTTGTGCAACAAAGATATTCTCCCCTCAACAGCTTGACGCCACGCAAACTTCTAGACAGAGGAAAGTGCAGGAGTTGCTGGATTTCGTGGGCGAAAGCTGCAGAAGGGGTGAAGCTTTGGATATTGGTGAGGCTGCTTTTACAACAGTTCTCAATTCATTATCAAACACTTTCTTCTCTGTTGATTTGTTTAGTTTGAATACTGATTCGTCTCAAGAGTTTAAGGATGTTGTGTGGAGAATTATGGAAGAAATTGGAAAGCCTAATGTTGTTGACTTTTTCCCAATTCTTCGTCCGTTTGATCCTCAACGAGCATATGCAAGAACTAACATTTACTTTGGCAAGTTGTTAAAGTATTTTGATGAGATTATTGAAGAAAGAATCCGTTCAAGAGCTTCAAAAGTGGATTCTGAGGACTGCAATGATGTGTTAGATTCATTTCTCATCAACATCTCAGAAGAAGAAGACAGTTCTCACTTGAGTCGCCTTGATCTGTTGCATTTACTTGCAGTAAGTGCCTTAGCTTTCTATATAGTTCACTCTATGATTACGTACCTGTATTTGCTGCAGTTGAAGGTTACTGCAATCACCTACCTTCAAACACATCTAAGCCGTTGAAACGACCCAACCTATCACAATTAGGCCATTCAAAGATTTACATTTCCAAATTTAGTCCTCATTTATTGGGAAAAACTTCACTTTACTCTCTAACCTAAATATGACATTGCACTGTAGGATTTATTTATTGCTGGCACGGACACAACATCAATTACAGTGGAATGGGCAATGGCAGAGCTTATATCTAACCCAGAAAAGCTACAAAAAGCCAGAAAAGAGCTTCATCAAATCATTGGCAAAGATGGGAAACTTGAAGAATCAGACATCTCAAAGCTCCCTTACTTACAAGCAGTGGTGAAGGAGACTTTCCGGTTGCACCCACCAGGTCCATTCCTAGTACCACACAAGGCCATAGAAGATATAGAGATACAAAATTTCACTGTCCCTAAAAATGCACAGATTCTAGTCAATGTATGGGCAATGGGACGAGATTCTAGTATTTGGACTGATCCAGAGTTGTTTTTGCCTGAAAGGTTTTTAGAGAGCGAGATTGAGTTTAGAGGGAATGATTTTAGGTTTATTCCCTTTGGAGCTGGTAGAAGGATATGTCCTGGATTGCCTTTAGCTAATAGGGGAGTGCATTTTATCTTGGCCTCTGTTTTGAACAGTTATGATTGGAAGCCTGCAGATGGGTTAAAGCCAGCTATGAAGGAGAAATTTGGCTTAACTTTGAAAATGGCCAACCCTCTTCGAATCATTCCCATTAAGGCATAGAAGTGTTATAGCTTTTTGCAGATGTTGGCCTCTCTTCTGCTTCGTTATGATTTTATATTTTTTTTAAAAAAGTTTCATCCGTATCATTAGATACAAGTTTTTTTTACAAGCTCTTTTGTGTTTCTCTTATTTTTATGCTGTGTAATAGCTTTTAAATTATACAATTATAATATTTAAATTCAAATGATGCAATAAATTACTCCGAGTAACTATACAATTTTTAAAATTTTATATGAATGATTACTTTTAAAAATATAAAATAAAACAAATAAGTGAGAACTTATATTATGAAATGAAAAGGATTTGGCTTTCTTTATATAAAAGCAGAACATATACATAGGAGAGATACGAAAGAGTTTGAAAAAAAAAAAAATGTATACGATGGCAAAGATAAAATGTTATTTTTTAAAAAATTATAAAAACTATTTTATAAATTTTAAAAATATAAAGACTAAAATTTAATTTTTAAAAAATTATAACGACTAAAGAATAATTTAACTACCAAATACTTAATCGAACATTGACAGTAAGTATATATGAAAATTTCTTTTTTTGAAAATTATAAAAACTGTTTTACAAGTTTTGAAAGTATATTAGATTAAAACTTAACTTCTAAAAAATTACAAATTACAAAGAATAAAAGAATAATTTAACATAAAAAATTTAAAGCGAGTAGACATTTTGTTGTTGTATAATTAACTCGTAATTATAAAATACGATGTCTTTAATATTTTAATAATTTTTAAGTAATAATAAATAATAGGACGTCTATACAGCATCCATCTACTCAATTTAAAGCAACGCTAACCCTGACTCTTATTGATTACAACTACCTCTACCAGCGTATGTACCACAACCATAATGCTTAATTGATGATGATGCGACGAGGGACGATGTGAAATTTTCCCCCACTACAAAATTATACGATTTTCATGTATATAAAAATATATATAGGTTTCCTTTATAGGAAATGTCATAATTAATTAAAAATATTAAAAGTGAAATGGTTTTTAGGGTTGGAAATAGAAATGGTTTTTATGTTGATTGTTTCCTTGCAAGTGAAGGGATAAAAATGTAAATCTTTCGAAGTTTCTTTGCATTTGACTAAGGAAACACTCATACAAACTTGCAACAGATTGACAAAATTAGTGCCTTCCTTTGAGAAAAATAGTAAAGAGTCAGTCAGTCTTAGTGAACATATCATATTTAATGTATAAATTGACTAAAGAGTGAAGATATTTATTGAACATTACAAGTGCCTGCAGGTCCAATTAATTTCATCACGTGGGATACTGACGGGTTCAGTGAGTCCCTACGTCAAATCTGAATACACAGTCATTATCAGAGGAATTGATTAAGAGATCATTTTTGATTAAGTCACCCATATTTTTCCATTATTTTTCATAAAATCACAACTGCCCTTGACAAGCAGTAAGTATGGTAGTTGAGAGGGCATTGCATTGGTCAACATGATATTATGTTTAGTTCTTTTCAAGTTATATAACAAACTCAAAGTAAATAAATAAAACATTAAATTCAATAATTACAATCTAGATTAATAGTATAAAGTTAGAAACATCTAACAATTTATAAATGAAAACCATTAACGTGTCCTCATGTTGCTCTAAACAACCGTTTTCATTTGTGTGCATCATATAAATATCTAAACAGTTTTATAGAACTGTTTCAAATATTCAAGGGCACATTTTTACACTTTAACGACTCTAAAGAGTGGTTTCAACTATTTTAATTTTTCACTAAGTCTTTAAATTACTCCCGTTTTACGTTTTGGAAATCTTGATGCATGCTTAAGCAGTGGTCACGACAATTTTTCTAAAAAATAATTTTACATAACGATTTGAAGCTGATAGAAGAAAGTAGATGAAGACTATATTCATTTTAATAAGGGTTATCTAAGTAATTTTAAAAGTTAGAAGAGTATATCATTGGAAATGGTTTGTGTGTTAATTATTATCCAACAAGATATTTTCAAGATATTCAATTTAAAATGCAAGGACGTACGAATGCACTGTTTCTAATTGAAGGTAAGGACTGAGAACCACAGATAGCCTCACCATGGAAGACCTTTCACTTCTGCTTCTGATTTCCTTCTTTTCTGCAACCATTCTTTTCTTCATCTTCATCTTTGGCTCCCAAACCTCAAAGTCAGCAAAACACCCACCAGGGCCTCACCCTTTTCCTATTATAGGTAATATCTCAGAACTAATTGGCTCTATGCCACACCAAGCACTTGCCAATCTCTCAAAAATCTATGGTCCCATAATGACTCTTAAGCTTGGCAGCAAGACCACCATAGTCATGTCTTCTCCAGAAGTAGCAAAAGAAGTGCTGCAGAAAAATGACCAAGCCTTTTCCAGCCGTACAGTTCTTGATCCTCTAAGAGTATTTGACCACCACACAGTTTCAGTGGTGTGGTTGCCCCCTTCAGCTCTGTGGAGAATCCTCAGAAAAGCTTGTGCTACCAAGGTATTCTCTCCTCAACAGCTCGATGCTACGGAGATTCTTCGCCGGAGAAAGGTGGAGGAATTGCTTAATTTTGTGGATCAATGTTGCAGAAAGGGAGAAGCTTTGGATGTTGCTGAAGTTGCTCTTACAACAGTGCTTAATTCTATTTCCAACACTTTTTTCTCTATGGATTTCGCTCATTATAGTTCTGATAAATTGAAAGAGTTTAAGCAGATTATTCGGGGCTGCATGGAAGAAGCTGGGAGGCCTAATTTTGTGGATTTTTTCCCTATCTTTCGAGTTCTTGGTCCACTTGCAAGAGTAAGGCTAAACAAGTATGTTGGGAAGTTGATTGAAATTTTTGATGGCCTTATAGAAGAAAGATTGCGTTTATGGGATTCTAAGATGGAGTCTGAGGTGTGTAAAGATGTGCTAGATTTGTTCTTGGAACTCATGATGCAAGAGAATTCACAACTCAATCGCCTACATATAGTACATCTATTCCTGGTGAATTTCACGATTACTTATAACTCGTTTAAATTGATTTTTTAAAATAATATTTTTAATGTATGAAAATAAAAATTAAAAATATTTTTTTTTTGTTTATGAAAATATTTTTTTATGATTTACCGTGAAAGACTTCTACTTTTATTTTTCTTAGAAACATTCCCTAGGTGTTTATAAAAGTATAGGTAGTTGTATAATAGCAATGTAAAACACTGAAAAATTGAAAACTTGAGGGACTTTGACATGTTGAATCCGCTCGATCCCAGCACCACTATTTAGGTAGAAATACATCTGTGATTTTTTGACATATTGTTTATGATGTTATAAATAACTGTAATTGTATTTGGGACATTTAACTAAACTTGTTTTGATTAATCATATCAGGATTTATTTTTTGCTGGGGTAGACACAACATCAAGCACAATAGAATGGGCAATGACAGAGTTGTTGCATAGCCCAGAAAAGTTAGCAAAAGCTAGGAAAGAGCTCCAACAAGTCCTTCACGAAGGTGAACAACTTGAAGAATCACATATCTCAAAGCTTCCCTTTCTCCAAGCAGTGGTGAAAGAAACTCTGCGTCTGCACCCACCAGGCCCATTGCTAGTACCACACAAGGCAGAAGATGAAGTGCACTTGTGTGGTTTTACAGTGCCAAGAGATGCAGAAGTCTTAGTCAATGTGTGGGCTATGGGACGAGATTCAAATGTTTGGGAAAACCCAAATCTATTTTTGCCTGAAAGATTTTTGGAGAGTAAGATTGATTTTAAAGGCCGTGACTTTGAGCTAATTCCAGAGCTGGAAGAAGAATTTGTCCTGGATTGCCAATGGCTTCCAAGACAGTGCCTTTTATGATAGCATCTCTTCTACGCAACTATGACTGGAAACTGGCTGATGGGTTAAAAGCAGAAGATGTGGATATGAGTGAGAAATATGGGATTACCTTGCGGAAGCTTCAACCTCTCCGAGCCATACCCATTAAAGCCTAGCTAGTTATCATTATTCATAGCATGAACTGTGAAGCAATCCATGCACTTTTCTGTTAAAATTGTCAAAAGGAGATGATTGAATAAAAGTTAGATTCTGATTAATAACCACTATTGAAAATAATGGAACTCTTCTTATTCTGGCCCTTATTCTGTACCTTTTTTATTGGAATCTTGCAAATGGGAGTGAATTCTGGGTTACCCCTGTTTCGAATTTTCGATAACTACAATTTGATGAAACTGATGATTTTAGATTGGCTAATTATCTATTCAAGATGAAAAATTTAATATCTCAATAAATAAATCTTAGGAAAGAATGTCACAAAAACAAGATATCTTCTCCCCTCAAAAGCTTGAGTCTTGGAAAATTCTTCGCCCAAAAATGGTGCAAGAAATAATGGTAGAATATGAAAATCCTAATGTTGCAGACATTCTTTTCCTGTTCCTCGTTTACTTGATCCACATGGTGTACGAGGAAGTGGGAAGGATTATACTTGCTACTGAGGTTTTTTTTTTTTTATATATGTTTTATCCTTGCTACTAAGGTTTTTTTTATATGTTTTTCTCTTATGCATGGTTTTAAATGTATTTAAATTTTTATTTGAAATAGTTGAGGTGTAATTTATTCCGGGAAATCCCAATTCTATAGCCTTTTAATTTTCATTTTATACTTAGTGGTCATCTTAAGAAATTTACCATATTTTTCAGTTATAAAAAAAGAAATTTAATATTTTTACTTTGGATTATTAATAATTAATAACAATAATTCGAGTTATTAATAAAAGGTAGATACGCCTTGCGTTCATTCCCTACGGTGTTTCAGTCTGCAAAGGAAGAGAAAAAGATGAATGATGAACGCGCGAAGGAGGAGAAAATTTTTTGCTGTATTTCCCACTAGTTCTTCCGAGTAGCATCTGCGAACCTTGACAAAATTGCAGTGATTCATGCTTCAGGGGTAGCTCCCCTTTCCAGAGAATTGCGTGAAAATTCTACCACTTCTGTTACTTCACCGGAGTTCAATAAACTCTTCCTTGAGCTCTTAGACAAGCATCTCGTTTCTTCGACTCCCCCACTCTACTCTTGTGACAAGTGCTTCACTTACTCTCATATTTTGAAGGCAGTTCAATCCCTCAGCTCTCGCCTCCACTCTATTTTGAGTGGTGCTCATGACCCTCATTTGATCAGACGCAAACCTCAAGGTTTTATCTTTCTTTTTCTTCATCTTCTTCTTCTAATTGAGCTGTATTTCTGTATTTAAATGAAATTATGAGGACTTCTCCATTTCTTAAGTCTACAGTTATTCTTTCTTTGCACAGTAATCGACTTTTAATGATACTAAGCAAGTAAGCAGCTTAAATGTTAGTGTCAGTGTGCTAACTGCTCTTGTTGTCAAATTGACTGTTGCAACCTCTTTTTCATCGCACAATAAATGCAAACATGCAACACGTTGTTGACTACGAGCATAGCATCTAATGGTTTTTTCCATAAAGCCAGTACGTGTACGAGCGATCGTCATTAGCTAGAGGAAAACCAAAAACAGAGGCCATAACTACCATTAAGCCATGGATTACCTAGCAATTCTGCTGCTGGTTTCCTTCTCATGCGCCTTAATTCATATCTTTATCTCCAGCAGCAACAAGCGGCGCTGCCATCCTCCGGGGCCCCGCCCACTTCCGATCATCGGAAACATCTTGGTACTCGGCAGCAATCCTCACCGGTCACTGGCTAAACTCTCCAAAACATTCGGACCCATAATGACTCTGAAACTGGGCAGCAGAACCACCATAGTTATCTCCTCTCCCGACATGGCCGATGAAGTACTAAAGAAAAAAGATCAAGCCTTTTCCAGCAGAACGGCCCCTGATGTAACCCGTGTACTTAACCATCGCCAGTTTTCGATGGTGTGGTTGCCTGCTTCGGCAAAATGGAGGTCCCTTAGAAGAGCTTGTGCGACAAAAATCTTCTCCCCTCAACAACTTGACACCACGCAAATTCTAAGGGAAAAAAAGGTGCAAGAGTTGCTTGATTTCGCCGGCGAAATCTGCCAAAATGGTGAAGCTTTGGATATTGGTGAGGCTGTTTTTGCAACAACACTCAATTCCTTATCAAACACGTTGTGCTCTGTTGATTTGGTTAGTTTGAATTCTGATTTGTCTCAAGAGTTTAAGGATATTGTGTGGGCAATGATGGAAGAAACTGGAAAGCCTAATGTTGTTGACTTTTTCCCAATTCTTCGTCCGTTTGACCCTCAGAGAGCTTATGCAAAAAGTAAGATTTACTTTGGCAAGTTTCTTAAATATTTTGATGGGATTATTGAAGAAAGGATCCATTCGAGAGCTTCAGAAGTAGAATCTAAGGAGTACAATGATGTTTTGGATTCATTTCTTAATGTCTCAGAAGAAGACAGTTCTCACTTGAGCCACCTTGACCTGTTGCATTTATTTGCGGTATGTGCCTTAGCTTTCTATATATGCAGTTAGTTATAACTCCATGATTATATACCTGTATTAATTGAAATTTACTGTAATCACTATCTAAGCCGTTCAAATAATCCAACCATCACAATTAGGCCACTCAACACCGGACATAGATTTAAATTTCTAAATTTAGTGAAGTTCAAAAGTTAAATCTGATTTTAATTTCTTATAATAATTATGAACTCGACTAAATCTGAAATGGTACAATTATTTATGATGTTGATGTGGCACAATTGTGATGGTTGGATCATTTTTAATGGCTTACATTTGTTTGACTGGTGCTGATTATAGTCATTCTTCAACTGAAACAAATCCATATCACATAATTCTATGTTTTTGACACATTTTTTCATTTGACTTGATTTCAAAAACTATTTTTACTTTGAGTATCTCTTTATGAATTTCTTCCTTTCATCGGTATATTTCAAACCGAAACATATTGTTAAACATCCAAAGTTTATTGCCTAAATTTTTATAATCTCATCAAACATGAAGAGATATCTATAAAATCTTTAAGATATATATAGTCTTCATTTATTGGGAAAACACTTCAGTTTGAACTAATTACAACATTGCACTAGGATTTATTTGTTGCCGGAACAGAAACAACATCAATCACAATGGAATGGGCAATGGCAGAACTTATGTCTAACCCAGAAAAACTGGAAAAAGCCAAAAAAGAGCTTCAACAAGTCATTGGCAAAGATAGAAAACTTGAAGAATCAGATATCTCAAAGCTCCCTTACTTACAGGCAGTGGTAAAGGAGACTCTTCGGTTGCACCCACCAGGTCCACTTCTAATACCACACAAGTCCATAGAAGATATAGAGATACAAAGTTTCACAGTCCCTAAAAATGCACAGATTCTAGTCAATCTATGGGCAATGGGACGAGATTCAAGTATTTGGAACGATCCAGAGTTGTTTTTGCCTGAAAGGTTTTTAGAGAGCGAGATTGAGTTTAGAGGCGATGATTTTAGGTTTATTCCCTTTGGAGCTGGTAGAAGGATATGTCCTGGATTGCCATTAGCTAATAGGGCAGTGCATTTCATCTTGGCCTCTCTTCTGAACAGCTATGATTGGAAACTTGCATATGGGTTAAAACCAAACATGGAGGAGAAATTTGGGTTAACTTTGAAAATGGCTCACCCTCTTCGAGTTATTCCAGTAAAGGCATACAAGTCTTGTGACTAGATTGCTTACAGTTGATCATTGATGTAATAATCTGAGTCTTAAATTATGAGTTGGTTCAATGGCTCATTAATTACCACCTTAGAGACCAGATAATCTAAATCCTAGAAATGTTATAATTTCTTTTAGATATAGACTCCAAGTAATAATATTAATTACACACATGTGCCAATACACCAAATTAATTGGACCTTAATTCTTGAACTAGCTTGCAATTCATCAAATTAAAGCCTTCGTTATTTGAACGTAAGCAAGTGCAAATCGTTTATTTTCTATTTGGTTTAGTTCACAATTTCTATTTTTTGTTTGTACTAAGCTATTAGAGAAGCTTTATAAGTTAATCTAAATATATACACATAAATTTCTTATTAGAATATAAATATATAAGCTAATCTATCTAAATATATAAATATAAATTTTTAGAAAGCCCTAAGTATTATAAGCTAATCAAGTTGATACTGAAATGGACCTGGCCAGGGTTATAATTATATTAGAGAAGCTAGCTAGTCGAATTGATATTATAGACTTATCTAAATAGATGATTTTTTTCATGATAATACATATGCTATTAGAGAAGCTTTATTCAAATGGATTCTCTGAGTATGACATATAGCCTTTAAATAGAGCTTTTAATTAGAAAGCCCAGGAAAAACAAAGAATGACACTGTAACAGGTTCTGTTTGTTGCCGGACACATCATCTGTCACGGTAGTGTGGGCAATAGCAGAGTTGCATCGCAAATTAACCCAAAAAAATTGGTAAAAAATAAGAAAAGAGCTTCAAGAAAGTTTTTGGCAAAGAAGTTCTGGATTGATATATTCAAGCAAAGGTTAATTCTCAAAATATTGAATTTCTTAGGAACGCTTCAGTCTCACCAGATAAAATTGCACTATATATGGTAGGAAAACAGGCACAGCAGCAGCTAAGAACAGAGAAAAATAATGTAAGAAAAAATTCAAGAATAAAGGCGAAAGAAAGAGTAAATTGCAGACAATCATTTTTTTCTCCCTTTCATTTGCTAATCATTGGTACTCGTAATAGTACAATTTGTTACACCCAGAGCACTAATTCAAGGACACCACACATGTCACTACTTCTAGAAGCTTTATTTTCCACATACTCCATGACAGCTCATTGCACTCCATAACAACTCATTGCACTACATAGTCTCTCAACCATTTAGGTTTGGTGGTATTGCGCTTAGCTCTAGTTTGGGGAACCTTGTGGATTGTTTCTTCATTTGGGCCTAGGTCATTTACTTCTGGCCCATCCTCATACATATCAATATATGATTAATTTGTTTCTGGCACAAGCATCTTCAAGAACAGTAAAATATTAGAATTCAAATAATGCATATTATTCACTTGTAAGGTAGATATAGCTAGGTTGTTCGTATGTTCTGTTATTAATCAAGATGATCTTATCTAGGATGATAAAAGAAATTTTGTTAAGGTTATCCCTAGGGTTAGGGTTTGTTATGTTATTTAAGGGTGTTGTGTAATTTTTGAGTTTTTCTTCACTTCTTTATTTATGTTCGGTCTAAACTAGTCTTAAGTTAAATAAAAAATTAAATTTAACTTTACTTATTTATGAATATGAAAAATGAAAGCTTGGCTTAGCTTGAAGTAGGCTTATCTAGCCTATCGTTATTTACAAAAGGTTATACTTATCTTGTATTTTTCTTATTTTTAAATCACTTTTATTTTTATTTACAGTTTTATTGTATAAATAAAAAACAAATTACTGGATATATATATAGATGGGTATTTACCTAAACTTAGATGATTGAGTTGCAACAATTTTGTCTTTATACAGTGAATAACATTTGTTCCCTGCATAGGTCATTGTATAAAGCCGACGGGACGCTCGCATTTGATGCAATTTGTTCTTTTAAATATTTCTCCTTTCTGGCAAGAAATTGATTGAGCCATGGACTACCTTGCAATTCTGCTGCTGGTTTTCTTTTCATGGGCATTAATTCATAACCTCATTCCCATCAACAAGCGGCGGCGCCTCCCACCTCCACCGGGGCCACGCCCGTTTCCTATCATCGTAAACATCTTGGTTCTCGGCAGCCATCCTCACCGGTCACTGGCCAAACTCTCCAAAACATTTGGACCCATAATGAGTTTGAAACTTGGCAGCAGAACCACCATAGTTATCTCCTCTCCCGACATGGCCGAAGAAGTACTAAAGAAAAAAGATCAAGCCTTTTCTAGCAGAACGGTCCCTGATGTCATCCATGTCCATAACCATCACAAGATTTCCATTGCGTGGTTGCCCGCTTCATCACAGTGGAGGACCCTTAGAAGAGCTTGTGCAACAAAGATATTCTCCCCTCAACAGCTTGACGCCACGCAAACTTCTAGACAGAGGAAAGTGCAGGAGTTGCTGGATTTCGTGGGCGAAAGCTGCAGAAGGGGTGAAGCTTTGGATATTGGTGAGGCTGCTTTTACAACAGTTCTCAATTCATTATCAGACACTTTCTTCTCTGTTGATTTGTTTAGTTTGAATACTGATTCGTCTCAAGAGTTTAAGGATGTTGTGTGGAGAATTATGGAAGAAATTGGAAAGCCTAATGTTGTTGACTTTTTCCCAATTCTTCGTCCGTTTGATCCTCAACGAGCATATGCAAGAACTAACATTTACTTTGGCAAGTTGTTAAAGTATTTTGATGAGATTATTGAAGAAAGAATCCGTTCAAGAGCTCCAAAGTGGATTCTGAGGACTGCAATGATGTGTTAGATTCATTTCTCATCAACATCTCAGAAGAAGAAGACAATTCTCACTTGAGTCGCCTTGATCTGTTGCATTTACTTGCGGTAAGTGCCTTAGCTTTATATATAGTTCACTCTATGATTTTGTACCTGTATTTGCTGCAGTTGAAGTTTACTGCAATCACCTACCTTCAAACACATCTAAGCCGTTGAAACGATCCAACCCATCACAATTAGGCCATTCAAAGATTTACATTTCCAAATTTAGTCCTCATTTATTGGGAAAAACTTCACTTTACTCTCTAACCTAAATATGACATTGCACTGTAGGATTTATTTATTGCTGGCACAGACACAATAACAATCACAGTGGAATGGGCAATGGCAGAGCTTATATCTAACCCAGAAAAGCTACAAAAAGCCAGAAAAGAGCTTCATCAAATCATTGGCAAAGATGGGAAACTTGAAGAATCAGACATCTCAAAGCTCCCTTACTTACAAGCAGTGGTGAAGGAGACTTTCCGGTTGCACCCACCAGGTCCTTTCCTACTACCACACAAGGCCATAGAAGATATAGAGATACAAAATTTCACAGTCCCTAAAAATGCACAGATTCTAGTTAATGTATGGACAATGGGACGAGATTCTAGTATTTGGACCGATCCAGAGTTGTTTTTGCCTGAAAAGTTTTTAGAGAGCGAGATTGAGTTTAGAGGCAATGATTTTAGGCTTATTCCCTTTGGAGCTGGTAGAAGGATATGTCCTGGATTGCCACTAGCTAATAGGGGAGTGCATTTTATCTTGGCCTCTGTTTTGAACAGTTATGATTGGAAGCTTGCAGATGGGTTAAAGCCAGATATGAAGGAGAAATTTGGGTTAACTTTGAAAATGGCCAACCCTCTTCGAGTCATTCCCATTAAGGCATAGAAGTGTTATAGCTTTTTTCAGATGTTGGCCTTTCTTCTGCTTCGTTATGATTGGAAGCTCGTAGATGGTGATACAGCCAGACATTTTACTCTTAATTTATGTTGTATTTGTGGTTAATAGGATTAATAAAATAAAATAAAATAAAAACCCCCCAATTTTAATATGTCTAAAATTATTTAGTTATATTTATCAATTACGTTGAGTTTTTATGTAGATATTTTTTTTATATAACTAATATTTTTGTTTTATTTTGATTATTAATATTTATAAAATATAAAATTATTATTAAATACTTCACTTTATAATATAATTATATTTATAAAATATAAAATTATTATTAAATTACCTTCCTCTATTCACACAACCCAAACACCCCTATTTTTTCTTCACAAGCCTAAAACCAGTCACACACACTCCCATTTCTTTTCCTTTCCCCTTCGTCATTTCCACAAAGACCTCCTCCGCGAATCACACAAAGACACCCGTCCAGAGCCCCTAACCAACAGCACCTACGCGAGGGCATCGGCCTGTTCGACAACAGCACCTGATGTCACCATACCTTCATTTTTACTGCCCCACCAACACCACAAATGGCTATAGGGAGCCATCCGTCAGTCTTTGTGTGGGAATTAGTTGTGTTAAATGGCTTTATACAGTCGTTGACTCCCTAATTGGTTGCAGAGTTGTTTGTCAATCTATATGTTAAAATGATGTAGTGTGTGACACTCTTAAATGGTTATAAAAAGTTATTTGTCAGTTTTGATCCTTTATCACATCTATGGTATTATGTTTAATTCTTTTCAAATTATACCATAATAAACTCATAAAATAGATAAATGAAACATTAAATTTAATAATTATGATCTAGATTAATAGTATAAAGTCAAAAAAATCCAACAATTTATAAATGAAAACCATTAACGTGTCCCCATATTGCTCTAACAACCAATTTTTATTTATGTGCATCATATAAATATCTAAACAATTCTATGGAATTATTTCAAGTGTTTAAGGGCACATTTTTGCATTTAAACAACTCTAAAAAGTAGTTTAAACTATTTCAATTTTTCACTAAGTTTTTAAATGACTTTGTTTTACGTTTTGGAAATCCTACTCATGCTTAAGCAGTGGTCACGCCACCTTCGCACGTCTTACGCCTCTTCATTTTACTCTAAAATGCAAAACAATTCTAGAGACATTTGAAAGTTCAAACAGTTTTCTAGAGTCGTTTTGCACTCCAAACGATCCTCTAAAGCCGTTTTGACGAATAAATAAATAATTAAATAAATAATTTAACAAATGATTTAAATTATAATTTAATAAAATATTTAAATTAATTATTTATTAAATTATTTATTAAATTATCTATTTATCAATAAAAATAGTTCTAAATAACTATTTAAAATGTAAGAAAACTATAAAAAGTTATTTTACATTCTAAATAATTTTTTAGAGTTATTTTTTATTCTAAATAAAAATGGCAATTTATGAACTTAAAAAAAATTAATGAAGGGAGCACACCAATTAAGGCGCCCCGACAATTTTTGAAAAAGATAGTTTTATATAACCATTTGAAGCTGATAGAAGAAAGCAGATGAAGAGTATATTTATTTTAGTAAGGGTTATCTAAGTAATTTTAATAGGTAGAAGCGTATGTTGATTGGAAATGATCTGTGTTAATTATTATCCAACGAGATATTTTCAAGATATTCAATTTAAAATGCAAGGACGTACGAATGCAATGTTTCTAATTGCAGTCAAGGACTGAGAACCACAGATAGCCTCACCATGGAAGACCTTTCACTTCTGCTTCTGATTTCCTTCTTTTCTGCAACCATTCTTTTCTTCATCTTCATCTTTGGTTCCCAAACCTCAAAGTCAGCAAAACACCCACCAGGGCCTCACCCTTTTCCTATTATAGGTAATATCTTAGAACTAATTGGCTCTATGCCACACCAAGCACTTGCCAATCTCTCAAAAATCTATGGTCCCATAATGACTCTTAAGCTTGGCAGCAAGACCACCATAGTCATATCTTCTCCAGAAGTAGCAAAAGAAGTGCTGCAGAAAAATGACCAAGCCTTTTCCAGCCGTACAGTTCTTGATACTCTAAGAGTATTTGACCACCACAAAGTTTCAGTGGTGTCGTTACCCTCTTCAGCTCTGTGGAGGATCCTCAGAAAAGCTTGTGCTACTAAGGTATTCTCTCCTCAACAGCTCGATGCTACGGAGATTATTCGCCGGAGAAAGGTGGAGGAATTGCTTAATTTTGTGGATGAATGTTGCAGAAAGGGAGAAGCTTTGGATGTTGCTGAAGCTGCTCTTACAACAGTGCTTAATTCTATTTCCAACACTTTTTTCTCAATGGATTTCGCTCATTATAGTTCTGATAAATTGAAAGAGTTTAAGCAGATTATTCGGGGTAGCATGGAAGAAGCTGGGAGGCCTAATTTTGTGGATTTTTTCCCTATCTTTCGAGTTCTTGGTCCACTTGCAAGAGTAAGGCTAAACAAGTATGTTGGGAAGTTGATTGAAATTTTTGATGGCCTTATAGAAGAAAGATTGCGTTTATGGGATTCTAAGATGGAGTCTGAGGTGTGTAAAGATGTGCTAGATTTGTTCTTGGAACTCATGATGCAAGAGGATTCACAACTCAATCGCGTACATATAATACATCTATTTCTGGTAAACTTTAAATAATAACTCGTTTAAATTAATTTTTTAAAATAATATTTTTAATGTATGAAAGTAAAAGTTAAAAATAATTTTTTTATTTATGAAAATGTTTTTTATGATTTACTGTTAAAAACTTTTATTTTTCTTAGAAACATTCCCTAGGTGTTTATAAAAGTATAGATAGTTGTATAATAGCAATGTAAAACACTGAAAAATTGAAAACTCGAGGGACATTGACACCCTGGATTCCGCTCGATCCCACCACCACTATTTAGGTAGAAATACATATGTGATTTCTTGACATATTGTTTATGACGTTATAGATAACTGTAATTGTATTTGGGACATTTAACTGAACTTGTTTTGATTAATTATATCAGGATTTATTTATTGCTGGAATAGATACAACATCAAGCACAGTAGAATGGGCAATGGCGGAATTGTTGCGTAGTCCAGAAAAGTTAGCAAAAGCTAGGAAAGAGCTCCAACAAGTCCTTCTTGAAGGTGAACAACTTGAAGAATCACATATCTCAAAGCTTCCCTTTCTCCAAGCAGTGGTGAAAGAAACTCTGCGTCTGCACCCACCAGCCCCATTGCTAATACCACACAAGGCAGAAGATGAAGTGCACTTGTGTGGTTTTACAGTGCCAAAAGATGCAGAAGTCTTAGTCAATGTGTGGGCTATGGGACGAGATTCAAATGTTTGGGAAAACCCAAATCTATTTTTGCCTGAAAGATTTTTGGAGAGTAAGATTGATTTTAAAGGTTGTGACTTTGAGCTAATTCCATTTGGAGCTGGAAGAAGAATTTGTCCTGGATTGCCAATGGCTTCCAGGACAATGCCTTTTATGATAGCATCTCTTCTACGCAACTATGACTGGAAACTGGCTGATGGGTTAAAAGCAGAAGATGTGGATATGAGTGAGAAATATGGGATTACCTTGCAGAAGCTTCAACCTCTCCGAGCCATACCCGTTAAAGCCTAGCTAGTTATTATTATTCATAGCATGAACTCCGAAGCAATCCATGCACTTTTCTGTTAAAATTGTCAAAAGGAGATGATTGAATAAAAGTTACATTCTGATTAATAACCACTATTGAAAATAATAGAACTCTTCTTATTCTGTACCTTTTTTATTGGAATCTTGCAAATGGGAGTGAATTCTGGGCTACCCCTGTTTCGAATTTTCGATAACTACAATTTGATGAAACTGATGATCTTATATTGGCTAATTATATGTCCAGGATGAAAAATTTAATATCTCAATAAATAAATCTTAGGAAAGCATGTTCCACAAACATCTTCTCCCCTCAAAAGCTTGAGTCTTGGAAAATTCTTCTCCCAAAAATGGTGCAAGAAATAATGGAAGAATCTGGAGATCCTAATGTTGCAGACATTCCTTTCCTGTTCTCCGTTCACTTGATCCACATGGTGTACGAGGAAGTGGGAAGGATTATACCTGCTACTTTGGTTTTTTATGTTTTTCTCTTATGCAGGGTTTTAAATGTATTTAAATTTTTATTTGAAATAGTTGAGGTGTAATTTATTCCAGAAAATCCCAATTCTATAGCCCTAATTTTCATTTTATAATTGGTAGTCATCTTAAGAAATTTACAATATTTTTCAGTTATAAAAAAAGAAATTTAATATTTTTACTTTAGATTATTAATAATTAATAATAATAATTCGAGTTATTAATAAATGGTAGATACGCCTTACGTCCATTCCCTTCGGTGTTTCAGTAAGAGAAAAAGATGAATGATGAACGCGCGAAGGAGGAGAAAAATTTTTGCTGTATTTCCCACGAGTTCTTCCGAGTTGCATCTGCAAACCTTGACAAAATTGCAGTGATTCATGCTTCAGGGGTAGCTCCGCTTTCCAGAGAATTGCGTGAAAATTCTACCACTTCTGTTACTTCACCCGAGTTCAATAAACTTTTCCTTGAGCTCTTAGACAAGCATCTCGTTTCTTCGACTCCACCACTCTACTCTGGTGACAACTGCTTCACTTACTCTCATATTTTGAAGGCAGTTCAATCCCTCAGCTCTCGCCTCCACTCTATTTTGAGTGGTGCTTATGACCCTGATTTGATCAGACGCAAACCTCAAGGTTCTATCTTTCTTCTTCTTCTTCTAATTGAGCTGTATTTCTGTATTAAAATGAAATTATGAGGACATCTCCATTTCTTAAGTCTACAGTTATTCTTTCTTTGCTCAGTAATCGACTTTTAATGATACTAAGCAAGTAAGCAGCTTAAATATTAGTGTCAATTGTGGGAAAAGCTGCACCTTAAATTTCAATTTTTTAGCCCAAAGTTTTGACTATAGAAGTTTTAGCAAATGCCCAAAAGGCTAGTATCTGATTTTTTTTTTTCCTTAAAGTTCTTCTAATTCCGAGTGCCAGTTGAAAATTAACATTTTCTGGGTCTGAACGGAGCAAGTTAAACTCTACCGCAGATATTGATGATTTGGACAGCAAAGAAAGAAGCGCTGTTCAAACATTCAAGTCCTCGGAATCTGTCGTGACAATGGTTGACTCAAGTAAAGAGTACACACCAAAGATAGTGGGAATATATATGCCACCCTCGGTAGAATATATTGTTGCTGCTCTTTCTGTTTTGAGGTGCGGAGAGGCTTTCTTGCCCCTGGATCCTTTTTGGCCTAATGAAAGGATCTTATCAGTTGTTCCTTCTTCAAATGTTGATCTTATTATAGCGTCTCAATCGTCATTCGGTAGAATTAACTCTGACCAGCTTGATGAATCACATTGGCTGGTAAAGTCGAGCGTTTGTCCTGTATTAAACTTCTCCATGGAAGAAAACTTTCAAGATAATACCTGTCCAACAGGTTTAGCATGGCCATGTGAACTTGAAAGGCCAAGATCGTTCTGTTATCTGATGTACACTTCCGGATCAACTGGAAAGCCTAAAGGTGTATGTGGGACCGAACAAGGTAAGATATTAATGTAGTTTTCTTCGATTGATTTTAGATTGAAAGCATGATTTTTTTTCCTCTGAATGCAATTTGGCCTGTGGAAAGGTCAGTTTACTTGTTTTTGTGCTACATGAGAGTAAGGATATTTTATAGCATACCGTTGTTTCTAACTTCATTGAATAAAATCTGTTTTTATTCTGGATTCTCTTTATAGTTTTCTATTTTCTCCTATGTGAATATATGTTACAATTCGGTCCACATTCTTTCTAGGTCTTTCAAATCGCTTTTTATGGATGCAAGGAATGTATCCTCTGGATGGGCTGGAAATATTATTATTTAAGACATCAGTTAGCTTTGTTGATCACCTGCAAGAATTTCTCAGTGCTATTCTGACAGCTTCTGTGTTAGTTATTCCTCCTTTCAGTGAGCTGAAACAAAATATATTTTCTTTTATAGATTTTCTACAGGTATGATGCCATATTAATCTATTATAATTATAGTTAACATTTTTTGTCTTCCCAATTTTATAATTTGTTGACTTCATGTTGCACACTCTGTATGAACTGCTGCAATCTTGTTAAATATTGCCTGCTTTTAGCTTTCTTGTTAAAGAAATTGCCTTTAAGATCTTAGTAAGACTGTTACAAATCTTCTTCTGCGATGTTTCTATATTTAATGATATCTGACTATATATTCTACACAGAGACTTTAATTTCTATTTAAAATACATCTATATTTTAGAAGCATTGTATACTCTATTTGGTTCCATTCCATGAATAAGTAATAAATTATTCTTTTCAATTTCTTGGTTACCTTCATTTGTAATACAAAATGCTTCTGTAGGCTTATCTTATTAATAGACTTACAGCCGTTCCATCACTAATGAGGACAGTTCTTCCTCAATTGCAAACTCATGCTGACGTGCGGATTCGAAGTTCACTGAAAGTGATTGTGCTAAGTGGTGAAATTCTGCCTTTAAACTTGTGGGAGATGCTTTCAACTATATTGCCCGAGACCTCAATCTTGAATTTATATGGAAGTACTGAGGTTAGAAAAGTTATCTTACTGGTCTGAGGATTATGTAAGAAAATTTGTAATCTGTGTCCTCGTTGTGTTGTGCACTCAATTTTCTTTCAAGTATAGTTGCTTTTATTTGTTTACTATACGACTGTAATTTAGAAAGATCCCCCAGTTGCTTCCCTCCAAATTTGGAGCAATCCTTTAACAAGTAGACTAAATCCCAACTTTTTTTTTTTTTTGTGACAAAGTAGAGTTTATTAGATTAGCATACCAAGGGGAAGTACGGAGAACCATGGAGACTAGGAATTTTTGAGGCACTGCAAGGAGCCTAAATGATAACAAAACAAATCCACGTTCATGATTACAGAATCTAGAGAGTTGAGCATTGTTTGATAAGGTGTAATAGAATAGGATTGATTTGCAAAAATGATTGGATGCTTGATATGTTACTTTTGCATAAAACTTGTCACATTGTGTAGTTGCTTTTCTTTTCTGTCGTTTTGACATTACTATAAAATTGAGAATCAATGAATACCAAATATATAATTGGTTTTTTATTTTCATTAGATTTTGTTACAAGGCTCTTAATATTTTGTCTACCTAGTCTTTTCCATCTTTTTTGCTGGCTGAAATGTTTCTTTTTCTTTTTTTTTTTTCCCCCATTTTAACCCAGGTTTCTGGTGATTGTACATATTTTGATTGCAAGAGGATGCCATTGATTTTGAAGTCAGAGATACTAACTAGTGTGCCAATAGGTTTGCCCATTTCTAACTGCGATGTGGTGCTTATTGGTGAAAATGGTGCATCAAATGAGGGAGAACTATATGTTGGAGGCTCCTGCATTTCTAGAGGATACTACTCTGAGTCCAAATTAATGTGTGATAATGACTTTGTGAAATTTCCTGGAACTTACAATTGCAGAGGTTCTGTTAATGCTTGCCAGAGCCATTTATACTTTAGAACTGGTGATTTAGCCAAACAGTTGCCAACTGGTGACTTTATATTTTTGGGAAGAAAAGACCGCATTGTAAAAGTTCATGGGCATCGTATTGCCCTGGAGGAAATTGAAGACTTGCTAAGGGAGTATCCAGATATAAATGATGTTGCTGTAATTTGTCGAAATAGTAAAGAAGACCTTGCAGTTCTTGAAGCATTTATAATATTGAAAGATGTGGAAAGACCTGGTGAATTGTTAATACCTTCTATTAGAAGTTGGATTATTAATAGGCTTCCATCAGCAGTGATTCCTAATCGCTTCATCTTTACAGAATCTTTTCCCTTGTCTCCTAGTGGTAAGGTTAATTATGAGTTGTTGGCTGGTTCAACGTCGTTCACAAAGCTTATCAAAGATAAGATTGGGGACATAGGATGTGTTAATCTTCTGCAACTTATTAGAAAGGTATGCTATGCATAAAGCCTGTTGAGTGTTTTCTCCCTCATAAAAGAAAAATTTTATTGAGACAAGAAAGAAAGATACAAGAGGAAGACCAGAGATCCTCCTAAAGCCAAAGAAAAAACAGAACAAAAGATTTTGGTACAATCACCTCAAAAGAAACTCTCCAACCCTTTGGAATATCCATTTGCCCATGGGTTGACACCCATGTCAAGGAAAGAAAACTAACTCAATAACTATCTTCTATAAGGAACCTTGTGTCCAATCACTTGTTTTCTCACCTTTTGGCGTTAGAATTCCTTTTGTTATTGCATTTAAAAAAATCTATAGAAATGAAAATTTTAACTATAATTTCTTTAACAGGCCTTTCATGATGCTTTAGTGGTTGAGGAGGTCAGCAATGATGATGATTTCTTTCAGATGGGTGGTAACTCCCTTGCTGCCGCACATGTTGCTCTCAACTTGGAGATTGATATGAAATTTCTTTATTACTTTCCAACTCCTTATAAGCTTTGCATGGCTCTTCTACAGAAAAGAGGATCATGCTCTTTGCATAACAGACTGGATGTTTGTTCAGAGATAATTACAGACCGACAGAGTGACCTGTTTTCTTTCAATCTTTATGATAGTGCCTATCCTCAGCTCCATGAACCAAAAGTAATCTCTGAAAGTAGTGGGGATTATTCTTTTCCTTCTAAACGCTTGAAGAGCAATTCCACTACAGATGCTCCATCGGGGGGTGATGGATATTTTCCATGGTATTCTTCCTCAATGTTTTTATCTTGTTCATTTAGCCGATGCAACAAGGTGTTATATAAATGGCAGTCTGGAGGAATTGATATGCATCAAACAATTTGGTCCAATGCAAAAGTTCCAAGAGATAGAAGAGGTCACATGAAAGACTTGTGGAAAGTTTACATGGAATCTTGTGTTGATGCATCAGCAACAATTGTGTTTGAAGGCTCGGATATTTTTTTGTTCATTGGATCCCACTCGTCTAAATTTCTTTGCATAAATGCCAGAAGGTAAAACACATTTTGATCCATGACTTAAATAATTTACATCATTTGTGTTGCCTGTGTCTATATCAATGCTCAAATTGTATGTACATTTTAACTCATCATTCCTTCCAACCTTGAGGTTCTTTTTAGCTGATGAATTTGAACTTTGGTATTTTATTCATGATATTGTATCAAAATCACATGTATTTTTTGGTATCTTTGCTGCTTATTTCTGTACTTTTGTCAAGCCTCATGGGTGGTCGTCAGTGTAATCTATTGAAATTTTCAATCAAAGCAATGCTGCTTTGTGAATGTTATCTGAATTATTACAGTTCTACTTCATGCTTGACGTTCGAGTTTTTCATAACAATCATAAAGAATTTGGATTCAGCACTGTTTAACTACTACTAAATAATTGGTTTAGTGGTTCTATACAGTGGGAGATCAAACTAGAAGGTCGGGTTGAATGTACAGCAGCAATAGTTGGTGATTTTTCCCAGGTTATTTTCTTAGTGGTGCACATGCAACATTCTCCATTAAAATAATATTTTAAGACTATTTATTTGTTCTAATATGTTGTGTTTGTTTAGGTGGTTGTTGGATGTTACAAGGGGAAAATATATTTTCTTGATTTTTCAAATGGAAACATCTGTTGGAGTTTTCAAACATCTGGTGAGGTATCTGATTTTATTGCTGCATCGGGTTATATACTGGTATCTGGTATGCTTGGACGTTTAATATTTTACATAGGCAAGTTGTTTATTTACTACATAGACCTGTGAAGCAATAAAGTGCTTGCAAAATGAACTGCAAACAAAATTTTAGGAGAAAAAGATTCCAGGTGTCAATGCATTCACTTAGAGTCTAGAACAGGTAAACCTTTAGATGGATCAATAGAGAGAGAAAGACTCAATGTACACATTGCAAAATTATATTACGTGGCTATCCCATTTCTTCTTTTAGACCTTACCCTGGAAAATGGCCAGGTGGGCTCTCTGTCGTCTTTGCCCTAACCAAATGTGTTAATCAAACGATGTAAACCTTCTGACGCTTTATTCTTTAATTTACATATTTAAAGTTTAATTTTCTTTTTATTCAAGACTTTCATTGTTAATAAATATAGCAATACAAATTTGGCCCAAAATTCAATGTAAAGTTTTCAGTCTTGGGTAAAGAGTCACTTCTTATTTGTATGTTTTGATTATACAAAATAATTCTTTTAACCATTGCTGGCAACTTCTAATTATGTTTTAAACTCATGAAGGTAAAATCACAACCAGTTGTAGACACATGCAGACGACTGATCTGGTGAATTTTCAATAATAAAAAGACCAGAGAGTTCTTTGATTTTACACTATCTAGTTTTCGTCTTCAGTAAAACATTTATCTGCATGCAGGTGTGGCTCACATGACCATAACTTATATGCTCTTGATTACAAAAACCATCACTGTGTCTATAAGCTACCATGTGGGGGCAGTATATACGGTTCACCTGCAATAGACCAGGTGAATTTCGTCTTCCAAAATGTCAATATATCCACTGTTTTATCTTTGGAATTGGAAGTGCATGCTTAGTTTCTGATTAGGACCCGCAAACTCTTCTGGTTTCAATGGCCTTAACTCTAGTATCTTAGTTGCTTTCTGTAATTACAATCCAGTTGTTTTCTTTTTCTATATCTTCTTCTTTTCACCCTTTAGTGACCTCTGTTCAATATGATACCTTTTGACTATCTATTATAAATGGTTCTTTTGTGGTTTAGTTGTGCATGTGGGGACAGCATGTATGCATACATTTCATGCTTTGTGCTGACTGTTGATCATAATTCTATCACTTTTGTTCGTTAGACATAGTGTGATAAGATTGTTTGTATGAAGTTTACCGAGTAATTTGTATTTCTTCTCTTGCTAATTTTCATGCAGGTTCGCAATGTGCTTTATGTGGCATCTACCAGTGGCCGTCTGACAGCTATATCACTAGGGGTACAATGATTGTGCTCTTACATCATACTATCATAACTGCTTATGTCTTAAGGGAAGAAACTAAAAAATTTGTTCAAAACAACTAGGAACTAGGATCAGTAGAATTTGTGGCAAGTCATTTGTGCAGTTGAGTAGAAGGCAAACTGAAATATTCCTTTCCAAATCCAGGTTTGTCCGTTTAATATTTTGTGGCTTCATGAGTTGGAAGTCCCTGTATTTGGTTCTCTATCTGTCACTTTGAAAGGAACAGGTATGTATTGTAGACTTACGATGTTTGATCTATGTAGTTTGAAAGTAAGTTTATCTGACATGTTTCTTTCTCCTTACACTATTAAGCTTTTCTGGCTGATCTTCACAGTTATTTGTTGCTTGGTGGATGGCCATGTTCTTGCATTGGATCCAATGGGATCCATAATTTGGAAGGTATAAACATTATTATGTGTTACATCCTGATACATGTTACCTGATTTAAGTAATATCTTAAGCACTGTGCATTCCTGAATTTTTCTCAGAAAACAACTGATGGTCCAATTTTTGCTGGACCATCCGTATCTTCTGCTCTTCCTTCTGAGGTATGCCATCTCTCTTTCATTTTTTCCTATACTGACATTTACCTTTTGAAATGCTTTCTTTTTGTTTATACACACCCTCACCTGAAAGGAGAAAAGTTGTCTACTTTCCGATGATGAATGGAAAGATTCATTAATCTTATGAATCAATTCATTTTGTTTATTCTTGCTTAGGTGCTTGTATGCTCCAGAAATGGAAGTGTGTACTCTTTCAAATTGGTAAGTTTTTCCTATTTGGTAGTTCCTATTTAGTTATGTTTAAAATTCAAGGGTAATATTAATTCTTTTGCTTGGATTAACTTCAGGAGAATGGGGATGTAATCTGGGAATACAACGTTGGGGACCCCATTACTGCATCTGCTTATGTTGATGAGCATTTGCAGTTGGAGCACGATTCTTCAGACAGGTTAACCTAGTTGATGGTATTTTCCTTGATAAAAGGGCATGCTTGATTTTGAAAGTGTTTTATTGTTTTTGTTCAGGTTGATTTGCATTTGTTCCAGTTCTGGAGGTTTATACCTTCTTCGAGTCAACTCGAATGTCAATGAAGATGTGACCAGCGTGCAGGAATTTGCGAGGCTAACCTTACCGGGACCTATATTCTCATCACCATTGATGATTGGGGGCAGGATTTTTGTTGGCTCTAGGGATGATTACTTGCATTGTATTGACCTTCAAAAATTGGCTCCATCTTCATGACTTGAGCATATGTCATAAAGTCATTCTTTTACTTTGTGTCTATTTTTTTTTTGTTTTATTGGTTGTGAAATAATCATTGTTTTAAACTAATCATAGTGTTTAGTCTTAAATTAATTGATAAATGAATTAACTTTATATTATTTTATAATTTATATTGTATCATATCATCTCGTTAGCAGTAACACCAAATGGAGGTACGTCAACCTCCATCTCCATGTGCACGGCCTAGGTAGCGCAGACTATTCACATTCATTAAACGCGTTAGACTCCACTTTAGTACACACTATCAGCTTTTATTATTATTTTTAAATCCCCATTTCCCTCCCACGACGCATTTCCATATTAATAAAATAATAAATTAATCGCTCCTTTGCTCTCTCCCTCTTCCCGTCCAAAACTCGTCTAAATTGAAATTCAAACGCAACCACATCCCATTTCTCAATCCTCCCGCACACTCGCCAGATCCAGGCCTCTATCGGACATCTCGCCCGCCATGACGCCTCCCGTCGTGGAGACCCTCACGGCCTATGCTCTCCTCATCACCGCCGCCTCAGCCGCCGGATACTCCAATCACACAGTTGGCGGTAAACTCGGCTGGTTCTTCAACGCCACCACCAACACTTCTGCCACGAATTACACTGCTTGGGCAGCAGCTCAAACCTTCGCTCTTGGCGATTATCTCAGTAAGTCAAATTTTCAAAGTCCTGTTTGGTCGCCTTGGAAATGATGGGAAATCACCGTAATTACTTGATCATATTTGATGTCTTAAATTTTCAAAGTCCTGTTTTTTTGCCTTGAAAAGAAAGGAGAATGATCGACGATGAAACAGTAGGACTCAACTTTTTCTTTTAGCTGGAATTGTCAGAGAACCATGTTCGACATTAAAAAAATTTCCTCAACTTTCTCGGCACAAAACAGAGCAAATTGAACTTCCTTTTTTCTCTAATTTGTTATTCTCTGCTATGATTCGTAGTTTTCAACACCAACTCGAATCAGACCGTGATTCAGACTTACAACCAGACCACTCTCCGGAGTTGCTCCGCCGATGATTCCGACAACGGTACCTTCCAATACAACGGCGGCATTACTAATTTCGGCGAGGCGTTGACCATCGCTTTTCCGTTGACCATCGAGGGCCCCAACTACTACTTCTCGGACGCTGGAGACGGCATCCAGTGCCAACATGGTTTGGCCTTTCAGATCAACGTGACGCACGGTCTGGGCTTACCCCCGAGCCTCAACCAACCGCCACCTCCACCGTACATTGCGCCGCCTAGTCCTGATACGGCTGAGTCTCCGCTGGGCACGGTCTTGTTTCCACCCCCAAACGACGCCGTTGCCTCCCACTATGACGTGCGCTGGGCGCTATACTGTTTTGTCGCGGTACTGATATTCTTACGGTGAAGGGCGAGGGACATAAGTGGCATTATTGATGTTATTGTAGGTCACTTCGGTAATTTAAGTTTAGTTCTTACGCGAGAGAGAGAGAGAGAGAGAGAGAGCTAGCTATTTCTTGTCTTTTCTCTTCTTTTTTTTTTTTTTTTATTACAGTTTACACAGATAAGAAAATTAACATAAAATTTAATTTTCCTTTTCCCTATTTGAATATGAATATTTTATCGTTCAATAAATAAATTTACCAAAACATAACAGTTACTATTTATTTGTTTCACTAAAATATTTAATTATTCCTTTTGATTTGAGAATAATTATGTAATTAAGGTTCTTGACCCTTTGTGTGGTTTCTTTGCTCCACCGTTAAGGTTCCGCGTAGTTTCTTTCGAAAATAAATTTATTCTTGCAATTGCAGACAACGACAAATAGAAAAAAAAAAAAAAAAAAAAAATATATATATATATATATATATATATATATATATATATATATATATATTTTTTTTTTTTTTTTTCAGTTGAGATTATGGTCTTGGGTCTTCAATTTATTTTGAATGTTTTAATTAAATTTGAAAAGTTGCAACGAGTTAGAGGTATGTATTAATAATTATTATTTAATATCTCTATATTTGTAATTATATAATTATTTCTCTAAAAAATTAAATTATAATTATTGAGATTATATATAGAAATAAACAACATTTGTCTTGCTAAAGAAAGATATTTCAAGAGAGAATAATTATAATTATTTAATTTTTTGAATAAAATTGTATTTTTAATATAAAATAGGGATTTTATGATAAAAATAAAATATAAAAATAAATTAATAAATAAATTACACCAATTATTTTAGTTATCAAACATTTATAATAATTAATTAATCGAACCGGTGAAGCCTCTCTCTAGGCTGAAAAGTCAAGGATCACATGGGCTAACCCCAAGCGGTTGGAGAAGGATGAGACAAATGTCCAAGCCGAAACTCAAAATTCATCCATTAAAATACATAATTTAGACTTCTTTTACCCTCATATTTCCAAATTTAAGGAAAAAGGCCCAAACGGTCAGTTTTGCAATTTATTGAATTATTATTCAAAAAGTAAAATATCAAAGGGAAATTAATTAAATTATGGAACAGATAAAAAATTTAAAATGCTCGATCAAAATAAAAAATGCCAGATCAAAAAAATTAAAAATGCAAACTTGTAACTTGAAGGAGAATTAATTCGCGCTTTAATGCTTCCTTTCCCTTCATGTGGAGGGAGAGGCAGGCAACCATAATTCTGATCGCGACGTTATGAACGAGAAAGACTACGTTTTTACTGTTTTAAAGTTACAGATAAAGTCCAGAGTGTGAGGGAGTCCCACTGCTTAGAGAGAGAAAATCAATAAAAACTTGAAGAATCCGATCCCAATTGGTTTATTTTCTTCCACAAGGTAAGCCCTTTGTGATATTTTTCTTCAATTTCACTGTAATAGTTTCTCTGCTGGCGTGATTTTTCCGTTATATGACTGCTTTTTGTAATAAAATTGTGAGTTTCAGCTTCTGGCTTGCTCAATTTACTGGATTTTTAGTTTATTTTGGTGATTGTTTTCGCTCTTTCCAAAGGGCGGCGGTGTTTGGAACCTGCGAAAATGGGCTTGATTTCTGGGATTTTCATGGGGATGGTTTTCGGTATCTTATTGATGGCTGGATGGCAGCGCATGATGAAGTACCGAAGCGCTAAGCGAATTGCAAAGGTATGATGCGTTTGTTTCCCTCATTTGATAACTTCTCAGAGACGACTGTTACCTCATATTTGACTTCACTTTTGTTATGCTGATCAATATTTTGAGATGGTTGGATTTCTCTGGATTGGGCAATGCTGAAGGAGTTTTTGAACTTTGATAATCAGTGGGTGACTTTATCTTTTTCATATGTGGAGAGGAGAAACTGGGAAATCGTCATGTTGTTGGAACCTCTAGATATATTATATATGTAAAGGTGGCAACAGTGTTCTAGAGTATGAATACTGGTTGCCGTGGAAAAACATAAACAAGCATGTAGGACCAATTCCCAGCACATTTTTGACGATCTCTAATGCTTAGCTTTAGGTACAGCTTGAAGGAGAAAGACTTTTTAGTGCTTGGTAAGAATGACGATTACAGTACTTAATATGATAAATACTAATTAATCTTTGTCAGGAGTCTGGGCTTCATTAGCCCTTTCTTGTGATACTTGTATTATGTTTTACAAAGAAGTTCAGAATCTAGTGGTCACGTTTTTAACTGTGAAGTTGCTTGGTAGCTGTGGAGTTAGTTGTTTGGAATATTTGTGTGTCATTGATTCTGTCCATTCATCCTAGAGTCCTTTTCTACCCAATTTCAAGGATTGGGAGGAACTAGGAGCATGAGTTTATGTGAGACTCTGCTCATTTAGCTCTGCTGGGGTGTAGTCTGTTTGGATATAATGGAATGCTAGAATCTTCGGCCAGAGTTTTTGACCTACACTACTTTGGGATAAGCTTGTCGTCCTTGCCTCTTTGTGGATTTCAGCCCATGTTTATTTTAAGGAGGCCTATTTGATAGATATGCAAAAGGACTGAAGAGAGCCCTTTCAACTTGACATTTTCCCCTCTTTGATTTTTATCCTTTGTAATTTTTATTTATTTTGAGGAGGATTCTTGTTCCTCTTCTGTGTTTCCTTTCTCTTGTTAATATATTCTATCATATATTAAAAAAAAAAAAAAAGATTGAATCTAGAAGTAAAAAATGGAGGCTGACTTTCAGGAATTTGATAGCTTACTTTTCGAGGGAGTGGGATCAACAAATGTAAGTCATTTTAGGTTTCATGACATAGTATTTTATGGGGGAGAGGGAAAAGAATATAGTCATATATAGAGATTCAATGGAGAACGGGAGTACCAGAATAGTCCTAACATCTTGGGTGTGCAACAAGAAGGAAAAAATTTCAGGAGTTGTAAACAGTAACATGTTCTAACAAAAAAGTTCAGCAGAGGAAGGACTGATGGATTTCTGAGATGATGTATATAGTAGCTGAAAATGGCAAACAAAGAAGGAGAGAAAGTTGAAAACTTATCTTTCAAGCCTCCATGCACTCAAAGTTCTTGCTAACTTGAATCTCTATTTTTGTTAAATGTGCAAGCACAATTTAGATGCGTAAACACATAAAGTCTCCACATGTACACAGTCTTAACAATAAGGTTGCAAAATGAAACACACTGCCATATCATGGTTGATATTTTGATAGAGTATTAATGTGTAACAGTTACTGCTTGTAAAACTGGTCTATTGGAGGATATTATACATTTAGTTTGCGTGACAAAAGTTGAGTGAGAAATCTTTGCACTTTAAGAATATATAATATGCTTTTCTCCACATATGAGATATCAATTTATTTTTGTATTTGTATCATAAGTAAATGGCATATAGCCTAAGTGCATCCTTTACCTGTGAACTTTGCAATGGAGTCTGGATTTGTTACTGATTTTACCATGGCATCAGAGTAATACAAGAAAAGGAGATCAGAAAAAGGAAAAATAAAAATAAAATAAAAACTCAGAAGGAGTCATTTTACGTTGAGTAGTTCAGCAGACATGGTTGTCTTGTTGACAATTCATTTGGACATTTATTCTATTTCAAAAATTGGGAAAAAAAAAATTGTGTTTTAAACTATGGTTTTTTTTTTCTTATGTTAATATTCATTTATTATTTTTCTCTACAGGCAGCTGATATAAAACTCCTTGGATCTCTTGACAGAGATGATCTGAAGAAAATTTGTGGCGATAATTTTCCTGAATGGATATCATTTCCTGTATATGAACAGGTGGAAACTTCTCATCTATTGTTGTGTCTACTTAGCTTTCTAGAAAACAATTTAATAATATGTCCCCCTACTCTTTCAGTATGATATTGGTAAACTGTCTTGCATTAATATTATGACCAGTTTCATATAATAGAGAAGGCTGGGAAAGGGAATATCATTTAACATTTATTGACATGTGACTGACTGGTTTATTGACTTCACTGACTTTAAATCTTAACCTTAAACTCTATTGATGAAACCTATCTGATGTCAGCTACAATATGCACTATTGGTTTCTTTCATGACTTCTCTCTGAACGGGATTTTTCAGGTGAAATGGCTAAATAAGCAGCTGAGCAAAATGTGGCCATTTGTGGCAGATGTGAGTAAGCTTACATTTGTATGGTAATTCACAACAATTAACACAACGTGATCCATTGATTGCTCACATGTTTTATTTTATGGTTAGTATTTGATTTTCCCTAGCTGAGATGCACTCTAGAAGGGGAAACTTGGGCCTATGGACTGTGTGTCTTTTGCTTAGAATCTGAAAGTTTTCTTCATAAATCTTCAAAATGCTGCTGTTTTTATTCAGCTTGAATGGCAACTAGAGAATCTGTCAAATATGTGGATTTTTCAGAGAACCAAACTCAGTATCCTTCAGTGGAACTACTAAAACATGGAAACTGAAAGTTTCGATAGCTTCAGTTCTGGAATAATTAACTTGGTTATCAGCATGTTGACATTTTTAGAGTTTATGTAACTGTTTGACTTCTGGTGTTTTACATTTAACATTTTTTACGAGTGTTTTTGGGTGATAGGGCTATGGTTATTTTCTCAAAAGATAATAGTGTTTTGGATATGATTACAGATTTTGTGGTGAATGTATCTTGCTTCTAATTCTTAGAGTCAGTGAATGATGCTTATAAATGATAATTGTATATTTAAAGTGATGTCAGTTTTCAAACTGTTTTTCCTGTATGTTCTATATAACATGCATCCTCAGATGCAAACCTGCGCCCTCTTATTCATGGTGCTTCTAAGAATTATAATCCTTGCACAAGTGTATGTCTGCATTGCCTGAATATCTTCTTTTTTTTTATTAAAAAAAAAAAATTTAGGCAGCAACATTGGTTATAAGAGAATCTGTTGAACCACTGCTGGAAGAGTACAGACCTCCTGGAATCACATCATTGAAGTTCAGCAAACTGTCTCTTGGAAATGTTGCTCCAAAGATTGAAGGTACCAACCAACATTAATCTATGCCATGAACCATAGTTAACTAGAGAGAAACATCTTTTGAAAAATGAGTGCACTATTGATTGAAATGATATGAAAGGGTTTAACATAGGCATTTGATAACATCCCGTAAGACCAAACAAGAATTTTATGAAGATGCTGTTTTGTACATCAACCTTGTGCACGTTGTTTGTCAATTTTTTCTGTTGAATCTTTTCTGTATTACAAGAATTCTTACCCGCATAATTACTCATTCAGGTATTCGTGTTCAGAGTCTTAATGAAGGTCAAATCACCATGGACATTGATTTCCGATGGGGTGGTGATCCCAGCATTATTTTGGCGGTTGAAGCTGCACTTGTTGCATCAATTCCTATTCAGGTTAACTCCAAAGTCTTTCTGCTGTTGAACACCCTTTTCCTTCAAAAAGTTTCAAATTTTGATTGTTATTGCCTTTTTTACTTCAGTTGAAGGATCTTCAAGTTTTCACCATCGTTCGTGTGATCTTCCAACTTGCTGAAGAGATACCCTGCATTTCTGCTGTTGTTGTTGCTCTACTTGCTGAGGTAACCCTCTGGAGGGGGAATAAAAAGATTGAAGTTGTTATTTTTTTACCAGTAGTCTAGATTATTTGGCCACTATGTTGGGCAAATAAACATAAAAATGAAAAAGTGAGATGATCTACAGGGCAATTTAGTGTCATGTTCTTCTCAAGGTTGTGAATAATGACTTTTCATATGGTAAAAAAAAAGTTGAATATTACTTTTCCTAATTTATTATTTTAACCCTTTTTGGTAGCTTAAATCTATCTTTCAAGTTCAACTGAATTCTTGAATTATTCAAATATAATTATTGCTTGATATACTGATAGACAAATATTGGCTGTGTGCACTAATATTAAATGTTCAGTTTTGGAATTACTTTGTAATTTTTCCATTTACATTTTATCAGCCAAAGCCTAGAATTGATTACACTCTGAAGGCTGTTGGTGGAAGCTTGACAGCAATTCCAGGAATTTCAGATATTATTGATGTGAGTTTTGTCTGTTATATGCACCTAACTCTTCCTCCCCTCCCCCTTCTCTTTTCAGCACATTGGGACCTTTGGTCATTTTGAATCATTAGTGTGTGCATGATTCATTCTGATTTATGATCCATATTTCTCAGGATATTGTGCACACCATTGTTACTGATATGCTCCAATGGCCTCATAGGATTGTTGTTCCAATTGGTGGTATACCTGTGGATCTTAGGTAATAATTAATTCCATAGAAGTTACCCCCAGAAAAACTTTTCTGAATGCAGTTTAAAGCATATATAGGTAGTTATATTTCCTAACTATCGTGAATCCCTTTGTTCTCTTGCAGTGAATTGGAGCTTAAACCACAAGGAAAACTTACAGTTACAATAGTGAAAGCAAATGATTTAAAGAACATGGAAATGATTGGGAAGTCTGATCCTTATGTGGTTTTGTATATTCGGCCACTATTTAAGGTCAAAACCAAAGTTATTGACAACAACCTGAATCCTACATGGAATGAGACATTTGAATTGATTGCAGAAGACAAGGAGACCCAGTCACTCATTCTTGAGGTTTTAGATTATTTATATTTTACCTTATTTTCTTTTGCTACTCTCTTTGTTTTCTTCTGGGATTGGGTGTGAAATTTTATACCACTAATTGCTTATGGAAAAAAATAAAAGAGAAGAGAAACAAAACCTCTAAATTTGCTCTATAGATGAAAATGAATATTTAGTTAATTACCTACCCATGGTTCAATATATGACTAGAGGCATCTTATGTATCTTGTTCCAGAGCATCATTATGTTTATTTTCACCTTTTATTCTGTTATGTATATTCTAATTCTTATCTTGGAACCAATTCTTTAAAAAATAAAAACTAAACATGAATAGGTTCATGACTCTGCAAATATAAAAAATTAAATTAAATTAGAAACTATACAGGTAACATGATTGGTCTCATACAACTAACATAAACTGTGTTCATGATTCTGGAAATAGGTTTATGATGAAGACATTGGGCAAGATAAGCGATTGGGAATAGTAAAATTACCTCTGAATGATCTGGAAGCAGAAACTCTAAAGGAATTTGAACTGAGGCTGCTCTCATCGCTGGACACCCTAAAGGTGAAAGACAAGAAGGATCGAGGAACCTTGACGATTAAGGTATCAATAATTCTTCGTTATTTGGTGGTGACATTTTGTTAGAAATACATGTTGATATTGTTTTCAGAGGCTATGCTTAGTATAGACAAAGGGTGAGAGGAGCTGATCGAATTTTATCTTTGGGAGGTTGTTTTCATCCTTCAGTTTTCCCATTCAGACACTGTTTTTAGTTGCTTCAAAGTTATAAGGACGTTGGAATTTCAGGTCTTGTACCATCAGTTTAACAAGGAAGAGCAGCTGGCTGCTCTAGAAGCAGAGAAAAAGATACTAGAAGAAAGGAAGAAACTGAAAGAGGCAGGAATTATAGGAAGCACGATGGATGCAGTTGGCTCTGGTGTTGGTTTGGTTGGTGGCGGTGTTGTTGCCGGTGCTGGTTTGGTTGGTAGTGGTGTTGTCGCCGGTGCTGGGCTCGTGGGAAGTGGCATTGGCGCTGGAGCTGGCCTCGTTGGCAGCGGAGTGGGGCTTGTCGGGAGCGGTCTTGGAGCCGTTGGCAGTGGATTAAGCAAGGCAGGAAAGTTTATGGGCAGGACCATCACAGGTTCTGGTGGCAACAGAAGGAGCGGTTCATCTACTCCTGTCACAAATGCACAAGAAAATGGCGGTGGTGCAAAGCCTCTCTGATAATAGATAGATTGCCTGTGTTGTTTTTTCATTATCATGTCATCTTAATGTTGTGTTTCAAACTAGATAAAAAAAATTTATGTTATGATAGCAGAAATGTCCATTTAGTTTCATTTCCATACTTGTAATTACACTATTTTGAGTTTGCTGTGTAATAAAACTTTGTTACAGTGTACAAATGTTGTATTTATTGGAAAAACAAATTGTTGTTAGATTTAGTATTCGAACTAATTTAGTCAAATATCAAAAATATTGTGAACGGTCTAGTTAGGGGGCTAAAGATCAGGGTGGTCCAGCATACCTGTTCATAAATGATGCAAGCCTGTTCCCATCTCCAAGGGCAGGGAAGGAGAAAATCCTCGCTTTTCTGACCCGCTCGCCACCATCTACCACCACCCCTGGCTACGGTCTGCCACCGTGCACAGCCACCCACCGCCGGTCCAGAAAGTGCGAGGCCACCGACTGCGGACCAACCAGCGGTATACTCAACACATCTTTCTGGAATACATTGTCAAGAATGGGGTATACTTAGCCTCTCAAAAATGCAATTACCAGAAACGTAAAATAAAATGGCGAACCATACATGTCCTACCTAGTAAGAATCTGCTCTCTTAAGGATTATTTTGTCACAACTGGTAAAACTAGAGAGCAAAGTATCCTAGGCAACAGACGAATGCATGGTAACCCAGAAAGAGAAGAGAGGAAAGAAGAAATGGGTATTTATACGGAGCAATAAGGCGAACGTTGAAGAATGTTACAGTAGGAAAAGAAGGCGGGAGATACGCAAAGAAGACTAGAAAATAGAAGAGCCACTCATTCGCAATATGACCCAATCAAAGTAAGTTAAAAAATTTTAGGTTAGAAAATATTTTTCGTATCAAACCATGCACCAAACTATCATGCATGTGGACAAGAATCATGTTCATAAAAATGCGAGTTCGAGGTTGATTGTAGATCTGAGAATCTGGTTGATAAAAAGTAATACTAATAATAATTGTGAAAGTGCATGCAGATATGTAATGTGTGATTGCCATAGGAAACGACAAGTGGAATTAGAATAGCAGACAGTGGTCCACAGTCCGTAGTGTGCAAGACAAATGTTTCATAAGACCTTAATACGACAACCATCTTGTTTTGTTGCCAATTGCATGCCATCTCAATCTTATTACGAATTCCTTCTGACTCAGACCACAACACTATCAAGATCGACACTGTCCCTTTTTTGTCATCAAAATTTGCATGCCTCAGACCACCAGATTCTTATAAGAATAGGAAAAAAACAAAACGCTCAAAGTTAAATCTAGCAGAATAATTAGTCTCTGCAACATAGCAATCAATGGTTAGGGTACGATTTTATTATTAAGTTCTTTAACCTACGTCTAATTTAATTTTAACAAACTCAAAGACTTAAATAAAAATATAATTTTTTTTTAAAAAATATATATATATATATATATATATATATATATATATATATATATATATATATATATATATATATATATATATATAAACTTGAACTCAAGTCACATAACTCTTTATTATTAAAATTAATACATGTTAAAAAAGATAAAATAAAAATATATTATTAAATTCTTCAACTCATAACTAATTTAATTTTAATTAATTGAAATACTTAAATAAATATAAAATTCTTCTAAAAATTTATATATATATATAAACTTAAACTTAAATCAATAATTTTTAATTTTTTTATCACTAAAACTAAGGCTTCAAAAGAATATAATAATAATAATAATATTGACTTAGGCTATAACGAGGACTTAGGCGTTGGAAATATCGCTCCACCTCCACGGATCACCCCCTTCCCGACAAGAATGGGCTTCGGCTTTTTGTAGCCAAACAAACAATGCCAAAGCAAGTGGGACTCACATGATCCTCGCTTCTGCATTCTGTTTTCAGATTAAATAAAATAAAAACACACTAATAAAATAATTAATAATCAATTTCGTTTTCTTGTGTTTTGTTTTATTCTTGGCCTTTTCCTTTTTCTCCCTCGTAAGCTGCACAAAGCTACTGCCTCCCTTTTCTTTATTTTCTTTTTCTATATCTTGGACTTGGATTCCTCAACGAAGAGGGCTACAAAAAGTCAATGCCTTCTTGCACAATTACCATAATATCCTTTGACATGGTTGCCCTTTTTTTCTAAGAACAAAATTATTTGATTCTTTCAAGTTACGTGTATTAATCAATACACCATGTTTAGATGAATTTTTCTGATTGGAAGATTAGTGTCAAGATTAATTAATACACAATACTTGACAAATGTTGAAGAAAAAAAAAATTGAAGTCAAGATTAATGTCACTTTCAGTTTAATCAACTATAGTTTTTTTATATTTTATTGACTTTGTTATTTTTTTTTTTTTTGCATGATGTAATTTGATAAGAATGTTCTATATATAGCTACTTAAATAATAAATAAACTAAATTAATTTTAAAAAAATTGAATTTCTAGGATTTAATGGTTTCCATTATTGATTGGACTAGAGTTTGAAGTAGTTATATAAATTCAATGGCAATTTATGAATTTGTGACTAAATTTAGTTGAAAAGGATATACATGAGTCCAAAAGAGGAAAATTTAAGAAGGGGTTGAAACTAGACCTTTCAATTAATAAAATAACGGCTTGATAGTAATAGATTAAGAAATTGTTTGGATTGATTTTTTTTATTAGGAAGAAGTATTTTTTTTGTTAATAACACTTTTATAAAATTTTAATTGTTTAAATGGACTTTTTGAAAAAAGAAAAAAAAAATTTGAGAATACTTCAAAATGTAAAACTAAAATAAAAATAATGGTGTTCATTAATTTCTCCAAAGAGGAAAAAGGTTTTGCAAAAAAAAAAAAAAAAGGTTTCTATATTAGCAGCACCCAAACAGATCCTTGTAGGTCAACCCCTATCTGTCTGACCCCACACCCAATACATCTTTTTGAAACGCCACCCATACAAGCGAATTAAACCTAACCAAACGCAGTGTTATCGTTATCATACTCACTCTCAGACTTTGTGAAATCAGAAATGACATTGGCAAAGGAAACGGTCAAAGCTTGATCCACGTGACAATTACAGTTACACGTGGCACCCTAACCCATATGAATGAATGCCTCTAATCTCTCAAATACTACCTACTCTATTTGAGATTTGTTTGGTTTTTGACAAAATAAATTATCAATTAATACTTGCAATTGACGGCATTCATATGGAGTATTTTAATATTAATGAGAGTTACTCTCTTAATTAAAAAATTTCAAGTTTTTACCAAAAAAAAATGTAATTTTTATATTTAAAGAATATGTGATATATGATACAAGCTAGGTTTGTGTGTTTCCTTTGATGAATATAAAAGTCAAAGCCAAAAATACTAAAAATCAAAAGAAAGATATAGTGAAGTAATTTTAATGATTTAATATGGTTTGAATTTGAGTTTGTGAAAATTCATTGGTATATTTTTTTATGAGCAATGTCTTGATTCTATCAAACCAAATTCTTAGATAATGCAATCACTAGATTGACAAGGTGATGACACACACAATATTTATTTGTAAAACTATTTTACTTTTTCATTTGCCTTAATTTTCTAAGGTAAATCACATAACGAGTTTTTTTTTTATAAGGGATAAACTAGTTAATTTCCTCACAAATATATATATATATATATATATATATATATATATATATATTTATATCTGAGAGATAATAACATTTATCTTTTTAAAAAATCGAATATATAAAGCAGATAAACATCTATTTTCTATTTTTCTTAATCTATAAATCAGCAGAAGAAGTCGGATATCACAGTGGCCGTTCTTCCCTGAGCTCACTGCTCTGTAGTGTCACTCTTCTCCATCTTATAATGAAAGGTTAACATTTTTTCGCTTACTTGATATGGCATCCCGTCAGTCCCTGCCACCACCTCCGCCGGTGGTGTCATCTTCTACTTCGCCGAGCCACCACCATCACCACCTCCAGCAAGTAATCCTCGGGGGGGTTCTGGGTCTTGCTTTTCTGTTCCTAATCTTCATCGTCTTCCTCATATTCTTTATCTACCGCAAGCTCTCCTACAACCGCACCGCACCGTTCGACCACTACAACCACCACCAGCACCGCCGCTTCTCCTACACGCTCCTCCGACGCGCGACCAACTCGTTTTCTCCTGCCACCAAGCTTGGCCATGGTGGGTTCGGTTCCGTTCACAAGGCTACCCTCCCTTCAGGTCAATCCGTGGCTCTGAAGCTCATGGACTCCCCTGGTTCATTGCAAGGAGAGCGTGAGTTCCACAACGAGCTTTCACTCTCTTCGCAGCTCAACTCCCCTTTTATACTCTCCCTTCTGGGATTCTCCACTGATCGTAGAGGAAAAAAACTAATTTTGGTATATGAGCTCATGCCTAATCGCAGTTTGCAGGACGCGTTGTTGGATAGAAAGTGTGTGGAGCTCATGGAGTGGAAGAAGAGGTTCAATATCGCTATTCACATCGCAAAGGGTATTGAATATCTTCACCATTATTGCAACCCGCCGGTGATTCATGGGGATATCAAGCCCAGTAACGTGTTGCTGGATTCCGATTTCTCAGCCAAGATAGGGGATTTTGGGCTCGCAAGGTTGAAAACAGAGGAACTGGAAATGGTGGAAGAGAATGGTGGAGAGTGTGAGAGTACGAAGAAGAAGGAAGTGGTTGTGGAGCTAGGGGACGAAAATGGGTCCCTTTTGGAAGAGGTGGAGAGTGTAACTACTGGGTATGACGAAGGTAGTGCAATGATTGATCGGTCGCCAGAGAGTTGCATGGTTAGGATTTTGGATCCAGGGGCTTCGCCGGGAACGGTGTTTCTGTCGCCGGAAGTGGGCGTTGATAAATCTAGTGTTTCAGAGGGAACCTTTGATAAATTTAGCATTGACAGTGGGAAAGATTTGACTGCAAATAATCGGAAGAAGGGTGGTTCTGGCAGGGATTGGTGGTGGAAACAAGACAATGGTGGAGGCTCCGAATCAGGGAGGGTGAAAGACTATGTAATGGAGTGGATCGGAAGTGAGATACAGAAGGAGAGACCTAAGAGTGAATGGGTCGCGTCTCCAAGCTCTACAGAGCCTAATGGGGCAACTCCAAAAATGGAGTCGAAGAAGCAGAAGAAGAAACTGGATTGGTGGGCCTCCTTGGATGAAGAAAAAGTGAAGAAGAAGGAGAAGAATCGAAAGCCAAGGGAATGGTGGAAGGAGGAGTTCTGTGAGGAGCTCTCAAAGAAGAAGAAAAAACGAAATCTTGATTCCAATTGTGGCAGCGAATCATGGTGGCAGAAAGATGAGGATGTGGTTCCAGAGAAGAAAAAGAAGAGGAAGAGCAAGAGTAGCAGAGGTAGCATTGATTGGTGGTTGGATGGTTTGAGTGGTGAACTCAGAAATGGAAGAAGAAATAGCCAAGATTGGGTTAGTGGGGATATTCCCAAGAGTGGTGGAATCAGCAGCACCCCAAGTATGAGAGGAACTGTTTGTTATATTGCTCCTGAGTATGGTGGTGGTGGGCAGCTCTCAGAGAAGTGTGATGTCTATAGTTTTGGTGTACTGCTTTTGGTTTTGATAGCCGGAAGACGACCTCTTCAAGTAACAGCTTCACCAATGTCAGAATTTGAAAGGGCTAATCTGATTTCATGGGCTAGGCAACTTGCTCACAATGGCAGGCTTTTGGATCTCGTTGATCCTTCCATTCATTCATTAGACAAGGAGCAGGCATTGCTTTGCATTACAATTGCCTTGTTATGTCTTCAGAGATCGCCCGGGAAGCGGCCTAACATGAAAGACATTGTAGAAATGCTCTGTGGTGAGGCTGAGCCACCCCACTTACCTTTCGAGTTCTCACCATCGCCGCCGTCCAATTTTCTGTTCAAGTCCCGGAAGAAGGCTCGGTGAGTTTGCTGAGTGCCTCCTGTCGTTATCAGTAACTTTCTGAAAGTGTATTGTTAGTGGGTCATTTCTAATTTTCTTCATTTGTAGAGACTAATGCAGGAAAAAGAAGTAAGGGAAGCAAAAAAAAGTTACAAACTCTACATAAATCAATTCCTTTATTTCCTTTATTGGCCTTTTCCCTTTCTTCACATGGATATTTACTCTGACTTAGCGCTTACTTCCAAAACTGAAAGTACTTTGAACCTTTTGAGTGTATGATTTTGCATAACTTACAAGCTTTGCTCCCACAAGATGTTGAATTTCAGGAAATTCCGTTTTACTTTTGAAGCCATTTGGCCCCCTTAACGAATATGTTTTGCTTAATGCCCTGTGATTGTAAAGAGAAGCATAAGATTTTAATAGGACCAGGAAGGACTCATTCGTCCTTTTCATTGTGCTTTACCTTTTTAAAGTTCTGTTCATGTTAGCCAAAGCAAGTATCAATTTCAGCAGAAGGGGCCCCATTGTTGTCTTTTAATGATGTTGCTGTGAGCAAAGTGGAGGATGGATGCACTGTCCTAAAAATGAGAGAAGTAGAACATCCTTTGTTCATCACAGTGATCTATTCTGGTCCCATGACATGCTTTTAAACTCTATCCCCTTGGAACAAATAAAGAGAGCAGCTTTCTATAGAAAGGTTGAGAGATTCAATCTCGGTGTCATGAAATTGTAATTTCTGCCATCTTACCAGAGTGATTTTCTGATTCGAGGCCCCAAACACCTGTACGGAAACCAAAGGGATATGTACATTCTGTACATAATTCTTTGTCAAATCTATGAAAATCTACCTAGGTTTTACTAGCTATTAACAAATTTGCCTTTCTTTATGTTTTAGTATTCTTCGATGTTACTGAAGGATTCATAGGACAGAAGAATATAAATTGTTTCCTCTGTACAAATGTTGACTCACTGCAAGGATGCTGGTTTGTGGGGAAGACTTGTTTTTGTTTAAATTATTATTTCCTCAGTTCCATATTGAATGGTGATTGATTCTTCATAGAGATAATGATATCTTTTGCTGCTGTTTCTGCAATTTAGTGTGCACTGATCTGTCATAAGATTGAATATGAATTTGCTTCTTGCTATGCCACCTTGTTCAACTTCTGACTGCTAATATTCAATATAGCAAGTTTTGATTTTATTTCTTTTTACTTGATGATTCCCAAGTGTGTAATAACTGCAAACTTGCACCTTTCCCCTTCACTCTTTTCAGTTTTAGAGAATGTAGACATTAATGGTGGACTGTGCCATGAATCATGACCTCTGAGATGTGCATTCTTAAGTCCAGTTTTAGAGAATGTAGACATTAATGGTGGACTGTGCCATGAATCATGACCTCTGAGATGTGCATTCTTAAGTCCAGTTTTCCTTGTGCATGCTTGAAATTTATGAGCTAAAAAAAAAAAAAGTGATCTTTCTTGCATTTAGAGAAGTGAATGCATGATTCTTGTTATTTGCTTAGAAAGTGAAAGCGTGATCCGCAGATTGAAATTTGCCTTTTTCTTTCTCTGTTGCACTAATAGCTTCCATGCAGATTGGTCCTTGTTATCACAAGAAATGAGATGCTTTTAGTGTTCTAAATCTGTGGTTTAAATTGGAGTTCACGGGAAAATTGATTTTCATGAGATCCAATGTAATTTGATGGTTTCACACAAAAGAAAAAATGATTTTCAACTTATCATAGCCTATATATATATATATATATGTATATATATATATATATATATTGCCAAAAGCACTTATAACAACAATTGTTTAAATTGTTTTTTGAAAAACAAAAAGCATAAACTAAGAATAGTTTTGAGTAAAAAAATAAGGCTTGTCACTTTCTAGGTTAAAAAAAGGATTCTTTCTATATTTGTTATTAAGTTTTTTTTAAAACATACATATTTATCAAATAATGGTATTTAGCAATGATAACAATGTACTAGTTATTTAATTAATTAACTTACGTTTTTTTCAGAGTAAATCTAGGCAATTCAAACGCGCATCTTAAAAGCACAAGAAATAACCACAGGAATTGAATTTTCTGACAAGAGACATTTATGTGCCACCAAATTAGCTTCTAATAAAATTTAATGTTTTTGGTTTGGGTGTCCTCCTAACTTCCGTGGGATCTATTAGTGGGCCCCACACAGAAGCAGTGCATGGCAACCCTTGAAGCTACCCTCTCCTTCCCTTTTAGCCTTGAGCTTCTTTCCTTTTCCAAATTGCAACTTTCTCCTTCTCAGCCATGGCAGATCAATCTTCCACTCCATCCTGCAACATTGACCCCTACCAACTCCTCAGAATTACACTCAACCCAGACGGTTCCCTCACCCGAGACTACCAAGTCCCCTTCCTGCCCCCAAATCCTACCCCCACCGCCGATTCCCAATCCTCTCTCTCCAAGGACATCCCTCTTAATGCCGCTAACAAAACCACCCTCCGACTCTTCCTCCCCCACCCTATCCCTCCCTCTCGCGCCAAGCTTCCCGTCGTAATCTACTTCCACGGCGGTGGTTTCATCCTGTACCAAGCCTCATCGCTGTTTTTTCACAAAACTTGCGAAGGCTTGGCCAGCTGTTTGCCCGCACTCATCGTTTCGGTGGACTACCGCCTTGCCCCCGAACACCGCCTCCCGGCTGCATTCGACGACGCCGTGGACGCCATCAACTGGGTTCGAAACCAAGCGCTGGACCCAAACGGATCCGACCCGTGGATGAGAGATCACGCAGATTATTCCAACTGCTTTCTATTGGGAAGCAGTGCGGGGGGTAGTATAGTATACTTCGCTGGTCTACGTGCACTGGATCTCGATCTTGCCCCCGTTAATATCCAAGGGCTGCTAATGAATGTGCCTTACTTTGGTGGGGTCCAGAGAACGGAATCAGAACTGAGGCTGATCAACGATCGCATTTTGCCAATGTCAGCTAACGATTTGATGTGGTCCTTATCTTTGCCAGTTGGCGCTGATCGAGACCACGAATACTGTAATCCAACGGTGAAAGGGTCCCACAGCGAAAAGATCGGACGGCTACCGAAGTGTCTCGTGAACGTGTATAATGGGGACCCACTGTCGGAAAAGCAGATGGAGTTTGTGAAGATGTTGGAGGCATGTGGTGTTCAGGTGGAATCCCATTTTGGGGATGGTTTCCATGCTGTGGAGATATTCGATCCGGCCAAGGCTCAGGCTTTGACTGATATCATCAAGAAATTTATAATCAGCAATTGTCGTTCATCGGAAACTACCACTAAATCCTCCATTTGAGGATGTCGTTTTCTATTTTTCTTGAATTAAGTATTCAGCAATGAAAATACAAATAAATAATTTAATTAGCTATTACTTCTTTCTTTTTTTTGTATAGGGTTGCTTTAATGATCTTCGGCTGAAGCCCAATTTAAATTCTACAACCCCTATTGTGTTTTCTAACTACACACTCCATATGATTCAAAAGTGGGAGGGGTGTGTAGTTAGAAAAGACGGGGGTGTCAGAAGAATTCACCAACCCAAACAAAGTCAACATCCTGCTTTAGAGTCCCAGGGATTTCTTTTGTAACCCATAGAATTTCTATTCTCACCCCTACTTTTTTTTTTGTTTTTAATATGCATTCCACCCCCGCTTGGCAGACCCCCAAACCTCCACTTTCTCGCCTCCACCATCTTGGTTCTTGTCACCAATATATGGAGTTTAAAAAAATATTATGAATTTCAGAAAATCCATAACAAAAAAATTCTATTATAAACTTTGAAAAACCTATAACATAAAAAAAAAATTTGTATTATTAACCTTAAATAATCCATAACATAAAAAAAATGTGTGTAAATTTTTAATAAAATTCATTACACAAAAAAATTATATTATAAACTTTAAAAAATTCATAATATATATAAAAAAATTTGTGTTTCCTATTTTCCCAAGAAAGCATTGGTTTTAACGCCAGGGTCCCACCTTTTTAGGCAAGAAAGGGTGCCTGTACAAGAACTGCGATTATAAGAAATTGCCATGTCGTCCAACTTGCAAGCAAAGCTACCTTCTCACACTCTCCTTCTACGCTCACTCAACCATGGCAGATCAATCTTCCACCCCAATTTCCAACATTGACCCCTACGAACACCTCAAAATTACACTCAACCCAGACGGTTCCCTCACCAGAGAATACCAATTCCCCTTCCTGCCCCCAAAACCTACTCACACCTCCGATTCCCAATCCCCTCTCTCCAAGGACATCTCTCTCAATGCCGGCAACAAAACCTCCCTCCGACTCTTCCTCCCCAACCTATCCCTCCCTCTCTGGCGAAGCTTCCCATCGTAATCTACTTCCATGGCGGTGGCTTCATCCGGGACCAAAGCTCATCGCTGGTTTATCACAAAAATTGCGAAGACTTGGCCAACAGTTTGCCCGCTCTCATCGTTTCGGTGGACTACCGCCTTGCCCCCGAACACCGCCTCCCGGCTGCATTCGACGACGCCGTGGACGCCATCAACTGGGTTCGAAACCAAGCGCTGGACCCAAACGGATCCGACCCGTGGATGAGAGATCACGCAGATTATTCCAACTGCTTTCTATTGGGAAGCAGTGCGGGGGGTAGTATAGTATACTTCGCCGGTCTACGTGCACTGGATCTCGATCTTGCCCCCGTTAATATCCAAGGGCTGCTAATGAATGTGCCTTACTTTGGTGGGGTCCAGAGAACGGAAACAGAATTGAGGCTGATCAACGATCGCATTTTGCCAATGTCAGCTAACGATTTGATGTGGTCCTTATCTTTGCCAGTTGGCGCTGATCGAGACCACGAATACTGTAATCCAACGGTGAAAGGGTCCCACAGCGAAAAGATCGTACGGCTGCCGAAGTGTCTCGTGAACGTGTATAATGGGGACCCACTGTCGGAAAAGCAGATGGAGTTTGTGAAGATGTTGGAGGCATGTGTTCAGGTGGAATCCCATTTTGGGGATGGTTTCCATGCTGTGGAGATATTCGATCCGGCCAAGGCTCAGGCTTTGACTAGTATGATCAAGAAATTTGTTGTCAGCAATTATTGTCCATCGGAAACTACTAAATCCTCCGTTTGAGAGTGACGTTTTCTATTTTTCTTAAATTAAGTATTTAGCAATACAAATAAATAATTTAATTAGCTATTACTCTTTTTTTTTTGTGGAGGGCTGCTTTTATGATCTTGGGCCGGAGTAGACATTTCAAGCAGCTCATATTGGTTAGGAACTTGGGCCGTTTCTTTTTGCAAGTCTTTCTTTTTTTGGCACACCACACCCCCATTTTTTTTTTTTTAATTTCCAAAATTCCCTCTAGATTATTGTTCTGGAATTTGGAGTTCCATAATAGAAAAAAATGTGTTTTCGATCATAATTCCAGAATTTAGAGTTGTGGAAGAGAAAATTTGGTTTTCCGGTTATAATTTCGGAAATTAGAGTTTCTTAAGTGATTTTTTCAGAAATTTGAAAGTTGTAGTCTCGGAAGTATAATTTTGCACAATTCCAGAATGCCAACTTTCAGAAGCAGAAAAAGAAAAAATTCAAAATTTCAGAGTTACAAATTTACTAATTCTGGAAATTATTTTTAACTTCTGAATTCTCATCCAAATTCGGAAGGGCGTGACCTTGCAAGGGGGAGGACGTGGGTAAAAATGTCTTTGTAGAGAAGGTCATTTTTGTCATTGTGAGAGGAGGTGTGAATAGAAAAAAACTATGTGCAAAAAGAAATTCCCAATTGTATGTATGATCAAAACCCAACCCAAGTCGGCATCCTGTGAATGGCCCAAAGAGAGCAAGCACAGAAATCTTGTGTTGTGTTTGGATAAAATGGTAAAATCATTGCCCAAAACTTTGGAAAAGTTGTGGGGTGATGTCCAATCCAAGTCAATGTTAGTCAATATAAAGGTACTAAACAAGCACTTACAATGTATCTAACCAAGAAAAATAAATCATGAAATTGACCACTTTATGATTTTATTTTATGCATTAGATTTCTTAATGATTAAGGAAGGCACGCGCATGCCTTCTTAAATGATTTTTTTTTCTGATATATACATGCTAGCTATCCCACATTATGCCATTCTATGTTATTGTGATTAGTTATTATAACATCTTAATTAGCTATTTAATTAATTAAATATTTATGCCAAATGAAATGATATGATGATAATAGGGATAGTCCCATGAAATAATGAAATTATGGACCTCAAAATAGAAATATTTTCTTTCTTATGCCATTTTAGGTATAAGAAATGGATAGGACTCAAAAAAAAATGTCATCTTTAAGGATAAAAGTTTGTTTTTCTCCTCATGTTTTAAATCAAAATAAGTCCTTTTTTTAAGTCTTAAAAAATTGTATTTTTCACATAAAAAAGAGAATGTATTTTGTCCAATATGAGTCTCTTCGAAAAAATAAAATAAATATTTAATAATTAGAAAATAAGAATAAGAGTAAATCAATTTTTAAGCCATAATTAATGGACCCCTGCATGAATAGAATACAATACAATAAACAAAACGAATAGTCAGTCAGCTGACAATTTCATAATCCGAAGCAGTACACGAGTTCGTAGTTGATGGTTCTCTCAACATCCGCTTCGGTTCTCTAGCTTCCATCACTGAAGAGTGATTAGAACCCCACCCAAACCCATATTATGACCGGCGGTGGAGGTGACGCGCCGCTGCCGCCGGCAGAAAATGGCGGCGAATTTCTTCTCTCCCTTCTCAAAAGGCCCCAGCACAATCCCCATCCTCAATTACAATCAACTCTGCCACCGCTCCAGCTGCAACAATCTCCAACCCTTGATCCCGCCGTGGCGGCAATAGGCCCTACGATCCCTTTCGTGCCGCCATGGTCGAGCGACGTTCACGATCCTCAGCCTCTTCTTCCTCCTTGGCTCCAAACCATTCCTTATCCTTACCCGCCAAATTTCTATGAGTTACCCCAAAACTCTTTCCCCGCTCCTCGGGTCCCCGGAAACCAGTTACCTGTGAGTCCGATTCCAATTGGAAACTTTGGAATTACGTTAGGCGATGATCTGAGAAGAGTAGGATTCCAGATTGATGCTGGAGCGCATAGAATGGATGCATTGGTCCAGCAGCAGGAGCTGAAGCTAAAGTTTGGGTCTTTACCAAGCGATATTTATAGCCCTGAAGCATCTTCTAATGGGGATTCTTTGCTCAATCGGAAGTTCCATGTCGCCCAGGAGCGGGAAGGAGGCTGGAGCAGAAGCCATAATGAGCTAGATAAAAGTTTACATTTGGACCCTAAAGCTACTTCTACCTCTGGTTTGAATTCGAATATGCATGTGAATGTGGTTCGACATGTGAACCAGGATGCTCGTGAACAAGAAAGGAGAGGGGTTAGCCTGGGAAATAGCCATCATACTGGGAATTATGGGTCTATGCCGACTCCAGAAACGAGACGACCACCGCCCCCGGGGTTTCAGAACAAGCCCAAGGGTTATTGGGGCTCTGGGGCTATGAGGAGGGGTTCAGACCTGAATGAGTATAGGGAGGTGGGTCATTCTGCTGACATGAGCGACATAAATAGAGGTTTGACCACTGAGAAGGGAAGAGTGAGAACTTTACCAGCTGAAAGGAGTGAAAGCAGAGGTAATAAGTCAAGTGAAGTGGGGCTTTCTGAACAGCTTGATCGACCAGGCCCACCTGCTGGGAGTAACCTTCATTCAGTCTCAGCTTCTGAGATTGAAGGGCCTTTGTTGAATTGGCGGAGTGGCATTGTTGAAGATGGTGTTGGAGTTAAATATCAGGGAGTCGATAAACTGGAGGAGGAGGATATTCCTAATCATGGCCGAGGTGATAGTGAACTTGATGAGCTTGGTGATCAATTTGTGGATTCTTTGTTGTTACAGGATGGGCATGAAGGCAAGACCAGTTCAAAGTATCATCGTAGTTCTCGAGAGAAGGTCAATACTTACTGTTTGTTGATTTTACTTCATGTTATGGTAGTCTGTGGGTGACTTGTAATTTAAGAAGTAAATGTTTAATCAATTTTCAAGAAAGAACACTGAGTATCCATTATTTGGTTTTAAGTTAAACTAAACGAAACGTTTTCATGTCAAAACCCAAATGTTAACAGAACTGTTTGTGAAATTACCCAGATTATTTTCTGGAGAGCTATTAGTTATCCAAGTTTAATTAGAGTTTGTGTTGGAAGGAACAGAATTTCATATGGGATTATCTTTTTGTTGATAAGTTTCAAATGGGATTTATTACTGTCAATCAGTGTGAAAGAAATGGATTATGACAGTTACTTATAGATTTTGTTATTAGGATGTTAGATCAGATTCAAGGGGACAACAACTGCTAAGTCAGAGGGCGAGAATGTATAAAAGCAGGACAATATGTCGAAGTGACATAGATAGTTTTGAGGCTCCTTTCCTGGCAATTTATGAGTCCCTAATACCTCCAGAAGAAGAAAAGGCACAGCAGAAGCAATTACTTACCTTATTGGAGAAGTTAGTCAGCAAGGAATGGCCTAACGCTCGGCTTTATCTCTATGGATCATGCGCTAATTCATTTGGTGTTTCTAAAAGTGACATTGACGTTTGTCTTGCTATTGAGGAAACAGATATGGACAAATCTGATATTGTGTTGAAGTTGGCTAATATTTTACAATCCGATAACCTACAGAATGTGCAGGTGAAAAAAACTATCTTTTTTCCTTTGATTTTATTATTCAATATTGACGTAATTTTAGTATTTCATATATTTTGTGGAGGAGTAAATGACTCATGGTTATTAACATGAGCCGAGTCTTCATATATTTCTTTAAAATTATATTAGATTTGTCAACTTCTGTAATTCATCTTGCTTGTTGTCTATAACTGTGATATTGTTTACCGATTCTAAACAACTTCATGGCTAATCAAAGTTGTGATGGCCTGGCACCTGGGCCTGGCTAAGTGGTAAGGGAGGTCAAGGTCTAGTGCAAGTTTTAATGATGGAAACCAATGACGGGATGGATTTTATGTGGGACATGTGATAGGTATCTTCTTTTTTTTTCCCTCTTAATTTGAGGGTTTCATGTTTATTTCTGAATTTCTAGTTGTAATTACATAGATTAAGGTGAGAGAATCTATATTACATAGATCAGGAAATAAATTATTTACTAAGGAACAATGTATGGAGAGTAAATCTATGCTCCATCATTTTGAAACCCAGGAAATGATTTCAAACCACTTTTCCCTCAGGTTATCTGAACATACAACTTATTTTACTGAGATCAATTCTTTAATGATCAATTCCTCCGTGATCACTTTTTGATGAAGTCAATTCTCCAAATGTAAATGGAACATGTATGTTAGGAAGCTGAGTATTTTGGGGTTATTTTTCTCATTCATATACATCACTTTTGAATTGAAATTATAAATCTCTTTTGGGCTCTTATTCAAGTTTCTTTATAGGCATTGACACGTGCAAGAGTTCCTATAGTAAAGCTGAAGGATCCTGTGACTGGAATCTCGTGTGACATATGCATTAACAATTTACTGGCTGTTGTAAACACGAAGCTTCTTAGGGACTATGCTCAAATAGATTCAAGGTTAAGGCAGCTGGCTTTTATCATCAAACATTGGGCCAAATCAAGAGGAGTCAATGAAACTTACCAAGGGACCTTATCTAGTTATGCGTAAGTTAGATTCTGATACTGTACAGACAGATGATGCTCGATCATTATCTATCGATCATTAGTTAATTCAGGCTAAGTTTCTCTGTTAATATAAATAAGGAGAAAAATGGTTGATGATATGATCAAATTAATCGAGTACTGATAAATATAAATGGGATTACTGAATATTGCAACCTTAAATTGACATTTTGTCACTAATTTATGCAATTCTACTTCCAGGTATGTTTTGATGTGCATTCATTTCTTACAACATCGGAGACCAGCCATTCTCCCATGCTTACAGGTGTGTGCTTTTAGTGGGGTTCTTCTGCCATTCCATGCATGATATATCTGGGCGTATATTTTACTTTGTTGGGATATGTGCCAAGCCTGTGTTGTAAGTATCCTTTCTGAAGGTCGTTTTGTTCTCACTCCAATAGTTTATGATCAATGCTTTTAGAGAGGGGAAAAAAAATAAACAACATTGTTAATGAGACATTACTGCTTGTGATACCAATGCTTGGTTAGTATTGAAATTGAGCCTTCTCTATAAGGCATGGTCATGGATGTATGACATGTAAAATTAAATGATACGTGAAATTTAGGAATAAAATTCAAGATATCTAGCACATGGTATTTAACATTCATGGGTATGCAGGAATGTGTAAGAATGGTTGTTCTATGATGTCTAATATCCCAAAATTACACTAAATTGTTATGATTTATAGGTTCTATATGTGATCATCTAGAAAAAATGCAGCCTTGTCTGTTGTATATGGTTTATGGAACATGTCAGCCTACAACATAGAATAGGTAATATGCACTAGCATTTCCAACTGCTTGACTCCACAAGTTGAGAGCGATCAGGTTTTTGATAAAACAAATAGCATTCTATCCTGTGAATTGTACATGTTTATCTGAGTTGGCTGTAGTTTAGATGGAGGAAAATAAAAGGAACCCTCAATGAACATTATTTTGCTATTTCTGAATTCTGATTTTGGTTGTCTGAAAATTGTGAACCTCATAAATTAACTGTGACAATTATTTTTAGGAGATGGAGACAACATATTCTGTCACTGTGGAGGATATCGAATGTTCTTACTTCGATCAAGTTGAAAAACTTCGCGATTTTGGATACTATAACAAAGAAAATATAGCTCAACTTGTGTGGGGCTTTTTCAGTTATTGGGCATATCGTCATGATTATGCAAATGCTGTTATCTCTGTGCGTACAGGAAGCATAATCAGGTGAGAATATTATTAGTTTCTGTAAAGTTTTATACTTTTCTTCCAGAACTGAATTCCTGTTTAAACTTTATCAACTCTGATTTTGTCTATTGTGTTTAGCAAACAAGAGAAAGACTGGACAAGAAGGATTGGTAACGATCGGCATTTGATATGCATAGAGGATCCTTTTGAAACTCGTCATGATTTGGGCAGAGTGGTAGACAAATATAGCATCAAAGTTCTCAGAGAAGAATTTGAACGGGCTGCTGAGATAATGCAGTATGATCCAAACCCATGTGTTAAACTGTTTGAGCCATATATTCCTAGCTGACTAGTTGTTAGGTGATCTAATGGACACAGTTTGTAAAGTTATTTTTGTCATAACTTGTTTCCCAAGTGGACAATTTGAGGGTGACAGTTTTAATCAGAGTGCAGATATATCAGAATTTTCTGATCCCTTCGTAAAGGATAAAATATTATAATAGAACACACCGTTTTATTCATAATTGTTATTTACCCACAAATAAAAAAACTCAAAATATATGGATGAGAGAGAGTAAATATTAAATAATAGTATCTTCTTTGATTACAAGAATTATTGTATACTTTTATTTTAATGTAAAAAAACTTAAGAAGGTATTTAATGTAAACATCTTTGGTATACAGTAATGGTTAAAATTTTAATTGACTAGTAAAAAAAAAAAAAACTAATTTGTAATTAATTTTGACCAATATTTAAAGAGATGAACATATTACTGTATGTAGTAGTGGAACAGAATAAGTAGACTTGAATAGTTACCCAGTGGGAATAAATGACTAAGAGCTGGAAAATTCCACTGAGGTGTTTGGAATTGGAAGGGGAATTGTTATTGGTGGACATAGGAATAGGATATTCTTATTATATTATTATAAGCAGCATAGCATCTAATTCTTTATATGTATCTGTGGATGGGAATTTGGCATCCTAATCCTATCCAGTTTAAGTAAATTCCTGCACTACGTGTGATAAAGTGTATGCTTATTTTGAATATATATACATAAACAAAGTTTAGATGAACCAATTTATTTGTTTATATCATATGGAAGAGTTTAAAACGACTTCGCCTTGCATGCTCACCCGAGAAACCTCATGCACGTAATGTCTTTATGAGGATAACCTAAAATTTATTGGTTGATGATTCAACGTTAATATTACTATATAAAACAAGTTTAAGAAACAAAAAATTAAAAGCAAACATAATGTCCTCATCAAATAAATTGTCAAGCTGTGTTTTTCAAATAAATTCAATCTTCCACCTAATATATTTTCTCGTTCTTATGATTTTTTTTTTTTTTTTGTGATATTGTGCTTTTAAACTTGTTTCTGTTATTTTTTTATTGAAAAAAATTAATTAACTAGTTTAATTAAATCGAAAATAATTGTTTGGACCGTATAGAGAACAAATTTTAACCATCCATGAAAATTAAGGCAAGAGTGAGGACAAATAATAAAGCTCTAGCTAGTTTTGACAAGACTTATTTCATCAGTTCATTGGAAACATAGACTACATGCATTAAACTCTTTATTCCTGCAGATATATATATATATATATATATATGCCTGTAAATTCTCTTTGCATTATATAGGATTCTCTCAACACTAAGAAACTGAGAGTGTAATTACGGAGTTGGCCTCCTTGTTTTGGTGTTTCTGTTATCTTTTTCCACAGTCTCAGACAGACCCACCAAAAGCACCATCGATTTTTTACTTTATATGATGTCACCTTCCTCACAGCCTAAACAGACAGTAGTTAAAGTTAAGACCACATTTTGTTGGCCTCAAGTGGGGGCAGGCATCTCAAAAATTACTTGTTTTTCTCTTGTAGCCACCTTGAGAAAGCATCAAGGGTTCTTGTGTCAGCCCTGTAATGCCTCTGTGTGAATTCTAGCAGAATTGGCCATGTGAAATCTGGATATATTCTGGGTTTTTCCCAGTTCACAAGAACTTTTGGAGGTCTCACCACTCTATCTTTCTTTGGACATAAAAAGAAAGCAAGAGATTTTCTCACTGTTCTGTTGTTTACAACTGCTCTATGCAAGCAACTCTTGTAAACCCCATTTGATAGAGCCTGAAACAAAATATATCGCATAAACATATTAATTAATTTATTGTATGATTATATCACAGGTTAACATATTCTGTCTTATACCTTATTTATTCATATAGAGCAGAGAATATGATACAATGTGAGACAGAAGATGTAGCTCTGTAATATTAATTTATTAACCAAAAATGAAATAATAAATTAACCAAACTTTTTTGTGATGCATACCATAAATGTGTCACCAATGTTGACAACGAAAGTGTCTTGGTTTGAGGTGACTGAGTACCATCTTTCATCCACAAACACTTGGAGACCCCCAACATGATCCTGATGAAGAATGGTTAAGGATGTGGGATCACAATGAGGTCCAGTTCCTAAAGCGAAATCTGGTTTTTGGCATGGTGGATAGTAATTCAGTCTCATTACCGAGTCATTTCCTTCAAAGAAATCTCTGAAATAGTTGCAGCCCACTCCAAGACAAATTCCCAGAAGCTCCATGATCCTAAGGGACAGATTGCTCATGGCTTCACAATATTCTTGGTATGAAATCCTAAGATATGAAACAGCAAAGACAAAGCAATTCAATTATTATGCTTTCATAGAAAATGGAAAAGGAAGAACATTGAATTTTTTATATGAATGAAATGGCAGAAAGCTCCGAGAGTCACTGCTAAAATTTCTTATGTAAACTTTGAAGGAATTGAAAGTTAAGCACTTCAAACTGAGCATGAAAAGAATTTCCATTAACATTCAATCTTACCCAAATTGCCTGAAATCTTCTCCCAGTGTGCTGACAATGTAATCCTCAACAGTTTTGTTGGACTGATCAGCAGCAGAGTACCTGAAAGAGAGTGTTTCCTTCCATGGAAGCTTGGAAGAGAACCTTCCTGTGAAGCTGCTGGCATACCCACAATGGTCTCCAACCTTTCTCTGAGCCTTCTGCTTCTCAAAGAGTTTCATGCAGAAGAAATCATCCATGAGCTCATGGGCTTTGGCTATGAGCTTAGCCTCAACACCATGGTTGACAACAAGAAAAAAGCCATGCTTCTTGCATGCCTCATCCATTATTGAACAAGCATTTGAGATGGCTTCTGGGTCTCCAGATTCCGTGCCCTTCAAGTCAATGAGGGGAACTTGGAGCTCAGGGAGCTCTAGGCATGGCTTTTCTTCGTCTGGCCATATGAACTGAGAGGGTATATGGGACTGGTACTGCATAACAGAAGCATCAAAGATCAAATCTTGGGGCGATGAGGGAAGCATCATTGCAGGGATTTGCATGTTTCAAGTGTAACAATCAGAGAGAAAGAGAGAGTTATTGAATGAGAAATTAGAGAAGGAAAGAGGTTAATAGAAGAGTTTGGAGAAAAGCCAAGAGCTTTCTTTGGAGAAGTCGGGGAACAAAAATGGGAATCTTTATGGTTTATAATATGCTCCAAATTCTATAGATCTCTTTCTCTCGCTGTATATATATATACATTCACACACAGGTGTTGTATGAAAATAGTTAGTTCTCTTATAATTTAGTTGATTATATACTAACATTTTACACTTGTTTTCTCTAAAATTTTCCAGTCCTCCACTATATATACACTTTAAAAAAAAAACTTCTTTACCACTAAATTGCAGATAACTTATGTTATAATTATACAGATGAAACATATAAAAGAATGAAAATGAAAGCACTAAAATAATGGGAAAAATCCACAAAGAGAAAAAGAAGATGGAGAAGCCAACACTTGTATTAATTAATTTCCTTCAACTCATAGGAGTTAGAGTGCAAAATATAAAATCAGCAATCAGACAAACAAAATACTATATATAATTCAGAATTATTTTTGATATTGATTGAATAAGAAAGCAATTATGAGTATAATATGCTTTGTTTGTATCATATTTTATTAATTTTCTTTTAAAAAATGTCACACTAAATCTTTGAAACAAGAATAATAACTGTTAAAATTTTTAATAAAGATAATTTTAAAATTTTAAACTCATAAAGTTTAATTTTAAAACATTTTAAAGTAAGCTAATGCCTCAGTTTTTTTTTTTAAAAAAATATCATTATAATATATAAAACATATCAAAATATCTCTTCAGCCCATCTATTTTAAGTCTCTAATCTTCATTTTCTCTAGAATCTATCATTTTTCACGTTATCTTCCAAATTTGCACTAGAACAAGAAGCATACTCTGACCATTTAGGTGCAAGTTCATGGAATTTTTTCAAAATTTTGCTATTCATGTGAAACTTGGTGAAATTAAGAGCCCACACTGATTTTATGCTTCTTTTGTAGGCTACACATACTATTGCAAAATTCTCTACGATGCATGTATATATGATCTAGATTAAGATTGCAGTTCATACATTTGCAGCCAAACTTTAGGGAAAGAAACTCAACAAGTATTCTTTAGATATAATTGAAACCAAGAGAAGCACTGCAGTCCAACTAGAACTCAGCCATTGACAAGATTGAAGGAGACCCACATTTGATTGCTTCAGTTCTCTCCACTAAAAAAAAGCAAAGTGGAAGTTTTCAATATATATAGTTTCAGTCAAAATGGATTGATTGGCAACTTATTTTTGGGATTAATTCGTTTTCTATGTATATATATGTACGTATACTTTTTTTTGGTGAGTACAGAAACGTATACAAATGTATATATACGTATATACATTTGGCTATTTTGAATCAATACCACGTGGGTGGCATATCTCTTGTTGAGAACTAATATTTTGTAGAAGTTGAATAAAGATGTATGCCTTTTTTCTTTCTGGGTGCTAATGATCTAACTTTTGAAAAGCAAAGAGAATGATTTTAGAACAGGATCCCATAATGAGAGATTAAGTGTCTTAAATTGGTGTTAATGATGAGGAATTATGCCTCACTTTCAATTATATGGCTTGGATTTAAAGGAAAATAAAGAAGATGTCAGTCATAGTATACAATCTAGAAGATAAGAAGAACAACTTGTTTTAACTTTTTTTGTTTTTTTTTTTTTAAAATTTGAGTCAAGAAAAATCATAAAAGTAAAAAAAATATTTTTTATAAAATTTTAATTAAGTTACTTAATCAACCTATTTTGTGATTAAAGATTTTCTTTTTATTAGAATTAATTTAATTATGATCACAACCTGTAAATTGAAATAAGTTCATGTTTTCATTAGAAGGTATTAGAAAAGTCACGTAGATAAACTCAAAATATTTTTATCAAAGATTTTGAATTTAAGATTTTAATTAATATTGTTCTTATTAAGAATATTTATTATTCAACAATTGTTATTTGCTTTTAAACAAAGAATAGTTTCATATTTAAAAAAATGTGAGAATACTTAGAATTTAAAATGCATGAATCCATCCCAGTAGAAGAGTATTAGAAAGTTAGAAGGGATTAGTGAAGTGATTCTGATTCTGATTCTGATTCTAATTACTAATCAAAGGAAGAGGTCAAAATTCAATGCATAAGTTAAGAGGAGAATCTATAGGTTCTTCTTTTAGCTAATTAAAAAGGATTTCTTTTGTATCAATGGGACTGCAAGATAAAGATTCTTTATTAATGGAAAAAAAAAAAAAAAAAGAACGACAAATCGCACCAAAACTCACCAGTTGCTGCTGCTACAGTGCAATCGTAGTTTTGTTTTAATGATTTCTTATACATTTGATTTTAAAAAAAATATATTAAATAGAAACATTATAAAAAATATATTTTTAAAAAAATATAAAGTACGTAATATAATTTTATAATCTTAAACAAAAGAAATAATTTATAATTTATGCTTTAACACCTTCCATTTTTTATAAATCAATTTTTAAAGTGATAAATTATTTACTCAATAATAACAAGTTAAAAATTTTAAAAGTAAAACTTTTAAATTTAAAACATTAAAATTATATTTATTAAAAAATTTACAAATAAAAGACGTCAATTTCGAGTCATTGTCAAAGGATGCGTATTTATTTGGACATATGGGTTACTATTGACACTATCTATTTAATTGATTAATTAATTGCATCAAAATACTTTATCTTAACACTACTTGTTTAATCGATACAGCTAATCATTAAAGTATTTAATGAATAATGTCGAGCTCAAATGATTAGTAATGATTCAATTATTATATCAATGTGAAAAAGTATGGGAAGTGAGCCAAAAAGAAAAAAAAAAAATTAGAGATATTATTCGTATGACACCTAAACTTTAATAATTAATAATTTTGAATAAAACTGATCCTTTAGCGAATCAACATCAATTTTTTATTTTCTCATAAAAATACTATAGGATATATTCTTATTTTCTGACAGCTGTAGTTGATACAAATATAATTTAAATTTGATTTATTATTATTTTTTTATGAAAAGAAAAGAAACAAAAGCACTACAATCTAACAAATAAAAACACAAAAAAAATAAAAATTAGTTATGGGTTAGGTACAGTCACCGCAGAAATTGTTTTAAAATTATAAAATTAAAATAATCCTTAATTATCTCTTTAATAATGCGATTAACGTAAATATAATAAAACTTAATTACTCAATTTTTGTTCACGAGCTATTTAGTTTTGATAAATAAAACATGTTATAATACACGTGATAATACATTCTTATGTATAGAATCTAATCATATTTGATAAGCTACTTTTTTGTTGATCATATCTTAAATAAATAATTCTAATCATAAAGTTTATAAATTTTTTATTTAGTATTAAAGTAGTCTAAATTGGCGTGGTTGGTTGGTGTAATGTAAAAATGCATTATGTAACTGTTAAATGATATGAAGATTATTTGTTCAATTTAAATAAACATTATATAACTCATACCACACAATATATTTTGTGACTATACCAAGAACAAATTAAATACATAAAAATAAAATCCAATTTCTTCTCCCATAAGGTGGTAGTAGCAGCATATCCCGCTCTAAAAATATTGTGTCAGTCGTACGAGCAAAAATAAGTTAGGGACAGATTTGTGAAGAATAGACCCTTCAGCATTTCTTTCTAAAAGTGAAAAAGGATAAAGGCAACTCCAAAACAAAAGGATTGCCAACTACCAAATTGTTCTTTTCCTTCTCATTATATTTCCAAATAATCTATAAAGCATTTGACAATTCTACGTATTAATAATTCATTTGCAACTCAAGTTTGGATCTATAAGTCAACTGAATTAACCAGCATCCCTCAACAATATCAGTTAAAAGCAAACAAGAACTAATAAAGTATTGATTCAATGAAAATAGATTAAGTCTTAAAGCATTTAAAGAACTAAAAATTTTTTATTTTTTTTATTGAGAGAGATTTATCAATTATTATTTTATCTCAAAATAGAGATTACTCTTTAATCCAAGAAGTGCGGAAACTATAATAATTTTTTTTTTAAAAAAAAAGAAGGAAATTAAACTGGTGAGTGGAATATTTCAATCTAGTTGACTGTACTGTTGACGTACGAGATTAATGGAAGCCAACCAAGAAGATAGTTTGGTGATGCTTGTCATGATCCAACCAAAAAATGTGATGTGATATGATATCAAACAAACAAGATCCTGCATAGGAAGAAAAATCAGTTAATTTGGATCTTCTCTTCTTTGTCCACTTGGGGTAAAATGCTTTTCACAGTTCACACTAACGATGAATCGAGCATATAACTTGTACTGAGGGATTTTGTGGGTGAGCAAATGGGGGACAAACGCGATCCTCATAGGAGATTGAGTTGCAAGAAAAAGGGAAAAAAAATCGGATAGTTGCTTCAAAAGTTATGTCATTTGCTTTGGAGAGTCAAGTGATAATCACATCATCTTGTGCCAAATCACTTAAAACAAACCTTAATCAATTGAGTTGATATCACCACAATATATCCAACAATAATGTGTTGACTAAATAAAAAATCGGTTAAACCTTAAAAAATTTAATTTAAAAGTTTTGAATTCAATATCTCTAATATGATATGCTAGTAGATAAGTCAAACAAAAAGGCATATATTTGACATAATGGCCAAATTGCCTCCTGTTTAGTTCCCTATGTTTGATTACACGACATTAAATATAAAAAATGCTCTAACGTGTTCACTTTCAAATCACACAAGGATTCATGAAAATAAAAACAGGACACTAGAGTGCAAAAGTCATATATGCAGATATTCTGCTAAAACGTTATGGATGGTCTTAATTAACCCACAATACCTGAAACAAGCCCACTTCAGTTTTCTTGCATATTCTAAATAAGAAAGGTGATAAGCCAACAAATTTTATTGTAACAGGAAATTTCCACATCCCAGTATTTCTCTTTTTCAGTAAACATCTTAAAGACACTATATTCTCCAAAGTAAACATGGCTTGTGCGTATGATCAACAAGTTTATGGTCATGGATACATAAGAAAAGTTCAAGGTTTGCGAGAAGACATATCAGCACATCAAAATTCTCCGAAGTAAACAAGAAATCTATCTTTCAAAGAATACAGAAAATTGATATTCCATTTCTAGTCCTGTCTTAACTTCGGGTATGATACAAAGGGAAACATGATAGGAGAACAAGGTATACTATCTAATGTACCTTGTTTTAAATGGGTGAGGGTGTTGTAAAACAAATCAAATGAATTGCAAAGAAAAATCAATGATGTGGGAAAGAAAATGATGTTGGGGTAAATACAACATTTAGGATTGGCCCTATCCCTTCAAGACACCTAATCATTCTGAAAAGGCCCTTCAGTTGAGATTGGCAAGCCAGAATGGGGAGTGAGAGGGAGAAAGAAAAGAGTTTTCTTCTCTGTATTTGTATTTTAGAACCTAATTATCAGATCATTCACTTAGCTTACAATTCCGGAGATAGGGATGATCGTACTTCACGTATTTGGTCCAGTAAGACCGGTATTTTGTCATTGCAATCTCTAACCATGGCTTCATATTGCCATTGTAGTGTACAACTGCTGCATTCTCAATATTTGATCGATCTACACTTGGATTGTACCCCAGACCAAGAACATGCCATGATTTATTTAACGGATGTGTGAGTTTATAGAATGTAATTAGCCCTGGAGGTAGTGTCCCCAGCTTCCAAAGCGTCCTTTCTTCATTCTGAAAACAGACAGGGAAAAAGAAAAACAGTCAGTGAAAGATTACAATGTCATTTATACATATTCATCATCAGCCTTTGTGTAGAAGGCAGAAGGTGTAAATCAATGCTATGATGAACTGCTCACCATATTCTGCCACTTGTGATATATGCCAGTAATATCCTTCTTTTTCCATTCCTTCAGATCAAAAATGTTCATACCATATGCCCAACCACAAGCACTGGGATCAAAGTTTCTTGCAATATGAGGATTAGAGAAGTTAAGATACTTGTCAAATCGGTGAAAGCTCTCACCACATGTTTCTACTGCACCATTTACTTTCCCATGAAGATCCACAGCCCACAATCCAGTCAAATCCTTCTGGACAACAATGTCATCATCAAGAAAGAGGATCTTATCCAATTTTGGATAAACTTGTGGAAGGTAGAATCTCAGATGATTGAGCATTGAGAGGTACTTCGGGTTTCTGTATTTCAGATTAGAAGCACCAGAAGAAAGTGTCGTTGGATGGCCAGCCTTGAAATAATACTCTTTCATTGTAGCAGATTCAAGCTGCCGCAAGACTGGACAATATGAAGAATTCAACCACTTAAATTCATCAACATTTTCAACATGAATTGTAGCTTTGCCTGGAGGATTCAACAGAAACCACATGTTCATGGCTCCAAAATTAAGTTTATCAGTGACAAGGTGAAAAACATGCTTTGAAGGATCCTGTAATATTGACACCAAGAACATTACTTAGTAAAGAAGAGAAAGAAGGCACAGTCTGTTAATATGATTTATTAAGTCATAGATGGCCATCCAGAAAAATGAACAACACATGTACGAAAGACATAAGTGCACACACACTGGTAGAGTAAAGGCAGTCCAGTTCACCTTAGCATTCACAACAGCTGAGTTGACAACAACAGATGCAGCCAAGACATTGTCTGAAAAGAGAGCATAATGAAATAGATTAGGATTCTCCAAGTTCTCACTCTTAGGAAACTTTCTCTTTTCTGGAGGAAGGAGGTAGTAATCTATGGTTAATCTCATAGACAAGCAGTGAATTCCATTTGGAATGGTCTTGGCAGCCAATTGACTGAGGAATGTGCTCTGCTTTTTCAGGCCCCTAACTTGATCATCAGCTGTTTGTAGCATTGCCCTCAACTTCCCAGTCACCAGCTTGCAGTCATACAATTGCTCCTTTGCTTTTGATAGAACTTGGCCCATGGCCTTAATTTTCTCGTGTGCACTAGAAATGCATCAGAGATAAAATTAGTTAAGTCAGCAAAGACAGAAGAGACATACAAATAAATATGACATCCAGAAATTTACACAGCCAACAGCCCCCTACCTGTGAGTCAGCTCAGCATCAGAAGACGCATCACCTAAAGCACGATGACTCTCTCTAAGCCGTGTTTGCAGTTCTTGGTACAGCTCAAGCTTATTCTTCATCTTTGCAATGCTCAAATACACCCTAGCCATGATGATCTGGTCCCGCATCAACCGTATGGTGGAGTCAGAATTTTCATTCTCAATTTCTTTCCTCCAAATGCTATATTTACCCAAAACTGCAGAATCAACTGATTTGGAGCGTTCAATAGCTGCATTTTCAAGTTTTACATATACATCGTCATCCTGTCTCACCAACTCAGCAGCACGCTTTTCACGCCTTTTTTGTATCAATTGCTGCAGAAAAAAAAAATTATAAAGATTTAAAAAATGTTTTCCATCATTTTATGATTTTTCTTTTCAAAAATCAAGTATTAAACCCAGGTCAAACAACATCTTGAACCAAAGAACATCACTTGATTAAAAAAAATGAAAATATGCCAGAACAATGCTCACCCTTCTGGCTAGATGGGCAGGGTTATCATCCAATTGAGCTCGATCATCTGCACTAGCAAAAAGTCAGAATAAAACTTAAATTTAACTACAGCATTGGGCACAGAAATGCGTAGGGTATGATACCACCTGAAAATCCTCCATCTTTCTCCTTTGACTTTTCTTGTTTAAATGCTGTTAGTTGGTTTAGCTTTAAAAAAATATATATATAAAACATGCGACAGCATCAGAAGCCAGATAAAAAAGAAAAAGGAACAAATAAATGTAAAATTTCACACAGAAGGCAATCATTGTCAATCTTCCTAACCTCAGGCGTAGCCTTTGAAGTCTCTGCCTCAACAACTCTCCATGAAGCTGACAAGTTGTTTTTTATGAAATTGTCAAGACTCAAAGGCCCCAAATCATTTGTGCTAGCCAAAATAACATCAATAACCTAAAATGTAATACATATCAGAAAGCCAAGAAAAAGTATTACAAGGAAGAACAAAATGTGAGGTATAGATCAAGAGAAAATCTCTATCAACTTACACTTACCTCTTTTGAGAAAAGAGATTTGAGTTCCTGTAATGCTTGCCATTCTCTCCATTCCTGCAGTAGTCAACAACTTTGCTCAAGGTGAACAGATGAAACAGCTAGAAACTATATGTAGTGATTCAATACATGAATAAAATAAGACAAGTTACCTTTTTGCTTGGAGCATTTGAAATGTCATCTTGATCTGCAAAACGAATATGAAGTAATTAGACTACATTAGACTAATAGATATGGCATATGAAGATAAATTCATGAAAAAAAGTTTCCACGTCTTTTATATTTTATTTTATATAAAAGAAAAAATGTATTAGTTCCCAAGTCATTTTCCCTCTTATTGGTTCTTGCAATTTGACTCTGCATCATACACCAAATAATAATAAGTATTCACCATCAACTTGAGTCCGGAAACTTTACAGGACAAAACAATATACTTCTACTCCACTTTCTATTCCTTCATCTTTGTTGACATTGAAGATTTACCAACAACACAAAGCATCAATAACTCATTAGGGGCTTTTAAAAATATTTTCCTCTCATTAACTAGATAACTTTCTTTTACTCACTCTCTCTCACAAACCCAATTCTTCCATAATCAATTCTCAATTCACTGCTTTGTAAAGCTCTTCCTTTACTGGTTCATATAAGCAAATCATTGCTTTGCAAGCAAGCACCATCATTTTGTGTAAAGCAACCCTATATAGCTTCTTCCAAAATCTAACTCTAACTCTCCTAAGAAATTCTCTTCTCTCTCTAATTCCTCCATCATCAACTCTCTCTATATCATCTAATTTGAAACATCTCCCAATGACCTACATTCTAGATTTAATTGATTCAATAGTGTGTTACCCTATAGATATCAGTTTTTGCCAAATATCCTTTGATTATTGTAATTGGAGTGCCTCAATATTATTAGCCAAGACTGATCAGTGTTCACCAATAATGATCTATATCTTTTTGGATGATCAATCATTTACCTGAACAGAGTAATTAAGCAAAATAATTATTTTATTTCCTTCAAAGAAGGAAAATGAACTTAGGCAGGTGTCAAAAAGGTTAAAACACGTACTGAAGGCAGTTTCTCAACTAACACATTTTTTATATACAGCACTTAGCAGGCATACATCTTTCCAAGCTTTAAATCCCAAAGTTAAGAGCGTCACCTGCTATGATAAGATTTTAGGAATCATTATTCACAATGCCCACCTAAGCCTCTTCTTGCCCTTGGAGCACCATATCAAAGGGAATATAAATTTAGTTTGAGATAAGTAATGTAGACCCTATAGCATCATCCTATCAGAACGGTAATATGAAAAATAAATATCTTGAATGAAAGAGATAATAGTAGTCTCTTGAATATACTGACGTGCCACAAAGGGTACACAAAATTAGGGCAATTGCATTAGCGTCATACCAATGTTTCACAGTGGTCCCAAATCTCTAAGACAACGAAGCCCATTTTGTAAATAAAAGAAATGGATGATATTTCAAACCAAAAATAGCTAGTAATCCTAGATAACAGAATGAAGGTGATGTCATAACACAATAAGATATTGGAAAACATTCCACCTCATAATGGATCAAAGAGAGTCAAAACAGTAATATCAGAGACATTGCACCGATGGTCAAGTACCATTTCCATTGCCATAGAAGGTCTTCTAACCCAGATTAGTGAAGTCATCAACCTTTCATTACATTATCGGTCCCTTCATTCCTTTTCCTCTTTCAAAAAAACACTCCACTAATTGATAAATAAGTACACATCCAGATTCCAACAAAACTAGCAACAAAAGACTCGACTAACCAATACGCAATCACCATTTTCATTCCGAGATCTGGGAATTTAACATTTGCAACAAAATGATTAAAAATAGCATCCAATCAAGCAGCAGAGAACTGACCTGCAGTGTGGAGCCCTCTGGCAAAGAAAAAAAGCAAGGGCGATATAACGCAAAGGAAAATGAAACCGAGAACAGGAAAATGAGATCCCTTGCTTCTACTCTTGCTAACCCCCGCAGAAGACAACCCCCTCTTCAACGTCATTGTGGATCAAAACCCTGAACACACAAAAAAATAAGGAAAGAAAAAGTGAGAGCAAGGGTAATACAGACAAAATTACAGAGACGGAGTGAAAGCAACACACAGAAGTTAAAATCGCAGAAGGATCTAATCGAAGTGCAACAGTTTATGCAATAATGCTAGAGGAAATCCATCAATTGGAAGGCAGAGAGTAGAGCAGACCACTGTGATTCAGAAGCAAATTGCTTCAGCTCACGAGCACACACACAGGAAAATCAATGCGTTAATTTCGCTGCCCTAACAAGTACAGGGAAAGGGAGACAGAGAGAGATGGAGAGCAACAGCGAGGGGTGCTTTTCTTTTTCTTTGGGATAATGGTTTTCGCTTTTTGTCTTGTATTTTCCTCTTGCTGCTATTATTTTCTCGAGCTGGTTCTATCTTTTTCCTTTCTCTCTCATTTCTCTCACTCACTGTCAAGAGAGGCAATTAACATTATCTTTCCTGTTTCTGTAATAACGGCACGGAAGGGGGACGACGTCGTTGTCAATGGCCTGGTAAGCACATGGCTGGTAAAGCGTGTCGGTTTTATTTTATTTTATTTTTTTAAAAGATAATGTATAAATAAAATTACCGAATTAATTTTGAAGATTGGACGGTGAATGAATTTACAAGATTTCAGCGGTGGATAATAGATTCTGATATAGCTCTAAAAAATTTTAATTAAAAAAAAACTAACGAGTTAAATTAGTATACATGCACAAGGAGTAATAGAAATAATCATTTATATAAAATAAAATAATCACAATACTTTATGTATTCCGCGACAAAATTCTTAAAACAAATATTCAGCCCCAAATTTCGTAAAGACCTGGATTAATTTATAAGAGAAATTTATTTTTTTATATTATTGTTAATTTTAAAAAGAGTCTTTATATTTTAAATTAGATAAATTGAAATTTTACATTTTAAATAAAAAATAAAAATATATCTTATTGAGGTATTTTTTATTTGTATGAAAAATTTACTTTTGTTCTTAACTTGAAATGTTCAATTTGTTTAATTTAAAACTTAAAATTTTTTTTAAAATTAATGATATTGTAAGGAAATAAAAAAAATTTCTTAATTTATAATTATAGGTGTAATTGTTGCTTTTTTTAATAAAAAAATTATAATTTAATAAAAAATAAAAAAAAAATATGCTATGAGTTTAGCAAATAACTATTACGAAAATTGTTTTAGAATTACAAAATTATTTTAGAATTACAAAATCCAAGTTAAACTAATAACTACTGTAAGAGTTATTTTAAAATTATAAAATTAAAATTATTTTATCTGCTTCTTTAACAATACAATCAGCTTCAAAACATGTTGCTTTGAGATTAGACGTGATTAATCCCAACTCCAATATACTAACAAAGCTTTTTTTGTTTCTTTTTAACATGTTAGCGTCGAAACTATAAAACCAAAGACTTGTTCCTTAGTTTTAGCTTTTCAACAACTTTAAACTACTAAGTTGGATATTTTAAATAGAAAACGACCAGTCGTACCAGCCGTGTTCTTATATTATTATATTAGGAAAGAGTGATTGCACCTTTGATTTGGAGATCATATCTTTGAACTAATCCAAGTAAGCTAATAATTAATAAAACGGCATCATCGGAATTATAGTGGCATATCTAACTAGAGATAGAAAAAATGAGATTTCCTCTTAAGACTTGCTTCTACGAAAAGACATAAGAACTCTCATGATGACGATGACAGATCTCACTTGTGGCACCGACAGTGACAGGCTACCACGCCATTACGAAACGCAGCCACGGCCACTCTGTCTTTCTTTAGAACAAGACCTAACTCGACCATTTCCTTTTATGGTACAGATTGCTGCTTCAACGTTTGTTACACCAGATACCAAATCTCCGGTACCCCATATAACACAATATCAACTGTTGGATCAATTATGACACAATATTAACTGTTAGATCAACTATTAATATGACATATAATTAAATTAAACAGTTGTCATTGTGTCACCAAATCGAATATTCATTTTCAAATATCCCAACCTGATAGAAAAAGTGAGCGAACAAGAAGAAGAATTTGCATGAACAGCCGAGTCAGTGTTTTCATTTCACCATTTTCTTCTTATCATTAAGAAAGCTCAATAGAGGGAAGATAAAGGTAATTCTCTTTCTCTCGTCTCTCTTTCTTAAACCTCTTACAAATGTAAATGGAAACTATCGTTTCTGCTACTAAACGAACTAGACTTTTGAGTTCATTTTAAGAATTAAAGACATTCCTCAGAATGCACATAAGATTCAATAATACAATTTTAACCAGGAAATAGCCTAACTAGTGATACAAGATACTTGAAAATGTGCTGCTTATCAAGGCGAAGAAGCCATCTACTGAATTGCCACGTCCAAGTAATCACCAATCTGCATATATAAGAGCAAAGTCAGCAACAGAATCTGTTTCAGTGTCTAAAACAGGTTCCGGGAAACAACATATACTTTACCTGAAAATCGAGTTGAGCTAAAGCCAAGTCATCTGATTTTCCAGTTCCATAAGAAAGGGTCTTCCCAACCTTCATGAAGCAATCAAGTTTCCACAGTGAGCAACACATTAAACCGAGTTCGGATCAGTATGTGACTTTTGAACAAATAAATAATATTTGATCAAAGGGAAATAAATAAACCAATATAAGAATCTGGCAAAGATGAGCAATGATACATTAAATTTGCATCTTTGCAATACATTCACTTGTTTTCTATTCCATTTACAGAAGGGCACCATATTACGATATTGATTATGACATCAAAGTTTACATCTTATATTAGCACCAAGAGATATATGTCCTCCTTGAATTAGGGGAAACAAATCTGACCCATCTACCAAATATGCACACAAAATGATTTTAAAGGAGAACAAACTAGTGAAAGTCAATTAAACAAAGGTATAATATACGCACATACAATACATGGCTACAAGTTACAGCAGAAAACAAGAGTCACAGACACAGAAAAAATTACTAACCTCTCTGACTAAGAAACGACCATGTTTATCGGGATAAACTAAAGCAAATGACAGCTTTGCATTTCTTCTCCTTGCAGGTGGAGCCACTTCTTTGACCTATACAAGATATAAATTCAACAAAAAGATCAGAGTAAAAAATCATATACTGAAACCCTAATGCAGACTTATAAATACCTTTCATTGGAAAAGATATATGAGAAAACATGTAGACAAAAATAAGGTAAAGAATTTCTGCATACAAGATCAGTCAACTCTCTAAGGGTTGCGTCCTTCCATGTATAAATTTGAACCTCATCCTTGGGCTCCTTGCCTCTCACTGCAAAGTCTTCACTTGTGTGATGGCTCCCAATCTGCAGAATATAAGGGGTACGGTGCAGCTTAATTACTATAATATTTTGAAAAAGCTTGTCTGTTCTCCAACAGGGAAAAGCATATTTTAGAATTTGTCTCCGAAAAGATTTGTTCTAAACGTCATATTAAAACTTAAAAGCACACAAAAACAGGATACAAATGAGGTTCAAGTTATCAGCTGACGGGAGCTTATTCTACTCACTCAATAGTAGAGGTACTTCTTGCAATGGTACTTCAATAATTCAGACGCAATATGCATGTAGAAGTGGTGCAGAAGATGTATATAATTATGTAATTAAAGGGGAAGGACAAGGCTCAAAAGTCACGCCACTGAGTGTGAAATTTGACACATGAAAAAATAAATCACAATTTGAGCAAGGCACACATAAGCCCCAATCAAGAAAGGGAAACAGTTACCAATCCAAATGGAAACTTTAAAAACAGGAAAAAAAAAAAAAAATGTCCAGATAATACCGTACCTTAGTGAAGACTCGCAGTAACAATGGGCATGTCTGCAATCAAAGAGGCTGATCAGAAAAAGCACCAGAATAAAAACTACTACGACCCTATAGTTAGGGAGAAGGGGGGGGGGTGTTGTTCCTCTTAATGGGTCATACCTAGAATTATTTGTTACAACCAAAACAAAATCTTATAGTCAATGGTAAGTCGAATATGAGAAAAGGGCTAGGTTTTCTGGGTCAGTAATGAAATTCACGAGTAATTCATTACACCCATCAAAACAAAAAATTGATCACAAACTAGAATTCCTGAGCGCCAATAGAAAGATCAGTAAGAGAGAAAAAGGAAGGAACCTTTTCGCGATCAACCGGCTCCATACGGGGAGGAGGAGGGGGAGGGGGAAGAGCTGGGCCTCTTGCAGGTGGTGGCAGCGGTCTCCCACCATGCCTCTTTGCATGCTCAGCCATATCTTTGTTCCTATTTCCTAGCTCCGGTGTCTACTCGAGTCGTCGTCTTCCTTTTGCCGAGAGCAGAGCTGCTGGGTAAATATCTTGCAGGCTATTGGGCCTGGGTTTCCCGATCCTTTGGGCCACGAAATGCAAGGCCTACGTCCAGTTAGGCCTCTACTTAAGGCGCCCCCCACTTTACTGCCCCCTCTTCATAATATTTCTCATTCTTCCCATAATGCTCTTAAGTATTTTTTGAATACCTATTGTACCCCTGAACCCTAGCCGCCCCCCTTAATATTCTGCTTCTCCCTTCCCCGACCCCTTCATTGGGTGCATACTTCCCCATTCCCATTTGGACCGATTGCTGCTGTTGTCATTCCCCACTTTTGTGAAGTTCAACCGTGAAGATCAGCCTCATTTCGAAGTCAAGCACGCCAATCCTCATCCCCGATCATCAGCTGAGGTATGGGTTGTTTATTTTTTAAATTTTTTAGAATATTTCGTGATTGGGTTGTTTTTTGTTGATCTTTTGCTGTTGAAGAACAACATTTCGTGTTTGGGTAGTGTTTTGTTTATGTTGGATGTTGAACGACAATATTTCGTCATTGCCATCGATTTTTGTTTTGATGATTTGGTGTGGAACAATCTGTTGAAATGCATAGGGAATGGGAAATGGCAAACGGCTATGCAGAGATGTTGGGTTTACCAAATGGCTGTTTCAGGCCGTCTGGGAAACTCAACAGCTCCGCAGAGCCGTTTGCATTTTTTTTTGGGTCTCTTGAATGTCTGAATGGCTCTAAAAAGATGTTGGAAAGCCCAAACGGCTGTGTATAACTGTTTGTGTTGTCCACTGCCTGTACACAGCCATTTGAAATTACCCGCAACTATCCCAATCTTTGGCTGGTATAGTATAAGTGCATCCTCATTTATGTTTTTGAGTAATTAAATATTGTTTTATATGGTGATATTGGTTTTAACTATATTAATGGTTGTACGGAATGATGCATGAATAAGTGCATCCTCCTTACTCAGATTTTGTAATAACCACAACAAATCCTACTGACTTTACAATTTCTCTTGCCCATTTCAAAACGTCTTCCCTTGTGGCAAATGTCTGTCCACAAAAATAACATCATCATTTAATTTACATTCAGCAAATTATGTATTATGTTTATGTTGTTTCAACTAAAAATACATACTTCATCGATGCTAAATAAATGACTTAAGTCATCTCCCACATAAGAATGACCAACGCATATTTTAGGTTCAGTTACCTGTACAATAGAAATTTCCATACACATCATTGAATACGCAAAAATATTCATAACACAGCGTAACAACAAATTTGTAACATACCTCCTCAACTACTACATTATGATCTCTTGTAACATCTGTATCCTCCGATGGGATGTAGTCACAATTAAAATATGAATCTCTATGCATTTTGTTAGGTTATCTGTCAGGAATAAAACACAAAAATCAACCAACAAAACAACAAACCCACTTGCACATATCTTATGCGCTTAATTGACACAAATGGATGTTGCCCATTTAAAATGGCCCCTTCACAGCCATGTATCTCCTTAACGTCATACATCCGTTTAATAACGGATATGTAAAGCCGTATAAACTATGAAATGGCTATGTGAAGCCGTTATGATCCCTGAACTGCAGTTGAACAATTTGAAAAAAAAAAAAAAAGGATTCCATATCTTATTTTTGATATGTACTACCTTCAACTTAATATTGAACACCAAAATCAAACACTTGACTACTTTTGATGACAATAAAATTCTATAAATCAAACAAATTTTTTCGAATTCAAGTGGCAGGATGTATGAAAAAAATGGAGGAAAGGGGGGTGGGATGTTTGGTTTGGTTGTATTTTTCAGAAGGACATTTTAGGTATTTAAAAAACACTTAAGGGCATTATGGGAAAAATGAAAAATATTATTAAGAGGGCCCCCCAAAGTGGGGGTGGCCTTAAGTATATACCGTCCAGTTATTATCTTGTTATATTGTCTCATTTTCTTTTTTCTTTTTTTTTTTTTAACAAAAGTGCCTGCTTTATTAAAAAAACGAAATCCCAAACGCCTTTTGAAGTTGGGTCTGGTACTCTGGTATGGCCCGTTCGGGGGTAGTTAACGTATAATAATTATTGGAATTTTTTTTTTTTTTACATTATTATTAATTTTTTTTAAAATTAATATTTTAAATTAAATAAAATTAAATCTTACATTTTTAGTGAAGAATAAAAATAGATCTCATTAAAATATTTTTTATCTGTACGAAAGATTTAATTTTGTTCTTAATTTAAAAGGTAAAAATTCATTTTATTTAATTTAAAATGTGAATATTTTTTTTAAATGACGGTATTAATATAAAAAATTATTTTTAAAAAAATTATTTAATATTTAATACCACTCAAATAAAATTTATAAAAACATAGCTTAAATTTAAATTTTTTAATATAGGTAAGTAATATGCTATTCAAAATTGAGAATTCACTTTTGGTTTTCCACTTTTTCAATATCCCCAACTAATTAAAAGCTAAAACTTGTCCAATTTGAAAAAAAAGGGTATACACATCATGTTGAGCAGCAAGAAATTATTTGGCATTTTGTGATTTCAAGGTGTGAACAATATTGTGATGGTTGAATTTGAGAGTCACCTTAATTCTCCCGTGCTGCTTTCAACTTTAATCTTTTGATGGGTCAATCTTCAACCCTAGAGATATCACATCTCATGAAGAAAAATTTTTCTCTTTTCCTTTTTCGCTTTTTGTTATGGTTAGATGATAAGCAACCAAACTAACCAGTTGTTTAGATTCTTTACAAAATCTTCAAACGTCTTTGTCATAATATGTCTTTTCCTAGTACGATGGATCGAATCATAAGCCATTTTCTCAACCTTGTTATTACCAATTAAGCTATGTTTAATTCCAATAATTAATACTACATTTGATCATACATTATCCAACCATGAGTTATCAAACATAGTTGAATTTGGAATCTTGGAGCTCTTAGAGTCCCATTTATTAAAATAAAATTATTGTTTATTGCTATACATTTAAATGGGATTAGTTTCGTGTTCAAATAATATAAAGGATCAAAATTTATTATTTATTTATTGTTTCACTTCTCATAATTGATTAAAAAATATAATTAATATTGATGTTATATTTTTAGTTGTTTTTTCACCAAGTTATTTTAGTGGAACAATATGTATATGAATAACAGATTTCATTTTAATATAAACTTTATACCAGGTATAAAGAAAAAAGAGAAGAACAATTGTTTTTTTTTTTTTTTTGATATATCAAAAATTACGAATATTTAATATCACATTAAGTATCTATTAATTCAATTCAAGTGAATGAATAATATGTAATAAATAAATAAATGGTAAATTAAAATAATTGTGGTAATGCAATCAAAGGGCCAAAAGGCAGAGTACCCCACCATGCACATGAGATGTATGGTTCCAAGAGAGCAACCCTCTTTGAAAGTTGAGCTAACTACAAGGTAGTGTGATCATGTCCCATATCCTCTCCTCTGCATTCCTTAATTCTGTTATGCCATTCCCACTTAATTACCACAACCACTTAAGGTTGCGAAGTTTGGGAAGAATCAAATGAGTTTAATTCTCAGAAAAAGAGACAAACTACGATTCCAAGAAAAGCTCCCATCACTGCTTACTCATTCTTCCTTCTTCACAGCAATAAAACAAAGCCAGCATGCTCAGTGAAGGGTCCCCCAATGGCTCAGCATGTAGCTGATGGGGATGGGGCCCACAATATTTCCAAAAATGGATACTTGCATTAAGTTCCTTTACACACTCATCGAAGCTTTCTCAAATGGGAAAGCCCTAACTACCCCACACCAGAGACCACCAGCATCAACTTGGATTAGACCCTAAGAATGAGTGGCCACTGTTCAGGGTCGGTGGACCCTATTTACAGAGAAATTATTATGAGCTGAGTTCAAATTCAATGTCATGTGCTTATATTCGCTTTGTTTATTCTTTTTCTTTTTTTCAACTCTTCTCCTATTCCAACACCCTTTGTGGTAAATCTTTGGTGATGGGTTCATCGGGCTCTTATGCGTTGCAAAAGGTTATGTTTATGTTCATTGTGTTGATGCCAATTCTGCAAATTTGTGCAACCATGTGATACCCCATAAAGACGTAATGTTGTACGTGTAAAAAGCAAGACTATATATAAGAGTATTGGACTAGGCATAGCATATATAGAAGCCTTGGTGTTAGAAACCTAGCAAGTAGATAAAAAAGTAAAGGCAAACAAGAAAGAGAAATGACATAGGACACTCCAAAAGAGTTTATACAATCACACACACATGTATAGTTCATTTAACAAGAATCGAATTATGTTTTTGAACTGTTAGAGTAATTTGTAACTAATATATAATTCTTATTATAATTCTTTATTAAAATTTATCATATCATATAACAAGACGTATGTCATGTCAAGTTTTGAAATAGAAAAATTTTTTTTTATCTTAAACTTATACGTATTAATATACATTATCTCTCTTAATTATTCTTTCATTTTAGTTTGTTTACGTGTTTTTTAGGGCAAAAAGTTATCCTTTAATTAAGAGTTACATAAATTTGGAAAACTATCCTTAGAGTCTGAAATGAGCAAGGAGAAAAGCAATTATACCTCAAATGAAGTAATTGAAAGAGAAGACCATGGAAGGCTAAAAGCTGCAAATGCTCACTTGATCATGGATTGATGGTCAATATTGTGATCAAAAGTCCGCAAGATGACTACCAAAGAGTGAGCATTGATTGACATCTGAAGCAAAAAAGCACAGAGGAATTCATTGAATTGAAAGACTATAATTTAGTTTTGAAGTATACGTACGCAGTCTTTTCTTGACTTCATAATTTGACAGCAAATGTATCAGTTGGTAATTAAGCACCTAATACGATGATGAAGGATTGAGGAGACCCTAACCTTTTATGAAAAATTCCAATAAGAAGAATATAGTCTAAAGTTAATGGTCACTTTTACGTGATGAGACTGAGCATCACCTTAGTGATCATGTAACTTTCAAAAGGAGTAAAGCAGAAGTTGTCCTATCAAAACTAAAGGCCAAAATAATTTCATTTTCTTTGATTATAAAATTGAAATTCTTTAGCACATATATACTTAATTAAAACATTGAATTCTTTTGTCAAATTTAAGTTATTAAACATGTAGCAAAAATTGTTATCACAATACCAACAAAATCTGATATAGTTAGTAAATGGTTAAGTTTTTAAAACTTACTAATAAAAATTTAATTTCTGATTATACATACGAAAAAAATTCTATTAAAAGACAGATAAAAAGATTAGGCAAAAGGAATAAACATTAATCTTTTGAAATAAATTAATTTACTTCTTAAACCCTTTCAATACCATAAATGCTGAATCATATTTTCATTAGTCATTATAACATGTAGATGATACAAACCATAACCATAAATGTAATGCAAGCCTATATAGCCTTACAAAGAAACCCTTCTTTCAAGGAGATGGAGAACTCTGATGCTGACCTTTCAGCAGACAGAGCAGCAGCCCATGGGGTGAGCATTATTACAGGGGCAAGACAAGAAAATTAAAAATAAATGATAATATATATATATATATATATATATATATATATATATATATATATATATATATATCTTATTAATCTGGTATTACAAATTATATACATACATATAGAATCTTGGCTAGTTTTCTTGTTTGGTACAATTTATGCACATTTATTGTTTAATTACTTTGACATATGCTAAATCATTCTGGTTTATATATAAGAGCATTGTATTGAATCCTAAAATAAGAGATTTTGTTATAAGAAAACAGTTTATTTTTTAAGGGAAAATAATAGTAAAGAAATTAATGGGGCTAGCTAGCAAATAAGTCAAGTTGTACTTGAATATATGTTGTGAAGAGTCACGAATAATTTGAAGAATATAAGCTTTAAATGGAAAGTGAATTATTAATTAGTAGCCCTTGCATGGTGAGACAATGTTGATATATACCACGAGATTCCATGTATGAAGCAATAAAATTTGACTGGCAGATAGTACATTTGTACGTGAATAGCTGTAGTTGATCTTGATGCACGGGCAACGTAACATACATATAAATAAATAATAAGAGGTGACAGAGGAGCCACGCTGTGGTAGCAATTTATTTCACCCCAACGTTGAAAAATCCCATCAATGGTTCAACGTTGAATTTTTTTTTAATCTTTTTTTTTTGTTTAATATTAATCCATACTTTAGAATTACATTAAATATTATGTATGTTCCAATTATATTTATATCTAAGATTATAGTTAATATTAATTCATTATCATGCATATAAGTATTTTAAATAAAAATATATCAATTAACACATAATTAAAACCTAGTATAAGAGAGTACTCTTCGATCTATCTATGAAAAGAAAAGTGGATTCTTAATTAGATGAAGTCATAAAACTTAAAACTACTTATATCTAACATGATAATGATGTGAGACCATTGAGAAGATAAACATTGGGTGTTCTCTCTTTTATATTAATGCCAATGAGGTGGCTAGAAATAGATTCTAATTAAGCTTAGTTTAAATGTTTGTGTTCACACGCTCTCTACTATTTAGGGGTGGGCATCGGGAGGTTTGGTTTGGATTTTAAAAAAAATTTAACTCAAACCGCAAAATAATTTTCAGTTCGGTTTGGTTCGAATTTCTCAAATTTTTTTAAAAAATCCAAACCAAACCAAACCCCTCAAATGCGGTTCGGTTCGGTCGGTTTAATCGGTTTGTGAATAATATTGTGGAAAAAAAAAACACAAATATATACACAAATACAAAGTCAAAGTTATCATAAAAAATTTAAACAAATTATAATTTTTATATAAGTAATAAATAAACATAACATATTTATATTAATTTTCTTCATTTTTTTCTTCCAAACTTCATCAGTTAGCTTCAAGTTTTTGTTTCATCAGCAACCAGTGACGAGCAGCAACTAGCGATCAGCAGACGATGATGACGAGGAAGAGAAAGGGAAAGCGAGTTAGGGATTTCAATTTCGAAAAGGGAAAGCGTGAGTTAAATGTTTATTGTTTACTAGTTTTTATATTTATTAATATAATTTTATATTTATAATAAACTATTTCATAAATATATAATAAAATTTAGTTATATTTAAATCATAAATATATATATATAATATAATTTTCGGTCGGTTCAGATTAGTTCGGATTTTAAACATCCAAATCCGAAAACCGAACCGCTGTAATCGGATTGACAATTTTGTAATCCAATACAAACCGTTAGTCAATCGGATCAGATCAGTTTCTATACAATTCGGATCGGTTCAGGCGGTTTAAGCGGATTGGTTCGGATTTTGCCCACCCCTACTACTATTTCATATATATAGATAGTATATGCCATCTTAATATATAACTAGAATTATCTCTCGTGTAATTACCATTAAGTAAAGCATAAAAAGGAAGTTGATTAAACAAATAATGTAACATAATATTATCAGGTGTCAACTATTTTTAAATGTGAATGTTAAAAATACCTTACCTACAATTATATAAGAGAAATAGATGGTTTAGTAACTGGCACAAAAATAAATCAAGTCATCGGCCACTTTCAAAGAGACGTGAGAGTGGTGTACAAGTACAAAGCCCATTTATCCCTTTCACACCACCCTACATGCGCACTTACAAAGAAATCCTTTTACAGGGCAATGTGCATTGTCCATAAGGTTAATTAGGGTCAAAATAAAGGACTCTACCCTAGCTCTCATTGCTTATTAGATGCATGAACCAAAATGTGTAGTCAATTCGTTGAAAACGGCTAGCTAGAATGTGAAAGAGCTATATATACGTATAGCAGTAATTAAGACTTTGAATGCAAATGAACAAATAACTCGTAACTGATAAATAGTTCTTAACAAGTATAACTTGAAGGATTTTAATTTATAACATTTCATCTAGAGGACTCTGAGGCTCAACATGAGAACACTTCATCGGTGATATCTTGTATAATTAGCTCTTTATGATGTATATAGATAAGGGCTTGGTGGGGTTGAAAGAGACCTAATTAATGCTATTATTAACTACGACGCGTATTATTCGATCCCTTAATTAAATGCAATATCTCATTTGCAATTTTAGCCATGCTCTTGTGATTCACAACTTCAAAGTTTTCCTTTCTTTTCTACAATATAATATGCATGATTGAAAAAGTTTCAATTCTATATATATTCTCTTCTACTTTTCTTTCTGTCCACTGAAATCTAGGTTCGTGCTGTACTTTTTTTTACCTCGCTGTTGCTTGCTATTCCCTTACTTCTAGTCTCAAAGTGTTGTATTATGCTGATTCTCTTACCATATAGCTTCTGTGCTCAAGGGAAATTACAGATAGATGGTAAATTAATTAATCTCACATAATGTGTATCTTAAAGTGATAACAATTAATTAATAAGATGGAGTATTGCCGGAGCAAGTATTTTCTGTTCCATAGCTTGTTTCATTCTATCTGCCCATCTCAGTGTTTTGAATATTAGAAGTTATGTTAATAAATATTCAGCTAAGACTCAAGTAAATTAGCAAAAAAAAAAAAAAATCATATTAGCTTCCTTTTACCCACTAAAATTGGGAATAATCAATGAGTTAGGGTAATTATTTGGGAAGCACATAAAGATCAGAAAATTGGAAAGTAGGAAAACTCTAATTGGTTTTGTTTTCATAAGCTAAACGGATTTGAATGATAAGATATATAGCATAATTTGAACTTTGCTTTTTGCCCCTATAATGATCAGGAATTAGACTAATAAACATAGTTAATTGCTATGTAGTTTGATAAAGGGGAAACGAAAGTATAATCTGCTCTAATATTTCTGTTCCCTATCCATGGAAATTTATCTATTTTACCAACATACTAGGTTAAGAGACACATGTTATGTGCTTGTTTTGTTCTTCCTGAAAATGTAAAAATTTGTATAAATATACAAAATCATATCCAACAAATCTGAATCTATATAATTAATGTGCTAGAATCGAAGTTGGTCAAAAGAAAATTCTATTACAAAGCAAAATCAGAATCTAAATTTTGTGAAATATTACAAAACAGTTTGTGTTTATATATTTCGATTCATTATTGTCCCGACATAAAATCTAAAATCAAATATTTAGATTCCTAAAAACTAAAGTTCAAATTCTTCATAATGTAAAACTTAATTAAAAAATAAACTGATTTTTTTTTTTTTTTAATTTTAGATTATGAAAAATGACCTGTGCAGAATCTGCTAGTGCTATCCAACAAACAAGTTAGTCAATGGATTATAGAGGAAGACACTCAACCTTTAATGCCATTATCATCTCTGTGCGTTTCAGTTTAGGGCTAAACTGCGTTAGCAGCCAGTGGTTACTAAGTTGCCAGAAAAACACATATATTTCTTATCTGGGAGAGTCTTCACATGGGGGTGTTCAGAACTGTGGCGCGTGAATAAGGTGAACCTTCTTTACCCTAAACTGAAAGCAAAAAAGAAGAAAAATGCAGGAAAGAAAGGCCAGATTGCTAAAATTAAAAATGGAAAATTAAAGAGAATGAGATAAAAACAAGAGTAACTGGGGTTTCCATTTTCTTGTAAAAGAAGATCAAGTGTGCCCCCTTTTTGTGACTCATTGTCTATTTCTATATAGCACTCTAACTTCCACTTCTCTCTCAGACCAACCCCTTATCACAAACTACTTTGTTTCTCTCCCATTTTTGTATCAGTACTCTTTCTCTTCCACAGAGAAATTAAACTGAGCCCAGAGAAATAGAATTGCAAATTAAAAATTGTAACTTTTGAGTTAGTGTTTCGAGACAGACAGAGCAAGAGAGAGAAATGGGTCGAGGGAGAGTTGAACTGAAGAGGATAGAGAACAAAATCAACCGCCAGGTTACTTTCTCGAAAAGAAGGAATGGTTTGCTCAAGAAAGCCTATGAACTCTCTGTGCTGTGTGATGCTGAGGTTGCCCTTATCATTTTCTCTAGCCGTGGCAAGCTCTATGAGTTTGGAAGCTCTGGGTATATCTATCTCTCTCTCTGATTTTCAAAAATCTCAGCTTTTTTTGTTAAACAATTTGGTGATGCTCATATTTAATTGGCTAAGTTTTCTGAAAACTCTTCTCATTTGAGTTTTGAATGGTGCAAATCCCAATTGCTATGTGAAATTCCTTTCTTTAGATTTTGGGTTATCTGATACAGAAGCTTTCTTCTTTCCCTTGTTTTTTTTCACCAAAATGGTCATGAGTTTCTAGGTTCTTTTCTTTTCTGTTTTTTTTTTTTCATTGACTGCATCTCCCTCCATTATTTTCCTTGCTCTCCTCTATAGCATGTCTCTGACAATTCCTCTCTCTCTCTCTTTCCCCACTGTTGTCATCTTATGATGAGCTTCTTTTCTGGGTATGGTGTCCTCAATGACATTTTGGTGTCTTAAGGGTTCTTCCTATGATAAACGAAGTTTTCATGGGTTAAGAGAAAGATCTCAACTTTAGCCTTCCCAATCACAGATCGACACGTTTCATCTCCATTCCGAGTTAAAAGTTTCAACTTTGATCCCTTTGCCTGATGAAATAGTGCAATATATTTCTCTTTCTCACAAGGAAAAGAAGAAAACAATCATACGAGAGGACTATGCTTATGCTGTTGTACTAGATTAATTCTAAATAAGTTGACAGGGTAAGTCCAAGGAAGCTCACTCTCTTTGGACCGCTGTGTAAAATCTAGGGTTTTCAACATCTCTCTTTCTTCTGTAAATGGAAAAAGCTTCAAACTGTGAAACTCTAAAGAGTAGAGACAGTACTTGAGCTTATCTTCATTTCTTTAGATCCTTAAATCTTCTGGTTCTCTCGTTGTTTCTTCTCAAACTGCTCTTTGTATATGTCCCCAACAAAGAATTGTCATCTGTTCTTGCTAGAGTTTTAGGTTTAACTCAAGCGTACCCAAAATTCAAAGAAAGGTGCTGTTATATGTTGTCTTTCTCTCTAAGGACTTTTGTTTTGGATCTCTCTCTCTCTCTCGCTTCCTTCCCCTGTTGGCACTTGCCACTTTCTCATCCCAAAGAATCAAGACAAAAAAAAACACACCCAGGTTTTGTCTTTTCAAGCCATCCGGTATTCTGCCCTCTTTTGTCACTAAGAAGTATGAAAAAATGGCTTCTCAGGCACTGCCGGTTTTACATATTAGTACTAGAGTTTTGGTCATTTTCCTCACTCTCCCTCTCTTTTTCTTCATTTTACAGGTTCTTCCTCTCTCTCTCTCTCTCTCTCTCTATTTTTTTATGTATTATCTGTTTTGGATGTATAATATTACATTTCTCTTGGGTTGAATGATGATAAGGTTTTTATTGAAAATTAGCAAAAAATTTAAAGATAGTTGTGCTGATAAGTTTTTCCTTTTTGGTCTTTTACTTGTAGCCCTAATAAGATGTCTGAGTTCTGGGCAAGTTTTCCATATACAAAATATGAAAAGGAAAAAAAGGGAACTGCTTCACTCTTTTCTGCAGACTTAACCTAAAATTGCAACATAGTTGGAATCTGGGTTTCTGTCACAGCAAAAACAAAAACTTGTGCTATTGTATTGACTGCTGAGTTTTGGTTTATGGTCTTCGTTTAGGGATGAGCCACTGGTCTGTTGTTTGGTTTCGGGTTGTATTTTTCCCATATATGCTGCAAGGAAATTTACGTTCAATTAGTAAAAGCTTTATCCTTTTGGTACCATTCATTGCAGCAGAATCAAATTGCCATATTAATCTTTAAACTCCCCATTTTTTTTTTGGTCCATAAAAATCCCAGAAAAAATGCTTTTTTTTTTTCAGTCAGCTTTTTCTTCAAAAGGCAATTTAGTGAGGGTTTTGCTTTATTTTATTTTTTTTTTGATGAAAAAGAATATCATGTTTATTAAAATAAGATTGTTTTTGATCCAAAAGTGATTTTTTTTTTTTTTTCAATCTCCTCTTGCTACAATTAATTTCTGTTGCTCTCCCTATAAGAGATAAACTTGGGTGAAATTATGAAGCTTATTATGGTCAGCAAATCATATTATTATATTATAAAATGAAGCCCAAGAGTCATTAATTCCAGAGTGTTTTATGTGATTAATTCCATATTAGATGATACTTTTTTGTTTTGTTTGGGGGAGATAAAATACATGATTTTAGACCAATAGTTTTTTTTTTTTTTTTTTTGGGAAAAAATGGGTCTTTTTCGTTGGTCCCATTGTAATTTGTCCTTTCTTTCAGAAAACTATAACGCAAGTACTGATGGATCATGGATAGAAGAAATGGTTTTGAAAAATAAATCCTTGCAAGATATTCGAGAAGCTTTTTTAGAAAATTGAGTTTCTTTGAACTCTCGACTCATATCCAGTTTCCTTTTGCAGTGTTACCAAGACCCTTGAAAGATACCAGCGCTGCTCCTTTACTCCTCAAGACAACACTGTTGAACGTGAAACTCAGGTGTGTATATATATATATATATATTTCCAACTCTTGCTGCCCCAAATTACTGTTAATAGCGCTGTAGAGCACAAATTCCCAGTATGCTCACACCCTTTAGATGCAATTGGAATTATAGGTGCATAGAGAGAATCGCCATTTTTGTTACTTGCTTGGCAAGATAAGGAATTTAATTTTTCACATGCATGTAGATGGATGATCATTCTTTTCCCCCCCTCCATCCTAAACATTTATTATAATCTTTCTAACAATGCAGAAATTATATATTAATCCATTTTTAATGCTAGTTCGACGGCACTCGAGATTATGATTGCACAAATGGAAGATGATCTTACCATGAATATCTAATTTTGTATGCAGAGCTGGTTCCAAGAGGTGTCAAAGCTAAAGGGAAAGTATGAGTCTCTTCAAAGGACTCAAAGGTGATTCCCTTCTTGTTTCATTGAATGTTACTTCACCAATAAAGATGGTTCAATTAGCACCATCCAATGCAATACAATGTTATGTTTCAGGCATTTGCTTGGGGAAGATCTTGGACCGTTGAGCATGAAAGAGCTGATAAATCTTGAGAAGCAGCTTGAAGGAGCCCTAGCACAAGCTAGGCAAAGGAGGGTAGGCAGAAATCCCACAAGTTCTTAATTATTAATTATGCCTAATGAAATGTTGTGAATGCTCAATGCCTGAATTGTAACTCAATTGCAGACCCAAATTATGATTGAACAAATGGAAGATCTTCGCAGAAAGGTAACTAAATAGTTAATTCCCTTGAGATTACTGTTTCACTGTCTCAGTTGGCACATGTTATTTACTTCATTCATCTGGCAGGAACGCCACCTTGGAGATGTTAACAAGCAGCTCAGACTTAAGGTTGACACCATGCATACTTCTTAATGGAGACACTTGGATTTCTGTATTTTGGCTAAGTGAAGTATAACTGGTTTATTCAATTAATATTTCTTGGTTGGTTTTCCAGCTTGAATCAGAGGGGTTTAATCTTAAAACCATTGAAAGCTTGTGGGGCTCTAGTTCGGCAGCACCTGGAAACACCAGCTTTCTCATGCACTCTTCTCAAATCAACCCCATGGAATGTCAAGCAGATCCCAATTTCTTGCAAATAGGGTAACTAAAGTTCTTTCCTGCATTTATATATATAGTAAAAAGCATGGCAATTGCAATATATGATGGGTGAATGAAATTGGTTCCAAAATTAATGTGAAAGTGAAAATTCTTATGAAACCATGCTTGAACTGCAGGTACCATCATTATGTTCAAGCTGAGACGTCAAGTGTTACAAAGACCATGGCTGCAGAGACTAACTTCATGCAGGGGTGGGTCCTTTGACCACTCTTATATATATATATCTATATTATATGATTGAGAATATTTATATTTGGGTCTTTAATTTCTATTATAAACATGTATCTTTGTGGATTGAGTGGGAAGCTTGCAGACTATAGACTATGTTTTTACCATTAATTTTTAAGGCAATGTAATTGTTTGGACTTATATTTATAGTCCCTTTTTCTCTTTAAGTTAAAAATCTTCCAAGGTGAGGGATTGCCTAAGAAATGAAGAGGGAAAAAATGAACATAGAATCACAACCAGTCCCTTTCAACAATGAGGTAAAATAAAAGATGGGTAAATTCACATAATCTATTGAGTTTAAGTTCCTTCAGTTAGTGCCTTTTTTGTCCAGAACAAGATTAAGAAGGATTTAAAGCATCATGGAAAGCAATGGTATAAAGAAATGAAGTGTGAAGACAAAGCAAAGGACAAACACAAGAAACAAAGAAATAAGGGATGGAAGGAGATGAGAATTTAGATGAAATTGGGCCTAGCTTCTGTTTCAAATACTATGGGAAACCAAAGCCCATGAGTTTGGGCCATTAAAAGCCCACGTATGAAAGAATTAAATTGGATAAAATGAACTCTCACATTTTAAGCTTAAAATAAAAATAAATTTTTTATACAGACAAAAAATATCTTAATAAAGTTTACTTTTATTCTTGACTTGAAATGTAAAAGTTTATTTTGTTTAATTTAAAAAATTATAGTTCTTTTTAAAATTAGTGATAGTGTGAGGAGACAGAAAAATTTTTTTTCTCAAATATTATATTTAAGAATTACATTGCTACACCAAATTATTTTTTAAATGAATCCATAGAATTTGAAAGATTGGAAGAGGGAAATGTCCATAATATATATTGGAAACAAAAATGAGCCGAACATTGTCATATTTAAGGTGAATTTGAAAATTTAAAAGATAATAACTGGGGATAAAAGTATGAATTAGAATATTATGCTAATTGTTACACTTTATTTTAATGCACCCTAAAAACTTCAAATTGAGCTGAGGTTCTATCCAAACAATCTTCTGCTTCTTCTTTTTTTTTTTTTTTAATTATTTGGCGTGGTATGGTTAAATACACAAAGTTAAATTCTTTTTAAGTATTTTTATAATAATTTTATGTTTTACCTTTTGAACATAATTAATAAAAAAATGAGAAAAATCCCATCCGCATTCGGGATATGATCTTTGATTAAATTAAATTCTTAGTTAGAAACATTAAAAATGTAATTTAACGTAATAGATATTTAAAATTTCCACGTCAGCATGATTGTTGAATTTTCGAAGATGCATTCTGGCAATGTTGCATGTGATGTGGCCAGCTAGAGCATGGTGACAGTGAAAAAGCGTGGTAATTGGGTAATATGGGAATGGCGTCAGATGTTTTCATATGAGAAGAATCCATCGTATAAATCGGAAAAGCATTCCAAATTTTCATAAGACGCAGAAACATCTCCGGCAAAGTAGGATGCGGAAAGAAATGGCGAAAAATAGCGGAGCGAGCGAAACCCAGTTCTATATTTGCATTGCCTTCTCCTCTTTCTTCTTCTTCTTCTTCATCTACCTCTGCTACTGCAATCAACGTTTGGTGCTCTGCGATCCGCATGGTGAAAAATCCATCATTTTTGCCCCAAACCCAGAATGTCAGGCTGCTGCTTCCCTGTAACCCTTGATCGATCCCGCAAGGGCAGCTTCAAGCTCAGTAAAAGTTCCTCTTTTGGTATGGTTCTAGCTCTTATTTAATTTTTTTTTTTTCCTTGCCAGTTTGGTTCTTTGGTTGATTCCTATCTTGGCAATGACCCTTTTCAGTTTTTAATTTGTTTATTTCTCTGAACAATCTCTGGTTTATTCTTTCTCTTACGTAGCTACTTTTTTTTTTAATCCATTTAGAGTTTTGAACTAAGTCTCTCTTTTTCTTTTTGTTTCTATGATTTGATTCATGCCCTTTTTTTTTCTCCTGCGGTTGCTATATCCAGTATTGATTATCAGCATTTTCAGTTTTCAATTGGTTTTTAGCCTATGAACATATCTAGTTCATTCTTGGTTTGCTCCTTTTGATCACTGATCTGTTTTCATGCGAATCATGCCCCCTTTTGATTTAAATTCATTTAGACGCATGTATAAAAGCTCACTTATTCATCATTTGTGTACGAAATAGTTTGAATTGAATTTATGTCCATATTAACTGTAGAAGTAAAAATAATGTTGCCTTGATGGAATTTGATACATAATAAATTGGTTAGGCAAGTTTAACTAGGAATAAATTGATGGCCACGAATAATTTATTATTTGCAGGTTCATCAAAACGGAGTTCGCTTGGCAAAAGAGAAAATTCCAAAGGACCTCTGATTGTTTGCTTTGGAGAGATCTTGGTTGATTTGGTCCCCGCAGCTGCGGGAGTGTCCCTTGCAGATGCAACTTCCTATAAAAAATCACCTGGTGGAGCTCCTGCTAATGTTGCTATTGCGATATCCAGGTTAGGAGGCTTAGCAGCTTTTATTGGCAAGGTGAAATTTTCAACAAGTATTAGCTTTGCTAGTTTATCTGTAAATCATTTGAAGAATTTCTTTCTGCTAAACCTTAACTATGGTTGTTGTGCATCAGCATGTACGTGAGAGCTGTTTGAACTTGTCTGTACTTTAAACTGGGAAATATTTTCGTGACAGTTACTATACCTGAAGATTTTTATTGTTCATGGACCCCTCCCCTCGGAGGAGTGAAAACTTGAAATTCGGTTGGTGATAGACATTAATTATCTGTGTGAAAAAGATTGCTGATCATGAAATTCCAGATAGTAAAGCTGGATGGAATATTCTTCTGTGCCATGTGTTTGTAATGTGAATCACTTGAACTAATTTAATGCTCTGAAGTACAGCTCAGGATTAAATGCCTTTAAGTGAGAAATGCAAAGATTAATTTCAATTGGAAAATGCTACTTGCACACTTGTTGGTGTACACCTACTACCATATCTATGCATCTCGTATGTATTAGTTATATACAGAGAAAAACTATAAACAGAAGAGTAAGAGAGATGCAGAAAAGAAAAAGAGGTGTTCGTGTAAGTGTAAATAAAAATATGTACGTATAGTATTTCTTATTTCAATTTGTGTAATCTTATGCTTTTTTCAAGACTCTAACCACAACAAAACATTATATCATTTCTCTTGCCATGTTAAGGGGGCAGTCTGCCTTGGATTCTATAACTATCATGGAAGGGTTTACAATCCTTATTTTTGTCAAATATTATGTTTTCACCCAGCTGAATCCAATATCAATGTAATTAAGCACTTGATTTCTAATTTGTCTACTTAAGTTCATATGTTTGACCAGTGTCTTCCATATTTGCATCAAAGGTCGGAGAAGATGAATTTGGCTACATGTTAGCTGATATTCTAAAGCAAAATGGTGTCGATAGTTCTGGCATGCGCTTTGATGCAAATGCAAGGACATCGTTAACTTTTGTTGCTCTCAATAGTGATGGAAAGCATGAATTCATCTTTTACCGTAACCCAAGTGCTGATATGCTTCTCCGTGCAGAAGAGCTTGATGTGAACCTCATAAAGAAGGTAATAGAAGTAACTATATCCCTTTGTAATTGCCTGTAACACTCAAAGATGCATAAACTGGCCTGCTGGGAAAGTGATTTATCTTCTATAGTCCAAAATAATTTACCTAGGTCCATAAGGATAAAAATGAAATTCTTAAAAAATCAAATTTCCTGATTAAACAATGACCGTATGACTTTTTAACTGATTATTTTCTTCTCCCAAATAGATATGGACCAGATTATATTCTATTTTCAGATAAAAACTTTGAATTCTGAAGTAAATAATACTTCATATCCTTTACCTAACTTGCTATTTTCCTTTTGTTCAAAAAGTTCCTCTAAACCGGAAACTTGTTAAATTTGTCATCATTATAAAGAGTAATTCATATTTTAATCAAGTAACCCCGATGTAGTGCAGGCTAGCATATTTCATTATGGTTCAATTAGCTTGATTCGAGAGCCCTGTAGGTCAGCTCACCTTGTAGCAATGAATGTGGCTAAGAAGTCTGGGATTATCCTTTCTTATGATCCAAATCTGAGATTGCCACTATGGCCATCGGCAGATGCTGCTAGACGAGGCATCATGAGTATTTGGGACTATGCTGACATTATTAAGGTACATGTTTTGATATGGCATGTGCTTGAATTGTCATATAAGCTGTTTAGCACACTGTAAGCTCATTTTGGGATGTACAGGTAAGCAAGGAAGAAATTGAATTCTTGATTGAGCATGATCCCAATGATGATAATGTAGTAACGATGAAGCTTTTCCGCCATAATCTCAAGCTTTTGCTGGTAACTGAAGGAGAAAATGGCTGTAGATATTACACAAAGGTTAGCATCCTAATTGAGTCCTGCATGACTTCCATACTCTACCTAGATATGGATTTTCTAGTAATACATAAGAATGGGATTTTAGTACCTTTATGCTATTGAATGGAATGAATGAGGGAGTCTTGGCACAACGGCAAAGTTGTTGCCATATGACCTTGTGGTCACATGTTCAAGTCATGGAAACAGCCTCTTGCAAAATGTAAGGTAAGGCTGCGTATAATAGACTTAACGTGGATTGACCCTTCCTAAACACCGGTATGGTAGGTGCTTCATGCATCTGATTGTTCCTTTGAGCTATTACTTGGATAGTACAATGCACAAATAGATGGTCATATTTTGAATGTGGTTTCATCTGGTTCTTTTCTTTTCTCCCTTTGTAATGGTAATGATTCGCTTATTTTCATTCTTGCTTGCGCAGGATTTTAGGGGTAGGGTTTCAGGTGTGAAGGTGGAAGTGGTTGACACAACTGGTGCAGGTGATTCTTTTTTTGGTGGGTTTTTAAGCATTTTGGCTGCACACAAAGACATTCATAAGGTAATATTCATTAGTTAATATCTTTCTTCTAACGATTACGGTTCATAGCTCAATTCTGAGGAAATAAAGCTAATGGATTTCATTGATAATTCTCTACCGTTTTCAGGATGAAAGGAGGTTGAGGGAGGCTATAGCCTTTGCAAATGCTTGTGGTGCTGCAACAGTGAATCAGAGAGGAGCCATACCTGCACTCCCCACAAAAGATGCCGTTCTTAGACTTCTATTCCAAAATCCCATTTGACAGTTTAAGTAGGCAGATCAGATCTTACTACCTCCTTGTATTTTTTTTTTTTTTTCCTTTGTTAAATTTTTGTAACAAGTGAAATTAGTTCTAAGTGCATTTCTTTTTCTTTTTTTTTAACCAAAAAAAAATCATAACTTTTGACAATTGCTATCAGAAAACTTATATAAAAAGGTCATTTGATGAATAATTATTTACAGGTTAATCTAACTATTTTATTGGATTCGGATACAGAAAAGAAAATTTTCCATTGTTTTATGATGAGACAGCAAGAAAATGAATGTGATGAGAAGAGCTAGAACTCGTGTAAAGAAATTGACTAAAGACGACCAATTACTTATCACATTAATTTATAGATAATGTTTTGAGTAACTTTTCTGCAATCTTAATTCAAAGCCAATTACAACTGAAAGATTGAAAATGAAAGACAATATTGTACGACACATAAATGAAAACATATATATATATATATATATATATAAAATCAGATTTATGGAGTCGATTTTTATTATGAATATTTCATGGAATGTGCCATTAGACTTGCAAGTCGTTGGTTGCATGGTATTCTGTTTGCAAACTCAATCTGGCTGACAATGTATTGAAACACCTTTTCTGAGAAGCAAAAGATTGTTTCTGCTCCATCAATGTTAAATTTAATCGGAGTTTTAAGAAGATTTTGATCACTAAAACATCAAAAGAATAGATTAACCTAAAGAATAATGTCAAACCTGGATGATCTTTTCAAGAAGATTTTGATCACTAAAACATCAAAAGAATAAAGATAAACATCCTCCCCTGGCCTTTCCTAATAACTTAGCCAGTTATTACGAAGACGGATAGATTAACTTAAAGAATCATATTGTGCTATATCATTGATTGCAATAAGGTGTCGAAAAAGGAACACAGATATGCAGCTTAAACCCTAAAGAATATTTCCTACAAACCATAGTGTATATAGGCCTTGATACAATCAATAGTCAATTACTTACCATAAGCATCAGTTTATCTGAATCATGGATCATCAAACAAATATAATATTACTCTCACAAATATTATTGATAACATGAGAGCATATTTAATGTCATACACATTGCTGAAACAGTTGGCCTTACCCTTATTTCATATCTGCAAAGGCAGGGATTTCATAATCTACAGTTAGGCCTAAGTAGCAGGGACACGTGTTGTTCTCATTTCTGGTAGTCCAATGAACAATTCAGTAACAACATCTGAACTGGGACTACTTTCTAAATCAAAGGCTTGGTTTTGTCTCTGATCCTTATTTAATTGCTTATCCTGGAAATTGTACTGCAGAAAAATGTCAATCAGTATTATCAAGTTTTTCACTTCAAATTAACTAAAAGATTTCAACTATTGAACAGTTCAGTCTCAGGTATCATCAGTAAGTGACTAGAGTGTACTTTCACCTTCTCAGAGAGCCTTGCATTTTCAGATTCTAGGGCTTTTTCCTGAATTGTTATGCAAAACACACTAGTCAGCATTTATTTAATATAACAGAAAAATCTGACAATATTCTTTCAAAGGAATAACATCTTTTATCTCACACCATATCTTATTTTTTGTCTTGAAAGCTTCTCATTGTCACTTTATTTAAATATAAAGTAATCAATCAAAGTTTTAAATTTTTTTTTTTTTGACCAATCAAAACTTTAAGACAAAAAATGTGAAAGGATGTAAGAAAGAAAATGTACTAGATCCTTTTCAAGGTTTCTTATGGCATTTTTATTATACAAAATCAAAAGCAAAATGGTATCAGATACATTTGTGAATTTTATGGACAGCACACCTTTTCTTTTAGTTGCTCAATTTGTTCCTTGTACACCTGAGTCTGTTGAATAGAGGATTGGGAAGTTAAATATTTATCAACTTCGAAGTTTAAATTTAAAATATTATTCTGATGTTATATATCATTATTATGTTAACCTTTCTTGCTCGAACACTGCTTACACTCCTCTCCAACTGTTGTTCTATCTGTTGGAGTTCTTCCACTGTGCATGATCCTAAGCCATCTCCCAGAAGTTTTCTGGAGGAAAGAAATTACAAATGAAAAAGATGCTTATGTTTTCATTGTTACAATGAATATAAACACTTCATGAAGATAAAGAGAAGTTCAAACCTCTTTGCTGCTTCAAGTTGCTCAATATTCTTCATCATGCTTGCAGCTTCTTGCTTCAAATGCTGCCACATATATTGCAATTAATTCAAATGTCTGGATTTTACTTTCTAGATTCCATGAGTATCTATAAGAAGAAAATATTCTAACAAAAGGGGTTTTTGACTAAAGTGCGTCTGTTATACAAACTATTTTTTCAGATAAGTTTGGTTAGAAACATTTTAAGTAGAGTATTGTTCCACTGCAATTTTCGTGATTTTGTGCATTTCCATGGTGATTTTCCAGTATAATTTGAAAAAATATTTAATAAAGAGACCCATTTGTGTAAAATGTTTCTAACCAAACCTATATACCTGCTTTAGTCAAAACCTTTAAGAAAAGATTGAAAATTTTATGGAGTAATGGAAAAAAAAACATTCCCACTCGTATTCACATTTAGCATCAATTATATATACATTGGTAGAAAGAAGATGAAACGTAGGAAAATCAAAGTATAAGGAAAAGCCCCCAATATAATGAACTTCATGGAAAATGCCCAAGTTTTCTTACTCTCAAATGAGCTGATTTGTTAAGTGATCACTCATGCTTGATATTCACTCAAAATTAGTTTGCTTATAACTTATGCAAATATACATGGTAAATTCACCTAAAATTCAATATTCATTTGGAAAGCAATATTGCGCCAAACAACGAGAGGCAAATGCAATTTAGTCTCCTCAAAAAAACAAGCAAGCAAAAAGAAAAGAACAGCTGGGAGAAAAAGAAAAGTCACCCTAGAGCCTAGAGAGTTAGTAACAAGATTATGATGATGAAGAAAATTAAAACAAAAGTGGGAAACCAATTAACCTGCATATTTTGTTCAGAGGACTTGTTGGCTGCTTGAGTATCTCTAGTATGCGTGCGGTAGCGTTCTATTGAGCCCTGCACACTGCACCATTAAACCACATTTTACTGTTATTTGAATTATTATGTATATGGCCAAAATAATAAGTGCATGACCATCAGTTGCTTAAGAAACAAGAAAGAAAAGACAAGCCATAGATTAGTTTTCTTCCTGCTTTGATGCCTTTGAGAGGAAAACAATGAAGAGAAAAAGCGACCGAAAACATTGCTTGTTCACTCATCAATCACCTTTCATGACATAATTAATGTAAATTACTACAAATGATATGTAAGCAGAAGCTTCATGCCATTAGGGTTCAGTGTTCTAATATTACAATATAAGTGAGTCAAAAGTATTAGAAGAACCCTTTACCCTAATGGCAGAAGTAAAAAATGTTATATGAAAGGTGACAATTTTATCTGAATTTTGTAGTCTGGTTTACAAAACCTATGCTTGTAACAACTTGATTACTCTTGTGCTGTAATTTCAATATATGAAAATCACATAAAAGGAAAATCCCAAATCTGTTAAAATCTCTGATTCAATGATTACTATGTAGATGGTGCCATCTAAAGAAAAATCAGCAGAAAGTGGTAAAACCCCATGGAAGGTACCGATTATGACCACATAATTCATTTGAATTTCAGCAATAGATTATCAGAGAGCTAGTTTGCTTGCTAGCCCCATTAGAGAGTATATAGGCAGTATTTGGCAAGTTCTGCCCAATTAGGGTTTATTGTGAGATAAGGTTGAGCAATTTGTAGATTCTAGAGTTCATGAAAACAGGAAATGTGTCCAGGAGTAAATGATTATTTTAATCATTTTGAGTTAAGAGGGTATAACGCAATGCTAAAGGGAAATCTCTACTGTAGTTCTAAGAAGACAACAAAATTAATGAACTTGGATTGAATGGTTAAGTTAAGGAACTTAGGAATCTGTTTTTATGGGAAAAGAGCACAAGAAACGTTCAAAACTATTACCAAGAGCAAAGAGAAGGGCCATCAATTCAATCTCTAGAGGGTAGTAGCTTGATGCAGCTATTCATCCCTATTTCAAGAATTGCTGCAGTCAATGCAGTTGATTTTTGACATGATATGGTGCTATATGAGTTGTTGGATGGACTGAACAGTGCAAAGCATGACCCTTTCAATGACTCTTACAATATAACTACAACAATAAATTTAGTTTCCCATTTTAGTAACAATTAAGGTAAAATGGGAGGAATTGGTACGTTTCCAAAAGCAAGAGGATTAAATGTGAATTTTCTATAGGAGTCTTGCAAAAGGTTAAAAAGATGGCCAACTCGTCAATAGGAGACTTTGATTTCCTAAAATTATTATAGCAAATTTATTTTAGCAGAGGGAAGTTTAGATAATTTATAAAGTGTTAGCGGATGTTGGGGATTTAAGAGATATCTAGTAATAATAATGACATTAATGTTAGATCATAACTGAAACTAGTATAAGCTTATAGATTTGATTAGAGAAAAGTATACGTGGCATATCAATTAGCTTATCAACTATATATAGCTACTTGGAGAAATGGTGTTATTCAATATTGAATTAAAATGTCTCGATCAATCGTAATAATGTCTACTTCTATAAAATGCAACAACTAGGTTTTGTTAATAACAAAGGATTTAAGTAATTTGTTAAATTAAGAGATTAAGAGTTCAATTTTTTATGCCTATCATACAATTAGATAGGACTTCTATAAACTGTAGCATTTACAATGAACTCTTTATCCTCCATCTTATTAATGAAATTACTCATTTATTTAGAAAAAAAAAATCAAACAATCTTTATTAGATTTTAAATTTTGGATTATATAATTATCTCAATCAAATATAACATATATAGATACAAAAATCATGTAGAGAATCAAATCAAAATTATCCCAAATTATCTTTTACCATAGGTTGATGCAGATTCCCTCAAGGGGTTAGGTTCTGGAGAGCAGAAAGTGACCAGGGCTAAAATATATATGGATCAAATCCAACCAGGATCAATAATGGCATCTTACATTTTAACTTTCTGGAACTTTAATGGTGCTTTTAGTTTAAGTATGGCGTCTTATTAATTACATGACCAAGCATAATTTTGCTGCTGCTGCTGCTGCAGGTTCAAGAACTGTAAGTTTTCTGTATCTAATTGCTGCAGTTAGGTCTGGTTAATTACCAGACAAAGCATAAATTGGCTGCCACTTGCTACAGCTACTGCAAGAAGCTTAGCAATGTAATGAAGTGCTACTTAATTATGTAATCAAATTTATGTCTTTATCTAGTTTTTGTGTCAGGAATAGATAGAACTAAATTTTTTAGCATAAAGGATAGCAGAAAGACAGATATTCAAACAAAAGATCCAACCCTTTACTCATATAGTTGTTTCTTCTTATTTTCCTTAATAAATCTGATGAGGCTAAGTTATTGGCCTTTGATGTGGAAGATGGAAGATTCTGATTTACTGCTTTCTTTGCCAAGAATTAAGAAAGGAAACCGACGAGTTAAACTTGGATGAGGAAAGGAGTAGGGTTATTAGGTGCAACACAGATAAAGGTTTTCATGGTTACTTGGCAAAAATATTACTCATTTCAATTAGGACAATCAGGTGTTAATATATTACTCACTTCGTCCATTTTTTTATTTTTCGTTTAAACTTTTTGTATATAGATTAAGAAATATAATTAATATATTATGATTTTTTTTAATTTTTTCAATATATTCTTAATTTATTTATCTATTTTCTCCATCAGCAATTAATAAGTTATAATAATTAGTTAAAATAAAAAGAATATAATTAAAAAAAGAATAATTAATATTATTTTGAACTTTTAAATAACAAATCAATAGAAACACAATTTCTCTAAAATAAAAGTGTTATTTAAAAAGAAAGGAGCACTTGACAGGAAATGACAAGAAAAATAAAAAACAAAAAATAGATATTTTATTAAATATATACTGTCAGTAGACTGACTCTCTACCTATTTTCTTCTTAGGGTAAAAAATAGTTATATTTGCAGTTGAATAAAACATTTCAAATGAATTTAATAAGGCTAACTGCAGAAATATGTATATTGACCTTTAAGTGTGATATATATATATATATATATACACTGTAGCTGTATTGCGACTTATTATAGTGATTAACCTATAAAAAATTGAATATTTTTAATTAAGTTAAAGAATCCAAAGGAGGGTTAATTAGAAGTCATATCAATAACGTATATTAAGAGAAATAGTCTTGTCTTTTAACTTAATTACAAGTTTTTAAGGAACTTGACAACACCAGAAAGAAAGAATGGTTTAATCACAAATGCACAGAAGGGTCATCTGTATACGTTAAATTATAATATTGAGAACCCTTACAAACAATCAGCTCATGATCATCCTAAATATTTCAGCAACTCATTTTCAAATTTTGATTATAGTACTGGCACCTAATAAAATATGATTAATCAGCAAAAGAGAAATCATAGTTGTGAAGAACTTAACCAATATTAAATGAAGATTAATTTAGTTTAGAAGATGATAAGATCTAGTAGGAGAAAAATGCATGTGTCAACTAAAACTGATGAAGTAAGAGTTTTTGCTATGCTTCTTAATGATAACACAGTAACAGTCACATATATTAGAAAAAGAGTAATGACAATGAGAATGATAAATACAATAAGGAATGGTTAAGAATAAGAGTGGGGAAGAGAGAAGGAAGGAATTAAAAAAAAAAAATTGGCTAAGATTATGAAAATTGGGATGATCAGCAAAAAGCTCAAAGAACCCACTAAGTTATTTTACTTCAGTCTTGAAGTGAAGTATCAACTTTTAACTTGGTATGGTACATTGTGAAGAAGCATTATGAAATCTTAGCTTTAACTTTATGAGTTGCAATTATGAGCAAAAGAAAATAGTCCCATGGCATATATATATATATATATATATATATATATATATATGCATGTACCTTCTCCTATATCCTATTGGTTTAGTTCTCTATACAAATTTTCATTAATCTTCCACAAACTGTAAACACTTAAAGTTAAACTGACATTCATACTTTTTAATTTGCAAGCAATGTAACGGAAAGAAGGATGGAAAAGAAAAGGACAATTGATTCATGAGGTAGCTTCCAAGTTAAATCTTGAAAGTGGTAAAAGCTACATTACTCTTAGTTACTATAACTATTAAATAGTTTAGACCACAAGTTGAAAAGGAATACAATCAAATGGAGATTGTTCGGTTTAATTCATATATGATAAAATCCCAAATAGCCTTGGAATGAGTTAGTATGTGCCTTCACCGTACATTAATATTTTATGTCTCATCTCACAAGCTCCTCGCAGATTGAGACAAAGTTTACCCTGTTTGCTTCGTGAGAATGCATAGATAGATGCTACTGTCGATAAATAATAAGATTTCAAAGAACCAAAAACATAATAGGGTCCTATTTCATGAACCATTCTCCTTCCCTCTCTCTCCCTCTCTACCCCCAAGAACTTTGGATGTCAGGGAACAATACCAACTGTGCTGGCTGTTGCTCTCACTGTTCTTAGAGAACCAAGTACAATTCTCCTTTTTTTTTTTTCACCCTTTTTTTTTCTTTCAGTCTGTGTGCTTGGTTGTGGAGGTGGGGTTCTGGTTTTTTTTCAAAATATAATCACATTACCCATGGTTCAATAATTCCTTACACCTTTTCTCTCTCGGGTTTTCTTTTCTCAACATTTTCTCACTTCCCAAACATCGTTTTCTGACCATGACTTTAATCTTGTCTAGACCAACCCCTAGTGGAGGAAAACCCCTTCACCCGCCCATAGAAAAGATAACAACATTGAAGTTGTAAAGTGTAAATTATTATGATATATCAGATCCCTACTCATACCCAAAACACTCAAGTACAGATAAAGTCATATACCAAAAAGTCTTAGCTGCATCAGAACTTAGAACTCCTTTGATTTTCTGGGATATAAAACCAGAATCCTCAGAGATAACTAGGCACATGGGTTGAATACAGTAATAGGGTTAGCTTCTTTCAGACGTAAAACATCAATAACAACCTTACCCAAGTGAAACGATTCGTTTATCTGTCAAGGTTTCCCAAAATATAAAGTATTGTCTTTGCTTTGTCCTCAACTGTTTCTGGGGTTTGACTTCACCTACCCTCTCTATTTGGAAACCTTTAAGATCTTTTCGTAAGAGTGAAGAAAACCAGGCCTGCTTGACTCTAAAAATGGGGTAGAAGTGCATATATGACTAAATGAGTCTGCATGAAACTTGCTAGTACATGATTGAATGCTGGATTTTGCAGATGTAGATGCAATTACACAAACAGTTTGTGACCAGAAAAATGGCGAAGTACATTACCTGGCGCTTGCAAATTCATACATCTTCCCTCTTGGAGAGAAGATAATGAGAGCTACCTCTGCATCACAAAGAACAGAAAGCTCATAGGCCTTTTTGAGAAGGCCATTGCGTCGCTTGGAGAAGGTGACTTGCCTGCTTGTTGCGTTCTCTATACGCTTCATCTGAGTCTTCCCTCTCACCATCTTTACCTCCTTACTGTGAAACAACACCAGAAAAGGAATGGGATTTCAGAAAATGGTTAGAAAATTAGAATAAAGTTGAACTTGTCAGTGAAGGAGTTCTCACCAAGTAGGAGAGATAAAGCCCAGTGAGATTGAAAGAGAGGAAGATAAGAGAATTTCAGCAAATCCAAGCCTTTCTTAGAGAGACTTGAAGACCCAGAAAGCTATATAGCAGGTTGAAAAATGCAAGGGATTAGGATCACTGATAAAAGGGTAAGAATCAAAACCCAGCAAAAATTTCCTCTAAACGTGAAGAAGATTGTGTCATGAGTCAAGACAAAAACCCCAAGTCAATATAGCTTTTCAATTATTGGTGAGAATAGCATCAAATCAAATCCTAGCAAAGGAACCATCCCAAACGCCCAGAAGATAATATCCAAAAACAGAAAAAGTGAAAATTTTTGTTTGCTTGATGCTTACCAGAAGACAAAGAAAGCAAGTCCAATTGAAGTAGGCAAAGAAAGGAAGGAGATTTACACACCGAATTGGGGAAAAAAAAAAAAACCCTGAAAATCTCCGGAGGAAGAGAACAAAGGGTTTTTATATATATAATTGTGTATAAAAAAAGGAAAGGAAGCAAGGAGGGAGAAAAAGAAAATGAAGGGTGTGAAAGGGAAAAAGAGCCAAAAGAGGGAAGAGCTAGAGAGAGGTACAGAGAAACCCAGAAAGGAAATGAAATGGAAGAGAATGAAGGTGTGAATTGAGGATTGACCTGATATCTATCTCCCTTTAACCAAGATGGGAAAGCATGAACATGGAGACCCACCTTTCCTTATTAATCCATCTGTTCCCATTTGTAGCTGAAGGAAGCCCCACCACCATTTTCAGAAACAAAAACAATATATATGGTAATGGAAAATTGAAACCTCATCCTTTGCTTGTTTTGGTAAAAGCTTACTCTACACCCACCCGAAAAAAGAATAATGCTTAGGTAAAGAGTAAAAGAAAAAAAAAAAAAAAAAAGGAAAATGATAGATGCTAATAATTTTCTTTATCAGATAGCCAGAAGGTAAGAGAAAACTTTTGATTTTTTTTTTTATATATTTTGATCGAAAAAGAATGCATAGAGAGAGAGAGAGAGAGAGAGAGAGAGAGAGAGAGAGAGAGAGAGAGAGATCCAGAGTGGGAGTTAAAAAAAAAAAGGAAATAGTACAATGTTGGAAACAAGTCACTGTCATCCGTACAATATCGTACTCAGCTGACCAATGAATGCATGAAAACGCATTTGGCTGTTATCATTGCATTTATTGTCAGTTGGACACACACCTTGTTTCTTACCTCTCTCTTTCTTTCTTTTCCTCATTGTTTTGGAAATGTTTTTTAGCTTTTTGTATTTTGAAAAGGTGTTCTAAATTATATATTATATTTAATATTAACTAATTTAATTAAAATTAAATATATCTGTTATTTATGTTAATATATTTTCATTTTTTTAGTCTTAATTATTGAAGTTTGTAAGCATCAACGAGTAGAGCTCTTAAAAAAGTTTTTATATATATATTTAAACTTAAATTAATATATTTTTAGTATGAAGTGATACAAGTCTATTTTCATCTATAAAAATATTTTTTAATTTTATTTTATGAGAGGTAAGAATGTTTATTTATTTTTGAATCTCATAACAATATTTATTTTTAATATACTAATATTACTTGAAATATTTATCTCTTTAGTTTCTTAGTAATAAAATAGAAAAAAAAAAAATAGAATAGTGCGGTGTGTAAGAGGCGATACCAGATATTATCCGTTTTTGTTTTCTGACGCGTGAGAACAACCTCCAGAGTGCGCGTGTATCCGTGGGGGCTTCATCTAGAGACTTATCTCTATTTTTGGACCAATAAGCTAACTCATTATTTCTATTTATAGAATCTTAGGACGACACATACGAAATCTTTCCCAAACCTATGCAGATAGCCAACAATACTAACTGCTTGTTTGAAGTTGAGAGATTCTTTAATTTTTAATAAATATATTTTCTTAATATTACATATATCTATCTAGAAAACTATTCTAATTATTCTTTTTAATTTCACAAGTTGATTTATTTAATAAGGAAAAACTTTTAAAAAATGAATCATTGTGATAGAAATTAATTATTACTACATTTTATCCTTAAATATTTCATTTCTTATTCATTTTAGATATTTATCAGAAAAATCTCATTATTTTAACTTTTTACAATTTATTATTACTACATTTTATCCTTAAATATGATTTTTTGTTTTAGTAAATGCTCAATATGATTGTGATATTTATTAGAAAATTCTCGTTATTTTAAGTTTTTACAATTAATAAAAAGTTCAAATTATAAAAATGTGTATAATTTCAATATTTTCTTTTCTTTTTAATGAAAAATAAAATTTTCTTTTCTATTGTAGTAAAAACTACTTCTAAGATTGCCGATATCTCACATCCATTCCGTACCGTTTTGTTTTTACCTTTTTGTAGAAAATGAAATTTCCCTTATGAGAAACAAAAATGTAAAGACAAAACAACATTATTATAATTAATATTCTATTTTCCTATGTTTCTTAATAGCTCCAAAACTATCATGATCTCTAAATACGAACTATTCCCCTATCACACATTCTCTTATCTACTTTGTAGAATCACTTATGGAAAAAAGTGCTTCTAGGCCTGAAGATTGCTATCCTGTCATTACCAAATTCAAAAGTTACTTATAAATAAAAAGAGAGATGTCTAACTAAATACTAAAAAACCAAACAATGAGCTAACAATAATATTATTTTTTTAATGAGTAATAGTGCTCATTAGAGAAATATATAGGCTTTTGATAATATTCTTTTTGTTGACCAATAATTGGATAAAATGGTAAATGGCATACGTGATAGATTATAATAACCGAGTTTCGCCTTTGTTTAAGACATTCAAAAAATAATATATAGCTGTAATAATAAGATAATTTGATATTTTTATATTTTTATTCTCTCGTAATTATGATTATTTTTGTTATTAATATATATTTTTTATAAATTGATAAATGAAAAATTCAAAAAATTTAATTTAAAAGTAAAACAGAATTAAATTCGAATATCAAAATTATAATGTTAAAGTGATGTTAAACTTTCTTTATTGAAATATATATTTAATTATTTATGAACGAAGAATAGATCTTTGGATTAGGTTACATTATCTTGTTGGAACTCAACCCTATATGCTTAGCTGTGTTAGTTTGGTTTGTAGAACTTGGACGGATGGGTATAACTACCTATAAATTTGATTACATTTAGGATTTTTTTGAGAGAGATATGACCAATTGAATAATTGTACTATACTTAAAAGACTATTTTGTCCCTATTTGTTATCTTACTAGCTAGAAGCCTAAATAATTTTATCAGTTTATTTTTTATTTTTAATTTTTTTTTTTGGCTTTCTTCTCTTATAATTCAAATGGAATAAATGACTTCAACATGCTGTTAAGCCCATGGGGCCACAACACCTTTGAAGTGTGCTTGTCGTTTCACTTTCAATTCAATTCTACAATAATGCCATGCCAAAGAAAAAAAACAAAAAAAGGGTTAACTTTCATCCTCTTTTTCCCTTTTTATCTCATGTTCTATCTTTATATTTTTAATTGATTAAAAAATTATTGTTAATAACTTAATAATATTTGAAATATTATATTATATTTTTTATTAATCAAAATAAAGTGAGAAAAAAAGATGCAAGACAATATTGTCTCATAAAACAGGCATATACATGTGCAATTGCTGTCTTATTGTTTTGCTTACTTGGCTAAAGATCCTTAAACAATATCGAAGAAGAGTATATTTTCTATGTTAAACACGAGATTGATAGCTATTGCTATACCAAATGCAATGTTTTATTTGTACTTCGATGAATCATTTGAAAATTAATTAAATAGATTTTTAAAATTTATACAACTTAGTACAACAGGCATCAACATGAACAGGTTGGATAAAAAGATATTAAAAAAAAAAAGAAAAAAAGACCAACAATATGTACGAAGAGGGTCATTTCTGAATGATAAATACAAAGTCTGTGTCTCATCCATATTTGTTGTCTTAAAGTAAAGAACAACAATATTGGTTGTCCTTACCCTGTATACATTAAGAAAATCAATCACAAATTCACAATAATTGTACTCAGCATAATTAACAGGAGTACTCATATTCTATCTATTGATGACGTAAGTTATAAGTTTGCTTTAACATAATTAATGTAAGTTATATAAGTTTAGTAATATCGATATCTTCTAATTATGATGTATGCAAAAAATGTATTTGAGGAAACTTCATTTTTGTTTAGGTTCTCTAATTATTCAAACTGGATTAGTTGTGAGTTGAGAGGTCTGGTAATAGACTTGTATCTCACAGATACCAGTAATTAAGGCTAAAAAATTAAATAATTAGTTTTTTTTATGTATTCTTAATCTTTCTCAACAGATTAGAGTTCCCTAATTAAAAAAAAAATGTAATTAAACACATTAGTATTCAGGTGGAACATGCCTAAATATAAATGGTTATTGTTTGACAACTTGCCATGCACTAAAGCATATAGTGTAAAGAGCATAGTTAGCCCCGGGTAAAGTAAAAGTAAAAATTACTACGGAAATTAACCAGAAGAGAAGTATCCATAAAATAAACAAGACAGAAGGGAAAAGAAATATGAGGTGAAAACCAAAGTAGGGACTAAAATTATAGAGTGATTTTGATCCCGGTCTCCTCTTCGGCCACTCTTAATTGATTTCTGGGTCTGTCACTGGTTTTGCTTCTAAAAACTCTAAGAGATGAAAGCTCACGATAGGTAATATTTTGGCAGCAAATGTTTGCTAGGACTATATATTTCTCCTATGCATGTTTCTCAGTGTGTCTGCCTTCAGAGAAAGGAGGCATTTGAAACGGACAATTGGGTGTTGCTTAATATATATGCTCATAGATTTATTTCTGTTCTGTTGTTTTAATCAGTTTGTTGTTAGAATTTTGGTCTCTTTCCCTTTGTTAACTTCTACGATATCTATCTACAATTGTGGTCCACCCCTTTATTTTCATTCTTTCTCCTGTACGTGCTTCTGTATCTAAAAAAATATTTTACCCATATCCACATTTCTTTCCAGATACCTTTCTTGCGTTCTGCCCATTACTTTTTCTTCTTTTTTTTTCCAATTAGGGTTTTGATTTTTCTTGACATATATGAAGAAGAACATGATTCTATTTCAACAGGTTCAGCAAGTGGATCAAAAAATAGGTGCACAAAATGCCACAGAACATATCATGAATAATTAGGGCAAATTAAGAATGCCAAGCTGAACTTTTAATTAGGGCATATTAACAACTTAACTAGTGATATTAACCCATGTTAAGTTTTTAATTAAACAATTGAATTCCCTTTTTTGTACCATAAACAAGAAAAAAAAAAAAAAAAGCACAGTAAGACGGTAAAAAGATAAAATAATTTTGACAACATGTATGATTAAAATTGAACATTTGCTGATTATATGCAGGACCAGTTATCTTCTGATATGCAAAACAGCTTTGTTTTGATGAGAAGGATATTAACCAGAATATGAAAGATGCCTAATTGAAAGAATTACGTAAAAGCCATGTGAATTAATTACCACCTGATCAACAGATGTGACATTCTCTTTAGAAACTGAAATCTCAGACATAAGATCTTTATGGGAAACTCATTGGGAATAGAATTAAAAAGGTGGGAGATGGTGAAGATCAGCAGTTACTGAACTGCAGAAACTATGAGCATTTCCCGGTAAAGCTGGCCAAGACCATGCATATGGTATCAATTTGTCTATTCTCTGCAGCCACTTTGCAATTCATTTCATTGAATCTATCTAAGTTGTAAATCTCTTCTAAGTTTTACTGTGGTAATTATGTGTTTTTTATAAATACAGGATAATTTTAATATTCATAATAAGAGGAAGTGAGACTGTTGAAATGTATTCCATATTTTCTTGTCACTGTTTTTCTTAAGAGACAAGAAAGACAAGGATCAAAGGAAAGTTGAAAATTGCACAACACAACAATTAACCGCACTAATTCAGGTGGGAGTATAAATGGAAAACCTACCACCTTCAAAAAGCTAAGACAACTTGCCACTAATAGCATTTCAGTGTGGGACCTCGTATCTTTCCTTTGTTTGGTGAAAATATCTAATCTAAGACTCCAAAACAGTAAACCTAATTATTAATTATTAAAAAAATAAAATTTAGTTGAAGCAAACATGGCAGAAAACTGGGAGATGCATGGATGTATGACAATAATGGTTATAGCTTTTGCTTGAAGCCAGTTGCCAGTTGCAACTGTTCTCCTATAAGTGGAAAGGTCTAGTATCTATGTATCCATATTTGTTCACTTATTCACAGGGTAAGCATGTGGACTTTTAGAAACAAACAACTCACTTTATGTTGGCATCATTCATTATCACAAATAATTACTTCCTTTTCTCTTAGTTGTTCTAACTATTCAAATTAGCTACCTGCCAAACTTTCCAAAAGGTAGATTCTTCTTCAATCCTAAGTTAAAAGATTTTAAATTTAAAATTTAACCATCGATGTTGTAAAAAGAGATTTTTTTTTTTTTTACTATTTCAGGTCTTAAATAAAAGATTAACTTTATATTTAAAAAGAAGTGAAAATATCTTAAGTATTAAAATGGAAAACTAAATCCTCTATCCTATTTTGAGTGTTAAACTATGTTTCAAAAGGTTATAGTTGATCAAAATATTATTAAATACATATATATTAATTTATTAAAATTTAATTTTTTTTAACTGATCACAGTCTTATGGACATGATTTGACGTATTAAAGTGAAACCTCTAATTCTGTCCATTGAAATAATAGATCTCTTTTCTCTCAATATAACTTAAGCTAAATTTAGGGAAGAGGATATGAGGTATGGTATAAACCAAAAAAAATCTCCACCAAGTCCACAAATGAAATAATGTGATTAATTAGGTTGGGCAAAGCATCAGCAAGAAGCCCCACACAGTAACTTCAAAAAATGCATGTGAATGTACAACCAATGGTTGGTTTAGAATTCAAGTGCATGCTAAAATTGCTATCATAGATTTTTGCAAATCTATATATATATATATGAAAAATGAAATCTTCTAGGGTTATGAAAGTATCCAAATCCAAGATCAATGGTATATCTTTAAGGATGTCGATAGTTTTTGCTTTCTCACATGGTTGGATACAAAAATGAGGTCTTTATTTGTATAGAGGGGACCATCAATAGGGGACCATAAAACTAGCCGCTACTTAGGCATTGGGTTTATACAATGGATTGGCTAAGAAAACACCATGTGTGGCTCGTGTCCATTCCAGAAGCAAATGGCATTTATCAGCTGCTGTACACAAGTCAAGAATTTGATGCTAACAAGTCTCTTTCAACTAGAAGAGCATTACTCGTACAAAAGTGGTTGGTGGTTAAGAATTTTTTTTTTCTTTATTTATACAAAGGGTATCTTCACACTCTTTAAAGTCCAAGACCTAATTTAAGGCAAAAATTTATCTCATCCCCGTTGAAGGGCTCAGATATATACTAAAAATTAATTCATCTCAAAAATTTAAATTGTTAAGATATAATGTTTGAATATGTTAAATCTTAAATGAAATGTGAGAATACCCAACAACACTAACATATGAGGATAGAATTTCCAAACAGAGCATTTCATAGAGCCCAAACCTTTGTTTCATAGATGGCTCTAGGACGGGCCTTACAATATTAACGGGCTTTGTTGTTCTCAGATGCTTGCTAACTATGAATATGCTGTTGATTCTGCAGCATGAAATCTTTTGAAGAAATTGAAGACTTGCAAGAACACAAGAGATGAGTAAGATTGTAATGATTCTGATACTGAAACTTCAAATCATTCCTTTAAAGAAAATTTATGTCTTTGCAAAATCAAACATAAATTTTCGTCACTGTCATCGTATTGACATCCTTTACAAGTATAGGACTCCCAAGTCAGTTTCAACCTTACATGATCCATATTGTTCCTTAATGCCAAAATGGTCCCAAAACCAAACACTAGCTCTGTAAAACTGACCTTCTAAAACGACAGGAAACATGGGTTAGTAGACAGATGATCAGTGTCTCCTAGGATTTTATCAGGGCAAGGTTACAAAAAAAATGAGGCCCCTCACCCTTTGTAATCCTAAGGAACTCCCTATCCTATCTCTTCTGTGTACTCTAAATGACAAAGACCAACAGAATCAGATGATGTAAGAACATGAAACCTGAAAATCAGTAAAAATCCATCGATCACACTATCTCTTCTACTGCTTGATCATTAGCTAACAAATCCTGGTGCTGTAGCTGAGGGGTGAAAAGTGCTATTAGCAGAGGATTTCTCTTGAGACAAGCTAGAAAATCATCCTTACTGACTCTCCCATCGTTATCATTATCAAATAATACAAAAAGATCGTGAACCTGCAAGTAACCAGTTAACATTGGTCAGAACACAAGAGATGAAACGATGCCATTGACAGACAAAAGCTGAGTGTTGATAGAGAGCGAGCTACCTCATCCTCCTTCAGAAAAGGGATAGCAAGTTGGATAGAATCCCGTAACTGATTTTAAAGGAATCAGCAAAAAAAAAAAAAACACACACACAAATTAGAACTTCTTAGTCCCACATGTAATCAAATGGATTTAGTTTTGATCTACTGGCAATGTGAAACTGTTTAACTCTATCACTGGCTTGTTCCCATGCATGAACTATTAAAGAAATTTACTGCTGGTAAAAGATCTTAAGTTAATTCAATGATGTGGCAACATATCGCCCGTTGATAGCCTAAAATAGTTTTACACTGACCATTGATCAAATTTGAACTCCAATTAAATAACTGAACCAAAAAGAAAATGAAAAAGCAGAATACTTCTTGTTCTACAATGTAGTCCTTTACTGCAGCACCGCATTTGGAAAAAGCTAATTCACAGGCTTGACGGAATGATGGCAGCTTCATGACATATGCCGATCCATATAAGAACTGGAAGCAACAAACAAGCATATTACAAAAGTTGAGTATCATAATTATGAAACAAATATCAAACCCGAAAAAGCAGTTAGAGCCTATTGCCTAGAAACCAAGTAACCCCACTTCTAAAATTTTAGAAAGCACAGCAATAGGATAAGCTTAAAATAAAACGCTACCTGTCTAAATGTAATTGTACCACTCTTCTCCACATCAATAAATGCGAAAATCTGTAATCCAATATTAATAATCTTGAGAAAAGAAAGGCACAACAAATTAGCATTACAAGAAAAACTGAATCACATTGGAGATTTGGCTTTGGCGGCAGATAACAGATGGAGGTGGGATGATGAGATAGTAGGAACAAATTTTTAGCAAGTTAAAAGGGAGACAGAGGAAAATAAAAGCACAAAAAGAATCTAGAACAAATTTAAACATATAGCAGATTACTGAAAGAAGATAATTATGTGGCAACTGACCTCTTCAGATAAAGGGCAAGCCTTAAGTCCTAAAACCCTCAAGAAGTCATGATATTGAACACGACCACTGCAAGTAGAAAATGGACTTATCATTAATTCCCACCAGATTGCAGTTAAGCAAGAAAAGTATTAAGTTATTACAAGAATGTGGTTTGGTTGGTACCTGGGATCAGGATTCATAGACAGGAATTTATCCAGAAATTCCACAGCTTCTGCACTGCTTATACGGAATAACTGAAAAGGAATACAAAATCTCCTTCATCCTTCCATTATATTTTGCAAGTTTTATTATGTGATTTTAAGACAAAAATATATTTTTTCATCAAACTAGAACATGGGAAAGGACCCAAGTTGTTCTCAGATTTAGGTCTATGTTCAAATAACATATCAAGCAGGCTGACCAGAAAGCACTAAAAAATAATAAAAAGTACTAGGCAGTTGGCAACAGTAGTAAAAGAAAGCTGATAATCAACAATTTTAAATCTATAATGTATATTCAAATGCATTTGTTTGTAAAGACTTACTGATTCCACTTTGGCCATTTCAATCATATAAATTGAGGGTTTCGCCTGCAAAAGTCAATTAGATGAAATATCAGGGAAAACAATCAGATTCCTTTGTTGCACTTCTAACAATTGACACATTGTACTTAGGAAGCCCATGACACTAAGGATGACTTAAACCTTTTAGCAGTGGGGCCACAATTGATAAGTAAAACCTTTATTATCATTCTCATTACTAAGATGACCTTATTTTGTATTAAAGTTTGGCTACTGTAACTCTCCTTTCATAAAGTTATTAAAAATATAAATGTATCCTCCACTGATTATCACAATAGAGAAACCAAAAGAACTGACATGGGAGTGGAATGGGCATTGTTGGACTTGATCATAACATGTTTGCCTACAATGAGTGAGACATAAAACCCATTCCCTAGCTTGTACCTAATAGTTTCAGCTTTGAAATGACTGGATCCTCTAATGTGTTAGCAAGCCTTTTCGACCAGATGGTCAAGAGTTGGATCCTTGCCAACCCCACTTTCAGTAATTGATAAGGGTGGGCCTATGAATTCTGGACATTTATAGCTCAAAGGCTTTAACATGAAGGGGCTTGTTAAAGATAAAACCATTCCTAGGTCTACACTTAACAGCTTAAAGTTTTGATGACTATGCTCTTTGCCAGTATAGATATGAACGGTAAGATTGAATGTAAGAGAAAATTTTGAACAGCCAACCCCAAATGTATTCAGGTTGTCTTGGGCCAGCACTCCCATCGTTTCAACTTTATAATGGATAGAAGTCAATGTTAGAATTTCCAATTGTTTGAATTGAAGTTCATAGTGAGTCAGTATTTTAGTTTATCTTGAGTAGTTACTAATTTTAACAAACCTAGTTGGTCTTAACATCACCGGACTGACCCAGATTGCCATGCCAATAGCAAGAAAAGCATCTTAAACCTTTTAGCAGTGGGGCCACAATTGATAAGTAAAACCTTTATTATCATTCTCATTACTAAGATGACCTTATTTTGTATTAAAGTTTGGCTACTGTAACTCTCCTTTCATAAAGTTATTAAAAATATAAATGTATCCTCCACTGATTATCACAATAGAGAAACCAAAAGAACTGACATGGGAGTGGAATGGGCATTGTTGGACTTGATCATAACATGTTTGCCTACAATGAGTGAGACATAAAACCTTTATTATCAAGAAAAGCATCTTAAACACCCCACCCCCCCCCCCCCCCCCCCACAACAAAAAAAAAAGAAAAAAGAACTATTTATTGGTAAGCTATTATTATAGGCAAACACACATAGGTGAATGGCAGCCTAGTTCTGAGTGAAGATATATAGCTACAATTGTAACCAATATTCAAAAGCAATAATTAACCATTTTATATAACATACAAAAGAAATTATAATGTCAGAAGCAACTAGGATGAAGATATATAGCTACAATGGTGACCTCTATTCAAGACATGCACACCTGTTTTGCCTGATGTGCTTGCATATGAAGCATTATGTCTCCATAAGAATGTCCTGTTTGTACAGTGTTCAGTGCAGTTGCAATAGCATGGCTAGTCTGCATTTAAGCACACAGCAAATTGTTATTTGTTACCAGTTACCCACACAAGGCAACTTGATGGAGGAAAAAAAAACAAGACATAAGGTGAATTCAAAAAATCATTCCTAGTCGTGATAGTCCAACATAAATTCATAGAGATAATATTTTTGGTAAACAATATGCACAGTATATGAATCCGTACTTTCTGCACAATAAGAAGATCCCCAATATCTTATAACTCTAGACATTAAAAATCAAGATATTCAGGGAAAGTAATTTTCATTTCCTCCATTTGATCCCAAGAATCTAAAATGCAAGATTCATCACATTTAGAAAGGGGAAAAACAAAAACTGAAGTGTTAATGAGGAGGGAAGAGACAACATTCATCATGTTTCACTGTGGATAACTTAATCTTCATCAGATGGATAACTTAATGTTGTAGCTGTTTATATGATAGAGTATCATGCTAGGTATGTCATGCAATTGATGAAAAGTCAAGAGCACTCATGCTCACCCAAGTAAAATCTTAGAGTTAGAGGGAAAAAAGTTCTCAAGAACCCAGCAAGAAATAATTTTTCTTCAACTTAAATGTTAAATTATATAAACAAATGAAGATCAGAACACCAAGAACTTCAGTAGTGTTCTCAGCTATGAAACAATTATGAATTTATGCAGTCAATAGATAGATGGAATATCTTCTGACAATATTTTAAAACTACAAAATAAAATTAGAAGACTCACCCTCTGAGAAAAATGCAGAGCAGTTTCCTTTTTATCATCAAAGGGTGAAATGACTGGAAGGTATTCAACCTGGTTCATCCAGAATGAATGTTCTATGTTACTTTGAGAACAAGAAGCTTGCCACAAAAGGCAGTGCATTAACCCAAATTTAGAAAGGAAAAATAAAAAGAAATCCAATCCAGTATACCTCAAAGAAATTGTGGAACTGAGTGAACATTCTGAACATGAGCATTGCCAAAGAAATATGACCCCTGAGAGAAATAGCATCCCACCGGAAACAAGAGTGATAAGATACCACTTGAACAACAGAAATGTTGGAATCCTTATAGAGAAATTTCCTTACCAGGAATTATCAAAATGCACATGAGGATAGCGAACAATTATAGGCTGGATTGGGTAACCCGGTATAAATGCACCAAGTTGGAAGGAGATAAGATTCCTTCCATTAGTTGTGGTTCCTTCTGGAAATAATAGTACTCGAGGAAATCTATCACAGGAAGCTCGCCTCTGTTATTCAGATCCTTCAAAGCAGAATTCTGTATCAAATAGCTAATAAAAACGATAATATGACAAAATACATGAAGCAAACTCTTGCCTAACACATATTATCGCTCATTACTATTTATTCTATGGACTCTTCTGTTTTGCTACAGGCAATTCTACTATATGCAAAATTCTCACTCAAATCTGAAGTCCCCTACTAGATTATGGATTAAGTCTTCAATTTTAACAGAATTTTCATAACTTCTTTACTATATCAAGCTTGTATGCTGTAAATTTCAGCCTAAAATATATACTGCTTATGTTGAAATTATCCAGATATTCAAATAAAAAATAGGGGCAGTTATGAGAAAATATAGAAGAAAAGAAAAAAAGAAGGAAAGATGGTCCTCAAAAGACACTGCCCTTGAAAACAATGAAGGAACAAACACAGGTTTTAAGTACTGGTTGAACAAGGATAGCAAAAATTAACAGCAACCTTGTACCTTTATTTCCTTGACAGCCTGCTTTCTTGATGATGGTACGAACCTGTTGACATATATCACCTGAAAATTTAGACGAGTGAGAAAACATGGACCATCACATTTTAGCTTATATTTGTGACTAAGCATAAATAAAATGTAGTCAGTAAATAAAATTACCTGCATTGCTCTGATAATGGTGCCAACAAAAGGTATTGAGTCATGGGACTCGGCAGCTACAATGGTGGGAAATAATTCATAGAAATAGAATATAGGTTCAATGTATGATATATGATTAGATACAACTATTGGAGCAACTTCTCTAGGTGCTGGTTTTCCCTTCCGTTTTATCCAATGATAGCTGCAATGGGAAGAAGAATGGGATAAAAACTCAGAGAAATCGATGGCTTTAGAACCATCAGCCACAAGATAAAACAATTAGTTGATTAATAAAACTGAAAAACTAATAACTGGAACACCTAAACCTCATGCTCTGTTTGTTTCTTTTCATATTTCAACACTTTCCCCTCTACTCTCCTAAATTTCCAGTATGTCTTCCTTGACCTCAATGAGACACACAAAGACAAACTTCTCCCCAATTCCCACGCAGATTTGTATTTAGTCAACTAGTTGGACAAAAGTGGCACTCAACACTAATAATATTCAAAATTTTCACGGACTGAAATTAAAACCACCGCAAATAATGTAGAGGAATAGGGTAAAAGATATTTATAGAGTGGCTATGATGACAGAAGGGAAGTAGGAACTTAAGCCCATTCAAGTATATAACTAATGAGAACTGAGGAGTGCAGGTAGAACAAATGAAAATAACAAAACAAGATAAAAGTGAAGAATTCTAATACTTTAGCAAGCCAACCAAATTGGTTATATATGCATTGCAATAGCCAAAATTAAGAGAGCTACATGCTTCATTTCTATTATAAAATAAATAACCTTTTCCTTTTCTTTTCTTTACCGAACAACTCCTTGACTTCCGTTTGAAATAAAGTTTTGATGTTTATGTCATTCAATTTCAATTGCTTTTACCTGTCAGCATCAAAATAGTGCAATTCAATTGTATTACAACACTATTATTCAACATTTTCTATATCTACATTTCTTCACTAATTCCTTTATAGTCCATAACTACTTTGGTCAACTACGGAACACAAATCAGAACAAAAAAAACTTCCATTGCATAAGATTCATTTCCATAATCAACTTACTTACCCAAAAGAGAAAAGAATGCAGCGGGCACAGATTCTGGTGACCCACATAAGCCTGCATCTCCACCTGGGCATGGGGTTCTGCTTATCCTTCCATCCTGCAAGAGCCAACTTTGTGGCGATATACCCAACCAGAAGAAAAAGTCCGAAAAGAACAAGCCGAACCAACGCAATGGGTATGCAAATCACAATTTTCAACCACTCATAGACCCCATCAATGGTGGGCGTAGAATTCCTAAAAGGGTCCACCGTGCTTGGAGGAGGCACGTTCAGCTCCTCGCAACCAATGAATCGAAATGGGTTACCGGAACTCAAATAGCTGTTTCGATTATTGTGACCGTGATTGTGATTTTGGGTTTCATTTTGATTGTGGGATTGGCTCGGAGATAGTTGTTCATGGCCTGGTTGAGGGACAGGCTCCGAAGCGGATTCAGCATAGTCATGTACCGTCACGATTACCTGATCGGAGGGTTGGGAAGAAAGGAGAGGGGTGGTGATGCCAAGGTCCGCCATTTTTGGTTTGAATGGCAGGAGAAGGAGAAGAAGAAAAAGAGAAGACTATACAAAAAAGCGGCAAGGGTGGGAAAGGTAGGTGGAATAATGTGCGAGTGAAAGCATCGTTATTTGCTTGTTTCGCGACAAAATAGCGGCACTGTACTATGATCCGTCCATATGTCTGAAATTCTAACGTTATTATATTTCCAAACATTAATAAAAATTATATTAAAAATGAAAATTAATATAGCCAGTAGTCTACATTTGGACTACTCAATCTGTAGAATGTTGATTCTGTTCTCACATCTAATATTGATTTTTTTTCTTTTCCTATTTTTCAGGTTGCTCCAAGCAAAATATAATATCTTGTGTTTCTTTTAACGTTTTCTGTTGAGATATTCAAATAGAGTGAAGCAGCATTATCATTCTTCTCTTTTATTATTTTTTTTATGACCTTTCATGGCTTCCAAAAGATACATTAAATCATGAACAAAGTTGTATACTTTTGATTTGGACCTTGAACTCTGCTTCAGCTTTCATTTCTGAGACAGCGATTAAGAGTCCACATTGGCTTTATTGCTGACAAGACAAATAGACCACAACTCTGAATTGAATGATTTCATACTTAAGCCCAAGAAAAGTACCCAACTGCAGCATTTAAGACATAACTAAACAAAAACAATGTCATAATTCTTTCCTACATTGTATGCGTCATTAAAATTTAGTATGGATAATTTTCTCGCTCTTATAATCTTATTCGACTTGAACTGGATTAATGAGTATATATAAGGTAATTTTAAATATGGTAGTTTATATAAAAAAATGAAAAAAAAAAAAAAAAAGAAGAAGCTGTTTATGGATGGGTGGCTAGAGTAACCAACCTCTTCCAGTTTGCTTCTCAGTGTTCTTACCACTTTTAAAGACCAAAAGGGTGCAGATAATAGTAATTTCCAGAATATTTCAATGCATCAGTTGCAGCAAGTTATCATGAAAAATATCAACTGAGAAGATAGGTCATCGCTTCCAATAACCCCATCCCACCTAGCTAGTTCTAGAGGGATTTGATATGGGACCTACATAACAGAGCCTTTCGGTATCTACCTTTTTATTCAGTAATCTGTCCTATTCATGAAATTAAATGCATGCTAAGATCAAATTTTCAGAACAGAAATCTTCAATCTTTTCAGTTATCTGTTAATATCTGTTTGCCACTCAATGGTATGAAATAAATGCAAGCAAAATTCTTGAGACTTCAAACTAAATAGTAAATATAATAGCAAATGGGCTTGTTTCTGATGTCAACCGTTAGTCCAGCATAGAAGAAAAAAGCTTCTTTATTTTATTTTTTTTTCTAATTAAATAAACATCATAATCCACATTGTTTAGAAATTACAGAAACCTAGGAATACCCAAAAGAGGAAACTGGAAACTAGTTCTTACCCAGATTAATTTGCCTCTCATGTTCTTCTGAAACTTGGAAACCAGCAGTACTTTTTTTCTCATCTGCAGTGAGTGGTTCTCTTTGATCCCTTTCTCTCATCATTCTCCTCTTCTCTTCCAAGTCTGGATCCTCCTCTCCCTCCCAAGATTAATTTGAAATTGTCTGTTGTGAACTACAAGCTACCCATCTTGAAAAGGCAAATTCTCAGATATAAAAATGGCAGTAAGAAGGGTGAGGACAACACGTGCCATTCATTAACACTTTAGCTACTTCCACTTCATTAATTGCAGTGGCAGTAGCAACTGGAAATTACTTCTTGCAGCCCATGAATGAAGCATGCATATCTTAAATTGGACTCAAAGGAATAGTTCAAATCATCACAAGCCCGTATATATAATGATCACTTTCTCTCACTCCTTATCTCAAAGGAATAGTTAAAATTAATTATTATTTATTATGATATAGATGTTTGAATCGAAGGCCATCATATCAGTCAAGCCCTCGCGGCCAAAAAGCAAAATCCAATTTTACTTAGTTTATCTACTTAATAAGACACATGACAATTGCAAATTGCTATCTCAAAGGAGGCTTCTTCACTATTCTAATAGTTCTAGCTGTAATTTAGTCCATTTATTCTTTTGTATCCAAATAACAAAAACAAATGATTAGCCAATAAAATTGAAAAAAGATGCAAAATGGTAATAGGAAACCAAATATATTGGTGCTCAGTGATATATACTACTTGGCACGTTCATGTAATGATATCTACTCATTGTCGCTGGAGCTGGCAACATGGGATGGGCTGTTATCATCTTGTTCAAGGCGTGAAGGTGAAGAAAAATAAAAGAGAAACTAGACTTTGTTGCATTCCAATGATCACAGAAAACTAGAGCTATCCCTTTTCCTTATTTAAAATCATATCTACAGAATTTATCATATTCTCCATACCACATTCTCATGTTCTAATTCTAAGCCAAGCATACAGGCATGTGTTCCTACCTCCCTTCTCTACCTTTCTACATCTCTTATTCTTATACCACATCTTTCATGGCCATTGTTCAAGGTGTAAATTTGCATTTAGAATAGTGGGGAGAACTTAGCTATCCTTGTGGTCTTATTTGACTCAAATCTTAAATTAATTGGTACCCAATATAGTGTTAGATACCAAGTGTGTTTTCTTTTTTTTAAAAAAAAAAATGTTTAGCACATGTTAGATACTTGCTAATTTTCATAGTTTGTATGATGTTATTTGCAGAAAAATATAATCGATATTTAAATTTGGAAATTGTATGGTATTAATGCTTCCTGTTTTCTTTTTATCTAAATTGAAGATCTTGTGTATTTTTGCAGGCATCATGTCGTTCTTTAGTACAATCCTACTATTCTTAGCGTTCATGGTGACCAATTCAGTTGCTATCATGGGAAAACAGACATACATAGTACACATGGACAAGACCAAAATCAAATCATCAATTCATTTCCAAGACAACTCTAAACCATGGTTCAATTCAGTCATTGATTTCATCTCTGAAGCTTCATTGAAAGGAAGGGAAGAAGAACAAGAGACTTTGGCCCCTCAGCTTCTTTATGTCTATGAAACTAGCCTGTTTGGTTTTGCTGCCCAACTTTCCATTAAACACCTTGAAGCCTTGAACCAAGTGGATGGTTTTCTCTCTGCCATGCCGGATGAACTATTAACCCTCCACACAACATACACTCCACAATTTCTTGGCCTACACCCTGGCCAAGGTCTCTGGAGTGCTCCTAACTTAGCCTCAGACGTGATCATCGGGGTCCTCGATACAGGGATATGGCCTGAGCACATCAGTTTTCAAGACTCAGGCATGCCCCCCATACCCTCTCACTGGAGAGGTGCATGTGAGGCAGGCACCAATTTTTCTTCCTCAAATTGTAACAAAAAGCTCATTGGTGCAAGAGCATATTTCAAAGGGTATGAAAGTTTTCCTGTAAGAATCAATGAAACAGTGGATTTTCGTTCTGCTAGAGATTCCCAAGGTCATGGGACACACACTGCCTCAACTGCAGCTGGTAATGTGGTGGAAAAAGCCAGCTTTCTGGGCTTGGCTAATGGTTCAGCCAGTGGAATTAGACACTCTTCAAGGATTGCAGCTTACAAAGTGTGCTGGCCTTTGTGGTTGTACCAACTCTGATATATTGGCAGCTATAGACCAAGCTGTTGCTGATGGTGTTGATATATTGTCACTCTCTCTAGGCGGCATAGCTAGACCTTATTATAATGATAGCATTGCCATTGCCTCATTTGGGGCAACCCAAAATGGAGTTTTTGTTTCTTGCTCTGCAGGCAATTCAGGGCCCTCTAAATCAAGTGTTGAAAATGTTGCCCCATGGATCATGACTGTGGCTGCAAGCTACACTGACAGAAGCTTTCCAACAACAGTGAAGCTCGGGAATGGGCAGATTTTTAAAGGGTCGTCTTTATACCGTGGCAATCCAACAAATCAATTGCTGCTTGCCTATGGCAATAAATCCGCAGGATCACAAAGATTGTCTCGGTTTTGCATCAGAGGCTCACTTGATCCGAAGCTTGTTCATGGAAAAATAGTCTTTTGTGAAAGAGGGATAAATGGCCGAACCGAGAAGGGTGAGATTGTGAAAATGGCAGGTGGGGCAGGAATGTTACTAATAAACAGTGAAAACCAAGGAGAAGAGCTCTTTGCTGATCCTCACATTTTACCAGCCAGTTCCTTAGGGGCCTCAGCCGGTGAGATCATCAAAAGCTACCTTCTCTCAGAAAAAAAACCAACAGCTTCAATTTCCTTTAAAGGGACAATGTATGGAAACCCTGCACCAGTAATGGCAGCATTTTCTTCTAGAGGGCCAAGTATAGTGGGACCAGATGTGATTAAACCGGATTTAACTGCGCCTGGTGTGAACATCATGGCTGCTTGGCCACCCATAACTAGTCCAAGCTTGCTCAAGAACGACAAAAGAAGAGTACTGTTTAACATTATCTCAGGCACCTCAATGTCTTGCCCTCATGTCAGTGGCATAGCCGCACTGATTAAATCTGTGCATAAAGATTGGTCACCTGCAGCTATCAAATCTGCTTATGTATCAGACAACAAAGGAGCTCCAATTGCTGATTTTGGTTCAGATAATTCAGAAAATGCTGACCCTTTTGCACTTGGTTCAGGCCATGTTAACCCAGAAAGTGCTTCTGATCCAGGGTTAGTCTATGACATCACCACAGAAGATTACTTAAACTATTTGTGCAGCCTAAAATTTACCACTTCCCAGATTGCTTTGTTGTCAAGGGGTAATTTTACATGCCCAGAAAAAGCACTTCTTCAAGCTGGTGACTTGAACTACCCTTCAATATCAGTGCTTTTCAACATAAATGCTCAAAATGCTACTTTGACATACCAGAGGACAGTCACAGATGTGGGAATTCCTGAAAGTGCTTATGCAGTGGAAGTTGAAGAACCAAAGGGAGTATCAGTTACAGTTACACCAAGGTCTTTAAAGTTTGACAAATTGGGTCAGAAACTGAGTTACAAGGTGACTTTTGTTTCATATGAAACGCAAAGTGTTGCTGGTGTTTCAAAGTTTGGGTCACTTATTTGGGTATCTGGAAAATATAGAGTTAGAAGTCCAATAGCAGTAACTTGGCAATAGTTTTTGCTGCTAGAGGTATTTCTGATGGTAGTACTTGGAGAGGAAAAGCTGTTAACTCCTAAGGATAATTTATATTTTGCTCTCTCTATCATAATAATTCATTTTCTCTTTGAAGAAATGCCATTTTTATTTACAAACTTTTTATTTATACAAATCTTCGTCATGTGTACCATAAATTATAAATTTTATTTTGGTACATTTCACATAAATGAATGAAAGTATTATCATTAGATATGAGATTAATTTTTATTAAAATCTTTTTTAATAGTCAAACGTTCTAGATGATATAATAACTTCTTTTTTTTTTTGGATTAAAAGGTGATTCAAAGATACAATGCTTTTGGTTGGGGAAATGGGGAAGATGGCTAAGACCATCATTTTCAAATATGTTTTAATGTCACTTCTTAGTACTTTCTAATGGAGAAAGTTATTCAAAGGAGAAAAGAGACCGGCTATTAATTAAGCTTTTCAATTAAATGATTACTGGAAAAAGAAAGCCATCAGTCACCTAATTTGACAAGCAAGCAATATGTGAACTAATGAAAATTAATTACCTGATTCCCAATATTACTTGTTCAAACAAAACAGCTAAGAACTGTTCAATTATGAATAATCCTTCTCTGGCCCAAAAAGGAATCTAAGTATGACCAAGTCTTATAAGTTAAACTACTTATAAAAGTTTTTACGTCAATAAAAAGTATAAATTTTCAAACTTTAATTTCTTTTTGGCACAAAATCACTTTTTTTTTTCCTAATATCTTTTATTTATCATCCTTTGATCTTTATTTCAAACTTGTTGAGTTCAAGTTTACCGTCGTTGATTATCAAGTTGAACTATCCAACTTGCGCTTTTAAGTCACGGTGCTGAGCTCAGCTGCCTCTGAAGTCAACTTACCTTACCAGACTCCGTCAAAATTTTCCTCCGTTTCGAAACTTCTAAACAGGTGTTGACTTTGTTTGTCCTCTCTCTAAGAAACGCGTACAATCTCAGATCACCCTTTCACGTTTCAACTTACGAAACTTCATTTGCATGCGAGATCTGATGAAATATTCTAGGAGTATTTTTGTTCTTTTATATAGTTTATATTATATGGGCTCATTTATTTTTTTCTATATCTATAAATTTTAACTGCATTTGTTTTCTTGTTTTGGTGATAATTTTAATGATAAGAAAATATCTTAATTTCCGTACGTTTCTAGGAGAAGAAAAGAAACGCGAAATAGAAACTCGCCGCTCCCACTGGATATCACCAACTCGACCGTGAATTAAATATGCCCATGTGGCAGACGGGCGACGGGCAACCGGCCTCGGAAGTAACATCCACTGCCCTCGTCGTAATGGTTAAGGAACGCACACTGAACCAGCCAATGCCGGTAAGCCGTGTGCGCTTTGTACACGTCGTCAGCGTGACGTGACCTGATAGGGGAGAGTTGAGAGTTCTCTCCCTTTCTGACCGCTGGCGTCTCCATCCCCATTACAGTTCTTCGTCTTCTTTGAAGCCTCAGGGGACACTTTTATTCCGTGAAAAGGTAGACTTTGCATTTCCCCAGTTAGAAATCTTCCCTCTGAACTTCATTTTTTTGTTGTCCCAGAAAAATTAGACCAAACATTTGCAGGTGCTCTATCTTTCGCATCTTTCAGTAGTTGTATGTGATCAATCCCAAAATTACGCAACTTTTATCCTTCAAAACCTGTGATTCTGTACTTTCCTTTTTTTTGTCTCTTGCTGAGATTCTGCGCCTGAATACAATTGTTATTTGGCTAATCAATTCAAATCTGATTGGCATGCATTAAACTACCAACTCTGTGTACTTTTACATAAAGATCGAGATTGCTGTGTTGTGTAAATGGATAACTATGGGTCTTCTCATCCATATGGATATCAGAATCCAAATAACTACCCTCAATACCCTCCTCCTCCTCCTCCTATGTATCCACCGCCTCCACATGTAGATCCATATGCACCTCCTCCTTACCCATATCAATTTGGCCACTCAAATTCCTTCAACTACGCCTACCCTCCTCCACCCCCATCATCCACCCATTCTGGCCCCTTAGACTATAACCAACCTCCACCAGCTTATTCAGCTGCTCCATATCCTCCCCACCACTATCCAGCTCCTCCATTGAGTCAGCATAGTGATCTTCATCGGCCTCCCCTTTCACACAATAGCAGTTTTGTGTATGGATCATCTGATTACAGTTACCAACAACATGAAGCATCCGCACCTCCTGAAAACCAATCTCCAGGCTATTCACATGCCAATAGCTTCCCAGCCCCAGGTCCTTACCGGCAGGACAGCATAAGCTCCACTGGTGGTGGATTACCCCAGACTAATGATGGATCCAGACCTTCTCGTAGCTCTGCTTACCCACCTTTAGATGATTTGATGGCCAATGTTCGTTTGACTGATGACCATCAAACTGCTCCTGCATCACCTCCTGCACCTGCAGTGCCACCATTGACACATTCGGTTTCAGTTCCAAGGCAAGATAGGGAAGAGGACTTTTATGGTTCTCCTAATAACTCCTTCTCAGGTTGGGGATCATCCTACTCTGGCCGGGTGGATTCGTCTCAGCTTTCAGCCTATTCAGGCTCGTTTAATGATTCAATACATGGTCAGAGCATGCAGATTGTTCCTTTGCAGAGTAAAGGGTCCTTGAAAGTTTTGCTTCTACATGGAAATTTAGATATATGGGTTTATGGAGCAAAGAATCTTCCAAACATGGATATGTTCCATAAGACTTTGGGAGATATGTTTAGTAAATTACCTGTGAATATTAGCAACACTGTGAGTAAGAAGATTACCAGTGATCCTTATGTTACAATTTCAATAGCAAATGCGGTAATTGGGAGGACTTTTGTGATTAGCAACAGTGAAAATCCTGATTGGATGCAACATTTCTATGTTCCTGTTGCACATAATGCTGCCGAAGTCCACTTTGTTGTCAAGGACAGTGATGTTGTAGGTTCACAAGTCATAGGCATTGTGGCCATTCCAGTGGAACAAATATACTCAGGGGCAAGAATAGAAGGGACCTACCCTATCCTGAATAGTAGTGGCAAGCCCTGCAAGCAGGGTGCTGTCTTGAGCCTATCCATCGAGTACAATCCAATGGAGAAACTGAGCATTTATCAAGGAGTTGGAGCAGGACCTGACTACGCTGGAGTTCCAGGAACATATTTTCCTCTCAGGAAAGGTGGAACTGTTACACTATATCAAGATGCCCACGTACCAGATGGAGTCCTCCCTAATGTGCTGCTTGATCAAGGGACGTATTATGCACATGGAAACTGTTGGCAAGACATCTTTGATGCGATAAGTCAAGCTCGGCGCTTGATCTATATTACAGGGTGGTCAGTGTGGCACAAAGTACAGCTTGTACGTGATGCTAATTATCCATCCGAATATACCCTGGGTGATCTCCTCAGGTCTAAGTCACAGGAAGGAGTAAGGGTGCTTCTTCTTGTCTGGGATGACCCAACATCAAGGAACATTCTGGGTTATAAAACAGTAAGTAATGCAACTTAAACTGCTACATGTTATTATATTTCAGTGTTGCATATTTTATTTGCTCTTTTGCATTAATTTGGCAAAACTGTTATGATTTTCATTCAGGATGGTGTCATGGCCACTCATGATGAGGAAACTCGACGATTTTTCAAACACTCTTCTGTGCAAGTGCTGCTTTGTCCCCGCTCTGCTGGAAAGCGACACAGCTGGATAAAGCAAAGGGTTAGATTATTTCTTTATACTTTTTTCATTTTTTCCCAATTGCCAATAAGCTGTCCTTTGATTTTGATTCTCCTTGCTGTCATTTACTCATTCTTTGCTGCTTGCATAATTGTGACTTAACCAATGTTACACCGGTGGTGTTTTTGGATCTCCTGATATTTTATCATATACTAGAGTTTTAGTTTTGGAGTGCCACATTAAATTTCTTTATCTTGTAATTATCAGGAAGTTGGAACAATATATACACATCATCAGAAAACTGTAATTGTGGATGCTGATGCCGGCAACAACAGAAGAAAAATTATTGCATTTGTTGGTGGACTGGATCTGTGTGATGGGCGATATGATACTCCCAACCATCCGCTCTTTAGGACACTTCAGACACTGCACAAGGATGATTATCACAACCCTACTTTTACGGTAATCTCTTATCATACGCACTATATAGTTGCATGGTCATAAAATTTCGTAGCTCGAATTTCAGTAGTTCTGAGAGAAGTCAATCTCAAAGTTTCGTTATCAGTATTCCTTTTATCTGTTTTCTTGAATAGGGAAAAATTGAAGAGATTGTTTCTTTCAATAGAAGTTACTATGTGGGTCCAAAATGCAGCATGCTTTGAACAGCTAATTGTTTTAGCAGTTAGCACTATCGGTGATATGTTGATCCTATTTCAAATGCCACGGGAACTGGAAGAAGGGATCGGTTCCAGTTATCCTCCTATTGACCTGGTCACTAAATTTGTGAAATTAACCATTGCTTTAACACGTTGTGTAAAGTTTGCCTGTGAAAACCAAAAATTTATGCAGATATTTGCCTACTTAGGTTTTAGAAGTCAATCAGTTTACAATCATTGTCGAATCTGTACCTAGGAACCAAGAAGATGCAATTTTAAAGTAGTAATGTTTGAAGTGAGCAGACCAATCTAATTCTATGATATGGGCTACCGCATGACAGGGTAATACTGGTGGTTGTCCACGGGAGCCATGGCATGACTTGCACTCTAAAATTGATGGTCCAGCAGCATATGATGTTCTGGACAACTTTGAGAAGCGATGGCTTAAAGCTGCAAAACCTCATGGTATTAAAAAGTTGAAAATGTCATATGATGACGCTTTACTCAGACTGGAAAGAATACCAGATATTGTTGGCTTTTCTGAGGCGGTTAGTGTTAACAATAATAATCCTGAATCTTGGCATGTTCAGGTAAAGCTTGTCAATTTTTGGCTTTTCTGGATTGACTTAATCATTTTGTTGGCTGGAAATTACTCATTCTGTTCACTTCGGAAAGCAGATATTTCGTTCAATAGATTCCAATTCTGTCAAGGGATTCCCAAAGGATGGAAAAGATGCATCAAGCCAGGTGAATAAAATTTTCATTGTTTCTTATTTCTTTTCTTGTTTGATTTTAATTCATTCCTGAATCATCTTCATTGTGACAATGTGGAAGTTGAATTTCACTCCTGCTTTTACAGAACTTAGTATGCGGAAAGAATGTGCTCATTGACATGAGCATACATACGGCATATGTGAAGGCAATTCGTGCTGCACAACATTATATTTATATAGAGAATCAATATTTCATTGGGTCCTCCTTCAATTGGAGTCAACATAGAGACCTTGGTATGGAATTTTGCATTTTGCATAAGTGATACCTTTGCTTCAAGAATTTTACCTGAGCATCTGAATTTGATACTATCCTGAACACAGTATATCAGCTTTTATAAGGGTAAAGATAAGATGATTACAGCCATAGGATGAGTAGACGGAGTTGCTACAACATTGTGTTTATATTTAAAGGCAAAATTCATTGATGTGAAATTTTTTGCAATGCCAATTACAACTCTTGTGTATAGAACAATATAACATTTTGAAAACAGATTTCCAAAGATGTTACTTAGTTTCTTCTTTTGGCCTTTAGTCATAAAAAATCAGTATCAGCTGTATCTTTGTCTGTTCTCTATCAACTAACAGAATATAAACGTGGCATAAATGAGCTGAATGACGTGTCTCGGATATATTTTGAAGATCTCTTAGTGATGTCAAATCACTATCTCATGTTTTTCCAGGTGCCAATAACTTAATTCCGATGGAAATAGCCCTAAAGATTGCTGAAAAGATAAGGGCAAATGAGAGATTCGCTGTGTATATTGTTATTCCTATGTGGCCAGAGGGCGTTCCAACAGGGAATGCCACACAAAGGATTCTATTTTGGCAGGTAGGTTGCAAGTCATGATATGAAAGCCAAAATTCGTCTACGACTAGGATTCTTTGAATATTCAAAAATGCTATTGTTAACTTGAGATTTTGAAAAAGCGAGTAAGGTTTCGATTACTTGCCTTGTGAAGAAAGTTATTTTGAACACCGGTTGCATTTGTTAATCTAGAGCTAATTGTTTGATTGTTGCAGAATAAAACAATGCAAATGATGTATGAGACAATATACAAGGCATTGGTTGAGGTTGGGCTTGAAGCAGTATACACTCCACAAGACTACCTGAACTTTTTCTGTCTTGGAAATCGAGAGATCATGGATATGTCTGAAAATACAACGGCTGGAGCAGCTCCTCCAGTAAATAGTTCCCAAGTATGAATGCTATTCCCTTCCCAGTTACTCTTTTCTGCCATCAAATTTAGTAACAGAGTTTGAAGATGAACTTGCTTGTGCAAAACCAATAGTCCTTATAAAATTCTAGACTTTTAATTCTCTTGTATGCTGGCATTTCATTGCCAGGCACATAGTAAAAGAAACCGGCGTTTCATGATTTATGTTCATTCGAAAGGCATGATCGTTGATGATGAGTATGTGATATTGGGGTCTGCAAACATCAACCAGCGCTCTATGGAAGGAACAAGGGACACTGAGATTGCAATGGGAGCTTACCAACCTCAACATACCTGGGCAAGAAAACATTCTTATCCACATGGAGAGGTAAGCTTTCTTATTTTTATGGGCTACTTATACTAAGATTATCTTAAAAACCCTTATGATGATCATGAACCCAAGTTCTAATCTGACTGCAATTCTGGGTGTGAAACTACATCATGCAGATTCATGGATATAGAATGTCGCTTTGGGCTGAACATACAGGAACAATTGAAGAGTGTTTCTTGCAACCAGAGAGTCTTGAATGTGTAAGAAGGGTTAGAGAAATGGGGGAAATCAACTGGAGACAGTTTGCTGCAGATGATATAACAGAGATGAGAGGGCATCTGCTTAAATACCCGGTAGAAGTTGATCTAAAGGGCAAGGTTAAACCACTTCCTGGACATGAAGAATTCCCTGATGTAGGAGGGAAAATAGTTGGATCTTTCATTGCCATTCAGGAGAACTTAACCATTTGATGAACTCATGATGTTCATTTTCTGTTTTCCATTAGAGTAAAGATGAATGTAAACTACAAAATAGAGCACAAGTTGTGATGATTTTGAAAAGGGTGATAGTTGAAGATATTCATACAATGTACAGTTACAAATGCCTTTTGGCAATTGATTTTTCTTTTAGAATATTGTCATGCAGAGATACTAAATAAAGCATTTACATTTTTTTTAAGCATGCTTTAAGGACTTAAGAATATATTTGCATTAACTTTTTTAATTTATTTTTATTTTTAATTTTTTTAAAAATATTTTATAAAAAAAATATTATTTGAATTAATTTTTAATAATAAGAAAACTATTTTTAAAAGTCAAATTTAAAAAAAAAAAAAGATGGGAATTAATTTTTCGTTTTCGGCTTTTATTTTTGTTAAGATTTTTTCTCTCTCTTTTTTTTTTTTTTTTTAAAAAAATCTTGCAAGATAATGTAAAAAATAAATGATGATGACCCATAAATTAAAAGGTATACACCGTACGCGTGGGCCAACTCAAGCCGTTTATCCACACCGTCTGTCTAACTAGCGTAGACTATGGACCCATTCATGGATCTCCCATGGAACTGAAAGCCCGGCCTTCTAAGGACTAGACATTAATGCTATATACACATTAGATTTTTTTTTATTTTTTTTGGTAAAAGACACTACATTAATATTAATTAATTTAATTAAAGTTAAATAAAATTATAAGAGATAAATTTTTTTATTAAATTTTAATATAATTATATTTTAAAAGTATTAAATTATAATAATTTTTCTCAGTTAATTCACACACTTGATAAAAATATAATTAATTGATTCATCTTTTTAACTTTAGAAATATATAAATAGTATTTGATTTCCAGCATGTGAGATACCTATAATCATAATTATTTTATTCTTTAAATAAAAAGAATCTTAGATAAAAAAAATATCTGAGTCAATTAGAGAATTCAAATGTGCAAATAATGTATGGAAATTAATCTTAGGAGGAGTTGAACAAGATAATTTTATTTTTTGTTTTAATGGTGTAAAATTACACTCAAGGACAAGAAGGCCATGCTGGCTCCCCATTCTAGCATTGACACGTGACCCCAAAGCCAAAGGCGAAACAAAGATCCCGCGCACCCGATTCCGATGCCTTAACGCTCTATCCCCACGTTTTCTCCGCTTTTGCCAAGCAGACCAATAAATAGTCATCCTAGCTGGTACATTCTCAGCATCCTACGTGTTGAACCACAAAGAGGTACCCATGGTCTTCTGCTCAAAACTCGACACGTGTTTGTTCTCCTAGACTCAGCCTCCCCCAGCAACGCGGGGACCACCGGGGAAAGCGTGACTCGGGAACGGTGTAAAAACGGTGCCGTAGGAACCACCTATACCTCCTTGGGGCCCGCCCCGCATCACATGACCCGGAGATGAAGCGGGCCCACAATTTTCTTTTTTAAATAATTAATTGTAGTGTAGTCCAATCTCTCTTGCACGGTCCACGGAGAAGTATATAAGCTCCGGATACCAGGCCCCACCTCCCCACTTTTCCTTTCCTTTGCCGAGTATTGACCCACCAGTCGCCCCCCCAGTGGTCCCACCCCCTCCGCCTACTCTAGCCCCACCTTTTCAAATCCCGTCACGTGCGCACGTGCTCTCCTCCCTGGTTCCTCTCCACTGCTCAAGCGACGTCGTTAGCGGCGGTCATCCAGATAATGAGAATTGAAAAGGAAACCAGAGCAGCTAGACTCGCATATTGAACATTGTCTTGTCTACGTTGCCGTCTTCAATGTTTCGAAGAGCGAGACATGAACTGAAGCTCTTGCTTATCGTAAATCTCCAATGAGAAATCTCTCAGCATCTGGGTTGGGGTTGTGCTTGTGGTTGTACCAGAGCTAGAGCTCGATGTAACCGTTGCTTTAGTTGCCGGTTTCGAAGCCGGAGCAGCGGAACATGGAGTTGTTGTGGCAGCGGAGCTTGCTTGGAGCTGTATAGGGGTGACGATATTCGCCATGGAGGAGACAAAAGCTGAGATGGGTCTGGCCGAGATGTTGATTAACGGCGCCGCATTGCCTGGGATTGTGAAAAACTGTGGCTGGTTGGAAGGCCCAGCAACGGAGGCCATTGGAGGGACCACGAAGAAGGTCCCCGCCGGAACGATGGCGTTTGATGGTATTGCCCACATGGGTAACAGTCCTTGAGCTAACGGAGTCGCTTGCTCAGAAATTGCTGTGGTGGCGGTGATTGGCTTGGTTGCCACCGTCGTTGTTGTACTTATTGGCGCGAGACCAGCGGAGACTGAAACGCCGTCATTCACGTCTATATACACACTGTTTGCGGGTCGCTTTCGTTTCTTCTTTCCGGGTGGGTCGCCGGGATCCGAGTTGTTGGTATTGCTAATACTGTTATTGGTGGTGGTGGAGGAAGGGGTTGTTGGGATTTTGAGGGTCCCATTAACGGACATGGCGATGGCGGGAATAGTTCCTGTACCGGTGGCGGCAATGATGGCGGGTTCAGCGTGTTCAAGGAGCCACCGGATGGTCTCGCCGTCAGACTTGTGCCCCAATTCCCGGGTCAACTGAAAGATCCGAGCTGCACAAGTGGCGGGCATACGAATTCTCCGTCCTCGTCCCTCGACCTTAGTGTGCCTGTCCTTGGTGGACGCCCTTTTCTGCGGTTGACCCAAAGCTTTGCTTACTTGCACGGACATCCCCGTCGGCACGTGAACCGCCACCGGCATCACCCGTACAGCCTCCGGCGATCCCTCCTCCGTTTCCGGTTCTTCTTTGGGTCCCTTAACGTTCCCCGTCGTGAAGTCTCCTCCACCAGCGCCGCCGCCGTTGAGACTAAGATCAACGTTTCGAGGATTCTGATCTTCCTCAACTTCGTGTTTCTGAAGAGCAGCCATAGATAGCAGAAAGAGCAGAGACGCAGAAGCTATTCCGGCCAAAGAGAAAGAATGAGTGTTAGTTTCGGGTAACAACGAAGCTGAGTAAAACCTCGAAATAGCTTTGGTAGCACCAACACGTTCAAAATGAGAAAGAAAGAAAAGAAGATTTGCGTATGAACGAAAGATGGGACCGACGTACCCTCCATGATTTTACTGTTATAAAAGAAATGAACGGCGAAATGCATACCACACGAGTTCTTGGACCCACAAGATAATGACACGTGATGGGTTCCCACCTGACGCGACTGTCTAAGAAGGGTTTGGTCAAAGTCCCGTGGCAAACTTGTTTTGATCGGAAGTCTTGTGGCATTTGAAGAAAAATGAAGATTAAAAATTGAAAAGGACTGGAAAGTTAAAACAAAGAATCATTATTTGTTTTTTTTTTGGTTGAGAAATAAATCTATATTCAATATGAAATGAGTTATAATTTAATATTATATGAAATTTAAAATATTTTCATATTTATTTTACGTATTTTTATGAATCAATGATTATGATTTGCTTAACTTTCTTTGTTTTATTTTCTTCAATGATATATTTTTATTAAGTATGAAATGATATAGATGGATGACTCCTCACAGTGACATGTTGATCTTGCATGATAATGATATTATGCCTTTGGGCGCTTTAATTTGCATGGCTTGTGATATAACGCTTTCTGCCCAGACAATAACTTTTTAAGACTTTAAAGACCAACAATGTAACGTGTTTGTTTCAATCATATCCTTGAGTAGAAATTTAACGTAAAACAAAGATGGTAAACTAAGTTTTAAGCCAAAAGGCATTAATCAAATTTATTGAACCATGGAAATGTTATGTTCTTGGGCAGGCGTCTAATAGCACCAAACCATTCTAACATAATAACTTGATTTCTACTCTATCATGAACACAACGTAGGTTAGCAATCTACCTCATCCAATATATCAAGTGCGAAAAATTATTATTATTTTTTTACATTAAGATCAAAACTATTAGTTAAATGAAATATACATTAATCTCAGTATGGCACGAAAAATTGAAAGGTGAGTGCGTAAAGTAAAGTAGCATCTATTGATTAGTGGTGATCCCATGGGCCAGGGCCCTCTCTCGCATGCTGTGAGCCCCTGATGCTGACACCCTTACGTGGACACATAACTATGAGAGGGCCCCACTTTATCTTCCCTCTTCTAATGGTTCTCTGTATGGTCGCTCACGCAACTTGCCGTGTACGGCCACAGGACCCACTCCGATCTGTCCATCCTACCGTTGGTTCCACCCTTCCGCGTGGGCCCCAATTGTTGGGTTTGGGTGGCTTTGAATGTGGGCCTAAACTGCATCACACAGAATGTGGACCAAGAATAAGTAGCAGTGGTGGTGGGACCCAGCACTATCGGTGTCTTCACGGGCCTTCATCTCCTCTTGATGATGGGGCCCACGGCCCGTGTTGGCCATACACACAACCACGCACAAACAAAATGGGTGTGACCTAGCCTCCTTTTTTTCAATTGGTCCGCTTGGGGTGGTCCCTACTCAATTCGGGTTTCTGAAGGGGGACTTTTGTTGATGGGTCCCACTCATCGCATCTTACGGTATAAGGTACCTTCCTGCAAAGTTTTTAGTTTTTAATTATCACCTTAATGACATTACGTACCACTAATAGCAAATGGGATTATGACACGTTGCTTTCAGTTTTTTCTTGGGTAGTGGAGGAACTATTCCATTGGATGAGAATGGGATTTATTAATGAGGGTCCCTTCCAAGCTGTTCACGCTTCATAGTAGTGGGAGCAAGCTCCATTCTTTTTTCCCCACTTTGGTGCATTTTCTCCTGTCCTTTTTCTTTTCTTATGTAAGTGACCTTTTCGTTTTCTAAAATGGTTAAGGAATTCAATTTTCTTAGAAACGTGCTTATTGTGTTTGTTCGTCTTTAAGCAGTATGATATTTTAGTTGGGCAATTCTTTCTTCTATTTGAGCTGCTGATCAAATCCATGGTTAGCTTTAACTCAATTAATTAACTAAAGATTAAAGGGATAATGTTGGTAAATCAACATGTAATTGTATATGGATTGGATGTATCTCTTCTAAGTTGTGAGGTTTGCAAGAACGGGAAAAAAAAAAAATTAGTCAAATAATACTTCGATATTTAAGTCAGTACACAAAAATAAAAAAAATCAAAGTAATAATAAGTTACAATTTATAGATAATCACTTATATTTTTCATTAATGGAGTCATCTTTTAGAGTTTTTGTCCTAAGTTTTTTTTACCACTTTAGTAAGAATGCGAGTATGACATTAAACTTTTGACCCTTTGAGCCTGACTCTTATGTCGCATGAGACTTGTATGATGGATTTGGTCCTATTAGATAACATCATTATTATCTTACATTGCATGTCAAATTCAGTCTTATGAGATAGGGTTTAGCGCACAAAATTTTGACAAGTTCAAACCCGATTTGCATATCCTCATAAATAAGATAAATTGAGGTTCCCGAAACACAAATGAGATGAAACATTTATTGAGAATGCTGACAGAAGCTGCACAAGGTGATATTTGAGATGCTAGGAAAGTCTTGCCCAAAGTAGCAGGAACCATGATCACAGAAATGTACCAAAAAAAAAAAAAAAAAAAACCCAATCCTATACCTATGATCACAAAAATATTACATATTTTATACTTGGATTTTTGTGTAAGCAGGGAATATTCAAACTTGCTCAATTTCTAGACAATGACAAAAACAAGAAGCAGTTTTGACCATATCAGGAGCAGTAAAGCCAGTAAGAATAAAAAGAATGTCTTCCTATCATCTGGGAAACTGCAAACTATTTCTTTGGCTTCTATATCATGAACCTGACATGTATGTGTACCGTGTTTGAGCCCCGATCATAAGTTCCACAATTTTTGCTGCAAGATTTATAAGATCAAATATCAAACGTCATGGTAATCAAGCTGAACAGTATCAATCGGGGGAAATGGAAAAGAAATGATCAAGCAAACCTGTAAGAAATCCAATGACAGGTACAGGTTCCAAAACTTTCTCGGTGCTCTCAAGTTTTTTCCTGAAAGATCAAAGATGCAATTTTTTTTTGTCATTTTGTTCTCCTACTTGAACAAAGTGCGCTGCAAGTAACTTGAGATGAGGGAAAGAGGAAAAAGAGAAAAAGAAAAAGTGAAGTCGTTACTACCTGGTATACTTGCTGAAGAATGGATCTCTCATAAGGTAAAGTACAAATAACAGCTTCCGTCTTTTAACCTGAAGTGAAATATTTCAGCAATAATCTTATAAGACCCTTGGAAATGAAGTTAACTACCAAGATTCATGCAGAGGACTTATATTCAAAAGCTGGAAGCCCAGTGCCCCTTATGTTGGATGGTACCAACATGGTATAGCTAAAGAAACTCTAACCTCATCCTTTTCTGGGGCAGAAAGATGAAACATTTGATCTCTTCGATCAGCAGCAGATGTTGTAACTAGTGAAAGGATGCTCAGCCCCATGGACTCCAAAGCCAATGAAATGAACCAAGGGGTCCATGACCGAATACCTAATTTTCTAATAAATAAAACATAAATAAGTGGTCTGGTGATAAATAGAACTTCTCCAACCAAAAATAGAGCCCCACGAAGACCCATTTTGGACACTATAGAAGAAACTGTCCGCCTCTCAGCTGCTGAAACTGGAAAAAAACAGTGACAAGCATTAGTTGAATTTCCCACACCTTACATCGAATTGCACTACTACTGAAGGTATCTCAAGACAGATTACCAGGAAACTCCATAATTGCATGCTGCTGTTGAACCCGGTGCAACCACCCTGGATTTGACACCATCCTAGCATTTTCACCAAATCTGCTTAAAGCAGAGAGAGCTGTTCCTTCTAGGTTATTTTTCCTGTAACCAGATCCACAATGCCCTCCAAGCTGTGGTGTACTGCCTGTTGGGTGTCGAGAAGTCAAACTGTCTAAATGCTTCTCATCATTTGATGTCTCCCCTCCATATAGCAGCATCTTATATCCACTCTTCCGAAACAAAGATAACCGAACCAGTACCCTGAGTTAGAGTAGCTCAAGATAACGAGAGACATGGATCAATGACTATGTAAATAATGCCAGATAGAAGACGATATGAAAGAGTATATACTATAACATAAACTAATGCTCACTTGACTCCCTCTGTAACAGCAAGGAAATTCCATTTTTTATCATCGCCATAGTAATGTTGTGCCACAACTTCAACTAATGTTTCCAAATCCTTTAAAGCAGATAAGCATAATGGGTAAGGAAATGAATAAGGCTCAACAGAGCCTGTAATATTTTGAGTAGGGGCTGTATCAATTATATGTTCGTTGATAGCTGTGATAATTCCCAAAATGGTCGTCACTGCATAAAACAATATAATATTGAGTTACGACTTTCTGTAATGCAAATTTACAGAAAGTGTGCTGAATAAAAGAAGCCAATATGACTAAGAAATTGCAAAATTTGGTATCTTGAAAGGATTAAGACTCAGCCGTGTCATCTATCGGGTATTCATAGTTCTCATTTTTTTTTTCCCCACAAATCACATGAGTGCATGGTTAAAAAAAGAAGTTTATATTTCATTTTTTCTTTTTCATTTTATAAGCAACAAGGACCACATAACTACTCGAACTCTCGAAGTGAGAGAAAGTTTTCTGCAATAGAGAACTCAAAAGAAGTAGCTAACAGTTACCAAAATTTCACAGAACCTGCTTCAGGGCCAATCTCTGAATCAGAGAATCGTTCAGGAAGAAGCCATGTCATCCCCTGTCCACATTTTCAATCCTCCGTAAGACAGCAATTATTGTAAAAAATTCAAAAATAATAAGTCTTGTTTCAACACAGTAATGATGAAGATCAAAATATACAAATATTATGTGAATAGACTACCAAGAGATAGCAGGTTTTACATATTCAGAATATGATCAGATGGAATGCTGAACTGACAAGGGAAGCTAAATATAGGATGTAATGCAACTCTAACTAATAATAAACTACATAACCCCCTTCCCCTCTATGTTATGTCAATCTCCTTTTTAGTTGAGACAAGACATAGGAGCAAACTCATATAAAATACACCAAATCACATGAGAAAAACAACAAAAAAATTTTGAAAAAAAGAAGAGATTTTTATGGTACTTCTGTGCTGCCAAGGATATTGCAGGCAAGCGTAGCACAAAACCAACAGTATTAAACTGCTGAAACAACTTCGGAGACAAGAAGAACATGAATTTAACTCATAAGTTTATGTTAATGAATAAGTTTGTCAAAAGCACAATGATGAAACTACAACTAGGAACTAGGTTGAGATATAAGATAGCTTACATTGGCCAAAGACTCCAAGGAGTGCACATAGTCTTTGTTCTGCCAGACCCATCTCTTGTAAGCTTCCATGGATTCAATAAATCAATAAAACACAGAAAAACAATGGTAGTACACTCAGCTCCTTCAAGCAACGAATCCGAATTGAAATCTAACTCGCTGAATCACCACCGAACCTCATAATTAATTTCGCAGCAATTGGACCCAACCTAGATAAGCAAAATGGAAATCTTGGAGATTTTGAACATAATCATAGATTCTGAAAGTGGAAAGGACAAAGGAACGGCGAATGAATACAAGCTCTGCAGCGGCAGATTGGGAAGCGAAGGGAGGAAAGTGTAGATTTGATGAGGTGTAGGTTCTTTCGTTTTAACGAATGAAAGATATCTTATCCTCACCGTTAACCAGGACAGTTATCGACGCCCCAACCGTTGGATTACGATGGACTAAGTACGCTGGGCCCACAATGGTAGATATATATTTACATCATAAAATGAATGGTCAAGATTTGAAATTGTCTCTCCATCAATGGCCAGGAGCTTGCAATGCTTTCAATGTACGCCATGATGGTGCAGTAGGAATAAATAGAGGGAGCCTTTGAACAGATTGCGGCATCTTCTCTTTCGCTCGCTTATCTCTCTAGGGTTCTGGGTTTCTGGGAAAACATTAAACATGCAGCTGACACTTGAATTCGGGTTAGTTCATCTCATTTCTCAAGCTCACCGTTGGGTTTCGATTTTATTATTCATTGATTTACGCGAATTTTTTTTTTTTTTTTTTTGGTATTGGTTAATTGTTTGATCGCCGAGAAAAAAATGTTAAAACCAAATTATTAACTCTTAGGAATTGCCCTTTTGAGAGATTGAGCGTCCCATCTTTGGCGCGAATTTGATGTTGAGGTTGGCTCAAATGATTGTATTATGAAACGAATAATCATCGGAGCTACAATCATATTGCTAGATTTTCTTATGCTCTTCATTTTGGCGTTTATAGTTGAAAAATATAAGCTGAAAGTCTTTCGGATATTCCTGTAGCTATTTGAATTCAATGCTTAATAAATGCTTAGCATGCCCTAGTATCGTTTCAGAATTGAGAATAAGTTCATGTGGGTTCCTTTTTTCTTTTAAAAAAGGAAAAAAAAAAAATGTTCTTCCATTTCCTACTTTTGAAATTATAAACCGAATACGTTTTCGATGACTCCGATGTTTTATTGTTTTCAACATAGCACCGGAGTGGTGCTTGCTGATTCTGCTTTTGGTTTCAGTTCATAGAGTACAACCATTGAAGACTTTTAACTGAAAGATATTATAGCAACATACTATATCTGATTTAATAGTTTCCTGAAACAGTTTAGCTTCTGTAATAATGGCTCGTTTGTATCACTACGTGCGCCATGGTAATTATATTAAGTACTAATGAAAAAGGCTTTGAATTCCACCACAACATACTTTTTGTCTGCCAACTAGGAACTGAAATTGATATTATGTAGAGAACTAAGGATGAAGAGTGGGATAAAGGATGAACAGTATGGTGTTTCAACTAGAAGAAAGGGACAGCCTTATAACATCCAAGGAAATTGGCTTTTAGAAAATTTCTTTCTTTCATACTGTATTGAATTGCCTTCTCTTATTTGGAGAGTTCTGATTTCTTATTTGATGCAAATACCATGCTGCGTGAAGAGCTTTGGCAGATTAAGATGGCAACTTTCTGATGTCTTTTGTGTAAGTAAGTTCAGGAGTCAATAGAAACTATACCCTGATATATGTGTAAGTAGAATGTAACAAAAATATGACGTGGTCAAACTAATAATTTTGGTCTAATATTGTAGGATACATAGTAAAGAAAATAGATTTGATTTGAAGGGTTTCCGGAAATCCTGTTGTCTAGTTTATCTTATTTCTGTGCAGTCACTTGTCAGTTTATTCAAGTCTAGTCTCTACTTAAAGTATGTTGAATTTGCTACTGGAAAGCAGTGATTTGATGTTATATCAATCATCTTTATATGCCTCTGCTTACTTCTCAAGATATCTATTGTTATATTCTTTAGAGAAGTCTGGTTAGAATTTGAGTTTATCCACCTTTGTGTGCCGTTAAAATTTCCAAACAAATACACTTTGATGCAGTGGGGGATTAGAGCTTCTCTGTGATTCTAAGAAGATTCATAGTGTCAATGTTGAGCCACAAAATGGAGCAGACAAGGTATGCTACAACTTTGAACATGAGTGAACCCTGTTGAAGTTCTTTTATGCTTAGTATTCCTATTAAAACTGTGCTGCTTCCCAGTTGATCATGAAAGATTTGCTGTCTTGGGTGCGGACCAACTTAATCAAGGAAAGGCCTGAAATGTTCATGAAAGGGGACACCGTGTAAGTCAGTCATACTTTTCTCTTTACAATCTGGAATTTATGGGATTAGTGCTTCTGAAACACACCTTGCAGAAGATATCTGGAGAAACGGAAACTTCTCTAAAAGCAGCTTAGGCTTATCTGAAATAAGTATACCTTCTTGTTGTTGTTTCACTTTCACATGTTTTAAAATTGGCATTGATATGGTTTGGCTTGCAGGAGACCTGGAGTTCTAGTGCTTGTGAATGATTGTGATTGGGAGCTGAGTGGGCAGCTGAATACATCATTAGAGGAGAAGGATGTGGTGGTTTTTATATCAACTTTGCATGGTGGTTAGTCTCTTGGTGAAATTGAAGAAGGAATTCTTGCTTGATAAATACTGAACCATTATTAACAAAGATAAATTCAGCAACCAAATGGAAGGAAGATGTATTATGATTTGCAGTTCTTCCTCTGAAATCCAATCCCTATGTTACTTTGTTAGAAGGAAACATATTGCATATTTTTCTGTCAGAAATGGATGCTATATCATACTACTGTGTAAACTTTGACCGGTGAAATTTCTATGCTTAGATTTGATGTCGTCCTATTATTCGAGACACGTTTTCACATCTTCATTCTTTGTTTTTATTTTTCTTAAACGTGTTTTTATTTCATATTTTTATGTTTTTGAAAACATATTTATTTGTTTTAATGTTTATTTAGTACTCAATCTAAAATAAAAATAAGAAATAGCCAAAGCACACAAGCCTGGAAAGATATCCTTATCGTTAATATCAGAAAAAAAAAAAGGAAGATTCTACAAAGTATGGATTTCGTTTGTGCAGTTCCTTGTTTTTAGCTCCAATGCATGACATTACATAATCGTCATTCAGTCAATATATCGTTTCCGTCTTAATTAAGAAAGGGAAAAAAATGAAAAGGAGGCATTGTTGAGAGTGGGATTTGAACCCACGCCCTTTCGGACCAGAACCTTAATCTGGCGCCTTAGACCAACTCGGCCATCTCAACTTATAAAATAAAATCATATATTTATTGATAATTTTTGGCTTGAAAAAAATAAAATGAAAAATTTAATGTTGAGAGTGGGATTTGAACCCACGCCCTTTCGGACCAGAACCTTAATCTGGCGCCTTAGACCAACTCGGCCATCTCAACATTGATATTAAAGTTTTGAGACTTAAAATATTTAAAGATTTATATGATAATATTTACATTCTGATTTTCGGCGGTGACCGATTGGATATGGTTTTTAGTAAATAAACTACTTAAATATTTATAATGTGATTTGATTAAAATTTTTAAAAATTTTAGAAAATAATCAAACCAAACCATAGTGTGTTTACATAAATAATTTAGTTCAAATTTTGCTCACCCTTACTAATTTATGAATAGTAACGGTAAGATATAAGATATAATTTACGGATACATTTTCATGAGGGAGAGGTAATCTTAAAGTTTGATACTTAATATTCTCACTTTTTTTCTTTTTGGGTATAATATTCTCACATTAAAATTTAGGATGTCCTCTTTTTCTATGTGCTTACCCTCTCTACCTATAGAAAGAAAGAAATGTACATTCATTTATATATACATTTTTTAAACATTTTCGCTATATGTGCTTATGATCTTTCTCTTCCCATGCAATTGGAGCTTAACATTATAAGCTTCTATCTAAGAGTTGTGAGTGGAGAAGTAACAACTTTTTCTTGTGCAAATTTGCTTCTTTTTCCCACACGTATCCTATCAAAGAATTGCATGAAAAGAAATTATCCCATTCATTATAAATATGAAAGATACAAGAAAAGAACATTCACAAAACAAATTGCTGGCCTTAAATTTTCTTTTACGCAAAAGCTCAATCTAATAAGCAGAAGTAAAGAAGAGAGTTAACTCTGCAGCACAGTGCAGAACACACAATGCTTTATCTTGAAAAGAATGTGAACCAATAAAGGCATAGAATGGCAAAGATCTAGAGAGGATGTCATCAAGCTCATTACTTCCCTCTTTTCACTCTCTCCAATTCTGCTTCAGCCTCTTCTAACTGCTGTTTCAGGCCTGATACCCTACGCTCTACCCGTTCTACCGGATCGCTACTAATTAAGGCTTGATATGGTGTCAGAAAATGGCCAGAAAATGCTTTCAGAGCTTCAATCCCAGTAACCTGTCAAATTTCCATTGGCCAATCAAAGAATGCTCGATAAACCTCCTATATATATATATATATATATCAGTATCGTATATCACAAGATACGAATACTTACCTCTTGTGGGAGCAATGGCAACTTGGTGATATTGAAATCATCATACAACATGTAAAACTGGTCTAGGTACTTCTGCTGCATTTTCGTTCTTGCTTTGAGTAACTTGGATTCAACGTCTAAAATGAAAAACAAATGAAAGGTTGGTATTCATAAATTGAGACAAGGAGGGAAAAGAAACACGACAAGTTAAGGATATGTCAAGCATGTCACCTTCATCGTCGAAGATTACTTGGTTAATGATGATATTGTGTGTGTCGATCTCAAACTTCGTGAGTTCCTGGACCAGTCTCTCCGTTTCATATAGAGAGAGGAACTCCGGAATGCAAACACATAAAAATGTTGTCAAGTCCTGCAAACAGAGAAATACAAGTACATTTACATAATGGAAGTAAATCACCATATTTTACTGATCTGGGTGGACCTTAGATCAGGCTTCATATGAAGCAAATCTTTGTTAACCACATATTCACAAGATATCCATTCTATTGAAAGGATCGAAATCTTTCTAGGGCACTTATATTAATCTCAAAAGGGCTACATAGACGTAGCTCAATGGAACGATGGGAAAAGAAAAATTATAGCTCTTTTACTTTGATTAACAACATCTGGCAACTAAAACTTAGGTTTTTCTACCTTTAAAGTTTAACATTTTATAGGTCTAACAAGCATCACATCCATGTCATTCAGGCCTAAGGAATCTAAAGGATAAATGTGCAATCAGCATTTTTAGAAGCAAGATAAAACAGAAATTAAGTGGAATTCTTACTGGATCCTTGAATTGCATATTAACTTTTTCAATTATTTCTTTCATGCCTTCAAGCCGTCCAAGCATTGCATCCTCACCAAACTCGTCTTCCATACCAAAAAGGCGGGTCATCTGTGATGAAAGTTTCAAGAAATTTTTAGTTACACGATAGATATTCAAGTAAACACATGCCATCTTATCAAAGAAATTTTCAATATTTAGGTAATAAAATGGATAAATCTGCAAGAAAAACGCAAATCCAAAAGGACAAGGATGATTGTTTTTCTACACAAAAGGATTTACACTTTCTAATTCTAGACATAAACAACAGAAGATACATGTACAAGATTGCTAGGGTATGTTTGGAAAGTAGATAAGTTTTCTCCTCAGCTTGAGAAAAGTATATTCTATTGCATTGACTCTACAGACTCTATGAGGTAAGATATTAGGTTAAATTGGGAAAACATTTGAGCGTTACAGTATCGTATTCAAATTAACCAAACCTAGTCCACTATTTTTGCAAGGCATCATAGCTAAATTGGATGAGAATATAATATGGAACTTAAGCTCATACCTGACTAAATAAACCACCAAATTTACTTTTCAAAGACATAATTTTTGAAAGACCCTTCTCTAAAATTGATGGAAATTGCAAAAGTCTGAGTGTATGTCCAGTTGGGGCAGTATCAAATACTATAATAGAGTAGTCCATCGTTTGCACCAATCTGTAGACAATATTGTTCAGTCAAAACCAGAATGAAGGATGGAAGAGACAATTTGAATAGATATGTTACATGTAAAACAAAAACCAGAAACAGGTGATCGCCACAAGCATGGTGAAAAGATCATTTCCAGAAATGTTATATAGAATTTGATAAAGTGAATCAGATATGTAAAGAGGAGTTCTGCATATTTTTTCCATCAAAGAATTGGACCGTATGCCCTGGTATTTTCAAACTTTGTAAGGAATGAGGAAAATGTGATACACTAACTGATTGATACACACATTATCCTGTACATAGATTGGGGTAGTTTGTTTACTCATGATCCTTGGAAGTTATAACCTTGCATTTAACTCCATTGAACACATTACACATTATGAATGTCTCATAATTCCAATGAGAATAGAACCCCCTTCATAAACCTAAAACCTATAGATTAATTCCTTTAATCATAACCAATGCACAGTTTTGAGAACACAGCATTTATGCCTAATGATTACATCTAATCAGTATCAAACATCTTTTATTTAACTACTTAAAAGTCCTAGAAATGTAATCCTCGTTTTCAATTGCACATATTAAGACTTTATCCTCATAGAACTAGGAATGAATTAACTCTATACTATCATATATTAAAACATGTTAAAGATAGAGATTCAATAAGATTTCAATTGACATCTGAATCATAAAGACAACATAGTTTTCTTACTTCAGCATCTCAGCAAAGCTCATTGCCTCATCAATTCCAGGTATAGCACCTGCTAACTCTGAAAACAAACTATCCATTCCCTCAGTACCAGCCATGTCCTCATGGTCAACAGTAGGATCCACCTCCTACAGATGATCATAATATAGAATGAGAAAATATACTCTGAAGAAGATCAATCAATAAGTGGGAAATCTGAAAATATATTAATTAGACGAAAAGAATAGCATTAACTCCCCGGATTTTGATGGCGGGACAACACCTTCTGTTTCTGATTGGTCAATAAAACAAATTTTAAAATTCTAATTTGCTACTTAGTTTTATATTTAAATAAAGTGACCAATGAAAGACTTTTAGAATAGGGAATGAGACATCTTATTCCATTGAGGGAATGGGAATAGTTTAATATAAGGCTTTGCATTTGTATCAGCAACTGCAAGTTCCTTACAAACTCACACACAATTACGAAAATACACAAAATTCAAACTAGTGAGAATTTCATATTCTTACTATAAAATTAGAAGCATATAAAGAAAAAATGTGGGCATCCTCATATTCGGTCAAAGACACAGTTTTTCAAACAAAATCAACATCCTCTTATATAGGAAAGAGAGAATCACGAAAGACAACAAAATAAGAAAACCAAAATTGAGGAATGAAAGTTGTACCATAGCATAGAGATTGTTGAAGCCATTAACCAGAGTTGGTATCTTCGTGAAGCGTTGCTGAAAAGCATCACTGAGGTTGTGAGCTGGGTCGGTGGATATGATGAGAACAGAGGGGCGAACCCTGGCGAGAAGGATCGAGAGGATGGAGCTACAAGTGGTCTTGCCAACACCGCCTTTGCCTCCAACGAAGACCCACTTGAGAGACCCTTGGTCCAGGATGTTCTGCACCGATCCCTCAGGTATTTCCTGATCTGCCATGGATGTTGGAGACACTCTTCTCTTTCCTCTGCTCTAATACTAAATTATTATCGAACAACACCCAAGACAGGATTTGGATTATAAAACAAACAACCTGGGAATTCAGTTCGGAAATCTAAATACGGTACATATCGAAATCGAAATGGTGTATACGTCCTACTTTTCCACGAATTGTTGTTTGCTTGAGTTTTCCCGAACTGTTATTATAATTTAGTAATTATAATATTATTTTTGTTAATAAAGTTTTTGTTTTTCACGTGGGACGTTGCCTGGTAACCGGGAAGAAAAATATACTATGGGGTCGGGTTCACTTGATATTGGGCATGCCTGGACTACAAATCATTTTGGGATTTCTTTTTGCACATCCCTTTTTTCTTTTTACACTCTCCAACCTTTTCCCAATTAAGTAATATACTACCTGCTATATGACCATAAAAAAATTAACTTTGTTATAATTTTTGAGTTAATACAACATTGTTGAGAATTGATCCGTGAGCAAATTTCACTTTCAGTAGTTGGTGCAGTTGCACCTTATGAAACAAAATGAAAGTCAAGTTGCTAATACATATTTCTGCTTCCAACTTAATGTTCTTGAATTTTTAAGACAGATCCTTTACAGTTGGACAATAAAAGAAAGAGAGGAAAGAGATAGAAAATGGGCCATTGCAATTGCACCCCTTTAGTCCACATCTCCGAACAATTTCGGAGATGTGGCAATGAAGTTTAATTTAATAGTTAAGATCTCGTGCTACAATCAACTGTATGAGATATAATTCTCACAATTACAAAGACTGTAAAGGATATGTCCTCATTTGAATTGTGAAATTATTAGTGTGGAACATGAAAAGATTACCTTCAAGAACTTGAGCAGATCATTGGTCCAATACACAAACCATTATTTCTGATGTCAACCAGTAAGGCCTACCTCTTCAGTGTTGCTGATGTAGTTACCAACAACAAAATTTACCAGCAGCACACAGTAAGACCAAGGCATGCAAACTCAAAATGCCTAAGAAGCTGTGAAGAATCAGCTAGAAGACTAGCTATGTAGGTCTTTTGTTGATGCGTCATGCATATAGAACTAGAAGAGAACAACTTTATTCTGCTGCTATATATCCAAACTTCTTTAGAAAGATTCACACATAAATTAATAATAACCTAATTTAAGATTAGATCAGATCATGTCTAGCTTGTTTGATTCTGATTCTTTCTTGTTTATGTAAAACTATTGATTATGGATAGTGAATAAGATATCATATTTTACTTACTAGAATTTATGCTGTAGCTAGTGAATTATTAAAGAGAGGATATAAAGAAGTTAAAAGGATGAGAATATTAAATGGGAGGATTAGATTATTTATGTGACTTCAAAAAATTCAGGTAAAAAACCACTAAAGAGAGAGAAAATAAAACATGCGTTATCAAACCCTTATTATAGTCACTTATTTGGAAGAAAAGAAAAACCTCTAGAACTAAAGCCTTTCACTCTTTGCATGCATTGACTACACTTATTACCAAAGTTGTCCACATCAGGCCTTCATTCATTATATGGATCTTGTGCTCTAAATGCCCTTGTTATTGTTCTGGGAATAGAATTAGAAAATTAATTAAAAAGCTGAAAGTTAGAGAAACAACCAAACTTGTTATAAGTCCGAAAGAACGTTTTGTGCCTAGTTTGATTCTATAGAAATAAGTCTCCAATTGATTATTTATTTCAAATATTCTATGTGATAATTGAACTCGTAAGACTAAACACTTATTTCATATCGCTTGAAATTAATATATACCAAAATTGCAAATTAAGGCAAGAGATGATCACCGAGTCACTGAGAAAGAAATAATAGAATAAAGGAAGCTTCTTCACCAGAATAATGTTATTATAGCTTTATATACAGTACAGAACTAGAGCCAAATCAAAACTAACAAGATTAGTCTCGTATTCAAACGTATGAGAATACCCCAACTATAAAAAATACCTTAAATAGAACCTGCTACTGTCTAGCTAGACTTTGAAGGTGTTATCTTTATAACGAGACCAGGAAAAACATCATCTGGGTCATGGATATGAGGGTTATTCTCCACTATATAGGGGTCACCGCACTTATCACTGATGGTGTGAAGCGTTTCTCCTTCTCCGACCACATAGATTTCGTCGCAGGGCCGAGAAAAGAGCTGCTGGTTGCTTTTGAAGCTGATCGCATGATCATTTGTCAGAAGAGAGCTGCAGTCCCTGGATATGCTAAGGAGTATAAGAGCCACAAGAAAAAAGGCACAGCACCATGATACTGTATCAGCCATGGCTTTGGCACTTAACAGTACTGCTGCTGATCTCTTTCTGGGATTATTTGGAGAAGCCATGAGAATTGAGAAGAGAAAGAGAAAGTGAAAGACAAGCTTGGAAGTTATATGATGGGTATGTGACTTGTGAGGATATATACATATATAACTGAGGGTCGGTCAGTGTTGGCGGTTTTTTGAAAGGAAAGTTAAGGGCCGAAGAAAAGGGCAAAGTTAGCGTTACGTGAAGCACCTTCTTTTTTAGGTTAAACTAGCTCAGAAAAAATCATTTTTCTCTTTCTTTTATGCTTTTGGTCGTGTAATGGAAGTTATGGATATTCTTAATTCTTTGTTACCATAAAATTCAGAGCTAAGGTTTCTGTACTTTTTTATATGTGAGTCAAGGTTTGAACTTTGGGATTTTGAAGGTCAACAGAGTTATAATTAGAATGAATGAAGTAATGGAGCTCCCTATGGGTCCACTAAGAAACATTCCATGACTATGATAGCATGTAAGAATTTTACTTTATAATATACTTGAAACTATGCTTAAATGAGGTTTTTAAGGAAAACAAAGTGGATGACATAGGTGTTTTAAGAGGGTTAACATCTTCTAACCTTCTAGTTGATAAAAAAATATTAAATTATGTTATAAATGTTATTAAATAGTGAGATAGAATATGGGACTCCGTTATAATAGCAAAACATTCTTATTTATAAGAAATTATGATATAACCTTAAGAAGGTCTCATTTTTAATCCAATGAAAATTGGGAGGTCAGAGTTATGGAGGATGTTGGTTGGTCATCACGGTTACTCTGTTTGGTCTCGGTTAGGATAGAGTGGGTCTCCTTGAGGTCATAGAAGATTTGCAAGGACGGGAAGAAAACAAGCTGGTCGGGTTACACTCCAACGTCCAAATTAGCTACAGGACAAGAAATAGGAAGATTGGGGTTCTAGTTGTTAGATGGGTTACGTACTTTTTTTATTTATGAAGTTTCTTTTATAGTGCCGTCGTCCTCGAAGTCTTTTTATTGCACAGGTGAAAGAGTGCAAATATAATATTGGACCTCTAGCCTCGTTGGGCCCAATCTTTATGTTACATGGGAGATCTTAGTAGGCTTGATTCACATTAGAGGACAAATATAATGCCTTTTACAGAGTTATGTGAAATAAAAATAGGAATTCCTATACCATTCAATGTTGGTGTTGCTGTGAGATCTCTCTGGAAGAAAAAAAAATGAAAAAAAAGAAAAAAAAAGAAAAGAAAACCGAACAAAAACAAACTTCTGTACATGAAGCAAGTGCATTGATGATTATGTTGAAAAAGGAAAAGGTTAATGAAGGGGATTTGGGATTGGCTGTCTGTTGGTTCATGCCATAATTAACCAAAGAGTTGTCTTCTCTGTATCAAAGATAATATTAGGGCTTACTATTGTTTCGAAAAAAATAGTGGGCGGTTGACAAACGTGTGTGTATGGTCACAGTTTGAGTTGTTAAGAGTTGCATCGATCATTGCCACAGTTACAGTTTCTAATTTGATTAGACTAAATAAATGTACTATATATATTAAGCACTGAAATGATGATGCTTGAAGTAGACAGTCACTAATATATGGAAGTGGAACAAGGAAGAGATGGCCATTAGAAAATAGGCAGTCAAAAAGCACTCGCTTGTTGTTTTGGACAATAAGGGACATGCTTATATATATATATATAATATTTTACATCAAAGGTATTCTTAGTTGAGAGAAAATTAATTATCTTTTTTAATACAAAAAGATCATTGAAGTAACAACGACTTTTTTTAATAATTTTTTTTTATACACAGTTAAAAATTAAACTCTATCAGCATTTTTTAAAAATTAAACTCTATCAGCATTTTTAAAAAATTTACTTGTCTTCCTATTATGTTGAATTTTGTTGGTTGCTTACTCTCCCGCCCTACAAAAGAGAGAGGGATAAAAGCCATTGAAAACTTTAACAGCTCTTGGAAAATCAGAAATCCTCGATGGTTTGCATATAGGTTATGTACAATATTCTTTTAAATGATGGTAATTGTATGTATACAATATTCATTTGGTGGTTTCCAGCGTGCTAAGGAGGATATATTGTCCAAGTTTCTAATGGAGAGCGCAAGAAGGACACAAAGACATGATTGATCATAATATATATATCAAAAGAATTGATATAGTTCTCAACTTTATTATTGCTGGCAAATTAAAGACACAACTGAAAACTAACATTCTCTCATGGTTCTTCTACATGCTTTGGAAGAACCCTTCAATAAACCTAACATTAGAGGAGTTTTATTAGTCCTTATGTTGACCAATATATATAAGAGATATCATGCCACCATGATAAAATGCGCTCACTATCTTTATGCAACTACCACTAATGACAGACACCTTGAGTAAACAGAAGCATATATGGTCAGCTAGCAAGTTTATTGCTTGTTAGTATCTTGAAAGGGTTAGTGTAGGATTATTGGGATTGGCTGTCTGTTTATTTGTATATTTTTTTGTTCCGTTCTATCCTGTCTCGAATTTGTCCTGTCTCATGCTGATTAATTTTTTTTTTTTAAAAAATAAAATGGGTGTATAAAATAGCAAGAGGGGTGTTGAAAATATATAGAAAAAGAAAAAATTGGATGTAAACAGTAAGAATAAGGTGTAAAAAGTAATGGACGGGACAAATATATATACTTAAACAATTTCGAGATGGGACAGGACATGACATATTTATATAAAATTTGGGACAAGATCGGGACGAGATTTTGCTTGTCCTAGTCCCATCCAGAATCTCGAATTGTCCCATCTCAAATCTTTCGAGTTGGGACGGAACACCGAGACATTCCGTCCCGTGTCTACCTCTAGTTTTAAGGCTGTCACATCTTAAAAAATCAAATCCAAAATTTTTAAACAAAGTTAAAAAAAACCCTGCCAATTAATTTATGCATTTGATGGAGCAACGATAGTGTTGAGATCTCTGGAATGTTGTGAATCATAAGAATAGATGGCAGTTGAATTAGGTCTCAGCTTCAACTTGGAAGGAAAAGGATGATAGGTGAACCATGCATATGTATCTCATTGTTTGTTAGTGTGTGATTGCAACTATACATTTCCATATCTGTGGCCACGTGATAACTCAGATGCTACCCACAAGTTTACACGATATTTCTTTAAAATTGGATTGCATGTAGACCTAATTAATTTGTCTCGTTTGTTTGTAGTTTCTTTTTTCACTCCCAAATAAAAAAATATGAGCCGTATCCAAACAACGGCTTCTCTTTTTCAGCAAAGACCATCTTCCATTCTGGACTAGACTACAAGTTTACATTCACAAAAACAAGGACGGGCAAAAAGGGGAAAGCAAATGAGAAATGCTAGGCATTTAAGTCAACACAAAGTTATAGTTGTGGATGCTTCCATAGCGAGATACCTGGAGTAAGGATGACACAGTCTAAAAATTTGATAAGCTTGACCCAAGATTATTAGTTACAAGGAATGGAGTTAACTTATAGTGTGTTTGGCAAAAATAGTTGAAAGTTGAGAGATTGTAATATGTAGCTATAAAATGTAGTTAAAAATTTATAGCTTTGTAGTTAGTTGATTGAGCTAAAATAGTTGAATAAAATTAACTGTGTAAATAGTTAAAATGTGTTATTTATTTATTGCTTGTTAGTATCTTGAAAGGGTTAGTGTAGGATTATTGGGATTGGCTGTCTGTTTATTTGTATACTGTATCTAATGCCACCAAATGCCAACTTTGATCGATCGAGCGAATAAGACATGAAAGTCTATGTCTTTTGATTCAGATAAAATCATAAGTGCCATACAATTTTTTTTTATTATTATGTTTTAAGTAAGGGTGGGCACGGGCCGAGAATTTGGCCGTCTCAGTCCCGTTTGAAAAAAATATATATTTTTTTGTTCTGTTATGTCCTATCCTCAATTTTTTTTTGTCCCGTCTTAATTTTATATAGTCTTGTCCCTGTTCTGTCCCAATCCATTTGTCTTGTCTCGTCCTGGTTAAATTTTTTTTAAAAAATAAAATGAGTGTATAAAGTAATAAGAGGGGTGTTGAAAATATGTAAAAAAAAAAAAGAAAGTGGGGTGTAAACAGTAAAAATAAGGTGTAAAAAGCAATAAACGGGACAAATATATATACTTGGACAATTTCGAGATGGGACGGGACATGACATATTTATATAAAATTTGGGATGGGACCGGGACAGGATTTTGCGTGTCCTGGTCCTGTTTTGAATCCCAAATTGTCCTGTCCCAAATCTTTTGGGCTGGGACGGAACACCGAGACAACTCGTCCCATGCCCACTCCTAGTTTTAAGGCAGTCACATTTTAAAAAATCAAATCCAAAATTTTTAAACAAAATTAAAAAAACCCTACCAATTAATTTATGCATTTGATGGAGCAACGATAGTGTTGAGATCTCTGGAATGTTGTGAATCATAAGAATAGATGGCAGTTGAATTAGGTCTCAGCTTCAACTTGGAAGGAAAAGGATGATAGATGAACCATGCATATGTATCTCATTGTTTGTTAGTGTGTGATTGCAACTATACATTTCCATATCTGTGGCCACGTGATAACTCAGATGCTACCCACAAGTTTACACAATATTTCTTTAAAATTGGATTGCATGTGGACCTAATTAATTTGTCTCGTTTGTTTGTATTTTCTTTTTTCACTCCCAAATATAAAAGGTGCGAATCTTTGTTTGGAATCAACAACAATAAATAGTAACTCAACAATAGTCAACTAAGTGTCTATATCAACTCGAATGAATTAGTCTGACTTTAGAAATCTCAGCTGCTATATGGTTTTATTTACTTTTGCACATGTTATTTTTTTTTTTTTTAAATTTTCATTATCCAACTTTATATTATATATTAACTAATGCAATTTGATTCAAGCTATCCTACAAACATAAACCTATGAATTAACAATTCCTAACAACTAATCTAAACGTTAGCATTTGTGCATTTTAATTTGATTCATGATATAGATATCTAAGATTATGCTGCACTGAAAATAACATCCATGTCTTAATATATTATTTCTGCAATAGTTTATATCATACTATATATTCGATATAATGAATTTGATTTAACGTTTATTAAATTGATTAATAGTAATTTTAACATGTAAAAAATAGACATAGACATTAGTGGTGTAATTGTATAATTTTTGAGCCTTTTGCTGAATTTTGATTGATTTGTTTGCATGCTCATTGGTTGTTCATTCAGCCAGATCACGTGGCCAATGGATTGGTGTATCAGTTCCATTGTGTTGGTTCCCAACAACTACAAATTTTAAATACTCATGGCCATGTCTGGGATAGCATCAAAATATTAAATGAGTAGATGTTGATTGATACTAGCTTTTCTCTTTTGGAAAATTACAAGCTTCCTTTTCAAGACTTTGTTACTCATTCTTTTAATTTTGGTAATGTTAGATTTTGGGTGAGATTTATAAAGTGATTTTGGTTTTGTTATAAAAAAAAAAAAAAGTTAGTTTGTTTTAAAGTAATTTATATATGAGCTGGACAAAATTATAAAATTAACAAAAAAAATTTCATTATATTTCAATGTAATTATATTTTTAAAATTTGAATCTGAAATATTTCACTAAATTAAAACATCTATTGCCAAATATATAGTTATTGGTTTTTTTCATGACAACGTAAAAAAAAAATCAAGAAATAATTTTTAAAGTTTATTTTGGGTAGGATGAAGGTTCTCTATATCAAGTCATTGTTATATTTTATAAGTAAACGCATAATCTAGAGCATCTAGTATATGAACTCACTTTGTAACATGAATTCCACCAAATCTCTTCAAATGAATCTATAGTTTTAGGATGAATAACTTTTTTTTTTTTTTCTAAGTAGTATGAAAATAGAAATGCATTTCACCTTTGTAGAGATAATTTCATGGCATTTGTGGCCCCACTGACTGAAACTAAACTAATTAGTGTATCGTGTGATGTTAGATACCTGTGATTTTCTGTTAATCCATTTAACCAACGTGGGATGGCTTAACATTTTTGTCCTATATAAGCAATGAAGCTCAACCATTCTTCACAATTCTCATATTCAACTTGTCTAAGCTTTCTACTGATATCTTTTTGCTTAGCAGAATTCAGCAAAAGAAGAAAGCATGTCCCCAAGTCGTCATTCCCAGAAACCCCATGTTGTTTGCATCCCTTTTCCAGCACAGGGACACATAAATCCCATTATGCAGTTTGCCAAAATCCTTCACAAAAAGGGCTTCTACATAACTTTTGTCAACACTGAGTATAACCACAAACGCTATCTCAAGTCACTTGGACCTGAGTTCATCAATGGAAAACCTGATTTTCGTTTTGAGGCCATACCGGACGGTCTGCCGGCGCCACCGGACGGTTTTGATGCAACCCAGAATGTTCCCCTCTTGTGTCATTCAACAAGGAAGACTTGTTATGGACCATTCAAGGAGCTGGTGTTGAAGCTCCAGTCTTCACCGGATGTGCCCCCAATTACTCTGATATTAGCTGATGGCAACATTGGCTTTGCTGTTAAGGTTGCAAGAGACTTGGGTATACCAGATGCTCAGTTTTGGACAGCCTCTGCTTGTGGCTTCCAGGCCTATGCACAATACGAGGAACTTATCGAAAGAGGCATTGTTCCATTCAAAGGTAACCGCTATTTATTGATCAAAACAGCACTGTGTTGACTTAAAAAAAAAATGTTTTGGAAGTGTGGAAGTGCTTATTTTTTGTAAATAGTAACTCACTTTTGTTTTTGCCAGATACATCGATCTTGTATGCTTCTGACAACCAAAAATCACTTTTGATAAGAAAAAAAACCCAGTCCAAATGGGAGGCCAAAATCTTTATAACAAGTTCTCATCTTTGAAGTTGAAAGTCAAAACTTTTTCAAGAACTCTTGTTTGAATACCTTTCCTAGTTAGTTTTTCTGCAAATCACTATTCATTAACACAAAATGGTTGAATTGGTATTTTTCAGATGAAAATTTTCTTGTTGATGGCACTTTGGATACACCCATAGACTGGATCCCGGGTATGCCCAACCTGCGACTCAAAGACATTCCAAGCTTCATCAGAGTGACAGACAAAGAAGATCTCATGTTAAATTTCATGACTTACGAAACAAAAGAATGTCTGGAAGCATCTTCAATCCTCATAAACACATTTTATGACTTGGAAAGCGCAGCCATCGATGCCCTCAAGGCCAAGAATCCAAACATATACACCGTTGGCCCTCTTCACTTGCTCGGAAGGCATTTCATCTCAGAAGAAACGAGGTTATCTGGGTCAAGCCTCTGGAAAACTGACCCAGAATGCATTCAGTGGCTAAACAAATGGGGACACAACTCAGTTATATATGTAAGTTATGGCTGTTCAACTATCATGACAGATGAGCACTTGAAGGAATTTGCTTGGGGGTTAGCAGATAGCAAGGTTCCATTTTTATGGGTGGTGAGGCCAGATGTGACAAGAACAGGGGAACAATATGGTGATGCTCATGGTAATCTGCCACAAGAGTTCTTAGAAGAGATTAAGGATAGAGGTTACATAACAAGTTGGTCCCCTCAAAACCAAGTGCTGGCACACCCTGCAGTTGGGGTATTTCTGAGTCACTGTGGGTGGAATTCTACCATTGAAAGCGTGTCTGAAGGTAAGCCATTGATTTGTTGGCCATTTTTTGCTGAGCAACAAACCAATTGCAGGTATGCAAACACAACTTGGGGGATAGGGTTGGAGGTTAACCCTGATGTGAAAAGAGAAGAGGTTGCAGCTCTTGTCAAGGAAGCAGTTTTTGGAGAGAAGGGGAAGCAAATGAGGGAAAATGGTTTGAAATTGAAGGAGAAGGCAATCAAAGCTACGGAAGTCGGCGGAGCTTCTTACAATGATTTCAATAACTTTCTTAAAGACGCCCTCCACTTTCACGAGTGATGATTGAATGGGGAAAATTGTCCTGCTACATACAACGTTGGACAAAATAACTTGTCACTCAATAATTGTCCAAATGGTTGCTGTTAAATTTGTTTCCAGTGTTTCTGCTTATGCATAAATAGCTTGTGTTGTAGTCTATTCAATATCTTAGTTGACATCATCGTTGCGTTCAATGCAATAGCTTGTGCTTGTTTTCGTCTCTGATTTCATCTGTGTATTATCAAGGAATATAGGATTTCATTGCTCAAGAATATTTGATTCCAACGATTTTTTACTATCATTGCTCAGAGAAGATAAATACAAAATTTGGTCTCCTTCCCTAAGTAAGGTCATAGAACAGTTGACACATATTAACAAGGCGACATTTCTATTCATGAAGAAGCCATCTTGGGTTCTGCCAACCATTTCCACACCATTAGCAAACCACTTCCATCTCCCGTGAAGAAGAGCCCTCCAGGACCTATCTCAATTTCTCGAACTTCTTTTTTCGCAAATAATCGAACCCTCTGGGAAAAACTGTAAAAAACAACAGATATGGTCAAAAGCAGCACAGGAGGAGAGACATGCCAGAAATACGCATTAAAGCAAGTCTACTCACGATGGCAAATCATATGCGCGAACTATATTGTCATTGCACGAGCAAAACAAGATCGGCTTAGCATCAGCATCAGTCATCCCACAGAGTGCAAGAACTCCCTGTAGTAGAACAAAAAACAATTTGTTGAATGACTTGGCTAGATGACCCCAAAAGAAAAATATGAATTAGATTTCCACAAATGAAAAGCAAAATCTTAAAGTTTCCACCAAGCCTGAACAAAGTAAAATGCACTTGCAGAAAAAGAAAGCATTGAAGTCACATCACTTACATGTTCTTCATTGTGTGTGTATGTTACTTTCAAACTCCCTTGCTCGGTGGCAACCCAGACCTTCACAGTGCCATCCAACGAGCATGACAGCAAAAAATGGTCCCAACAAATGAGGGACATCACCACATCAGTGTGCCCATTCAGTGTCATTGTACATTGTAATGTATCAACATCCCAGACCTGAAGAAAGTAAGACACATAACACAATCAAGTTCAGCACAAATAATAAACATATGTAACTAGTAATGGATCAGTGCAAACCAAAAAAATTGTTCCTAAAGCTAAAAATATGTGTATAATCTCATTTGCTCCAAAATATAGGATATGGAGCATGTTAGTTCATATATGAATCTTCACTTTTAATCATATGTGGGATAACTTTCTGAAGTAGATAAGACATCTAAATGCAGAGAATATTAAAAATAGATTTAAATAAATAGAGGACAAGACAACTACAATTTCAAAATCATGTATACTCTGTTGAAGTGATAAGAGATAGCAATGAGAAATGAAGTACAAAGTCCCCAGAAAATCTCAGTAACATATATCAATAGAACTTTGCCGGCAGACCTTTATGCTATGGTCCGTGGAACCTGAGAAGAGCATCTTGCCTCCAACAGCTAGACAAACCACAGCTCTAGTGTGGCCACTTAGTGACGCCACCAGTTCAAAAGGGCACTCAGTTCCAAAACTGCCTCTCCATGCAGAAATAATGCCATCCTGCAATTCAAATGACCAATAAATACAAATTGGCAAAGTCACATAATCAGGAAATGATACAAGAGAACAATGTAAAAGCCAGACAGATGTATCACAAAGAACTTAACAATCTTAACAACCAGGCAAACAAAAAGCAGAAATGTTATAGCCGAACTTAAAAACTATAAACCATAATAATAGTAACTACCTGTGCTCCAGCAAAAAGTGTATCATTGGCAACAATCATTGCAAAGACTTGGCCACGGGGCCCATTGAGAACAAACTCAGCAGCTGTTTGAGTGTTCCAAGCCTTACAAGAACCAGAATCAAAAAGTGAGCTTACATTCTAGATTTCATTGACGTAAGACAGATTGAAACCGTATAAGGATTGATATAAGCCTTTACCTTGACAGCATTTGGCACACCAACAAACACCCATGGCCCCTCACTGATCAAACACCCAACTTCTGCACCAAGCTTTATTACATTTGCGCATTTACCAGTATTGCAGTCCCACATCCGAACTGTCCCATCACTACTTCCAGAATAAAGTTTGTCCGATCCAACTGGGAGAGTAATTCCAGTGATGGCCTGCTCATAAAAACGTCTCATGTAAGTACTCATAAATTCTACTAAGAAAAAGGGAACAAACAATTGCATGCACTTTCTAGACAATCTGATATCCTAAAATATTTTACAGCCATTCAACCTTAAACATCAAGGTAGGCAATACCACCTTAATCATTGCGTTACCCATAATTCCTATATTCAACAACATATAATTAAAAAATACCTTCTTTATCAAGGAAGAAAGCAAAGAGAAATTCTGTATTGAGTAAAAGTAATTATTATCTTTGTATTTTTGCAGATGGCCTAAGGTCAGAAAAGTAAACTTCGTATACACAAGCACATCATTATTGAATGTTCAAAGGAAATTCAAGTACCTTCTTGTGTTCTTGTAGCTTCGCCAGTGTTGAAAGCCCATCATCCCCATCAAACCATGAATGCAAGTTCCAGCACTGATCACCACGTACACAATTGCTATTCATCCAGTATCTACAGATACTTCGCGATGACTTCTGAGTATTCTTAGCTTTGTTTGTCCCACCTCCTCCAATCTTCTTAATAGATACTTTCTTTGAGTTATATTTAGGGGGGTTCTCACTAAAGGAGTGGGATTGCCTCGCATAGAGATGAGTACCAGCAGCATCATGATATTCAGGAGATGGTAATGGTGTTTCTTTGTGCAAAAACCTACAATGGTTTCTGTTGCACCTCCCAGCAAGCCAATGTGCACAGGTTTCCCCACTGAATCGTTCAGTTTTTCTAGCAGCCTTCATATCCATGCTATAAAACAGATTGGAATAACATCCAAAATCAGCCACTGAATTCTATCAATACAATCCTCCATTACTCATGCTTTCTTCCATAGAACTGGGTAGCGCAGAGTGCGACCAATAGATACATAAAGTTCCATTAATTCCCAAAATCTCCTGCTCCATTACAAAACCTAAATACCAACCTATAGTGATCCACCGAGATGGAGAATCAAATGCTTATAATACACTTACGGATGAACATAAAACAAGAATAAATCATATCAAGATGTCGCGTAACCTTCAGTCCGTCAAATTCAAAACCCGTGACGGATGTCGATCAAAATCCAATAATTTAAAATTTTTGAGATACCAGGAACCTCAATAATTTATCGCCAACCCTCGGACAAACTGTAAATAAAACATAAGGAGCCCTAAAATAGAAACCCTATATGTCCACCAGGGATGCGCATAAAACTTGAATATCGTCAATAAAATCAGAGTGAACTTAGATTTCCGGAGATCCATCGGAAAATAAAGAAACCCTAAAAAGATCCTTAGATTCCAGAGACAGACGCGTGCGAAGAAGAAGCAAACCTGAGAAAGATCCTAACAGAAACGCCGATAAAATACCCTCAAATCGTTGCCACCAAAAGGAACTGCGAGAACGAATGAGCACGAAGGGAAGGGGCAGAGAAAGAGAAGGGATTGGGAATTGCAAGTGTTCCAGAGAAAAGCTCTGTAATAGAACTTGGCGGTCGTGGTTTTCTTGGAATAGCGAGCCTTGGACTGCATATTTATAGGCATGCGTCCCTCGCCCCCCAACGGTTGGCGGTTGCTTTATTATTATTATTATTTATCTTCATTTTATCCTTCTTTATTTTTATTATGTTTATTTCCTAATGACAAACCGTATATATTATTTTATTCTGACAATTTTTTTATGATAAAATGAATCAATAATTTTTATCTGAAAATAAAATGATAATTTAAAACATAATGATTATGTTTTTATCAAAAAAATCTTAATAAAAATTTTGAAAAAATAAGTAAAATCAAGAAAATTTTTATTAAAAAAGTAAACAAATGGAAAAAGGGAAAAATTGGGGGAGAATCGGAGAGTGCGCACGGAGTCCTTGAGCGCGTGTTCACCACGTGACTTTAGTTTTTCTTTTTTAAAGGAAGCAGTCTTTAATTAGGAAAAAAGCACCACGTAGCTTTTGTTTTCAAGAAAAAAATGAAAGAATTTTTCATTGCAAAATAAAATAATTTCCTTCTTGAATATTATTTTCTTTTATTTCCGATTATAACCTTTCCATTCCTCATATTTTGGGTTTTATTTTTATTTTTATTTTTTTTAACCTATTTCACTCTCTCTATCTCATTTGTTAAGAAACTACTAAATAATTAATAAATACTATTAAGTTATCAAAAGCTCAAAATATTAACAATATTATTAAGTTATTCATTACATTTTTTTTATATAAGGAAATTATTATTCATTACATTTCCCTTTGGGATGAGTCGATGAGTGAGAAATCAAATCAAATAGTAACAATTTGAATTACACCAACGGCCTTTTTTCTTGGTCTTCTTCTTCATATTGTGGCATTGTCTTTAACTCTTCATTATCTGAAGTGTTTGGACCATTAGCATTAGCAGAAGAGTTTGAGACCCTCTCGGTGAGTTTGTTCCCCGTGGGCATCATCTTCAGTAGGATCCCCATTACTATCAGCAGAATTCCAGTCCCATGCTGCTCTGTCAATGGCTTTGTAAATATCATGTATGACAGCAGTAATGTGACTGCCTTTCTTGCCGTTGTTATCTGTCACAAAATCCATCAAGACAGAAGAAAATGTTTCACTTTCAAATTGTTCATTTAATGGCATTTAAATCCTATGGAAGCAGGTAAAACTTGTGAGAGAAACTTACCATGGCTGTAGTGGCAGCACCAAAGATTGCAATGAGAGAGAGGACAGAGACTTGGCCAATGAAGGTGGCCATTGCTTCAAACACTAGAACACCATACACATATGGATGCTGCAAGAATTTGAAAAGGAAGTAGCTCTGTTAAGAAGCTAGCTATTAATGAAGCAAGCATGTGCAGTGTTATTTTATTTACCTCTGCACATGAATTCCATGCTTTGAATAATTCTCCTGTAAAGAGCATGGGTGGGATCAAGAAAGGGAAGCCCAATACTGTAGAACAGTACAGCATCTCCATCTGCAGTAATAGTTTCAGTCACAGTTTTGACATAAATGCTTCTGTTTCGCGTGGAAGATTTGGTTAAGAATTATGAAGATCACCTGTGTGGTTTCTGGGTTCATAGCGAAGATTGCTTCTTGCAGATTACCCAGAAGAGAATCCATGGCCAACGCACTCGAAATCATCAGCACACCAATTACACTGAAATTGGGTGATGTTTGTGCATCTGCTAGAGTGAATAGGATCAAACCCCCCACCAGAAGTAGTGCAGATACATACTCATGAAATGGGTATTTTCTTCTTAGCCCTGGTATGAAGGCACCCATTATCATCACTGGCAGAACCTAATAAACCATAACTGAATCCCATTAATGATCAGCGAGTCTAGCTAGCTAGCTCTGGCATAACATCAAACACATTGAAGGTGCTTTGATTATGATTAGTGAAGAATGGATTTCTTTTCTAAATAGGGATTGTGAAAGATTCTTGTTTCCCATGTAATTTTGTTTTTTGTCTCTTACCTTGGTGGATTTGAACATGATCTGTGCTGGATAATTGAGAAAAGCCAAAGACCCCTTTGTGAGTCCATGGGAACCCATAAGCACGGCAGAAAGCTTCACATATGTTTTCCATGGGTTCACAATTTTCTTGCTTGTGAAGCCATGAAGGTAAATCAGAAACAGATAAACAAACCCTTGAACAAATGTGAAGTACCAACCATAGCTGCAATAAGAAATCAAGTCACCCCTATCTCAATCAAAACCCACCAAAACCAAGAACAAATAGAACACTACCCAAATGAAGAAACTTACCTGAAATGGAGCCTGTTATACACGTATTCCTGAAAAATCAAGCAATGGTAAAGATTGATTGCAATTATTCAAACACCTAGAAAGCAGAAAGAGAGCTAATATAAAATTGAAGCCCAAATCTCTATAATGAGATTCCCAGAAACAGAGAAAGACAAAAGGAAGCAAAAAGTTGGGCCAGAAACTTTTGGCTTCAGAAAATCTTTGTCCATGAAAATGGTGCTTTTTCTCCTCATAGAATCCCTCTCTGAGCAAGCCAGTTGCAGAAAGCTTAAACTCCGAAGTGGTATTACTATTTTACAGTAACTAAGCAAAAACAAAAACGAAAGACAAGAACAGGACAAAGATACCTCGCAGATGCCATTAACGAGGTAGCCAAAGAAGAACCCAAAAGAGCAAATGAGGAATTGTTGCCATTTGGGTCTGTTTGAGAGCGAAATTCCAAACGGACTCCGAGCTTGCTCTTCGTTCCTCATCACTTCCTCTGCTTTCTACAATTCCCGAGAACTCTCTCTCTCTCTCTCTTTATATCTCTCAATGCACTCACACACGCTCTCTAAACCAAAATAATTAAATTCAGCCCAAGAAAATCTTCAAAATAAAACCGCGAGAATTTCAGTCTGGTACATTCGCATGTTGACTTTGCCAAACAGAGACAGAGAGCTCAGAGCTCAATTGCAGAAAAAGGAAAAAAATTTTCTTTTTGATTATTCTAACCAACCATGTCCCAAAGAGCATAAAGTACAGAGAGAGAAAGTACGATGTGAGAAGAGAGATTGAATCACGATTACTCAGCTGCCCCTCCCCTCTGCCTTTCTCCATAACATAACGTAATCCTGTACCATGTCGGCAGTATTATCATGTGGCCTACGTTGTATTAACCTCTTCATGCACCTCATTCATTTCTCTTGGTTGGATTTGCCTTAAAAGCCAGCTTGGTTGGAGGAGACGACAAGAGTGGTACCGTCTTCTCCTCTCTAGCAGTTTGTCTGCGCCAAAGTTTCAAGTTTATCTTTGTTTAAGATAGAAAGGACCACCTGCCAGTCTCTGTTCAATAAGAACACAATGTCACTTTTCAACTCTCCACGTTTATGTAATAGGAATCTCCGGTTCCTCACACGGGAGATAACATCCAGAGGATATTATTTCTTGTTAGATTGATCTTATAACACTCATATATAGTATTCTATTTATAATGCTTATGTTTATGTTTTATTATTAGCTATTTTTAATGTAATATGTAAGTTAAACTTAAAATGACAAGCATTGGTCCTAGTAGTAAAAAATTAGAGCCGTTTAAGTATGTTACTCTTATTCGAATTTATATGTATAAGAAAAATATTTTTGAAAGAAATTTATTTTATTTAAGTCTTTCAGTTAGTTCGAATCAGATTAATTGTGAGTTAAAACATTTAATAATAAACGTATCCCACAAATACCCGTGTTCAAAAAATAATAATAATCTCATATTATAAGTAACCAACACATTTATATCAAATAATAAAATATTTTTATTAAATTTTAACATAATTATATTTATTATATTTAAATTCAAGATATCTTTTTGTTAACTTAAAATAACTAAATTTGCTAGATTATTACTTATTTTTTGATCCTAAGCATCCCCAATAACAGTTACAATGCTAGATTAGCAAGGAACGCATTGACTAGATGAGAATTGAGCTTTCGGCCTCAATCCATTAATAATTAATTATTATTATAGAGTTCAATATAATATGTTTAATGATATTTTTCATTTCACACTCGTCACCCATCGTGGTAGGGGTCTGAAAAGATAATATGGGGGTGACAAAAGAAATAACCAACATAACTCTTGTTAGACCCAACCCCATTGCGATTTCATTTTAATGGTATTTAGGTGCGGGCCCACAAAGATAGTTTCCTGCTTTTAATTTTTTAATTTTCATTTAATTTTAGTTGATTAAAAAAAAAAAAACTCTACTGGCTATTTCATATTCATGTGTAATTTATTTAAAGAATAGATATTTTGAATAATTTTTTCAATATTATTTTATTTTTAACTTAAATTGAATTGTATTGAAATAAACACATCTATTAAAAAGTGTAACTCAACAATAAGTAAATTGAGTTAAGTAGTTGAAATTTTTTTATAATATTAAAAATTTAAACTCACAAAAAAATAAATATTAAAAAAATTGTTTTATTATTTTTTAACATGTAGGGTAATAATAATCCATTCTCTATCTAATTGAGTGCCTATAACTCTGAAAAAGAGGCATGAGCTATGCCTATATCCTTGAAATTAAGGAAAATCATATAAGAGAAACTCATTAACCAAACCATGCAATATAGCATCCCCAATTTGGGAAGCCAACTCTTGTTGATCTTCCTCAAATTTGCTCCATTCTTTCCTTCTATCCATCTCCTTGATATAAGCACACCTATTACTGTGCTGAATTTCATAAACAAATGAACCATCAATCCAATCTTCTGCCATTTTCAGAATCTCCCACTCAAACCCATCATCATTCATAGTTTGATTTCTTCTTAAATCCAGTTCATACCTGAAGAAATCAAATAGCAGATTGGATTCATAGCTCTGGATAGAAAATTTTGCTTTGACACAATTCAGCAGTTGCCTTGCCATTTTTTCTACCTCATCGTCTTTATCAGTGTTCTCGTTCAGGGAGAGCCATTGCTCTAAATTTTCATAGTCCAATTTTGCTAGATTCTCAAGCTTGTGAATGGCTTGCATAAAGTTTTGCTTTCTCCCTGTTGAAAGGTCATAAATTATGAGCATACCATTCTTTTTAATATATGTGTTGGCTTGTGAATTGGGAAATAATTCATGGGACTTACTTTCAATATTGGCAAGGGTTTGATCAAAGGGTGAAAATTCATCTTCTCCAACATCAAGAACTGAAACAGGGCTCTGTCCTTCATCTTCTTGGCTATTCAATACTTCCTGTTAATGCATCCAAAAGTTACTTAGAAAATTTACCAATATCAACTTCATTCTTTTCCTTGTTTACACTAATTATTAAGATATAGACCATAGTAAAAAGCGATAAATTACTAAAAACAATAATTAAAAAATTGTTCTTAATAAGATTTAAATTCAAAATTAATTATTATCTAGTAATAACAATCTTTCACTTATTGATAAAATTATAATTACAACGATAATTTTATTTAATGGCTACTATTATTATTAAACTGTAATTATATAATATCCAACTTCGCTCATAAATCAATAATTTCAAAAGAAACATACTAAGTTCATAAAACAATATGCTTAATATCTTTTATCTAAACTTTAGAAAAAAAGGCAGACGAAATATTTGTTAATTATAACATGTCTTTGCACTGCCCCAGCTCCTTCCTACAAAATAAATTATTTCACAAAAAAATAAAATAAAAAAACTATGATCAAGTTTATTTCCTAGAAACCTCTCCTTTGTCTTATATGATAATAAATTAATAATTTACCGGATATAAAATTTAAAAGCAAAAAATAATATATCCAGATTTCAGTAAAAGACAAAATGATTACCAGACATCAAAAACAGTCAACTGCAGACACACAATATATTTTTAGATGCGATGCTCACCTTGGCCCCCACCGCGGCGTAACTGAGCTTTCCCGTTGTCGCTTCCAACCAATCCTTACCCTTGCCGACAAACGGTGAAAACATTTTACCGAAGCCGACGTCGTTTTGAGCAACCTCAACGAAATTACCGTCCCACGAAGTGGTGGTGAAATCACTGTCGCTCCAGCTCGAGCCATTGCTATTACAACTAGAGCTGCTGGTGGAGCCCGTCGTGGCGGTGGTCGTAGTGCAATGCTGCGGGGACAAAGCGAAATCCAACGACGGACATTGCTCCTCCACCAGGTCACGGAACGATTTCCACCGCATGATGTCCTTGATTTTCACCGTGATTTTGATTTCGCTCGCTTTTTTCTCGTTTTCTCTCCGTGAAGAATTGTTCCTCCTGGATAGCTTCCGCGAGAGACTCCGCGATAAAAACGAGGGAGATTTTACCTTAGAGAGAGAAATGCTCTTGAACTTGAAGGCATTTACCAGTGTTTGGAATGCTGATTTTGACGACAACTTGCTCAAATTCCATGAATTTGAATTCCTGGAATTGAGGTCGATTTCTATGAGGGTACGCATACTGCTAGAACTTGCCGGGGGAATTGATTTCCTGGGAAACGACTTGAACCCACTGGAGGAACAAGAATTGGAAGTCTCATCGAGGAAATCTTTCAGCAAACGCGGCCTGCGTTCCAATGGATTCAACTTGTTTTGGCGCATAGTGGAACTAGAACCCATGACTCTGTTTGGGAAGAAGGAAAATTGAATGGAAAAGTGAGAAAGTGAGAGAGAGAGATTTGAATTTAGGAGAGTGGAGTAAGGTGGAGATCTCCAGGTGAAATAGAGTATAAGAATTGTTAATGCAAGTGAGAAAGTGATAGAGAAGGAGCAAAATATAAATAGTAACGAGGCAAGTGGTCAGTTTAGAGTTAAATATGATTGGACATAAAGTGTAGAAGCTAGCATGGATGGTTCCTCTGAATTTTTATAAGAATCAGATCGTGAGGATCTGTGGTTGGAAGTGTGTCGTCGTTTAGTAGATGAACTCAGTTGACTCAAATCAACTTCCCTTCATCACACGCATCATTATTTATATAATATACCATCAATCACATGTAACATTGTAGGAGTGCGAGACTCACATTTCTTGCATTCATTTTAGTTGCTCTACGATAAATTATGAGTTATTAGATGTTTTAAAATTGTATATTAATTAATTTAAGTACACGAGAGCACCACATCAATAATAGTTTAAGAGACGTTTATACAATTTGACTAATGTAATGTCATTGGAGTAGGAGATTTAGAGTTTATTATATTTATTGTAGTTATTGATGTGATGTATCGTAAATTATTAAATAGTGTAAAATTTTACATTAATTAATTTATTTAAAAATTCATAATACAACACATTAATAGATATTTATGCAACTTTATTAATGTAATGTTACATAAGTATAAGAGACTTGAGTTTTGTATTCATTTTCGTCGTTAACAGAATGAATCATGAGTTGCATAATATAAAATTATAAATTGATTAACACCCATATTATGTAAATTTATGCATGATATTCCCGATGATGATTACAAAAAACAGAAATACATTAAATTAGTATTTCTTTCTGGTTTTGTATGAATTAAAAAGTTTAAAATTTTACAGGTGAGATGAGACATGATAAAAGAATTATTTAGTCTTACTATATAGCATTCAAGAAAAAAAAATTAAAATAAAATATTGTTCACTTGTAGAATTATTTAGCTCATTTTATGATCTAAAAATATGAAAAAATACTAATAATGATTAATAATTTTTTTTTTTCTTTTCGTGTTTTATATTCTTTTTGTGATAATACATTGTTAATTGTTTGATTTTTAGTGAGCTTGGTGAGAGTGTATCCCAGTGAGATTCAGGGTCTGCATTTTAGTATCTGTGAAGGGAGTGCAAGCATGCTGCATGGATATAAAGATCTTTTTCCTTGTTACCTTTACAATTCTGCACATGGAAGATCTCTCTTTCAAACATTTTTAAACTGTCAAATGGGGATATGCAGGTCACCACAACCATCCCATGTGGCAAATCCTGATTTGCTCTCAACACATGATACTCTAAGGGCATCTCTAACCATGCACTCTATAAAAATTGCACAATGAATTTTTTAATAATTTTTTGTGAACCCCATAATGATACATCAATTATACAACTTAAAACTAAAATTTTCTCTAATAATGCAACTCATATATTTATACTTTTCAGCCACTTTTTATGTTTTTGTGGGATCCAATATTTATTATTTTAATTCACTCACTCATCATTTTACACTTTTCTACCTGTTTTAAGTACACAATGGGACCCATCAATTTTCAATGGAACGTTCTTTAGTTAATTGTCGTTGTTTTCTTCTCACTTCCACGTCGCATGCCCTCTAATGATGGTACTGGATTGAAACTGCTGCAAAAGTCTGTGCAACACTACAATTCACCCCCATTACAAATGGTCTAACACCTTCAAAGAGCTTATTTAATCCAGTTTTTCAACTAGCTCTCTTTGTTAAGTAATAAATAAATGATTTAGTTCATGATCCGATGAGTATTTTAATTATGATTGCTTTTGTTATTAATGATAAGAATTTAATCTTTGTTACCGCTAAGAGCATCTCTAACAATAGAACTTGTGAGAGTTGCATATTACATTGTTTAATAATTTTTTTGTGGGTCTCACACTGATACATTACTTATTACACTTTATGCAACTTAAAAACAAAATTCTCTCTAGTGGTGCAACTCATATTAGTTGTATAAGTAGATCCTACAAGTTACTCCACATCATTATTTCATTTTAATATTTATTTTTTTAATTTGATATATATTAAATTAATTTTATTTTATTTTTAATATACTACGTATGTGTAAAATTAATACTAGATAATTTTAATAAATTTGTGTAGATTAAAATACATCATGCATAATAATTGTGAGTTACACAATTTACAATAAAAGATAAATAAAAATAATTTTTATAACAAATTACAATATTAGGTTATAAATTTGTGACCATTAGATTTGTTTTTTTCTTCTCGCATCCAACGGTCAGATGAGGGGTTCTAGATGATTCTACCCTTTTCTCCTCTTTTCACCGCGTCTGCTCCACTTCTCTGGTTCCACACCTTCTCTCTTCACCTCGTCTTCTCCTCTTTTCACCTCATCTTCTCCTCCTCGTTGCCAAAGCTATGAACTTGTGGTTGCCTAGAGAGGTTGCGGGTGTGAATGCGTGGAGACGCGATAGAGTCATCAGTGGAAATCAGTCCTTTCGTGGATAAAATTGCTCTGTATATGCTCCACCATTGATCATCGCCTCTCCGATGGAAGTAAATAGTACAAAGATGATTTTTACTATAGGTTCCAGCTTCTGGGTTCAGTAGTGCATGTTTTTTTTCTCCTTTCTCCTTTTTCTGTTTGGTTTGAAATTGATTTTTGTTAGGGTTCAAAGATTTGATTTTTATTCCGGCTTTGAGACAATTTTTTGATTAATCTCTGGTTTCAGATTATGTTGTTGGTAACTCATTTTTGAAAGAGAGAAGAAATTGACTCCAAATCTCATTCTGTGATTTTTAGTTTTTATTATTTTTCGTACAATTTGGGTCCTTGAGCATCATTCTCTGGTTATGCATCGCATCTCCCCTCTCTCTACCAACGAAGCGCTACGGTGGAGCTCTCTAGTCATGGAACTGCAGCGATCTTCGATGCATAACGCTATGCAACGTGAAGTTGCTGACCACTAGAGATGGTCTAAGTATATCCTTAATTTCTTAACAAATGAAGTGAATTAATTAATACAAAATTTGAATAGGTTATAGAAAATTCAGAATTGAAATTTCAAAACCATTATCTACAAAAGGAATTTCAAATCATAAGCTAAAGGTATAATATTGCACTTGTCAAGTTAATTTTTTACCAAGCTAGAGCAATTTTTTGGATAATTGTATATGTGGAGATCACATGTTCTATCTTACTTTTGTGTTTTATTTTTTTTATCATTCCAAAAAATTATTTTCCATAATTTTATTATTAGTAATAGTATTACAAAAATAACTCATTAATTTTATAATAGTAAGAGAAGAGACAAAATATAGAAAAATGTTATCACTTCTAGGTGCAGCTAACAAATGAAGTCCGTTACAAAAAAATAAAATGGGAAAAATAACAAATTCGAAGGGAAGATAACCGATTAAAAGCGTCCAATTTTGAGCATGTGAGGATTAATTATTATTGTGACCGTTGACTTCAAATACAGAGACTTTGACTCTCAATTTTAGGAATATATACATAGCCCTGTTGACACATAAATAAAATACTAGTGATTATTTTTCAAAAAGGAATTTGACTGTTTTAATCTAATTAATTAATTTTTTAATGTATAAAAATTATAATATCATTCGGTGAATTGGAATTTTTTCCCTAATTTTTGGCATAGTGAAATTACACTATAAATTGGGTTTTGATGCAATAGAAAGAGTACAATAGTGTAGTGTTTGGAGTTCATCATAGTCCTTTGTCTCTCTCTTTCTGTTTCTGTGATGGCGTCTGATAAGTCTCTAGTTGTTGAAATGATCAAATATTCTAGTCCACTGTCTGTCATAAGAGCTTTGGTCGTGGACAGTGATTCCACATGTCTGGAAATTGTCTCAAAAATGCTTCGTGTCCTTGGATATCAAGGTAATTGCACTTGGCTTTAGAGAAGATTGCTTCTTTTTTTTTTTTTTTTGGGAAAACCACTTTTGATAAGAGAAAAATATTATTGTATGATTTTTTTGAATGTTTAGATTATATTTTTTAAAGTAAAAATATTTTTGGAAATTAAAATACATATACTTTTTTAAAAAGTATATGAGATATGCTTTTATAAAAAAGCACCTGTGAGCCTATTTGGATTTTTTTTTCTTATTAAAAGTTATTTTGATAGAAAAAAAAAGTCATTCTATGTAATTTTAAATTATTTTAATTAATATTTTTAGATGTTAAAAAGGTGCTTCTTCTAAAGACTTACAGTGAAATGTTTTTTAAAAAATAAAAGTAGAAGTAAATCATGATTTTTTTAAAAAATAAAAAATTACGTTTGATGATTTATTTTTTTATACTTCAAAAGTTTTTTTTTTTTTTTTTTTTAAAAAATAAATCCAAACAACAGTTACAAAATTTGTTATTGACTGAATTGTTGTCTAACTATATTTTTTTTGGTTCCTTGCAGTTGTAACTGCTAAGAAGGGTGCTGATGCATTAAACATTGTTCAGCAGAAGGGTAATGAGCTTCACCTTGTGCTCATGGAAGCTCACTTGCCTGACATGGAAATAAATGAGCTCATTCAGAAGATCAAACGAATCTCCACATTGCCTTTTTCTAGTAAAGTTCTTCTCGGTTCAATTGTTTGATTATTCCTTTTTAATTAGTAAAAATTTATTTTTAATAACTTAATAATATTTATAATTTCTTTGACTAGTCAAAAAAAATGTGAATCATGTGTTGAATAATTTAAATCTAATATTTTTTAATTTTTTTAATTAATCAAAAAAATAAAATATTTTATGAAACAGAAGATATTATCTTTATGTTAACTGTGTTGTCATGCTTACCATGGAGTTAACTAAGACTATCTATCCATTGAACTGTGCAGTTATGTCTGCTGATGCTAACGAGTCTTCCATGGTGGGAGCATTAGAAAGGGGAGCTACACGTTACATTGCGAAGCCAATTATGTTCTCTGATTTGGGTGGCCTATGGCAGTTTGCAACCTGGAGCAAGTCAAAAGAAATGAGAAAGGACAGTGAGGGTGCAAAAAGTAAAAAACAACCAGAACAGAAGGTTGGCAAAAATGAAGAAGGAAAAGCCATTGGAGGACAATTAGTATTTAAAAGGAAAAGGCTTACATGGACAAAAGAATTGCACCAGAGGTTCATGGATGCTATAAACACAATTGGAGTTGAAAGTGAGTCTGAAATTTTAATTTTTATTCATTCTTGTTTTTAATACGAGAATAATAATTGTGAATTATGAATTTATGTTTACGATGGTTGCTTTCTTTCTTATTAAAAGAAGCAAGGCCCAAGAAAATTCTTCAGCTTATGAATGTGCCAGGGCTCAAGAAAGAGAAAGTATCGAGCTATTTACAGGTTTGTTCTTTCTTTCTTTGTAATGGTTCATGCATGTCATCTGGTGTAATTTTCTCTTAAATAATTGACATTGTGGAATAATGAGGCAGCTAATTAACTTACCACTTATAGAAATGATCCGTTGATCAACAACAACGTCGTTATAACCTAGAATACTTATTACTAAACCAATGTGTTGAGTTTATTTTTAGTAAAGACATCGTTATTGATACGTAACACATTATCATAAACACACCCTTTCTTATTTAAGCAACTGGGCATTGACAACCGTGTAGAATCCAACCTATAAACTTAACATAACCCTTTGGATCATTCCCTTGCTTTGATCATATCTTTTATTTGTTCTATTTTTGAAAAAGGAAAAAAGAATCCTTGTTCTTCTTTTTCTTGTTTCTTTTGGTCTGCGTCGTGAAGATTAGGACATCCTACGAGATTTTAGGTCAGTTGATGCAATCGTATAAGAGCATATCGTATATATGATCATGGTGTAGCTCACATGCCATAAGCCTATAATACCTAGAATATGATCAATGATTTAATTCTATAGCTCGGTATCTAATATATATCATAACTTCCTAAAAAATGAGTATGGGCAGAATATAATACCTCAAACATGATTTGCTGCTAAATAATAAGAATTTTTATATTGTCTTTTGAGAAAGTTGATGCAACATAGAAAGAGTTACATTTTCATTGGTTATTGTTTTGGTTCACCTACTGACTTGTAGATTTCTGTGTCTCAGAAATATCGTCTCTCCTTAAAACGTCAAGCGGAAGCACGTATGCAGAGAAACAACATAACCTTGTCTCAATCAAGCTTGGGATCCGATTCATACAATCTGTATCAGACACAAAATTATCTTCCAACCTCAAAGCTGCAATCTTTGGCCTATGATCCCAACACCATTTACAGAAACTACAACTATCCCAGTAATCCTACGTCCATGTACTTTCCTGGATATCCTGCTACTTTTCCTTCCCAGGGAAATTCACTTGGCCATTACTCAAAGCAGCATCAAAACCAGTTGATTCTGCCATGGAACCAGCAACAAGGGCAGCAATCCTTCCAACAAAGAAGCCTTCAATCCTTAAACCCGCAATATTTGACCTACAAAACCACCTTCGACAGCAACTATCAAAAGGGTCTCAGTAATTTTATGCCTTATCAGGGAACATCCAGGGGTTATAATCAGTCAATTTCCATGCAAAATGAATTGATTTCTCCATGGAATCCGCAAGGTGCTGCAAACACCACACCCAGCTTCCGTGATGGATTCAATATCCTTGGTGGTGGGAATAACTATGCAGGCGCTGGCCAGATTGAAAATGGTGTCGGAACTTTCAATGGAAACGTGCTTCCCTCCAATGTGGGAAATAGTACTACTGGTGGAAACCAAATGCATTCCATGCAGCAACATGTTCCTCAGCAGCCACTGCCGTGGGAGGAGATTGATGAATCATTGGGAATTGAAAATTTACAGTTCAACGATGATGAACATGGGCCTCTGTTCCCAGTTTTACATGAATGAATCCAGGTATATCTATGCAAGTATCTCAAGTTTGTATGTTTATTTTCGGATTTCTTTTTCACTAATCTTTCTTGAAGGCAATAATGTTTCGAAGGATTTCACAGATAAAGCACGTGTGAAGAGGCCATGCTGAGATGTGTAGCTTGGAGCTATGGAGGAAGGAGGGCTAGCAAGCAAATAAAGCCAAATAAACTATTGCATGAATAATGGATCAACAATTTTCAAATTAGATTCTCGTTTTGTTCTCACAGTCAAAGAGAATAGATGTTGGTTTCATGTAATATTTTAACTGCATTGGCAAATTGTCTTTCTTTTTTCTAGTGTCATGTTTAAGTCATTAGGGTTTTGTGTCAACTAGACCTAATTGAAATGTCATGTTTCATTTTCATTTCAAACAAATCAGTCCTCGTATTTATCTAATTATGGATAGATTTTATTGATGTATGAGTGTTCAAACTTCTTTCATATCTATTCTTTCAATAATTATATCATTACTATGCACTCTTGTCTATATAAATATCCAATTTGTGTTAATAGTTGAAAATAATTTGACAATATTTTGATGGTACTGATGTAGATTAGATCCACTAAGAATGCTTCACGTAACATAAGGGCTGCGCCTAAAAGGGGCCGAAGGCCTAATGTCAATTCCAATTCTGCTAAAGTGGTGAAAAGACCTTTAGAACCATAACATTATAAAAAGGAGAACCCCATTAAAGAAAAAGGTACGTAACCATCTACAAACTTTAATCTATGCTTTGCTTTGATCTTTCTGTTTCACCCTATTTTACCAAATTCACTTTATTGACTTGAGCGTCGGAGTATCACTAGACTAACCCATTTCTTGTTCTTATAGATCCAACGCGACCCAAAGGAGACCTATCTAACCCTAACAGAGGCCAGGTGTACTTACTGTGTTGACCAACTAACAAGTAAAATTCTAATGACCACTTTACAATTGTTCAGCATCCATACATTTTATTTGATTTTGCTATAATTTTGAAAATTTAAACTAGCATTTTGCCCCAAGAATTAATTATATCCACCCCTATCTTTAATTAAACACTCCCATCCTTATAAAATTACCAAAATAATCCCAATTAAAAAAGATCATCCCCTATCCCATCCTTATGAAAAACGGCTCTATAGTGCCGTTTTGGTATATGAATGGCTCTGTAGAGTAGTTTTGATGCTTGAACAGTTTTGATGCTTAAACAATTCTATAAAGTTGTGTGAACTCTAATTTTCTCATTCTTGTGCATATTGCCTCATTTTTCTATTTTCATACTATTTATGAAGATTAGATTCGTTGATTTTGATATTTTATTTTTGCAAATGTAGTAGAAAATAATTAATTATATTTATAAATGCGTAAAGATTAATACTTCAATCGTGAATACACCCCATTCGAAAGATGTGGATTTAACAACAAATACAAATTTAGTTAACGAAGTATGTTAAAATTTTAATGTTAGACTAACAATTGAATATTTTTGTGTATGTTCAATTATAATGATTGGTATCAAAATTCTACTCACATGTGAATGAAGATGAAATATGTGAGGTAATTCATTTTATGTGGGAGATGACTTGGTTTTATGGGACCATTTGAAGGACTAAACAGATTTATAGAATCGTTTAATAGTCTAGACGAATCTAGATTCATTTGGCACTCCAAATGGATCTATAAAGTTGATTAGCACTCCAAATTGCTCTAGAGATCTGTTTGACAATCCATGCGGCTTTAAGAGCATTTTGGATATTTTTTATTTATTTATTTATTTTTTAAGTGAGAGGTGGTGGTTATTAAAGAAGGGAATGGGTTAATTAATACCCTTTTGCCCTGCTAATGCATGAGTGTTGACCTGATGGTGTAAGAATGGTTACTTATCATTTCAAAGTGTGACAGATAAATTTCGCTAAGTGTCATTAGCAAAAATTAATGAACAGATATATTTGTTAAAAATTTAAAATATAATAAACAAATTTGTTAACTCAAAAGTGTCTGAGAAAAAAAAAATTTCTCTAAAAATATTAAAATCCTTAAAAATTTCAAACGCTCTATAACCGAAAACCGAACAACGAAACAAGTCTCCCTCCCTGACTCTATCCTCAATTCGATCCCTTCTTCACTCCCGCTAATATCACCCACTGCAAGTACGCTGAAACCGCCACTACCAGCGTATGATAGCACCACTCGCGCACTGGGACGAAGATTGCATATAGCTTAAGCTGAAAAGGAGGGCCAAAACCAGTAGACGAAGCCCAGATGAATACTATGCACCCTCTCTGAACTGTAGAAGCAGATTCTTGAGAAAGTCGCTCGGCCAGGTCTCTTCACTCTTAAATCTATTTGTCTCCACAGAAATTTTTGGAATTTCTATTTTGTTGTAGCATTCAACTTGTCTTTGTTGATGTTTTTCTGGGAAATACTTGGGATGCTTCATTGGGATGTTTTATCGAATATTGGGTGGGCAAGTAGGTGGTGCTTGGTGTGAGTTGAACTGGCTTCTGAAAGTTTCAAACTTGGGTTTTGCAGCAGATATATGTTGAAATCTGACATAAACGAGCAGTTTTCTAGTGCGGCTGATGCTGGAAATTGGGCAAGAAACAGGTTCTTTGATTAAAGTTCTTATAAACGCAGGGGCATTTGTTCTTGCTGTTGAAAAGGTTAGCTGGTTCCATTAGGGGTTAAACCAGAAACTGAACTGATTTCTTTTGTGCTTGCATAGGTTGATAAAGCCATTGTCACATTCAAACTGAAGTCAGCAGATTATACCCAAGTTCTACGACAGAGTTTCTTGTCTCCTACATTCATTGTCTGCTAAAGCTGATCTCGTATGTGTTCTGTTTCTCAAATCACTTTCATAATCTTGTATGCTTCTAATGCTCACATTCAAGACCTGAATAACTCATATTGGATCACTTTGTCAAGTTGCATAACCTGATTGTGCAAGAGCAGCACATAAGAAAGCAAGTTCTCACACAATATCCTAAAGATTCCTACATAAATAGAGCTTCTGTGTTGAAGGTTTAAGCTGATATGAGACAAACAATGAAGAATAAGAGGAACATTCCAGCTACAAGCCCATGTCCAGTTAGTGATTGTAAATGTTTCTGCGTTGAAAGGAACAGAAACAGTGTAGAAGGATTTAATGTAGACACTAAGAAGTAAATGAAGAGAAAATTGTTCCCCATCTCAATAATGTTGCTTAATGAACCACTTTGAAATCAAACGCTACAATTTTTTCTTCTTTTCTCAAGTCATCAGCTAGTGTATTGTGCAGACAATAATTGCCATCCACCCAATTTTGCTACAATATGGAATTTTGAATCTATAATCAAAAAAATAATGATAGAATACATTCCCAAAAAAACTATTTACCCTAGTTTCTCTACCTTTTCACATCACACTGCATCATCAATTCATCATAATGAACATTGAACTTGGTGTTTCTTCATCGCCTGCTGCCTTTTCACCCATGAAATTGGTATATCAAATCCAAAGCCCTTAACTTTGTCGCAAGGGGATCGAAATCCGTCACTCTCCCAGCAAACCCATCACCAGATAATCTCTGCTCCTCCACCGCCACGGCAGCCGACGGCGACAACGGCCGTTTTGGCCGCTTATTCCTTATAAAGCACTCTCTCATCTTGTCCTCCACCTCTTCAATTGTGCTTGTAACCTTAGAATTCTCTTCCACTTCAACCTCGTCGTTATCCCCAACCTGCATCGGGTCATTCCCATTTTCATCTCTGACTGCACCGGTGGCGGAGGAAATCGAGTTCTCCGCCGCTGGCGGCGGAAGGGGGATGCCCATTTTGGAAAGGAAATTGGAGAGATTTTGATGGGCATGGTGAAGGGAAGAATAGATTTGGAGAAGATGGGTGGGGTCGTCGGTGTTCGGGAGCTGTTTGGCCATGAAAGTAGCTTGTTCCAGAGAGAGAATAAGGTCTGGCAGGGGAGGTGTTTCTCCCATGGAATCCATGGTTTTCTTCAGAAAGAGAAGATTTTTGACTTACTCTGTTTGGGATGGTAAAGCGGGTGATTTATTGGAACAGAAAGAAAACTGGGTTGTGTGAAAATGGAAGGAAGGAGGTGAGATTGGTAGCAAATAGAGTTTAGGCTTCTAGCAAAAGATGACGTTGGGACGTTACTTCCAGACATCGTCCCAGACACATGAATCTGTTTGCTTTTTTGTCTGTGCAGTTGCAAGCTAAAAAGGTTACTTCCCCAACTCTTTTTTTTTGTCCCTTAAAAAAAGGAGCATAAACGAGACTTTTAGTGGAGAAGAAAGTTGTTGAATTTTGTATACAAACAAATATCTATTCTATTTAATTTTGTTTTAATTTAATCTAGAAGGTTCTCTTCTGCCTCATTTCCTTTTCTTTTTATTAACAGACGTAAAAGTAAAACAAATTTTCTTTCTTTTCTTTATATATTTTTGGTTATTCTCAGCTGTGGCTTTGAACTTTGAGACAAAAGCACTATTTGAATGCGAGCTACAATGTTATGAGAAATATTTGAACTTGATATTATGAGGTAAACCTATTCTAATATGCCGATACATGAAATTGGCTCTGCATGCATTAGTAAAGAAACATGTCTTCATTTGACTTGACCAGGTAAGAAACTTTATTAACTTTTCTTTTTTCGGCTATAAGATGGACTTGACAAACATTTTATTACAACTGAGCTGCCTTGGGCAAAAACGTAGAGAGTTCTAGAACCTCATTCAAAATAAATGCTTCCTAAGTATTTGCTAAGCTTTTAACATTGCAAGATAATCATCTATTATAGACATGGCAGATGATCGATAACCAGAACCAAAAAGGTTGTAATGATTCAAATAGTGATACAACATATAGAGGTCTCCCCTCTTCTCAAATCCTGGCTGTTTAGGCATCACCTGGAGAAGCCATAGAAAATAATCAACACAAGAAAGTTATTTTACACATCAATAAGCCACATGCAGAAAACAAAACTTTGTTTCGGTCAGTTCCTATTCCAGTTTAATCCCAATACAAAATGCTTCTATGGCTGGGTAACTTCTCCTATCTCCTATTTAAAATTTAAGAAAGTGAGAAAACATGAAAAAGGACAGAATTCAATGAGCGGTTACAACATGATTCAAAATTTTAAGAAATTTTCACCATTACCTCAAAATAGGCCTTATAGAATGATCCTCCAAAGCCAGCACACCAAGACATTCCAAATTCTGCCTCGCTGTGTCCATCTATAGAATATACAAGAAAAGACATCATGGTATTCATCACTTTTAAAAGTTTTCCCAGTTCACGAACTTATGTTGCATTATATAAGCTATGGAGTTTGGATATGTGCATGGGTTTTCGAGCTGACTTACAATAACATGCGGGGTCCAATATAACAGGTTCACCGTGCTTGTCAGAGCTAATGTTTCCACTCCAGAGATCTCCATGTAGCAGGCATGGCTCTATCACCAAGTTGTCAAACAGTGGTCCCATGCTTTTCACCAGTCTTTGTCCTGTAAAACATGTGTTAAAAAGAATAGAATCAAATTCAAAATTTTAGCACATCCAGCAGAATGTGTAACCAAGAATTTCTATGCTAAATTGTCAATAGTTTCCAGGAATCCATATTGTCATGAGCAAAGTCATCCCTAAAGATCATAAGTTTGAGAATGCATATGTAATATTGGTATGAAATATATACTACTTCCTAAAACTCAGCTTCCGACTCCTTCTCAAGAGTTACAGTTGAAGCAAGGGAAAGATTGACAACTTTTACTCTAATTCTGATGAAGTTTTTGTAATGTAATAATAGATAGAACCATTACTCCAAGAAGTTTGAAGCTTATTTATACATATATATCTCCTATTTGTCCATTCATTCAATTATGTTCAAATGTCTTCTCACCCTTAATCAATATAAACATAGTAGGGCATAATGTATGATAAACAACTAAGAAACAATCGATGGAAAAGATCGATATTGAAAATCAAATCACCTTTTTCATAAATGGTACTATCACCGTACTGCTGTCGTGCCAACTTCAGCTGGTAACCCAATCTATGCTCCCCATAAAACTGAATCCAATCTGATGACCAGGTGTTTATCTGCGGAGTGCTACAGCATAATATACAAAATCTCGTTAGAACTCAATCACTACAAGCACCTCCTTTCAAGTATATCTATAAATCCAAGCACACTGCACATGACAAAGTTTAGATAAGAAAGACTCAACGCACATGCTAAATGATATCAGTGATGATGATAAAAATGGCTGAAGAATTTTATGTTCACAATATTTTGTACCTGCCAATGGTATTGTCAACATCAAAACCAAATCCTTTACTAGATTTTCCGGATTTATGCATTTCAGCAAGCTTCCTTCCCAAAACAGACTGCAGGAAACAACATATAATTAAACTACAGAGGTTTGTAATAATTAGGAATTATTTTCAAGTAGCTCACCTGATCGCCTCTAGATGCTGCAAATTCAATGAATTCCATAATGATGAAAGAACCACCAGTAGGTAGCGATCCAACCTACAATTCCTAACAAAATTTAACTTAAGTTCCAATATTATCATATCTAACGGTCTCATGGCTACTAGCAACTGCCATAACACTAATGTTAAATCTTCCACACCTTATACGGCTTAGGCACACGGATGCTGCCGGTTTCATACATAGCTCCTAAGCCCAGAGCCTCTGCTTCAAACATTGAAGGTCCAATACTCCTGATACAGTGTTTCAAACGCATAAAGTTTGTCATATACAAGAAATATTCAAATATGATCCCAAAAAACAACCGCCAATAACTGAACCATCATTAAAATTTGTGAGTAAAATACCTGTTTGTCTTAACAAAGAAAGAGCCATTATCAGTGTCATAGCGACTAGCAAGATTGATACAACCACCACCAACAGAACTAATTCTGGTTATCTGTGTAGCTTTTCCTTCAGATAGGATCCACTCACGTATTGGATCATTACTCATGCTGGCCACTGTCCAAAAACTATAAGCTAATGAAACATTTTTCTTTTCAGCAAAACACAAAATATGACCTTGAATAACATATATATATATATATATATTAGGATTTCATAATCTCCATACTCTATTCACCAGAATTATTAACGTTACAAATGAAAACAACCATGAAACATGAGGCAGGCTACTGCAACCCGATGAATTGCTCTCTTAAAGTCTCAATCAACCATCAACCATGAAAAACACCATAATATAATTTAAAAAGGAGTATCCCAAAATTACAATCAAAATAAAAAGCAAGAATCGTAGGCAATAGCAGAGTTACCCCCTAAGCCTCAATAAATTCCATTCCCTGATAAACTCAACCAGTCAACAAAATTACGAAGAATGACGCTCAAGGACCGTAAGTGGGTAAAATTTCAAATCCCAACAAATCAACTCAGCTTAAACAACACCGAAAGCGAAGTAATTATTTTACTCTATGCATATATGAAGATGCAAAATTGGTGCTTTGCAGACCAAAAAAAGAAAATTTTGTGGCCAACGTAAACAGAATGCTGATTCAATGGGTAATCAAACTGACCGTTGTCAACTAGAAATGCTTGAAGAAATAACACTAAATATAAAAGTGGAAACGATGAAATTTCTTCAGAATGTTACTTACTAGGTGAGAATTTGATTTTAGGGAAAGAAGGTGGAGGAAGACGAGGACGGAGAGGTAAGGAGCTAGTATGGGATACGAGTCCCACGTATGCGGCCATTATCCTCTCCTTGTTGCCTTTACCGAGTGAACTATATCTCGGTAGCTAGCTTGAGCGCTTTGACTCGTCTAAATCCTAAAAATTCTATCTTTACTTTCTCTAGTTTCTGTTTCTTTTTCGTTTTTCTTTTTTTTTTTTAAAAAAAAATTTCGTAATTTTAAAAATTTTTTGCAAAGTATTTTCCTTTTTTTTTCTTCTAAAGAAAATTTCAGAACTTCCTGCCACCTTTTTTAATCTTAATTATGGTTAAAATTAAGTTATTTGATCTTGATGATGTTAAGATTTGAAAACAAAAAGAATATAATGAGAATATTGTGTATTTTTTAGAAGCTTTTACTTAAATTATTTTGATATTATGATTTTTTAGGTATTTTGAGAATTTTTTTTTTCTAAGGTATAGTCCAAGACATGGATTTAGAGCTGTAGCCAAAAAACTGACTTTTATATGCTTAGAAGATATGTTTTGATATTAATATCTTATGGAGTTATTCTTTATTATTTAAAGTGGAGAAGATCAAGAAATGTCATTTTCAATTTTATCTTATTTCAATAATTATATAACTATTATCTTATTTTTTTAATTACTATATATTATATAGATTTTAATCTCAATCTTATCTAAATTCTAACTTTGCTTTTTTTATACTAGTTAGGTTAGGTGTGTACGCTCTACACCAAGTATGTATAAGAATCTATTCTGTTAATATGTTTTTTACGAAGCTGCCCTTGGCTTTCTTGGAGATTTGCCTTGCTTCTGCTTCTCAGGAAGTTTGTTGCAGAGAGTTGCTAGTAACAGATTCAATAAGTGATTCTCCAGAAGTTCGTCACAAAGAGTTAGCTAGGTTCGGTAAGCGATTCTCCAGAAGCTGGTTGTAAAGAGTTGCTAGGAATAGTTTCAACATGACTTACTCTACCTAGCTGTATTACTATTTCCTTTTGATGAACTCTGAGACTCTTCAAGAGTTACTAGGGATCATTAATTTACTAATTCAATGGCAAGATAGCTTCAAGTGCTTATAAAAAATTTACCCCACACTTAGTTATAAAAAAATTTATAGAGAATTAATATAGACCAAAATTATTAGGTACAACCCACGTTACATGAGGATTAGGTTCAAGAACTAAAGGCTTAACGTTGTACTCACACTCCTGCAAGAATAATGAAAATGCCCTCATAATTATGACACTATAAATAATTAATAAGGTAAGACAGTTAAAAACCTTAATTCTACTTACTTTATTTCGCTCTCAATTTTTTAAATTCTTATACTAAGTATCAAAATAGGGCATTACGTTAAGCACCCCCAACTTTACTGAAGCCAGCCCCCCATCCAATATTTTGCCACTATTTTCCAAAATTGCCCTTGCGTGTTCAATGCATCACCCAGCCACCCCCCTTTGCTGAAACATATCTATACATATGTTTTTTTAGCAAAGACGGCTTTATACAGCCGTTTGACGCTTAAAACATCCATTTAAGGCCGTCTGAGCTAATAAATTTTAGATGGGTATGATTATTATACAGAAGTGAACAACCGTAAAATAATTCAAACAGCTTCTCAAAACCGTTTAGTATTTATCACAGATGTTTAAGGCCGTTTAAATTAATTTGAGTGTTTTATTCCTTGTAGATAATATAATAAAATGTACATCCTAACACAAAAATAAATATGAGTGTACAACCATGTAAAAAAAAATTGCACAAGCATGAAAAAACAGGTACAGACAAATCAAAACATCTATATATAGCCGTTTCACCTTCCCAACATCTATCTAGAACCATTTGCTTTTTTTTTGGCCGTGACACACAATTAAACCGCTCTGGATGGATGTTGAAAAGGTGAAACGGCTATATAAAAATGTTTTAATTTGTCTGTACTTGTTTTTTTTATGTTTGTACAATTTTTTTTTACATAGTTATACACTCATATTTATTTTTGTGTTAGGATGTGCATTTTGTTATATTATCTGCAAGAAATAAAACACTCAAATTAATTGAAACGGCCTTAAATAGCCGTGATAAATTTTAAACGCCCTTAAGAAGCCGTTTGAATTATTTTACAGTTGTTCACCTCTGTATGATAATCATACACATCCGAATCACTGGCTCAAACAGCCTTAAATGGATGTTTTAAGCTTCAAATGGCTGTATAAAGCCGTTTTTACTAAAAATCGTCTGTATAGATATGTTTCAGCAAAGGGGGTGGCTGGGTGATGCATTGAACGCGCAGGGGCATTTTTGGAAGATGGTGGCAAAATGTTGGATTGGGGGTGGCTTCAGTAAAGTTAGGGGGCGTTTAAAGTAATGCCCATCAAAATATTATCCAATTGATCATTTTCCTACTTTTGCCGACCAAGTACAACCTAAGGAAAACCTAGCCAACCCTACTCAAAACAAAGATGTCATTCCCTTATTGACCAACGGACAAGAGCAAATTAGCCAAAAACAGTTTATGCAATAAGCTATTTCTAGTATTTCAAAATCTGTAAGCGGTTTCCTTACATAAGCGCTGATTCCAACAGTAATCTGTAAACGATGCTCTGCCTTTTACCTACAATTTATGACAGCAAATCAATTTCTTTTAACAGTAGATTTGTAACCAATCTGTCATCCTTCCTTTCTTCCTTCTCTTTTCTCATCTATTTTACTTTGAAATTATTATCATACTGTAACAAAATATCTTCAAACATGTAACGATAAAAGGCAGAGATAGAAAGAATCAAAGAGAGGGGTAACTTTAAGTTTTAACTTGAGGTAATTAAAAAAAGTTTACAGAAGATTCTCAAACAGTGATGTCATTTCATACAGAAACAAGCAGCTCAATCAATGAGAAGCATACAATTGATATATAGTAAAGAAATGAGATAAAGTCAACCACGTAGCTGCTATCAGATTGATGAGCAACATATTTGTTGATATCATCGTCTATATATAAGAAGAACAATAATTTTGGTATCCAACATTGGATAGTGGACAAGATTTTGGCATTTTGAATTAGTTGGCCTTTTAGGGAACATGCTACCCAAAGAATGAAAACACTATGAACTCATTGGATTCCTTTCATAAAGCCCTTTTTTAATCCAACATTAAAATAATTAATCTAACAACTAATTTCATATTTAGGCCAATTATTGTTGGTGTGTATCAAAGTAACATTTGTTATCTCAATTTCACATGCATGAACTATTATATGTGTTACTGTTTCATACGGTTATTTTTTTTAATTCCACACACTATTGTTTCTTTACATTATTTTATATTAACTGATGAGAAATAATAACATATATAATGATTTGTGTTTATGGGACAAAAAATATGAATTCTATAAAAATAGAAAATTACATAGACATGTAAGATAGTAGATATTTTCTCATGGATATGAGCAAAGTACTCCTCCCCTCTTCTTACTATATATTATTTCTCATATATAAGTCTTATTATTACTTAACTTTTTTATCACAATTTAACATATCATATTTTCTACTACAATTTTTCTATTTTATTCTTAATAAGTAATGTAAATTTTATCATTATTCTTCCTCTATTCACTTTTCACTTTCCAATTATTCTTATAAAATCTTTACCTTTCTATTTACTATCACCATAATTATATTAATTTTTAATTATTATTTTGTTGAACTATTTTATTACTTTTAAATTTTGAATTTAAAAATTAAGTTTATCAAACAATTTTTCACTTTTATTAAAAATAATTAAATTATAGTTCAAATTCTATACTACTAAAAGATATTAATGATCTATATTTTTCAATTTCTAAATACTTAACTCCTTTTAAATTATATTTTCTAAGATTTTATTTATTTATTTTAACATTTAATTAGCTTTTCAATAAGAGATATATATTTCGTTTATTAAAATTAATCACATATTATGTAAGATACAATCTAGTAATTGTCATTCATAATTATCAAAACCTCAGTTGCACCGCGTGTCATTCTCCATTTGTCATTATTACAAAATTTACTGTATTAGTGGACAAATTACTCCCCCTAAACTCACATCAATGAACCACATTCAGGTGATTCCTGCCTATGAGTGGATGGCGTCATCAGTGAATAAGACAAAAATAGTCTTTAATTTACTCCCTAAACTCAAACTAAAACGAATTAAGTATAATAAAAATTGATGATGCTGGTGAGGGCATTTTGGGAAAGTAAAATGCAGACAACGGAAAGGACACGGTACGGAGAGGTGGGCCCATTAATCATTCTATCAACAACTACTAAATTCCAACGGTAACCGATACGTCACCCCGAAAGTGATAAACTAACTTTTCCCGCCGGATTATAAAATTCCCGATTAACGTTCCGAACCCGTTCTTCATTTGCAAGCCGACAAACTTTGACCGCCCTTCTTCTGTCGGCTTCTCTCTGCATTTTATGCTTGTTTAGCCGAATTGATGATGGCTAAGCCAATTAACTTAGTTAGCCGCTGCTCACTGGTCTAACTGCCTCTCTAATCTCACTTGACAGTAAAAGTGAGATTATAATACTTGACAGTAATATTAATTTATGGCAAGTTCTATCGAACTGGGTTCAATTTGGATTTTAGTAAAATGTTTTGACCTGGTTATACATACTTGGCCTCCAAATAACTAACTAGAAAATACTTGTGTACTTGTTTTACTTGATTGAAGGAAAGTTACGCAGTATTTTCTGGAGTGAGTTTTCAGGAGCCAAAGCCATGTTTGTAAAAGCCAAGCTAGCTGATGAGAGTGCAACTTGCAAGTACACATGCACACGACGCAACTATATTTAAATCACTAAAGCATGAAGAAACCTACAAATTAAGTAATAATGGAGATGGGAATATACTTGCTTACGTATCCACTCCCTGCCAAACTCTCACACATATATATACTTGAATATCAGTTTGATCATTTACACCAATCGAAAAAGAAAAAAGAAAAGCCAAAGCCAATACTCTCGCTCTAGCTAGCTGAAGCCAAAACAAGCTTAAATATTTTAATTCAACCTGTTGTCTCTAAGCTTGATACCTATGGCAGGAGCAGGAGCAGGAGCTGAAGCTAGCCAATATGCTTCTGCTACAGCCACTCCTGCGAATAAAACTGTCCAATCGAGCAAACCCAGCACGAGAAGGTTCATCGGGGTGCGGCAGAGACCTTCCGGGAGGTGGGTGGCTGAGATTAAAGACTCCTCTCAGCATGTCAGGTTATGGCTTGGAACCTACGACACACCAGAAGAAGCAGCTAGGGCTTACGATGAAGCAGCTCGAGCTCTGCGTGGAGAAAATGCCCGAACCAATTTCGCGGCGACGAACCCCGCTCCGGGCCAATCTGGGTCGGCTCCTTGTGGCGAACCCCTTTCTGGGTCCGATGGAAGGCATGTCTTGAGCTTCGCTTCCTTGAAAGCCAAGCTAAGCAAGAACCTGCAGAGCATCATGGCTAGGGCAAGTGATGCCAAGTCTTCAAAGAGTAGGGTGAGTGACCATTTCACCTTTGCCAGCATATTTCACCGCAACAGGAGTCTCCAGTATCAAATCCATGATATCAAGAACATGGATAGAGTGGTGCAGCCTAGTATAATTGTGCCTCCTGTTGATCAAACTCTTCAGTCTTCGCCCTCTTGGGAAACCTCTAGTACTGTATCTGATTGCAGCTCGGAGTGGGTCGGGTTCCGGCAACCTGGGTTGGATTCCGACGGATCGGATGTAGGAGAAGTTGGGGTTGGGGAGCAAGGGCTGTTGGAACAATTGTTGGGGTGGGTGGATAGTCCCGATCGTACGATTTGTGCTAATGGAAGTGAAGAGGGTTCGAGGAGTAAGAGGTTTAAGGTGTCTTCTTCGGTGCTCGTGCCTCCAACTTTTAGTAGCTCTCCTCTTCACGAGGTTTGTGGTTCACCATATAGTGCTTGTGCCTCTCCATATAATAATGGTGGGAAGTGAAAGTGAAAGCACAAGCCAAGTGTGATGAATGATCGATCTAATAAGCATAAAGGGTGTAATTTTCTGAATTTGATCAATCTGGTGTACAAAACTAGTTGAACTTCTTTACAATGGTGAGAGTTTTCTAGTTAAGCAAGTCCAGGACTTATGGGACCGGATGTTTTACAGTCAAAAAATACATCATGCCAACAACTGCATCGACTGTACTGATTTTTACTTTAGAAACCTGGTTTTGGTGTTGTGAAGTATGTAAATATTGAAGACAACACAACACTGCTTTTTATAAGGGCATGATGAAATATTTTGATCAAGCAGCAAATTAACTCTTCTAAAGCCAAAGTTAGTTTGATTGATGTACTGTTTGGGATGTAATATACATATATGATCGACCATCAGTGTTAGTTAAATTGAAAGCACACGTATAGCATGTATGAAGAAAACTTTCAATTAGCTTCTGTAATGGAGATTTTAGTTGTATTTGTTACGTATACATCTATAATCTGAATTAATACAGACACTTACATTTCAGTCAAAAGATCAATGGCAACAAATATTTTGGTCTCTATTGTCTTATGCTTAAATAGTTCAGACTAAAAAAATCACTCTCTTGTATTTGTCTCTTTAATTACTGCATTCCCACGTGGGGGTAAATTTGGATCTATTGATTGTGCAACTAAGTTTCCCTAACCCTAACCCTAACAGATGCTATCCAATGAGGAGCACCTTTCGAATTTATTTATACAATAGATTAATTACTAGTTTACTTCTATAGCTAAATAAATTAAGACCTACATGGAATGAAAAATCTTCTGATAGGTACATGTTACTTTGGATGAATCTCTTCTGATAGTGGAGAAAGAACATGTTACAGAGATCTCAACTGTGGTTTATATATGGTAGTTTACAAATTGCTTACTAAGAGTATCTATAGTGATGAAACTCACAATAATTGAATATTTTTATTTTTTTTTATTTATCGGTGGAATTTATTAGCTTTATCATTTTTCATACTTTATACAATTTTAAAAAAACATTTTCTTTTAAAAAAAGCTAGTTGTCAGCGTAAATATATTTTACATTTAGGTCATCCTTTGCTGTTGAGAAAAGAAAAGATTTTGCCTTTAATTTTTACCTTGCAAATCTTCTCTTTCCACTTGTTATTCATACACATTTAGACTTAAATTTGAATTGTAAATCGTTCTATAGTTAAAGAATAAATTTTTTTTCTCTCCTCTAGCTCATTAAAACTCTAATGGTTAAATTAAAGTTACAATGTTATAAAGCTTTGTACAACAATTAAAAAATAACTAAACTATTTTAAATTTAATCTTTATAAGTAAAGTAATTTTTACCAATTAAATCAATTTTCATCTGCTAAATCTTGACTGTTACTATAGCCTAATGCATGGGCATATATATCATTTTGGATAAATTTGTTTCTACATATTTTTTGTCACACCTTAGGATGTGTTTGGCATAGATGGGGAAGCTTTATTTGGAGATTTTCTCAGGCACAAAATAAAAATCCTTTGACTAAAAAACAAAAAGTTTAACTTGCAATACTTACTTTTATATCTACAATTTAAGAAGGAGTGCTTAAGAAACTTCCCATTTTTTCTTAACCATTTTTTATTTAAGTTACACACTTTTATTAAAGAAAGTGACTTAAATAATACCTTATTTTAAATTGTTTTATTTACATAAGATGATACTTGATCGAGAATAAAAAGTATTCTAGAGTTAAAAAATATATATTTGAGGATAAGAAATATTATTTACCCAATTATTTTTATATATTTAGATGAATATTTAATTTATTTTAGTTATTTTAAAAATAAAACAATTATAAAAGATAAAATAAATATAAAAATAATGGTAGACATACCATAATGAAATTTCATTGGGTGTAAATAATTGAAAGAGACTAAACAAATGAAACCGACACCGTACACATAATATTTTGACTTTGGAAGGGCAAAGTTGGAAAAGTAGCAGAACCGACAGCATCGCGTGCAGGTTGGGCACTCCACTCAACACCTTTTGTCTTGGATGCTGCCCTGCCCTGCCCTGCTCTGCTCTCATGGACTCCCTTCTATTTTTATTTTTAAAGAAAATTTAATTTTAATTTATTTTTTTTAAATACAATCTATAAATAGTGGCTTCAAAAACTCTTCTCTTTTGGATCAAAGAAAAAAAAAAAAAAACTCTTTCTTTTTGTTTATGTGCTTTAACTTTTTTAAAATTACTACTCCTAAATATATGCTATTGAAAAATCACATAAAAAAATGGTGTAAACTAAATGACGGCGGTAAATTTACTTTAATTAAAATTAAATTAAAAATCCTATTAAAAAAACAGTTTTGCTTTTTACAATTTCCGTCGACAGAGAATCATGGAATGAATTAATGATAGATTTTTTAAATCCGAAACTAATGATAGATTGAAAATATTAAAATTAAAAATATCTCAAAAGTAAATAAACGTATGTAATTCCGGCGGTCTCAATTAAAAATAAAAAAGTCAACTTTTAATCCCATCTTCGAATTATTAACCAAAAATAATGGTTAAATATGTCATTTGCGACCCCGAGCACAAAACTTCCCGTAGTGTGTCTTCGCACGTGGGATTTTAAGCACGGGCACACCACTTTGAAAAGCAAGGACCTGTCCCCACCTCACACGTGGCAGTTCATATCCACGTCATCGCTTTGATAACGTAAATTCCCGAAAGCACATTCAAATTTTACCCAATCCCAACGGTCAGTTATCTGTACGACCCACAATTCTAACCATTGGATCATCAAATCTGCTCGACCTTTAAGCATTATTATCCGACACATTGAGGCCCCTCTTCTCCTTCAATGGAGTAAAATAATGTCTTTTACAGAGAATCCTGAGATAACGACACTGACATCTGCTTCCATTTTAGAGAGAGAAAGAGAAAAGAGAGAGGACAAGAAATTTGATTTTTGAATGTGATTCTGATTGTTTCCATAGCTCTGCTTGTGCCGTCTTGTAAGAAAGCTTAAACACTTCAGCTGGGTAGTTCAAACGTGATCACCTTCTTATGCTACTTTGAAGATTCCTCTTCTGATTTCTTCAGATTTTGAGCGTTTTGTGTCTGTTTCTCCGCAAGGAAGCAATAACAGCTATTGGGTATCTGTGATTCTGAGAAACTGTTTTTGGTGGTTACTGCTTCCTAATTGCTGATTTTGGAAGTATTTCCAAATGCTGGAGTGGGACGTTATAAATTTTAGATTTTTTGTCGTTGATACTTCTTAGAGGCACTTCTGGGTTGCATTTTGCGTCAGTGAGGAAGAGAAGTGTGAAGATCAAGCTAAAGTTTGTTGCTTTCTGAGTTGCTGACACTTAAAGGTTGGTCCTTCAAGTTGTTTTCTAGCTTCTATGCTTTGATCTTCGATTTCAGAAAAGAAAAGTTGCCTTATTACCTTCTTTTCTTTTTGAGTTAAGAAAGAATTCATATTTTTGTCAGCTAGAGAACTATCTAAATTTCATGAATTCTCTGCCCCTTTTTTTTAACAGTGAGGAAGTAGAGTCTGCATCAGCAATGGCTCTGAACAGTTCCAATTGTATTGAAGAAGTCAAGCTGATTTGAGGTATAATATGATATTTGAATTATCTACGCATTTTTTCTGGTGATTCTTCCCTTGAAAGGAAAGCCTCTCTCTCTCTCTCTTTCTTTTTCTTATACCATTTGTGAGTAGAAAGATGGAAACACAGCTAGAGTTCTACTTTCCGCAGCCTCAATTGGGATCCTTGACCATTGATAGTAGTCGGAATCAAGCTGACAAAGCCCCTTGAGATTTTTACCTTTTATTCTCTCTGCCAACCTACATGGTTGGACAGTAAAGTTAGAGATTTGCGTTCTCTTTACCAAACTACCCTCCAAACGGATACAATGTTAACATGTTGTTGGGAGTCTTTTAGGCCCACGTGCAGGGGTGCTTTTGGGTTATTGAGAAAATATCTGCTTACGGCTTATTGATTAGACGGCACGGTATTAGACGTTCAAAGTAATTTCCTTCATTTTCATCATGATTATTTTAGATTTTAGATTATCATTTCTTATTTATATTGAAATAGTTTATGAATATACTTTTCAAAGGTTCATTAAATGATCAGTTGTTAACTTGTTAAAGTAGAAGAAAGGACTCGTGGGGTATCTTTGGGTACTTGAGTTTCGTGGTCGGGTCTTGTTTCAGTAAACAAGCTTCGTGTGATCATACAAGATTCTCGAAGCTGTTGATGTAAGCCTGATTTCTTTCTGTGCCTCATAAGTTGTTCTATTGGAGTCTTAATTTATAATTCATGACTTTTATGATTGCAACTGCTCCACTGCCTTTTTAATTTTCTATGCTAATGCCATCATTGAGCCTTTTCCAAATTGTCATCTAAGTCATTTCTTTGAAGCTCCTTTTTTTCTGTTCCATTTGTGGCAGCTTCTGGTTCGCAATTATAATCTTAACCCATATAGAAATCATGGTGGAAGATGGTGGAGATGGAGTTGCTATTGGTGCTCGTTGTGCCGAAGACTGGTTGTTGCATGCACAGGAGCTTGTACCTGTCGCTCTTGGGAAGGCAAAAGAGGTTAAGGGCTTCCCTGTTAGGTGGAAGATGATCATTTCCAAATTAGAACAGATCCCATCTCGTTTATCAGACTTGTCAAGCCACCCTTGCTTCTCAAAGAATGCTCTTTGCAAGGAGCAAATGCAGGCTGTGTCAAAAACTCTCAATGAAGCCATTGAATTGGCTGAGTTGTGTGTGAAGGAGAAGTATGAGGGCAAGCTCCAAATGCAGAGTGATCTTGATGCATTATCTGGGAAACTGGATTTGAACTTAAGGGATTGTGGCCTCTTGATCAAGACTGGTGTGCTTGGTGAGGCTACGTTACCTTTGGCCGTGTCTGGTCCTGTGGCTGAGTCAGATGTTGCAACCCATACCACTATAAGGGAATTGCTTGCGCGGCTTCAGATCGGGCACCTGGAAGCAAAGCACAGAGCTTTGGATGGTCTTGTTGAGGTTATGAAAGAGGATGAAAAGAATGTTTTAACTGTTCTGGGCAGAAGCAATATTGCTGCTTTGGTTCAGTTGCTAACAGCAACATCTCCACGGATAAGGGAGAAAACAGTTACTGTTATATGCTCTCTTGCTGAATCAGGAAATTGTGAGGATTGGCTAGTTTCTGAAGGAGTTCTTCCTCCTCTTATTAGACTTGTTGAATCTGGAAGTGCAGTGGGTAAAGAAAAGGCTACAATTTCTCTCCAGAGACTGTCAATGTCCTCAGAAACAGCACGTGCCATTGTTGGACATGGTGGTGTTCATCCATTAATTGAACTTTGTCAGACTGGTGATTCTGTTTCACAAGCTGCTGCTGCTTGTACCTTAAAGAATATATCAGCTGTTCCTGAGGTGCGGCAAGCTCTAGCCGAAGAAGGGATTGTGAAGGTTATGATCAATCTCCTTAACTGTGGTATTCTGTTGGGCGCCAAAGAGTATGCTGCAGAATGCCTGCAGAATCTCACTGCAAGCAATGTCAATCTACAAATGTCTGTTATCTCAGAAGGCGGTCTCAGAAGTCTTATGGCTTATCTCGATGGTCCACTGCCTCAAGAATCTGCAGTTGCCGCGTTGAGGAATTTGGTTGGATTAGTTTCTGATGAAGTTTTAGTTTCTCTGGGTTTCCTTCCTCGGTTGGTTCACGTGTTAAAGTCTGGATCTTTAGGTGCTCAGCAAGCTGCAGCTTCTGCAATTTGCAAGTTTTGCAGTTCAAATGAGATGAAGAAAATGGTTGGTGAAGCTGGGTGCATCCCTCTCCTTGTCAAGATGCTTGAGGCTAAATCAAACAGTTCTAGGGAGGTTGCTGCACAAGCAGTGGCAAGCCTGATAACATTATCCCAGAATCGAAGAGAGGTCAAGAAGGATGGTAAAAGCGTGCCGAATCTGGTGCAATTGCTTGATCCAAGTCCACAAAACACTGCTAAAAAATATGCAGTTTCCTGCCTTGGATCACTTGCTTCTAGTAGGAAATGCAAGAAGCTGATGGTCTCATATGGAGCAATTGGGTATCTGAAGAAACTCACGGAGATGGACATTCCAGGAGCCAAGAAGCTACTAGAGCGATTGGAAAGAGGGAAACTGAGAAGCTTATTAAGCAGAAAATAAAGGAAAAATTGTGACTTTCTTTCTGTAACATAAAATTTATGGCTTTGTTCCTTTGTTCTTATCAATGTTGTTTCATTGTCTGTATGAAACAGAGTAGCTGTAAACTGGAATGGAATGTAATCAAAATATTAGATTATTATAAATATTTAATCTTTCTGTATACTCTCTTTCTTCTATTATGCTTTCTTCTACAATCTTTCTGCCTCTCCAATTTTGTAGTATTTAATATCACGTGGTAACTGGGTTGATGATGGAGTGCTATGTATTACCTACCAGCACTCAGCTATTATACAATTCTTGAAGCCATATTATTTCTTGAATGCTAATTGAATTCTTTTAAGCATGCTGAGTGGTGAGATGTAGATGTTTCACCTATCATCTTGAGTTCATACTGGAGGAAGGGGGGACTAGAGGTGTCATGGTCTTCCGCGTTTTTATTTTATTTTAATACTTATAGAGAAACATAAAAGATTTTATGAATTGGCACTCACCCTTTTCATTTATATATACACTTAGAATAAATATATTTTATGTTTATAAGAAAATTAATAAGAGTGTTACTTCCAAAGTGTGATTTCTTAAATATATGAATCTACAGACACATTATCCAACATTAACTACTTGTTAAAAATTTAAATTATAATATTTACAACATATTTATATCTCATCAATACTATATAGTTATTATAATACATCCAGCTCTTAAAATTTAATAAAATTTATATTTGACTCTTTAATCTTAACATTTTAATTTTAGTTTCTTCTTACAATCAAAAATAGATTCATTTATATTTTGAGCAATCATATTCTTATTATATTTATATGTGAGTCATTTATATTATTTTAACAAAAAGAGTTAAGACATGTACATGATAAATGATGAATAACCTCAATATAAACACAAAAGAAATATAATTAAACAAAACATGAACAAATTCATTTCGAATCTTACTTCCGTCACTGGATTTTAGGGTTCTATTGTTCTATGTTCCATCACTTATATTGCGAGGGGCCACTAGACAAAGATGACAAAACGATTTTTCAACCCAAAATTACATAACGTAGTATTTTCCATGAAAACAAGTAGATCCAAGCTTTTCAACTTGCAACTTGGGAGTGGCAGAAAAAGTTTCTAAGTTTCAAGTTCCTTTTGGTAAGTTTCCTGTAGGACCTAACCCAGTATTGTGCTTACACCAGCATGATGTTAGTGAAACTGATACAATGTCATGGCAGATATATTTTGGTACTGCGTTTGGTGGGCGACAACCCCACCACTACGGAAATGTGTTGACTCCATCAACAGTAATTAGAAAACTTCGAAGTCATCGGAGGTGAACATGAAATCATCCTCTTTTGCTGCGTGCTGGAAAGAAGGTAATGCTTTGTCTGTATCTGTCATTACGGGCAAGTGGCAACCTTGTTTTGTTACGCTGATGTTGGAGAAGGCTTTATCTTCACTTTTCTCGTTAAGTCAGACTCAGAAGTCAGAACAGAGCGAAGCCAACCCGAGTGATGACATGACATGAGTATCAAAACGACCTCGAAATGTGTATGGTCTAAACGACGCAGTTCTGTCTTTGAGTTTCACACAGCGCAGATCCGATCATACATACAAGATTTCGAGTTCAGATTGCGGGTCCCCTCGGATGGATGGATATTATCAAACGGTGGCTCGTTCATCATCCAATAATTGGGAAATGACGATAAAATCAAAACGCTTGTGATATTTTGGTTTAAGAAAATAAAATATTTTGTTGGTTTGTTTGGGAGAGAAGATCAAATAAGTCTTCATCACATGATCACAGGCTGTCAGAGGGATACTACACGACAGTGCATGCTGACGCTATCGAGGGAACAAAGCTCCCAGGCTGATCGGAAGGGCTTTTCAAGGCCAGTTTAGCGGACACTCTCTTCGGTACTGTCTCTCTCTCTGTCTTCTTCTCGTCTTCCGCAAGCCCTAGTTGTTTGATCCTTTGAATTGGATTTTGTGCTACAAAAGTTGAATCTTTGATCTTATGCTTTCTGGGTTTCCCATATTATGTCAGTTTGGAAAGTTAATCTAGCTCTAAATGAGGTTGCGGAAATGGGTGGTTGAAATATTTTGTTGTTTTTCATTTTGGTTGAAATACAGATGAAAAAGCAAAATTTTTCTCCCAGAAAATTGAATTTTTAGACAATTCATTTTGCTTCCTTTACATGAGACTGACATGGGATGCCGCATAGAAAGTTCAAGTCAGAAGATTTAATTGGCATGCAGCATGTCTTATTCTTTATTGAAAGATTAACTCGGCATTCCTTGAATGTGTATCAGAAACATGATATGCAATTACCTGAAAGATAGTTTTCAATATGGTTTTGTGTGTTGAAATAAACTCTGCTATGAGTTTGTTCTACAGCTATAATCAGTGTCAAAGATGAGTACGTTGGATGCAACTAGGGCAGAGCTTGGTCTTATAGTTTTATATTTGAACAAAGCTGAAGCCAGGGACAAGATATGCAGGGCAATACAATATGGTTCCAAATTCCTGAGTAATGGGGAACCTGGTACTGCCCAGAATGTAGACAAATCAACCAGCTTGGCACGGAAAGTTTTCCGTCTATTCAAGGTTAGGTTGTCTATATGTAATTCTTAAAAATAGCTACTTCATCTATTTATCTGTTATTTGTTCTTCTATTATTTTAGTTTAAGAAATTTCTTTCTTTCTTTTTCTGTAAGTAAGTATTATCCTTCGATTTGTTTGACTGAAGAATATAAGGACATGCAAGTTGAATGTTTTTTCTTGTTTTTGCATCTCGAGGATCAAAACAGAAAGTAATATGTTGGGAAAACAATTAGTTATTGTATCTTCTGGGAAGCCATCACCTCTTATTCTTTACCCTTCAATATGCAGTTTGTGAATGACCTGCACGCTCTGATAAGTCCAAACCCTAAGGGAACTCCTCTCCATCTAATTCTGTTGGCAAAGGTGAGACTTTATCATTTAATTTTTCTAAAAAGTTTCCACCTCTTCATGTTCTCTTATTCTTTCTGATATCTTGTTTTTTTTTCCCCAGTCCAAAAATGCATTACTTTCGACTTACTTGTTGCTTGACCAAATTGTGTGGCTTGGTAGAACAGGCATCTACAAGGTAGAAATCAAATCACAGCTTTTATTTTCTTTTCTTAAGCTTTCAGTTATTTTTACCTGTATATTCTATGCGATTATGCCAACGAGCAGTATATAATTTTGTATCCGACTACAGAACAAAGAACGTGCTGAACTAATTGGCCGAATATCTCTTTTCTGCTATATGGGTTCATCATTGTGTAGCACCTTGTTTGAGGTTTGTGGCTTCCCTTTTGCCTTTCCTGCTTTAAACATGTATGCATCAATAAATTCTTTAACTCAACTTTTTTATTGTCTGTCTTACCTTAATTCTATCAGCTTGGGGAGCTAGGAAGACTTTCTGCATCAATGAAGAAGTTAGAGAAAGAAATCAAGAAAAGCAAAGCCAATAAATATGAAGTATGTTTTCCAAGCTTCTTATGGGTTATGTGTATTCTTTTCGACGTTTTGGTTAGCTTCATATATAATATACTCATAACCCATGGATGCAGAGTGAGAAATACCGTAAAAAACTACAGAAGTCAAATGAGAAGACTCTAGCACTTATCAAATCAGCCTTGGATGTAGTGGTAACAATTGGACTGCTTCAATTGGCACCCAAGAAAGTCACTCCCCGTGTGACTGGAGCATGTGGATTTGTTTCATCTCTGATTTCTTGTTATCAGGTTCCTGTTATTATCATCTTCCTTATTTCCAGTTAACTTTCCCAGTGCTTCTCCTTCACTTGCCTTCTGCATGCACATGAATAACTGACCATCATTAGAAAAAAAATGAAAGAGAAAAATACCACTTGACAATGTTTCAGTTGTAATTGACAAGGGATCTCTGGTTTGTTGTGTATTGCAGTTGCTTCCTGCTCCTGCTAAGTCGAAAACATCATGAAGACGGAAGCAGACGCTCTTATCATGCTTCATTGTCATCAAAATAATTATTTAGAGATTAGTCATTAAATGTGTGTTGGTGTGAGCATTGAGCAGTTATTGACTAGTAAGGTGTCTGACATTTCATCATAGTTAATGCCAATTTCATAGTTCCGTATTTCCATATAGCAGTAATAATATTTGTTGCCAACTCCTATCTACCAATTGATTGATGGCACGCGACCAAAAAAGACTAATTGTGATTCTGCTTCCTTTCCGCACAAGAATTACTGTAATCTCCACCAATTCTTATTAAAATTTGACAAGCTTTGAGAGTTTGATTCTGAATGGCCACCAATACTTTTTTTAGTTTGAGCATTATAGCTGATCTGGAACTTAATTTTGCTAATCTGCTTATGAATCCAAAACACCTTTTATTCATAGACACAAAAGCAAGCTACATTTTACTGATACTCAAGGCAATCCACCCGATTGCTTCTTCTTCAAGCTTAAAATGCAAAAAATTTAGCTGCTCTTTCACAAGCAGAACCTTGAATTTCATCACGAATTCCGCTCAAATCATGATCTAAGGCATAGGATAAACACTTATCAACAAACAATAAAATTGATGCACTTTCAAATGAAGAAACCCAAATTAAATTCAAGATTGATCCTTAATTCAAGATTGATCCTTTGTCACCTAAGGTTCCATGATTTTTTATGAGAAAATAGGATAGTGAATGCCATTTGCTTCTGCCATACTGCTTGAGTTATGGTCCAAACTGGTGTTAGGGTATTTTTTTCAGTCAAGCATATTTTTGGAAAATGAAAATATGGGAATTGAGAAAAAATGACAAAAACATTACTACAAGTAAACATGAGAATAAATGAAAAATGAATTTACCTAGTAAACACGTCTCCAGCAAAATGCTCAAAAATCATGTTAATAACCTAATGCCCCCTTATGGTTTTGCCTTTTTCTTAATTTTTCAATTTGTATTGACAAGAGGCTAGTATAAAGTCAAATCATTTGAAAATGGCTCAGTACATGTATATCGTACGTATGATGAACTTATAATTTTTATACATGTTATAATAAGTAGGAAGCCTATATATATAGGTTATCAGCAAATTGTATGGAAGAGGACAGGGGAATAGACTAGGATTAGATGTGTATATATATATATATATATATATATATATATATATATATATATATATATCATGGTCATAAGATTTGAAATGAACCAGTACCCTCCCAAAAGCTGACTGAAATCATAGGACAGATCTTAAATTTCAGAAGCCATTACAACTTTTTTCATAACTACAGAAAATCTACAACAATCTGAATTTCATCAACTCATAAACATGACATAATGGAAACAAAGAGTGATTCCTCAAGTCTATATTACAAGTTACAACTTATACGAGGTGGTTTCATGCTACCTATCTAGCACAAATTCATAGCAAGTGAGAAGTCCAGAACAATCAGCAAGTTTCTACTTATACAAAATAAGAACACAACAAAATGCATCTTTCAAAAGTATGGACTCAAATTTCAACAAAGCGAGTAATCAGAGAAACATCTGAGAGAGCAGCCATGCGTGGCATTAGAACCTCATTCCTCGTAACAAATAGAAAGACATCAATCAAGTACGCAGTCCACAGACAGCAGAGGATAAGTATAGTGAAGTTCATTTAAATCCAAGAATAATTTAAGCAGTAACCAGTAGTTGTTGGTCTGATGAGAATGGGAAAATTGCATTTCTGAAAATGTTAATCTAACAGAGAAAAAAATTCAAATGCCTATATAATGTATGTAACCATTAAGTTGATCAAGCCTATCATATCCACTGATTAGCCAATCAAATTGTATATTTTACAAATAGAAACTAAATTAATTGAAAGAGGAGCAAACTTCTTTTGGTTCATACCAGTATTTTGATAAACCCATGCTACATTTCAGTTCAAGTGAAAACAATGGAAGCATCACGCCTGTGCAGAGATGGCCTGAGTGACAAGGTGAACAGTCAGTTTTGAGTACCCTCCAAAAATGATTTGCTAGACAAGTGCAATCAATGTTTTTGCGGATACAGCCTGCATAGAAATCAGAATTCAGTTACAACAACCAATTAGTAGTCCTATTAGGTTTTTCTGAAACCAAAAGAACATTCAAGAAACAAAAAGACAGCATTTCATGACCTAAAAAATGTATTCACTAATTCACACATGATAAACTAACAAAAGATGAATAAAAAAGGACTTTAACAACTAATTCACACAAGATAGCATCTCATTAGTAATAACATTTGCTTCAGGGTATAGAAAGATACCTGAATGCTTGAGATATTACCAGCGTTGGTGCTTCTTCTTTGTACTGTGACATGCTCCCTTTTTCTATATCCAACTACAACCTGGTGATTTTCTCATTCCTTTTTCACTCATCATCTTCCTAACTTTTTCTGCCTCATCCCATTTATTCTTCGATGCATATGTATTTGCCAAAAGTACATAATTTTCAGAACTTTTTGGGTCCATCTCAAAGAGATGTCTGCCTGCAATCTCTGCCAATTCCACATTACCATGGATTCTACAAGCTCCTAATAAAGTACCCCATGTTGTTGCATCAGCACTACCAATGTTATCCTTTATGAAACTGTATGCCTTTTCCAGCTGGTCAGCCCTCCCAAAGAGATCAACCATGCAAGCAAAGTGCTCCTTCAAGGGCTTCAGACCAAATACCTCAGTCATAAGCTTAAAAAACATGCACCCTTGTTCAATAAGACCCGCAAGGCTACATGCATTCAAGATACCAATGAATGTAACTTCGTTTGGTCTTATTCCTTCCTTTTGCATCTCTGAGAAAAGTTCTATGGCCTCTAGTGATCTCCCATGCTCTGCAAGGCCTGAGATCATTGTACTGTAAGTTACCACATCTCTGTTACTCATTCTATCAAACTCTCTCCATGCGAGGTGTATGTTTCCGCATCTAATGTGCATGTGGATCAATGCATTGGATAGAATGAGTGTCCTATCTGAAATAAAAATGGGAAACAGATTACAAAAAATTAGATTGACAAGTCTGCCATATTAATAAGGAAATGACTTACCACAATAACCCTCCTCCACATTGTCTGTTAATTTCTTTGACATTTCAATATCCCTAAGTTGCGCACAAGCTGATACAGCAGCCACTGTTGCCACCTCATTGATCTTTAAATTTGCTTTTCTCATTTTTTTATACATATTTATAGCTTCTTTAGGGTATCCATTTTGTGCATAACAAGCCACCATTGCCACACAACTTGATGCTTCTGGTTCTGTTATCTCATCAAACACCCTTCTTGCATTACTCACATCACCACATTTCCCATAACCAGCTATCATTGCAACCCTTGTGACTGCATTTTTCTCAAGCATCACATCATATAATTCTCTTGCTGCTTTCATGTCTCCCATATTTGCATATCCAGCAATCAAAGTTGTCCAGGAAACCGAATTTCGTTCCTCCATGCTATCAAACAACAACTTTGCATCAACCATCATTCCCAGCTTAGTATACCCACGAATCATTGCTGTCCAAGCAATTAGATCTCTATCAAACATTCTATCAAACACATCTCGGGCATCAGTTATACAGCCACATTTTGCATACATATCAAGAGTTGCAGTTTGTATAACCTTGTTTCCAAATAGACCAGATTGAACAACTCTTGAATGTATTTGTTTTCCTTCAAAGATTGCTGGGATACGGCCACATGCATTAAGCACTGATGAGAAGGTAAAAGCTGATGGAGGCACCCCAGCCTGGTGCATTTTAACATACAGATAAATAGAATAGCCAAAAAGATCACGAAATACACTGGCACGGATAAGAGAAGTCCATAGGAACTCATTCTTGCAATTGGGTAATTGATGAATCACATGAAGGGCATAGTAAAAGTTATGGGGATGAAAGCGAAGAACCCGGCTGAGAAGATGACCCAAAAAGTAGTTGTAGTAATGGGGTTTATTAAGCAATTTAAGCAAGACAGCATGTGTTTGTCTTAGATGGTTGATGGTTTTACTAGTATTGAGCAATTGTGTTATCACAGCTGCAGTATTGTATTTTGGGTGAATGATTGAATGTGAAGAGGGAGATCTGACCCTCATGAAATCATGTCATGTTCTCCATAAAGGCATTGGCCTTACTTCTACAAAGAGGTATTTAAGCTGCCATCAGAAGTTTGAAACTGACAAAATGTCCTAGAACTTGATAGTCTTGATAACTTTCTTTTCTCACTAAACATCAATGTGCCAATATTTGCAGCCATTCAGATCCCACGCAGATAGGCCAAGCATTGCATTGGTGCGATGTAATGAATATTGTCTCTTTTGGCCATTATTTGATGACTGCATAATTGAAATATGAATAAAATAGTATTTGAGAATTGCTATTTGACTCAGTGGTAGGAATACGCTTGCAAGTTACACCTGTGAATCCTGTCCATCCTGCCAAAAACTAACATTTATCAGCACATTACTGGGTGCGGTGCTAAAATGTAGGAGGAATATGAATGGCTGAAAAATGTGATGAGAAGCTCTAATCTATAATTAGATTGTTTGTAACACAAGACTCACAAATGTCAACTAGATTACTTGATCTACTTGGTTCATTTTACCTATGCATATATACAAATATATCACAAAGTTTAGATCAGATATTTAAATACTTTGTTTTCATAATTTAAGTGACTAGAGACATGTAAAGTGGCCAAATAAGATCAATAAGATCTGTTATCACGTGCAAAATAGAAGAAAACTGAAAGATTTTTTAAATAATTTTGATTAGTTATAAAATTATTAAATCAACAAACACAGAGTGACCTATACATATCCTATCTCAATGGACCTCAGATTCCAGAAACGCAAACAGGACCAGAATTAATAGCTTGGACTAAGTGGGCAACTCATGAACGTAAGACATAAGCACATCTTATATGGTGAAAGAACAGAGCACCGTTCAATCAGTACATTATCTAGTCATTAGAACACAAATGCATACCAACATTCGATTCTACAAAGACACTACATTCCTGTAAGCACACTGCTTCATCTCAGGCCAGCCACAACTGATCAATTAGGAGTAGGTAAACTAAACCAATGTAACATTTAAAGCAAGAGAGAGTACGGCCTTACCTGAGAAAGGAAATTCACCCAAAATAGACCCACAACTCCCTTGTAGAGAAGCCACAAGAATCAATGGAAAACTAATCTATGGAAAATATGGGTAAATTGGGCACTTAAAATTACGAAGGTTAGGGTTGGAAGGGGCAAATTTAAGAATTGTTTTTTTTTAAAAAAAGAAGAGAACATGGGACGGTTAGCAGAGAAAGGGAGGAGGAGGAGGAGGAGAGAGAATTCTCCGTCATTGCGGTGACCGTCGACGATCCATTTTAAGAGAAAGAAAGGACAGCACGCACATAAAATCTTAAGTTAGCAGGAGAAGGTCAATATCTGCTTAAGATTTTTGGGCATTAGCGAGTTTTGCACTTGCAATTGCTAGCAGCCGAGTAGGCCGCAGGGTTCAGTACTGAAGGACGGCGAGCCATTAGATCAGCCATACTACATATTTAATTTTTAAATTTTTGGCTTTTTTAACATATATAAATAATAAAAATGATTTAATTAATAAAAAATATATAAAAAATGATTTTAAATTCTTAAATTTTTTTAAAAAAGCTCAGTGGCCTGAGATAAAATTTTTGGACTAAATATTTAACCCAACCAACCTTGTCCTAAAAGTTGAGCTAATCGGGTTAGCCTAGAGTTTTAAACCCGTGAGGTGTGCGTGTATAATATTTACTGCATAAAATTTTATTTCACCTATTTTAATGTTTATTTTGTGTGAATTTATTTTATTTATTTAAATAAAATATTTTTAAAATTTAAAAAATAAAGTAAAAACCATAAAAATAAATAAATAAGACAAAAATCTAGTTAACATATACACGTGTGAGAAAAAAAAAAAATGTTAGCTAAGACAATAGAAAAAGACCAATCGTTTTTTTGAAACATGAAGTATATGATTTAGAAGTTATTGGGAGTGTAAAAGATAAAATGGTCCATTTTGTGCTCTAAATGGACATACTACAATTTTGTGCCCTAAATGGACATACTACAAGGGGCCAATATTTTCTTTGAAATATGAAGCATATAAGATCGGATAAGATTTAGAACATTTAAGTTGTAAAAGGAACAATGAGTGTCACTTGACAACTTTGTCAATAAAACAAAGGATAAAAATATAATGAAATCAAGCTACAAAAAGATGCCAATTGTTCTTTGAAATACAATGCATTTGATAGATAGGATAAGATTTAGAAGAATTTAGAAGTGTAAAAGGAAAAATGAGTGTGACCTAACAACTTTCTTAAAAAAGAGAATATTACAATGTAGTTGATCCAGCTGTACATAGTTTAAACACAACTAATTAAAGGCAATTGTAAAGGTGAGCACGGTGCAATTCAACATAGTTTTTAGTAAAATTCTAAACTAAATCACTCAAATATTAAGCAGTATGGTTTGGTTTAGATTTTCAAAAATTTCTAAAGATAACCAAATCAGTAAATTGTGTTTTGATTCAGTTAGTTTAAACAGTTTAACGGTTCAATAAAAAGTTAGAAAATTAATATGTTAACTTACATAAATAGTATTTTTAGCAATTAGTTTTACATTATTTATAGTTCTCTCCCAAACTTGTATTTAAAGCTTGATCAGAAAACTCTAAATATAACCATCATATTTATATTACTGATAATAAATTAATAGAGAAAATCATATTCATGTCTTAATATATATATATATATATATATATATATATATATATATATATATATATATATATATATATATATATATATAATTGTATTATGTGTTGTCTTTATATATTAGTTGTTATTTAAGTGAGTGCTTGTATAAATAATATATTTTTAATTATAATAAATAGGTGATACATATATAAAAAATTTTAAATATACATGCTTATGTGTATCTAAACCTGCTATTTAGATCGGTTTAGTTTTAGTGAATTTGGTATGGTCGGTTTCAACGATTTGATTTGGATTTTGTGCAATTGTTATCCCTACCAGTGGTATTTCACATTGAATATATCATCTATATAATCTCTTCGTATGGTTTTAGTTTCACAGTTCAACACAAAGGATTCTCTCGTTCTTCAATAGAGCATCCATGGCGTTTTAAGTAGCTGATAATGATGATGGTGAAAGCCAATATAGCGAGGAGAAGCTGATGATTCTTTCTGAAATTTCTAAGCGATGGTTTATTTATTATGGGAGCAAATTTGATACATGGGATGTCAGTTTTACTAAGTATCTCTAGATCACCGTATCTCTTCTTGTAGAATAAGCTGTATTTTTGCAAGAGAGAAAATCAAAGAGATAAAGATGAAGTTTTATAAGACCTAAAATAGAGGATGTTTTCACCAAGCCGATCTCAACAAAAAAAAAAAAAAAGATCAAATTCAAAACAGATGCTTGGAGTACTAGACTTTTCTAGATTATGGGGGAGTGTTGAAAATTAATCTAGAAAGTCTGTGAAACTGTTGAAGAGCTTAGAGAATTTAGTGTATAAAAAAATAAATGCATGATGATAAATTAAGTAGAAATATCTATCGTAATTCCCTTAACAATTTTAAACCCTAGATTATTGTGCTGGATATAGAAAGTCTCTCTCATGATCTTAGATTATTTGGAAGTATACAAAGAAAAAGATTAATGTGACCTAATAGATAGGATAAAAATCTAGCTAGATTATTATGCTGGATATAGTTATTGTATTTCTTTATTTATTTACTTTTTATAGGAGAGGTTATTTTAAGGCTTTCGCCTTGGAACAACGACAGCGGCCTTTAACTCAGGTCTATGATTCCAAGACAGACTCTTGGAGGATGATCGATGTGTCTGTCCCCTTTGATGATTTATCTTTGCCAATGTCTGATTCATGCTTAAATGGTACTTGTCATGGGTTGACTAACGAGCCCTATGAACGTGACATGATGATAATTTGCTTTGACATGAGCAAGGAAGTGTTTTGGAGAATGAACTTGATTCCCCTGTTGAAGGCGACTCGGATCCATTAAACATTCTCGACTGCAAACTTTATGTTATGATCGTCTTGTGAATGTATGTCTCGGACGTTGCCATGGGAGAAAAAATGATCCACTGTTTCATGGTCAGATTGAGATTTGGGAAATGACTGAATATGGTGTTGAAGCGAGTTGGACTAAAAGGTACAACGTTGGACCACAAGTTGGATTGGGAGGTTTTCTGGGTTTTATATAACTATGATACTGAGAAATTTGTGCTACTGTTGGATTGCAACAGATTTCAACTCTAAGAAATAGTTTGGTATGCACCAATTAAAACAACTACTTAGAAAACTATGTTGGTTATTATCAAATTAGGACATTACAGTACTTATCTGTTTAGTATTTGAGTGTGAAATGACTGGTTTGTTCATGTTTAGTGCATGTTATCTTATTAGAATTATACTTACGGTCTATTCACTTATGGATGGATGGTGCTTATGAATTTTGAACTTAAATTATTGTGTGAGATGTTGATTTATGAACTTGTTGCACAAGAAAAGCAGGAGAATATACATTCAAATATAAACAAAAGGGAAATAATAAATTAAAATGCAAGAAAATGTACATTGTTGGACATTGCTGGAATTTTTAAAATTGAGTGATTTAGGCCATTTTTAAGGGCCAAATTTGACTCTCTATTGGGAGACCTCAAATGTCACTTTTTTTTCCCCCCCTCAAAAGATTAGAGGCTTCGTCTTCTTCCTTGTGCTAGCCTTCATAGTCATGGAAACTTAACTTGGGATTAACATAGGATGACTTGAAGACATTTTGATTTCTTTCTTGAAGACTTTTGGAATTTCATCTCAGTTATGGATTTCTATTTGATGTTTATCTGATTTTGATTCTATATGGACATTTCTAGATGTGATTCATGTTGGGTTTATAATTATTATCGGCTTAATCACCATAAAATCAAACCTAAAACAAATTTATTAAATTTCAGTTTCGAAGTTCATTGGGTGCCTTCTTTGAATATGTGATTGCTATTTTTGGGGGGGTGTACTTCCGTTAGCTATATTCTAGGGGATTGTCTTGTAAAAAATGTTGAGATAGATACATAGATCCCAAAAGTTAAGACTTAAATGGGTTAATTAATTGGCTGAGATAATTGTGGATATTTTAGGTTAATTTAGTTAACTTTCATATCTAAACATAGAAATAATTACTAGGTTGAAGATGTAACTATAGGGGGTTAAATAGTCACCTATGTTGCTTGCATTATTATTTTCATAATTGTTCAGTTTTATTTAAATTATGTTGTGTTCCTTTATATATATATACATATAATTTTAATTGCGTTCTTTTATTATTCCAATCAATCTCCTATTTTAGTTTATAAATATTCTAACATACTTAGTGATTCTTTGAGGATAAGACTTAGGTTGAACTCATTTGAGGATTAGGCTAAGCAAAATTATAGGATAAGAAAAAAATTATTCAACTATGGCCTGAATGGTTAGGCTAGGATAAAAACATAAACATATGCTCATTACTCTCCAGAGGATATGGTTTCAAAGTAGGAAAATATTCATACTCATCGGATAAGGTCTAGATTATTTGGTGTTACATATGAAAAGAAAAAAGCTCTCCCACCAAATGATCATAGTCTAACATGAATATATAAGATAAGATAAGAATACGGTTGTACAACCAATCTAGCTATCACCTAAATGGCTAGGGAAGGATAAGAATACATTTAACGTGTCCATTATTCTCTCAAATTAATGTAAAGCAATTAATTGGATTCATTAAAGAAAATAATTGCTCTCTTAAGATAGTATTATGATAATATAATCCGGGAGAACAAAATCCCATTGTTTTCTAAACCACTTGCCTTACCATCTATATAATCCCTTCACCATATATGTTTATAGGCAAAAAGAAATAGTCTAATTTCTCTCTCCTTTTCATTGCTTTTCACAGCTTTCATCAATATATCATGGTTGGTGAGGACTCTGGAGAAAGCAGAGATAATGAGAAGAAGCAGATAGTTGTTTGGGAAATTTCTAATCAACAGTTTACAGATGGTTCAGATTTGAACAATGGGTCATCAGATCTGTTGTCATATCCCTATATCACAATAATCTCTTCCTGTAGAAGAAGCAGTAAGCATAGCAGAGTCAAATAATTTTTTGAGAAAAGGTGTTTTATTTTATGTTCGATCTTATTTGTTCCCTTCATGTTGTCCCAGAATCCTAGTGATTAATCTGATGTGACCAGCTTTTGAAAATTAATTTACCCTTCTGTATTAGTGCTTAGTATGCGGCTGATTTTGCTTTATGGTTACAGGTTTTCCTTTGGAGCATGCGACAAAACCAGTTGAGAGGAATGTCGCTGAGTCGATCAAACCTCTATCCATGTTGCTGCTTCTATGAACTGCTATGATTTTCCCAGTTTTATCCATTGATTATTCTTCAAATCCTTCAATATCCACATATTGATCTCTCTAGCCTTATCAGTCCAGTATAAAAATCCAAAGTATAATTGCTACTTATCTTATCCAAAGACTCGATCCCCCTAACGGAAAGATTATAACCTGAGCTCACTTGACAAGTTGTTACAAATATTTTGATTGTCCAGATGAAGATTAGACCTTTTTGTACCTGCGCAAGCTTATTAATGACGTGTTGTAAAGAAAAATTATATTGATAGTTTGTAGCTTCTATTGTGATAATAACTGTTCTAACAAAATTAAGAAAGACAATCTAACGTACAAGGCAAACATGTATTTTTTTTATTTGCGCCCTGTTTCTATATTCAAAGTTATGTCATTTTATTGCTAAAAGTTATTGTGATTTTTCCGTTGAATAGACAATTCTAGCTAAATAAAGGGTACCTATCATATCAATCTCTTAAATCATGGTATTAAATTCACATCTCAACACTTTGAACATATGAGATAATTATTAGGGATTAGGGTTTTCAACATGGTAAAATTCTTTAAATTCGTTTTTTTTTAAATATTTTTATTTCAAAAACCTGTGAAATTCTTATATTCAAATAGAAAAAAAAGCTATTGTAGTGTATTCATAGCTGAATATCTTTAACATACCAAAATTTTAAATAAATATGAATTTTCTTAGGACCACTTATAAATAACCGTCAGTATTTCATTTGGTCTTTTACATGTGCTACCTCAAATTGGTCTTTGGATTCGAATGAAACTTAATGGTTGAATTCATTTGATGGAGGTTTGAATTTTTTTGAAAAGTTTGTAGTTGTTGTTAGTGATTATATAGTGAGATTTGTTTTGAGTGGCGAAAGGGGAAAGAGGTTGGTTGTGACAATGATTCGTTATTTTCTATGGTTACGAGAGTAATTTTCTCATAAAATATTGGTGGCACGTTAAAATTGACATTGTTTTCTTCAGTTTCTTTGAGAATTGTCTGCAATTTGTTTACATTGTCTAGGATTTTATTATTATTAATTTTTTTTTTTTGAGTAAAGGGCGCGTAGGGGTATCAATTTTAGGGGCTTAAGGGTCTCGAGTGTTATTTAATGTTTTAAGGGCAAAAGTGAAATTTTGTGGTTTTAGGATTAATCTTACAATTTGGAAAAATTTCAAGGGTGAATTTTAAAGTTTTTGGCAAATTGGGATGATTTCATAATTTTTTTCAAACTTTTAGGAAGGAAAACAATTTTTGAAAGAATGGGCTAATTTGTAATTTTTAGAAAAAAATTGGGCATAAATAAAATTTTTAAAAGATATTATTGTTGATGTGGCATAACTGACGCGTGATAGTACATGACTAACTAACGCGTCGCAAACTAGATGAAATAGGTTTTTATGTTGGCTAAGCACATCTACATTATCCATTTCCTACCGATAGATGTTTTGTATAATGATTTTATCTTTTTTATTTATAGTCATTTATTTAAGTAATTCATTTGTTGTCTAGTAAATATCCAATAGCAAAAATCTAGTAGAAAAGCTAAATCTCCCACCAGATAGGTCATGTTTAATGTGGATTTTAAACATCATATTATGACTAGGCTTAGAGGAACAACACGTGGCATTGGAGTGGCAGCTGACATATTTCGTCTCCTTCCTCGGGCTAGCGGGTGAACTCCAGTGATGGCGTGTGAAGGAGCATGCATACTCTGTTGATCGCAAAACTTCATCATGCGATGTTTTCCAATCTCCCGAACTCAAATGCGATTTGTTGAACACAATGAACATCTCTAAAATTCGAACACCTAATGACTTCCAAGTCTTTCCAAGCTTAAACATAGGTGCAAGGAGCTGGGAAACTTCTCCGATACCAAACTGGCACAAAAAACTAATGAAAAAACTTAATTCATACAATACTCAAGGCTTGCTTTTCTAATATGGGGTAGAGAATTTAGAGTCCTAACCTAATCTAAACTAAAATTGGATGCTTTTATTGGCATTTTATTTAGCTTTATTTCTCTTAACTACTGTACCTCATATAGCCTGTAACACTTTATTCTCATAAATCCTATACTATAACTTTATAACTCCTAAAAGTCCTTTAACACATTTAACTCTTTTGGTTGGTCTCCATTCCATGACAAATTAAGGGGTTTCACCTCATCTGTATCACTACTCTAGTGTGCAAAATGTAAGGCAACAAACTTAATTTATTTTTCTTGACGAATCAACAAGGAGTGTAACAAGAAATAAGAGGAAACTAAAAATGGAATACAAAGCCTACCTCTAGAATAGCACTAGGTTCTACCAATTGTCACCAAGTACTCTTGTCTTTAAAAGATTGCATGGCCTTTTGTTTTTTTTTTTTTTGGGTTACACGAAAGAATCAAATTTCAAACATCTTAAATACTATCTTAATCCCTCATCACTAGACTGCACATAATAGCTTAGTTTTATGGCCTTTCAACTTGTCATAAGATATAACATCAATTTCCTAATTAATCTAAAGTTTCTTTTTGAATATCTAAAGCTCAAAATGCCAGTGTAAACACATAAATCCATCCAAATTCATAACATAAATGTGATGCACCTTAGTGTCGTTTAATTTTGTTGATATTGATACAATCTTGTATAATTTTATTGTTTCGTCATTTTAGTTTGCTACTGTTTTTGGGAGAGAAAATTTTAAGGTAAGAGAAAGTTACCATTTATTACCATGTATCAAATATGTGATATATATATATATATATATATATATATATATATATATATATATATATATATATATATATATATATATATATATATATATATAAAGTGTGGTTTGGTTCAGATTGATTTTGGAAATGTTCAAAATTATAATGTTCAAAAATTTCAATCTAAACAAAATCAAATAGGATTGATTTGAATTGAGTACTTATTGATTTGGTTTGAGCACTTTGAGGAGTTTTTATTGGACTTTGTTTATCCGTAATCAAAACACAAGGCATCAGTGTACCAAAAAGCGTCACTACTCTAGTGTGAAAAATGTAAAAAAAAAAAGGCATGTTCTGTGAAAAAATGTGTGTCACTGACAACTTTGTTAGTAAAATAAAGGATTAAAATGTAGTTGATCCAGCTGTTATATATATATATATAAGCTATAACAAGAAAAAGTCAATTTTTTCTTTGAAATACAAAGTATTTACCTGTGCTTGCATGATAAGAGGTTTCTGTGTAAATGTAACCAATGCAATATAGTGTCTGATGTATCATGTATTAAATCTGAATTTAGTTTACCTGATGCAGTGTGTGGCGTAGGTATCTGAAATATGGAAACTTTCGATTGTGTTACTACTTCAGAGCCACATTCACTTTTCATTACAAAGGCATTCTCGATCGAGGGAAGAAAGGAATTGCTGAGGATCCATTAATGGAGGAGACGATGTTGACTTCTTCAGCTTGCAAAACAATTATCCCTCAGAAATGCCACAGAGGAGAACGGCAATCAGTGGGGATTGAGACTTAGAGATTTGAATCATCTCGCCCCATTAATCAGGAATTTTAAGTATATATGCTACATCTTCCTATGAGAATTCGAGGAGCTACCATTGCAAACTCTAAAATCCTATCTTACTTCTATTTTACTAATCAAAGCTTCAGGGAGTCCTAGCCCACGCTCTTAAAAAAGAAGGCTTGTTCAAATATTTTGACTATCTAGAGGAAGATTAGGTCTTTTGTAAACAGTCAAAAGATTTTTGATTATATTATAAACAAGATTATGTTAACAACTTGCAAATTCGCTTGTGATAGTGATTATTTTAAAAATGTGCTCATTTTCTTTTGATATGCACTTGGATATACCTCGTTGAAACTTAAAAACTAGTCCCTTTAATACAAATAGATCACGAACGGGTATTGTCCCTCGTAACAAAGTTTTTTTTTTTTTTTTTTTTTTATACACATTACTAATGATGCTTAAGTGACTCAATTATTTATTAATTATGTCAAGTTTTATTGGTTAATCAATGTTCTCATAACTTTCTCAAATGCAGATAAATGGTTTCAAACTAGGAAAAGTGATGCTCATAACAGAAAGGAGATCAAGATTATTATTTCCCTAATTGTTTAGTTTTATTTAAATTATGTTGTGTTCCTTTATGTGTATATATATATTTTTAATTGTTTTTTTTTAAGTAATCCCCTATTTTAGCCTATAAATATTTTAGACTACTTAGTAATTCTTTGAGGATATGACCTGAGTTTAGCTCATTTGAAGACTGAGATTAGGCTAAGAAAAAATATAGGATAAAAAAATAAATTAATCCACTATGCCCTAACTGGTTAGGGTAGGTTAAGAACATAAAAATATACTCATTACTCTATAGAGGATATGGTTTCAAAGTAGGAAAATATTCATACTCATCAGATAAGGTCTAGATTATTTGGTGTTACATAAGAAAAGAAAAAAGCTCTAACCACCAAATGATCATAGTCTAGCATGAATATATAAGATAAGATAATAATCCAGCTGTACAACCAATCTAGCTGTCACCTAGATGGCTAGGCAATGATAAGAATACATTTAAGATGTCCATTACTCTCAAATTAATGTAAAGCAATTAATTGGATTCATTAAAGAAAATAATTGCTTTCTTAAGATAGTATTATGATAATATAATCCGGGAGAACAAAAACCCATTGTTTTCTCAACCACTTTCCTTACCATCTATATAATCCCTTCACCATAAGATATGTTTACAGGCAAAAAGAATTTGTCTAATTTCTCTCTCCTTTTCATTGTTTTTCACAGCCTTCATCAAGATATCAATGGTTGTTGAGGAATCCGGAGAAAGCAGAGATAATGAGAAGAAGCAAATAGTTGCTTTGGAAATTTCTAACCAACAGTTTACAGCTGGTCCAGATTTGAACTATGGGCCATTGGATCTATTATCATGTTGCTACATTACAATAATCTCTTTCTGTAGAAGAAGCAGTAAGCATAGCGGAGTCAAACAATTTTTTGAGAAAAGGTGTTTTATTCTATGCTCGATCTTATCTGTTCCTTTCATGTTGTCCCAGAATCCTCGTGGTTAATCTTATGTGATTTTCTATTTTAAAATTAGTTTACCCTTCTGTATTAGTTCTTAGTATGTGGCTGATTGTGTTTTATGGTTACAGGCTTTCTTATGGAGCATGCAACAAAACCAGTATAGAATTTGTTGTACATCTCAGAAACAGAAGTCATGTGCAGCAAAAATCAATTGTTGGACATGGAGGAATGTCGCTGAGCCGATACAACCTCTATCCGTGTTGCTGCTTCTGTGACCTGCTATGATTTTCTCAGTTGTTGTCCATTCATTCTACTTCACATCCTTCAATACCCACATGCTGATCTCTCTAGCCTTATCATTCCTGTATATAAATCCAATGTATAATTGCTACTTATCTGATCAAAAGTCTCAATGCCCCTAACATAAAGGATTATAACCTGAGGTCAGTTGACCAGTTGTTGCAAATATTTTGATTGTTCAGATGAAGATTAGATCTTTTGTACCAGCGCAATCTTATTAATGACATGTTGTAAAGAAAATAGTACTGATAGTTTGTAACTTCTATTGTGACAATGACTGTTCTAACAAAATTAAGAAAGATAATCCAACATACAATGCAAACATGTACTTTTCTTATTTGGGCACAATTTGTATATTCAAAGTTTTGTTATCTTATTGCTGAAAATTATTGTAATTTTCTGGCCAAGTAGGCAATTCTAGCAAAGGAAAGGTACTTATCGCATTAATGACGTAAATTAAATATCTAACTCAATATCTTATCAATTTTTTTTTATATATATCATGGTACCAAATTCACGTCTCATTGCTTCAAATATATGACGTAATTACTAGGTTTTTAACTTAGTAAAGTTCTTTAGGTTTTACTTTTTAATGAAATATATATTATTTTTTTAAAACCTATGATATTCTTATATTCCAACTGGAAAGCTATTCTAATATTTCTATACCTAAATATCTTTAACATAATAAAATATTAGATGAATATAATTTTTCACATGAATGGCAATAAATAACCGTTATTATTTCATGCCTTTTTTTTTGTGGTGATTATCCTTGACCACTATTTAAAATAGTTGAACTAAAATGATATTAATGATCTCAAAACATCTACAACTAAAAATATCCAAATTTATTTGATAAAAATATTTTTCAATAAGTATGAATACCCCTCCCATATGTAGTTTGATGCAATCTTTGAGTTGAGTTTCATAATTGGTTTTTATTTTTTTCTTGGAGTTTTTCAATCTTTCCAATTGGCCCCTATAACATTTTGGCTGGTTTTCTAGTTCCAGCGTTTGTGTTTGAGCTTGGAAGGCTTGGGAATTAATTTGGGTTTTCAAATTTCAGATGTGCAAGTGTGCTCATCCTTTACCAGTGTTGAAATTAACCCAAATTTCTAGCCATTTTTTGGGCAATATAACTGAACAAACCATCTTCAGGAGGCCAAAGAATGATAGATTGGAGAGTTTCGGAATCAATGGACACATCATGCGCCCGTATGAGCCGTACATCGGAGAGCCACATGCCACTGTCATCCTCCATGCATGTGCAATACGCGCGTGCTAAAGGTTGAAGATGAGCATACCAGTGACACGTTAGCACAAATAATATAGGATAAGAATGCAGCTGGACAACTAATTAATATTTCATTAATCACTTAAATGTAAAGGAATTAATTGGTTTCATTAAAGAAATTAATAAACACTCGATAATATAATTAATTTTCCCATTTTTTATTCTACAACAGCAGTATGACACACAGAAACTTTAGTATCATTGTTTTCTCCGCCACTTCCTTTACCATCCATACAAACCCTTCTCATAATGTTTACAGGGAAAAACATTATTCTAACTCTCTCGCTCGTTCATTGATTTTCACAGATTTCATCAAGATATTTAATCAATGGTTTTTAAAGAATTTGGAGAATGTTGAGATAATGAGAAGAAGGTTATAGTTACTTGGGAAATTCCTATTCCATGTTTTACTGAAGATCCAGAATTTGAAGAATGGATTGTCAAATCCATTGTCCATGTACCCACATTATGATAATTTCTGCCTGTAGAAGAAGCAGTAAGCATGGACGCACCCAGCTATATTTTTAGAGGTGTTTTATTTTGTGTTCAATCTTAACCTTTTTTTTTTTTTTTTTTCTTTCATTCACCTATCTAACCAATCTTAACCTTTGTTCTGAATGCTTTGCTGTTTAATTAAATTCAAATTTTAACCAAAAAAAAGGTATTTACCTGTGCTTGCATGATAAGAGGTTTCTGTGTAAATGTAACCAATGCAATATAGTGTTTGATGTATCATGTATTAAATCTGAATTTAGTTTACCTGATGCAGTGTGTGGCGTAGGTATCTGAAATATGGAAACTTTCGATTGTGTTACTACTTCAGAGCCACATTCACTTCTCATTACAAAGGCATTCTCGATCAAGGGAAGAAAGGAATTGCTGAGGATCCATTAAGGGAGGAGACGATGATGACTTCTTCAGCTTGCAAAACAATTATGCCCAGAAATGCCACAGAGAAGAAACCAATCTGTGGGAATTGAGACTTAAAAGGGTTGAATCATCTCGCTCCACCTTTGAGAATTTGAGGAGCTACCATTGCAAACTCTAGAATCATATCCTACCCCTATTTTACTAGTCAAGGCTTGTTAAAATATTTTGACTATCAAGAGAAAGATTAGATCTTCTATAAACAGTCAAAAGATTTTTGATTATATTATAAACAGGATTATGTTAACAATTTGCAACATCAGTTGTGACAGTGATTGTTTTATAAATGTGCACATTTTCTTTTGATCTGCGCACTGAGGATATCGCTGACCAGCTGAAAGTCAAAAACTAATCCTTTTTTACACGGACAGATATGTATGGATATTGTCTTTCATAACAAAGTCTTTTTTATATACATTGCCAAAGATGCTTAAGTAGCTCAACTATTTATCAATTATGTCAAGCTTTAGTAATAGTCATGCTACAACATGCATATATAGGATAAGAATGCAGCTGGACAACCAATCAACTGTCCTTAAATAGAAAGGCAAGATTAAAATACAACTATTTGTCAATTATGTTGTATTCCTATATGTGTATATTTTATTTTAATTGTGTTCTTTTATTATTCCAATCAGTCCTCCCTATATTAGCTATTTGATATACAATACTAAACAACATAAGAAATTTAGTTATAATATAATTTTTTATATTATTCTTTATTTATTGCTTAATATATTGGACACCAAAATTTTATCTTATTTGTATTAAGTTTACTGTAATAGACTGGCAAAAAAACGAATGAAAAAACTAAATTGATACAATACTCAAGACTTCCTTTCCTACAATGGGGTGGAGAATTTAGAGTCCAAACATAATCTAAACTAGAATTGGACGCTTTTATTGGCATTTTATCTGGTTGTATTCCCTTAACTACTGTACCTCTTATAACCTATAACACTTTATTCTCATAAATCCTATACTATATCTTTTAACACTCCTAAAAGTCCTTTAACACCTGTAACTCATTTGGTTGATCTCCATTCCATGGCATATTAAGGGGCTTCAGCCCATCTGTATCACTACTCTAGTGTGCAAAATGTAATGCAACAAATCTTTTTTTCTTGACTAATCAAAATAGAGTGTAACAAGAAATGAGAGAGGGAAGTAAAAATTGAATACAAAGCATACCCCTAAAATACCACCCAGTTCTACCGACTGTCACAAAGTACTCTCACCTTTAAAAGGTTGTATGACCTCTATTTATTTATTTATTTTGACTTACATAAAAGACTTGAACTTTAAACATTTTAATACAATCTCGTTTCTTCATCACTACACTACACATTGTAGCTAAATTATATGGCCTTTTTACTCACCATAAGATATAAGATCAATTTCCTAGTCAATCTAAAGCTTCTTTTGGAATATGTAGAGCTTGAAATGCCAAAGTAAGCACATATAAATCCATCTGAATTTATAACATAAATGTGATGCACCTTAGCGTCATATAATTTTGTTGATATCGATAAAACCCTCTGTCATTTTATTGTTTGGTCTTTTTAACTTGCAACTGCTTTTGGGATAAAAACTTTTAAGGTTAGAGAAAGTTACCATTTATTTTAGCATGTATCTAAACAATAAATATGTACTTTTACTTAATATATATATATATATATATATATATATATATATATATATATATATATATATATATATATATATGTTTAAAGCATGGTTTGGTTTTAGATTGATTTTTGAAAAGTTCAAACTTTAAATCAAATTATAATGTGTGAATTGAATTTTTTTTTTTTAATATAAACTAAACCAAACAGAATTGATTTGAATTGAGTGCATATCGATTTGATTCGAGTGATTTGAGCAGTTTTCATTTGAATTTTGATTATCTGTAATCAAAACATAAAGCATCCATGTACCAGAAAGCGTCAATACTCTAGTGTGCAAAATGTAAGGCAACAAGACATTTTCTCTGGAAAAATGTGTATCACTTTAAAATTTGTTCGCAATGTAAAATAAAGGATTAAAATGTTTTCTTTGAAATAGAAAGCATATATGATATAGATATGATAGAATTTAGAAGATATTAAGAGTGTAAAAGATTAAATTATCCATTTTGTGCCCTAAATGAACATACTATAGGAGACCAACTTTTTCTTTGAAATACAAACCATCTAATATAGATAAGATAAGATTTAGAACATTTAGGTTATAAAAGGAAAAATGAGTATCACTTAACATTAGTTTCCTAGAAAAACAAAGAATAAGAATATAATTGAACCAGCTACAAGAGAGAGGCCCATTCTTTTTTGAAATAGGATGCATTTGACATAAATGGGATAAGATTTAAAAGATTATGGAAGTGTGAAAGGAAAAAATAGTATGAGCTAACAACTTTCTAGAAAAAATAGAAGATTACAATGTAATTGATCCAGCTGTATACAGAGAAAACACAACTAATTAAGGCCAGTTGTTTTCTCAGCCAGTGGTATTTCAGATAGAATATACCATCTGTATAATCCCTTCTTATTGTCTTAGTTACACAGTTCAACACAAAAAGGTTCTCTTTTTCTTCAACATAGCATTCATGACGTTTTCAGTGGCTCATAAAGACGATGGAGTAAGCCAAGATCTCGAGGAGAAGCTGATGGTCCTTCCTGAAATTTCTAGGCAATGGTTTATTATGGGAGCAAGTTTGATATATGGGATACCAGTTTTACTAAAGTGTCTCCAAATAACCATATCTCTTCCTGTAGAAGCTGTAATTTTGCTATTCAAATTGAGTCGCAAAGATGGTATTTATTCTGTTCTCAATCTTTATTTTTCTTCTTGTTATTATTTAATGCATATAACTCCTACATCTAATTCGTATACCCATTTTTACCAGTTTGCAGACTCAGCTAAAAGCTCCAGTGCCAATGCATGCCCCTATTTTGTCCTGCAGGTCTGTAATTCTAACTATATACTATTGTAACTGAGATTCCAACACCTCTGTGTCATTCACCGATTTAATAAAGGCTTTTTTTTTTCCCCATATTGAACCTTGATTTGGAAATGGATTGAAGAATTGAAATTAACTCGGAAGTGTTTGCTCCATACAGTCCTTTGGAAATTATTTACTGTCATTATTGGTCATGGGACAGTTAAGAAGGGAACTTTGGATTATTAAAGAAGGGATAGAAGTGGCTATTAGCTTTAACATCAAGTGTGTCTTGTAATCAGATTCTCTTATTTCTGTGATTCTTTGCAGCAAACTTCTATTTTAGAATTTCAACCATGGAGCACTCTAATTGATGTTTGCGGTGCAGGATCCTGATGAGGAAGATGGCAATAGTCAAAATCAAGCACAAGGCCACAACCATAGAAAGGGCAAACACAGAAGTTCTCTCAAAAGGGAAGAAAGGTACAAACCATAACACAGAAGCTGTGCCCTCATCATGGAGAGAGTAATCTATCTAATCGCGTGCATTTGGAAGGGATCTAAGCTTGCATTAAAGCCCTAGTTATGACTTGTGAAGAAGACAATATCCTATAGAGCTTAAAAGGGTACATCCAGATTCCTGTAGAAGAAGCAGTAAGCATGGTGGCACCCAGCTATATTTTTAGAGAAGGTTATTTTGTGTTCAATATTAACTTCTTCTTTTTTTTTTTTTTTTCATTCATCTATCTAACCTTTCTCAATAGTATTGTTAGATATCTCAATAATCCAGCTAATCTAACTCGTGTCCTTGTTTGTTGTGCCGCATAAAATCAGATTAGATTTGTGTGTAGTATGTGTGTATGGGTACTTGGCATTTCGAAATCCTTGGACTGGTTCCCTCTAGCATGAATTTTTGTACTTGGGAGATGTAATGGGGCATAGTACCCAAAGACTTTGTTCTTAATGCTTTGCTGTTCAATTAAATTTCACTTTAACACAAAAAAGAAAAATATGTATTTATTTACCAGTGCTTCCATGATAAGAGTTTTCTGTGTTAATGTAACCTATGCAATATACTGTTTGCAGTATCATGTATTAAATCTGAATTTAGTTTACCTGATGCAGTGTGTGGCGTTGGTATCTGAAATATGGGAACTTTTGATTGTTTAGTTTTATTTAAATTATATTGTGCTCCTTTATGTATATATTTTATTTTAATTGTGTTCTTTTATTATTCCAATGAATCCCATATTTTTGCCTATAACAATTTTAGCATGTATCTAAGCAATAAATATGTACTTTTAATTAAGAGAAAGTTTGAAGGAAAGTCAGATAAGCATAGGAAATTAGAGATGTTTTAAGAATTAGCAGTTAATCAATTCTAATACATGCTTTCAGTTTCCCATCAAATGCTTATTTAGTGCATTTAGTTTAGGTCGGTGCAATGAAACCTTGACAATTCATGTAATAAAATAGGAAATGAAAAGTTAATTGGTTTACTCCAATTTTATCTTCCCTTTATGTATAAAAAGTTCAGGAAAAAAAAAAAAAACAAAAAAACATAACCATAACACGATGGCAAAGTAATATCCCAACAACAAAACAAATGAAACCAAAAAGAGCAATTACCTGAACATTATAACCAAGATATTGCACCATGAACCTTTCCTACTGCTGACAAGATAAGAAGATTTTGGGGACAAACATAATCTGCAGATTAAAAGCTTTCTTATGTGAGGCTAAGGCTGTACAATAGTCAATGCAGAGGATGCAAGTTGTTGCTTACACGTTACTGTAGAATTAATACACAGATCTAAACACACACATCCAAAATTTCACATAGAAGAGGTGAGAGAAACTAACCTTTATTTTTTATTCCATGTAGATTTTAGGGATTCTTCGTGAGGAAGGCTTGTTCAAATATTTTGACTATCTAGAGGAAGATTAGGTCTTTTGTAAACAGTCCAAAGATTTTTTATTATATTATAAACAGGATTATGTTAACAACTTGCGACTTCACTTGATAGTGATTGTTTTAAAAATGTGCTCTTTTTCTTTTGATATGCACTTGGATATCCATAGCTGAAAGTTAAAAACTAGTCCCTTTAATACAAACAGATCACAAACGGGTATTGCCCCTCATAACAAAGTCTTCTTTATACACATTGCTAAAGATGCCTAAGTGACTCAACTATTTGCCAATTATGTCAAGTTTTATCGGTTAATCAATGTTCTCATAACTTTCTCAAATGCAGATGATATGGTTTCAAACTAGGAGAAGTGATATTCATAGCATAAAAGAGATGAAGATTATTTGGGAGTGTTGAAGCTAAAACACATTCTGACCAAATTAACAGTCATGCTACAACATGCATATATAGGATAAGAATGCAGCTGGACAACCAACCTGCTGTCCCCTAAATGGCAAGGCAATGATAAGAATACAACTAATATGACCATTAATCTCTCAAATGTAATGGAATTAATTGGTTTCCTTAAAGAAATTAATACATTCTCATAAAATAGTCTGGCAATATTAAACCTCATAAGATAGGAATTAAATGAGTTGATTAATTTGTTGGAATAATTGTAGATATTCGGAGTTAATCTAGTTAATGTTCGTATCTGAACATAGAATTAACTACTAGGTCGAAGATAGAGAAGCATAGGAGGTTAAATAGTCACCTATGTTACTTGCCTTATTATTTCCCTGATTGTGTATTTTTATTTAAATTATGTTGTGTTCCTTTATGTATATTTTTTTAACTGTGTTCTTTTAATTAATCCGTTATTTTAGCCTATAAATATTTTAGAAATACTTAGTAATTCTTTCAGGATATGACCTAGGTATAGCTCATTTGAAGACTAAGGTGAGGCTAAGAAAAAAATATAGGATAAAAAAAAAAAATCCACTATGCCCTAAATGTTAGGGTAGGATAAGAATGTAAGCATATGCTCATTACTCTCTAGAGGATATTTTTTCAAATAGGAAAAATATTCATACTCATCAGATAAGGTCTAGATTATTTGGTGTTACATATGAAAAGAAAAAAGTTATCCCACCAAATGATCATAGTCTAACATGAATATATAAGATACGATAAAAATACAGCTGTACAACCAATCCAGCTGTCACCTAGATGGCTAGGCATAGATAAGAATACATTTAATATGTCAATTACTCTCTCAAATTGATGTAAAGCAATTAATTGGATTCATTAAAGAAAATAATTGCTCTCTTAAGATAGTATTATGTTAATATTATCCAGGGGAACAAAAACCCATTGTTTTCTCAACCACTTGCCTTACCATCTATATAATCCCTTCACCATAAGATATGTTTACAGGCAAAAAGAATTTGTCTAATTTCTCTCTCCTTTTCATTGTCACAGCTTTCATCAAGATATCAATGTTTGTTGAGGAATCTGGAGAAAGCAGCGGTGATGAGAAGAAGCAGATAGTTGCTTTGGAAATTTCTAACCAACTGTTTACAGCTGGGCCAGATTTGAACTATGGGTCATCGGATCTGTTATCATGTCGCTACATCACAATAGTCTCTTCCCGTTGAAGAAGCAGTAAGCATAGCGGAGTCAAACAATTTTCTGAGAAAAGGTGTTTTATTCTATGCTCGATTTTATTTGTTCTCTTCATGTTGTCCCACAATCCTCGTGGTTAATCTTATGCAATTAGCTTTCTTAAATTAGTTTACCCTTTTGTATTAGTTCTTAGTGTGTGACTGATTGTGCTTTATGGTAGCAGGTTTTCTTCTGGAGCATGCAACAAAACCAGTTTAGAATTTGCTGTACTTCTCAGAAACAGAAGTCGTGTGCAGCAAAAATCAATATCTGTTGGTCGTAGGGGAATGTCGCCTAGCCGATAAGACCTCTATCCATGTTGCTGCTTCTGTGACCTGCTATGATTTTCTCAGTTTTTATCCATTCATTCATTATTCTTCACATCCTTCAATACCCACATGCTCATCTCTCTAGCCTTATCAGTCCTGTATATAAATCCAAAGTATAACTGCTAGTTATCTGATCTAAAGTCTCAATGCCCCTAGCATAAAGGATTATAACCTGAGGTCAGTTGACCAGTTGTTGCAAATATTTTGATTGTCCAGACGAAGATTAGATCTTTTGTACCAGCGCAAGCTTATTAATGACATGTAAAGAAAATAGTATTGATAGTTTGTAACTTCTATTGTGACAATGACTATTCTAACAAAATTAAGAAAGAAAACCCAACATACAATGCAAACATGTATTTTTCTTATTTGGGCACAATTTGTATATTCAAAGTTATGTTGTCTGATTGCTGAAAGTTATTGTGATTTTCTGACCAAATAGGCAATTCTAGCAAAGGAAAGGGCACCTATCATATTAATGACATAAATTAAACATCTAACTTAATATCATATCAATCTCTTATCTATATAATGGTACCAAATTCATGTCTCAAAGCTTCAAACATATGATATAATTATTAGGTTTTTAACATGGTAAATTTTTTTAATGAAATATATATATATATATATATATACACACACATATACACACACACACACACACACATATATATATATATATATATATATATTCTTATATTTCAAATGAAAAGCTATTCTAATATTTTCATACCTGAATGTTTTTAACATAGAAAAAAGGGATTTATAATTTGACATAACCTATGCTACGATTGTTATGTTATGTCGTCAGTGATACAAGGAGGAAAATGTCGTTGTTCAACTGTGGTTAATGTCTTTGGCATGAGGTAACCCCAACAGTTACGTTACAGGATAAGAAATACTGAAAGATGACAAGAAAAAAGAGACAAAAAAATGGTGCCGTTAATTAACTTGCCAACTTCTCCCATCTCTTCCCTCAATTTCTTAACATTACATAATTACTCCTAGCTATTCATTGGTTTTATAATTAATTGTTGAGACCACCATTCATTTTTTTTTTCACTTATATATATTTTACATGTCTTTTTTTTTTTCTTAAAATAAGGGATTTCTCATATTTTGGATATCCAATAATCTCAGTAAGTATAAATCTCTTCTCACGGACAATTTGAGACCCCATGATTTGAACCATCGGGGAGCATATCTATTGGCCACCACTCAACCCAAAGTTTTAGGATTGGAATTATCAGATAAAAGTTAGTAAATTTATGTCCAAAAAATCTCTCAAATTGATGACCTTTAATATTCTTCTTTAATGGAACATTTAAGTCTTCTCTATTTATCAACATTACGTTTTAGTCTTATATTGTTGCAACAACATTCATTTTATACTGTGGACTAAGTTGTATCAGTGATTCAGCGACAATAAATCTAACATAGTAATAATTTAGTATGAAGTTTATAATTAACTACTTGCTAGATAAATACTTCATATCTCGTAGTCATTCATGTAAGAGCAAGAGGTTATTTAATGGTTTAAAACGTTACATTTAGTTAGCTTCACGAATAAATGCTTACATAAACTTGTTTGAAATGAAAATGTGAATGGGTTGAATGGATTTGAGGACCACTTTGACAAGATATTTACTCTTATTCTTTAATTTTTATGTGTTTAGTGAAGAAAATCAACTATATAGGTGTGAAAGAGACATAAGAATACGCAAAACCTTGTCCTTTCGTGGAAACGTGTTTAGTCTGTTAAGAAGACAGCTACAGGGGTGACAGCGACTAGTCATCGAGTAAGGGGTCTTTAGGAAGCAGACTGGAAACTGTGGAGGGAAGGTTTTGTTACACCAAAAGTTTTTTAAACTGTATAAAGCATAATTTATATTTAATATCTGTGCTAATTTTTTTTACGTCAAAATTCATTTTATTTTAAAAGTTTAAGTTATTAAAGTGAAAATTTTAAAATATTTAATATTTATATTTAATAGGTTTGAAAACATTTTTTTTTTTTTGTAATCTTGTATTTTCTTTGTAACTGCAATTCCGTTGTAAATATTTACCCTGCCCATAGACGCAGCCCAATTTAGATAAACCATGTAAATTTCTTTTGTGCTGTATGTTTTTGCCTTTTGTTTTCTAATTTGCTCGATTTCAGCACATCAATCTTCTTCAAGACTTCAATCACAGTTGAAATGGAGTTTCTTAATCATCTTTCTTGTTTCTCGAAGGGGATTCCAAGGAAAACAAGGAAACAGCCATCAACAATTATAGAGGAACTTTGCCACCGTTTTTCTTTTGCTGATATCCGATCAGTGACGAACAACTTCAAAGAGACTTTGATAATTGACCAATATGGATTTGTCGCTGTTTACAAAGGATATCTGAATAACGGCACTACCATAGTTGCAGTCAAGACATACAAAGAAGGATCACTTTATGGTGTCTCAGAGTTCAAGAACGAGGTTCAGTTTCTTTGTCAGCTCCACCACCCAAATCTCTTGCCTCTCATTGGATTTTGCATTGAAAAAAAGGAGCTAGTCCTTGTATATGAATATGCAGACATGTCTAATGGCTCCCTTCATGATCAACTTCATTGTAATAGAAACAATCCCAACGTTGATCCTCTTCCATGGAAGAGAAGGCTGCAAATTTGCATAGACACAGCACGTGGATTACACTATCTTCACACGGGAGCCAAATATGCCATCATCCACCGCGACATCAATACGCAACACATTCTTTTGAGCAACAAATGGGAGGCTAAAGTTTCAGGGCTGATGTGGTCCAAAAGAGGACCTCTTAGCATGTCAAGGTCGTTGATTAGGGTGGATTCTCGGGTAATGGGTACTCGTGGATATGCAGATCCACAGTATGTAGCAACTGGCATCTTGACTGAAAAATCAGATGTTTTCTCATTCGGAATGGTGCTATTGGAAGTAGTGACTGCAAAGATGGCATGGGAATGTTTTGAGAAGCATTTGAAAGAGGCCTTTTACCATAACAAAGATTCACTGGCGTCGATTGTAGTAGAGATTATTGATCCATTTCTTAAGTCAAATATTGCACCAGATTGTTGGAAAACTTTCCTTGATGTCACAGAAAGTTGTTTATGTGAAAATGGAGTGGAGCGGCCAAACATGGGGGAAGTGGAGGTGGAGCTTGAGCATGCATTGCAATTACAAGAACAAGCAGATGCCAAAATGGAGGTTCAGTGGGACTTTCATGAGAAAGTTAATTAAACATAAGCTACTAGGGGTTGTCACTTTGGGGGCCAGATCGTTTTATCGGTTACAGAGACAGGTAAAGAAAAAAATGCCAAGCTTGAGCATCCAGTCAAATAACTTTATTTCTTGCAAGTTACATGGAATCTTTTATTAGGCCACAGACCAATAAAAGTCTTCAGTTTGATGTGAATTATGGTTTCGGTTGAAACCATGAAATTAATTGCTTGCGTTGTGTCTTGCTTATTTGATCTGTTAAGTTACTTTTTATATACTTGGAAAAATCTGCACGAAAAGTGTCGCATCTACAAGATTAATATCTAGTAGTGTGGTCAAGTAATAATGCAATTAAACGACGGACTAGTAGCCTATGCAACCAAGAGATGCCTACCAGTGTGGTCAAGTAACGAAAGACTAGCCTACATAGTATTATGCTATACCCGTGTAAAGGTGCATTGTCTGATAAAACCGTGTGGGGCATAATAAATAGTGTGCATTGTCATAAACTTTCTTGTGTTTCCATTACGTGGAGACTTAATGTATCTGTTTAATTACCTTCAACCGTGTGGGGCAGAATAGGGATAAGAGAAAGAAAAACAACAAAGGAAAAAAACAAAGAACAGACGCTAAGATTTGACACTGAAAGCTCATCACTACAAAAAAGATCTGAACATTTTTTTTTTCTTGAGCAATTCAGTGATAGACATATATGTCCACTCATTTGGCATTGTTAATATGCTTTCGTTATATTTGGTGAGAAAATATAATGGATGGGCAGTGGCAGACAAATATTTTAATGATGAGGACTGGAGAGCAGCTTGTTTCTGTCTGGTTTATGAAATTTTTTAATATTACTATTTCCTATTTTTATTTCTCGAAATATGTTTTTTATGGACTCAAAATACGTTCTCATTTTCTGAAAACATATCTATATGTTTTCAGTACTCAATAATCATCTTTAATAAATTTTATTAAATTTTTTGTCATTCCTTATCAAAATAAAATTAAAAAAGTACAAAATATTACCAAATTACCACTATTTCACTTTTTAATATATTTTAGAAAATATTTTCAGTAACAATTTCATTTATTTAACCAATGTAAAAATGGAAAACAGAAAACAGCTAAAGCAAACGGGCCTTGGAAATCCTACTGCTAGGTCTCTGACTTGCTGCCATAAGAAGATGGACGCTATATATGAATCATTCCGTTTATTTCCATTTCCTCTCAGTTGTTATGACCAAACTAGATTTGATTAGCTCAGCCTTTTAAAGACAAGGTTGTAGCTGCTTTATCAAAATGAGAATTCTTTCTAAATGCTTTGGTTTCTATGATTCAAACCATACTCCATACAGATTCATCTCTTCATGGGAATTAACACTCACCCCAAATAGAAGAACTAGCTATGCCATTTCTTTTCTCTAGGGCAACGCAAAAAACAAACAAACAATTTCCATGAAAGCTGGATATAGTAAGAAGGGGAGGCCACGGCTACAAGGGTTATATTTTCCTCCGAGGTGTATTTAAGACTAAGCAAATTCCAATACGTCCTAAATATTTCCTAAACCCCCCGCCACCATATCACACATAGTGGCTTATTTCTTGTTTATTGAACCAAATATATTTTCAGATTTTGATTTTGATTTTCAATGGAAATGAGAAAAAAAAAAAAAACTCAAAATATTTTTATATCTACTAAAGCAGAAAAGTGATCAAGATATAATTAACTTATAAGTAGCAAATTCAAATATTACATGACACACTCTTCATTATCTAGCTCCCTTTATTATAACAATATATTGATATTTTATTCTTTTAGAGGGAGGCTAATCTTTCCTTAATGCTCTCTATATATAAAATCTACTTGTTGCAAAGTACTTATAGATATACTCTAGCAGTGAATTGGCAACCTAAGAAACACAGTCCCAAAGGCTTTAAGAAGAGTATAATGCCCTTATGCCAGCAATATCATCAGAGCCTAATGTCCTCTTGTTAACACCAGGTGCAACGAGAGCGTACATGATTGCATTCTGATCGCTACTATGATCGAGTCCAAGAAGGTGCCCTACTTCATGGATGGCCACCCATATCAAATCAGTTTGGGTGGATTGTAGTGGCACATTTGTGCTCCATTGCTCATCTGCATCAAAGTGCAGTCTCCCATCGGTTGGGGCAAATGCATGAGCCAAGACGCGTCCAAAACCGTCGAAAGGTATACCATCACCATGATCTCCTCTGTAAAATCCAAGCACCAGGTCTGCTTTTGTTCCAACGGGAGCCTCCTCAAAAGTGAACCGAGAAACCTTAGACCATTGTCCAAATGCTTGCTTGAAAACATACCTCATTGTCTCTAAAGATTCAACCTCAACACCGGATTTGAAGGTGTAGGTGAGATGGAACTTGGATGAAGGCCATTTAGGGTTTCCCTTAAAAAATGAATACTTCAAATCATTCAGGCCGTTGTAGTTGACATGATCAGCCACGCCACATCTGGGCATTTGCATTTTTTTGATAGTGTTTGAATCAAGTTTCCCTGAGACGTTTAGATTATAAAATTGCTGGAATTTTTTGACGGCGGACTCCATACTTGTATCAAACTCGTCTTCCTTCACAAGGTTGTTGCTGTTATTAGGATCGTCAACCTTTAGGTATCCAAATGCTTTGAGGTAATTTCTAACAGCTACTAGGCCTTTTGCCTTCTCCCCCTTCTGTATTCCCTCCAGATTTTGGAGGAACTCGGGAGACTGGCCATTAGTTGGTTTCAAACTCCTAGAGTGAACCATAAAAGGGAGAAGGGTTAGAAAAACAAGGACAAATTTCAAGTGGAGGTTGAGATTGGCAGCCATTGCTGATAAAAGAAAAGTGAATTAGGTCTTTTCTAGGCTTAGTTTTATGGTATATAGGTACTGTATACATGAGGTATATATATGGTGAATTATCAAGCCAATTATCCACCGAATATACGAGTGATGGATAAGATAGACTCGGATTAATCTTTGGAAAATAAATGCCAATTATTTTTTCCGGTTTTAAAGGGTTCAAGGACTTTCAATTTAATTAAAACACGGCAATTCAAGCATGAAACACGAAGCTTGAGTGTCTTCTTAAATGACTTCAAATTTCTACTAGGTTGCACAAGTCTTTTTTGTTTTGTTTTTTTTTTTTTTTTCTTTCTTGTTACACTTGGAGTATTTTTTTATATTTTTTGAATACAAAACTAATTTCTATTCATGACTTTTGGGGTGGAGTAATAATTAATGGTTATTCTTTTAACAAAAATAATTTTATAATTTCATACTTTGTTCGTACTTTAATTTAATATCTTAAAATTAAGTATGCTACCATTAGAACAACAACTTGTTGGTTGCACATGCTCTTTCTATTAGGCCACAAACCATTCGAAGTGTTCGGTTTGATGTGTGAATCATGGTTTCGGTCCTTCTCAAAGATCAATGGAAACCATAAAATTGCCCGATATTTGCTTCGTTTTGTCTTGCATGCTATTTTTTAATAGGATTGCATAATTGGTTTATTAATTATTACTCTCAGAGGAAAAAAGTCTTCAAGAACAAGTACCATCTACCACAACATTATTTTATACAGACGTAATTGTTGTCCACGACTGTAGAAATAATTAATTGGCATATCTATTTTTACAGAAGTAACTTCATGGTTTTATACCATTGCTTTTGGCCTAGGACACCTTAAATTCAGCCTACTGCCATTAAACCAATAACTTTATTGGTTCCGCATACTTTTTTTATTAGGCCACACAAACCATTCAAAGTCTTTGATGTGTGAATCATGGCTTCGGTCTTTAACAAAATTCAATAGAAACCATTAAATTGCCCAATACTAGCTTAGTTGTGTTTGTTTGGTTTGTTAATTATTACTCAGTTTGAAAAGTCTGCAAGAACAAGTTGACCATTTACAACAACATTAATATCTATTTTAGTTTTTTTTTTTTTTTTTTAAAACTGTTAAATAATATGATCAATGAAATATTAACGATATATAAATAAAAAAGGATTTAAGTATATGTTAATTATTTTTGAGATCCAACTTCAATCCTAATGGAATTAAAGATTGAAATTAAATTATTTTATTCTATTGTTTATTTGTTTAAGTAAACTTTCTTTTTATTCTAATGAGTGTAAAAGATTTTTGCAGAATTACTAACTACATTTTTTTTTAAAAGAAAAATCATGACACAGTTAGGAAGTGCCGTTAAGAATTTCCTAAAAGAATGGCACAACTGGCTTGTTTATCATATCTAAAACTTTACGAGGCATCATATGGTCAACTTAGTATTCCCTTTTTCACCAGCCATAGTACAGATCACTGAACCTACAGCAAGGGTTAAGACACTAAGTGGCTCGGGATGTGAGACTACTCTAAACTTTGGTCAATATAGCAAGATAGCAAGAACAAAGGACACTCATAAGAATAATAAATAGTGAATGTTAAAACAGGCGAAAAGGGTCTATACTTACATGAGCAAGAAATATTTATAGGTGAGTGTTTGTGGCACATCCATAAATATGTATTATAATTAGTGTATTGGACTTAATGATGTCATGAGTTTAGGATTTTGAATTTAAATATTAAACCAAATTAGCATATATAAGTAAAGTTTACATCTCGAAATTTAATATAGATTTTAAACAGTTCTCATAAGGAACGTCCTCATAGACTAAAAATTAGAACAACTTATTGATAAATGAATTTGAACAATTCTATCTATCATGAGTGAAGGTTTATGAAATTTTTAATATTACTATTTCTTATTTTTATTTCTCAAAATATGTTTTTTATAGACTCAAAATACGTTTTTATTTTCTGAAAACATATCTATATGTTTTTATTTTTATTTTCATTTATTTTTGTAACTATATTTGATATTCAATAATCATCTTTAATAAATTTTATTGAATAATTTGTCATTTCATATCAAAATAAAATTAAAGAAGTGCAAAAATACTACTATTTCACTTTTTAGTATATTTTAGGTAATATTTTCAGTAACAATTCTAATTTATTTAACCAAACATCTTTTCGGATTTTTTTTTTTTTCATTTTCACACTCAATGTAAAAATGGAAAACAGAAAACCTAAAGCAAACGGGCCCTTTGAAATTCTCCTGCTAGGTCTCTGAATTGCTGCCATAGAAAGATGGATATATATGAATCATTCCGTTTATTTCCATTTCCTCTTAGTTGTTATGACCAAACTAGGTCTCTTAGGTCTCTTAGTTTTTAAAAACAAGTTTGTAGCTGATTTATCAAAATGAGAATTTCTTCTAAATGCTTTGGTTTCTCTGATTCAAACCATACTCCATAAAGATTCATCTCTTCATGGGAATTAACACTCAACCCAAATAGAAGTAGTTATGCCACTGCTTTTCTCTAGGGCAATGCAAAAAACAAACAAACAAACAACTTCGGTGAAAGCTGGTTATAATTGGAAGGGGAGGCAACGGCTATGGTGTAATATACAAGGGTTATATTTTCCTCCAAAATGTATTTAAGATTAAACAAATTACAATAAATCTTAGATACTAGCTAAACTCCTCGCCATTAGATCACCCATAATGGCTTGTTTCTTGTTTATTGAACCAAACACTTTATTAGGTTTTGGTTTTTATTTTCATTAGAATGAGAAAGAAAAAAGACTCAAAATATTTTTATATCTACTAATCGAGAAAAGTAGTCAAGATATAAGTAACAAGTTTAAATATTATATGACACTTTTCATTATTTAGCCCCCCTTTATTATAACAATATAATAATATTTTATTCTTTTAGAGGGAGGCTAAACTTTCCTCAATACTCTCTATAATATAAAATCTCTGTGTTGCAAAGTACTTGGATATACTCTAGTAGTGAATTGGCAACCTAAGAAACAGTCCCAAAGGCTTTAAGAAGAGTATAATGCCTTTATGCCAGCAATATCATCAGAGCCTAATGTCCTCTTGTTAACGCCATTTGGAAGAGAGGCGTACATGACTGCGTTCTGATCACGACTATGTCCGAGTCCAAGGAGGTGTCCTACTTCATGGATGGCCACCGATATCAAATCGCTTTCCATGGCTTTCGGTGGCACATCTGTGCTCCATTGCTCATCCGCATCAAAGTGCAGTCTTCCATCCATAGGCGCAAATGCATGAGCCAAGGTATTTCCTAAACCGTCGAACGGATAACCGTCACTATGATCGCCTCTGTAAAATCCAAGCACCAGGTCTGCTTTTGCTCCGGCTGGAGCCTCCTCAAAAGTGAACCGAGAAACCTGAGACCATTTTCCAAATGCTTGCTGGAAAACATACCTCATTGTCTCTAAAGATTCAACCTCAACACCGGATTTGAAGGTGTAGGTGAGATGGAACTTGGATGAAGGCCATTTAGGGGTTCCATTAAAAAATGAATACTTCAAATCATTCAGGCCGTTGTAGTTCACATGATCAGCCACGCCACATCTGGGCATTTGCATTTTTTTGATGGTGTCTGAATCGAGTTTCCCTGAGACGTTTAGATTATAAAATTGCTGGAATTTTTTGATGGCAGACTCCAAACTTGTATCAAACTCGTCTTCCTTCACAAGATTGTTGCTGTTATTAGGATCATCAACCTTTAGGTATCCAAATGCGTTTAGGTAATTTCTAACAGCTACTAGGCCTTTTGCCTTCTCCCCCCTCTGTATTCCCTCCAGATTCTGGAGGAACTCGAGAGAATGGCCATTAGATGGTTTCAAACTCCTAGAGTGAACCATAACGGGAAGAAGGGCTAGAAAAACAAGGAAAATTTTCAAGTGGAGGTTGAGATTGGTAGCCATTGATGATAAAAGAAAAGTGAATTAGGTCTTTTCTAGGCTTAGTTTTATGGTGTGTGATTAATGGTATATAGGTACTTTATACATGAGGTATATAAATGGTGAAGATTAACGTTTAACAAGTCAATTATCTACAGAATACATGAGTTATGGATAAGGAAGACTCGGATAAATCTTTGAAAAAAAAATGCCATTTTTTTTTTTCTTGTTTCATAAGGTTCAAGGACTTTGAATTCAATTAAAACACCGACAATTTAAGCATGAAACACGAAGCTTGAGTGTCTTCTTAAACGACTTCAAATTTCTTGCGGGTTGCACAAGTTCCCCCCCCCCCCCCCTTCTTTTCTTGTTACATTTAGAGTAATCTTATACTTTTTAAATACAAAAGTAATCTCTATCCATAACTTTTGGGGGGAGTAATAATTAACCAGCATATATATATGCTTTTAACAGGAGTAATTCTTCAGTTTCACACTTTGTACTTACTTTAGCTTAAAATACTTTTAAGGTTAAGTATGCTGTGGTTAAAACAACAACTTGTTGGTTGCACATGCTCTTTCTATTAGGCCACAAACCATTCGAAGTTTTCAGTTTGATGTATGAATCATGGTTTCGGTCTTTCAAATATCAATGGAAACCATGAAATTGCCCAATATTTGCTTCGTTGTGTCTTGCATGTTATTTTGTAGTAGGATTGCATGATTGGTTTATTAATTATTACTCAGTTGAAAAGAGTATGCAAGAACAAGTACCTTCTACCACAACACTAGTATCTACTGATGTAATTGTGTTGTCCACGACGGCAGAAATATTAATTGGCGTATCTCTCTTAACAGAGGTAACTTCTTAGTTTTATATCACACCTTAGATTCAGCATATTGCCAAATAACTTTATTGGTCACGCATACTCTTTTTAATAGGCCACACAAACCATTCAAAGTCTTTGATGTGTGAATCAAGGTTTCCGTCTTTTACAAAATTCAATAGAAACCATTAAATTGCCCAATACTAGCTTCGTTGTGTTTTGCATGTTTGGTTTATTAATTATTACTCAGTTTGGAAAAGTCTGCAAGAACGAGTTGACCATCTACAACATTAATATCTATTTTTTGTTGAACTTCTAAATAATATGATCAATGAAATATTAACGATATATACATAAAAAAGATTTAAAGTATATGTTAATTATTTTTGAGATGCAACTTCAATCCTAATGGAATTAAAGATTGAAATTTAATTCTTTTATTCTATTGTTTATTTGATTAGTAAACTTTCTTTTTATTCTAATGAGTGTAAAATATTTTTGCACACTTACTAACTACATAATTTTTTTTTTAAAAAAAATCATGACACAGTTAGGAAGTCGGCTAAGAATTTCTCTAAAAGAATGGCATAACTGGCTTGTTCATTATTTCTAAAGCTTTAAGAGGCATCATATGGTCAACTCAGTATTCCTTTTTTTCACCCGCCATGGTACAGATCATGGGAACATACAGCAAGGGTTAAGACACCAAGTGGCCAGGGTGTGAGACTACTTTCATACTTAAGTCAATATAGTAAGATAGTAATAACAAAAAACACTAATAAGAATAGTGAATGGTGAATGTTAAAGGAGGCAAAAAGGGTCTATACTAACTAGTTAGAGCAAAAAATATTTATGAGTGCTCATGCCACACTGATAAATATGCATTATAATTAGTGTAATGGACTTAATGGTATTATGAGTTTAGAGTTTAGGACTCTGAGTTGAAGTATTGGACCAAATTAATATATATAAGTAAGGTTTAGATCTTGAGATTCAATATGAATTTTACAAAATCCTCTCGCAAGATCATACTCAGAAACTTAAAATTAAAACAACTTATTAAGAAATGAATTTGAATAATTCTATCTATCATGAATGAGTATTCAATTTTGCCATGCATGTACATTCATCGCCGGAGGATTGCTAGATATCAACTTATTAAGATTGAAAGATAGAAAAACTAAAGTGTCAAGATGTGGACGAGAGTGGCAGTGAGAGAGTGAGCATTTACAGGGGTCTTACTATGAAAATTTAGCCTCGCAGGCATCTTGTACACAAAGGGAAATTGGATGATGAGATGGTCGATCTATTTCTGATGGGGAAAATTGCACCTAAGTGTTGGAAAATTGATGTTCATGGGTATTGCAGAGAGATGCTTGCTTTTTGAGCAAAATTAAAAGCCTGAAATGGAGCTGGAACTTGAGCATGCTCTAGCACTGCAGGATGAGGCAGATCTTTACTAATCCCAGTGATAATAATAGCTTATTATCCAGTGTGACTACTCAGCCAAAGAAATTAAGCCAACTAGAACAAAGGCTTTTCAGCAAATAAGAATAACAATAGTGATGTATGAATAGGGTTTGTTAGATTTGCTGGGGATTCATGTAGGGGAAATGGTTTAAAGGTATAAAATGTACTGTTTGCTGCAATGAAAAAAGATGAGAGAATTTTGCCACTTGTTTATTTTCTTTTCTTCAGGAGGCCACCCTTGCCTACTGGATTTTATGACTTGCGGAGTGATTGGACATTTCTTTTTAACACTCCTAAATTTCTATTCTCACTTTTAAACCATTTTTTTTTTTTACATGCACGTTAACACATTTACCTCTCTAGACATAAAACTTACCTAGCCTTCCTCCTACCCCGGTTGCAACCTTAGACCACTAAACCCCTAATCTCTATCTCTCTCAACCCAACATCTCCTGATGTCCTCCCTTCAACACTTGTTTTTCCCAAGCACCTCAAGGGCGAAATAGTGGCACTTGAAGTCATAAGGGATGCAGGCATGGTGACAAGAGGAAAGAAAGCCTCCACCAGTCTAGAGAGATCAACGTTGACAGTGAATTTCTTGAAATTCCTGGCAAGGATGATGAAATAGGTTTGAATATAGAACTTGAAATCCTCACCTTGGAGCTTTGCAAAGCGGACTTCATCACCAACAGTGGCTGCCATGCTATACTGTTAATCTTTGGAAACAAAAAGATGCAGCTGGAATTGCAAACTTTGGATGGTAAAAGAATCGTAGAAGTCAATATTATTAGTAAAGGAGTTTGGGAGAAAAAATTATGCATTATCAGTAATCCGTAAGTGTAACAAAAGATTTTTTTTTTTTTTTTGTGTTTTGGATTTTTGTAAAATTTATAATATAAATTTCTTTTTACTATTTCGGACTATAGAAAATCTGGAATAAAAAAACATTTTGCAAATTTTTGTATTATGAATTTTGTAAAATTTAAAACATAAATTCATCTTGTGTTTTGAATTTTGTATAATTTGTAACAAAAAATTATATTCTACTTTTTACATAATCCATAACAATAAAATACAAGCTATTAGGGGTGAAATAGAAGGAGAGATAACTAACAGGGAAGATGTGTTTGGTGAGATAGAGATTAACCAGAGGGTTTGGGAGTGAAGATCCCATCGAGAGTGGTAAGGAAAATGGATGAGAATAAAAATATTGAGAGTGTTAAAAAGAAATTTGATGAGGAATATTTTCAGCCCATTGGTTCACGAACAATTCATTTGGGCCTAACTTTGTTAAAACTTAGGAATTAATTTTACCACTCTCCATATTTAATATTTTCACTTCTTTTTCATTTTTTTTGTCACATTTTATTCTAAACATATCTATATTTACATAAATTCAATTTCCGAGTAAATATGTGACGGAAATTGAAATTGCGCAAGCCTTGTAAGCAGGTGAGATGCATACGAGGGTGAACACATTTTCATGATCAACAGAGGTTGATCACAAAAGTCAAACCTGAACATGTTGACCAGAACCACACCATATTTCCGTAGTTCCATTTCCTGTTGCCAGAACCACACCAGATTTTCTCAGCTCAGCTGTTGAAAGGAAGTCTGTAGCTATTTATCAAAATGGGAATTCTTCCTAAATGCTTTGGTTTTTCTGATTCAAGGCATACAAATTCATTTCATCATTCGAATAAGTACTGTTCCCAAATAGAAGACATATGCCATCGGCTTTCTCTGGATCAACTCCGAAAATCAACAAACAACTTTGATGAAAGCCGAATAATTGGAATAGGAGGTTCCACTAAATTATACAAGGGCTGTATTTGCATCCAAGGTGTTGCAAGGAAAGTGCAATAAAGCGATTAGAATCGAATTATAGGCAAGTCATCTCTGAGTTCCACACTGAAGTTGAGCTGCTATGCCAACTTCGTCACCCAAATCTGGTCTCGCTTATAGGATTTTGCTTTGAGAAAGATGAGAAAATTATTATCTACGATTACATGCCCAATGGAACTTGGGTTGATAACCTAGTTGCCATCACAGGGGAGCCACTTCCTTGGAAGAGAAGGGTTGAAATTTGCATAGGAGCAGCACATGGTTTGCACTACCTTCACATAGGAGCAAAGCTTAACATTTTTCATCGTGATATAAAACCTGATGACATTCTTTTAGATCAGAATTAGATACTAAAGTATCAGATTTTGCACTTTCTTTGAAAGGACCTCTTTCTATGTCAACATCATTAACGGTAATTCTAGTAGGGACTTTTAGATACTTGGTCCCTGAATGTTTCATAAGCTATACTTTCACTGAAAATGTGATGTCTACTCCTTTGGTATGGTTCTTCTAGTAGTGGTATGTGCAAAATACCCACAATCAATTTCAGAAAAGTTGGAAAAGATAAAGAAGCAAGATGTGGATGGAGGTGGGAGTGAGTTTGAGAAGCGTTTGCAAGATTCTTATAAAAAATTAGCCTCGCAAGTATATAATCGTGTACATGAGGGAAAAGGTGATGAGATTCTCGATCCATTTCTGATGGGAAAAATTGCACCTCGGTCTTGGAAAATGTTCATGGATATTGCTGAGAAATGCTTGCTTTTTGAGCAAAATGAAAGGCCAGCAATGGGTGCGGTGGAGATAGAACTTGAGTATGCTCTTGCGTTGCAGGAGTAAGCAGATGCCATTCATCCTACTGGTGATTATAGCTTATTATCCATTTGAACATTTGAATGGCAAAACCTGATCTCATGGTGGAACTGCTACTTTGTTTATGTGTTTTGTTGCAAAAATTTGTATCTTCAAACAAGTATGTTGTACCTCTAAATGGGGGTTGCTTTGTACATTAATTATGTTTGATGAGCTCATTAAGTGTAGTCTAAAATAGATGCTCAGGAGATTACCCTTTACCCCTATAATCTGTTATCAAAATCAACTACTTTAAGATGCAGATACTTGCTAGCATGATTTTATCACTCTGTCGCTGTTGGTTCCGTAGCATGTTGATGCCGCTTAGTCTAATACTTTGACATATTGATATTCATTTTTACTAAAGACTCACCGTACGGTCCCAGGCCTCCGAATAATGCCCTTGAAAATTCTTACACGCGTGGAACTGTGGAAGACATCAGGGTTGATATTGTGACCAGGTACACCTCAGTTGCTAGCCCACCGTTTGTCCCTGGATTATGAATATATGTCCTTTTAGTTTATCTGTTTCCATAATTAAGCTGATTCCTCAGCTGTTGTCAGCTGAGAAAACTCTGCAGCTGATCTCTCGAAATGAGAATCCTCACAAAATGCTTTGGTTTCCTCTGTTTGAAGGATACAAATTCATCTCTTCAAGCCAACCAACCTTCAACCCAGATAGAGGAGCTATGCAATCGCTTTTCTCTAGCCGAACTACGAAAATCAACCAACAACTTCCACATAAGGCGAAAAGTTGGAAGGGGAAGCTACGGTGATGTATTCATTGGTTGTATTTGCATCCAAGGTGAATCTAAGCAAATTGTAGTAAAGCGATTAGAATCAAATTCTAGCGATGGCATCTCTGAGTTCCTTAATGAAATTCAGTTGCTGTGCCAGAGCTTCGGCACCCAAATCTAGTCCCTCTCTTGGGATTTTGCAATGAGAAAGAAGAGAAGCTGCTTGTATACAAGTACATGCCAAATGGAACTCTCTGTGATCGGAACCATTGTCATGGAAGAAAAGGTTAGAAATCTGCATAGGAGCTACAAGGGGTTTACATTATCTTCACACAGGAGAGCTCACAGATGGATACCACTTGTTAGGTCTGGGAAATGTCCAGATAATTGGGAGAACATATTGCACTACACTGCATAACCGGTGAATGGATATACATCATGGGCTTAACACCACCTTCTAATTCAAAAGCTTAAACTATTAGGTTTGTAGGTCTCTCTATAATATATATCATTCACATTCTTTTGATTTGTCTAATGTGAGACTTACTTCACACTTGAATTCTCAACACTTTGTGTTTACAGATAAATGTTACGTCTACTCTTTTGTGTTGTTCTGCTGATAGTTTTATGTGGAAAGGACTTTGATTCAATTTTTTGGAAGATAAACGAGTTAGACAAGTCAAAGTACTCGAGTTTGCCCTCATAAGGGTCTACTTGGAAAAACTCGGCCTTGGAAGTGATTGATTTTGTGCAGCAAGGAAAGGGTGAAGAGATTATTGATCCAATTCTGATGGGAAAAATTGCACCCTAGTGTTAGGAAATTTTCATGGATATTACACAAAGATGCTTGCTTTTAGATCCAATTGAAAGGCCTACAATGGGTGAAGTAGAGGTGGAACTCGAGCATGCTCTGGCATTGTAGCTGGAATCTGATGCTATTAACTCTAGTACTGGTTTTAGCTTAATATTCGATCATTTGTGATGCAATGTAGTATGTATATTGCTTCTCAACCATAATCGATGGTCGTTTCAATCTTTATGCTCCATATATAACAGAATTCATGAATTATAATCATACCAATAGTGACTTTAAGCCTATTTCAATCTTTTTAAAAAATGCTAGTTTGACTAAGCATGCATTCATTTTCATCCTATAAAATGTAAAGCGCAAATTCTACGCAGCTATCTCTTGCTAGCAAAACCCATGAGTGTTATTACATTTTGACGGATCAAAAAACAAAGAAAAAAAATTCTTTTTTTCATTCCTTATAGTTATAAGTGAGACTTCCAAGGTTGACTTTGATGAAATATGTTTTTCCTTATAGCTTATCTAATGGGAGACAATTGAGAAATTGTACAGTCACGTGTGCGTGATTTGTGTAGATATATGTCTATATGGTAGTTTTTTGCAAAGTAACCGTCATTTAACAGTTAAATAACAAGGCATAATAAAAGTAATTAAAAAAATTACAAAAACAATAGAGAAGAGAAAGATAAAAAAAATTTAATTTTTTAAATATATTAAAAATAAAATAAAATTAATATGAGTTAAATATTAAAAAATTAAATTAATCTAAATATATCAAATTAAAAAAATAAATATTAAAATAAATTAATAATATAAAATAATATTTATAAAAAAATGATTTATAAAACTTATTTAAAAAATTTATAAAATTATATGAGTTAAAAAAATTATATAAAATAATATATTATTATAAAAATAATATAAATAATATAAATAATTAATATATCGAATAAATAACCAAAGATGCTCTTCAAAATGCAGCATCCGCGTGTGAACAGGTAAACAACTCTGTTGCCATTGAGAAAGTTGTGTGAAAACCTCAGATGGGAATCCTTCCGAAATGCTTTGGTTTCACTGATTCCAAGCATACAATTTCAGCTGCAACTGCAAACAAAACTTCAACTTCAACCCCAATAGAAGAGCTTAGCCATCGATTTTCCATTTCACAACTCCGAAAAATAACAGGAAACTTCCACAAAAGCCGAATAATTGGAACCCTACCCATCTGTGACGTATATAGGGCTTGTATCGATATCCAAGGTACTGTTCGTGAAATTGCAATAAAGAAATTCCGATGCAACTCCGATCAACTCCTCGCCGAGTTCAAGAACGAAATTCAGATCCTCTGTCAACTTCGGCACCCAAATTTGGTATCCCTAATGGGATTTTACAAAGATGAAAGCCGGATGATTTACGTGTATGAGTACACGCCCAATGGGCTTCTTTATGATCATTTACTCGGTAAAGTAAAGGAGCCACTTTTCTGGAAGAGAAGACTTCAAATCTGCATAGGAGTAGCTCATGGGTTGCATTACCTTCACGCAGGAGTCAAGCGAACTCTTTTCCACCGTGATGTGCAACCGATGAACATTCTTTTGGATGAGAATTTTGTGCCTAAACTAGCAAATTTCAAGTACTGTTTAACGGGACCACACGCTATGTCTAAACCCAAACCAAAGAATTTGGACATGGTTGTTGGTTCGTTCGGATATATAGCTCCTGAGTGTTACAGGGATTTTATTTTCACAGATAAGTGTGACGTTTATTCATTTGGGATGGTTCTATTGGTAGTACTGTGTGCAATGGAGCCCTCCACAATTTATAAAAAGATGGTTGAAACAGAGAAACAGGATGTTAATGATGTTGAGAGTGTGCTTTTTGAAGGGTCACATAGCTTTGGAGAGCAAATATGTAGCTTTTTACAGAAAGGGATGGGTTATGTGATTATTGATCCATTTCTCATAGGAAAAATTGCCCCTCAGTGTTGGAAGATGTTCATGGATATTGCAGAAAAATGCTTGCTTGAAGATCCAAGTGAACGGCCTACAATGGGAGAAGTGGAGCTGGAACTTGAGCATGCTTTGGCTTTGCAGGAGGAAGCAGAGGCCTTTAATTCTGTTAAGTGATACTACCCATTTGAAAGTTGCAATAGCGCCAAAACCTGATTTTGTTTTGTCCCCATTTTTACTCTAAATGTGGTTTGATATTCGTCTTTGCACTTTCATTCTCTGTGATGAGTTCAATAAGTCTAGTATAAATAGATATTGAGGAGATTACCCTTTACTCCTTTAGTTGTGATGGAAATCAACTACTTTTCAGACGTAGGCGTTGTATGTATGTGTTACTATAGACTGTAAAGAATTTTGTTATGCATTTTAAAAAAGTTATCCCTCTTCCAGCTGATTATTTCAAATTGAGGTTTCGTTAAGACAAGTTTTTCTCACCTGGAGTTTATTCCATTGTTGCTCACAGACAAGAAATGACCCCTCCGTTGTTGTACGTTGAGTATCCGAACTGAACGTGTGGCTACTTGCTAACATGATTTTATCACTTTGTCATTTTTGGTTCTGTAGCAAGTAAAACTGCTTTTGTATTAACTTCATCTACGATCTGTCTAATATACACAGGTAATAGTGAACTAATCAGTTAATGGGGCTATATCTAATACGCAGACGTGTTCGTTTTGATTTTTAATGAAGACACGCCGTGTGGTTCTATGCCTCTGAAATTGTGCCTTTTAAAATGCAGAAAGATGCTTGCTTTTTGAGCCAAATGAAAGTCCAGCAATGGTTGAGCTGGAGCTGGAACTTAAGCATGTTCTAGCATTGCAAGAAGAGGCAAATAATACCAACTTCATCATGTTGATATTCATTTTTACTAGACTCACCGTGGTGTCCCAGGCCTCTGAATAGTGCCCTTCAAAATTCTTATACGCGTTAACTGTGGAAGACATCAAGGTTGACATTATGACCGGGTACACATCTCAGTTGCTAGCCCACCATTTGTCCCAGGACTATGAATACATGTCCTCTTAGTTTATTTGTTTCCATAATTAAGCTGATTCCTCAGCTGTTATCAGCTGAGACAACTCTGTAGCTGATCTCTCGAAATGAGAATCCTCACAAAATGCTTTGGTTTCCCTGATTTGAAGGATACAAATTCATCTCTACAAGCCAACCAACCTTCAACCCAGATAGAGGAGCTATGCAATCGCTTTTCTCTAGCTGAACTACGAAAATCAACCAACAACTTTCACATAAGGCGAAAAATTGGAAGGGGAAGCTACGGTGATGTATTTATTGGTTGTATTTGCATCCAAGGTGAATCTAAGCAAATTGCAGTAAAGCGGTTAGAATCAAATTCTAGCCATGGCATCTCTGAGTTCCTGAATGAAATTCAATTGCTGTGCCAGCTTCGGCACCCAAATCTAGTCCCACTCTTGGGATTTTGCAGTGAGAAAGAAGAGAAGCTGCTTGTATACAAGTACATGCTAAAGGGAACACTCTCTGATCACTTAAACCTCGCAGATGGATTCAACAATTTGGAACCATTGTCATGGAAGAAAAGGTTAGAAATCTGCATAGGAGCTGCAAGGGGTTTGCATTATCTTCACACAGGAGCCAAGCGTAGCATATTTCACCGCCATGTAAAACCTGCTAACATTGTTCTGGATAAGAATTGGGTGCCTAAACTCACAGATTTTGGGTTGTCCTTGGAAGGACCGAATTCTATGTCAAAGCCAAAGCCAATTGTGGTGGAAAGAATCCAAGGCACTGATGGGTTCATGGCACCTGAGTATTGTATGAACTTTATATTTACAGATAAATGTGACGTCTACTCTTTTGGTGTTGTTCTGGTGATAGTTCTATGTGGAAAGGACTTTGATTCAATTTTTTGGAAGATAAACGAGTTAGACAAGTCAAAGAACTCGAGTTTGCCCTCAGAAGGGTGTACTTGGAAAAACTTGGCCCTGGGAGTGATTGATTTTGTGCAGCAAGGAAAGGGTGAAGAGATTATTGATCCAATTCTGATAGGAAAAATTGCACCCGAGTGTTGGGAAATTTTCATGGATATTACACAAAGATGCTTTCTTCTAGATCCAATTGAAAGGCCTACAATGGGTGAAGTGGAGGTGGAACTCGAGCATGCTCTGGCATTGCAGCAGGAAGCAGATGCTATTAACTCTGATACTGGTTTTAGCTTAATATTCGATCATTTGTGATGCAATGTAGTATATATATTACTACTCAACTATAGTTGATTGTCGACTCAAACGTTATGCTTTTTATTGATCAAAAAACAAAGGAAAAAAAAAAAAAAAACATTTTTCTCCTTTCCATTTCTTATGGTTGTACTTGTGTGAGACTTCCAAAGTTGACTTTGATAAAATATGTTTTTCTTAAAAATGTAGCATCCAAGTATGAACAGGTAAACAACTCTGTTGCCATTGAGAAAGTTGTGTGTGAAAACCTCAGATGGGAATCCTTCCAAAATGCTTTGGTTTCACTGATTCCAAGCATACAATTTCAGCTGCAACTGCAAGCAAAACTTCAACTTCAACCCCAATAGAAGAGCTTAGCCATCGATTTTCCTTTTCACAACTCCGAAAAATAACAGGAAACTTCCCCAAAAGCTGAATAATTGGAACCCTACCCATCTGTGACTTATATAGGGCTTGTGTCGATATCTACGGTACTGTTCGTGAAATTGCAATAAAGAAATTCCGACACAACTCCGATCAACTCCTCGCCGAGTTCAAGAATGAAATTCAGATCCTCTGTCAACTTCGGTATCCAAATTTGCTATCCCTAATGGGATTTTACAAAGATGAAAGCCGGATGATTTCCGTGTTTGAGTAAATGCCCCATGGGTCTCTTTATTATCATTTACTCGGTAAAGTAAAGAAGCCACTTTTCTGGAAGAGAAGACTTCAAAAATCTGCATAGGAGTAGCTCGTGGGTTGCATTACCTTCACGCAGGAGTCAAGCGAACCATTTTCCACCGTGATGTGCAACCGATGAACATTCTTTTGGATGAGAATTTTGTGCCTAAACTAGCAAATTTCAAGTACTGTTTAACGGGATCACACGCTATGTCTAAACCTAAACCAAAGAATTTGGACATGGTTGTTGGTTCGTTTGGATATATATCGCCTGAGTGTTATAGGGATTTTATTTTCACAGTGTGAAGTTTATTCATTTGGGATGGTTCTATTGGTAGTACTGTGTGCAATGGAGCCCTCTACAATTTATAAAAAGATGGGTGAAACAGAGGAACAGGATGTTAATGATGTTGAGAGTGTGCTTTTTGAAGGGTCACATAGCTTTGGAGAGCAAATATGTAGCTTTTTACAGAAAGGGATGGGTTATGTGATTATTGATCCATTTCTCATAGGAAAAATTGCCCCTCAATGTTGGAAGACGTTCGTGGATATTGCAGAAAAATGCTTGCTTGAAGATCCAAGTGAACGGCCTACAATGGGGGAAGTGGAGCTGGAACTTGAGCATGCTTTGGCTTTGCAGGAGGCAGCAGAGGCCTTTAATCCTGTCAAGTGATTGTATCCATTTGAAAATTACGATGGCGCCAAAACCTAATTCTATGGTGGCTTCGCTACAAAAAGAAATTTGATGACTTGTTTTGTCCCCATTTGTACTCTAAATATTGATAGTCGTCTTTGCAATTTCATTCTCTGTGATGGAAATCAACTACTTTTTAGATGTGGGAGTTGTATGTATCAGTGTTACCATAAACTGTAAAGAATTTTGTTATGCATTTTGAAAAAGTCATGCCTTTTCCAGCTGATTATTTCAAATTGAGATTTCGTTAAGACAAGTTTTTCTCATCTGGAGTTTGTTCCATTGTTGCTCACAGACAAGAAATGACCCCTCCATTGTTTTGCGTTGAGTATCTGAACTGAAAATGTGGCTGCTTGATAACATGATTATATCAGTGTCATTTTTGGTTCCGTAGTAAGTAAAACTGCTTTTGTATTAACTTCACCGATCTAATATACACAGGTAATAGTGAAGTAATCAGTAATCAATAAACTGCTTTTGATTTTTAATGAAGACACGACCGTGTGGTCCCATGCCTCTGAAATAGTGCCCTGTGCAGAAAGATGATTGCTTTTTGAGCCAAATGAAATTCCAGTGATGGGTGAGGTGGAGCTGGAACTTGAGCATGCTTTAGCATTGCAAGAAGAGGCAGATCATACCAATTTTGGTGGTGATTATAGCTTATTGTTCACTGTGATTTCTCCTCTACCAGAGAATGCAACCAGAAGATTTTCAGCAAATAAGAACAATAACGGTGCAGACACAACTGAGGTAACGTCTGGGCATAAAATTGATCACTTCTCAAAATTCCTCTTAATTTCTGACCAAAATTATGCAAGCATGCAGTGATCTAACGTCAGTGGTAAACAAGTAGCATGTTTCATATCACAACTTACTCCCCAACACATTTGTTGTTCAAACTAGTCAACATAAGAATTGCACGCTAATAGAATATTTCTTCATAGCATCTAATTGCAATGAATAATCAAATTCTTTCTCCACCTCAACAAATTGTTGACTATTTAATTATTTTGTACAAGCAAGTATCTTCTCATGATATCTTTTTTTTTGATTATATGAGATAATTGAATCTTAAATCTCTTAGATATTATCTAAGCTCTTCACTATTAGATCACACGTATGGGCTTTAAATCTTCTTATGATACCTACAAATGCTTTCCAGCAATCCGGCGTAATTTTAATCTTAAAAGTGGGACAATTATGTTAAACAATAAGAGGTGATTGTGGTTCATACAGTCCACATATGAAAACTTGAATGAAGTCCCTTGCCGTAATGCCGTTTACTTTAGTTGCCCCACAAATTGGTCTTGACTCTTGACTCATGAACTTCTTATCCTTCCTTTTGGGCATTCATATTGACAAAAAACAAAAAAAAGGGTCCTCACCCTAACCATCCTTTGACCTTAATGAAAACTTGAATGAAGTCCCTTGCCGTAATGCCGTTTCCTTTAGTTGCCCCACAGATTGGTCTTGACTCTTGACTCATGAACTTCTTATCCTTCCTTTTGGGCATTCAGATTGACAAAAAAAAAAAAGGGTCCCCACCCTAACCATCCTTTGACCTTAATGAAAACTTGAATGAAGTCCCTTGCCGTAATGCCGTTTCCTTTAGTTGCCCCACAAATTGGTCTTGACTCTTGACTCATGAACTTCTTATCCTTCCTTTTGGGCATTCATATTGACAAAAAAAAAAAAAGTCCCCACCCCAACCATCCTTTGCTTAGAAAATAACTCTTTTTTGGTAACGTTTTCTTATTTGATCCTGTTGACCTTAATGCTGCGGGGTGCGGAAACTCTCCTCCAATATCTCTGTATTGCAGCCCTTCAAAAGTTCATCGACGCCAAGAATTCTTCCATTTCCTCTATTCAAAGCGGATTTGGTCTTCTAAGCTTGGAAGGCAAGTTTGTAGCTGATTTCTAATGGGGACTCATCCTAAATGTTTTTGTTTTCCTGGTTCAAAACACACAAGTTCATCTCATCATGCGAACAATTACTCAACCCAAATAGAAGAGCTATGCCATCGCTTTTCTCTATCTCAACTCCGAAATTCAAAAAACATCTTCGATGAGAGCCGAATAATTGGAAGGGGAGGGTATTTTAACGTATACAAGGGTCGTATTTGTATCCAAGGTGCTGTTAAGGAAATTGCAATAAAGCGGGCCAAATTTGAATATGAATCCGATGGGATCTCTTCATTCAATACTGAAATTGAGCTGCTCTGCCAGATTCGCCACCCAAATCTGCTCTCACTTGTAGGATTTTCTTTTGACAAAAATGAGAATATTAGTGTCTATGAATACATGCGCAATGGACGTCTTGCTGATCACCTACTTCATAATCCAGGGGAGCCACTTCCGTGGAAGAAAAGAGTTGAAATTTGCATAGGAGTAGCACGTGGATTGCACTATCTTCATGCAGGAGCAAAGCATATCATTTTTCATCGTGATGTAAAACCCTCTAACATTCTTTTAGATCAAAATTGGATGCCTAAACTCGCATATTTCGGGCTTTCTTTGAAAGGGCCTCATTCTATGTCAAAACCAAAACCATTAACAAATGTCAAAGTTGCAGGAACCATTAGATACATAGCCCCTGAGTGTATGAGCAATACTTTGACGGAAAAATGTGATGTCTATTCCTTTGGTATGGTTCTGCTAGTAGTGTTATGTGTGAAATGCCCGCTATCAATTTTAGAGAAGATGAAACAACTAACTAAACGGGATGTTGATGAGAGTGGGAGTGAGAGCGTGCATTTACAAGGGTACTCTAACGAAAATTTAGCCTTGCAGGTATATAATCTTGGATGCAAGGGAAAGGCTGATCAGATTGTCGATCCATTTCTGATGGGGAAAATTGCACCTCAGTCTTGGGAAGTGTTCATGGATATTGCAGAAAGGTGGTTGCTTTTTGAGCCAAATGAAAGGCCAGCAATGGGTGAAGTGGAGTTGGAACTTGAGCTTGTTCTGGCATTGCAGGAAGAAGCAGATCAGAACCAAGCATTTTCAGCTAATAAGAATAATGGCGCAGAGACAACCTGAGGCAACACTTTGGGCATAATATTGATCACTTCTCACAATTTCCTCTTAATTTGTGACCAAATTTATGCAAGCTTGCAGTGATTTACTGTAAATTGCATACCAGTAGTATATTTCATATTACAACATTCTCCCTATCACTCTTGTGCAAATTTTTCAACTTAAGAGTTGCAAGCTATCTAATAGAATATTCCTCTATAGCATCTGCTCTCTCTTGTAACTGCAATGCATATTCAAGTTCTTACTCCAACTCACCCATTGTTGGCCGTTTAATTCCTTGTACATGAAGACATCTTCTCATAATATTTATGAATGCATTCCGGCAATCAGGTGTAATTTTTCCTCTAAAAAATGGATCAATGATGTCAACGGACAAGAGATGATTGAGATTCACATTATACACATGAAAAATTGCAATGAAGTGCATTGCCTCTTACTTTTGGGTCGTGCCACAAATTGGTCGTGATTCATGATCTTCTTGTCCTTCCTTTTGAGCATTGAGAAGCTACCACGTAAGCATAGAAGTCAAAGTCAAACTTCATCATGCTGATCATAGTGTAGCTGTAATAATTGACCCAAAAAATAAAAAAGACACTCGTCATAGTGAATATACCTGTCCGAAATCAACTCTAAGTTTGTGGCCGATGCCTCATTGTGCTGGACAACCAAAACAGGAATCTCAAATGGGAAGTTTGCAGTTGTCCCGCTGTCCATCCCAACCAATGCTTTTGCCTAAAAAAATAACTATTTCTTGGTAATATTTTCTCATTTGATCCTGTGGACCTTAATGTTGAGAAATGCAGAAGCTAGGAAACTTTCCTCCAAGATCTCTTCACTGCTGCGCTTCAAAAGTTCATCAACGCCAAGAATTACTTCCCTTTCCTCCGAGGTTCTCTAATCAAAGTAGATTTGCTCTGCTAAGCTGTTGGAAGGCAAGTTTGTAGCTGATTTCTCAAAATGGGAATTCTTCCTAAATGCTTTGGGTTCTCAGATTCAAAGCAAACAACTTCTTCTCTTTATGCAAATAAATACTCAAATAGAAGAGTTATGCCATTGCTTTTCTCTAGCTCAACTCCAAAAATCAACCAACTTTGACGGAAGCCAAATAATTGGAAGGGGAGACTTTGGTAAAATATACAAGGGTTGTATTTGTATCCAAGGTGTTGCTAAGGAAATTGCATTAAAGCGATTTGAATCGAATTATAGCAAAGTCGTCTCTGAGTTCTATACTGAAATTGAGCTGTTGTGCCAGCTTGTTCCCCCAAATTTGGTCTCACTTATAGGATTTTGCTCTGAGAAAGATCAGAATATTGGTGTCTGTGAATACATGTCTAATGGAAGTCTTGCAGATCACCTACGTGGCAATAGAAGGGAGCCACTTCCATGGAAGAGAAGGATTGAAATTTGCATAGTGTATTGCACTACCTTCACGCAGGAGTAAAGCGTACAATATTTCACCGTGATGTGAAACCCAATAATATTCTTTTAAATAAGAATTGGATACCTAAGCTAGTAGATTTTGGGATTTCTTTGAAAGGGCCAAATTCCATGTCAAAACCAAGACCATTAACAGAGGTTAAAGTTGCAGGGACTGATGGATACTTAGCCCCTGAGTGTATTATAAGCAATACTTTGACAGAAAAGTGTGATGTCTATTCCTTTGGTATGGTTCTGCTAGTAGTGGTATGTGCCAAGGTCCCGAGGTCAATTTTAGAAAAGATGAGACAGTCAAAGAACCAGGATGTAGATGAGGCTGGGAGTGAGAGTGAGAGTGGGTCTTGAAAGTGCAAGTAAAGAATGTCCTAGAGGGGATGAATAGGATTTTTGTAAACTTTTCGCAAAATGATATATTTTCAAAACAAGCTTTAATATCAAAGCTTGGTTTTACTTAACAAAAGCGTAGTTTTTAGAAAACTCAGTTCAAACAGTAATAACAGTATAACGCAGTAAGCTCAAAAGTAATGCTGGAAATAAATAAGAAAGAGTAGAGAAAATGCACAACGATTTATAGTGGTTCGGTCTCAATCTTAGACCTACGTCCACTCCCCTCAAACTCAGTTGAGAAAATTTACTCCACTATGTGAATCTGGTTTACAAGATTCCAGCACCTATTACAATCTCTCAGGACGCAGCTGAAGACTTAAGCTTGGTTTTCCAAGCTAACCAAAAACCCTTACAATAAAGACTATGTCACTTAATGACTATGTCACTCCCTCTCACAGGGATACAAATCAGCAATAAGGTAATATAGTCTTTTACACAATATCAGATGAAGAAGAATTTTGGGTAGATGAGTTGTTGCTTGAATCAACAAATTTTCAAGTTTTTTCTTTGTGCACTCAAGGATATTCCAAGTAAGGATGAAGTGCAGAGAAGGTTTCACACGAGACAGCACTTGATGAATGAGCAAATGAATATTTTCTCTCAGTTTTTGTTCTTTTTCTTCTTGCCCGTATGAAGCTCTCCTTCTCCCTTTTATAGAGTTTTCAAAATATGACTGTTGAGGCATATTGAAAATTCCATTGTCCAATAAAGCTCATTGACATGATAAAAGCCTTTAAATCAGGAGTTGTGGCAGGTGACTGTTGTGACTGACGTTTGTCTTCTTCTCCAGTGGTTCAACACTCTTTTACCACAATCTGAAAAAGTAGAATTGCTAGAAGACAGCTTTAAGGATATGCTTGGTTCGCAAGTTTGCATGAATAAGGAAGTTCTCGGTTTGTCCCATGATAAGCGCTCAAAAATCTTTCCTTCCTCTTATCTTTGGTTGGCTCAAGGTGGCAAAAGTGATCAGCATGTACTGCTGACATAGTGAGTCTTTCACACTTCAAACATGACACATGCTAAAAGACAAATACTGCTTTTCCTGTCACTGTCACCTTTGGAGGGTTGACCTGTAAGTTTAAAAACTCCCAAACACAACAAAGTGTGGTCCACGGATAGACTTGCAGATATATTTCAAATTAGTTGCACCAATTAGGATAAAAGCATATAGTCCAAAATATGTCAGAGCTAAAAGAGACAAAGTGAAAAACTATAATTTTTTTGGATACAAGGAAGAAATCATTTTAATAAGATATTAAGAGAAATCAAAAATTATTGTAAGCATCAAAATTAATTAACTTAATTAACCCTTGAGCTAACAGGTCTTCTTACACAAATTTAGCCTTGCTGGTATATAATTTTGTACACGAGGGAAAGGCTGATGAGATTGTCGATCCACTTCTGACGGGTAAAATTGCACCCAAGTGTTGGAAAATATTCATGGATATTGCACAAAGATGCTTGCTTTTTGAGCCAAATGAAAGGCCAGCAATGGGTGAGGTCGAGATGGAACTTCAGCATGCTCTAGCATTGCAGGAAGAGGCAGATCATATTAATCCTTGTGGTGATTATAGCTTATTATCCACTGCAACTACTCCTCAACTAGAGAGTGCCAGCAAATTAGAACAATAATGGTGCAGAAACATCCTGAGGTAACACCTGGGCATAAAAGTGATAACTTCTCACAGTTTCCTCTTAATTTATTATGCAGTGTATCAGTGATTTACTCTAAATGGTAAACCAGTAGCATATTTCATATCACTTTTGTTATGCAAATTTGTCAACATAACAGTTGCATGCTAATAAAAAAAATTTCACCATGGCATCTGTTCCTTATTGTAACTTGAATTCTTCTTCAACTTCTTCCTCTAACTCACCCACTGTTGCTCGTTCAATTCCTTGTACATGCAAGCATCTTCTTATGAATGCTTTCTAGCAACCAGGTGTAATTTTTCCTCTTAAAAATGGATCAATGATGTCAACGACCAAGAGAGAAACTTGACATGAAGTGCCTTGCCTCTTACGTTTTAGTTGTGACATAAATTGTTCATGAGATCATTGAGATGTGATTTTCTTACTCTTCCTTTTGGGCATTGAGAAGCTACCGTGTAACTCAGAACAAATTTGAATTATTGTTAAAGTCAAACTTGAACATGTTGATCACAGAGCAGCTGTAATAATTGACCAAAAAAACAGAGCTGTGCAATCGCTTTTCTCTAGAGGAACTCAGAAAGTCGACCAGTAACTTTGACAAAAGCCAAATAATTGGGAGAGGATACTTTGGTACTGTATACAAAGGCTACCTTAATCGCAGAACTGGAACTACTGATCATACAATTGCGATCAAGCGCATCGAAACCATTTTTATTATTTGATAGAAAGTTTAACATAAGTCTTTCTTGATTTTACTTTTGAAGTATATGGTGAATCTCTAATATAGATATAGTGCTTTAAATTTTGAAAAGAAATCAAAGAGTTTGTTATTAATATCATAATTTTTAATTAACAAAGTGTACAATTCATTATCTGAATTTAGAATTAAATATAGTTTATCTTTTATATTTATAACCCTAACCAATTTTGTGTTTCAAAAATTCACAATGAAACAAATAATGATATATTAAGCCTTTTCTAGTCTTGCTCTTTCTATGCTTCTGTTTATTTTCAAAACCGTGTTGGGCAGATTAGGAATTAACATGGTAAGTACTCATTTGTGTTGTCTTTCTTGGTATGGGAAAAGATTCTGGATCTTTCGTTGTTTGGTGAGAAAATATAGTGTGCGAGCAGAAAAACATTTTAAAGATGAGGATTAAAGCTGCTTGGAAACTTTTCCGGTAGATCTCTGAATTGCTGCCCTATAAAGATTAATGCAGAGTTATTTTCATTTCCAACCCAGATTTGTTAAGTTCAGAGACAAGTTTCTGGTCAATTTCTCGAAATGAGAATTCTTACTGAATGAGTATTACCAGGTAGAGAAGAAACAACGTAGGAAACGCAAGGTTAAAGCAACCTTCACTGGAATCAACACGAGCAATTAAACACTACCGTTGCAACTCTCTTTCATTATCCTTACAATTATTTCCCTAATGTTTTATCTCTGCAAGAACCATGAAAACTTAGCATACTTTTCAATTTATTAGTTAGCTCTCTTAATAAAATTTTTTAACACGCTTAAAAAGTAAACATTTTGTCTTGTAATTAGTGAAAAAATAATTACATTCTTCACCAATTATAAGATAATGAAACAAAATTTGTGATATAAAGTGTAATAAAAAAATTTGTCCCGGACTTTGCAGTAATTTGCAAAATTGGATGAGGAGTAATACCTCTCCCAAGTAACCGTTTCCAGTCTGTTGACTGATTCAGAGTAGGGACCTCTCTATTGAGCCCCACTTTCCTTGAAACCACGCTGAAGTTCCACCGATAAGCGTTTCTTATAATGAGATTATCTTATTTCTGTGATTCTTTGCAGCAAACTTTTATTTCAGAAGTTCAACCATGGAGCACTCTAAATGATGTTTGCGGTACAGGATCCTGATGCGGAAGATGGCAATAGTCAAAATAAGGCACTAGGCGACAGCCATAGAAAGGGCAAACGCAGACATGTTCTCAAAAGGGAAGAAAGGTACAATCCATAACACTGTAGCTGTGCCCTAATCATGGAGAGAGTAATCAATTTCATCGCGTGCATTCGGAAGGGGTCTAATGAAAGCCCTAGTTATGACTTGTGAAGAAGACAATGTCCTATAGAGCTTAAAAGGGTACATCCTGATTCCTGTAGAAGAAGCAGTAAGCATGGTTGCACCCAGCAAAACTTTTACAGAAGGTATTTTATTTTGTGTTCAATATTTGGGCACAATTTGTATCCGTATTCAAAATTGTGTTATCTTATTGCTAAAAGTTATTGTGATTTTCTGGCTAAGCAGGCAATTCTAATAAAAGAAAGGGTACCTATCATATTAAGGACATTAATTAAACATTTAACTCAATATCTTATCAATCTCTTATATATATCATGGTATCAAATTCATGTCTCAATGCTCCAAACATATGATATAATTACTAGGTTTTTAACATATTAAAGTTCTTTAGGTTTTACATTTTAATGAACCTGTGATATTCTTATATTTCAAATAAAAAACTATTCTAATATTTTCATACCTGAATATCTTTAATATAGTAAAATGTTAGATGAATATAATTTTTCATATGACCTGTAATAAATAACCTTTACTATTTCATGCCTTTTTTTTTTTTTTTAGTAATTATCCTTGACTACTATTTAAAATAGTTGAACTAAAATGTAATTAAAGATCTCAAAACATCAACAACTAAAAATATCCAAATTTGTTTGATAAAAATATTTTTGAATAAGTATGAATACCCCTCCCTCCCATATGTAGTTTGATGCAATCTTTGAGTTGAGTTTCATAATTGGTTTTTATTTTTTCTTCGAGTTTTTCAATCTTTCCAATTGGTCCGTATAACATTTTGGCTGGTTTTCTCGTTCCAGCGTTTATGTTTGAGCTTGGAAGGCTTGGGAATTAATTTGGGTTTTCAAATTTCAGAGGTGCAAGTGTGCTCATCCTTTACCAGTGTTGAAATTAACCCAAATTTCTAGCCATTTTTTGGGCAATATAACTGAACAAACCATCTTCAGGAGGCCAAAGAATGATAGATTGGAGAGTTTCAGAATCAATGGACACATCATGCGCCCGTATGAGCCGTACATCGGATAGCCACATGCTACTGTCATCCTCCATGCATGTGCAATACGCGCTTGCTAAAGGTTGAAGATGAGCATACCAGTGACACGTTAGCACAAATAATATAGGATAAGAATGCAGCTGGACAACTAATTAATATTTCATTAATCACTTAAATGTAAAGGAATTAATTGGTTTCATTAAAGAAATTAATAAACACTCGATAATATAATTAATTTTCCCATTTTTTATTCTACAACAGCAGTATGACACACAGAAACTTTAGTATCATTGTTTTCTCCGCCACTTCCTTTACCATCCATACAAACCCTTCTCATAATGTTTACAGTGAAAAACATTATTCTAACTCTCTCGCTCGTTCATTGATTTTCACAGATTTCATCAAGATATTTAATCAATGGTTTTTAAAGAATTTGGAGAATGTTGAGATAATGAGAAGAAGGTTATAGTTACTTGGGAAATTCCTAATCTATGTTTTACTGAAGATCCAGAATTTGAAGAATGGATTGTCAAATCCATTGTCCATGTACCCACATTATGATCATTTCTGCCTGTAGAAGAAGCAGTAAGCATGGACGCACCCAGCTATATTTTTAGAGGTGTTTTATTTTGTGTTCAATCTTAACCTTTTTTTTTTTTTTTTTCTTTCATTCACCTATCTAACCAATCTTAACCTTTGTTCTGAATGCTTTGCTGTTTAATTAAATTCAAATTTTAACCAAAAAAAAGGTATTTACCTGTGCTTGCATGATAAGAGGTTTCCGTGTAAATGTAACCAATGCAATATAGTGTTTGATGTATCATGTATTAAATCTGAATTTAGTTTACCTGATGCAGTGTGTGGCGTAGGTATCTGAAATATGGAAACTTTCGATTGTGTTACTACTTCAGAGCCACATTCACTTCTCATTACAAAGGCATTCTCGATCAAGGGAAGAAAGGAATTGCTGAGGATCCATTAATGGAGGAGACGATGATGACTTCTTCAGCTTGCAAAACAATTATGCCCAGAAATGCCACAGAGAAGAAACCAATCTGTGGGAATTGAGACTTAAAAGGGTTGAATCATCTCGCTCCACTAATCAAGAATTTTAAGTATATCCACCTTTGAGAATTTGAGGAGCTACCATTGCAAACTCTAGAATCATATCCTACCCCTATTTTACTAGTCAAGGCTTGTTAAAATATTTTGACTATCAAGAGGAAGATTAGATCTTCTATAAACAGTCAAAAGATTTTTGATTATATTATAAACAGGATTATGTTAACAATTTGCAACATCAGTTGTGACAGTGATTGTTTTATAAATGTGCTCATTTTCTTTTGATCTGCGCACTGAGGATATCGCTGACCAGCTGAAAGTCAAAAACTAATCCTTTTTTACACGGACAGATATGTATGAATATTGTCTTTCATAACAAAGTCTTTTTTATATACATTGTCAAAGATGCTTAAGTAGCTCAACTATTTATCAATTATGTTAAGCTTTAGTAATAGTCATGCTACAACATGCATATATAGGATAAGAATGCAGCTGGACAACCAATCAACTGTCCTTAAATAGAAAGGCAAGATTAAAATACAACTATTTGTCAATTATGTTGTATTCCTATATGTGTATATTTTATTTTAATTGTGTTCTTTTATTATTCCAATCAGTCCTCCCTATATTAGCTATTTGATATACAATACTAAATAACACAAGAAATTTAGTTATAATATAATTTTTTTATATTATTCTTTATTTATTGCTTAATATATTGGACACGAAAATTTTATCTTATTTGTATTAAGTTTACCGTAATAGACGGGCAAAAAAACGAATGAAAAAACTAAATTGATACAATACTCAAGACTTCCTTTCCTACAATGGGGTGGAGAATTTAGAGTCCAAACATAATCTAAACTAGAATTGGACGCTTTTATTGGCATTTTATCTGGTTGTATTCCCTTAACTACTGTACCTCTCATAACCTATAACACTTTATTCTCATAAATCCTATACTATATCTTTTAACACTCCTAAAAGTCCTTTAACACCTTTAACTCATTTGGTTGATCTCCATTCCATGGCATATTAAGATGCTTCACCCCATCTGTATCACTACTCTAGTGTGCAAAATGTAATGCAACAAATCTTTTTTTTCTTGACTAATCAAAATAGAGTGTAACAAGAAATGAGAGAGGGAAGTAAAAATTGAATACAAAGCATACCCCTAAAATACCACCCAGTTCTACCAACTGTCACAAAGTACTCTCACCTTTAAAAGGTTGTATGACCTCTATTTATTTATTTATTTTGAGTTACATAAAAGACTTGAACTTTAAACATTTTAATACAATCTCGTTTCTTCATCACTACACTACACATTGTAGCTAAATTATATGGCCTTTTTACTCACCATAAGATATAAGATCAATTTCCTAGTCAATCTAAAGCTTCTTTTGGAATATGTAGAGCTTGAAATGCCAAAGTAAGCACATATAAATCCATCTGAATTTATAACATAAATGTGATGCACCTTAGCGTCATATAATTTTGTTGATATCGATAAAACCCTGTGTCATTTTATTGTTTGGTCTTTTTAACTTGCAACTGCTTTTGGGATAAAAACTTTTAAGGTTAGAGAAAGTTACCATTTATTTTAGCATGTATCTAAACAATAAATATGTACTTTTACTTAATATATATATATATATATGTTTGAAGCATGGTTTGGTTTTAGATTGATTTTTGAAAAGTTCAAACTTTAAATCAAATTATAATGTGTGAATTGAATATTTTTTTTTTAATATAAACTAAACCAAACAGAATTGATTTGAATTGAGTGCATATCGATTTGATTCGAGTGATTTGAGCAGTTTTCATTTGAATTTTGATTATCTGTAATCAAAACATAAAGCATCCATGTACCAGAAAGCGTCAATACTCTAGTGTGCAAAATGTAAGGCAACAAGACATTTTCTCTGGAAAAATGTGTATCACTTTAAAATTTGTTCGCAATGTAAAATAAAGGATTAAAATGTTTTCTTTGAAATAGAAAGCATATATGATATAGATATGATAGAATTTAGAAGATATTAAGAGTGTAAAAGATTAAATTATCCATTTTGTGCCCTAAATGAACATACTATAAGAGACCAACTTTTTCTTTGAAATACAAGCCATCTGATAAGATAAGATTTAGAACATTTAGGTTATAAAAGGAAAAATGAGTATCACTTAACATTAATTTCCTAGAAAAACAAAGAATAAGAATATAATTGAACCAGCTACAAGAGAGAGGCCCATTCTTTTTTGAAATAGGATGCATTTGACATAAATGGGATAAGATTTAAAAGATTATGGAAGTGTGAAAGGAAAAAACAGTATGAGCTAACAACTTTCTAGAAAAAATAGAAGATTACAATGTAATCGATCCAGCTGTATACAGAGAAAACACAACTAATTAAGGCCAGTTGTTTTCTCAGCCAGTGGTATTTCAGATAGAATATACCATCTATATAATCCCTTCTTATTGTCTTAGTTACACAGTTCAACACAAAAAGGTTCTCTTTTTCTTCAACATAGCATTCATGGCGTTTTCAGTGGCTCATAAAGACGATGGAGTAAGCCAAGATCTCGAGGAGAAGCTGATGGTCCTTCCTGAAATTCCCAAGCAATGGTTTATTATGGGAGCAAGTTTGATATATGGGATACCAGTTTTACTAAAGTGTCTCCAAATAACCATATCTCTTCCTGTAGAAGCTGTAATTTTGCTATTCAAATTGAGGCGCAAAGATGGTATTTATTCTGTTCTCAATCTTTATTTTTCTTCTTGTTATTACTTAGTGCATATAACTCCTACATCTAATTCGTATGCCCACTTTTACCAGTTTGCAGACTCAGCTTAAAGCTCCAGTGCCAATGCATGCTCCTATTTTGTCCCGCAGGTCTGTAATTCTAACTTTATACTTTGCAACTGAGATTCCAACAACTCTCTGAAATTCACCGATTTAATAAAGGCTTTTTCTTTTTTTTTTTTTCCATATTGAACCTTGATTTGGAAATGGATTGAAGAATTGAAATTAACTTGGAAGTGTTTGCTCCATACAGTCCTTTGGAAATTATTTGCTGTCATTATTGGTCATGGGACAGTTAAGAAGGGAACTTTGGATTATTAAAGAAGGGATAGAAGGGGCAATTAGCTTTAATATCAAGTGTGTCTTATAATTAGATTCTCTTACTTCTGTGATTCTTTGCAGCAAACTTCTATTTCAGAATTTCAACCATGGAGCACTCTAATTGATGTTTGCGGTACAGGATCCTGATGAGGAAGATGGCAATAGTCAAAATCAAGCACAAGGCCACAACCATAGAGAGGGCAAACACTTTTTCTCAAAAGGGAAGAAAGGTACAAACCATAACACAGAAGCTGTGCCCTCATCATGGAGAGAGTAATCTATCTAATCGCGTGCATTTGGAAGGGATCTAAAGTTGCATTAAAGGCCTAGTTATGACTTGTGAAGAAGACAATATCTTATAGAGCTTAAAAGGGTACATCCAGATTCCTGTAGAAGAAGTAGTAAGCAAGGTGGCACCCAGCTATATTTTTAGAGAAGGTTATTTTGTGTTCAATATTAACCTTTTTTTTTTTTTTTCATTCATCTATCTAACCTTTCTCATTAGTATTGTTAGATATCTCAATAATCCAGCTAATCTAACTCGTGTCCACGTTTGATGTGCCGCATAAAATCAGATTAGATTTGTGTGTAGTATGTGTGTATGGGTACTTGGCATTTTGAAATCCTTGGACTGGTTCCCTCCAGCGAGAATTTTTGTACTTGGGAGATGTAATGGGGCATAGTACCCAAAGACTTTGTTCTGAATGCTTTGCTGTTCAATTAAATTTCACTTTAACACAAAAAAGAAAAAAAAAGGTATTTATTTACCTGTGCTTCCGTGATAAGAGTTTTCTGTGTTAATGTAACCTATGCAATATACTGTTTGCTGTATCATGTATTAAATCTGAATTTAGTTTACCTGATGCAGTGTGTGGCGTTGGTATCTGAAATATGGGAACTTTTGATTGTTTAGTTTTATTTAAATTATATTGTGCTCCTTTATGTTTATATTTTATTTCAATTGTGTTCTTTTATTATTCCAATGAATCCCTTATTTTTGCCTATAACAATTTTAGCATGTCTCTAAGCAATAAATATGTACTTTTAATTAAGAGAAAGTTTGAAGGAAAGTCAGATAAGCATAGGAAATTAGAGATGTTTTAAGAATTAGCAGTTAATCAATTCTAATACATGCTTTCAGTTTCCCATCAAATGCTTATTTAGTGCATTTAGTTTTGGTCGGTGCAATGAATCCTTGACAATTCATGTAATAAAATAGGAAATGAAAAGTTAATTGGTTTACTCCAATTTTATCTTCCCGTTATGTATAAAAAGTTCAGGGGAAAAAAAAAAAAAAAAAAAAACCAAAACACGATGGCAAAGTAATATCCCAACAACAAAACAAATGAAACCAAAAAGAGCAATTACCTGAACATTATAATCAAGATATTGCACCATGAACCTTTCCTACTGCTGACAAATTAAGACGATTTTGGGGACAAACATAACCTGCAGATTAAAAGCTTTCTTATGTGAGGCGAAGGCTGTACAATAGTCAATGCAGAGGATGCAAGTTGTTGCTTCCACGTTACTGTAGAACTAATACACAGACTTAAACACACATCCAAAATTTCACATAGAAGAGGTGAGAGAAACTAACCTTTATTTGTATTCCATGTAGATTTTAGGGATTCTTCGTGAGGAAGGCTTGTTCAAATATTTTGACTATCTAGAGGAAGATTAGGTCTTTTGTAAACAGTCCAAAGATTTTTTATTATATTATAAACAAGATTATGTTAACAACTTGCAACTTCACTTGTGATAGTGATTGTTTTAAAAATGTGCTCTTTTTCTTTTGATATGCACTTGGATATCCATAGCTGAAAGTTAAAAACTAGTCCCTTTAATACAAACAGATCACGAACGGGTATTGTCCCTCATAAAAAAGTCTTTTTTATACACATTACTAAAGATGCTTAAGTGACTGAATTATTTGCCAATTATGTCAAATTTTACTGGTTAATCAATGTTTTCATAACTTTCTCAAATGCTGATGATGTGGTTTCAAACTAGGAGAAGTGATATTCATAACATAAAAGAGATCAAGATTATTTGGGAGTGTTGAAGCTAAAACACATTTTGACCAAATTAACAGTCATGCTACAACATGCATATATAGGATGAGAATGCAGCTGGACAACCAACCTGCTGTCCCCTAAATGGCAAGACAATGATAAGAATACAACTAATATGACCATTAATCTCTCAAATGTAATGGAATTAATTGGTTTCCTTAAAGAAATTAATACGCTCTCATAAAATAGTCTGGCAGTATTAAACCTCATAAGATAGGAATTAAATGATTTGATTAATTTGTTGGAATAATTGTAGATATTCCGAGTTAATCTAGTTAATGTTCGTATCTGAACATAGAATTAACTACTAGGTCAAAGATCGAGAAGCATAGGAGGTTAATTAGTCACCTATGTTACTTGTCTTATTATTTCCTTGATTGTGTAGTTTTATTTAAATTATGTTGTGTTCCTTTATGTATATATATATATATATATATTTAACTGTGTTCTTTTAATTAATCCCCTATTTTAGCCTATAAATATTTTAGAAATACTTAGTAATTCTTTCAAGATATGACCTAGGTTTAGCTCATTTGAAGACTAAGGTGAGGCTAAGAAAAAATATAGGATTAAAAAAAATTAATCCACTAAGCCCTAAATGTTAGGGTAGGATAAGAATGTAAGCATATGCTCATTACTCTCTGGAGGATATCTTTTCAAAGTAGGAAAATATTCATACTCATCAGATAAGGTCTAGATTATTTGGTGTTACATATGAAAAGAAAAAAGCTATCCCACCAAATGATCATAGTCTAACATGAATATATAAGATACTATAAAAATACAATTGTACAACCAATCCAGCTATCACCTACATGGCTAGGCAAGGATAAGAATACATTTAATATGTCAATTACTCTCTCAAATTAATGTAAAGCAATTAATTGGATTCATTAAAGAAAATAATTGCTCTCTTAAGATAGTATTATGTTAATATTATCCAGGGGAACAAAAACCCATTGTTTTCTCAACCACTTGCCTTACCATCTATATAATCCCTTCACCATAAGATATGTTTACGGCCAAAAAGAATTAGTCTAATTTCTCTCTCCTTTTCATTGTCGCAGCTTTCATCAAGATATCAATGTTTGTTTAGGAATCTGGAGAAAGCAAAGGTGATGAGAAGAAGCAGATAGTTGCTTTGGAAATTTCTAACCAACTTTTTACAGCTGGTCCAGATTTGAACTATGGGTCATCGGATCTGTTATCATTTCGCTACATCACAATAGTCTCTTCCTGTTGAAAAAGCAGTAAGCATAGCGGAGTCAAACAATTTTCTTAGAAAAGGTGTTTTATTCTACGCTCGATTTTATTTGTTCTCTTCATGTTGTCCCACAATCCTCGTGGTTAATCTTATGCAATTAGCTTTCTTAAATTAGTTTATCCTTTTGTATTAGTTCTTAGTATGTGACTGATTGTGCTTTATGGTTGCAGGTTTTCTTCTGGAGCATGCAAAAAAACCAGTTTAGAATTTGCTGTACTTCTCAGAAACAGAAGTCATGTGCAGCAAAAATCAATATCTGTTGGTCCTAGGGGAATGTCGCCGAGCCGATAAGACCTCTATCCATGTTGCTGCTTCTGTGACCTGCTATGATTTTCTCAGTTTTTATCCATTCATTCATTATTCTTCACATCCTTCAATACCCACATGCTGATCTCTCTAGCCTTATCAGTCCTGTATATAAATCCAAAGTATAATTGCTACTGATCTGATCTAAAGTCTCAATGCCCCTAGCATAAACGATTATAACCTGAGGACAGTTGACCAGTTGTTGCAAATATTTTGATTGTCCAGACGAAGATTAGATCTTTTGTACCAGCGCAAGCTTATTAATGACATGTTGTAAAGAAAATAATATTGATAGTTTGTAACTTCTAATGTGACAATGACTATTCTAACAAAATTAAGAAAGAAAATCCAACATACAATGCAAACATGTACTTTTTTTATTTGGGCACAATTTGTATATTCAAAGTTATGTTATCTTAGTGCTGAAAGTTATTGTGATTTTCTGACCAAATAGTCAATTCTAGCAAAGGAAAGGGTACCTATCATATTAATGACATAAATTAAACAGCTAACTTAATATCATACAAATCTCTTATCTATATAATGGCACCAAATTCATGTCTCAAAGCTTCAAACATATGATATAATTATTAGGTTTTTAACATGGTAAATTTTTTTAATGAAATATATATATATATATTAAAACCTGTGATATTCTTATATTCCAAATGAAAAGTTATTCTAATATTTTCACACCTGAATGTTTTTAACATTGAAAAAAGGGATTTATAATTTGACATAACCTATGCTACAATTGTTATGTTATGTCGTCAGTGATACAAGGAGGAAAATGTCGTTGTTCAACTGTGGTTAATGTCTTTGGCATTAGGTAACCCCAACAGTTACGTTACACGATAAGAAATACTGAGAGATGGCAAGAAAAAAGAGACAAAAAGATGGTGTCGTTAATTAACTTGCCAACTTCTTCCATCTCTTCCCTCAATTTCTTAACATTACATAATTACCCCTAGCTATTCATTGGTTTTATAATTAATTGTTGAGACCACCATTCATTTTTTTTTTCATTTATATATATTTTACATGTCTTTTTTTTTTTTGTTTCCTTAAAATAAGGGATTTCTCATATTTTGGATATCCAATAACCTCAGTAAGTATAAATCTCTTCTCATGGACAATTTGAGATCCCATGATTTGAACCATCGGGGAGCATATCTATTGGCCACCACTCAACCCAAAATTTTAGGATTAGAATTATCAGATTTTAAAAGTTACTAAATTTATGTCCAAAAAATCTCTCAAATTGATGACCTTTAATATTCTTCTTTAATGGAATATTTAAGTCGTTTTAGTCTTATATTGTTTCAACAGCATTCATTTTATACTGTGGACTAAATTTTACTATGAAGTTTATAATCAACTACTTGCTAGATAAATACTCCATATCTCGTAGTCATTCATGTCAGAGCAAGAGGTTTTTTAATGGTTTAAAACGTTACATTTAGTTAGCTTCACGAATAAATGCTTACATAAACTTGTTTGAAATGAAAATGTGAATGGGTTGAATGGATTTGAGGACCACTTTGACAAGATATTTACTCTTATTCTGTAATTTTTAATGTGTTTAGTGAAGAAAATCAACTATATAGGTGTGAAAGAGAAATAAGAATACGCAAAACGTTGCCCTTTTGTGGAACCGTGTTTAGTCTGTCAAGAAGAGAGCTACAGGGGTGACAGCGACTAGTCATCGAGTGAGGGGTCTTTAGGAAGCAGACTGGAAACTGTGGAGGGAAGGTTTTGTCACACCAAAAGTTTTTTAAACTTAAAAGATGTATAAAGCATAATTTATATTTAATATCTGTATTAATTTTTTTACATCAAAATTCATTTTATTTTAAAAATTTAAGTTATTAAAGTAAAAATTTTAAAATATTTAATATTTATATTTAATAGGTTTGAAAACTTTTTTTTTAGGGTGAGTTTTTTTTTTTTTTTTTGCAATCTTGTATTTTCTTTGTAACTGCAATTCCGTTGTAAATATTTACCCTGCCCATGGACGTAGCCCAATTTAGATAAACCATGTAAATTTCTTTTGTGCTGTCTGTTTTTGCCTTTTGTTTTCTATGCCTCTGAAATTGTGCCCTTTAAAATGCATAAAGATGCTTGCTTTTTGAGCCAAATGAAAGTCCAGCAATGGGTGAGGTGGAGCTGGAACTTAAGCATGTTCTAGCATTGCAAGAAGAGGCAAATAATGCCAACTTCATCATGTTGATATTCATTTTTACTAGACTCGCCGTGTGGTTCCAGGCCTTTGAATAGTGCCCTCTGAAATTCTTATACGTGTGGAAGACATCCAGGTTGACATTATGACCGTGTACTGGCCCACCGTTTGTCCCAGGACTATGAATACATGTCCTCTTAGTTTGTTTGTTTCCATAATTAAGCTGATTCCTCATATGTTATCAGCTGAGACAACTCTGTAGCTGATCTCTCGAAATGAGAATCCTCACAAAATGCTTTGGTTTCCCTGATTTGAAGGATACAAATTCATCTCTACAAGCCAACCAACCTTCAACCCAGATAGAGGAGCTATGCAATCGCTTTTCTCTAGCTGAACTACGAAAATCAACCAACAACTTCCACATAAGGCGAAAAATTGGAAGGGGAAGCTACGGTGATGTATTCATTGGTTGTATTTGCATCCAAGGTGAATCTAAGCAAATTGCAGTCAAGCGATTAGAATCAAATTCTAGCCATGGCATCTCTGAGTTCCTGAATGAAATTCAATTGCTGTGCCAGATTCGGCACCCAAATCTAGTCCCACTCTTGGGATTTTGCAGTGAGAAAGAAGAGAAGCTGCTTGTATACAAGTACATGCTAAAGGGAACACTCTCTGATCACTTAAACCTCGCAGATGGATTCAACAATTTGGAACCATTGTCATGGAAGAAAAGGTTAGAAATCTGCATAGGAGCTGCAAGGGGTTTGCATTATCTTCACACAGGAGCCAAGCGTAGCATATTTCACCGCCATGTAAAACCTGCTAACATTGTTCTGGATAAGAATTGGGTGCCTAAACTCACAGATTTTGGGTTGTCCTTGCAAGGACCGAATTCTATGTCAAAGCCAAAGCCAATTGTGGTGGAAAGAATCCAAGGCACTGATGGGTTCATGGCACCTGAGTATTGTATGAACTTTATATTTACAGATAAATGTGACGTCTACTCTTTTGGTGTTGTTCTGGTGATAGTTCTATGTGGAAAGGACTTTGATTCAATTTTTTGGAAGATAAACGAGTTAGACAAGTCAAAGAACTCGAGTTTGCCATGTACTTGGAAAAACTTGGCCCTGGGAGTGATTGATTTTGTGCAGCAAGGAAAGGGTGAAGAGATTATTGATCCAATTCTGATGGGAAAAATTGCACCCGAGTGTTGGGAAATTTTCATGGATATTACACAAAGATGCTTGCTTCTAGATCCAATTGAAAGGCCTATAATGGGTGAAGTGGAGGTGGAACTCGAGCATGCTCTGGCATTGCAGCAGGAAGCAGATGCTATTAACTCTGATACTGGTTTTAGCTTAATATTCGATCATTTGTGATGCAATGTAGTATATATATTACTACTTAACTATAGTTGATTGTCATCTCAAACGTTATGCTTTTTATTGATCAAAAAACAAAGAAAAAAAAACAACAATTTTCTCTTTTCCATTTCTTATGATTATACTTGTGTGAGACTTCCAAAGGTTGACTTTGATAAAATATGTTTTTTCTTAAAAATGTAGCATCCAAGTATGAACAGGTAAACAACTCTGTTGCCATAGAGAAAGTTTTGTGTGAAAACCTGAGATGGGAATCCTTCCAAAATGCTTTGGTTTCACTGATTCCAAGCATACAATTGCAGAAGCAACTGCAAACAAATCTTCAACTTCAGCCCCAATAGAAGAGCTTTGCCGTCGATTTTCCTTTGCACAAATCCGAAAAATAACAGGAAACTTCCACAAAAGCCGAATAATTGCAACCCTACCCGTCTGTGACTTATACAGGGCTTGTATCGATATACAAGGTACTGTTCGTGAAATTGCAATAAAGAAATTCCGATACAACTCCGATCAACTCCTCGCCGAGTTCAAGAACGAAATTCAGATCCTCTGTCAACTTCGGCACCCAAATTTGGTATCCCTAATAGGATTTTACAAAGATGAAAGCCGGATGATTTCCGCGTTTGAGTACATGCCCCATGGGTCTCTTTATTATCATTTACTCGGTAAAGTAAAGAAGCCACTTTTCTGGAAGAGAAGACTTCAAATCTGCATAGGAGTAGCTCGTGGGTTGCATTACCTTCACGCAGGAGTCAAGCGAACCATTTTCCACCGTGATGTGCAACCGAAGAACATTCCTTTGGATGAGAATTTTGTGCCTAAACTAGCAAATTTCAAGTACTGTTTAACGGGATCACACGCTATGTCTAAACCCAAACCAATGAATTTAGACATGGTTGTTGGTTCGTTTGGATATATAGCGCCTGAGTGTTATAGGGATTTTATTTTCACAGATAAGTGTGACGTTTATTCATTTGGGATGGTTCTATTGGTAGTGCTGTGTGCAATGGAGGCCTCCACAATTTATAAAAAGATGGGTGAAACAGAGGAACAGGATGTGAATGATGCTGAGAGTGTGCTTTTTGAACGGTCACATAGCTTTGGCAAGCAAGTATGTAGCTTTTTACAGAAAGGGATGAGTTATGTGATTATTGATCCATTTCTCATAGGAAAAATTGCCCCTCGGTGTTGGAAGATGTTCGTGGATATTGCAGAAAAATGCTTGCTTGAAGATCCAAGTAAACGGCCTACAATGGGGGAAGTGGAGCTGGAACTTGAGCATGCTTTGGCTTTGCAGGAGGAAGCAGAGGCCTTTAATCCTGTCAAGTGATTGTATCCATTTGAAAATTACGATGGCGCCAAAACCTAATTCTATGGTGGCTTCGCTACAAAAAGAAATTTGATGACTTGTTTTGTCCCCATTTGTACTCTAAATAGTGATTGATAGTCGTCTTTGCAATTTCATTCTCTGTGATGGAAATCAACTACTTTTTAGATGTGGGAGTTGTATGTATCAGTGTTACCATAAACTGTAAAGAATTTTGTTATGGATTTTGAAAAAGTTATGCCTTTTCCAGCTGATTATTTCAAATTGAGATTTCGTTAAGACAAGTTTTTCTCATCTGGAGTTTGTTCCATTGTTGCTGACAGACAAGAAATGACCCCTCCATTGTTTTACGTTGAGTATCTGAACTGAAAATGTGGCTGCTTGATAACATGATTATATCAGTGTCATTTTTGGTTCCGTAGTAAGTAAAACTGCTTTTGTATTAACTTCACCGATCTAATATACACAGGTAATAGTGAAGTAATCAGTAATCAATAAACTGCTTTTGATTTTTAATGAAGACACGACCGTGTGGTCCCATGCCTCTGAAATAGTGCCCTGTGCAGAAAGATGATTGCTTTTTGAGCCAAATGAAATTCCAGTGATGGGTGAGGTGGAGCTGGAACTTGAGCATGCTTTAGCATTGCAAGAAGAGGCAGATCATACCAATTTTGGTGGTGATTATAGCTTATTGTTCACTGTGATTTCTCCTCTACCAGAGAATGCAACCAGAAGATTTTCAGCAAATAAGAACAATAACGGTGCAGACACAACTGAGGAAACGTCTGGGCATAAAATTGATCACTTCTCAAAATCCCTCTTAATTTCTGACCAAAATTATGCAAGCATGCAATGATCTAACGTCAATGGTAAACAAGTAGCTTGTTTCATATCACAAGTTACTCCCCAACACATTTGTTGTTCAAACTAGTCAACATAAGAATTGCACGCTAATAGAATATTTCTTCATAAAATCTAATTGCAATGAATAATCAAATTCTTTCTCCTCCTCAACAAATTATTGACCATTTAATTATTTTGTACAAGCAAGCATCTTCTCATGATATCTTTTTTCGATTATATGAGATAATTGAATCCTTAGATATTATCCAAGCCCTTCACTATTAGATCACATTTATGGGCTTTACATCTTTTCATGATACCTACAAATGCTTTCCAGCAATCCGGCGTACTTTTAATCTTAAAAGTGGGACAATTATGTTAAATAATAAGAGATGATTGTGGTTCATACAGTCCACATATGAAAACTTGAATGAAGTCCCCTGCCGTAATGCCGTTTACTTTAGTTGCCCTACAAATTGGTCTTGACTCTTGACTCATGAACTTCTTATCCTTCTTTTTGATCATTCATATTGACAAATAACAAACTAAAACAAAGGGGTTTAATTAAAAAAAATAAAAAAATGTCCCCACCCCAAAAGAAAATAACTCTTTTTTGGTAACGTTTTCTTATTTGATCCTGTTGACCTTAATGCTGCGGGATGCGGAAGGGAGGAAACTCTCCTCCAATATCTCTGTATTGCAGCCCTTCAAAAGTTCATCAACGCCAAGAATTCTTCCATTTCCTCTAATCAAAGCTGATTTGGTCTTCTAAGCTTGGAAGGCAAGTTTGTAGCTGATTTCTAATGGGGACTCGTCCTAAATGCTTTTGTTTCCCTGATTCAAAACACAGAACTTCATCTCATCATGCGAACAACTACTCAACCCAAATAGAAGACCTATGCCATCGCTTTTCTCTATCTCAACTCCGAAATTCAACAAACAACTTCGATGAGAGCAGAATAATTAGAAGGGGAGGCTATTTTAACGTATACAAGGGTCGTATTTGTATCCAAGGTGTTGTTAAGGAAATTGCAATAAAGCGGGCCAAATTTGAATATGAATCCGATGGGATCTCTTCATTCCATACTGAAATTGAGCTGCTCTGCCAGATTCGCCACCCAAATCTGCTCTCACTTGTAGGATTTTCTTTTGACAAAAATGAGAATATTAGTGTCTATGAATACTTGCGCAATGGACGTCTTGCTGATCACTTACTTCATAATACAGGGGAGCCACTTCCATGGAAGAAAAGAGTTGAAATTTGCATAGGAGTAGCACGTGGATTGCACTATCTTCATGCAGGAGCAAAGCGTATCATTTTTCATCGTGATGTAAAACCATCTAACATTCTTTTAGATCAAAATTGGATGCCTAAACTCGCATATTTCGGGCTTTCTTTGAAAGGGCCTCATTCTATGTCAAAACCAAAACCATTAACAAATGTCAAAGTTGCAGGAACTATTGGATACATAGCCCCTGAGTGTATGAGCAATACTTTGACAGAAAAATGTGACGTCTATTCCTTTGGTATGGTTCTGCTAGTAGTGTTATGTGTGAAATGCCCGCTATCAATTTTAGAGAAGATGAAACAACTAACTAAGCGGGATGTTGATGAGAGTGGGAGTGAGAGCGTGCATTTACAAGGGTACTCTAACGAAAATTTAGCCTTGCAGGTATATAATCTTGTATGCAAGGGAAAGGCTGATGAGATTGTCGATCCATTTCTGATGGGGAAAATTGCACCTCAGTCTTGGGAAGTGTTCATGGATATTGCAGAAAGGTGGTTGCTTTTTGAGCCAAATGAAAGGCCAGCAATGGGTGAAGTGGAGTTGGAACTTGAGCATGCTCTGGCATTGCAGGAAGAAGCAGATCAGAACCAAGCATTTTCAGCTAATAAGAATAATGGCGCAGACACAACCTGAGGCAACACTTTGGGCATAATATTGATCACTTCTCACAATTTCCTCTTAATTTGTGACCAAATTTATGCAAGCTTGCAGTGATTTACTGTAAATTGCATACCAGTAGTATATTTCATATTACAACATTCTCCCTATCACTCTTGTGCGAATTTTTCAACTTAAGAGTTGCAAGCTATCTAATAGAATATTCCTCTATAGCATCTGCTCTCTCTTGTAACTGCAATGCATATTCAAGTTCTTACTCCAACTCACCCATTGTTGGCCGTTTAATTCCTTGTACATGAAGACATCTTCTCATGATATTTATGAATGCATTCCGGCAATCAGGTGTAATTTTTCCTCTAAAAAATGGATCAATGATGTCAACGGACAAGAGATGATTGAGATTCACATTATACACATGAAAAATTGAAATGAAGTGCATTGCCTCTTACTTTTGTGTCGTGCCACAAATTGGTTGTGATTCATGATCTTCTTATCCTTCCTTTTGAGCATTGAGAAGCTACCACGTAAGCATAGAAGTCAAAGTCAAACTTCATCATGCTGATCATAGTGTAGCTGTAATAATTGACCCAAAAAATAAAAAAATAAAAAAGACACTTGTCATAGTGAATATACCTGTCCGAAATCAACTCTAAGTTTGTGGCCGATGCCTTATTGTGCTGGACAACCAAAACTGGAATCTCAAATCGGAAGTTTGCAGTTGTCCCGCTGTCCATCCAAACCAATGCTTTTGCTTAAAAAAATAACTATTTCTTGGTAATATTTTCTCATTTGATCCTGTTGACCTTAATGTTGAGAAATGCAGAAGCTAGGAAACTTTCCTCCAAGATCTCTTCACTGCTGCGCTTCAAAAGTTCATCAACGCCAAGAATTACTTCCCTTTCCTCCCAGGTTCTCTAATCAAAGTAGATTTGCTCTGCTAAGCTGTTGGAAGGCAAGTTTGTAGCTGATTTCTCAAAATGGGAATTCTTCCTAAATGCTTTGGTTTCTCAGATTCAAAGCAAACAACTTCTTCTCTTTATGCAAATAAATACTCAACCCAAATAGAAGAGTTATGCCATCGCTTTTCTCTAGCTCAACTCCAAAAATCATCCAACTTTGACGGAAGCCAAATAATTGGAAGGGGAGACTTTGGTAAAGTATACAAGGGTTGTATTTGTATCCAAGGTGTTGCTAAGGAAATTGCATTGAAGCGATTTGAATCGAATTATAGCAAAGTCGTCTCTGAGTTCTATACTGAAATTAAGCTGTTGTGCCAGCTTGGTCCCCCAAATTTGGTCTCACTTATAGGATTTTGCTCTGAGAAAGATCAGAATATTAGTGTCTGTGAATACATGTCCAATGGAAGTCTTGCAGATCACCTACTTGGCAATAGATGGGAGCCACTTCCATGGAAGAGAAGGATTGAAATTTGCATAGTGTAAAGCGTACAATATTTCACCGTGATGTGAAACCCAATAACATTCTTTTAGATAAGAATTGGATACCTAAGCTAGTAGATTTTGGGATTTCTTTGAAAGGGCCATATTCCATGTCAAAACCAAGACCATTAACAGAGGTTGAAGTTGCAGGGACTGATGGATACATAGCCCCTGAGTGTATTATAAGCAATACTTTGACAGAAAAGTGTGATGTCTATTCCTTTGGTATGGTTCTGCTAGTAGTGGTATGTGCCAAAGACCCGCGGTCAATTTTAGAAAAGATGAGACAGTCAAAGAACCAGGACGTAGATGAGGCTGGGAGTGAGAGTGAGAGTGGGTCTTCTTACACAAATTTAGCCTTGCTGGTATATAATTTTGTACACGAGGGAAAGGCTGATGAGATTGTCGATCCACTTCTGACGGGGAAAATTGCACCCAAGTGTTGGAAAATATTCATGGATATTGCCCAAAGATGCTTGCTTTTTGAGCCAAATGAAAGGCCAGCAATGGGTGAGGTCGAGATTGAATTTGAGCATGAGCATTGCAGGAAGAGGCAGATCATATTAATCCTTGTGGTGATTATAGCTTATTATCCACTGCGACTACTCCTCAACTAGAGAGTGCCAGCAAATTAGAACAATAATGGTGCAGAAACATCCTGAGGTAACACCTGGGCATATAAGTGATAACTTCTCACAGTTTCCTCTTAATTTATTATGCAGTGTATCAGTGATTTACTCTAAATGGTATACCAGTAGCATATTTCATATCACTTTTGTTATGCAAATTTTTCAACATAACAGTTGCATGCTAATATAAAAAATTTCACCACGGCATCTGTTCCTTATTGTAACTTGAATTCTTCTTCAACTTCTTCCTCTAACTCACCCACTGTTGCTCGTTCAATTCCTTGTACATGCAAGCATCTTCTTATGAATGCTTTTTAGCAACCAGGTGTAATTTTTCCTCTTAAAAATGGATCAATGATGTCACGACCAAGAGAGAAACTTGAAATGAAGTGCCTTGCCTCTTATGTTTTAGTTGTGACATAAATTGTTCATGAGATCATTGAGATGTGATCTTCTTACCCTTCCTTTTGGGCATTGAGAAGCTACCGTGTAACTCAGAACAAATTTTAATTATTGTTAAAGTCAAACTTGAACATGTTGATCATAGAGCAGCTGTAATAATTGACCAAAAAAACAGAGCTGTGCCATCGCTTTTCTCTAGAGGAACTCAGAAAGTCGACCAATAACTTTGACAAAAGCCAAATAATTGGGAGAGGATACTTTGGTACTGTATACAAAGGCTACCTTAATCATGGAACTGGAACTACTGATCACACAATTGCAATCAAGCGCATGGAAACCATTTTTATTATTTGATAGAAAGTTTAACATAAGTCTTTCTTGATTTTACTTTTGAAGTATATGGTGAACCTCTAATATAGATCGTGTGCTTTAAATTTTGAAAAGAAATCAAAGAGTTTGTTATTAATATCATAATTTTTAATTAACAAAGTGTACAATTCATTATCTGGATTTAGAATTAAATATAATTTATTTTTTATATTTATAACCCTAACCAATTTTGTGTTTCAAACTTAAAAATTCACGATGAAACAAATAATGATATATTAAGCCTTTTCTAGTCTTGCTCTTTCTATGCTTCTGTTTATTTTCAAAACCGTGTGGGGCAGATTAGGAATTAACATGGTATGTACTCATTTGTGTTGTCTTTCTTGGCATGGGAAAAGATTCTGGATCTTTCGTTGTTTGGTGAGAAAATATAGTGTGCGAGCAGAAAAATACTTTAAAGATGAGGATTGCAGCTGCTTGGAAACTTTTCCGGTAGATCTCTGAATTGCTGCCCTATAAAGATTAATGCAGAGTTATTTTCATTTCCAACCCAGATTTGCTAAGTTCAGAGACAAGTTTCTGGTCAATTTCTCGAAATGAGAATTCTTACTGAATGAGTATTACCAGGTGGAGAAGAAACAACGTAGGAAACGCAAGGTTAAAGCAACCTTCACTGGAATCAACACGAGCAATTAACACTACCTTTGCAACTCTCTTTCATTATCCTTACAATTATTTCCCTAATGTTTTATCTCTGCAAGAACCATGAAAACTTAGCATACTTTTCAATTTATTAGTTAGCTCTCTTAATAAATTTTTTTAACACGCTTAAAAAGTAAACATTTTGTCTTGTAATTAGTGAAAAAATAATTACATTCTTCACCAATTATAAGATAATGAAAAAAAAATTGTGATATAAAGTGTAATAAAAAAATTTGTCCTGGACTTTGCAGTAATTTGCAAAATTGGATGAGGAGTAATACCTCTCCCAAGTAACCGTTTCCAGTCTGTTGACTGATTCAGAGTAGGGACCTCTCTATTGAACCCCACTTTCCTTGAAACCACGCTGAAGTTCCACCGATAAGTGTCTCTTATAATGAGATTATCTTATTTCTGTGATTCTTTGCAGCAAACTTTTATTTCAGAAGTTCAACCATGGAGCACTCTAAATGATGTTTGCGGTACATGATCCTGATGAGGAAGATGGCAATAGTCAAAATAAGGCACTAGGCGACAGCCATAGAAAGGGCAAACACAGAAATGTTCTCAAAAGGGAAGAAAGGTACTATCCATAACACAGTAGCTGTGCCCTAATCATGGAGAGAGTAATCAATCTCATCGCGTGCATTCAGAAGGGATCTAATGAAAGCCATAGTTATGACTTGTGAAGAAGACAATGTCCAATAGAGCTTAAAAGGGTACATCCTGATTCCTGTAGAAGAAGCAGTAAGCATGGTGGCACCCAGCGAAACTTTTAGAGAACGTATTTTAGTTTGTGTTCAATATTAACCTTTTTTTTTTCCTTTCATTCATCTATCTAACCTATCTCAATAATATTGTTAGATATCTCAATAATCCAGCTAATCTAACTCGAGTCCACGTTTGATGTGCCGCATAAAATCAGATTGGATTTGTGTGTAGTATGTGTGTATGGGTACTTGGCATTTTGAAATACTTAGACTAGTTCCCTCTAGTGTGAATTTTTGTACTTGGGAGATGTAATGGGGCAAAGTACCCAAAGACTTTGTTCTGAATTCTTTGCTGTTTAATTAAATTTCACTCTAACACAAAAAAGAAAAAGAAAAAAGAAAGAGGTATTTACCTGTGCTTGCCTGATGAGAGCTTTCTGTGTTAATGTAACCTATGCAATATACTGTTTGATGTATCGTGTATTAATTATGAATTTAGTTTACCTGATGCAGTGTGTGAAGTTGGTATCAGAAATATGGAAACTTTCGATTGTGTTACTACTTCAGAACCACATTCACTTCTCATTACAAAGGCATTCTCGATCAAGGGAAGAAAGGAATTGCTGAGGATCCATTAATGCAGGAGACGATGATGACTTCTTCAGCTTACAAAACAATTATCCTACAGAAATGCCACAGAGGAGAACGGCAATCAGTGTGGGATTGAGACTTAGAGAGTTGAATCATCTCGCCCCAGTAATCAGGAATTTTAAGTATATATGCTACATCTTCCTTTGAGAATTCGAGGAGCTACCATTGCAATCTCTAAAATCCTATCTTACTCCTATTTTACTAGTCTAAGCTTCAGGGAGTCCTTGCCCATGCTCTTAAAAAAGAAGGCTTGTTCAAATATTTTGACTATCTAGAGGAAGATTAGGTCTTTTGTAAAAAGTTCGAAGATTTTTGATTATATTATAAACAGGATTATGTTAACAACTTGCAACTTCACTTGTGATAGTGATTGTTTTAAAATTGTGCTGATTTTATTTTGATATGTACTTGGATATCCATAGCTAAAAGTAAAAACTAGTCCCTCTAATACAAACAGATCACGAACGATATTGCTCCTCATAACCAAGTCTTTTTTATACACATTGCTAAAGATGCTTAAGTGACTCAACTATTCACCAATTATGTCAAGTTTTGTTGGTTAATCAATGTTCTCATAACTTTCTTAAATGCAGATAATATGGTTTCAAACTCGGAGACATGATATTCATAACATAAAAGAGATCAAGATTATTTGGGAGTGTTGAAGCTAAAACACATTCTGACCAAATTAACAGTCATGCTACAACATGCATAAATAGGATAATCCAGGGGAACAAAAACCCATTTTTTTCTCAACCACTTGCCTTACCATCTATATAATCCCTTCACCATAAGATATGTTTACAGCCAAAAAGAATTAGTCTAATTTCTCTCTCCTTTTCATTGTCACTGCTTTCATCAAGATATCAATGGTTGTTGAGGAATCTGGAGAAAGCAGAGGTAATGAGAAGAAGCAGATAGTTGCTTTGGAAATTTCTAACCAACAGTTTACAGCTGGTCCAGATTTGAACTATGGGTCATCGGATCTGTTATCATGTCGCTACATTACAATAGTCTCTTCCTGTAGAAGAAGCAGTAAGCATAGCGGAGTTAAACAATTTTCTGAGAAAAGGTGTTTTATTCTATGCTCGATCTTATCTGTTCTCTTCATGTTGTCCCACAATCCTCGTGGTCTATCTTATGCAATTAGCTTTCTTAAATTAGTTTACCCTTTTGTATTAGTTTTTAGTATGTGACTGACTGTGCTTTATGGTTACAGGTTTCCTCTGGAGCATGCAACAAAACCAGTTCAGAATTTGCTGTACTTCTCAGAAACAGAAGTCATGTGCAGCAAAAATCAATATCTGTTGGTCGTAGGGGAATGTTGCCGAGCCGATAAGACCTCTATCCATGTTGCTGCTTCTTTGATCTGCTATGATTTTCTCCGTTTTTATCCATTCATTCATCATTCTTCACATCCCTCAATACCCACATGCTGATCTCTCTAGCCTTATCAGTCCTGTATATAAATCCAAAGTATAATTGCTACTTATCTGATCTAAAGTCTCAATGCCCCTAGCATAAAGTATTATAACCTGAGGTCAATTGACCAGTTGTTGCAAATATTTTGATAGTCCAGACCAAGATTAGATCTTTTGTACCAACGCAAGCTTATTAATGACATGTTGTAAAGAAAATAATATTGATAGTTTGTAACTTTTATTGTGACAATGACTATTCTAACAAAATTAAGAAAAAAAAATTCAACATACAATGCAAACATGTACTTTTCTTATTTGGGCACAATTTGTATATTCAAAATTATGTTATATTATTGCTAAAAGTTATTGTGATTTTCTGGCTAAGCAGACAATTCTAACAAAAGAAAGGGTACCTATCATATTAAGGACATTAATTAAACATCTAACTCAATATCTTATCAATCTCTTATATATATCATGGTATCAAATTATGTCTCAATGCTCCAAACATATGATATAATTACTTGGTTTTTAACATATTAAAGTTCTTTAGGTTTTACATTTTAATGATATATATATATATATATATATATATATATATATATATATATATATATATATATATATATATATACCGGTGATATTCTTATATTCCAAATAAAAAACTATTCTAATATTTTCATACCTGAATATCTTTAATATAGTAAGATGTTAGATGAATATAATTTTTCATGACCTGCGATAAATAACTTTTACTATTTCACGCCTTTTTTTTGTTTAGTAATTATCCTTGACTACTATTTAAAATAGTTGAACTAAAATGTAATTCATAATTGGTTTTTATTTTTTCTGCTAGTTTTTCAATCTTTCCAGTTGGCTCCTGTGACGTTTTGGCTGGTTTTCTAGCTCCGGCGTTTGTGTTTGAGCTTGGAAGGCTTGGGAATTAATTTGAGTTTTCAAATTTTAGAGGTGCAAGTGTGCTCATCCTTTACCAGTGTCGAAATTAAGCCAAATTTCTAGCCATTTTTTGGGCAATATAACAGAACAATCCATCTTCAGGAGACCAAAGAATGATAGATTGGAGAGTTTCAGAATCAATGGACACATCATGCGCCTGTATGAGCCGTACGTCGGAGAGCCACAGGCCGCTGTCATCCTCCATGCATGTGCAATGCGCACTTGCTAAAGGTTGAAGACGAGCATACTAGTGACACGTTAGCACAAATATAGGATAAGAATGCAGCTGGACAACTAATTAATATTTCATTAATCACTTAAATGTAAAGGAATTAATTGGTTTCATTAAATAAATTAATAAACACTCGAGAATATAATTAATTTTCCCATTTTTTATTCTACAACAGCAGTATGACACACAGAAACTTTAGTATCATTGTTTTCTCCGCCACTTCCTTTACCATCTATATAAACCCTTCTCATAATGTTTACAGGGAAAATCATTACTCTAACTCTCTCACTCGTTCATTGATTTTCACAGATTTCATCAAGATATTTAATCAATGGTTTTTAAAGAATTTGGAGAAAGTGGAGATAATGAGAAGCTTATAGTTACTTGGGAAATTCCTAATCCATGTTTTACTGAAGATCCAGAATTTGAAGAATGGATTGTCAAATCTATTGTCCATGTACCCACATTATGATAACTTCTTCCTGTAGAAGAAGCAGTAAGCATGGACGCACCTAGCTATATTTTTAGAGGTATTTTATTTTGTGTTCAATCTTAACCTTTTTTTTTTTTTTTTTTTCTTTCATTCACCTATCTAACCAATCTTAACCTTTGTTCTGAATGCTTTGCTGTTTAATTAAATTCAAATTTTAACCAAAAAAAAGGTATTTACCTGTGCTTGCATGATAAGAGGTTTCTGTGTAAATGTAACCAATGCAATATATTGTTTGATGTATCATATATTAAATCTGAATTTAGTTTACCTGATGCAGTGTGTGGCGTTGGTATCTGAAATATGGGAACTTTTGATCGTTTAGTTTTATTTAAATTATGTTGTGCTCCTTTATGTATAAATTTTATTTTAATTGTGCTCCTTTATTATTCCAATCAATCCCTTGTTTTTGCCAATAACAATTTTAGAATGTATCTAAGCTATAAATATGTACTTTTACTTAAGAGAAAGTTTGAAGGAAAGTCAGATAAGCATAGGAAATTAGAGATGTTTTAAGAATTAGCAGTTAGTCAATTCTAATACATGCTTTCAGTTTCCCATCAAATGCTTATTTAGTGCATTTAGTTTAGGTCGGTGCAATGAAACCTTGACAATTCATGTAATAAAATAGGAAATGAAAAGTTAATTGGTTTACTCCAATTTTATCTTCCCGTTATGTATAAAAAGTTCAGGTAAAAAAAAAAAAAAAAACACAATGGCAAAGTAATATCCCAACAACAAAACAAATGAAACCAAAAGAGCAATTACCTGAACATTATAACCAAGATATTGCACCAAGAAACTTTCTACTGCTGACAAATTAAGAAGTCTTTGGGGACATACATAACCTGTAGATTAAAAGCTTTCTTATGTGAGGCTACGGCTGTACAATAGTCAATGCAGAGGATGCAAGTTGTTGCTTGCACGTTACTGTAGAACTAATACACAGACTTAAACACATCCAAAATTTCACACAGAAGAGGTGAGAGAAACTAACCTTTATTTTGTATTTCATGTAGATTTTAGGGATTCTTCGTGAGGAAGGCACTACAACCTAGTGCAAAACAAAGCCTCAAGCATTAGCAAATCAATAGACATATAGAGATATAAAATATGGCAAAAAATAAATCCGCATGCCTAACCAAAATGGGAGGAAATGAGTTAATTCTTAAAAAACATAATACCAACATGACTGACTTAAACACTTGGCAATAGTTTATTGTAATATTTTTTTCTCTCTCTCTAATAACAAATAACGAAGACAGATTGTTCAAATTCAGAAGTAATCTATCAAGAAATCATATAGTCAATTACAATTTATTTGATAAACAACTACAACTTAACGTGGAATAGTATATTTTTCTCTGGAGCTTTGAAGCAAGATGCTCCTTCAATAGAAGGATGCCCTTTTCCATTGGCCACCCAAAAATGACTTCATCAAGTACATTATCATCAACAAAATACTTAGTTGAAGGGGAAATATATCTTATAAAGCAAGCGTTACAGAAAGCTAATAATGAAAAACTTTCCTTCCATGGCATTATATAAAAAGGAAGAAGTTTACATATGAAGCATACACATTCATACATTTTTTGTTGGTAGAATTTTCGAGGTTTATATATATATATATATATATATATATATATATATATATATATATATATATATATATATATATATATGTAAGGCCATTGTTACTTAATAATGTGAAACTAACCAAATAACATAGGAAATCTTACATGACACCGCTGAAAAATGGCTAAAACTGTAACGATGAAGAATTTCAAAATAATAATGATCTCAATCCTCGGCATTGCTGATTGGCCAACAATAAAAGAAAAACGAGTTTGAGCCTGAAAAATGAAAAATAAAAAATTGAAATCCTTGGTCTAGTTCTCTCTAGCGTGAAATTTTGTACTTGACAGATGTAATGGGGCATTGTACCCAAACACTTTGTTCCGACTGATTTGCTGTTTAAATGAATTCCATTTTAACCAAAAAAAAGTATTTACCTGTGCTTGCATGATAAGAGCGTTCTGTGTTAATGTAACCTATGCAATATATTGTTTGATGTATCATGTATTAATTATGAATTTAGTTTACCTGATGCAGTGTGTGGAATTGGTATCAGAAATATGGAAACTTTCGATTGTGTTACTACTTCAGAACCACATTCACTTCTCATTACAAAGGCATTCTCGATCAAGGGAAGAAAGGAATTGCTGAGGATCCATTAATGCAGGAGACGATGATGACTTCTTCAGCTTGCAAAACAATTATCCCTCAGAAATGCCACAGAGGAGAACGGCAATAAGTGGGGATTGAGACTTAGAGAGTTGAATCATCTCGCCCCAATAATCAGGAATTTTAAGTATATATGCTACATCTTCCTTTGAGAATTTGAGGAGCTACCATTTCAAACTCTAAAATCCTATCTTGCTCCTAGTTTACTAATCAAGGATTCAGGGAATCCTAGCCCACGCTCTTAAAAAAGAAGGCTTGTTCAAATATTTTGACTATCTAGAGGAAGATTAGGTCTTTTATAAACAGTCCAAAGATTTTTGATTATATTATACACAGGATTATGTTAACAATTTGCAACTACGCCTGAGTTAGTGATTGTTTTAAAAATGTGCTCATTTTCTTTTGATATGCACTAAGGATATTTTTAGCTAAAAGCCAACAACTAATCCCTTTTGATGCGGACAGATCATGTATGGATGTTGCCTCTTATAACAAAGTCTTTTTTGTACACATTGCCAAAGATGCTTAACTGGCTCAACTATTTATCCACTGTGTCAAGCTTTATTAGTTAATCAATGTTCTCATAACTTTCTCCAATGCAGATGATATGGTTTCAAACAAGGAAAAAGTGATACTCATAACATGTAGGAGATCAAGATTATTTGGGAGTGTAAAAGGTAAAACACATTTTGAACAAATTAACAGTCACGCTACAACATGCATATATAGGATAAGAATGCAGCTGCACAACCAACTGGCTGTCCCCCAAATGGCAAGGCAAAGATAAGAATACAACTAATATGACCATTAATCTCTCAAATGTAACGGAATTAATTGGTTTCCTTAAAGAAATTAATACACTCTCATAAAATAGTTTGGCAGTATTAAACCTCATAAGATAGCAATTAAATGAGTTAATTAATTGGCTGGAATAATTATAGATATTCCAAGTTAATCTAGCTAATGTTGGTAAAGAACATATAGTTACTTATTACGTCGAAGATAGAACAATAGGATGTTTAATAGTCACTTATGTTACTTGCATTATTATTTCCCTGATTGTTTAGTTTTATTTAAATTACATTGTTTTCCTTTATGTATATTATTTTAATTGTCTTCTTTTATTAGTCCAATCAATCCCCTTTTTTAACTTATAATTATTTTAGACATACTTTGTGATTCTTTGAAGATATGACCTAGGTTTAGCTCATTTGAAGACTGTGGTTAGGCTAAGAAAAAATATAGTATAAAAAAAATTATTCCACTATGCCCTAAATGGTTAGGCTAGGATAAGAACATAAACATATGCTCATTAGTCTCTAAGGATATGGTTTTAAAGTAGAAAAATATTCATACTCATCAGATAAGATCTAGATTATTTGATGTTATATATGAAAAGAAATAAGCTCTCCCACCAAATGATCATACTCTAACATGAATATATAAGATAAGAAGACAGCTATACAACAAATCCAGTTGTCACCTAGATGGCTAGGCAAGGATAAGAGTACATTTAATATGTTCATTACTCTCTCAAATTAATGTAAAGCAATTAATTGGATTCATTAAAGAAAATAATTGCTCACTTAACAAAGTATGATGATAATATAATCTGGGAGAACAAAGACCCATTGTTTTCTCTACCACTTGCCTTACCATCCCATCTATATAATCCCTTCACAATAAGATATGTTTACATGCAAAAAGAATTAGTCTAATTTCTTTCTCCTTTTTCATTGATTTTCAAAGCTTTCATCAAGATACAAATCTTTTTATTTTTCTTGACGAATCAAAATAGAGTGTAACAAGAAATGAGAGAGGGAAGTAAAAATGTAATACAAAGCATGCCCCTAGAATAGCATTAGGTTCTACCACTTGTCACCAAGTACTCACCTTTAAAAGGCTGTATGACCTCTTTTTATTTTTTTTTTTTTTGTGCAACATAAAAGAACCAAACTTCAAATATCTGTGATACTATCTCTATCCCTCATCACTAAACTACACATAGTAGCTTAGTAATATGGCCTCATAAAATATAAGATCAATTTCCTAGTCAATCTAAAGCTTCTTTTTGAATATCTAGAGCTCGAAATGTTAAAGTAAGCACATATAAATCCATCTAAATTCATAACATATACGTGATGCACCTTAGTGTCGTATAATTTTGTTGATATCAATAAAATCCTTTGTGTCATGTTATTGTTTGGTCTTTTTAACTTGCAACTGTTTATGGGCCAAGAAGTTTTAAGAGAAAGTTATCATTTATTTTAGCATGTATCTAAACAATAAATATGTACTTTTACTTTATATATATATATATATATATATATATATATATATATATATATATATATAGATTTTTGAAAAGTTCAAACTTCAAATTGAAGTATGATGTGTGATTAGAAAAAAAATTTCAATATAAACTAAACCAAACAGGAATGATTTGAATTGAGCGCATATCGATTTTGAGCAGTTTTTATTTGGATTTTGATTATGGTAATCAAAACATAAGGCATCCGTGTACCAAAAAGCGTCTACTCTAGTGTGCAAAATGCAAGGCAAGAAGGCATTTTCTGTGGAAAATTGTGTGTCACTAAAAACTTTGTTAGAAAAATACAAGATCAAAATGTATGCTCCAGCTATTATCTAAATATATATATATATATATATATATATATATATATATATATATATATATATATAAGCTATACCAAGAAAAAGCCAATTCTTTCTTTGAAATAAAAAGCATATATGGTATAGATACGATAGAAATTAGAAGATATTAGGAGTGTAAAAGATAAGATCATCCATTTTATGTCCTAAATGAACAGACTATAAGAGACCAACTTTTTCTTTGAAATACAAAGCAATCTAATATAGATAGGATAAGATTTGGAACATTTATGTTGTAAAAGCAAAAATGGGTATCACTTAACATTAATTTGCTAAAAAAACAAAGGATAAGAAAATAATTGAACCAGCTACAAGAAAGAGGGCCATTGTTTTTCAAAATGCAATGCATCTCACATTGATAAGATAAGATTTAAAAGATTATGAAAAAATGAAAGGAAAAAATAGTGTGAGCTAGCAACTTTCTAGAAAAATAGAAGATTACAATGTAATTGATCCAGCTGTATACAGTGAAAACACAACTAATTAAGGCCAGTTGTTTTCGCAGCCAGTGGTATTTCAGATAGAATATACCATCTATATAATCCCTTCTTATTGTCTTTCAGCTCAACACAAAAAGGTTGTCTGTTTCTTCAACATAGCATTCATGGCGTTTTCAGTGGCTCATAATGACGATGGAGAACGCCAAGATCTCGAGGAGAAGCTGGTGGTCCTTCCTGAAATTTCTAAGCAATGGTTTATTATGGGAGCAAGTTTGATATATGGGACACCAGTTTTACATAAGTGTCTCCAAACCATATATCTTCCTGTAGAAGAAGCTGTAATTTTGCTATTCAAATTGACGAGCAAAGGTGGTATTTATTCTGTTCTCAATCTTTATTTTTCTTCTTGTTATTATTTAATGCATATAACTCCGATATCTAATTCGTATACCCATTTTTACCAGTTTGCAGACTCAACTAAAAGGTCCAGTGCCAATGCATGGTCCAATTTTGTCCTGAAGGTCTGTAATTCTAACTATATATTATTGTAACTGAGATTCCAACATTTCTGTGTCATTCACCGATTTAATAAAGTTTTTTTTTTTTTTTTCATATTCAACCCTGATTTGGAAAAGGATTGAAGAATTGAAATTAACTTAGAAGTTTTTGCTCCAAACAGTCATTATTTGCTGTCATTATTGGTCTTGGGACGGTTAAGAAGGGAACTTTAGATTATTAAAGAAGGGATAGAAGTAGCTAATACCTTTAATAATAAGTGTGCATCGTAATCAGATTCTCCTATTTCTGTGATTCTTTGCAGCAAACTTTTATTTCAGAAGTTCAACCATGGAGCACTTTAAATTATGTTTGCGGTGCAGGATCCTGATGAGGAAGATGGCAATAGTCAAAATCAAGCACAAGGCCACAGCCATAGAAAGGGCAAACACAGAAATGTTCTCAAAAGGGAAGAAAGGTACAATCCATAACACAGAAGCTGTGCCCTAATCATGGAGAGAGTAATCCATGTCATCGCCTGCATTCGGAAGGGGTCCAATGAAAGCCCTAGTAATGACTTGTGAAGAAGACAATGTCCTGTAGAGCTTAAAAGGGTACATCCTGATTCCTGTAGAAGAAGCAGTAAGCACGGTGGCACCCAGCAATACTTTTAGAGAAGGTATTTTATTTTGTGTTCAATATTTACCTTCTTTTTTCCTTTCATTCATCTATCTAACGTATCTCAATAATATTGTTAGATATCTCAATCATCCAGCTAATGAAAATCGAGTCCATGTTTGATGTGCCGCATAAAATCAGATTGGATTTGTGTGTAGTATGTGTGTATGGGTACTTGGCATTTTGAAATACTTGGACTAGTTCCCTCTAGTGTGAATTTTTGTACTTGGGAGATGTAATGGGACATAGTACCCAAAGACTTTGTTCTGAATGCTTTGCTGTTTAATTAAATTTCACTCTAACACAAAAAAAAAAAAAAAAGAAAAGAAAAAGAGGTATTTACCTGTGCTTGCATGATAAGAGCTTTCTGTGTTAATGTAACCTATTCAATATACTGTTTGATGTATCATGTATTAATTATGAATTTAGTTTACCTGATGCAGTGTGTGGAGTTGGTATCAGAAATATGGAAACTTTCGATTGTCTTACTACTTGAGAGCCACATTCACTTCTCATTACAAAGGCATTCTCGATCAAGGGAAGAAAGGAATTGCTGAGGATCCATTAATGGAGGAGAGGATGATGACTTATTCAGCTTGCAAAACAATTATCCCTCAGAAATGCCACAGAGGAGAACGGCAATCAGTGGGGATTGAGAAATAGAGAGTTGAATCATCTCGCCCCAGTAATAAGGAATTTTAAGTATATATGCTAAATCTTCCTTTGAGAATTCGAGGAGCTACCATTTCAAACTCTAAAATCCTATCTTACTCCTATTTTACTAGTCTAAGCTTCAGGGAGTCCTGCCCCACGCTCTTAAAAAAGAAGGCTTGTTCAAATATTTTGACTATCTAGAGGAAGATTAGGTCTTTTGTAAACAGTCCAAAGATTTTTGATTATATTATAAACAGGATTATATTAACAACTTGCAACTTCGCTTGTGATAGTGATTGTTTTAAAAATGTGCTCATTTTCTTTTGATATGCACTTGGATATCCATAGCTGAAAGTTAAAAACTAGTCCCTTTAATACAAACAGTTCACAATCGGGTATTGCCCCTCATAACAAAGTCTTTTCTATACACATTACTAAAGATGCTTAAGTGACTCAACTATTTGCTAATTATGTCAAGTTTTATTGGTTAATCAATGTTCTCATAACTTTCTCAAATGCAGATGATATGGTTTCAAACTAGGAGAAGTGATATTCATAACATAAAAGAGATCAAGATTATTTGGGAGTGTTGAAGATAAAACACATTCTGACCAAATTAACAGTCATGCTACATGCATATACAGGATAAGAATGCAGCTGGACAACCAACCTGCTGTCCCCTAAATGGCAAGGCAATGATAAGAATACAACTAATATGACCATTAATCTCTCAAATGTAATGAAATTAATTGGTTTCCTTAAAGAAATTAATACACTCTCATAAAATAGTCTGGCAGTATTAAACCTCATAAGATAGGAATTAAATGAGTTAATTAATTGGTTGGAATAATTGTAGATATTCGGAGTTAATCTAGTTAATGTTCGTATCTAAACATAGAATTAACTACTAGGTTGAAGATAGAGACGCATAGGAGGTTAAATAGTCACCTATGTTACTTGCGTTATTATTTCCCTGATTGTGTAGTTTTATTTAAATTACGTTGTGTTCCTTTATGCATATATATATATTTTTTTTAACTGTGTTCTTTTAATTAATCCCCTATTTTAGCCTATAAATATTTTAAAAATACTTAGTAATTCTTTGAGGATATGACCTAGGTTTAGCTCATTTGAAGACTAAGGTGAGGCTAAGACAAAATATAGGATAAAAAAAAAATTAATCCACTATGCCCTAAATGGTTAGGGTAGGATAAGAACTTAAGTATATGCTCATTCCTCTCTAGAGGATATCTTTTCAAAGTAGGAAAATATTCATACACATCAGATAAGGTCTAGATTATTTGGTGTTACATATGAAAAGAAAAAAGCTATCCCAATGTTCATAGTCTAACATGAATATATAAGATACGATAAAAATACAGCTGTACAACCAATCCAGCTGTCACCTAGATGGTTAGGCAAGGATAAGAATACATTTAATGTGTCAACTGCTCTCTCAAATTAATGTAAAGCAATTAATTGGATTCATTAAAGAGAATAATTGCTCTCTTAAGATAGTATTATGTTAATATAATGCAGGGGAATGAAAACCCATTGTTTTCTCAACCACTTGCCTTACCATCTATATAATCCCTTCACCATAAGATATGTTTACAGCCAAAAAAAAAGAATTAGTCTAATTTCTCTGTCCTTTTCATTTTCACTGCTTTCATCAAGATATCAATGGTTGTTGAGGAATCTGGAGAAAGCAGCGGTGATTAGAAGAAGCAGATAGTTGCTTTGGAAATTTCTAACCAACTGTTTACAGCTGGTCCAGATTTGAACTATGGGTCATCGGATCTGTTATCATGTCGCTACATTACAATAGTCTCTTCCTGTTGAAGAAGCAGTAGGCATAGCGGAGTCAAACAATTTTCTGAGAAAAGGTGTTTTATTCTATGCTCGATTTTATTTGTTCTCGTCATGTTGTCCCACAATCCTCGTGGTTATCTTAGCTTTCTTAAATTAGTTTACCCTTTTGTATTAGTTCTTAGTATGTGACTGATTGTGCTTTATGGTTACAGGTTTTCTTCTGGAGCATGCAACAAAACCAGTTCAGAATTTGCTGTACTTCTCAGAAACAGAAGTCATGTGCAGCAAAAATCAATATCTGTTGGTCGTAGGGGAATGTCACCGAGCCGATAAGACCTCTATCCATGTTGCTGCTTCTGTGACCTGCTATGACTTTCTCAGTTTTTATCCATTCATTCATTATTCTTCACATCCTTCAATACCCACATGCTGATCTCTCTAGCCTTATCAGTCCTGTATATAAATCCAAAGTATAATTGCTACTTATCTGATCTAAAGTCTCAATGCCCCTAGCATAAAGGATTATAACCTGAGGACAGTTGACCAGTTGTTGCAAATATTTTGATTGTCCAGACGTAGATTAGATCTTTTGTACCATCGCAAGTTTATTAATGACATGTTGTAAAGAAAATAATATTGATAGTTTGTAACTTCTATTGTGACAATGACTATTCTAACAAAATTAAGAAAGAAAATCCAACATACAATGCAAACATGTACTTTTCTCATTTTGGCACAGTTTGTATATTCAAAATTACGTTATTTTATTTCTAAAAATTATTGTGATTTTCTGGCTAAGTAGGCAATTCTAACAAAAGAAAAGGTACCTATCATATTAAGGACATTAATTAAACATCTAACTCAATATCTTATCAATCTCTTATATATATCATGGTACCAAATTGACATCTCAATGCTTCAAATATATGATGTAATTACTAGGTTTTTAACATGGTAAAGTTTTTATGTTTTACTTTTTAATGAAATATATATTATTTTCTTAAAACCTGTGATATTCTTATATTCCAAATGGAAAGCTATTCTAATATTTTCATACCTAAATATCTTTGACCAAACTAATGGTCATGCTACAACCTGCATAGGACAAGAATGCAGCTGGACAGCCAATTAATATTTCATTAATCACGTAAATGTAAAAGAATTAACCGGTTTTATTAAAGAAATTAATACACACTCGAGAATAAAATTAATTTTCCATTTTTTATTCTACAACAGCGGTATGAGAAACTTTAGTATCATTTTTCTCCACCATTTCCTTTACCATCTATATAAACCCTTATCGTAATGTTTACGGGCAAAAACATTAGTCTAACTCTCTCACTCGTTCATTGATTTTCACAGATTTCATCAAGATATCTAATCAATGGTTTATGAGGAATTTGGAGAAAGTTGAGATAATGAGAAGAAGCTGACAGTTACTTGGTAAATTCCTAATTAATGTTTTACTGAAGATTCAGAATTTGATCAATGGAAATCTCAAACCTATTGTCCATGTACCCACATCATGGTGATTTCTTCCTGTAAAAGAAGCAGTAAGTAAGCATGGTGGCACCCAGCTATATTTTTAGAGAAGGTACTTTTATTTTGTGTTCAATCTTAACCTTTCTTTTGTCTTTCATTCACCTATCTAACCAATCTTAACCTTTGTTCTGAATACTTTGCTGTTTAATTAAATTCAAATTTTAACCCAAAAAAAAAGGTATTTACAGCTTTCTGTATTAATCTAACCTATGCAATATAATTTTTGATGCATCATGTATTAAATCTGAATTTAGTTTACCTGATGCAGTGTGTGGCTTAGGTATCTGAAATACGGAAACTTTCGATTGTGTTACTACTTCAGAGCCACATTCACTTCTCATTACGAAGGCATTCTCGATTGAGGGAAGAAAGGAATTGCTGAGAATCCATTAATGGAGGAGACGATGATGACTTCTTCAGCTTGCAAAACAATTATCCCTCAGAAAATGCCACAGAGGAGAAACCAATCTGTGGGGATGGAGACTAAGAGTTGAATGATCTCACCCCACTAATCAGGAATTTTAAGTATATTTGCTACATATTCCTTTGAGAATTTGAGGAGCAACCATTGCAAACTCTAGAATCGTATCCTACTCCTATTTTACTAATCAAGGCTTGTTAAAATATTTGGACCATCTAGAGGAAGATTAGGTCTTCTGTAAACAATCCAAAGATTTTTTATTATATTATAAACAGGATTATGTTAACAATTTGCAACTTCAATTGTGATAGTGATTGCTTTATAAATGTGCTCATTTTCTTTAGATATGTATCAAAGATATCCTAGCTAAAAGTCAAAAACTAGTCCTTTTTGACGCGAATAGATCACGTATGAGCATTGTTTCTCATGACAAAATCTTTTTTATACACATTACCAAGTACTTTTAAATGTCTCAACTATGTCAAACTTTGTAACAGTCATACTGCAACATGCATATATAGGATAAGAATGCAACTCGACAACCAACCAACTGTCCCTAAATAGCAAGGCAAGATAAGAATACAACTAATATGACTATTAATCTCTCCAATGTAATGGAAATAACTGATTTCCTTAAAGAAATTAATACACACTCATAGATAGTCTGGCAGCATTAAACCTCATAAGATAGAAATCAAATAGGTTATTTAATTGGCTGGGATAATTGTAGATATTTCAGGTTAATTTAGCTAATTTTCATATTTGAACATAGAATTAATTACTAGATTGAAGATTGAACCATAGGGAGTTAAATTGTCACCTATGTTACTTGCATTATTATTTCTTTGATTGTTTAGTTTTATTTAAATTATGCTGTATTCCTTTATAAATATATTTTATTTTAATTGTGTTCTTTTATTATTTGAATCAATCCTCCGTATTTTAGCTTATAAATATTTTAGACACACTTAGAGTGTATTTGATACGCAATATTAGACAGCACAAAAAAGATAATATAGCACAAGAAATTGAGTTACAATATAAGTTTTTGTATTGTTCCTTTTTTATTGCTCAATATATTAAACACAAATTATATTCTATTTGTATTAAATTTATAGGAATACACTGGCACAAAAAACAATGAAAAGCTCGATTCATACAATACTCAAGACTAGCTTTCCTACAATGGGGTGGAGAATTTAGAGTCCAGACATAATCTAAACTAAAATTGGACACTTTTATTGCCATTTTATTTGACTTTATTTCTCTTAACTACTGTACCTCTTATAACCTATTAACACTTTTTTCTCATAAATCCTATGCTGTAACTTTTATAACTTATAAAAGTCCATTAACACCTTTAACTCATTTGGTTGGTCTCCATTCCAAGACAAATAAAGGGTTTCACCCCATCTGTATCACTACTCTAGTGTGCAAAAGGCAAGGCAACAAATCCTTTTATTTTTCTTGACCAATCAAAATAGAGTGTAACAAGAAATGAGAGAGGGAAGTAAAAATGGAATACAAAGCATACCCCTAGATAGCACCAGGTTCTACCAATTGTCACCAAGTACTCTCACCTTTAAAAGGCTGTATGACCTCTTTTTACTTTTTTGGGCGTCATAAAAGAACCAAACTTCAAATATCTTTGATACTATATGGATCTCTTATCACTAAACTACACATAGTAGCTTAGTTTTATGGCCTTTTCACTTATCTTAAAATATCAGATCAATTTCCTAGTCAATCTAAAGCTTCATTTTGAATATCTAGAGCTCGAAATGTTAAAGTAAGCACATATAAATCCATCTAAATTCATAACATAAATGTGATGCACCTTAATGTCGTATAATTTTGTTGATATCAATAAAATCCTTCGCGTCATTTTATTGTTTGGTCTTTTTAACTTGCAACTGTTTATGGGACAAAAAGTTTTAAGAGAAAGTTATCATTTATTTTAGCATGTATCTAAACAATAAATATGTACTTTTATATATATATATATATATATATATATATATATAGATATATATAGATTGATTTTTGAAAAGTTCAAGCTTCAAATAGAATTATGATGTGTGATTTGAAAAAAAAATTAATATAAACTAAACCAAACAGGATTGATTTGAATTGAGTGCATATTGATTTAGTTCGAGTGGTTTGAGACATTTTTATTTAAATTTTGATTATTGGTAATCAAAACATAAGGCATCTGTGGACCAAAAAGTGTCACTACTCTAGTGTGCAATATGTAAGGCAACAAGGCATTTCCTAAGAAAAATTGTGTCCCTAAAAACTTTGTTAGAAAATGTAGTTGCTCCAGCTATTATCTATATATATATATATATATATATAGCTATACCAAGAAAAAGCCAATTGTTTTCTTTGAAATAAAAAGCATATATGGTATCGATAGGATAGAAATTAGAAGATATCAGGACTGTAAAAGATAAGATTATCCATTTTGTGCCCTAAATGAACATACTATAAGAGACCAACTTTTTCTTTGAAATACAAAACAATCTAATATAGATAGGATAAGATTTAGAACATTTATGTTGTTAAAGCAAAAATGGGTATAACTTAACATTAATTTGCTAGAAAAACAAAGGATAAGAAAATCATTGAACCAGCAACAAGAAAAAGGACCATTGTTTTTCAAAATACGATGCATCTCACATAGATAGGATAAGATTTAAAAGATTATGGAACAATGAAAGGAAAAAATAGTGTGAGCTAACAACTTTCTAGAAAAATAGAAGATTACAATGAAATTGATCCAGCTGTATACAGTAAAAACACAACTAATTAAGGCTAGTTGTTTTCGCAGCCAGTGGTATTTCAGATAGAATATACCATCTATATAATCCCTTCTTATTGTCTTAGTTTCACAGTTCAACACAAAAAGGTTCTCTCTATCTTCAACATAGCATTCATGGCGTTTTCAGTGACTCATAATGATGATGGAGAAAGCCAAGATCTCGAGGAGAAGTTAGTGGTCCTTCCTGAAATTTCGAAGCAAAGGTTTATTATGGGAGCAAGTTTGATATATGGGATACCAGTTTTGCATAAGTGTCTCCAAATCACCACTATCTCTTCCTGTAGAAGAAGCTGTAACTTGCTATTCAAATTGAGGAGCAGAGATGGTATTTATTCTGTTCTCAATCTTTAGTTTTCTTCTTGTTTTTATTTAATGCATACAATTCCTATATCTAATTCGTATACCCATTTTTACCAGTTTGCAGACTCAGCTAAAAGCTCCAGTGCCAATGCATGCTCCTATTTTGTCCTGAAGGTCTGTAATTCTAACTATATATTATTGTAACTGAGATTCCAACATTTCTGTGTCATTCACTGATTTAATAAAGTTTTTTTTTTTTTTCATATTCAACCCTGATTTGGAAAAGGATTGAAGAATTGAAATTAACTTGGAAGTGTTTGCTCCAAACAGTCCTTGGGAAATTATTTGCTGTCATTATTGGTAATATTGGTCTTGGGACAGTTAAGAAGGGAACTTTGGATTATTAAAGAAGGGATAGAAGTAGCTATTAGCTTTAATATCAAGTGTGTCTCGTAATCAGATTCTCTTATTTCTTTGATTCTTTGCAGCAAACTTTTATTTCAGAAGTTCAACCATGGAGCACTCTAAAAGATGTTTGCGGTACAGGATCCTGATGAGGAAGATGGCAATAGTCAAAATCAAGCACAAGGCCACTGCCATACAAAGGGCAGACGCATAAGTGTTCTCAAAAGGGAAGAAAGGTACAATCCACAACACAGAAGCTGTGCGCTAATCATGGAGACAGTAATCTATCTCATCGCGTGCATTCGCAAGGGGTCTAATGAAAGCCCTAGTTATGATTTGTGAAGAAGACAATGTCCTGTAGAGCTTAAAAGGGTACATCCTGATTCCTGTAGAAGAAGCAGTAAGCATGGTGGCACCCAGCAATACTTTTAGAGAAGGTATTTTATTGTTTTCAATATTAACCCTTTTTTTTTCTTTCATTCATCTATCTAACCTATCTCAATAATATTGTTAGATATCTCAATAATCCAGCTAATCTAACTCGAGTCCATGTTTGATGTGCCGCATAAAATCAGATTAGATTTGTGTGTAGTATGTATGTATGGGTACTTGGCATTTTAAAATCCTTGGACTAACTCCCTCTAGTGTGAATTTTTGTACTTGGCAGATGTAATGGGGCATAGTACCCAAAGACTTTGTTCTGAATGCTTTGCTGTTTAATTAAATTTCACTCTAACACAAAAAAAAAAAAAAAACCAAAGAGGTACTTACCTGTGCTTCCATGATAAGAGCTTTCTGTGTTAATGTAACCTGTGCAATATACTGTTCGATGTATCATGTAATAAATATGAATTTAGCTTACCTGATGCAGCGTGTGGCGTTGGTATCATAAATATGGAAACTTTCGATTGTGTTACTACTTCAGAGCCACAATCACTTCTCATTACAAAGGCATTCTCGATCAAGGGAAGAAAGGAATTGCTGAGGATCCATTAATGGAGGAGACGATGATGACTTCTTCAGCTTGCAAAACAATTATCTCTCAGAAATGCCAGAGGAGAACGGCAATCAGTGGGGATTGAGGCTTAGAGAGTTGAATCATCTCGCCCCAATAATTAGCTTTCTTAAATTAGTTTACCCTTTTGTATTAGTTTTTAGTATGTGACTGATTTTGCTTTATGGTTACAGGTTTTCTTCTGGAGCATGCAACAAAACCAGTTCAGAATTTGCTGTATTTCTCAGAAACAGAAGTCATGTGCAGCAAAATCAATATCTGTTGTGCGTAGGGGAATGTCGCCGAGCCGATAAGACCTCTATCCATGCTGCTGCTTCTGTGACCTGCTATGATTTTCTCAGTTTTTATCCATTCATTCATTATTCTTCACATCCTTCAATACCCACATGCTGATCTCTCTAGCCTTATCAGTCCTGTATATAAATCCAAAGTATAATTGCTACTTATCTGATCTAAAGTCTCAATGCCCCTAGCATAAAGGATTATAACCTGAGGTCAGTTGACCAGTTGTTGCAAATATTTTGATTGTCCAGACGAAGATTAGATCTTTTGTACCAGCGCAAGCTTATTAATGACATGTTGTAAAGAAAATAATATTGATAGTTTGTAACTTTTATTGTGACAATGACTATTCTAACAAAATTAAGAAAAAAAAATTCAACATACAATGCAATCATGTACTTTTCTTATTTGGGCACAATTTGTATATTCAAAATTATGTTATCTTATTGCTAAAAGTTATTGTGATTTTCTGGCTAAGTAGGCAATTCTAACAAAAGAAATGGTACCTATCATATTAAGGACATTAATGAAACATCTAACTCAATCTCTTATATATATCATGGTATCAAATTCACATCTCAATGCTTCAAACATATTATATAATTACTAGGTCTTTAACATATTAAAGTTCTTTAGGTTTTACATTTTAATGAAATATATATATATATATATATATATATATATATATATATATATATATATATATATATATATATATATATATATATAACCCGTGATATTCTTATATTCCAAATGAAAAGCTATTCTAATATTTTCATACCTGAATATCTTTAATATAGTAAAATGTTAGATGAATATAATTTTTCACATGACCTGTGGTAAATAACCTTCACTATTTCACGTGTTTTTTTTGTGGTTATCCTTGACCACTATTTAAAATAGTTGAACTAAAATGTAATTAAAGATCTCAAAACATCAACAACTAAAAATATCCAAATTTATTTGATAAATTTTTTTTTGAATAAATATGTAGTTTGATGCAATCTTTGAGTTGAGTTTCATAATTGGTTTTTATTTTTTCTTGGGGTTTTTCAATCTTTCCAATTGGCCCCTATGACATTTTGGTTGGTTTTCTAGTTCCGATGTTTGTGTTTGAGCTTGGAAGGCTTGGGAATTAATTTGGGTTTTCAAATTTCAGAGGTGCAAGTGTGCTCATCCTTTACCAGTGTCGAAATTAAGCCAAATTTCTAGCCATTTTTTGGGCAATATAACAGAACAAACCATCTTCAGGAGGCCAAAGAATGATAGATTGGAGAGTTTTAGAATCAATGGACACATCATGCGCCCGTATGAGCCGTACATCGGAGAGCCACATGCCACTGTCATCCTCCATGCATGTGCAATACGCGCTTGCTCAAGGTTGAAGATGAGCATACCAGTGACACGTTAGCACAAATAATATAGGATAACAATGCAGCTGGACAACTAATTAATATTTCATTAATCACTTAAATGTAAAGGAATTAATTGGTTTCATTAAAGAAATTAATAAACACTCGATAATATAATTAATTTTTCCATTTTTTATTCTACAACAGCAGTATGACACACAGAAACTTTAGTATCATTGTTTCTCCGCCACTTCCTTTACCATCTATACAAACCCTTCTCATAATGTTTACAGGGAAAAACATTACTCTTACTCTCTCACTCGTTCATTGATTTTCACAGATTTCATCAAGATATCTAATCAATGGTTTTTGAAGAATTTGGAGAAAGTTGAGCTAATGAGAAGAAGCTTATAGCTACTTTGGAAATTCCAATCCATGTTTTACTGAAGATCCAGAATTTGATCAATGGATTGTCAAATCTATTGTCCATGTACCCACATTATGATAACTTCTTCCTGTAGAAGAAGCAGTAAGCTTGGACGCACCCAGCTATATTTTTAGAGGTGTTTTATTTTGTGTTCAATCTTAACCTTTTTCTTTTCTTTCATTCACCTATCTAACCAATCTTAACCTTTGTTCTCAATGCTTTGCTCTTTAATTAAATTCAAATTTTAACCCAAAAAAAGGTATTTACCTGTGCTTGCATGATAAGAGCTTTCTGTGTAAATGTAACCAATGCAATATACTGTTTGATGTATCATGTATTAAATCTGAATTTAGTTTACCTGATGCAGTGTGTGGCGTAGGTATCTGAAATATGGAAACTTTCGATTGTGTTACTACTTCAGAGCCACATTCACTTCTCATTACAAAGGCATTCTCGATCAAGGGAAGAAAGGAATTGCTGAGGATCCATTAATGGAGGAGACGATGATGACTTCTTCAGCTTGCAAAACAATTATCCCCAGAAATGCCACAAAGAAGAAATCAATCTCTGGGGATTGAGACTTAAAGAGTTGAACCATCTCGCTACACTAATCAGGAATTTTAAATGTATTCGCTACATATTCCTATGAGAATTTGAGGAGCTACCATTGCAAACTCTGGAATCATATCCTACCCCTATTTTACTAAGCAAGGCTTGTTAAAATATTTTGACTATCAAGAGGAAGATTAGATCTTCTCTAAACAGTCAAAAGATTTTTTATTATATTATAAACAGGATTATGTTAACAATTTGCAGCATCAGTTGTGACAGTGATTATTTAATAAATGTGCTCATTTTCTTTTGATCTGTGCACTGAGGATATCGCTAGCTAGCTGAAAGACAAAAACTAATTATTTTTAACATGGACAGATATGTATGGGCATTGTCTTTCATAACAAAGTCTTTTTTATATATATTGCCAAAAATGCTTAAGTGGCTCAACTATTTGTCAATTATGTCAAGCTTTAATAATAGTCATGCTACAACATGCATATATAGGATAAGAATGCAGTTGGACAACCAACCAACTGTCCTTAAATAGCAAGGCAAGATTAAAATACAACTAATATGACTATTAATCTCTCCAATTTAACGGAATTAATTGGTTTCCGTACAGAAATTAATACTCTCATAGGATAGTCTGGTGTGCAAAATGTAAGGCAACAAGGCATTTTCTCTGGAAAAATGTGTATCACTTAAAAAACTTTGTTCGCAAAGTAAAATAAAGGATTAAAATGTAGTTGATGGAGCTATTATCTATATATATATATATATATATATCAAAGCTATATACCAAGAAAAAGCCAATTGTTTTCTTTGAAATACAAAGCTTATATGGTATAGATACAATAGAATTTAGAAGATATTAAGAGTGTAAAACATAAAATTATCCATATTGTGCCCTAAATGAACATACTATAAGAGACCAACTTTTTTTTTAAATACAAACCATCTAATATAGATAAGATAAGATTTAGAACATTTAGGTTATAAAAGGAAAAATGAGTATCACTTTACATTAATTTGCCAGAAAAACAAAGAATAAGAATATAATTGAATCAGCTACAAGAGAGAGGCCCATTCTTTTTCGAAATACGATGCATTTGACATCGATAAGATAAGATTTAAAAGGCTATGGAAGTGTGAAAGGAAAAAATAGTATGAGCTAACATCTTTCTAGAAAAAATAGAAGATTACAATGTAATTTATCCAGCTGTATACAGCGAAAACACAACTAATTAAGGCCAATTGTTTTCTCAGCCAGTGGTATTTCAGATAGAATATACCATCTATATAATCCCTTCTTATTGTCTTAGTTTCACAGTTCAACACAAAAAGGTTCTCTCTTTCTTCAACATAGCATTCGTGGCGTTTTCAGTGGCTCATAATGACGATGGAGAAAGCCAAGTTCTCGAGGAGAAGCTGATGGTCTTTCCTGAAATTTCTAAGCAATGATTTATTATGGGAGCAAGTTTGATATATGGGATACCAGTTTTACTAAAGTGTCTCCAAATAACCATATCTCTTCCTGTAGAAGAAGCTGTAATTTTGCTATTCAAATTGAAGCGCAAAGATGGTATTTATTCTGTTCTCAATCTTTATTTTTTCTTCTTGTTATTATTTAATGCGTATAACTCCTATATCTAATTCGTATACCCATTTTTACCAGTTTGCAGACTCAGCTAAAAGCTCCAGTGCCAATGCATGCTCCTATTTTGTCCTGCAGGTCTGTAATTCTAACTATATACTATTGTAACTGAGATTCCAACACCTCTGTGTCATTCACCGATTTAATAAAGGCTGTTTTTTTCTTTTTTTCGTATTGAACCGTGATTTGGAAATGGATTGAAGAATTGAAATTAACTTGGAAGTGTTTGCTCCAAACAGTCCTTTGGAAATTATTTGCTGTCATTATTGGTAATATTGGTCATGGGACAGTTAATAAGGGAACTTTGGATTATTAAAGAAGGGACAGAAGTGGCTATTAGCTTTAATATCAAGTGTGTCTTGTAATCAGATTCTCTTATTTCTGTGATTCTTTGCAGCAAACTTCTATTTCAGAATTTCAACCATGGAGCACTCTAATTGGTGTTTGCGGTACAGGATCCTGATGATGAAGATGGCAATAGTCAAAATCAAACACAAGGCCACAACCATAGAAAGGGCAAACACAGAAGTTTTCTCAAAAGGGAAGAAAGGTACAAACCATAGCACAGAAGCTGTGCCCTAATCATGGAGAGAGTAATCTATCTCATCCCGTGCATTTGGAAGGGATCTAAGCTTGCATTAAAGCCCTAGTTATGACTTGTGAAGAAGACAATGCCCTATAGAGCTTAAAAGGGTACATCCAGATTCCTGTAGAAGAAGCAGTAAGCATGGTAGCACCCAGCTATATTTTTAGAGAAGGTTATTCTGTGTTCAATATTAACCTTCTTTTTTCTTCTTTTTTTTTGCATTCATCTATCTAACCTTTCTCAATAGTATTGTTAGATATCTCAATAATCCAGCTAATCTAACTCGTGTCCATGTTTGATGTGCCGCATAAAATCAGATTAGATTTGTGTGTATTATGTGTGTATGGGGACTTAGCATTTTGAAATCCTTGGACTAGTTCCCTCTAGCGTGAATTTTTGTACTTGGGAGATGTAATGGGGCATAGTACCCAAAGACTTTGTTCTGAATGCTTTGCTGTTTAATTAAATTTCACTTTAACACAAAAAAGAAAAAGGTATTTAGCTGTGCTTCCATGATAAGAGCTTTCTGTGTTAATGTAACCTATGCAATATACTGTTTGCTGTATCATGTATTAAATCTGAATTTAGTTTACCTGATGCAGTGTGTGGCGTTGGTATCTGAAATATGGGAACTTTTGATTGTTTAGTTTTATTTAAATTATGTTGTGCTCCTTTATGTATATATTTTATTTTAATTGTGTTCTTTTATTATTCCGATCAATCCCTTATTTTTTGCCTATAAAAATTTGAGCATGTATCTAAGCAATAAATATGTACCTTTACTTAAGAGAATGTTTGAAGTAAAGTCAGATAAGCATAGGAAATTAGAGATGTTTTAAGAATTAGCAGTTAATCAATTCTAATACATGCTTTCAGTTTCCCATCAAATGCTTATTTAGTGCATTTAGTTTAGGTCGGTGCAATGAAACCTTGACAATTCATGTAATAAAATAGGAAATGAAAAGTTAATTGGCTCACTCCAATTTTCTCTTCCCGTTATGTATAAAAAGTTTAGGGGAAAAAAAAAAAAACACGATGGCAAAGTAATATCCCAACAACAAAACAAATGAAACCAAAAAGAGCAATTACCTGAACATTATAATCAAGATATTGCGCCAAGAACCTTTCTACTGCTGACAAATTAAGAAGACTTTGGGGACATACATAACCTGCAGATTAAAAGCTTTCTTATGTGAGCCTAAGGCTGTACAATAGTCAATGCAGAGGATGCAAGTTGTTGCTTCCACGTTACTGTAGAACTAGTACACAGACTTAAACACACACATCCAAAATTTCACATAGAAGAGGTGAGAGAAACTAACCTTTAGTTTGTATTCCATGTAGATTTTAGGGATTCTTCGTGAGGAAGGCACTACAACCTAGTGCAAAACAAAGCCTCAAGCATTAGCAAATTAATAGACACATAGAGATATATTATACGGCAAAAAATAAATCCGCATGCCTAACCAAAATGGGAGGAAATGAGTTCATTCTTAAAAAACATAATACCAACATGATTGACTTAAATATTTGGCAATAGTTTATTGCAATATATTTTTTTTCTCTCTCTAATGACAAATAACGAAGACAGATTGTTCAAATTCAGAAGTGATATATCAAGAAATCATATAGTCAATTACAATTTATTTGACAAACAACTACAACTTAACGTGGAATAGTATATTTTTCTTTGGAGCTTTGAAGCAAGATGCTCCTTCAATAGAAGGATGCCTTTTTCCATTGGCCGCCCAAAAATGACTCCATCAAGTACATTATCATCAACAAAATACTTAGTTGAAGGGGAAATATATATTATAAAGCAAGAGTTATAGAAAGCTACTAATGAAAAACTTTCTTTCCATGGCATTATATAAAAAGGAAGAAGTTTACATATGAAGCATACACATTCATACAGTTTTTGTGGGTAGAATTTTGTAGGGTTTTTTTTTTTTTTTTAATGTAAGGCCATAGTTACTTAATAATGCGAAGCTAACCAAATAACATAGGAAATCTTACATGACACCGCAGAAAAATGGCTAAAACTGTAACGATGAAGAATTTCAAAATAATAATGACCTCAATCCTCGGTATTGCTGATTGTCCAACAATAAGAGAAAAACGAGTTTGAGCCTAAAAAATAAAAAAAAATTGAAATCCTTGGTCTAGTTCCCTCTAGAGTGAAATTTTGTACTTGGCAGATGTAATGGGGCATTGTACCCAAACACTTTGTTCTGACTGATTTGCTGTTTAATTGAATTCCATTTTAACCAAAAACAAAAAAGTATTTACCTGTGCTTGCATGATAAGAGCTTTCTGTGTTAATGTAACCTACGCAATATACTGTTTGATGTATCATGTGTTAAATCTGAATTTAGTTTAGCTGAGGCAGTTTGTGGCGTAGGTTTCTGGAATTTGGAAACTTTCAAATGTGTTACTATTTTAGAGCCACATTCACTTCTCATTACAATGGCATTCTCGATCAAGCGAAGAAAGGAATTGCTGAGGATCCATTAATGGAGGAGACGATGATGACTTCTTCAGCTTGCAAAACAATTATCCCTCAGAAATGCCACAGAGGAGAACAAATCAGTGGGTATTGAGACTTAGAGAGTTGAATCATCTCACCCCAATAATCAGGAATTTTAAGTATATATGCTACACCTTCCTTTGAGAATTCGAGGAGCTACCATTGCAAACTCTAAAATCCTATCTTACTCCTAGTTTACTAATCAAGGATTCAGGGAGTCCTAGCCCACGCTCTTAAAAAAGAAGGCTTGTTCAAATATTTTGACTATCTAGAGGAAGATTAGTTCTTTTGTAAACAGTCCAAAGATTTTTTATTATATTATACACAAGATTATGTTAACAATTTGCAACTTCGCCCATGTCATTTTTAGTTAAAAGTCAACAACTAATCCCTTTTGATGCGGACAAATCATGTATGGACGTTGCCTCTCATAACAAAGTCTTTTTGATACACATTGCCAAAGATGCTTAAGTGGCTCAGCTATTTGTCCACTGTGTCAAGTTTTATTAGTTAATGAATGTTCTCATAACTTTCTCCAATGCAGATGATATGGTTTCAAACAGGGAAAAAGTGATACTCATAACATAAAGGAGATCAAGATTATTTGGGAGTATTAGAGGTAAAACACATTTTAAGCAAATTAACAGTCACGCTACAACATGCCTATATAGTATAAGAATAGAATGCAGCTGCACAACCAACCAGCTGCCCCCAAGTGGCAAGGCATATATAAGAATACAACTAATATGACCATTAATCTCTGAAATGTAATGGAATTAATTGGTTTCCATAAAGAAATTAATACACTCTCATAAAACAGTTTGGCAGTATTAAACCTCATAAGATAGGAATTAAATGAGTTAATTAATTGGCTGCAATAATTGTAGATATTCCGAGTTAATCCAGCTAATACTGGTATATGAACATAGAATTATTTATTAGGTTGAAGATAGAACCATAGGATGTTAAATAGTCACTTATTTTACTTGCATTATTATTTCCCTGATTGTTTAGTTTTAGTTTAAATTATATTGTTTTCCTTTGTGTATATATTTTATTATTCCAATCAATCCCCACCTTTTTTTTTTCTTATAAATATTTTAGACATACTTTGTGATTCTTTGAAGACATAACCTAGGTTTAGCTCATTTAAAGACTGTGGTTAGGCTGAGAAAAAATATAGGATAATAAAAAAAATAAAAAATTCCACTATGTCCTAAATGGTTAGGCTAGGATAAGAACATAAACATATGCTCATTAGTCTCTCGAGGATATGGTTTCAAAGTAGAAAAATGTTCATACTCATCAGATAAGGTCTACATTATTTGGTGTTATATATGAAAAGAAATAAGCTCTCCCACCAAATGATCATACTCTAATGTGAATATATAGGATAAGAACACAGCTGTACAACCAATCCAACTATTACCTAGATGATTAGGCAAGGATAAGAGTACATTTAATATGTTCATTACTCTCTCAAATTAATGTAAAGCGATTAATTGGATTCATTAAAGAAAATAATTGCTCACTTAACAAAGTGTGATGATAATATAATCTGGGAGAACAAAGACCCATTGTTTTCTCTACCACTTGCCTTACCATCTATATAATCCCTTCACGATAAGATATGTTTACAGGCAAAAAGAATTGATGTAATTTCTTTCTCCTTTTTCATTGATTTTCACAGCTTTCATCAAGATATCAATGGTTGTTGAGGAATTCAGAAATAGCGGAGATAATGAGAAGAAGCGGATAGTTGCTTTGGAAATTTCTAACCAACAGTTTACAGGTGTTCCAGATTTGAACTATGGGTTGTTGGATCTGTTATCATGTTACTACATTACAATAATCTCCTCCTGTAGAAGAAACAGTAAGCATAGCAGAGTCAAACAATTTTCTGAGAAAAGGTGTTTTATTCTATGCTCGATCTTATCTATTCCTTTCATGTTGTCCCAGAATCCTCGTGGTTAATCTTATGTGATTATCTATTTTAAAATTAGTTTACCCTTCTGTATTAGTTTTTAGTATGTGGCTGATTGTGCTTTATGGTTACAGGTTTTCTTATGGAGCATGCAACAAAACCTTAGAATTTGCTGTACTTCTGTTGCTACTTCAAAAATCAATTGTTGGTCATGGAGGAAAGTGGCTGAGCCGATAAAACCTCTATCCGTGTTGCTACTTCTGTGACCTGCCCCTAACATAAGGGATTATAACCTGAGCTCACTTGACAAGTTTTTGCAAATATTTTGATTGTCCAGATGATTAGATCTTTTGTACCAGCGCAAGCTTATTAGTGACATGTTGTAAAGAAAATTATATTGATAGTTTGTAACTTCTATTGTGACAATGACTGTTCTAACAAAATTTTAAGAAAGATAATCCAACATACAATACAAATACGTACTTTTCTTATTTTGGCTCATGTATATTCAGAGTTATGTCATTTTATTGTTGAAAGTTATTGTGATTTTTTGGCCGAGTAGGCAATTCTAGCCAAACAAAAGGGTACCTATCATAACAATGATATAAATAAGGCATATAACTTAGTATCTTATCAATCTCTTAAATCATGGTGCCAAATTCATGTCTCGACACTTCCAATATATGATATAATTTCTAGGATTTTCAACATGGTAAAGTTCTTTATATTCACTTCCTTTTGAAATACTTTTTTTCTTCCTCAAAAACCTATGAAATTCTTATATTTCAAATAGAAAGCTATTGGACTATTTTCATAACTTAATATGTTTCACATACTAGAATGTCAGATGAATATAAATTTTCTCATGATCGCTTGTAAATAAATGTTAATGTTTCATTTGATCTTTTACATCTGTTACCTCAAATTGATCTTTGGATACAAATGATACTTCATGGTTGAATTCATTTGATGGAGGTTGATTTTTTTTTGAAAGGTTTGTAATTGTTGTTGTTAACGATTCTGTCATGAAATTTGTTTTGAGTGGCGAAAGGGTAAGAAAGAGGTTGTGTTGTGACAAAGATTCTTTGTTTTCCATGGTTATGAGTAATTTTCTCATAAAATATTAGTGGCATGTTAAAATTGACAATATTCTTTAGTTTTTTTTTTTTTTTTTTTTTTTTGGAGTAAAAGGTGCTTAAGGATATCAATTTTAGGGGCTTAAGGGTCTTGGGTGTCATTTAATGTTTCGACGACAAAAGTGAAATTTTGTGGTTTTAGGATTAATCTTAAAATTTTGAAAAACTTTCAAGGGTGAATTTTAAAGTTTTTGGAAAATTGGGGTGATTTCAGAATTTTTCCAAAACTTTTAGGAAGGAAAACAATTTTTGAAAGATTGGGCTTATTTGTGATTTTCAGAAAAATTTGGGCATAAATGAAATTTCTGGAAGATATGGCTGCTCATATGCATAACTGACACATTATAGTGTATGATTGGCGTATGTGTTGCAGACTGGATGGAATAGACTTATCTGCTAAGTTGGGTTAGTGCTAAGCATATTTATGCCATTCTTGTTCTACCCAGTAGTTGTCTTATATAATAATTTGGTCCCTAGGTCATTCATCTATTATCCAATAAATATCTAATAAAAAAAATTCAATAGAAAAGCTAGATCTCCACTGGACAGGTAAAGTTTAATGTGGATGTTAACATCAGATTATGACTAGGCTATGCTGACGTCGTGAGGAACAACACGTGGCACAAGCGGAGTGGGCGATGGCTGTGTACATGGCATTGGAGTGACAGCTGACATATGTCGTCTCCTTCCTTAGGCTAGCGGGTGAACTCTGGTGATGGTGCGTCAGACTCCGTCAGTGGTGCGTGAAAGCGCATGCATACTCTGTTGATCGCAAAACTTCATACGATGTTTTCCAATCTCACGAACTCAAACGCGAGTTGTTGAACACACGAACATCTCTGAAATTCGAGTACCAAACTGGCACAAAAAACGAATGAAAAAACAACTCAATTCATTCAATACTCAAGACTTGCTTTCCTACAATGGGGTGGAGAATTTAGTCCTAACCTAATTAATCTAAACTAAAATTGGAGCTTTTATTGGCATTTTATTTGGCTTTATTTCTCTTCACTTCTGTACCTCATATAACCTATAACACTTTATTCTCATAAATCCTATACTATAACTTTTAAACTCCTAAAAGTCCTTTAACACCTTTAACCCTTTTAGTTGGTCTCCACTCCATCACAAATTAATGGGTTTCACCCCATCTGTATCATTACTCTAGTGTACAAAATGTAAGGTAACAAATCTTTTTATTTTTTTTGACCAATCAAAATGGAGTGTAACAAAAAATGAGAAACGGAAATAAAGATGGAATATAAAGCATACCCCTAGAATAGAATCAGGTTCTACCAATTGTCACCAAGTACTCTCCCCTTTAAAAGGTTGTATGGTCTCTTTTTATTTTTTATTTTTTTCGGGTTATATAAAAAAAAAAAATTTAACATTTTTAATATTATCTCGATCTCTCGTCACTAGACTACATATAGTAGCTTAATTTTATTACCATTTTGCTTATCATAAGATAGAACATCAACTTCCTAATCAATCTAAAGCTTTTTTTGAATCTGTAAAGCTCGAAATGCCAAAGTAAGCACATACAAATCCATCTAAATTCATAACATAAATGTGATGCACCTTAATGTCGTATAATTTTGTTGATATCAATAAAATCACTTGTGTCATGTTACTGTTTGGTCTTTTTAACTTGCAACTGTTAATGGGCCAAGAAGTTTTAAGAGAAAGTTATCATTCATTTTAGCATATATATATATATTCAAAAAGTTCAAACTTCAAATTGAATTATGATGTGTGATTAGAAAAAATTTTCAATATAAACTAAACCAAACAGGACTGATTTGAATTGAGCGCATATAGATGTAGTTTGAGTCGTTTGAGCAGTTTTTATTTGGATTTTGATTATCGGTAATCAAAACATAAGGCATCCGTGTACCAAAAAGCGTCACTACTCTAGTGTGCAAAATGTAAGGCAACAAGACACTTTCTGTGGAAAATTGTGTGTCACTAAAAACTTTGTTAGAAAAATAAAACATTAAAATGTAGTTGCTCCAGCTATTATCTAAATATATATATAAAAGCTTTACCAAGAAAAAGCCAATTGTTTCTTTGAAATAAAAAGCACATATGGTATAGATGCGATAGAAATTAGAAGATATTAGGAGTGTAAAAGATAAGATTATCCATTTTATGCCCTAAATGTACTATAAGAGACCAACTTTTTCTTTGAAATACAAAACAATCTAATATAGATAGGATAAGATTTAGAACATTTATGTTGTAAAAGCAAAAATGGGTATCACTTAACATTAATTTGCTAGAAAAACAAAGGATAAGAAAATAATTGAACCAGCTACAAGAAAGAGGCCCATTGGTTTTCGAAATACGATGCATCTCACATAGATAGGATAAGACTTAAAAGATTATGAAAAAATGAAAGGAAAAAATAGTGTGAGCTAACAACTTTCTAGAAAAGTAGAAGATTATAATGTAACTGATCCAGCTGTATACAGTGAAAACACAACTAATTAAGGCCAGTTGTTTTGCAGCCAGTGGTATTTCAGATAGAATATACCATCTATATAATCCCTTCTTATTGTCTTACAGTTCAACACAAAAAGGTTCTCTCTTTCTTCAACATAGCATTCATGGCGTTTTCAGTGGCTCATAATGACGATGGAGAAAGCCAAGATCTCGAGGAGAAGCTGGTGGTCCTTCCTGAAATTTCTAAGCAATGGTTTATTATGGGAGCAAGTTTGATATATGGGATGCCAGTTTTACATAAGTGTCTCCAAATCACCATATCTCTTCCTGTAGAAGAAGGTGTAATTTTGCTGTTCAAATTGAGGAGCGAAGATGGTATTTATTCTGTTCTCAATCTTCATTTTTCTTCTTGTTATTATTTAATGCATATAACTCCTATATATAATTCGTATACCCATTTTTACCAGTTTGCTGACTCAATTTAAAGCTCCAGTGCCAATGCATGCTTCAATTTTGTCCTGAAGGTCTGTAATTCTAACTATATACTATTGTAACTGAGATTCCAACATTTCTGTGTCATTCACCGATTTAATAAAGTTTTTTTTTGTTTTTATAATATTCAACCCTGATTTGGAAAAGGATTGAAGAATTGAAATTAACTTGGAAGTGTTTGCTCCAAACAGTCATTATTGGTCTTGGGACAGTTAAGAAGGGAACTGTAGATTATTAAAGAAGGGATAGAAGTAGCTATTACCTTTAATATTAAGTGTCTCTTATAATCAGATTCTCTTATTTCTGTGATTCTTTGCAGCAAACTTTTATTTCAGAAGTTCAATCATGGAGCACTCTAAATGATGTTTGCGGTACAGGATCCTGATGAGGAAGATGGTAATAGTCAAAATAAGGCACTAGGCCACAGCCATAGAAAGGGCAAACACAGAAATGCTCTCAAAAGGGAAGAAAGGTAAAATCCAGAACACACAAGCTGTGCCCTAATCATGGAGACAGTAATCAATCTCATCGCGTGCATTCGGAAGGGGTCTAATGAAAGCCCTAGTTATGACTTGTGAAGAAGACAATGTCCTATAGAGCTTAAAAGGGTACATCCTGATTCCTGTAGAAGAAGCAGTAAGCATGGTGGCACCCAGCAATACTTTTAGAGAAGGTATTTTATTTTGTGTTCAATATTAACCTTTTTTGTTTTTCCTTTCGTTCATCTATCTAACCTATCTCAATAATATTGTTAGATATCTCAATAATCCAGCTAATCTAACTCGAGTCCATGTTTGATGTGCCGCATAAAATCAGATTGGATTTGTGTGTAGTATGTGTGTATGGGTACTTGGCATTTTGAAATACTCGGACTAGTTCCCTCTAGTGTGAATTTTTGTACTTGGCAGATGTAATGGGGCATAGTACCCAAAGACTTTGTTCTGAATGCTTTGCTGTTTAATTAAATTTCACTCTAACACAAAAAAAAAAAAAAAGAAAGAGGTATTTACCTGTGCTTGCATGATGAGAGCTTCCTGTGTTAATGTAACCTATGCAATATACTGTTTGATGTATCGTGTATTAATTATGAATTTAGTAACCTTATGCAGTGTGTGGCGTTGGTATCAGAAATATGGAAACTTTCGATTGTGTTACTACTTCAGAACCACATTCACTTCTCATTACAAAGGCATTCTCGATCAAGGGAAGAAAGGAATTGCTGAGGATCCATTAAAGGAGGAGACGATGATGACTTCTTCAGCTTGCAAAACAATTATCCCTCAGAAATGCCACAGAGGAGAACCGCAATCAGTGGGGATTGAGACTTAGAGAGTTGAATCATCTCGCCCCAATAATCAAGAATTTTAAGTATACATGCTACATCTTCCTTTGAGAATTCGAGAAGCTACCATTGCAAACTCTAAAATCCTATCTTACTCCTATTTTACTAGTCTAAGCTTCAGGGAGTCCTTGCCCGCGCTCTTAAATAAGAAGGCTTGTTCAAATATTTTGACCATCTAGAGAAAGATTAGGTCTTTTGTAAACATTCCAAAGATTTTTGATTATATTATAAACAGGATTATGTTAACAACTTGCAACTTTGCTTGTGATAGTGATTGTTTTAAAAATATGCTCATTTTCTTTTGATATGCACTTGGATATCCATAGCTGAAAGTTAAAACTAGTCCCTTTAATACAAACAGATCACGAACGGGTATTGTCTCTCATAACAAAGTCTTTTTGATACACATTGCTAAAGATGCTTAAAGGACTCAATTATTTGTCAATTATGACAAGTTTTATTGGTTAATCAATGTTCTCATAACTTTCTCAAACGCAGATGATATGGCTTCAAACTGGGAGAAGTGATATTCATAACATAAAAGAGATCAAGATTATTTGGAAGTGTTGAAGCTAAAACACATTCTGACCAAATTAACAGTCATGCTACAACATGCATATATAGGATAAGAATGCAGCTGGACAACCAACCTGCTGTCCCCTAAATGGCACGGCAATGATAAGAATACAACTAATATGACCATTAATCTCTCAAATGTAATGGAATTAATTGGTTTCCTTAAGGAAATTAATACACTCTCATAAAATAGTCTGACAGTATTAAACCTCATAAGATAGGAATTAATGAGTTAATTAATTGGTTGGAATAATTGTAGATATTCCTAGTTAATCTAGTTAATGTTCGTATTTGAACATAGAATTAACTACTAGGTCGAAGATAGAGAAGCATAGGAGGTTAAATAGTCACCTACGTTACTTGCATTATTATTTCCCTAATTTTTTAGTTTTATTTAAATTATGTCGTGTTCCTTTATGTATATATATATATTTTTAACTGTGTTCTTTTAATCAATCCCCTATATTAGCCTATAAATATTTTAGACATAGTTAGTAATTCCTTGAGGACATGACCTAGGTTTAGCTCATTTGAAGACTAAGGTGAGGCTAAGAAAAAATATAGGATAAAAAAAAAAAAATCCACTATGCCCTAAATGGTTAGGGTAGGATAAGAACATAAGCATATGCTCATTACTTTCTAGAGGATATGGTTTCAAAGTAGGAAAATATTCATACTCATCAGATAAGGTCTAGATTATTTCGTGTTACATATGATAAGAAAAATGCTCTCCCACCAAATGATCCTAGTCTAACATGAATATATAAGATAAGATAAGAATACAGCTGTACAAACAATCCAGCCGTCACCTAGATGACTAGGCAAGGATAAGAATACATTTAATATGTCAATTACTCTCTCAAATTAATGTAAATCAATTAATTGGATTCATTAAAGAAAATAATTGCTCTCTTAAGATAGTATTATGTTAATATAATCCAGGGGAACAAAAACCCATTGTTTTCTCAACCACTTGCCTTACCATCTATGTAATCCCTTCAACATAAGATATGTTTACAGCCAAAAAGAATTAATCTAATTTCTCTTTCCTTTTCATTGTCACTGCTTTCATCAAGATATCAATGGTTGTTGAGGAATCTGAAGAAAGCAGAGGTAATGAGAAGAAGCAGATAGTTGCTTTGGAAATTTCTAACCAACAGTTTACAGCTGGTCCAGATTTGCACTATGGGTCATCGGATCTGTTATCATGTCGCTACATTACAATAGTCTCTTCCTGTAGAAGAAGCAGTAAGCATAGCAGAGTCAAACAATTTTCTGAGAAAAGGTGTTTTATTCTACGCTCGATCTTATTTGTTCTCTTCATGTTGTCCCACAATCCCCGTGGTTAATCTAATGCAATTAGCTTTCTTAAATTAGTTTACCCTTTCGTATTAGTTCTTAGTATGTGACTGATTGTGCTTTATGGTTATAGGTTTTCTTCTGGAGCATGCAACAAAACCAGTTCAGAATTTGCTGTACTTCTCAGAAACAGAAGTCGTGCAGCAAAAATCAATATCTGTTGGTCGTAGAGGAATGTCGCCGAGCCGATAAGACCTCTATCCATGTTGCTGCTTCTGTGACCTGCCATGATTTTCTCAGTTTTTATCCATTCATTCATTATTCTTCACATCCTTCAATACCCACATGCTGATCTCTCTAGCCTTATCAGTCCTATATATAAATCCAAAGTATAATTGCTACTTATCTGATCTAAAGTCTCAATGCCCCTAGCATAAAGGATTATAACCTGAGGTCAGTTGACCAGTTGTTGCAAATATTTTGATTGTCCAGACGAAGATTAGATCTTTTGTACCAGCGCAAGCTTATCAATGACATGTTGTAAAGAAAATAATATTAATAGTTTGTAACTTCTATTGTGACAATGACTATTCTAACCAAATTAAGAAAGAAAATCCAACATACAATGCAAACATGTACTTTTCTTATTTTGGCACAATTAGTATATTCAAAATTATGTTATCTTATTGCTAAAAGTTATTGTGATTTTCTGGCTAAGTAGGCAATTCTAACAAAAGAAATGGCACCTATCATATTAAGGACATTAATTAAACATCTAACTCAATATCTTATCAATCTCTTATAAATATCATGGTATCAAATTCACATCTCAATGCTTCAAACATATGATATAATTACTAGGTCTTTAACATATTAAAGTTCTTTAGGTTTTACATTTTAATGAAATATATATATATATATAAACCTGTGATATTCTTATATTCCAAATGAAAAGCTATTCTAATATTTTCATACTTGAATATCTTTACTATAATAAAATGTTAGATGAATATAATTTTTCACATGACGAGCATACTAGTGACACGTTAGCACAAATAATATAGGATAAGAATGCAGCTGGACAACTAATTAATATTTCATTAATCACTTAAATGTAAAGGAATTAATACACACGCGAGAATATAATTAAATTTCCCATTTTTTATTCTACAACAGCAGTATGACACACAGAAACTTTAGTATCATTGTTTTCTCCGCCACTTCTTTACCATCTATATAAACCCTTCTCATAATGTTTACAGGCAAAAACATTAGTCTAACTCTCTCACTCGTTCATTGATTTTCACAGATTTCATCAAGATATTTAATCAATGGTTTATGAAGAAATTGGAGAAAGTTGAGATAATGAGAAGAAGCTTATAGTTACTTGGGAAATTCCTAATCCATGTTTTACTGAAGATCCAGAATTTGATCAATGGTTTGTCAAATCTATTGTCCATGTACCCACATAATGATAACTTCTTCCTGTAGAAGAAGCAGTAAGCATGGAGGCACCCAGCTATATTTTATTCTTTTTAGAGAAGGTGTTTTATTTGTGTTCAATCTTAACTCTTTTTTTTTTTCTTTTTTTTTATTCTTTCATTCACCTATCTAACCAATCTTAACCTTTGTTCTGAATGCTTTTCTGTCTAATTAAATTCAAATTTTAACCCAAAAAAAAAAAAAAGGTATTTACCTGTGCTTGAATGATAAGAGCTTTCAGTGTAAATGTAACCAATGCAATATACTGTTTGATGTATCATGTATTAAATCTGAATTTAGTAACCTTATGCAGTGTGTGGCGTTGGTATCTGAAATATGGAAACTTTCGATTGTGTTACTACTTCAAAGCCACATTTACAAAGGGATTCCCGATCAAGGGAAGAAAGGAATTGCTGAGGATCCATTAATGGAGGAGACGATGAGGACTTCTTCAGCTTGAAAAACAATTATCCCCAGAAATGCCACAGAGGAGAAACCAATCTGTGGGGATTGAGACTTGAAGAGTTGAATCATCTCGCCCCACTAATCAGAAATTTTAAGTATATTTGCTGCATATTCCTTTGAGAATTTGAGCTACCATTGCAAACTCTAGAATCATATCCTACTCCTATTTTACTAATCAAGGCTTTTTAAATATTTTGACTATCTAGAGGAAGATTAGGTCTTCTGTAAACAGTCAAAAGATTTTTGATTATATTATAAACAGGATTATGTTAACAATTTGTAACTTCAATTGTGATAGTGATTGTTTTATAAATGTGCTCATTTTCTTTTGACATGCACTAAGGATATCGCTAGCTGAAAGTCAAAAACTAGTCCTTTTTTATGTGGACAGATTACGTATGGTGGCTGACATATGGTTTAGCCTAGAGGAGTCTAAGCTTGCATTAAAGCCCTGGTTATGACTTGTGAAGAAGACAATGTCCTTTAAAGCTTACAAGTACTTTATGATTCAGAGCAAATAGAGCGTGCCCACACCTTATGGAAACTACCCATATTTGGAAGACTTATCTACAAAATTCAAATGTAGAGTACTTGTAGTATCTCCAAGATTTCAAATAGAAAACTCTCATTTTGTTATTATTATGCCTTAGAAATTATTTAAATCATTTTATAGTTTCTATAGTCTTCTATTGTTTCCCTACAAAAAGAGAATGAGTTTCAGTTTGCGGAGATCAGTTTTATTTTTCTTCTTTTATTTCTGTTTGATTTCTTTTGAATCCTTGAGTAGTAGAACTTTTCTCCACTCAAGGTTATCGAGGCTAGGTTCTTTAATGAACTGTGAGAATTTATGTTTTAATTGTGTTCTCTTCTTAAGGTAATTGAGTATTTTTTATTTTCTGTAATTAAAATATTAGGTCCCTTATTTTAATCAATTAAATATAATAATTTGGGTCGTTAAATCCCTAATTTCTAATGAATACTTTAATGTAACAAATCAGCACATTCGTTGAACTAGTTTTCGTAGTGTATGTGCGAAAGTATTCAATTTACATTAAATAATTAATGTTTGTATGATTAAGTTGAATTTATGGCTTTTCTAGGTCTCAATGCTACTTAAGACTAAATTCTATGATAATATATATTTAGGGTTGATTAGTGAGTAATATTTAATTGTGAGGCAATTTACGATTAAACTACACATAAGGAAAAACTGAATGTTGACACTCAACACCAATTTATCTTAGATGCTAGCTTCTACTATTTGTGTTTAGTGATTAATTTATTTGAACCAATATTGAGATGAATCACTCTCGGCGCATTCATTCTAGCATCTTCTCATTTTTCGTTTGGAAAATTCTAGAGAAAATTCTTCTACCATCTTAAATTTTGATCCTTCGGATGTATTTGTGAAAATGTTAGCTAGTTAGCTAACTGCTCCTTCTTGCTTTCTTTCCTGATATTACATTCCTTATAAAGTGATGTTTCGTTGCAACATGTTTCGTCCTTTTGTGATTGATTAGCCTATTGGCAGTTGCAACAGTACTTACTATAGCTAAAAATTTTAGTAAAATGCCCTTGATGTTATCAGATATGTTATTTAAAGGTTTTAATATTATATTAAAAATTGATTTATTTTAAAATTTTAATTTATTAAGAAAAGATCATAAATAATTTTATATTATATTAAGTATAATGAAACCTTTAATAGAAAATATCTTAAAGAAATTGCAGAGATAATAATTCTTTATTTTGTGGTTTTTCCTTCTAGTGAGTAGATTCCACCGTCAGCCAATATGAAACCATTGCTGATGAACAACGTGTTCATGCAAAGTCTATAGCCCATCAAAACCATATAATATAGATAGAATTTCTACTAAGGTAAGATTTTAAAATTGTAATCTGTATCATATTTTTTTTAGAAATATATACATGATGATCCATTAACAAACAAATTAATAATGTTATTACAGGCACCAAGGGGGTTTCGTGCAAATATTCCACACTGTTTTCTCTTTAACCATGCATTAGTGCAAAAATAACTTTTTATATCAAGTATTTTTGACTTTTTACGTTGGCTCTTAAACTGCTTTAAAAAGTTACTTTCTATACTAATTATAAAAAAATTAATGTAAAAAGTTTATCTCTAATTTTAAAATAATAAAATAGATTTTTTATATTAATTTTAGCCACAATCGATGTAAAAAGTAAACTTTTTAAATAGTTAAAATCGGTTTACTTGCAGAATATAAAAAATTGTAATTATGAAAAGTAATAATTACAGAGATTTATAGTCTATAATAATTTTATGTTGAGCAGAGTCTTATAGATTTATCAAAATCCACAGAACAAAATTGTTTTTTGTTACACACCTAAGAGCCAAAAATAGTGAAAACACTCAACTCAAACTTGAACGCTCAAAACATCAAACAACCATGAGAGTGTGGAAGGGAGTGTTTCTTGGTGGTGTTAGAGAGGGAGTTTTAAACTTAGAGATAAAATGGGATATGTGAAATGTTTAAAAGGGAAAGGGTTAATTAGGGAATTTTAATTTTTTGGGTGTGGGAAAAGTTTTGTGGGGTGTTTTAAAACAATTCCCTCAATAAAATTTACATTTTTCATTTAACCACATGGACAAAATGTAACGTCTAAAATCATATATATATTCTTATTCATATAGTAAATTCTATAGCTATACGTGGACCGTGGGCGTAGTGTTGAGTTTGGCTCATATTAGAGTTATCAGAGGTTCTGTCCTAACACATTTGTCCACAGTAAAAAATTTATTCACAACAGAGAATATAGAACATCTCTTTGACCTGTTATCAAACGCCTTATGTACAGTATATATTTATTCTTATATCATAGCTATCAACGTACAAAACCATAGACTTAGGCTAGGCTAAGTTGTGTCTCTCAGATGTCTACATCCTTTTAAAAAATTATTGGATCATATAGGGCTGTTTGGTAGGGCGGAAAGTGAAAGGGCTGGGGAGGGGAGCTAAAATTTCACCAAGGGGTAGTTTTGTAATTCCGGATGACAAAATAGAGGTTTAGCTGTGAGAATAGAAATTTTGAGGATGTCAAAAGAATTCCCACCAAAAGAGCAAGGGTGTCACTGGAAAAATAAATGAAAATGAGAAAAGAAGAAAGTACATAAGCCCATTTATCTGATTTAGACATGTCAATGAAGAATGAATTGCTTTGCTATTCCATTGTTTGTTCCTTTACACTTATGCATAGCATTTTAATCAATTGAAACATTAGTAACAATTATATACAGTAAAACATAAATGGAAGACATGTATGCAGCCCTGGCATAGAAGTCTCAAGACATTCTTTATAGTCTAAGCCTATTTATAGACAGTAACATAAAAGGCAGAAATCACAACCAGCAATTGAAGGGATGGAAGCAAGTTGTCACAAATATTAATAATTACTTCACCAACATCCAAAATTCTAACATAAACATTATCCAGTCTCAAGGAGAAACAAAGCATTCCAACATTTAGAACTAACATCAAATCTAGTGCAGCTGAAAAGAAACATTATAAAATTTATGAAACTGCAAATCCTACGTCTCCACTTAGAAAAGAGAAGTTCCCTTCCCTTTCTTATCCCCACCAATCTCAAAGTGCTTGCATCGCTGAAAAACAGAGTAAAGAATTAAAGAATCAATGACAAACCCCATGTCAAACAATATTAAACCAGAAAACCATGCCCTTGAACACTAACCTTGATAGCATGTTGGGACACATGTTTGCATCCCTGGCATTGCAGCCTCAGAACAATCTTCTTGGTAGTCTTAGCCTATCCAAAGAAAAACCAGTAAGAACTACTAGCAACCATAATAATTTTCTATGAAAGGCTCCAAGATTAAAACACCAAATGTAGATCAATTAAATAACTAGCAGTAAAATATATTTGAACAGCTTCATAGCAAACCTTTTTGTGGAACACTGGTTTTGTCTGGCCACCATAACCAGACTGTTTCCGGTCGTAACGACGCTTTCCTTGAGCAGCAAGGCTATCCTTTCCTTTCTTGTATTGGGTCACCTTGTGTAAGGTAATGCTTCCTGCACTCCTTACTCTTGCAGTAAGTCTTCTTTGTCTTAGGAACGTTCACCTAAAAGAAACCAACCACATCATTCATAACTGGTTTCAGCACATGACTCAGAGCACAAAAGAAATTACCAGAAAATTAAACCCAAACCTAAACCTAGACATTGAATACAAAATAGAATTTGCAAGGGACAAATTAATCATGGGATTGTAATATGGTCAGGGTTAATCAGCGTTTCCAGGATCCACGAAATAGAAAGCACTTACTATATTTTCACCAGAAAGCCCGATTAAAGAGACTTTGGAGGTAACAACACAGAAAGGGAGGAAAAAACAAAGAAAATCATAAACTCATGTTTCCAAAGCAATAGATGGAAATTATCAAACCACGCATTCACTCAAGTACTTAGAAAATCAACAACAGTTACACAAAAATTGCAGATAAATATTTGAAAAAATGAGTAAGAATAATCGTAACAAGAAGAAGGTGAAGATAAACTAGCACAGAAGAAGATGCATACCATGACGGCGGCGCGTAGAGACTTCTGTTCCGCGACAATGGGTGGCTGAGGAGAAATACGACCAGGTTGGCAATTTGTAGCGTTAGGGTTAGTGGAGGCGGTTCGAATATTTCTGAGCGGGTTAAGATCCGGTCCTAATCAAGATTCTTACTCACAATATGGGCCTCCGTTGTTTTGTCCGGGTGGATTCATGACCCAAATATATATATATATATATATATATATATATATATATATATATATATATATATATATGATTGAGAAAATTGTTAAAAAACGTAAAATATATTTAATTTTTTTATTTAGTAAGTAGAAAGATTTTGTATACCACTTTCATAAAATTTTATTATTAATTATCAGTTTCATTAATTTTTTAATTATTTTATTGGACATTCATAGTGTCTATGTTTACTAATTTCTAAATTCTAAATAAATATTCAAAAAATTTAGAATTTATATTTTGAGTTTAAGATTTAAAATTTCTATTTTTAAGTTTTATATTTAAAATTTAGACGTATATTTTTGGGTTTAAAATTTATGGGTAAAGTTTAAGATTTATATTTTAAAAATTTAACTTAAGATATTTTATTTCAATTTTGTAGGAATTTTTTAAAAAATAAATCTTAAAAAAAATATGTTTACTGAAATTTTTTTAATGTAATTTTCATTAAAAAATTAAGATAAGATTTTTGTTTCTAATTCTTTAAAAACATTTTAAAAAACTTATTTCACACCAATCAAACACATTTTAAAAATTAAAAATTTCTTAATTAATTAAGTCGAAAATAATTCGCCTTCAAATAATTCGCGTACCAAACACGCATGAGGAAGTCACATTTTAAAAACACACTGTTCTTGTTTGTCAACATGTCAATGTTCATGTTTGTTAACACGGCATATCAACGTCCTCCACATGGATGAAAGAATCTGTTTAATGTGTTCTTAAAATGTGAAGGACTAGAAAGTTTAAACGTATAGGGTTGAACTGATTTAACTGGTATACTTGAAACACTAGAATACGAGGCTAAAATAGTCATTTTCTGTTCTTGTACTGTAGATAAAACTTTGACGAGTGTGTTGTTTATAGCCTCGGATAAACTTTGTCTATTACCTAAATCACTTATAGAATCAATCAAACAAGGGACAGTACTACTTTTCACTCAAATTTAAGCAAATCAAACGCACTAAGAATTTCAATAAATTGATAGGAAGTAACGCACTGCAATACCAAAAACTCCAAACTTCTTTTGCAAAGCCTAACAAAAACCTTGTTTGGTTATTATCAAAGCCCTTTGGTTAAAAGGTCTAAGAATATGATCAGTGTTCAAGTTCCATGGTAGCTCTCCAATGAAACGGCAAAAATCAATGAATTTATCACAATGAAAGGGAGACAAAAGATATCCTTGTATATGAGAGCTAGAGGGTAAGCCTGACCATTTTTTTAAAAGAAAAATAGACAGAAACATAAAAGGCATAAATCATAACTGGTAATTTAAGGTATGGAAGCAAGTTGTCACAAATATTAATAATTGCTTCACCAACATCCAAAATTCTAGCATAGACACTACCCAGTCTCAAGGTGAAACAAAGCATTCCAACATTTAGAACTGACATCAATCAAAACTAATCCAACTGAAAAGCAAAATTACAAAATTCATGAAACTGCAAAACCTATTTCTCCACTTAGAACAGAGAAGTTCCTTTCCCTTTCTTATCTCCACCGATCTCAAAGTGTTTGCATCGCTGCAAAACAGAGCAAAGAATGTTAGAATTAATGATAAACCATACGTCAAACAATATTAAACTAGAAAACCATGCCCTTGAACACTAACCTTGATAGCATGTTGGGACACATGTTTGCACCCCTGGCATTGCAGCCTCAGAACAATCTTCTTGGTAGTCTTAGCCTATCCAAGGAAAAACCAGTAAGAATTCATGAACGAAGAACATCAAGCTAGAAAGAACTACTAGCAACCATCCAAATGTGGAGAAATTAAATAACTAGCAGTAGAATATATTTGAGCAGCTTAAAAGCCAACCTTTTTGTGGAACACTGGTTTTGTCTGGCCACCATAACCGGACTGTTTCCTGTCGTAACGACGCTTTCCTTGGGCAGCAAGGCTATCCTTTCCTTTCTTGTATTGTGTGACCTTGTGTAATGTGTGCTTCCTGCACTCCTTACTCTTGCAGTAAGTCTTCTTTGTCTTAGGAACGTTCACCTAAAAAAATCCCATCACATCATTCACAAGTAGTTTCAGCATATGCCTCAGAACACAAAAGAAATTACCAGAAAATTAAACCCAAACCTAAACCTAGACACGGAATACAGAATAGAATTTACAGGAGCAAATTAATCATTGTATTGTAATATGGGTAGGTTTAATCAGTGTTTCCACGATTCACGAACAAGAAAACACTTACTACGGGAGCAAATTAATCATTGGATTGTAACATGGGTAGGTTTAGTCAGTTTTTCCACGATTGACGAACAAGAAAGCACTTACTATATCTTCACCAGAAAGCCCCATTAAAGAGCATTCGGCAGTAACAACACAGAAAGGGAAAATTCTCATATTTCTAAAGCATATTAAAATTCTCAAACCACGCATTCACTCAACTACCTTAAAAAATCAACAACAGTTCCACGAAAATTGCAGATAAATAATTGAAAAATGGCTAAGAATAATTGTATCAAGAAGACGAACGTAAACGAGCACAGAAGAAGATGCAAACCATGATGGCGGCGAGTAGAGACCGGCACTAAAACTTCTGTTCTGCGCCGCGACAATGGGTGACTGAGGCGAAAGACGACAAGGTTCGTCAATTTGTAGCGTTAGGGTTTGGGTTTGGGAAGGTGGTTCGAATGTTCCCGGGTGGGTCAGGATCCGATCTAAATCAAGATCCATAATCAGAATATGGGCCTAACAATTGTTTATCTCGCTGGATCTGGCCCAAATGTTTTTGGGCTATTTCTCAACACACTCCCAATTTTTCTCTACACACCCAATTTGGTGAAAAGACCGAAACGCCCTTAGTATTCCCCGCGGGCGAATATCCAAACCACATGCCTCGGTTTCGGTTTCTTTACAATAACTGTACGTAATAACTCTTCTTTTCAGAAGTTGAAATAATTACAGTTATATTTCCTATTAGCATATAAGAGCTCCAACACACATTACTCTTTTTTAAGTTAAATTTGCTTTTCTAGAAAGTAAAGGTTTTTTTTATTCAACTTCTTATGGAGAAGAACATATCAAATCACCATCAAGCATGTAGATTAATTAGCAAAAAATTATTTCAACAGAATATAATTATATTAAAACTTAGTAAAGAGATTATTATTGTTACCTAATATGATCCTCTGAAAAGAAAAGAAAAAAAATCCAACAGTTTCCACTGGCATCATGCGTGCACATTTCTAGTTTACCAATATTTAAGAAAGATAATTTATATAGACAAAATGTTGGCTCGGTATAATCAACAATAGTAGTAGCAACTCATAGGTCACAACTGTGTATTTTTCCCCTTCTATCATACAATATAAGCAGAATCAAATTGCAATTCAAGATAACTGTAACATGGCAATTACAGTGTGAAGTTGAACTGAACTGATCAAGCACTCTTTTAAAGCAGTGTGTTCATTGCTTTTCCACGGTCCTTGTTGGATGCAAACGTTGACTAGATACAGAGGTCTCCTCACAGCACCAAATACTACAGCATGGTATGTAATATGCTACAAAATTGCAAGCATTGGCAGATCTACAAAATTTCAAATTTCCATCAGAAAAAAGTAAACCATGCAGACCAACTTAAACCCATGTTACAAATTGTCATTGCTGCCACTTCTAATTCTTGTATCAGATGAACCAAAGCCTTTGCATGCATTGGCACCCCACCCCAAATTATTAACTGATCCTCATAAAAAATATCCACAACTGTTTGAGGTGCTTGTGTGGATTTACTCTTATCTTTTGGTGTAAATTTCAGTTTTCCTGAGGTATGGCCCAATTTCATTTCCCTCCCCCAATATTTTTTTTTTTTGTTGTGAAAACTATCCAATATCCAGTACCACATTGACCAACTAATCGGGATCTGTGGTTCAAAGTCTGTCATTTCATCCTCTAGAGGTAAATAGTGTTACCAGATAAACCTCTGAGCTTTGCTTCTATGCATTTTCTAATGTGAATATATACACATATAATGAATAGGCAACTCAGAAACATCTTCCTGTCTTATTTTTCTAAAATTGTTGAAATTCTTAGGTCTCGTACCACCTCATAGGCTCATAGCAATTGAGGCATGAGCTTTTCGAGTTTGCCTCATTCATTGGGTGGTCATGGAACTTAAGAATTAAAATAATTTGGTGAAAATCATTGGGAAAATGGTTTCTTTGAGTTGCATATGTCTTATAAATGCCTTTTCTATTTAAAACCAGTAGGGAAAAAAAAATGCTCAGTGGTGCTACATGATAACAAAATTAACATCAGAAGGACAAAGTGACATGTTTTAAACCACAGGGAAGCAAAGTGAAACAAGGCAAACTATATGGGGCAAATTGAAATTCACCTATTCTTATTACCCATCTTCAGCCATTCTTTTTTCTAATTTTCTTTTTCTTATCTTTTCTTGGATTCCTCCAATGATTTCTTTGTTATTTAATTTTTCACTCCAGTCCATGAATGGAACAAGAAAAGAGGAGAGTTTTGCACCCTAAATCTCATAAGAAACATCATAAAACTGAACAGACAGTTCAACGATACAGCTGAACGCTTGACTACGACATATGGCATGTGCTATTAAGAATCAGCAATAGAAAACTAGTTACCATATCAAATCACAATATTATCCAAGGTAGCGAAGCAAGACTCCATCATTCCCCAACACAAACCCCTTTTTGTCATCAATGAACCTGCAATACATATATAATTTAAATCAAGATTTGGTTGATGGAAGACTTTCAATATCCATGTTTTTACTAGTACTTGTTACTTTATGTTTAATAGATTTGTCAACTAAATGATATAGCAGATATATCATATGTCTACTTTCATTTCATATGTCTACTTTCATTTAACCGCTTCCTCTCTTTCTGACAAATAAAAAGAACATTCCCAAGAACAAATAGAACTATAAGTGGAGAAAATATCAGCAACTGGAAGACTCTGTTAGGGTTGGAAGGATATCATTCACAATAAAATTTGGTCATAATATGTAATCCAAATGCATGAAGATAATGCTGCCATAGTTATAGTTAGACTAACTTCACTGAGTACAAATTTGCAGCAATATTGTCTGCCGCCTTATCACGGATCCATGTCTTGCCACCATTAGTAGTTCTCAACAGAATACCACTTCCTCCTGCTGCCCAAGCCTCTTCCTGTCCATTTTATCATTTTACATTCAATAAAAACACAGTTGGGAAAAATTATAAAAAAACTTGAGCATCATTTTATGCTTTTAAAACAAAGCCTGAATTAATGTATATGGTTCTATCTTTCAACAAGTACACATGATCATTCTCTAATTAAAAGCCAACGTGCCATCTTTACTCTGTACAAAGGTGCAAATTAACATACAGTTCAACATAAAATTGTGTACACACGTGCCTGTCTTTGGATTTGCCATTTCTATCCACTTTCTACTCTCTTTTTTGGTAATTTTTTTTGTATTTTTAAAAATAAAGAAATGATGATCATTTGAAAGGTAAATTGTTCTACTTCATTTTTCTGGCTACAAGTATTGCAAAATATTATGATATAGAGTCACATTGTGGAACTTTTACTACATGAGAGAAGTACAAGACCAGGTATTGACAAGTAAGAAATAGTTGAACAAGAATAATAAATTGACTGTCTTAATGCAGAAAGGCATTACCGATGAGCGATATCCCACGTCTAGAATGCCAAATCCCCGGCTTTGAACTGGAACTTCCTCAAAATCTTCAGTTATCTGAAACAGTTAAATTTTTTTCTTCCCTTACGCAGGCAACTAAATTTGAAGAAGAATGCAGGCAGCAATTATACCAAAATTAACAAGGACAGAGATATTGGCAGATATAAATCCTTATAATACAAATGGAAGTAGATAATATTAGTTTTATATTAAAATTTGTATATCAATTCCAGTTTTCAGTTACTAATCCAAACATGAATGGAAGAGATTAGGCTAGTTAATACAGAGAAGAAACAAAGATATCTATATATGATTGAAGCTGGGAGTTGGCTTATAAAGGAATAAGATTAAGGTGAGCGAGTAAAGGGATCTGGGTATCTACATAGAGATAAGAATATCCCATAAAGAAGGGGGTAAAACTAATAGGGAGTAAGAAGATGCCAAGTATGACGTAAGTAGAACTGAAAAATAAGAGATTCCTGACCTCAAATTTATGAAGGAAGATGAGAACTTAGAGAATCCAAACATATTTCTCAATACACTAGGATGGTACTCTCCCAATTACTTACCCCTGTGCCCTTGCTAAGATAAAGACCACCTCCACGAACAAGAAGCCAAAGACCCCCATCAGCTCTCCATCCCATGTTCTGAATTCTTCTGGCAACTGCTCTGTTATGTGGCTGCCAGAATGCCTGAAAATTAAGGAACCAAACACGATAAAACAGTAAAAAAAAAAATGACATCTAAGGGAAATCCATGAACTGTGCAAGCCACCATTGGAAATTATGTTCCAATTACAGTGAATGCTTAGGCTTTATGCATTGAAAAAAGGAAGGGGAATTGCTAAAATGGAATCTCTGATAGGAAAGAGACAATCTCTAAGAAGTAAGATTTCATCAATGGGTTTAATTTTTCTTTAAAGAAGTCTATCACACATATGACATCACTAGGGTGAAAACAAATGAATAGAAATAAGCTGTCTTTACTAGGAGAGGCAATGTCAGAGATCAGAACCAAAGCAATGAGACCAATTGCAGACAAACAAACATTAGCAATACAACCACAACAACCTGAAACATGACCCAGAGCAAATTGAAATGCTAAAGAAACTACATTCTTTATAGACGAAGCTCTTAGTTGTTTTTTAACAATGAAAAATTGAACCACAAAATCACTAATGATAACTTATACTTACAAGATCCTTTATTGTATTTGATAATTCCAAAGGTGTGTGACAGGCAGATTTTGCATATATTTATGTCTGTACGCATACATGTACATGTGTGTGTGTGTCAATAACTATTTCAACCTAAAAGCTCAAGTTGTTAAAAAAAAGGCCCGTGAATAGTATTATGTCTAACACAGCCCATAGGTCTACTCAAACCTTATGCTAAACTCTAATTTAATCAAAAGAAATAAGGGCAGTAGGGTTAACTAACCTGTCCAGGTTCCCAGGTTAAGTAGAAGTTGCCACGGCTTGAGACTGCAACATATCTTCCATCTGGAGAGCGATTCACAGTATTGAAAGTTCCTGTGTAATAGCTTGCACCACTAATACCACTAGAAACTGTTCTGAAGAGGCCACACAGATAGATAAATGTCTTAACATACAAAATGAGAAAAGATCTGCATTACTGAAATGGTGCAATATGACTCAATAAATGATATTTCATGCATATAAAATATAATAAATTTCTTCAAATTAAACTTAAACGTTCCATATTTATCAATGCAGCATGCATTTACTAAATTGATAGGAGATGTATCCAGCGAATAGAACTACACTCAGGTAGTGTGACAAGAACGAAGATGGAAGAATGCCAGATGAAAGGGTGCAATTTAGCAATTGCATACTTGAACAGTGAGTTAATTTATTGAATACAAGCCTTACCTGTTCTAGACAGGTGAAACCCACATTCAGGTATGCACACACCCACACACAAAACAAATAAAATTATATTAAAGAGGAGTGCAGGAAAATTTGAAGAAGAGGGATATTAACCCGTCTTATTTGACTCTCAAGACAGAAATCCTGATTACCATTGTTTCCGTTTTCTTTTCTATTTTGTTTTTTCTAGTTTGCAATTCTTTTTTGGTAGTATCTGGTCAGTAATTTGTTTCCTCAGATTAAAGACAACTCCAGCTTGCTCTATCACTAAACACTGTGTGCTCTAAGTGAACAACTAATCAATAGACAAGTTTAGCTCAAGGAAACAAGCAAGGGAATGAAATTATTGCAAATGCTTCTAAGAGAAAACTATAAACATAAATTACAGTTCCAGAAATATTAGATAGCATGAAGAAAATACAAAAAATATGTTGAGTTTGTTTTGCATTATCTTTCTTGCATAATTGTGTGGATTAATAACTAGTTGAGTTAAACTACAAAAGGGAGACAGTCTTAGAGATAATATAGGGTTTAACTATCTGTTTATCAGAAAACACACCTATTAAGAGTAGCTGACACAGTTTCCTGAACTGCAGCCTTCCAGTTGTACCCTCTGTTTGATGTAACATATATTGCTCCTTCGTCAGTCACCATCTCTGCACTCTTTTCACCAGTTGCCTTTATGTATACCTGAGGATTTCACAATTTATACCATCATTATCTAAATAATGGAATGCAAAATAATGTCTGAACTTCCAACAAAATATTATGTATAGATTTCCGATATAGATTTACAAACTGGATAGAGAAACCACAAGAGACAAGTTTTTGCTTAAAACAACCCATATAACTAAGAATTAGAGAGAGAGAGAAAAAAAAGATGTTGTCAATATATGGATTTTTTTACCATTATAATTAAATCCTACAACCTATTTTTGTGCTTTAGAATAAGTTTTTATATTTATAGTCATAGCAAATTAAAAAAGAAAAGAAAAGAAAAAGAAACATCTTTATATGATCATTGACACAATAATGCAAGATCAAGTCTATATATATATATATATCTAAGAATTATCAATCAAGCCAGAATTTTCATCCAAGCATACCATATCCCCTGGAAGTTCAGCACTAAGAGGTATCCTTTCCCAGCTTTCTCCAGAATCAGAAGTGTACAATAGGATAGCAGGTTTTCCAACTATCCATCCTTCCTTCCCTTTGAAGCTGATAGAATTAAATCTATAGTTAAAATCTTCATCTTCAGCTGAGGATATCGAACGAGGTGCCCAAGTGTTTCCACCATCTTTTGTCTCCAAAATGGTTTGCCTGGTCCCGAGAAGAAAACCTACCATGAGAAGTAAACACATATTTAAGTGAATAAAGTTTAAATAAAGACTACAAATCTTGTAAAGACAACAGGTAAAGAATTACAAAAGAGACTAGTGTGAAAACAAGATACTGTAATAAATTCATTAGAAATTAAGCACAATAGAGGATCCAATATAGCAAAAGATACAACATGAATGCTGTCTTTTAAAGCCTTTAGACAGAGAATTTCCATCTGGAAATGTCCAAGGTTGAAGGAAGGAAAAGATAGATTCTCATCATTAGCTTGCATCGAAATTCAATTTCTTATCAGAATAGGCAGAAAGCCCAAACTCCAAACCACTTATTATTGAAAGGGTTCTCTGTTTGCAATGAAATTGAGCCACATCTAAACTCAAAGTAGGAGGGTTCAACTTTCCTAATATATGGAAAGTAACAGATGCAACAGCAAGACAAATCTCAAATTATAAATTGCACAAACGCCCAAAAGAGAAGTTCAAATCCCAAGAAAGTATTCCATAAAAAACTACTTCCCCAAAATTTAAAGCCCATCATCAACCAACAGAACAACCAAAAAGTGAAATCTCGTAACTGACCGTGATTGGGGTCATCAGGAACAAAAGCTATGTCGAGAAGCACCACACCGGGGTCAATTGGAAGATAAACTCTTTCCCACTCCGAAAGGGCATCTTCGGACCTGGCTACTTGTTCGAAACCAAGCAAGGGAGGGAGAGACAAGGAAATTGCTGTAGTATCAGCTATGAAGCGTCTCCGAGTGAGTGAACATTGAGGTACAGAAGAAGCTCTAGGAATGAAGCGAGGTCGGGCTTGAGAAGTTCGACAATGGCGATGTGTGGTGGAGAAGAGAGAGCTCAGGGAAGGCCTCAACAAAATCACTGGCTTCGAGCAGTCAGTGAATTGCAGTGTCGCCATTTTCAAAGAGAAAGCGCTCTCTCTCTACTTTCTCTCTTCTTATCCAAAAGAGAATTGTGTCCAACGGCTTCGCGGGTGATTTGAAGACGCTTCGCAGAATGAGCGGATAGGATTTAGACGGGGTTATAAATTAAGGCAACGACGACGTTTTAGCAATGTTAAGAATTGTGCTTCTATGAAAAGAAAATGGTTGGTTTCGAGAAGTGATTACTTGGTTCTAAAAAACTTTAATTTGATTTTTAAAAACATCTTTCTATGTTATCTAGTTATCTTGTTAATGTGTATACATGACTAAGAGTTCTAAAACGTCTCTTAGCAATGTTAAGAGTTGTGTTTCTTAATTTTTCATTTTAAATGTTTGGTTTCAAAAGTTTGGGAAGAGATTATTTGGTTCTAAAACACTTTAATTTGGTTTTTAAAACATCTTTTAGTGTTATGTAGTTCTTTTCTCAACCATGATGGGCTTGTCATGTAAAGTTACATTAGGTCTTAGAGACAACAAATTGTAAGTTTAAAACCCGTTTATTTTTTTGAGTAAAGTAAAAATAAATTTTTTTTAAATATTTATTGAGCCTAAAGACTTTTAGAATAAGGTAAAATAATATTGCTGTTATTTTATTTCCTTAATATATTATAATAGCAATGTCTATGAGACATTTTATAGGCAATAATTTAATTTTACAGTTTCGATGTGAATAACATATCTCGTGGTTTTGACATCAATATTGTAATATATGAATTTATTATCAAATATTTTAATTTATAATTAATTTAATTTGAATTAGATAATATAAATATAATAATTGTTACAAATAAGTTAATTAGTAATTATAATCAGAAAGAAAAAACAAAAAGAAAACACCAAAGACGCATTTGAAAAGGGCATTTCTCCACATAATCCGGAAACTTCGTCAATTCTTCCTCCGTTATTCCTCTGCATCTGACTGATCTTCTCATGTCCCCCACATTTGGGATGAGGCTTTAGACAATTGAAAACGGCAATGCTAACCGAAAACGACACTGATCGCATCACCAATCTTGCAGAAGAACTCAAATGCCATATTTTATCTTTTCTTCCAAGCAAAGACGCTATTCGCACAAGCGTTTTGTCGAGCAGGTGGAGGACGTTATGGACTTTTGTCCCCGTCGTTTACTTTCAAAATGACGAAGAACTTCTAAATGAAAGATTCCTACAATGCGTGAAATCGACTCTTACTCGACGCGATGGACAGCCCATCAAGAAATTCTCTCTCAGGAGTGATTTTGAGGATCGTGACTGGTTAGAATTAGAAGCATGCACAAACGCTGCACTCAATTGCAAAGTTGAGCATCTTGAGCTGTCAAACTTTCATTTATTTCCGCCCAGTTTGCTCCCGCCCAGCGTCCTCACCTGCCCAACAATCGTAGTTTTGGAATTGATGAAATTTCTTATCTCTCCCTCATCAATTACGTCACCTGTTAATTGGCCAAAGCTTAAAACTTTATATCTTTATTTTAATACTTTTACTTCTGATGATATTGTCAACTTTTTTCTGAGGCTGCCCTGTTCTTCAACATTTATCAATGTATGAGACGGGTGTTTATCCTAATGATGTTGATGGTGGTTCGCCTAGACATTGTCCTGAACGGCAGATAAACTTACCCAATTTGGTAGAAGCAAAGACTACAATGGAACTTTTTGCAAGGAGCCACAATCTCTTGAAGGCACTTTGTAATATTAAACGTCTCACTTTGTGCATTGAATTTTGGACTAGTGATATGGTATGGTGCTTATTAATCTAACCTCCATTACCACTAGAAAAGTGTTAATTTTCAATAATTTAGTTTGCAGCATGCATGTGTTCCATTGTTGTGTTTTATTTTTTGGTGAAATTTGTTTTGTAGCATAAGTAGTTGTAACATGTTGTGCTTTTAATGGAATTGAAATGGGCTTATTTAAAGAGAATCAATACCAAATATTACATGCAAAATGTTTTTTACATGAGTTGATCCTTAAGTTAACATGATTGGGTACAATTTTAGAGGCTGAATTCATCTAGAAATCATGAATTTATTTCAACAATTTTGAAATATTTTCCATTATACACTTGTGATATTTTGCCTATTTCTTCTTCTTGCAGATGCAGTCTATAAGTAATAATATCCCAACGTTCCCCAACTTAACTCACTTGGGATTCTATTCTTATAATTATCGGTGGGACATATTGGCAATGATGCTTCACAGTTCCCCTAAGCTCGAATCTCTTTCTCTTTGGAAGGTTTGTTAGATGTAAATTCTGGCCTATTTTTTCTTTTAAATTTGTATATGTTCTGTTAATTACACAATTTTCATTGTCAATTGTCACTGTCAGTTTATGTGCATCTGCCATGCTTCTGGCAACACTAGTTTGGAGACCCCACAGCATGTTCCGAGATGTGTTTCAGTTCACCTCAAAGAAATATGCTTTACAAGGTATGAAGGTAAACAAATTGAACTGGAAATTGCAAGATATATTCTGGAGAATGCAACTGTCCTGAGGAAAATGACGATATGTTGGTGCAGCAATTTGGATGCAGAGACAAGGCTCAGTGTTACTGCGAAACTTTCCACCTTTCTGAGGTCTTCTTTGACTTGTAAACTTATATTTAGCTGATAATTGGCTATTCAAAGGATAAACTATACATTATCATTGTTTATGCTTAAATTGGAAATGTGACATGCCTCTGTGGATGGTTGGATTTTGTAATTAAGCCTAAAGTCTAACTAACGTTTGAAGATGAAATTTTCTTTTGAAGTTTGTTTGGTTCAGATGGGTTCTTCTGACTTATGTTGAATTTACTATATATGTATGCATATCATGTAGTTATGCACTCAGCTCTCATGACAAGTGACAACCCTTGCTTCTTCTGGTCACTTGTGTAATGTTAGCCGGTGTTGATTCTGTCATGTAATAGTTATTGATGCTAGATGCAATTGTAAACCTCAAATTTTCTAGATTTGTTTCAGGTTTATCTTCCTGATCTCTGATTTCTAATTGAATTTTGGCATTGCACGTTGTAGTTAGAGCATAGAGTTCCTTGACTGCAATTGTAAACAAAATGATTGCTTATTTTGCCTCCTTCATAGGAATCCAACCATTGATGTTATGTTTGAAACTTTATCATTACAAATCTTTATTAAAATATATTTAGTAAGTCCAATTAACCATTCCCGATTGAGTTCTAGTTAATGGAGAAGAAAATAAACAAGGTTGTGGTGATGGTAGAGCTAAACTTCTCTCCTTAGCTCACTTCTCGTTATGGGGGATTGGAAGAGAAGTCTGGTGGTTAATGGAGTTTGGAAGTATAAATTATAAAAACGAGGATTATATAATAGTGATGATCACAATTATAATATATAATTACTATATAATAAAAATCAAGGTAATAAACATTAAAAACAATATTATGTCACAACCTAATATAAAAATAATTTATTTTTATTTCTTTATTCAATTGTTTTCTCAGATCCAGAGCTAAGAATTCATGGTGGGTCAACAAAATTTCATGGAGCTGATGCAAGAAGCTATAAAAGGATACTTTAATAGAAGAAGAAGATAACAGAAGTTGAGAAAATTAGCAGTAAAAAGTGATATCCAAAAAAAAAAAAAAAAAAATTATTATTTCAAATGAAGCTTTCAGCTTCTACATGGGTAAATGGAAAAATATACCACATGAAAATTATGTTCCAGTTGAATAACTGAACATTGAGCTCTAATGTCGAGATGTGTTCAGTGATTGCAAATAACTGGATAGAAATAGAAAGTAAAACATGTTCTGTAATTACTTCGCTGAAAAAAAGAGTGTATATTCGAACATCTAAATAACAAAGGTTTTTGGATAAAATTTTACACTGAACACCAACTTCTTACAACATTCATTCTATGGTCAAATATTCAATACCATTGTTTCCATATGAAAGGATAAGTTAATTTCCTTCCCACCAATATTGTTTCCATTTTCAAATATCTAATAAATTTGATGATAACCCTCACATGTCTAAAATATCATATGAGGTGTTTACATTGTTTAATAAATGAATGACTCAGATTAATAAATAAATAAATAAAGATCAAATTTTAGTATATATCTTAATTTATTTGTTTATTATCAAATTTTAAATTCATAATTAATTTAGTCTAAATCGAGTAGTATTACAAAAATGACAAAAGATTGTAATTGTTCGGTTAGCTAGAAGTGAGTATGTATATATATTCAATTGCTATCATTAACAATCAATTAAGAAATTAGTTTGCCAAACTCTATTTCCCAATCTTGGTAGCTCTCTTTCCTTTCCTTAACTTTGCCACCCCACATTTTCTCTCTTGTCCAAATTCTATTTCTAATTGAGGAGCACAACGAAGCATAAATTTTTTAAATCGATTATGGAATGAGTAAATACTGCAACAAATTCTTCTAATGGATTCTTCGGGAATTGAATGCAGTAGACAAGATAGTAATTTCCAGTATAAGAAGCAATAAATAGAGTCATTTGTATTAAGTACACCTTGTTGGGTTTAGCTTTTCACTCCATTCAAATGCCCCACTACTCTATGTTTCATTTTATAGATAAATGGAGTTAGAAGAAATCTAAATATTGAATACAAACATATATAAAAAAAAAAAAACAACTAATTTAAGAATTATTTAAAAAATTAAAGAGTTAATTTAAGAAAACTGAATCTCGAAGACACATTAGAAACAAGGCATGCCTCAAGGAACATTAAGCCCCATTAAATTGCCTTTAATTATTTATAGCTAGATTCATTTAATTCAATTTGAAATAATTCATCTACTATGAATGTTGTCATCAATAATTTTTTTACAAGTATTGTCATCAATGCTAATTATAAAATGTTTTAAATAAGGCATAAGGTCTCCAATGGCATTGCACAAAGCTTATTGAAATAATTATTGCATTAAATTTACACATTTGGAGATGTAAAAAACATGCTAATGTGTATGCAATAGTTGCATTACCAAACAATTGTTACATGGGTCTCACTCCAAGACTTGATTAATGATTTCCAAACCAAAATCTAAATTAATTAATATTTTAATTCAAATTATAAATGAGTTAATATTTGAAATTTAAATAAAAATAAAAGTAGATAAATATAAAAATGTGGGTTAACTTGTAGCCTATTTGTTTACTTTTTATTTTTTTGGTTCTAACTATTTGTTTATTTTTTAAGAGTTGCAGTGTTATTGTGTTGATTGAGTTATATAACACCACAAGAAAATATCAAAAATAGCCATCGAAATGATTCGGTCACTATTTGAGAATGACTTGAGATCGATTTGTCAACGAATTGCTTAGAAACAAAAAAAAAAAATGTAAATATAATGATATTAGTCACAAATCATTAACAAAATCAGGTTAAAATTTTTAATTAGTTTTGCAACTAAATATTTTAATCTCTATGTGTATCATTTTTTTTTTTGTAAAAAGAAAATTCATTTTCTATTACCACCAAATTTTTTTTTTTCACTTTTGCCTATAATGTCTTAATTTAATCTCCTCTATTTCATTTAATATAAGAGATTAGTGAATGCTTGAGATATTTTTAATTAAATGAGGGTATAGATAAAAATAATTTTTACAACGCCTGGAAATTTAAAATTTTAATAGTTTTGGGATATAAAAACAAAAAGGTACAAAATTGAAGTAGTTTTGGGATGGAGGGAGTTCTATCTCATAAGATGAATTTATTTCTCCTTAATGAATGCCATTATTAAATAAAGCTCAGTTGACCTTATTTAAGTACCATTATAATTAAAAATAAATGAATTTGTTCAAAATAAATTCACTTGTTAATATTTCATCTAAAACTGTGGAACCAGAGCATAAATTTTCTTATTCAATGAAGCATTAAAAATATTATTACCATTTGATAAATATAGTTTTCTTATTCAATGAAGCATTAACTTTCCTCAATTAATCTCGTGAGTTACATGAATACCACAGTTAATATTTATACTCTCTGCTCTAAAACTATTGTAGTTTAAGATTTTTAAATATAGATTAAAAATTTATTAATTAATGTAATATAATATCCTTATTTAATTCATTCTATTTCATTTCTTTTGGTAATTAAAGTTATTGGGTGGGGTATGGTGCCTTGATCTAAGGTAAAGAAGACAGAGGCTTCATCCTATGACTTATCAGGTGTGAAACATTATTTTGGACAATTGGATCAAGCCTTTACAGTTTCTCTCAATTTCATTTTAATATTTAAGATATAATAAGTGAGTTATTTGTAATTATATATATGAAAAGATAATTTTAAACTTCGCTTAAAATTCTAAAATCATGGGACAAAAAATAAAAACTTTAAAATTGAAATAATTTTAGGATGGAGAACTACTATCTTAAGATGAATTTATTTCTCCGTAATAAATACAAGCTAGTTGACCTCATCTGAGCACCATTATAGTTAAAAATAAATAAAAATAAATGCACTTTATTGTAATATTTCATCTAAAACTATATGCAACCAGTGCATGTTGGCTCATATAAATAGGCTTAAGCAGTTGTCAAAACAAAGCACAGAGCTTTCTCTTCAAGAAACAAATTGTCTAATGCTCTTGGTTTTCCCTCAGCAGCCATGGCACTTAGCAGTTTTTCTTTCTTTCTTGTTCTTTGCATATCTTTGATGATTCATAATGCAGCAGCCTCTGCAGATTATGGAGCAGCACTCAAAGTCGTTGTTGTTTTATGAGGGTCAACGATCAGGAAAGTATCAAAGAGTGAAATAGAGCAGATTCACACACATATATATATATATATACACACACACACATATACACCATTCCAATGTTTAAGTTGGCACCGGACTATTTGGAAACAGTAATAAATGTTATGAGAGTCAAAAGTCTATATATCTCAATAAATGAGAGATGTTTTAAAGTCATTAGTGGCAGCTAGATTTATTAACTTGGGCAATTTTAAAGCTAAATTGCTATTAATGTGATGCTCTCTTTGAGTAATTATCCATATCACTCTGATAAAAGAAAAATGATACGTACAGGTTAACCTTTCTGGTGGATACTATGATGCTGGAGACAACTTGAAGCTAGGGTTTCCAATGGCATTCGCAATAACAATGCTGTCATGGGGCACAATAGAATTCAGAGGAAAACTGCAGGCAAAAAATGAACTTTCCAATGCATTGGAAGCAATCAAATGGGGAACAGACTATTTGATCAAAGCACACCCAAAAGTAGATGTGTTATATGGAGAAATTGGTGATCCTGATTCAGACCATGCATGCTGGCAAAGGCCAGAGGACATGACCACCTCGCGAACTGCCTTTCGGATCGACAGCCAAAATCCAGGTTCTGATCTTGCTGCCGAAACTGTGGCTGCTCTCGCCGCTGCTTCTCTCGTTTTCCGACCAGTAGACCGCTACTATAGCTTGCTACTTCTGAGGCATGCAATGGATGTACGTAAATTGCAAAATTTAACTTTTTTTTCTTTTGTTTTGTGAAAGTTATACGGTTAAAAATATGCACTTTCTATATCGGTTACCGCGGCAAGCGATTTAAAAAGTATTTTTTAAAATTCTTTCAACAATTAATCTAAAAAGTGTTTACTTTTTATAAGGGATGTTTTTAGATCGGTTAAAAAATCATTTTAAAGAGTCAAATTTAATCGATCTAAAAAGTGTTTTGTATAATAGTATGTATTTAATACCATATTATGCATTGACTGGTCAAATTTATACTAAATTTCACCTTTAATAAACAGTTTACATGCATCTCTTTGGATAATTACTAATTTACATTGTCAAAATGCATATAGTATTTTTGTTATCGTGGTTCTATTCAATCAAGTAAGTTGTTTGATATTGATTCATAGATTTATAGATACCCACTGGCATTTTGTTTTCTTAAATGCACTTTTTCTAGTAAGGATATCAAATCCGTTTCAATTTACGATATTTTGAAAAGAAATCTTCACATTTTTAAAGTTACAAAAATGTTCATATTTCATGTTTAAATATTTAATATACACGAAAGTTTTCACTATTATAATCTTAGAATAATTTATATTTTTTTGGTGACATTGATAATTTATATCTCTTCATAAGAAAAAAGAATAAAAAATAACTTGTCTTAAGTATATGATTCTTTTGAGTGAATTTTCTGAATTTTATTTTGTTGGAAAAAAAGTACTAATCATGAGCCTGAATTTTGTTTTAATACATGGCCATTGTATTAAATAATAATTCCATGGATTGTCTCTTTCCTTTTCTTTTTCCTCCTTTTCTTCTTCTTCTTCTTCTTCTTTTCTCTCTCTCTCTCTCTCTCTCTCTCTCTCTCTCTCTCTCTCTCTCTATATATATATATGTATATACACGTTTTCTCATATAAAATTCTATTACATGTACAGTTGTTCGATTTTGCACGAAATCATCCAGGACTTTATCAAAGTAGTATTCCATCAGCAGGCAAAACATATTCTAGTAGTGGATATAAGGTAATCTCATAAATTCTCAATTAATTAATAAAATATAAAGATATAAAAAGGGTATATAGATTAAATTTTTTGACCAAACTGCAAAGCTAGAGTTTTTTTTTTTTTGTTAACTTTTATGAGAGCAAAGATATAGTATTTATTACGTAACAGTCAGAAAATTACAGTTCCCAATTTTAACATATTTTTTTATTTACTTTCACCATATTTTAGAGATTAATTTTAATGAAGTTAAAGTTAAAAGCTCCTCTCATTAATTTTTATTTCTACATAATTTCCTAGCTAGTTTTCCAAACAAAGTAATTAATTTAACATTCACCTCCTAGCTTTTATCCTCCCAAAATCCTTGCCTTAATTTTTTTTTATTTATAATGAGAATTGAAATGTATATTTTATTATTTAAGAATATTAAAAATTTTGGTTGAAAGAAAAGTCTAACGTATTCTTTACTTGCTTGGATAGGATGAAATGTTGTGGGCAGCTGCATGGCTTCACCGCGCCACTCTTGGCACTGGCAAGCAGTACGCTGATTACCTCGCCTCAACAAATGACACTGGCGGGACAAGAACAACATTCTCATGGGATGATAAGTACTTGAGAGCACAGATTCTTGCTGCCCGTGTAAGAATCAGTACTGCTAATGAATCTGGGTTGGATATTGGTAAATGATCTGTAACGGGTGAAACAAAGATCAAACAAAAGTTTATGATCTCACTTTAATGCTTAAGTTAATTAAATTGTTTGTTAGCAATAATAAATACAGATCAAAAGTCTATACCTAATAAGAGAATATCAGGATATGTATCTAACAATGGCGGGTCGAGGGTCTAGCTATATATGATATATGGCATTGAATATCTAATAACCAAGTTGGACATATTGGGTTAGATCTAGGTAAATGATTTGTGATTGATGAAACAAAGATCAAATAGGGGTTTATAATCTCACTCTAACACTTAAGTTAGTTAAATGGTTTGATAGGGACAATAAATGTGTCAAAAGTTCATACCTAAGGGAATATCGGAGTATTTATAAAAGTTTTTAATAACATGTTGATGAACAACTGACTACTTTGTTTATAGAGAAAAGGAATTAAACAACTTGTTTGGATTGATGGTTGTAAAGTATGGGAATCCATGCAGCTTGTTCTGAAAGGTGCAGTTAAAGGGTCAGGGACATGGGACCACTACAAGGAGCAAGCAGAGAAATTCATATGCTCGTGTATGCAGAAAGATGAAAGCAATAACTTTCAGACGACCCCTGGGGGTTTGCTATGGTTTCTGCCTTGGGCTAACGTTCAATATGTTACTAGTGCAACGTTAGCAATATCTGTTTACTCCCAATATCTGGCAAATGCTAAATCTTCCTTGGAGTGCGACACTGACACTCTTAAGCCCTCAGATCTCACAGCATTTGTCCAGTCACAGGTAATCCCTATAAGAGCCTATTTAGATTTTTTTTTTTTAATTTTTTGGTCAAAGCACTTCTAATAGAATGAAGAGTATTTCTGTTTAATTTTTGAGTATTTTTTTTTTTTTAAGAGAAAAGAACAGAGTAATTTAGAAGTTAAAAAGTTATAACGATGTTTTAGAAAAAAAAAAAAAATGAATATGAAGAAAACACCTTCAAAGTCAAAAACACTACTAAAATAATGTTCCTTGCTATATAATTTTTTCTCTTTACTATTTTTCCTTGCTCAATGATTTTTTTTTAAATAATGAAAACCTATTTTTAGTTTATGTTTTTCCTTTTATACCTCAAAAACATATTTTTAAAGTCAATCAAAATAAACACTAACTCTCTTTACAATTATATGGGCAGATTTTGGAAAAAAAAAATTAACTTTGGATTTTATCTTGAAATAATTAAGGTGAACTACATACTTGGCTCAAACCCTAAAAACATGAGTTACATGGTGGGGCATGGGAGCAATTATCCACAGAGGATACATCACAGAGCAGCCTCCATTGTATCCATCAAGCAAGATCCCTCACCAGTAACATGCCAAGGTGGCTACCATACGTGGTTCCAGAAAGACGCACCAAACCCTAATGTGTTGATTGGAGCAGTTTTGAGCCCAGATCAGAATGATGATTTTGCAGATTCTAGGTCTGATTTCCAACAAGCTGAACCAACAACTGTTACTAATGCACCATTAGTGGGTGTTCTTGCATATCTTGCTTGAGTTTCCTTACTGCATAAGATTTGAGTTATGCTCATAGAATTGTGTGTATTGAAGTTACTTACTAAATTTTTTAATAAAATATGATTTTTTTTATATAGAATTTTGTCTCGTTATCACTCACAATACATTTATAACAAGAAGTCTTTATATAATTTATTTGACCGTTATAATTTTATGAGAGAATCAAATTCCAAAAGCTTCATAGATAATATTTAAACCTTTTACTATGAGACTATACTTAATAGCTTGTGTTATTTTTCATTCCAATTCATAATTTGAAAGTTTAACTAGACTCTCCTCAACGATACAAGTCCTATGCAATTTGGTTTCTTATTGTGGGGAGATCTCTACCTTACAATAAAGACCAGATTATTTTACTAAATCTTTATAAAAGTTAAATTAAAATACACAAATCTTTTGCATAGCTATCTAACTTTTTACTTACATTAAAACTTACACATATGAAAAAACAAGTAGTTGTATATGTTATTCTCATTGCTAATTAATTACAAAATATTACAAGTAGAATAAATAACTAATTTATTAAGGTTGTTATTAAATTAATATTTATTAAATTTTTGACATCACTTAAATATTTATTAATTACTTATAAAATTGAATGACATCACTTAAATGATTCTGTCCATTAGTGCCGATAAAAATGACATTATCTTTTTATTTTCTCGACAATGATGGGTTCAACAGAAAAACCAAAAAGTGAATTTTAAGAGAATTTTAATTGCTGATGAGTTAGACTTTCTTTAATGCCAACAAAAACACATTTTAAGGTAATGGGATTTTTTTTCCCATTCCCTACCCCTATTTTGGTTGTACCAAACGGGTTGTCAAAAGTGAAAATAGAGCAGAGAAAGGAGCAATGAAAACACATCATAGAACTAGAACAATGAAAAAGAAAATGAGCCAAACATGATCCTTTTTCTGGGGATGTGCGAATAACAATTTGGGAGCAAGAAGAAAGTGTGCCAGACAAGGACGTGGATGATAGCACTATCAAATGTGGGTGAGAATAGAAAAAATGAGGATTAGAAAAGAAATGCCCTAACTGTAGAAATTAAAACAACACAACTATTGAAATGTTGCTGGACCTGCAGCTAAGGCCATCATATAGTGGATGTGGCTCAATCACAAACCTCTATAGAAGCAATTGCAAGCACATGGCTTAGCACCGACTAGTCTGTCTGAGGACGAGATCCAACAGGCACAAACCTAGACGAGAGGGGGGAAGAGAGAGATTTGAAGTGGCTGGGGGTAAGAGGGCGACTGTGTTAGTAAGCGAAGGGTATTTAGAAAATAAAAAGGAAGGTTAGTAAACTGTTAGTTTTAATAGCGGAATTGGACTAAAAGTGGAATTGGACGAAAATCCTTAATTGACGTCATTTCATCTTATAGGTATTTGGTAACGTTAACAAATCGTTAAGTAATATAAAAAATTTAATAAGCATCAAAGTTGATCACAATTTATCTCACAAATACTAGATTGAGTATTTATTTTTATAAGTAAAACCTGATTTTCATCCTTCATGCTTTAGGGTTAAGATAAATTAATTTCTCATCTTTCAACTTTCTTAAAGTCATCTTTAACGTTTTTATATGAACCAAATTGATCATTTTATTACTTGCCTTCAATTATAGCTGGTAGATGAAATGTAGTGACATGTCACGTGTGATGATTTAAAGAGTTATTTGTTATTTTAGCCAACCCATTAAATTTATGTTATAAAAAAATTAAAAAATATATATATACAAAAGACCCTCCAAGAACAAAACGGTGTCTATAATAATCTCTACTCTTAACACATTGTTTTTATGTTGTCTGAAAAATTGAGGGGAAATATAATTGGCCTTCCCAATTTTGCCCTAAAAGGAGTTCTTTGTTCGAGTAGCTCTAGGTCAGAGGATTGTCAAAATTCATTGAGGAAGAGAAAACATAATCGAGGAAGAGAAGGGCATTTACTACAGCAGTTAGAATAGGTACAATTTGATGGTTGAATACCAACATTTTTCATTGAATTAAGCACATTGATTCCAATTTGGGGTCCCAAAACCTTAAGATGAATTTCTTTATTCGTTAGTGACTATGTTGTCCCTGATTCCACTTTATACAACATAGTCCATGTGAATGCATTACAACATTATTTTATGGTCACTAAGCATGTGTAGATGTAGGATCCATGTGAATCGAATTTATGCCCTTGTTATTTTGTGTTCCCAAACCCATAACTTTGGGTGCATTATTAGTATTTTTAATGTTGTTTTATATAGGAAAAATGTTTTGGATGGTCCACTTAATCTTCTCGATTACCATGTCGTGGGATTTCTTGCAGACGTTAAGGTACAAGAGCTACACGTCCCTTTACTCTTGTCCCATGAAAAGGTTCGAATGATGGCTTAATGCCATCAAAAACTAATGATAATAAAAGGGCTATCTAAGCAGCAGCACAGGGAGATCCGCTTCTACTTTGAGCATCTTGTAGAAGTCCCTCATTTTAGTGATCTTGTTTTTCAATATTAGGGTCTTATGTTTGAGCATGCAAGTGATTTCCATGCAGAGAGAGCAAGGAGATGGCTTAGGTAGGAAAGTCCTCTTCTTTAGGAAGGAAGACACCATTGATGTTAACTCACAACTCCATTGATCTTGATTTGAGTTTATATATATCAATTCTTATGTTTGAATTAGAGCATAAATAACTCATATTCACACTTGCTTAGGAGATTTGACTATGGTAAAAACTTTTAAAAGTGTCTTTAAATATTTAGGGTTTCACTCTTCTCTTTAAATAACGTGATTTGATTTTAATAAAACGTAATAAATTATCGTATTTTATCAATTAATTGTAATTAAAAATAATAAAAAATTGATTGAAAAAATTGGCAGATGAGAAATCAAATTGTTTAAACTTTTAAATAAAAAAAATGAAAATAGAGTTTGGCTAATATATAAATTTATATTTTAATTTATAATCTTTGCTACTAAGAGAGTCGAAATTCAATGATTAGTTTAGAATTATGAATCTGTTATTAAGTGTTTAATGATAAATAATATATTTATGCTATTATTTATTGATAAATGATATAATATTTATTTATTTATTTATTTATTTTTTAATCTGACTTAATCATCTATTTAGCTTGCCCTTGACTTCTTCATTTTTTCTCCCTGCACAAGCAATCATCCAGAGTTTTTCTACCAAAAAAAAAAAAAAAAGAAAAAAAAATATCAAAGAGTTGAAAACGTCGACATCTTTGCGGCATAAAAACAACCGGCGAAAGTCTTCAACAATACACCGTCGCTTCGCGTCGGTTCTTTGTTTCAGGTCATGGTATGTCTTGGCACTGTCACAAAACTAAATCCACTCACCCTATGATAATCATCTCCTCCAATTTAGAAACCATTTCCATGCTCTAGATTACACAATTCGCCGGAAGACAAATCCGAATTTCGCCGTAAAAAAATGGAGTCTGCGTCACCGGAATCGATCTTTCTCGAAGACTTCGGTCAGACGGTTGACCTCACCCGTCGTATCCGTGAGGTGTTGTTGAATTACCCTGAGGGAACTACCGTGTTGAAGGAGCTGATACAGAACGCAGATGATGCTGGTGCCACCAAGGTGTGTCTTTGTTTGGACCGGAGGTTCCATGCCTGCGAATCGCTCTTGTCGGATTCGTTGTCACAATGGCAAGGCCCTGCCTTGTTGGCGTATAACAATGCTATTTTCACAGAGGAGGATTTCGTCAGTATTTCCAAGATAGGTGGAAGTAGTAAGCAGGGACAGGCATGGAAGACTGGTCGGTTTGGGTAATTTCTTTCTTCAGTTTCATAGTGATACGATAAATTATTTCACCTTGGTATGATTAGTTAGATCGTGATTGTTGGGTAAACAATTTGGATAAATGTGGCATTAGATTTTGTTCTTCTTTTTGTGTAAAATATTATTGTTAAAATGTAAAGTCAAAGTTCTGATATGGTAATGGCTTGTTTGGCTTTTTTATGGCTATTATTAATGCATACTGTCACTGAAAGTTACAGATTGTCATGATAGATTTCATATTACTATGATATTTGGGCTCATAATGTTTCCCTAATTTCTCTTATTTTTGTTTCAATTTTGTTATTTAGGGTCGGATTCAACTCAGTGTACCATTTAACTGATCTCCCCTCCTTTGTGAGTGGTAAATATGTGGTATTGTTTGATCCTCAGGGTATTTATCTTCCAAAAGTTTCAGCATCAAACCCTGGGAAGCGGATTGACTTCACTAGTTCCTCAGTTATCTCTTTCTACAAGGACCAGTTCTTTCCATATTGTGCTTTTGGTTGTGACATGAAAAGTCCTTTTGGTGGAACTTTATTCCGTTTTCCTTTGAGGAATGGCCATCAGGCAACCAGAAGTAAGCTCTCAAGGCAAGCATATTCAGTGGATGACATTTCCTCCATGTTTAGTCAGCTCTATGAGGAAGGAATTTTGACACTCCTTTTCCTCAAAAGTGTATTGTGCATTGAAATGTATGTGTGGGATGCTGGAGAGCCAGAACCAAAGAAACTCTATTCATGCTCTGTTTGTCCAGCAAATGACAAAGTAGTTTGGCATCGGCAGGCATTACTCCGAATGTCCAAGTGTATAAATACTTCAAGTAGTGAAGTGGATGTATTCTCAGTGGACTTTTTAAGTGAGGCGGTATGTGGAGTTGAAATAGAGAGGAGAACTGAGAGATTTTATGTAGTGCAAACCATGGCCTCAACTTCTGGTAGGATTGGTTCTTTTGCTGCTACTGCATCCAAAGAATATGACATTCACTTGCTGCCCTGGGCATCAGTTGCTGCATGCATATCTGATAATTCAACAAATGTAATTTTCAATATCTTCTACTTAATGTCTCCTCCTGTGCTCCTTCTTTCTTTCTCTGACATACACAGACACACATGAAAATTCAACTTGATACTGAATCTGTACCTTCAAGTCAACCAATTGTAGGATTAACTGTTACTCGTCCCTATGCATGAACATATGGTTGAATTTAGTGTTCCATTTTCTGTAATTCTTAGTAGTGTTTAAAGCTCCTGGGCTTGTTAACAAATTAAGGAGCTTTGCTTCCTCAGCTTAATTATTGTGTTTTTTGGGAGGGGGGAGGGTAATGTTTATTGAGAAATGCAATGCTTGCTGTTGTTTGCAGCTTGTTGGTTTTGATTATGAAGGAATAGTAGAAGTGTAAGGTCCACTTCATGCTTTCATATATCCTATTTCAATTGAACCATTCTTGTGCCATTCTGCGAAGGCTGTTTCAGGAGTGTATCCTCGAAAGGCCTGGAAGTATCTTTTTCTGTTTCACAGCATTTTTTTTTGAAGGATTTTTATCTCCTGTTAAATGTTTTCAGTTTATCTTCTCGTTTTTCAGTAATAAGATTTTTCTTTGTCATCCTAAAGCAAAAGTTAGACTACAACCTCCAATCCAGCTTTGGTTTTTGTTGTGCTCTAGATTTTATTACAATTTATCAGTGTCGATGTGGTGAATCTTTGGCGATATGTTATGCTCTCAATAACACATCAAATGGAACTCATGCTTGACTTTATGCGTGTAAAAATAAGAATATGATCAAAGCAATAAATTTAACATACCAATAGAGATTTTTATAGCCCATGTTCAGTTACAATGCAGGGGGTCACTGGCAGCAAAGGAGATTCTGAAAGTTTTTCCAGTGTCCTTGGTACATGAATAAAACTGTGAAAATTGGTGAACTTTTCATGTGCTAACTTCCTCCAAACACCAGTGAGGCATTCAGATCATTAACCTTGAACTTCCAAAGCACAATTGTGGTATACCTTGTGGATTGGTGGGGAATTACAATCTATGACAGTTGTCATCTAGGTCTATTTCATGGGCTGGTGGTTGCAAATTGCAATCCATAAAATATTTTCATTTCTAACACAATGACCTCTTTATTTTCCCCTCCTTTTGGATAAAAGTTTATCCATGACTATCTTCTGATATAGAAAAGTGCTGTAGTTGCTTTTTGGTATATCCATTGTTGCTTCTGTATGATTCTCTTTGCAAGCTTCCATTGTATTGCATTGCTTCATCATCTTTTCTGGATCTTGAGCTCAAGTGAGCCTATCAAGTTTTTCTGTATTGCTGCTATAATTGAAATAGATGAATCTTGGGTCTGATTCCACCTGATATAGGCCAACCCATTGAATCAAGTTAATAGGTATCAAGAGACATTTGAAGAATAAAGGTTGCAATAGGGACTGCTCTTCTGGTTTAAACAACCAGGAGAATATCAATCTTCTGTTACAAACTTCAACCTTTATATAGGACAGGGACCCCTAAAATACAGTAAACAACCTTTAAAGTAATTGTCTTTCTGATTATCCATAGTAAGTTGACCTAAAAGACAAAGAGAGAGAAAAATGAAAATGAAGTAAATCCCCTATAATGATTGAGCTGGTATAGCATGACAGTATGCTGCTGCTGAATTTGCATCTAAGCTAAAAGTCAGAGTGCTTGTCTGGATAATCAAGTCTACACAACACTTTCTCCTGTATCTTGTTATTATTTTTTTTTTAAATGTGGCTTCAAACACTTATGATTCCTGATAGTTTATTAAAGATATAAATTGCTGATTACATTGGATCACTTTTCCCTTTTGAACTTCTACTTCTATATCTGAAGTCTTCATGTTTCCGTGTGGTTTTCACAGAACAAAGTTCTTAGGACTGGTCAGGCATTCTGTTTCCTTCCATTACCAGTTAGGACTGGATTAAATGTACAAATCAATGGATTCTTTGAGGTCTCATCTAATCGTCGTGGCATTTGGTATGGGGCTGACATGGACAGGAGTGGAAAAGTTCGTTCTATCTGGAATAGGCTTCTTCTGGAAGATGTTGTAGCACCTTCTTTTATTCATTTGCTGCTTGGTCTGAAAGATCTACTAGGGCCAACAGATTTTTACTATTCTTTATGGCCCGTTGGTTCTTTTGAAGAGCCATGGAGCATTTTGGTTGAAAAAGTATACAGAAATATTAGTAATGCTACAGTTGTATATTCGGATCTTGAAGGAGGAACGTGGGTATCACCTGGTGAAGCATTTCTTCATGATGAGGAATTCTCAAAAAGTAAGGACCTTGGTTTGGCTCTGGTGCAACTAGGAATGCCAGTTGTACGTTTGCCTAATCCTTTGTTTGACATGCTTTTAAAATATGATTCCAGCAAGGTGGTTACTCCAGGTACGGTGCGGCAGTTTCTTAGGGAATGCAAAATACTTATAAATTTGAGCAAAACAGACAAGCTTGTATTGTTGGAATATTGCTTGGAGGACTTAGTTGATGATGATGTTGGTAAAGAGGCTTTCAATCTGCCATTACTTCCTTTAGCAAATGGTGATTTTGGATTGATTTCAGATGCTTCAAGAGGAGCTTCATATTTCATATGTGATGAATTAGAATATATGCTGCTGCAGCCCGTTTCTGATAGAGTAATTGATCAGAATATCCCTCCCAACATACTGAGCAGACTTTCTGCAGTTGCCAGGTCCTCCAAAGCCAATCTCAATATTTTCTGCATTGACTATTTTATTCAAATTTTCCCTGGGTTTATGCCAGCTGACTGGAAGTATGAAAGTGAAGTGTTCTGGGACCCAGAATCTTGTCAAAAGCCAACGTCACCATGGTTTTTGCTCTTCTGGCAGTATCTTGGAAACCATACTGGAATACTGCCATTGTTTAGTGAATGGCCCATTTTGCCATCTACATCCGGGCACCTATTAAGACCTTCCAGGCAATCAAAACTGATCAATCCAAAAGGTCTCTCTGATAAGCTACAAGATATACTTGTTAAAATTGGATGCAATATATTGAACCCCAGTTATGTAGTTGAGCACCCAGATTTATCTGATTATGTTTGTGATGGTAATCTGGTGGGTGTTTTGGAATCAATTTTTCACGCATCTTCAAATGTTGCCATCATGCAACCCTCTGTTGATAGTCTAACAGCTGAGGAAAGAAATGAGCTTCGCTGGTTTCTTCTTGATTCTAAATGGTATGTTGGATGCTCTATGGATGAACTTAGCACAAAGTTTTGTAAGAGATTACCTATATATCAAGTCTATAGCAGAGAATCTGCACAAGATTTCCAATTCTCTGACTTAGAGAATCCTCAAAAGTACTTACCACCATTGGATGTGCCTGAGTTTATTCTTGGTGAGGAGTTTATTGTCAGGTCATCTAGTATTGAAGAGGATGTTCTGTCAAGATATTATGGAGTTGTGAGAATGGGGAAGGCGCAGTTCTACAAGAAGTACATTTTTGACCGAGTAGGGGAGTTGCAATCTGATGTTCGTGACAGCATCATGTTATCTGTGCTACAAAATTTACCTCTCTTGTCTCTTGAGGACACATCTATCCGGGACTGTTTGAGAAATCTGGAGTTTGTCCCTACGCTAACTGGTGCTCTGAAAAGTCCTTCAGCTTTATATGACCCTAGCAATGAAGAATTATATGCATTACTAGAAGACACAGATAATTTTCCTTCTGGTCATTTTCAAGAACCTGAAATTCTTGATACTCTGCGAAGTCTGGGACTTAGAACATCTGTTTCTCTTGAGACGGTCTTAGAGAGTGCTCGATGTGTAGAACGCATAATGCATGAAGATCAACAAAAGGCATATTCAAGGGGGAAAGTGCTTCTTTCTTTCTTAGAAGTTAATGCATTGAAGTGGCTACCTGATCAAATCAATGATTATAAAGGAGCAGTTAACAGAATGTTGTCACGAGCAGCAACTGCATTCAGGTCTCGCAACTTAAAATCTGACCTAGAAAAATTCTGGAGTGACCTCCAAATGGTTTCTTGGTGCCCGGTTTTAGTTTCTGCCCCATTTCAATCTCTACCTTGGCCTGTTGTGTCGTCAATGGTTGCTCCTCCAAGACTTGTGAGACCACAAACAGATTTATGGCTTGTCTCAGCTGGCATGCGGATACTAGATGGAGAATGCTCTTCCACAGCTTTATTATATAGCTTGGGATGGATGTGTCCACCAGGAGGAAGCATAATTGCTGCCCAATTGCTTGAGCTTGGGAAGAATAATGAGATTGTGATTGATCAAGTTCTTCGACAAGAATTAGCGCTGGAAATGCCGAGGATATACTCAATTCTGACAGGATTGATTGGTTCAGATGAGTTTGACATTGTAAAAGCTGTTCTTGAAGGCTGTCGTTGGATTTGGGTAGGAGATGGATTTGCAACCTCTGATGAGGTTGTCCTTGATGGTCCTCTTCATCTGGCCCCATATATACGTGTCATACCAGTAGATTTGGCAGTTTTCAAAGATTTGTTTCTGGAACTTGGTATTCGTGAATTCTTGCGACCTGCTGATTATGCTAATATCCTTTGCAGAATGGCTGATAGAAAGGGTTCCTCTCCTCTTGATGCACAAGAAATCAGGGCTGTCATGCTAATAGTACATCATCTGGCTGAAGTTCAGCATCATGAACAGAATGTCCAGATCTATCTGCCAGATGTGTCAGGTAGACTATTTCTTGCTGGAGATCTGGTTTATAATGATGCCCCCTGGTTGCTTGGCACTGAGGATTCTGATGCCTCATTTGGTAATGTATCAACAATGGCTTGGAATGCAAAGAGGAAAATTCAAAAATTTGTGCATGGAAACATATCTAATGATATAGCAGAAAAGCTTGGTGTCTGCTCACTTCGCAGGATCTTGCTGGCTGAGAGTGCAGATTCAATGAATTTAGGTTTGTCTGGAGCTGCTGAGGCTTTTGGACAGCATGAAGCCCTGACAACAAGGCTTAAACATATACTTGAAATGTATGCTGATGGACCTGGCACTCTATTTGAGCTAGTGCAAAATGCAGAAGATGCTGGAGCTTCTGAGGTAATCTTTCTATTGGATAAAAGTCAATATGGCACTTCTTCTGTACTTTCTCCTGAAATGGCTGATTGGCAAGGTCCTGCATTATATTGTTTTAATGACTCAGTTTTTAGTTCACAAGATCTTTATGCAATTTCCCGTATTGGTCAAGAAAGTAAACTTGAGAAGCCTTTTGCAATTGGAAGATTTGGACTGGGATTTAATTGTGTCTATCACTTTACAGACATCCCCATGTTTGTTTCTGGAGAAAACATTGTCATGTTTGATCCTCATGCCAGTAGTTTGCCTGGGATATCTCCTTCCCACCCTGGCTTGCGAATTAAGTTCTTAGGAAGACAGATTCTGGAGCAGTTTCCTGATCAGTTTTCTCCATTTCTACATTTTGGCTGTGACTTGCAACAGCCTTTTCCTGGTACACTATTTCGATTTCCTCTTAGGAATGCAAGTGTTGCCTCTCGGAGTCAAATTAAGAAAGAAGCATACAGAGCTGAAGATGTCAGATCTCTTTTTGCTGCTTTTGCTGAGGTTGTTTCTGAAACACTCCTTTTCCTGCGCAATGTAAAAACTATTTCTATCTTCATGAAGGAAGGAACAGGACATGAAATGCACCTGCTGCACCGTGTACGCAGAACCTGTGTTGGTGAGCCTAAAATTGGATCTACTGCAGCCAAAGATATGTTTAACCTTTTTAATGAAAATTGGCGTGTTGGAATGAATAGAGAGCAGCTTCTGAAGAAGCTAAGCAAATCTATAGACAGAGATTTGCCTTATAAATGCCAGAAGTTGCTGATTGTTGAGCAAAGCACATCTGGCAATAATTCTCACTGTTGGGTAATTACTGAATGTTTGGGAGGTGGGAATGCTCATAAAAACTCATCTTTAGCATCCAATTACAACTCCCACAACTTTGTTCCTTGGGCATGCGTTGCTGTATATTTGAATTCCATTAAGCTGGGTGAAGACTTGGATGCTATATCAGGAGAGGAAAATGATCATCTAGTTTCTCAAGATGCTTTTCAAGTTGTTACTTCTATTCATCCACGAGAAAATTTTGAAGGTCGTGCATTTTGCTTTTTACCGTTACCTATCAGCACTGGTCTTCCTGTACATGTTAATGCGTACTTTGAATTATCATCCAATCGCAGGGACATCTGGTTTGGTTCAGACATGACAGGGGGTGGAAGAAAGCGCTCAGAATGGAATATTTACCTCCTTGAAGATGTTGTGGCCCCAGCTTATGGTCATTTGCTTGAGAAGGTAGCACCAGAGGTTGGTCCATGTGATTTGTTCTTCTCATTTTGGCCAACAACAATTGGATTAGAACCTTGGGCATCAGTAGTACGGAAGCTTTACCGATTTGTTGCTGAATCTGGTCTCCATGTGTTATATACAGAAGCTAGAGGAGGTCAGTGGGTTTCAACCAAACATGCTATATTTCCGGATTTTACTTTCCACAAGGCAGTGGAGCTCATAAAAGCATTATCTGGTGCTTGTCTTCCTGTTGTTAGAGTTCCGCAGTCACTTGTAGAAAGATTTATGGAGATCTGTCCATCATTACATTTCCTGACTCCTAAATTGTTAAGAACTTTGTTAATCAGAAGGAGACGTGAATTTACAGACAGTGGTGCAATGATCTTGACACTTGAATATTGCTTACTTGACTTAGATGTGTCTATGAAATTTGATACTCTATATGGTCTGTCCTTGCTACCACTTGCAGATGGTTCATTTACTACAATTGACAAGAAGGGGGTTGGAGAAAGAGTTTACATTGCAAGGGGTGATGAGTACGGCCTTCTCAAGGATTCCATTCCACATCAACTTGTAGACTGTGGAATTCCAGAAGAAGTTCACAAAAAGCTTTGTTACATAGCCCAAAGTGACAGCACAAATATTTCATTTCTGTCATGCCAGTTGCTTGAGAAACTTTTTGTGAAATTACTTCCAGTAGAGTGGCAGAATGCAAGGCAAGTAAGTTGGTCTCCTGGTATTTTGGGCCAACCAAGTTTAGAATGGTTACAACTACTGTGGAACTATCTGAGATCATATTGTGATGACCTCTCAATTTTTTCTAAGTGGCCTATATTGCCGGTTGGAAGCAACAGTCTGATGCAATTGAGACCAAATTCAAATGTGATAAAAAATGATGGATGGAGTGAGAAGATGTCCGCTTTACTGTTGAAAGTTGGATGCTTATTCTTGAGACATGATTTGCAAGTAGATCACCCACAATTGGAATATTTTGTGCAATCACCCACAGCAAAAGGTGTATTGGATGTGTTTCTTGCAATTGCTGGGAAACCAGAGAAGATTGAAGGGATCTTTGCTGATGCATCAGAAGGAGAGCTTCATGAGCTTCGGAGTTTTGTTCTCCAGTCAAAGTGGTTCTCTGAAGACCAAATGGATAGAACACATACTGAAATCATTAAACACCTCCCGATATTTGAGTCGTACAAAAGCAGAAAACTTGTAAGTTTGAGAAAACCTAACAAATGGCTTGGTCCTACTGGAGTACGAGAAGATCTTTTGGATGATAATTTCATAAGAACTGAATCTGAAATGGAAAGGGTCATTTTGAGAAGTTATTTGGAGATAAAAGAACCATCTAAAGTGGAATTCTATAAAGATCACATATTCAAGAACATGTCAGAGTTCCTTTTGAAGCAAGATGCTGTTCCCGCTATTGTACATGATCTTAAGCTTTTGATAGAAGAGGACATTTCTATCAAGTCTGAACTCTCGGCAGCTCCATTTGTCCTGGCAACCAATGGATCCTGGCAGCAACCATCCAGGTATAAATTTGAATTTCCTCATTTATCAATTGGGGCATTTTCTGAAATTTTCGCATGGCATGATGCAGTTTGAAGTTCCTTTTCTGAGAACAGGTTTGGCTGCCGGTACTCTCCTTAGTTTGCAATAAAATATGTTCTTGGTTCGTAGATTTTTGGATTTTCTTAATTTCCTCCAAAGAGGAAAGTTAACATTCTAAGTTTTTCTTTTTAGCTGTAATTTCATCTAGTATTTTTTCTGTTCACGTATCAGATTTCCTTACTTTGGCATGGAAATTTGGGTGCATGTGTTCATGTATTAATTTTTTCTCATAATCTGGTTGTGCTCTGTTTTAAAATTTTGATGATAATAATGATGACATAATTATTCAAAAATGGATTGTTTGAGATTGAGAGTATTAGAATGTTATTGCAGGCTTTATGATCCTCGGGTTCCTCAGCTACAAAAGATGCTACAAGGAAATGCTTTCTTTCCTTCTGAAAAGTTCTTAGATGCTGAGGTTTTGGATTTTTTAGTTAGCCTCGGACTTAGAAGGTCTCTTGGGTTTACTGGTTTGCTTGATTGTGCTAGATCAGTCTCCCTGTTGCATGATTCTGGAGAAACTGAGGCACTTAAATGTGGAAGAGAATTACTGGGTTTTTTAGATGCATTAGCTCTTCAGCCCTCAAATAATGAAGTAAGTAACATTGGTGATTTGAAGAATGGTATATCTGCAGAAACCAGTGACTTAACTAATGCTGCTGCTTTAGATGAGGGCTTTCCTAGAAGAGATGAGAACTACCAAACAAATAATGAAGATACTAATCCATTTGTAGGAAGCTTGATTGATGATATGGAAGAAGAAGAATTTTGGTCTGAAATGAAGCTTATCTCTTGGTGTCCGGTAATTTCTGATCCACCTGTTAGAGGACTTCCTTGGTTAAAATCGAGTAACCAAGTAGCATGCCCCAGCGTTGTGAGGCCTAAATCACAGATGTGGTTGGTCTCCTCTTCGATGCATGTATTAGATGGCCAATGCCACTCAGCATACCTACAGACCAAGTTTGGGTGGATGGATAGCCCAAAAGCAGGTGTTTTGTCAAGGCAACTAGTTGAGCTATCCAAGTCCTATAAACAGCTTAAGATGGATTCATTGGAGGAATCTGATTTTGATACTCATTTGCAAAATGTAATACCTCACCTTTATTTAAAAATGCAAGAATATATTAACAGTGATGATATCATTGCTTTAAAACCAGGATTAGATGGTGTTGCATGGGTTTGGATTGGGGATGATTTTGTATCCCCAGATGCACTTGCATTTGACTCACCTGTAAAATTTACTCCTTATTTATATGTGGTTCCATCTGAACTATCGGAGTATAAAGATTTGCTAATAAAGTTAGGTGTCAGGCTGAATTTTGGTATTTGGGACTATCTTCATGTATTACAACGGCTACAGAATGATGTACAAGGATCTCCACTATCAACAGACCAGTTGAATTTTGTCCACTGTGTCCTTGAAGCCATAGCAGAATGTTGCTCAGAGAAGCTACTATTTGAGCCTTCTGACAGTCCATTGCTAATGCCTGATGCTTCTGGAATTCTGATGCATACAGGGGATCTTGTGTATAATGATGCACCTTGGTTGGAAAATAATTCTCTTATTGGGAAACATTTTGTACATCCAAGTATCAGCAATGATTTGGCAGACAAGCTTGGTGTACTGTCAGTTCGGTGCCTCTCTTTAGTTAGTGAAGATATGATTAAAAATTTGCCATGCATGGACTATGATAAAGTAAATGAGCTTCTGACCATGTATGGAAACAATGATTACTTGATGTTTGACCTTCTTGAATTGGCAGATTGCTGCAAAGCTAAGAAGTTACACCTTATATATGATAAGAGGGAACATCCTCGCCAGTCATTGCTGCAGCATAATTTGGGTAACTTTCAAAAAGTTATCATATTGATGTTTCATGTTTCTTGTTGGTCAAATCTCTTGAAAAATTGAAGTTGTTCCTAACATTAGAAATTCTTGGGTTGATGTATGATTATGGTCACTCTCCACCAATAATGTAAGATTGGTGTATCCTGTTGGCTGTTTTAATGTGTTTATTGGTTGTATGCTAAGGTGTTTTGAGGATCGAGTAATGCCATTGCATGCTTCATAGTTTAATTGACATATTGCCGGATTTTTGTCATTTTTTAGAGGGATGCCTTGGAGGGTTGGGGGAGGACCTGAATAAAATTTTAACATAGTTGGAGCGTTTTGATATTTTTGGGGCTTTACCGTTTTTCTTTTGCTCCCTAGTTTTTTGGAGGATACCATGTTCTCCTAGTTGTATTTACTTTCTACTCATTCCATAAATAAATCTTTTGCTGAATAAAGAACAGTTCAAACTTAACTAGTATACTGTATTGTTGGAAAGTTGATGACACTTTTAGTGGAATTTGGAATGCTCTTCTAACTGTTTACTGCAGCCAAGGAATTTTTAAAAAGTATTATAGCATTCATCAAGAGTTCTTGTAATCATGTTTAGATAAATTGTTCATAAATCTTGTTTTGTGTGATTTGCATTATACAGGTGAATTCCAAGGGCCTGCACTTGTAGCAATCTTAGAAGGGGCCTGCTTGGGTGGAGAGGAAGTAAGCAATCTCCAGCTCCTTCCTCCATGGAGATTACGTGGCGAAACTCTTAACTATGGTTTGGGATTGATTAGCTGTTATTTCATATGTGAACTTCTCTCAATTGTTTCTGCTGGCTACTTTTACATGTTTGATCCTCGTGGGTTGGTACTTGCTGCACCTTCAACTGGTGCCCCTTTAGCAAAAATGTTTTCTTTAATAGGTAGACTGCTTGTTCCTCATCATCTAAATTGGGTCAACTATTTCCTCTCTTTTCCATAGTCAATTTTCCTTTTTCTTTTTCATTTTTTTTCTTTAACTGTATTATTGTTGGTGACATTCTTTTATAATGTTCTTTAAGTGCTCTATGTTGATACAATCATCTAAAAATTAGTGCTTCTTATTAAACATGCCTTCATCTGTGTTCCCAAACAAGCTATTAGAATTTTACTGTAACTAGAGAGAAGTATTAGGTGTGTCGGTTTCTACTGCCTATTAGGTTCTCACTAAGGCCTTTACTAATTAGACCCACAAAGATACTAGGGAGTGCAAGTTTGTTTCTCAAAATACTTTGATAATATGTCATTTGTGTTTCCAAATTTTAGATGCTGCTCTTGTTACCAATAAGGTTGCGGATAATGCTTATAAGGGGTTGGGGTTTGCTTTTTAAATTAGATTTCTTGGGATATTCTGATTTTCTTCTGTTGGTTGACTTAAAGGTGGGTAATGATCGATTCTGAATCTGGTTGTTAGGAGTTGAGGTAGCAGACATTTCTTTGATGCTTTCATATGTTTGCATCTTTCTTCCTCACATTATTCCCAGATTGATTATATGTTGTTGGTGCAATGATGAAGTGGATAGCTCATGCTATATTAAAATACTGGGAGGGAAACATTAAGCAATTCTTGATCTGTTGATCATGAAGTGGTTAATGTTCGGTGAAGGTTGGTTGTGCACTCAAAGTATAGAGCAGCTCCTTCTGATTAAACTTAGAAGGTTTTTGCAGAAAGAAAGAAGGAAAATTTTTCTGGCAATGTTATGTGTGCTACTCTTTGGTGTATCTGGTTAGAGCACAGTGCTTGGATTTTGAAGGAGCAATATCTGTCCTTAGATGTACTGTGGGCTAGGACTGTGTTCATTGCTTCTCTCTGGTTTTAATCAACCTGATTTCTTCAAGGGGATAACCTGAACTTATACGAATAGAGATTGAAAAGCCATTTTATTCTGATTTTTTCCTTCTGAACCTTTGCCTCTGTTCTTTTGCTATGTTTTTGTGTGTTGATTTCTAGTCCTCCTCTTACTTTGCCTTACTTTTTTCTTTCTACCTAACGAATTTATTCTTCAATCCAAAAAAGAAGTTTCCTTCCTGCTAAATATTATTGCTAGGTTTTTGGTCCTTTCTCCTATAACTTAATGTCAAGTTTCCAATGCTTCTTCTTTTGGTTTCTATTTTTACTTACGTGTACTCTGTTCTGTCTTTTATAGATAAACAAATGGGGTTTGAACCTAGCACCCTTCTGGCTTAATTTCCCACTTTAGCAATCAGGAAAACTTTGCTTATATGGTCGATTTTCTTGTCGTTTCAGAGACATGATAAAGTTTTACCCTTTGCTGTTGCACTACATAATATTTCTTAGTACCACAGATTATACACTTTTTTTTTTTTAAGATTATATTTTGAACATTGTGAGTCAGAAACAGAGCCTTGAGTTTTGGGAGGACTAAGGACAAATATGATCTTGTGTTTTGTTGATTCCATGTGGCATATTTGGTTGGAATCAGATGTGGAAATCTTTAATCACCAGGCTTGCTTGTTCTAATGATTAGAAAAAGGTGCTTTGTGTGGTTCCTTTTTATTGTACTTAAAAGATGTTTAAAGGAGGTTTCTTTTGCTGGATATACTATTGGACTGGCAGTAGATGTTCATTTTGTATTTATATTTCATTTTAGAGTTTTTAGCTTTCTGTTTGTTTGGTTGATGTTTTTCCTCTTTTATTTATTTTATTTTTGCTGCTCCTTAGAGATTGTCTTAACCACTCGTGTACAATTGTTTCCTTGTCTTAGCAATATGTATTTTGCCATGAAAAATGGGACATATAATAATATTAATTATACTTTCCTTTTCCAAATAAAGTTTGAAAATACTAGATCCGTGAGTCATTTCTGAAGGTTACAGTCAGTCACTTTTCTCTGAAATTGAGCTTCCCATATTTGCTTTTGATGTTTCAGGTACTGGTCTGGCACAACGTTTTTGTGACCAATTTAGTCCAATGCTCATCAATGAGAATGAGTTATGGCCATTGTCAGATTCTACCATCATCCGCATGCCTCTATCATCTAAATCCATGAAAGATGAATCTGACTTTGGATCAAATAGAATAAGGCAAATTACTGACAGATTTATAGAGCTTGGATCTAGAGCACTTTTATTCATGAAGTCAGTTTTGCAGGTAAATTTACTGTTGCCTTGGAAATATATAGTGTGCATTTGGCCTTGCAGTGCAATCTCTACTATTCTGTCCACATGAAACAGTTTTCCTGGTTTATTAATGCTGTGTTACAAATGGTCTGAACATATTTTGTTTCTATTTTGACTAGAAACTAAATACTTCTGTAATGGCTCTTTCAAGTCTTTGAAAGAAATTATGGGTTCCATTGTAATTTCAAACTTTTATGGGCTTAATAGGCTATTTTTGCTCATGTTTCTTAAGAAGTGTTTTTGCAGCCTCGATTAGGATAAATGTATTTACTTGGCTTTTGTTTGGTGTTTTGTTTGTAACTTACTAGGGGTCTCATTGCCAAAGGGATTGGAGCAGTTTCTTCTTCCTTTACTATTATTATTATTATTGCACCCCTCTTGTGTTTATTGGGTTGTTTTGCTTTGTATTTTTCTTCTGGTATGATATGCTAATGCATATACATTTTTCCTTCGATTGATGTCTTTCCTACTTTTATTGTTATAGGAGACAAAACTTAAATGCTTAATTTGTTTAGTCTTGCATGGTTACCCTTGAGGGTATTCTTGTTGAAAGTGCTATTGCAGGCATTTTGTGCCACGTTTACAATTTTCATACCATTTCAGGTATCAATATCAACATGGGAAGAAGGGAGCTCTCATCCATGCCAGAACTATTCAGTTTGCATTGACCCATCATCTGCAGTTATGAGGAATCCTTTTTCAGAAAAGAAATGGAGAAAGTTCCATATATCAAGACTATTTAGCAGCTCCAACACTGCAATAAAGATGCATGTGATTGATGTGACTTCATACGTGGGAGGAACTAAAAGCATTGATCGATGGCTTCTTGTGCTCAGCCTGGGTTCTGGTCAAACTAGAAATATGGCTCTGGATAGGTATACTTTAATTGTTTGACTGGAAGTAGTTTTTTTTTTTTTTTTTTTTTAAAAAATAAAGAAGAGAAAATGGTATACATTATTTAAACTTCAAGTTTTTCTCCTCAGGCGTTATCTTGCATACAACTTGACTCCTGTTGCTGGAGTTGCAGCACTTATATCTAGAAATGGTCATCATGCCAATGCTTACTCAATGAGCTCTATTATGTCTCCTCTTCCTTTGTCTGGTTGTATAAATACACCTGTCACTGTCCTGGGATGTTTCCTTGTATGTCATAACAAAGGTCGTTATCTCTTTAAATACCAAGACACAGAAGCTTCAGCAGAGGCACACTTTGATGTTGGAAATCAATTAATTGAATCTTGGAACCGAGAGCTGATGTCTTGTGTTTGTGATTCCTATGTTGAGATGGTTTTAGAGATGCAGAAGTTAAGAAGTGATGTTTCAAGTTCTTTTATTGATTCAAGTGCATGTCCTGCAATCAATCTTTCTTTGAAGGCATATGGAGACCAGATTTATTCCTTCTGGCCACGTTCTGAAGGCTGTGTTCTGAGTGGTCAATTTGATGATTGCAATAACTCGCCTCCAACTTTATCAGTGGTTCTTAAAGCTGACTGGGAATGTCTTAAAGAACGAGTAATACGTCCTTTTTATTCCCGTGTTGTTGACCTTCCAGTTTGGCAGCTATACTCTGGAAAATTAGTCAAGGCTGAAGAAGGCATGTTTCTTTCACAGCCCGGCAATGGAGTTATTGACAATTTACTTCCAGCTACAGTTTGCAGCTTTGTAAAGGAGCATTACCCTGTTTTTTCAGTACCATGGGAATTGGCAAATGAAATACGAGCTGTGGGCTTTTCTGTAAGAGAAATTAAACCTAAAATGGTTCGGGATCTCCTAAAGATTTCTTCAACACCCATTGTTCTTCGATCAGTGGACATGTATATAGATGTTCTTGAGTACTGCTTGTCAGATTTTCAACAATCTTTATCATCCAGCTCACCCAGCAATGATGTATCAATTATTCCTGGCAGTAGTAGTACTATTTTGGGTGAACCTAATATCAGAAGAAGTTATTCCCGTCCAGAATCTAACATGAATACCTCAATTGGCTTAACAACCCAAGGTGCAGGCAGTTCAGGAGATGCACTTGAAATGATGACAAGTTTAGGGAAGGCTTTATTTGATATTGGTCGTGGCGTTATTGAAGATATTGGTCGAACAGGAGGGCCCCTGGTTGACAATTATGCCAATCCAGGCAGCAGTATTGGCAGCCGTCAATATAGGGATCAGAAGTTTATATCAATTGCTGCAGAGCTCAAAGGTTTACCATGTCCAACTGCAACTAACCATTTAACAAAGTTGGGCTTTACTGAACTTTGGCTTGGGAATAAGGATCAACAGTCATTAATGGTTCCTTTAGGTGCTAAGTTTATTCATCCTAAAGTATTAGAGAGGCAAATCATGTGTGATCTTTTATCAAACCTTTCCATTCAAGAGCTACTGAAACTACAGAACTTCTCTCATAACCTTCTGGCCAAGCATATGAAGCTAATTTTCCATGAAGACTGGGTGAACCATGTGATGAGTTCAAATATGGCTCCCTGGCTTTCATGGGAGAAACTGCCAACTTCTGGTGGCCAAGGGAGTCCTTCCCCTGAATGGATAAGAATATTCTGGAAATGTTTTAGTGGCTCACAAGAAGATTTATCTCTCTTTTCAGATTGGCCCCTCATTCCAGCTTTTCTTGGTAGACCAGTCTTATGCCGTGTGAGAGAACGACATCTGGTCTTCATTCCTCCTCTTTTGGAGCATCCGGTAGTAAGAAGTGATTCAGAAAGAGAACCAACTGTAAGTTATCTGGGTGGAGTATCCAGGGATAATACTTCCGAAGCTGACTTAATTGAGTCTTACATTTCATCTTTTGAAAGATTCAAAGACAGTTACCCATGGTTGTTACAAATGTTAAACCAGTGTAATATACCCATATTTGATGTCACATTCTTGGACTGTGCTGCTTCATCCAATTGTTTTCCCACATCTGGTCAGTCACTGGGCCAAGTTATTACATCCAAACTTGTTGCAGCTAGGCAAGCTGGATATTTTTCTGAACCTACTAATTTCTCAGCTTCAAACCGTGATGATCTTTTTTCTCTTTTGTCAAACGAGTTCTTTTCTAATGGCTCCAGTTATAGGCGGGAAGAGATTGAAGCTCTGCGTTCTCTGCCTATATACAAAACTGTTGTTGGATCTTACACGAAGTTGCAAGGTCAAGACCAATGCATGATTTCTTCAAATTCATTCCTTAAACCACATGATGATTGTTGTCTTTCCTACTCCACAGATTCAAATGAAAGCTCATTTCTTCGAGCCCTTGGGGTATTGGAGTTGCATGATCAACAAATCTTAGTTCGTTTTGGCTTGCCTGATTTTGAGAAGAAGCCTCAGTCTGAGCAGGAGGACATATTGATATATCTGTATACTAATTGGCATGATCTTCAATCAGATCAATCAGCAGTTGAAGCTTTGAAGGAGACTAGATTTGTAAGAAATTCTGATGAATTCTCAGTAGATCTTTTGAAGCCGAAGGAGCTTTTTGATCCTGGTGATGCTCTATTGATATCTATTTTCTCCCATGAGAGAAAAAAATTTCCTGGAGAAAGGTTTAGCACAGATGGGTGGCTTCAAATATTAAGGAAACTTGGTCTTCGAACATCAACTGAAGTAGATGTAATACTTGAATGTGCCAAAAGAGTAGAGTCTCTTGGAAGTGAGTGTATGAAGTCTGGTGATTTGGATGATTTTGAAACAGACGTAGCCAATTCTCAAAATGAAGTTTCAATGGAAATATGGGCCTTAGCAGGTTCTGTTGTTGAATTTGTTTTCTCAAACTTTGCTCTTTATTACAGCAACCAGTTTTGTGGTCTTCTTGGCAAGATTGCATGCATACCTGCAGAATTGGGGTTTCCAAATGTTGGTAGCAAGAGGGTGCTTACTTCATATAATGAAGCTATTTTGACTAGAGACTGGCCTCTAGCTTGGAGTTCTGCTCCCATTCTTTCTAAACAGCATATTGTTCCTCCGGAGTATTCTTGGGGAGCACTCCATCTAAGGAGTCCCCCAGCATTTTCCACAGTTCTAAAGCACCTGAAAGTATGGAAGATATTTTTTTTTTTTTTTTACTGCTTGATAAATTTTAAGACTTCACTGAATGCATGTCATCCTGATGAGGCTTTGTTTCAGGTAATTGGAAATAATGGAGGTGAGGATACTCTTGCTCACTGGCCAGTTGCATCAGGAGTGATGAACATTGAAGAATGTACTTGTGAGATTTTGAAATATCTAGACAAAGTTTGGGGATCCCTTTCTTCCTCAGGTAACTTACTAGGTCTTCCATTTGTTAGACTTTTATTTCTTCCTCTGGTACTTGCATTTGCAAAACAGTTCTCGTATTCTGCTGTCAGATTTTGGGAAAAATCTCTGGGTGAGGTACATTTCCTTTGTAGATATCTTTCATCCTTGCATAATTCCCTCACCCAAAATCCTATACTATTTGGGATTCTCATTTTTCTTTGAATTTTTCATGTTTTCTAGAATCTAAATGCTAGAGTTCTGAATTTCAATTCTTTCCCAGTTTCATATGCAATCTTTGAATGAAGGAAAAATTTTACCGTGATAAGCTGCTTCAAAAGTCTAGCTGTTTAAAAGGTCAAATCTTTAATTTAGATAGTGTACTCAATGATCTTTTGAAGGTTCATAAACCACATGATGTTCCATCTTCTGATGTGTGTTATGTAAGGCTCTAGCTCAGAAACTGCTGCCATTTAATTTTACATTGTCCATCTACTACTTCTAGCTAAACTGTTTGGAGCTTTAAATGAACATGGGGTGTGTCATTTGAGTTTAGAGCTACTAACTGGCTGTTTCCTTCCTTTGTATCTTTCTCTCTGTGGAGGATTGTCAAGAACCAATTGAACTTAAAATCTTAAGGTGTTGGTGAAGGCACAAGTGGTATATATTATATCCAACATGCCCATGCACTCAAAAGCCCTTTAGGTTAGAAATGTGAACAAACTCCATGCTCACCCATATCATTTATTGAAATTTTTAATTTAATTACAAAATTAGGATAGAAGGATTTGATCTTCCAACCATTAGGTCTTAAGAGGCTCTGATACTATGTCAAAAACCAATTCAACTTAAAAACCTTAAGCTTCTAGGTGAAGGCTCAAGAATGATTTAAATATTTATATTACAGTTCATTCTTGTCTACTTTTCTCTTTCCAATAAAGTTCATTCTTCTATGAGAGAAATTGTAAGCCACTGTAATGAGTTCTTCTATAATTCAGTCAATGCTTAAAAATAATTGAAAACTAAGCACGCGGTGTTCATGTATATATTCAAGTCATTTTCCTTAAATTCTGGTGAATAGATATATTGATCATATTGACGATGGCACGAGTTATGTGCTAAACTAATGGCAGAAAAAGTAAATGGTTGGACTATTCTATACTCCAAAATAATATATTTGTTTGGAAGATGTTTTATCATCCCATTATTAACGATAGTAATAAATTATGTATGGTCATAAAAAAAAAATAAAAAATAAATGATGATTATCATGATCGTAATCATTGTTAGAATCATGCCACCCACCATGTGAATTGTGTTGCTTAAATTCAATTAGAATAACTGCTGCATGAATTGGATGCCGGAGATTAGGGGTGTCAATTTGGATTCAACCCAATGGGCCAGCTCACGTAGCCCAATTTTAGGGCTGGCCTGGCCCAAAATTCCTTTATTATTACTATAGTAAAACCAAAATGAAAAATAGGAAAGTTTGCCATATCCTGGTTCAGGCCCAGCCCACCCGAATTGACACTTGTACCAGAGATAAATCAAGTGTGTGCTTGAATTGTAGAAGGAATTGCCAGAATTCTGCAATTCTTGTGATTCTTTCTGCAAATGACTGAATCATGTGGGTTTGTGCAATCTGAATGGAGAAAGGGGGATGCCAATCTATCTATATTAATAAAATTTAACATTTGTGGATTTCTGCATTTTTTTTTAAGTTCAGAATCACTTAACAGTTTTGTGTATATGCGGACAAGTAGGCAGTGCATGGTCTATTTAGTGACTTTCTCCATAGATTTATGTCTCTGTTGGTTTGTGTCCTGTTTTCCTGATCCATATCTATAAGACATAGTAATACACTAAGATTACAATGTTTAAGCTGCCCAGGGACATGCTCTATACAATTTTAGTAAGGCAGTAGAACTTAAAAATAAGACCTACCTGCACTTTGTTGTCCAGGTTCTAAATTTCTCATACATTTTGGCTTTGCAGATGTCAAGGAGCTGCAGAGAGTGGCATTTCTGCCTGCTGCAAATGGAACTCGCCTGGTGACTGCTGATGCTCTTTTTGCACGTTTAGTTATTAATTTATCCCCATTTGCTTTTGAACTTCCTACAGTATATCTACCATTTGTGAAGATTCTCAAAGATTTGGAACTTCAGGACACGCTAACACTTTCTTCTGCAAAGGATCTTCTTTCAAATCTTCAGAAAGCTTGTGGGTACCAGCATCTAAATCCAAATGAGCTCCGAGCAGTGATGGAAATATTAAATTTCATATGTGATCAGATTATTGAGGGGAACGTAGTTGATAGGTCTGACTGGAAATCAGAAGCCATTATTCCTGATGATGGATGCAGACTTGTTCACTCAGCATCATGTGTCTATGTTGATTCTTATGGTTCCCGATTTGTCAAATGTATTGATACTTCCAGAATTAGATTCGTCCATCCAGATCTTCCAGAGAGAATATGTGTAACCCTGGGCATAAATAAGTTGTCTGATGTTGTCATAGAGGTAGCATTTTTTCAGATTATTTACCTTGTACAAGTTATCTTATTAACCTACATTCTTGCTATTAATAATTTTTCTTTCTTATATGTTTTGTTGGGATAAGCCTTTTGCTTAACAGAAAGTCTCTGCTTGGGCTTACAGGAACTAGATAATGATGAACCATTGCAGACTTTGGGATCTATGGGTTCTGTTTCGCTGCCTACCATCAAACAAAAACTAACTGGCAGATCACTTCAGGCTGCCGTGTGGACTGTTGTAAATAGCATGGGCAGCTACATTCCTGCAATGAATAACCTGGCCATGGATACTATAAAATCTTTACTGAATTCTACTGCAGAAAAGCTGCAATTTGTTAAGCATCTTAAGACAAGGTTTTTGCTACTGCCTAATCTAGTAGATGTTACACGTGCAACCAAAGATTTCATCATCCCTGAGTGGCACGGTCAATCTGTGCATCAAACTCTTTATTTTGTGAACCAATCAAGATCATGTATCCTAGTTGCTGAACCACCAACTTATATTTCTGTTTTTGATCTCATTGCTATTGTTGTGAGCCAGGTTTTAGGCTCTCCTACAGTACTGCCTATTGGACCCTTATTTGTTTGTCCTGAAGGATCTGAGATTGCAGTTGTAAATGTTTTAAAACTTTGCTTTGACAAGAAAGAAGTTGATCTTGTAAGTGGAAGTAGTACTTTGGTCGGGAAAGAAATATTGGCCCAAGACGCTCGTCTTGTGCAACTCCATCCATTGAGGCCCTTCTATTCAAGTGAAATGGTAGCTTGGCGTTCTCAAAATGGAGAAAAGTTGAAATATGGCAGAGTTCCGGAGGATGTCAGACCAATGTCAGGCCAAGCCCTATATAGATTTAAGGTTGAAATTGCACCAGGGGTTATAGAGCTTTTACTTTCTTCACAAGTTTTTTCTTTTAAAAGTGTAGCAGCAGGCAGACCTCGCCCAGAACCAGAAACCTTGGTTGATGATAGCCCTTCAACAAGCGGAAGCAAGCCTCTTGTGGAGGTGCCAGAGACTTCAAGAAGAGGCAAAAGCAGCTCTCAGGTTTTTCACTCTAAGCATTCTAATCTATACCATCTGTTTTAATAATCTGTGCATGTTGAGCTTCTTCAACCCCTTTTACGTCAGTTTTGTAGAAAAGGGTATCTGTCTAACCTTAACTGGTCCACAAGAGCCTTGCCATTCATTTATACATTTTGTAATAGTAATTACTTGCGCACACGTTTCCAGATGTGGATAATACTTGCACCTTGTTTGTATGCTGGAGTTAGGTTTTCCATTTGATTTTGTTCAATGAAGCTCAAAACATGTATAAGAGCAACTATCTTGTTTTCCCTTGTCAAACAGGGCTCAAATGAAGATAAAAATAAAAAGTGAATTATCCCTTTGTTTCTATGGATAGTAGATTGTCTGGACATCTGCTACTTTAATAACTGGATACTTGTTATAAACTGATTTCTATATATCTTGTTAACTTTATCATAAACAAGTATTTAATATCTTGTATTTAAGATGTACAACTCCTATGTCTAAGCTAAAGCTGAATGACAAGCCTCTCTGTCTGGACAGGTGCAGCCTTTGAGAGAACTCCAGCATGGCAAAGTTTCGGCTGCAGAACTGGTACAGGCAGTTAATGAAATGCTTAATGCTGCTGGGATAAATATGGATGTAGAGAAGCAGGCTTTATTGCAGAGAACAATAGCTTTGCAGGAAAATCTTAAAGAATCTCAGGCAGCTCTTCTATTGGAGCAGGTTGGTTGTTTCTACTATGTTTTCTCAGTGAAATTCAGCATTTATAGAAAGGAGAGTAGGAAAAACCACTATATCTACTTAGTAGTATTCTCTGTTTTAGATTATGTGGTTGGATTGATTTGGGATAAATAGACTGAAAGTGAGGTACCTGTTGAATTTTTTCTTAGTTGAAACTAATTTACTCAAAAGTTGATGAGGATACAAAGATAATTATTCAAGTTCTCTTATTCTCTGGTGTAGATACCTTTTGCAAACGTTGTTATATCTTATTCATTTTGTTGTAATTTTTGGATAGAATGTAATGCCACTATTTTTCGTACCTCTTCTAAACTTTGTCTGAGAAGGAAGGTATATTCCTATATAAATGAACTCTGTAGACCAGGCACTCTATTTCTCATTGATTTGATTGCAGTTCATCAAAAACCTTGTAGCCTATGTATATTTGTTGCAGATCATCCTTAAAAGAGCTGGGTAGTGCACAATCATACATTTGTTAACATGTTCTCTAAATATTTCTGGCAGAAATATTCCTAGAATTTGGTGTATGCTTCTGTACTTATCTTATGGACAGTTTTGTATAGCGCAGTAGGACAAACTAGTTCCCAAATGCTTAGTTATACCTAAATCTGTTAGCGTTTAGCCTTTATTTGAGGATGAGATAACACGGTACATTTTAATGTACAGGAAAAATCTGATGCGGCAGCAAAAGAGGCTGATGCAGCAAAAGCAGCATGGCTTTGTCGGATTTGTCTGACTGCTGAAGTTGATATTACAATAGTTCCTTGTGGTCATGTGCTTTGTCGTAGGTGCTCTTCCGCCGTATCAAAATGTCCATTTTGCCGGCTTCAGGTCACAAAAACTATTAGAATTTTCCGCCCATAATATATCTGCTGCTTGGGAGAGCATTTGGATATTTTGTGTATATTCTTGTGTATTAAGGTTCAGGAAACAGAAAATGGCTTTTAGCTCCTAGTCGATCAAGCCAATTAAGTGCCTAATCAATGCTTGGGGAGCCTCATGCTGGTGCCTGGGGTGCACTTCTAGGGGTTTGTACGTTTTGCAATAATTTGGTCATGGTCTTGGGTGAGAATATTGGCAATGGACAAAGCCTTGATTGATGAAGTTGGCTTTGGAGCATGTGACGTGGTGTAAATTCTATTTTGTTGAGGAGGAAGCTTATGATTTGCTTGGTGGTTGAAAAATTAGAAATGCGAGTTTTTTTTTTTTCCCTCCCATTCTTATAGCATTCATGTATCAACATAGTTTTGATCTTCAGTTTTGTCAAAGGTTTAATGCAACGACTCCGTTGCATCTCCGGAATCTTGTCAATTTGTAATTTCGTTTTTTTAATTATGGTAATTGCTTATGTGCACTTGTGGATATGTGCATTTGTACATAAACATATATGATTTGATTCAAGTATCATTTAATATTGTTTCGTTTGATCATTTCCAGTAATAATCCAAGTCAGGGACACTGATTTTTCTCAAGTTTTCACTAATTGATTTTGAATTCCATGCAAATGACTAATTAGAATTTCTCTGGATCTATTTGGTCAGACTAAGTATGAATTCATTTAATTCATCAAAAATCAATATTAAATAGGTTAATTGAATTGCAATGATAGGTAATTTCATGTTTTCAGGGCAAAGCGGAATCAATTTAGTCCCTGTTGGGAAGTTCTTTCACACTTCTTGCATATTCATGTGTATATTTCTTAATTTTAGTTCATGTATAAAGATAAAATTATAAATAAAATTAAAATAAAAGTAAACTAGATAGAGAAAGAAAAAAAAAAGTACAAGAGGAATGAAAATATATGTCTTCAATGTCGTGATTTCATCCATTAATCCATTTACTAATTTATTATTAGTTTCATCAATAATTTCTGGTTCTAAGTGATTTCATCCATCTATTTATTAATTTTATGTGTTATATACACATTTATATTTTTATACTTATTTTTACATTTTTTTCTGCATTTCTTTTATTTTTATCTTATTTTTTTAATACAATTTTAGTTTTACTCTTACAAATAAACTAAAATTAAGAGATGTATATTGAAGTGTGTAAATTGAGATGGATGATATGGCCAGTTAAAAAAATACACGGCAATGTTCATGAAAAGTGCAAATATAATAAGATATGTGATAGATGCATGTTTGTTTATACATATCTACACATTCTTTTTATATATCCCTATTTTTTTTAAAAAAAAATTACTCGTTTAACCCAATTAAATATAAATGTTGTATTAAGGGGTTTAATAGTGTACATTTTCCAATATAAAAACTGCTTTACAATTAGAGAGTTCTTGTGCTTGATGATGCTGATAAGGGACTTAACTAGGGGATGTGATTGGTTAGGTCCTGGTAGTAAAACTTGTGCTCATTGCACATGAATTTGAAAAGCCATATGAACTAAAGGAGTTATGTGATCATGAAACTCTTGAGCAGATATTAGATGCTTGTGATCTTTCTGCAAAATATGATATTTCAGTACTTGTTGATAAATCTCTTATAATTGTCTATCAAGTTAGCACATTGCAGATCTAGTACAACAAATGGGAAGAAAAGTTGTTAGGGAAAAAGTCCCTTCAGAACTTGGCAAATGAAGTAGATTATGGTATCATAAATATATTCTTAGATTGAAAATTCAGTAAGAATCAGAATATTTTTTCTTTTTGCTTATGAGTTATTGACAGCATGTGAAATCATTAGTTATTTAGTTATTAATATGGCTTCTTGATGATGGCTTTATAGGGAATTGATAAAATTGAAGGAATAATGCTTGATTTGCCTCAACGAGAAGAAATACAATGGAGTGGTACTGCCTTTGAGAAGATGAATTATTTAAGAATTCTTATTGTTCGAAATGCAAGCTTTTCAACTAAAAGAGTTTTTGTCAACATACATGAACAAATGACTCAATTTGATTTGATTTTAAAATATTAAAGATTTAATTAAAAAATTTTAATAATGAAAAACTAAATTGTCTAAACCTCATACGGGAAAAATCAAGTCAACAAGCTTGGTTTGCCAAAGATGCACTCAACTCCAAAATGCAAGCCCAAAATAATCTTATTTAACAATAGGAGAAAAAAAAAAGAGATTATTTCTTTTTTAGTGGGCAAAAAAGTGATTATACAGCAAACGATAGGTTTTACCTCAAACTTCAGTTTATTTTTTACTTTTGCATAATCCTAAATTTTGTTGTCAAAACTTAGATTCGCACAATTCTGTGTGTGTGTGTATTTTTTCCCTCACATCATAGCATATCATTTTGTAATTAATAAATAATTTTTCATTTCAATAATAAAACTTTACATAAGTATAATTGTGGGCCTAAACCAAAATTATTCAGCAGTACAACTCTTTCTTCCATTCCTCATTTATGCAATTGAGTGCACAAAATCTCTTGTACTAATGTTCCTAAGTATATAAACAACTTTTGCTAGTAACTCATATCTCCATATGCATTCTCCAATGATACAATTGTTTCAAGAGCCGTTCCATAACCCTATGCAACTCTCATTGGAGTAGACTTTATACAGTGGCCTCCCTATATTTTAGAAGTACTTAACACATAAAATGATGCCAAAATCAACGTTTATGACCAAGTATTTGGATTTTGGCATATAGATAACGTGTCTCCTGTCTTCTTTTGACCAATAAGCTCCCACTTTCTTTTAAGAGCTGTCCCTTTCTTCATCATCATTTGACAAGAGAGTAGGGTACCCATTGTTTATAAAGAAGAGAGGACATGCCAACATGCATAAGCTTAAATATGTCTTGCTTCCACACGTTTGAAGGAATCTTATCAAGAAATTTCCCCGTATTCGTGTATGACTACACAGGTAGCCAGTTTTTCCTAGCATTGATTTCACAGTAAAAGCTGCAGCATAAGTACTCTTGCGAACCTGCTAACTATTGGAGCACTTGTATTTTGCCGGATACAGCCATGCATCATTAACCAGCAGAAAAGGGTGGTAATTAAGGTGATCTGGGAACTTACTGTGTTAAGAAGCATTGTATTGCTCAATTTCCAGAAGCAAAATGCTAAGTGCACAATATTTAAACACATTTTCCTATATATCTTTTGGTTCATGTGTTATCACAGAGATAAAATAATAAATAAATTATAAAAATAAGAAAATATAAAAAAATATGTAAAAAAATGAGTGAGTGCGCACATAATGGTACTCTTTTTGCAAAATCAACTGTTCACCAGAAAGAAAGAGAGAGAAATGTCAAAAGAAAACTCTCTTCCTTAGACTAAAGGCAGTCGGCCGCAGTCGGCGTTTCCGTTTGAAAGAAGCGAGCATCTACCAGCAGCCATGGTTTCAGGCCCACTTTCCCCACTTTCTTTGTTGAGAAGGTAGGAGACATGTTCATTTTTACAGAAAAGAAATAGAAAACTGAAGCATCTTCCACAATAGAAGAAAAAAGTGGCAAAGACAGGGAGATCAATATGGTTGAAGAAGAGAAGAAAGAAATTGAGGATATGATTGAGAAAGATCAATTAGTGGCTGTCTTAGATGAGCTGAAGCCTGCTGAAGCTGCTGCAACATCTTCTAGTTCCATAAATGAACAAAGGTATAGTTATGATATTTTCCTCAGTTTTAGAAGCGAGGACACCCGCTACACCTTTACTGGTTATCTGTACGATGCTTTGTGTCAAAGGGGATTCAATCCCTTCATAGATGATGACGGGTTGGAGAGAGGGCAACAAATTTCATTTTCTGTTCTCAAGGCAATTGAAGAATCTAAGGTTTCCATTGTTGTGTTTTCTGAAAACTATGCATTTTCTCCATGGTGCCTCGATGAACTTTTCAAGATCCTCGAGTGTAAGGAGAAAAGGGGCCAAATTGTCTGGCCAATATTTTACAAAGTGGAACCTTCGGATGTACGCCATCAGAAAAATAGATATGCAGAAGCAATGGCTAAACATGAAGACAGGTTTAAAAGTGAGATGGAGAAAGTGAAAAGATGGAGATCAGCTTTGGAGGAAGTAGCCAATTTTTCAGGATGGACTTTCAAAACAGGGTACTATCATACTTACAATTTTCTAATAACTTTTTCTCAGTATAGTTCAAATTGTCTAGTAATTGTTAGTGCTATTGAAAAATCATTGCAGTGGACATATACATTTTCCTGTATATCGGTTACCAAAACTCAAATAAAAATTCCATTCTTCTAATTAATTGCCGTCAAACAGGATTTCATGCTGAAATTAGTATGACTCACGTTGGGGGAGGTGATCTTTGAAAATTTGTCACATGAGATGTGATTACAAAACAAGTGTACCATGTTGAGGTTCAAATAGAAAGGAAAAAACCAAACTAGTGTTGATCTTTGCCTTTTGTGTTTTGATATTCTTGATTTAAAAGACTCTTGAAATTTTGCAGGTATGAATATACATTTATCACGGAAATCATAGAAGAGGCCTCCACTAAATTACATCATGAACGTTTATATATTGGTGAGCATATAGTTGGACTCCGGTCTCATTTAGATGAAATGAAATCAATTTTAGATATTGGGTCTCGCAATACTATTGCTATGGTGGGAATTCATGGAACTGGTGGAATCGGAAAAACTACACTTGCCAAAGTATTGTATAACCTAATTGTTGATCAATTTGGCTATGCATGTTTTCTTGAATCTGTTAGGGAAAGATCAAATAATTGCAAGGGCCTTGAAAATCTGCAAGAGGCACTTCTATCCCAAATATTTCGGAAGGAAAATTTCAACATGGGAAATGTTAAAGAAGGTGCTAATATAATAAAGCACAGGCTTTGCAATAGTAGAGTTCTTCTTGTCCTTGATGATGTTGATAAGGAGGGGCAATTAGAAAAACTGGCTGGGGCATATGATTGGTTTGGTCCTGGTAGTAGAATCATCATAACAACTAGAGATAGACGTGTTCTACGTGCTCATCTAGTTAAAAAGGCATATGAAATGAAGAAGCTAAACAATGATCAAGCTCTTGAACTCTTCTGTTGGAAAGCCTTCAAAAGGAACTATCCCGATGAAAGCTTTGCCGATATATCTGATAGGATTATACATTATGCCAAGGGACTTCCATTGGCTTTAAACGTAATAGGCTCCAATTTGTTCGGTAGAAGTTTAGATGCATGGGAATCTTCTCTGGATCAATATGAGAGGATTCCAAACGAAGACATCCACGGCATACTTAGAGTAAGCTATGATAGCTTGGCGCATAATCAGAAAGCCATCTTCCTTGATATTGCTTGTTTCTTCAAAGGGGAGAGATTGGAATATGTTGAGCAGATATTAGATGCTTGTGATCTTTCTGCAAAATATGATATTCCAGTACTTGTTGATAAATCTCTTATAACTGTCGATCAAGTTGGCACATTGCAGATGGATGATTTAATACAGCACATGGGAAGAGAAGTTGTTAGGGAAAAAGCCCCTTCAGAACTTGGTAAACGAAGTAGATTATGGTATCACGAAGATGTTCTTAGAGTATTGATTGAAAATTCAGTAAGAATCAGAATATTTTTTCTTTTTGCTTATGAATTATGGTCAGCATGTGAAATCCTTAGTTATTTAGTTACTAATATGGCTTCTTGATGATGGCTTTATAGGGAACTGATAAAATTGAAGGAATAATGCTTGATTTGCCTCAACGAGAAGAAATACAATGGAGTGGTACTGCCTTTGAGAAGATGAATAATTTAAGAATTCTTATTGTTCGAAATGCAAGCTTTTCAACTGGTCCTAAACATTTGCCAAACAATTTAAGGTTGCTTGATTGGGAGGAATACCCTTCAGAATTTTTACCACAAGGGCTTTATACTAGACAAGTTATTGTGTTAAAGTTATGTGCTAATCGTCTCAAACTGGCAAAGCAATTCCAGGTAAATTTTTCCTTGGATACCTCTAATTAAAAATTCTGTAAGTTGCTCAATTTATTTTGTTGAAATCAAATTAGTTCAATCTTGTGTATCTTAAAGAAATTTTTCTCATTTCAACCCTATTGATTGTTTGAATGTTTGTGTTTGCAGAAATTTGAGAAGTTAACTCACATAGACTTCTCCAATTCTCAATTTATAACTCAAATACCTAATATGTCTGAAGTTCCAAACATGACCGAATTGATACTTTCGAACTGTAAGAATCTTATTGAGGTTCATAATTCTGTTGGATTTCTTACTAAGCTCGTCAAATTAAAGCTTGGAGGATGCACCAATCTCAAGAAATTCCCACATGAAATTCAGATGACATCTCTTGAATTCCTTGATCTCGATGGTTGCACAAGACTTCAATACTTTCCAGAGATAATGGGAGAGATGAACTATTTGCGTGCAATTTTTGTGAATAGGACTGCCATTAAGCAATTACCACATTCCATTGGTTTGCTCAAAGGGCTCAAACGATTGTACTTGGCAGATAATAACCATTTGGTGTCCCTCCCAGAAAGCATTAAAGGGTTAGATGGATTGGAAGAGCTTCTGGTGAAGAATTGCAAGAAGCTTCGGGAAATTTCTGGAATTCCACCAAATTTGCAAATAATAAATGCCGAAAATTGTCCATCTTTAACCTCACATTCAGTAAATGTGATATGGTTGCTGGTATAACTATTTCTTACTCAAGTCTAATGCTTGTTAATTTTGTTTAGAGTTTTTCATTCTTTGGAAATATATTTCATCTCCGTCATTGCCCAAAATGCAAATGATCATTGTAAGTTCATTAATCAAATTCATGGTGTATTTTGAAGGGAATTTTAACTTTTCACATTTTGGTTTATGAGAAATCTACTACAAAACCGTGAAATCTTTCACGATAGATTTAATTCTCATTTTTTCACTTTCTCTGTCAATTTGAACTAAACTGTTTTAGAAATAAAATCATTCTTTATCTTTCAACTAACTGTTTAAACTTATATAAGATGATTTTTAATGTAGTGTCAAACCTCTTTTATTTTTAATTAGATCAAATTGCTACGCAAATATTAAATATAAAATCATTTTTGCATTGTTTTTTGTGTGAGATGGTTCTTGACAAACTCATTATTCCTCTCATTCTATATATTGTTACACAGGCACAAAAGGAGGTTGAACATTTAATTGTTAAAATGCCCAAAACACCAATTCCAAATTGGTTTGACCATCATTGTAAAGGTGGAATCTTATCTTTTCGGGCTCGAGGAAAACTTCCCCAAGTAGCTTTTGCACTTGTCTTAAGCAAATCAGGGAACGTGAAATCCTCACATGGAAGCGTAGTAGGCATTGAATGCTATAATGATGGTCGCAAGATATCAGTCAGGCAGTACACATGCAACGATAATGAAGGTTGTGTGTTATTAATGAAGTTGGATAATGATGTTGGAAAATTTAGAAATAATCTTGACTGGAATTTTGTGGAGATCAAGTGCAGAAGCTTGTCATCATACTATAAAATACATGAGTGTGGAGTTTATGTCAACAAGCAAGATATAAACATGGAAGATATTCAATTTGAGGAGTCAAAGAATGATGCAGAGCTTGAAACAGACGAGTTGATGGAGAAGAATAATCAGGGAAAGTCAAAGAAAACATTCAAACAATTGGTTAATATTTCTTTAGTTTTACTATGCATTTTTATTGCTTGTTTGGTTATGGTCTTACCTCGAGGACTTTAATAATTATTAGTGTAGTCAAGTGAAACTGCTTCGCATTAATTGCAGACCTAAAAAGTCAAATATGCCGGCCAAGTTGCTCTTGCTGCTCACATGACTAACGGATATCTCACTTTAGGGTGTTTGGTGTTTGATAATATATATATATATATATATATATATATATGAGAGAGAGTTCTTTTAAAATAATCTTTTAAAACTTTGTTAAAGTTATGAAAACCGTGCCAAATTTAAATTGCTTTATTGTTTGAAATGATGATAATCGCAAACGCGTAGTTTTGTCAAGTAATATAAGAATATAGTTCTATAGAAACTATGTTTTTGACTATCAATTTCTTACACGATATGGTTGACAAAACAAATCAATGACTTTAGAATTATGCAAAAAGAAAAATCGTTATCTAGAAAATAAACAACTATTTGTGTTTTTAGACTAAATAATAATTTAAAAAGCTTTTTAGATATTTAAGTTCACCACAATGTACACTATACTCTTCTAAAAAATCCCATAAATTGTGAATGCAACTCTTGAGGGCAAATTGTCTTAAGGTAATTGTTGTTTTTTTGTCAGAATGCATCTAAGTACCTAAATCAGCCAATTTCCTATTTTCATGGTAATTGTTGTTTTTTTGTCAGAATGCATCTAAGTACCTAAATCAGCCAATTTCCTATTTTCATGGTAAATGAGTCAATTTAAACCCGTTAAGATTTGTGACAATTAAATAAATCATCACGAGGCTAAATTTATTTTTGTGACTTTAGTCTTCAAGTTCAATTTTTATATTTCCAATGTCAAGCTTCACCTTTCGATACTTCACTCAATATCTAAGATCATACAAATTAATATGGGGCCCTAACAAATTTATAAATATTAAGAACAATAAAAATTGAATCAAGATAAAAAATGTATGCACAATAAAAAAAGAAATCAGAATTTCATGGTTCAATCTAGCATTGGGCTACCCCAATCCTAGAATAAGGAAATTACTCACACATGTTTGAATAACAATCCACGAAAATCAAATACACAAAAAATTAATAATCTAACAACATACTAAGAAAAGGAAGAAGGAATTCTTTTCAAATTTGCTACAGCAAGTGATGATCAAAAAGTCCCCCAATATATGTTAAAAGCTGCTTGCACCTCCATAGAGCCAAAAATCCCTCTCCCTCTTTCCTTTCAAACCTAGACAGACTCTATTCACACCCCCCTCATTTTTCTTGACTTTTGGGGTCCAAAACCATTGATTAGCCAGCCGAAATGGATGAAATAGATGGTTTTTCAATTACAGCACTACGAAACACGACCGTGGCAACTAACACAGGCTGCCCATGTTTCTTGCTGCCTCAGATTTTCTTTTCTTTGCTCTTCAAATTCCCATGAATTATGGGTATAATGGTTGTTACTAACCACCCGTAATCCTTGTTTGAGGCACAAAGAATCCATTTTATGTCCAAATTAGCCCAAATTTTTCTTGATCCAATGTTTCAAAACTTAGCACCTACAAACCAAAACATAAGAGCAGTCATCCAAACAAAGAGAGGGATATATTTACAAAATGAGCCTGAATAGTACAAAAGTACTAACCTTAAGCAAAATATCAATGCATTTTTACATTTATCACAAGGTAAAAGCCTACATGTGGGTTGTAGTCCAAAAGGTTCTAAATTGAGTGCTAAAGCTTCTACAAGTGTTTTTGTTAGCTATACTTTGAATATAGTAGAACATTTTTTTCCCTTTTTGAACACTATGATTATAGAATCTACTAATCTAGTGATATCATATTTCTTCTACTCAACTCTCCAACTTCCTCAGTAGTTTACAAGGAAAAAAAAAATGTAAAATAATCTACAAGATAAAAAATCTAGAGTTGTAAGGGGAGCCCTATCTCCCAATCGTGTCTTTACTAATGGAAATTGAAAACAAAACAAGGTTGTTTAGAATAAGGAATCCCCCCTCCACCATTTTTTGTCCTCCACACCCATTACATTTATCAATTTCATTTTTCATACTTAAAACATTTATAAAATCCACTTTTAATTGAGCTCCATCAATATCACTTAGACAAAATTTGTCGATGCGACACATTTTTTACTTATGAGTACTGATAATATATAACACTGTTAAAAATGAATTTTGATAAGGGTTTATATATAAGGGACAAAATTAATACAAATAAAGTTTGAAGAACAAATTTAATTAGAATGAATTGTGAACGATGAAATTGATAAGATAGTGAGTGTTGAAGATGAAGAAAATGGTTTTTCTTTTTAGAATATGCAGGGAATGAATAGAGAAGAGGATTTCACTGCAATTTTTTCATCGGAGAGGCAACATATGAGTTGTAAAGAAATATGATACAGTAATTTACATGTAACAGAGCAATGCATCAGTACAATTCAGAGAGGCCAATAGTTGAAACGGGGATAGCTATCTTTCACCATTGGTGTTCAGTTGTGTTCGATTAAAGCACTTAACGTATTCTTTCCAAAAAGCTATTTTAAAGCTTTGGCCGTTGGCTTCCTCCTAGTTTAGATCCTGCAATAACATTGCAAAGTACTGAGAAGACCACTACTGATTCTCAATTTTTTTTTCTTTCTCTCTCCTTACTTCTTTTTGTTTTTTTGGGATTTCTTTTATCACCCAAACTTTCTATTCTAACCTCCAGACTTCTCTTGCTCACATATCTGTCTCTCTTGACCATTTAAACCGTTCATTCCTCTCACCGTAAATTTTTGCAGGCTTTCGGATTATTGAATAATCCATAATAATATTTTGTAATGTTTAATCTATGTGTTAGATAACGGATTATATATAATCCATATGTGTTAGATAATCTATAATAGTGTTAGGTAATGTTGTGAATTATTTAATTTTGCTTATGGGTTATGGGTCAGGTCACTTGAACCCAATGGAAGCTGTGAATCCTGGTCTGGTTTATGATCTTTCAAGGGATGACTGTGTGGAGATGCTTTGCAATATTTGGTATAACACATCAAAACTTAGAAAAATCACCGGATACAATAGTACTTGCAGAGTATCCCCTCGTAGATCGTTGGTGAGAGACTTAAACTATCCTGCACTTGCAACAAGAGTTCATCCACTGCAACCTTTCAAGATCAGTTTTAGAAGAACAGTCAAATTAACACCACAGTGATACCTAATGTTCTTTCGCTTACATACGTGAAAGACAAACAATCTTTTATTGTGATTATTATAGGATAAAAGATTCCTATTGAGAGTATAGTCTCCTTATCATTAATATGGACTGATAGAATTCACCGTGTGAGAAGTCCTATTATTGTAGATGTCAAGTAATTGATTCTAAGTTGTGGGTGGGTGGGTTTTACCATTCAATTCATGTTTGCATTTGAACTGAATAAAATTAGATGTTTGGTTATCAAGTATGGCTTGATTTCAATATCTTTACTTAATTTACAGTATATTTAACTAAGACGATTTAAAAATTTTAAACTCAAATTCTTATAGCCTAAAATTTCTTTCTTTTATTTACTTTCCTTAATTAGAAGATAAGAACTAGTACTCTATGCTTGTCATGATAACCATGAACTTATGTTTTAAACATGTAAAGGAAATTGGAAACAATTATCAACCATTCCATCTCATCTTTATTATATATAAAATTTGGTGCAACAAACTGAATAATTTACAATGATTATTTCTTTCTTTTTTTTTTCAAACTACTAATATTTGATACCATATTAGGTATTAACTAATTTTGAATTAAGCCATATAAGATTATAAGAGTGATAAAATTTTTACTATTATTTTTTTAATATAGCTGTATTTTTAAAAATTGAGTCTGCAAACCTTCAATTAATCTCAAATAGCTCTATGCACTTGGTAGTAATTACCAATAATACATTCATATATAATTGCATTGATTTATAACATTCTATGAATTAAAATAATAAAAGATACATTTACAATATAAATCCAAATTCTTCCTTCTATATAAATGAATTTATCCAAAGATAGCCTTCATCAGTTGTCAATTAAGAATTTGCTCCGTGACATAGATTTGATAATTATAAAATACATGTAAAAGAAAAAGATTGTTATATTTTATTATTAAATTTTGCCCACAAATACTTGTAACAGTGCTACCAAGACATGTATGAGTTTCAGAAATGCAATAGAGTGAAATTATAAAAAGTTAATACTCTTCCTATATATGAAGATACAATTAGAAATTTATAATATAAAATCCAAAATTATAGTACTATTTTCCAATATGAATTTATGTAACGGTAGCCTAGTACCACAAAGAAAAAAATGGCCGTTTCAATTGAAGTGCATGGCATCGAAGCCATATATGTAGCATTAGTGGTTTGTTCTATCCTGGTAATTATATACACACCAAACAATGGATAGTACTTAGGGTTGGGGTTCTATTCTCTTTTCCATTGCTTTCATCTTGCCACTGGCAACAATCACTCCTTTTGTGATACTATATAATGCCATTTATAATAACTAAATTAATTACATCCACTGATTTTTGTTTAATTTCAATATTACTATTACCTTTCTATTTAGAGTTTAATATTTTTAGGGATTTAGGATTTTAAGCAGTGACAATTCTAAATATTTTAGGTGGTGGGGCAAATATATATATATATATATATATATATATATATATATAACATTAAAAATATAACATACTATAATTAAAAATAATTATGTATTTTACAATTGTTGTTTATGCATTTTTTATGTTTTGAAAATATTAAATGTCCTTCAATATTATAAAATATTCTCACTATATAACCAATATCATTCAATCATTAATTTATCATGTGATTTTACGTAGATTCTTAATGATATTAATAATGAGGAAAACTCTTTCAACTATTGCTGTAATATCATATTAACACAAAGCAAAAACAGTACCTGTGAATATACGACAGGTTCTTCACAAGCTTTATATTAAAAGATAATTAAATATTTTGATTCTGAAAATGCAAAACTAGCTAGAGCATTTCTTTTATGCCCTTTCTTAAACTTTTCTTTTTATTTTTTTTATAATTTTGGATATTTTCTATATATATATAATTAAAAAAATTAGAGATTAAGGAGTTATAATTTAAATACAAGATTTAATATATACTATTTATAGTTCTAGTGTTTCAGGATACATATGATTAGTATTTTAGAGTATATATTATTAATTATTATTGAGTGTCCCGATTAGAAAAACACATAAAATATTGATAACTTTTTTTGTGAAGATTAAAGTTTCTTGTGACTTTTATCATTATAAGAAATTTTCCTTGTTTTCTTTTATGTGTTTCTCACCATTTTAAATAATCAATGATTGACAAAAGTTTCTACTCCAAAATCTATCTACTAATGAACTCAGAGTGTGTGTGTGTATATATATATATATATATATATATATATATATATATATATATATATATATATATATATATATATATGATTTTATTGAATATTTTGATTGCGGTCATTTTCTCAGTCTTCAATTTAGTTTTTGTAAAATATAATTTAATTTTGCTGCCAATAACTCCGGTCAAAATATACAATGAGGTTTTATAATTAGATATTCTTAAAAAATTATAGTATAATTTATTTCAAGTTATTAAAGCATAAAAAATTCTTAAAACCACGATTCTCATTTATGATTTTTAAAGAAATACTTACAATGATGCTTTTTCAACAACTTTACACATTATATTGCTTTTATTTTTTTTTTGAATTACCAAAACTTATGAAATTGATATAGATGAATAGATAAAGAAAGAAAAAAAAAGAATGATTAGTTTACCTAAATTTTAAAATACGAGAGATTAAAATTAAAAAAAATAAAATATCAGTGTCAATATAACACAAATAACGATATATGTCATCACTTAGTATTACATATAAGCATGCTCTGTCTAATAATCTAATAAACATGAACGAAAAAATTAAGTTGCATGATTTTAAAATGTCAAGGATTTAATTAAAAAATTTTAATTGTAAAAATTAAATTATCTAGATCTCAAAAGTGATGGACCAAGTCAACAAGCTGGCACTTAACTCCAAAATGCAAGCCCAAAATAATCTTATTTAACAATAGGAGAAAAAAAAAAAGGTGATTATTTCTTTTTTAGTGAGCAAAAGAGTGATTATTTAGCAAATTGCATGCCAATAATAAAACTTTATGTAAGTATAATTGTGAGCCTAAACCAAAATTATTCAGCAATACAACTCTTTCGTCCATCCCTCGTTTATGCAATTGAGTGCAAAAAATCTCTTTGTACTAATGCTGCTAATTTTATAAACAACTTTTGCAAGGAACTCATATCCACATATGCATACTCCAATGATACAATTGTTTCAAGAACTGTTCCATAACTCTACAATTCTCGTTGGAGTTGACTTTATCCAAGGCCTCTCCTATATTTTAGAAGTACTTAACACATAAAACGATGCCTAAATCAACGTTTATGACCAAGTATTTGGATTTTGGCAAATATAGATAACGTGTCTCCCATATTCTTTTGACCAATAAGTTCCCACTTTCTTTTAAGAGCTGTCCCTTTCTTCGTCATTATGACAGGAGAGTGGGGTACCCATTGTTTATAAAGAACAGAGGACATGCCAACTTGCATAAGCTTAAATATATCTTATCAAGAAATTTCCCTGTATTCGTGTATGACTACACAGGTAGCCAGTTTTTCCTAGCATTTATTTCACAGTAACAGCTGCAGCATAAGTACTCTTGTGAACCTGCTAACTATTGGAGCCCTTGTACTTTGCCGGCTATAGCCTTGCATTATGCACGAGTATCTTATAGTACGTGCATCGTTAACCAGCAGAAAAGGGTAGTAATTAAAGTGATCTGGGAACTTACTGTGTTAAGAAGCACTCTATCGCTCAATTTCCAGAAGCGAAATGCCAAGTGCACAAATACTGATAGACATCTTACTATATATCCTTTTGTTTGTGAATTATTGGGGAGATAAAATAATAAATAAATAAGTAAAAATAAAAGAAATAAAAAATGTAAAAAAATGAGTCATTGCACACATAACGGTAATCTTAGCATAAAACAAGTGGCTGCAATAGTTGTTACATTGAAAAAAGTTGATGTTGATTGTTGACTAATTGAGACCTTGCTTTGTCCCTTCCAACTGTTCACCAGAAAGAAAGAGAGAGAAATGTGAAAAGAAAAAAATAATTCTCTTCCTTAGACTAAAGACAGTTTAAAAGAAGCAAGCATCTACCAGCTGCCATGGTTTCAGGACCACTTTTCCCACTTCCTTCATTGAGAAGGTAGGAGACATGTTCATTTTTACAGAAAAGAAATAGAAAACCGAAGCATCTCCTACAATAGAAGAAAAAAGTGGCAAAGACAGGGAGATCAATATGGTTGAAGAAGAGAATAAAGAAACTGAGGATATGATTGAGAAAGATCAATTAGTGGCTGTCTTAGATGAGCTGAAGCCTGCTGAAGCTGCTGCAACATCTTCTAGTTCCATAAATGAACAAAGGTGTAGTTATGATATTTTCCTCAGTTTTAGAGGCGAAGACACCCGCCACACATTTACTGGTTATCTGTGTGATGCTTTGCGTCAAAGGGGATTCAATCCCTTCATAGATGATGGCGGGTTGGAGAGAGGGCAACAAATTTCATCTTCTCTTTTCAAGGCAATTGAAGAATCTAAGGTTTCCATTGTTGTGTTCTCTGAAAACTATGCGTTTTCTCCATGGTGCCTCGATGAACTTGTCAGGATCCTCGATTGTAAGAAGAAAAGGGGCCAAATGGTCTGGCCAATATTTTACAAAGTGGAACCGTCGGATGTATTCGATCAGAAAAATAGATATGCAGAAGCAATGGCTAAACATGAAGAGAGGTTCAAAAGTGAGATGGAGAGAGTGAAAGGATGGAGATCAGCTTTGAAGGAAGTAGCTAATTTGTCAAGATGGACTTTCAAAACAGGGTACTATCATACTTACAATTTTCTGATAACTTTTACTCAGTATAGTTTAAATTGTCTAGTCATTGTTAGTGATATTAAAACAATCATTGCAATGGATATATACATTTTCCTGTATATCGGTTACCAAAACTCAAATAAAAATTCCACTCTTCTAATTAATTGCTGTTCGAACAGGATTTCATGCTGAAATTAGTATGACTCAAATTGGGTGAGCTGGTCTTTGAAAATCTTGTCACATGAGATGTGATTTCAAAACAAGTGTACCATGTTGGGGGTCAAATAGAAAGGAAAAAAAACAAAACTAGTGTTGATCTTTGCCTTTTGTGTTTTGATATTCTTGAATTAAAAGACTGTTGAAATTTTGCAGGTATGAATATAAATTTATCATGGAAATCATAGAAGAGGCCTCCACTAAATTACATCGTGAACGTTTATATATTGGTGAGCATATAGTTGGACTCAGGTCTCGTTTAGATGAAATGAAATCAATTTTAGATATTGGGTCTCGCAATACTATTGCTATGGTGGGAATTCATGGAACTGGTGGAATCGGAAAAACTACACTTGCCAAAGTATTGTATAACTTAATTGTTGATCAATTTGACAATGCATGTTTTCTTGAATCTGTTAGGGAAAGATCAAATAGTTGCATGGGCCTTGTAAATCTGCAAGAGGCACTTCTGTCCCAAATATTTCGGAAGAAAAATTTCAACTTGGGAAGTGTTGACAAAGGTGCCAATATAATAAAGCACAGGCTTTGCAATAGGAGAGTTCTTCTTGTCCTTGATGATGTTGATAAGGAGGGGCAATTAGACAAACTGGCTGGGGCATATGATTGGTTTGGTCCTGGTAGTAGAATCATCATAACAACTAGAGATAGACATGTTCTACGAGCTCATCTAGTTGAAAAGACATATGAAATGAAGAAGCTAGACAATGATCAAGCTCTTGAACTCTTCTGTTGGAAAGCCTTTAAAAGGAACTCTCCCGATGAACGCTTTGCCAATATATCTGAGAGGATAATACGTTATGCCAAGGGACTTCCATTGGCTTTAAACGTAATAGGCTCCAATTTGTTCGGTGGAAGTTTAGATGCATGGAAATCTGCTCTGGGTCAATATGAGAAGAATCCAAACGAAGACATCCAAGGCATACTTAGAGTAAGCTATGATAGCTTGGAGCATAATCAGAAAGCCATTTTCCTTGATATTGCTTGTTTTTTCAAAGGGAAGAGACTGGAAGATGTTGAGCAGATATTAGATGCTTGTGAGCTTTCTGCAAAATATGGTATTCCAGTACTTGTTGATAAATCACTTATAACTGTCGATCAAGTTGGCACATTGCAGATGCATGATCTAATACAACACATGGGAAGAGAAGTTGTTTGGGAAAAAGCTCCTTTAGAACTTGGTAAACGAAGTAGATTATGGTATCATGAAGATGCTCTTAGAGTATTGATTGAAAATTCAGTAAGAATCAGAATATTTTTTCTTTTTGCTTATGAATTATCGTCAACATGTGAAATCAATAGTTTATTAGTTACTAATATGGTTTCTTGGTGATGGTTTTATAGGGAACTGATAAAATTGAAGGAATAATGCTTGATTTGCCTCAACGAGAAGAAATACAATGGAGTGGTACTGCCTTTGAGAAGATGAATAATCTAAGAATTCTTATTGTTCGAAATGCAAGCTTTTCAACTAGTCCTAAACATTTGCCAAACAATTTAAGGTTGCTTGATTGGGAGGAATACCCTTCAGAATTTTTACCACAAGGGTTTTATACTAGAAAAGTTGTTATGTTAAAGTTATGTGCTAATCGTCTGAAACTGGCAAAGCCATTCCAGGTAAATTTTTCCTTGGATATCTCTGACTGAAAATTCTATAAGTTGCTCACTTTATTTTGTTGAAATCAAATTAGTTCAATCTTGTGTATCTTAAAGAAATGTTTCTCATTTCAATCGTATTGATTGTTCGACTGGTTTGTGTTTTGCAGAAATTTGAAAAGTTAACTCACATAGACTTCTCTAGTTCTCAACTTATAACTCAAATACCTGATATGTCTGGAGTTCCAAATATAACAGAATTGATATTTTCAAACTGTAAGAATCTTATGAAGGTTGATAATTCTATTGGATTTCTTCCTAAGCTCATCCAATTAAAGCTTGAAGGATGCACCAATCTCAAGAAATTCCCACATGAAATACAGATGGCATCTCTTAAATTCCTTAATCTCGATGATTGCACAAGACTTCAATACTTTCCAGAGATAATGGGAGAGATGAACGATCTGCGTGAAATTTTTGTGAATAGGACTGCCATTAAGCAATTACCAAATTCCATTGGTGTGCTCAAAGGGCTCAAACGATTGTACTTGGCAGATAATAACCATTTGGTATCCCTCCCAGAAAGCATTAAACGGTTAGATGGATTGGATGAGCTTCTGGTGAAGAATTGCAAGAAGCTTCGGGAAATTTCTGGAATTCCACCAAATTTGCAAATAATAAATGCCGAAAATTGTCCATCTTTAACCTCACATTCAGTAAATGTGATATGGCTTCAGGTATAACTATTTCTTACTCAAGTCTAATGCTTGTTAATTTTGTTTAGAGTTTTTCATTCTTTGGAAATATATTTCATCTCCGTCATTGCCAAAAATGCAAATGATCATTGTAAGTTCATTAATCAAATTCATGGTGTATTTTGAAGGTAATTTTAACTTTTCACATTTTGGTTTATGAGAAATCTTCTACAAACTGAAATCTTTCACCATAGATTTAATTCCCATTTTTTCACTCTCTCTTTCAATTTGAACTAAATTGGTCATGGATATAATACTATTGTTTATCCTCCATCTAACAGTTTAAACTTGGGTAAGATAATTTTTGACATAGTATCAAGCGTTTTTTATTTTTCAGTAGATCAAAATTTTACTATGTAAAAGTGAATATGTATTTTGTTCACATTTCAAATCCCTATACAAATATTAAATTAAAATCATTTTGCATTGTTTTTTGTGTGAGATAGTTCTTGACAAACTCATTATTCCTCTCATTCTATATATTGTTACACAGGCAAAGGAGGTGGAATATTTAACTGTTAGAATGCCCAGAACGCCAATTCCAAATTGGTTTGACCATCACTGTAAAGGTGGAATCTTATGTTTTCGGGCTCGAGGGAAACTTCCCCAAGTAGCTTTTGCACTTGTCTTAAGCAAATCTGGGAACGTGAAATCCTCACATGGAACCGCAGTACGCATTGAATGCCATAATGATGGTCGCAAGATATCAGACAGGCAGTACACATCCAACAATAATGAAGATTGTGTGTTCTTAATGAAGTTGGATAATGATTTTGGCAAATTTAGAAATAATCTTGACTGGAATTTTGTGGAGATCAAGTGCAGAAGCTTGTCATCAAACTATAAAATAAGTGAGTGTGGAGTTTATGTCTACAAGCAAGATATAAACATGGAAGATATTCAATTTGAGGATTCAAAGAATGATGCAGAGCTTGAATTAGACGAGTTGATGGAGAAGAATGATGAGGCAAAGTCCAAGAAAACACTCAAACAATTGGTTAATATTTCTTTAGTTTTACTATGCATTTTTGTTGCTTGGTTGGTTATGGTCTTACGTCGAGGACTTTAATTAGTGTAGTCAGGGAAGTAATATTTATTTTTTTTGGTACATTAAAGTTTAGATGAGCTGAATTTTAAAGACTTATTAGAGTAATGACATATCGGCTCAAAGAATATTTATGGAAGTATTTAAAGATTTTTTATTAATATAATTTTCGCATTGACAATGAAACCACAACTTATCTTTCTCATAATTACTTTTGAAAACTAAAAAAGAAAAATCACTGTTTGATATTTATAAAATTTAAAATTCTTTTTAGATTTCTTATATAACATGAACTAACATTTTAATTCCCTTGAGGTGATTGCTAGAACCAATAGGAAGCTTCCAAGAATTTCAGTCAAGAGTACATGGTACATTATTTTCTGGACATAAAACAAACTCTTTTATCATGAAAAGTAATATGTATCTTTATTCGAGAAATATATATATATATATATATATATATATATATATATATATATATATATATATATATATATATATATTATATATATATATATATATATATATATATAAATCAAGTGAAACTGCTTCGCATTAATTGCAGACCTTAAAAAGTCAAATAATGCTGGCCAAGTTGCTCTTGTTGCTCACGTGACTCACAGCTAGCTAAATATATCTAATTGATATCTCACTTTAGGGTGTTTGGTGTTTGATAATATATATATATAGAGAGAGTTCTTTTAAAATAATCTTTTAAAACTTTATTATTAAAGTTATGAAAAGGGCCCTTGCCAAATTTAAATTGCTTTATTGTTTTAGGTGATGATTATCGGAAGTGCATGGTTTTGTCAAGTAGTATAAAAATATAGTTCTTATAGAAACTATGCTGTTGACTATCAATTTTTTACACGTTATGGTTACCTAAACAAATCAATGACTTTAGAATTGTTCAAAAAGAAAAAATGTTATCTAAAAAAATAAAATACTTATGTTTTTGGACTAAATGACAATTCAAAAAGCTTCTTGGACATTTATGTTCAGCACAATGTAAACTATACTCTTCTAAAAAAATTTCTAAATTGTGAATACAACTCTTGAGAGCGAATTATCTTAAGATAATTATTGTTTCCTTTCAGAATGTATTTAGATATCTAAATCAACAAATTTTCTATTTTCATGATAATTGAATCAATTTGAATCCATTAATATTTGTGACAATTAAATAAATCATCGAGAGGCTAAATTTACTTTTGTGACTTTAGTCCTTGAATTCAATTTTTATATTTTCAAAGTCAAGTTTCACCTTTCAGTACTTCACTCGATATCTAAGACTATACAAATTAATATGAGGCCCTAACAAATTGTCAATATTAAGAACAATAAAAATTGAATCAAGACCAAATATGTATACACAATTAAAAAAAGAAATCAGAATTTCATGGTTCAACCTAGCATTGGGCTATCCAGAAAAGGAAATTACTCACACATGTTTGAATAACAATCCATGAAAATCAAACACACAAAAAATTAATAATTTACAACAAACTAAGAAAAGGAAGAAAGAATTCTTCTCTAATTTGCTGCAGCAAGTGATGATGAAAAAGCCCCAAATATATGTTGAAAGCGAGGCTTTCACTCTTGGATCAAAGTTGCACCTCCTTAGAGCCAAAAATCCCTCTCCCTCTTTCCTTTCAAACCTAGACAGACTCTATTCACACCCCCTCTTGTTTTTCTTGATCGTTAGGGTTCCAAAACCATTGCTTAGCCGACCGAAACAGATGAAATAGGTGGTTTTTCAAATGCTGCCCATGTTTCTTTCTCCCTCAGGTTTTCTTTTCTTTGCTCTTTAAATTCCCATGAATTATGGTTATAATGGTTGTTGCTGACCACCCGTAATCCTTTTTTGAGGCACAAAGAATCCTTTTCATGTCCAAATTAGCCCAAATTTTTCTTGATCCAATGTTTCAAAACTTGGCACCTACAAACCAAAACATAAAGAGCAGTCAACCAAACAAAGAGAGGGATATATTTACAAAATGAGCCTGAAAAGAATAGTACAAAAGTACTAACCTTAAGCAAAATATCAATGTGTTTTTACATTTATCATTAAGTAAAAGCCTGTGTGAGGGTTGTAGTCCAAAAGGTTCTAAATTGAGTGCTAAAGACAAGTGCTCTTGTTAGCTATACTTTGAATATAGTAGAACATTTTTTTTTTCTTCTCTTTTCGATTGCTAAGATTATAGAATCTACTAATCTAGTGATATCATATTTTTTCATGATCTTAAAAATAATAGGGGCCGACAAATTTTGAAGGCAAAACCTTTATTCTTCTACTAAACTCTCCAACTTCCTAAGTAGTTGGGAAGGAATAAAAAAAAAAAAAAAATGGAACCTACAAGATAAAAGAACTAGAATTGTAAATAGGAATGACAATGGGTGAGGTCTCTACTCTCCTTTCCCATCCCCATTCCCAATATCCCCATTCCCAATGTTTAAGGGGAGCCCATCTCTCACCCCAACCCAATCGGGTCTTCACTATTGGAAATTGAAAACAGAACATGGTTGTTTAGAACAAGAAATCCCCGCCCCTTGTTTTTCCTTCACATCCCTTACCTTTATTAATTTCATCTTTTATACTTAAAATATTTATAAAATCTACTTTTTTGTCAAGCTCCATCAATAACACTTACAAAATTTATTGATGTGACACATTTTTTTATTTATGAATACTAATAATATATAATATTGTTAAGGATGAATTTAATAAAAATTTATATGAAAGAGACAAAATTGATAGAGATAGAGCTTGAGGAACAAATTTAATTAAGATGAATTATGAAGAATAAAATTAATAAAGTAGTGAGTGTTGAAGATGAAGAAAATAGTTTTTCTCTTTAGAATATGCAGGGAACGAATAGAGAAGAGGATTTCAATGCAATTTTTTTCATCTTAGAGGCAACTTATGAGTTGTAAAGAAATATGATGCAGTAATTCACATGTAACAGAGCAATGCATTAGTATAACTAAGAGAGGCCAATGGTTGAAACGGGGATAGCTATCTTTCACCATTGGCGTTCAGTTTTGTTCGATTAAAGCACTTAACGTATTCTTTCTAAAAAGCTATGCCAAAGTTTTGGCCATGGCTTCCTCCTAGTTTAGATCCTGCAATAACATTGCAAAGTGTTTGTTTGTTTGTTTTTTTTTTTTTTTTTGTGGGATTTCTTTTATTTCCCAAACATTCTATTTGAATCCGCAGATTTTTCTAGCTCACATACTTGTGTCTTTGACCATTTAAACCCTTTTTACCTTTTCTCTCATCCCAAATCTTTGCAGGCCTTCGGATTATTAAATAATCCATAATAGTATTTTATAATATTGACAAGTTTGTGTTTTAAGTTTCTTGATTATATATAATTTGTAAATGTCGTTGACATATAAATTACAGGTTATATATACTGTATAATTATTGTATAATTTATAATAGTGTTCTATAATATTGTAAATTATTTAAATTTATCAAATTTGTGTGTTAAATTTATAAATTATATATAATTTGTAATTATTATTTATAATTTATAATACTACAAATTGAGGGTGGAAAGAAGAGAAACATATGTAAATGCTTATAGAGGTAATTTTGTTATTTTAAATAAGAATGAAAAAGTTTGAGATGAGAATAAAAATTAGAGATGTTAAAAAAATCCCCTTTTGAGTCCAATTAAAGCCATCTGCCGCTGACCCAATTAATTTTTTTTTTCCTTAAAAAATGTGAATAATAAAAACTTCAAGTAAAATATCTTATTGATGTCTTGCCCTTGTTTTTCACAGGCACAATAACTAGTATCTCGACCATTTGCGCTGTTCAAATAAACCATGCAGGTTTGCAGCCAAGCGTTTGCCACCACATGCATATTTTTCCACTTAACTTAACAAGTAACCCTTCTATTAACTTGACTTTCCAAATAAAGTTAAGTATCTCAACTTCATCAAAGGAAAAACAAAAGTAAAAACTAAAGAACGAAGATTGTTTTGAGTGATTGCATAGACAAAAACAGAGGGAGTGAGAAACAGAATCGGATCCTTATCCATTCCATTTGCATGGTATTTGATTTTATAGCTACCCTTTGTAAGTTCCTTTACCATCCCTAGTTATAATACTATAACAACAGCCACCATATATGTGAAACCTATTTTCATTCTCTAAATAAAATACAATGAGCATAATTCCACACACCCATCGATAAGAAGATTTACTGTTGTGTTGTAACTGACAGGTTTATTCTGCTCATTCATTTTCAACTTGAAACTGCCAAACTTAGCTGCTGAGTATATCTTCATTTGTCTAAAAGCAAACTCCTTTCCTGAACATGTTCTTGGGTTCCTGAAGTTGGGTTGGACGCAGGTCAGTGTGGATCCTACGTCAGTTTGGGTCTCAGGTCGATTCGAGCTTCAAGTCTCTTGCAAACAAAAAAAGTGTAGGGTCGGACAAGTCAGTATTAATTCCAAATAGGATAACATTCTTTAAAAAATGTATCAAAATTGCTTATTAAATAATGTGACCTATTTATACTAGTTCAGAAGGAAGAGTCTTCTTGTGATTTTACCTTCAATCCACTGTTGGGCTGGGCTGAGCCTTGCTTAGCTTTAGTCTATATCAGAACAAATTCTTGGTCCACCCTACATCAATTGATATTCATTTAAGATTAAGAAGCAAGTATAAGAGAACTTCCTCAAAAAAAAAAAAAAAAAAAAAAAAAACTAGTAGCGTTAAAGTAAAATAGTACAAGGCTCTTCTGTGTAAAAGTTTTAAGTCCCTACATCAATTTCTTCATGCAGATGATTCATCTTTTCAAGACCTTCTTCGGTTACACTAGACACAAACTCAGCACAGCTATAGATTTTTTTTTTCTTGCTGCTTACACTTCTTTTGCAGCTTTTTCTTGTACAGCAGGATACTTACATAACATGTAAATGAACCAAGAAAGTGTGGCAGCTTTTGCGTCTTTTCCAGCAATAACAAAATTAAGAATTATACCCCTAAAATATGTTTGATTGAACTCATTTGCTAGCAGAAATCTTGAGAATGTCTCCTCTTTTCCTCTGCAGAGTCATATTGCAGAGTCCAGGCAATATGAAAAATGTATATATGTGTAATAGTTCTTTGTAATAGGAAATGAAGCTTGTGACTAGAAAACTTACAGTAGAGTCATTCTTTGGAATCTGCATTCTGAATTCTGGTGTTGATTAACTTAAGTACAAAATCATTCAAATTTTTTTGTATTCTCTCTCAAATGTGGACTCTGATCCAATATTCAAAAATTTCTTGATCTTCCAGAATACATCAACATAACACCGAAGTGTTAATGCACTTGAAGTATCAAAAGCATCAGCAAAGGTCTTCCTTTCTTCACTTGATCGAGACATGCTGTCTAATTCAAACCCAAATTGTGAATAGGAATATTGAATCCAAAGCTGATTTCGTAAATAGGTCCTGTATAAATCACAGGGTTAAAGTGCTAAAATATAAGATTATAAAACAATAACCAAGTTAACATGCAAGTCTCAGGTTATAAAACGAGGTTGCATAATAGTATATTTGCAAGTTTTGCTGCATTCTTCTGGATATTAGATTCTTGGTGGAGAATTCATAGCTTGATATTTTCCTCTGTTCCCACCATTTTCCATTGTCCACAGTGAATATCCCATCACCCGGTAAATCTTTCAATCTTTGGTAGTTGTATTAACCCTGAACAATAACTTGAATGAACAAAACTGAAGCCATCAAGCTGAGATTCATTCCTTTTAATTTCTTTTAAGCATCAGAAGAAATATCTCTTTCAATAATCAAGCACATTCCAAAATCCCTGCTTTACCAATAATCTCTGCAAGAACATAAACCCTCATTAAATCTGTGAAATCGGGCTCGATCTCGCACAATGATCTCCCTATTATAAATCTTCGATATAATTTTGATCATAGCGTGACAATCCACACATATTCTAAGGTTCTTATTTATTTGAATTGGGGTCCCATCACTTGTACTTATTAAACCATATGCAACAGCCAACTTCTCACTGTGATAATTCAAAGCATTCTCCTTGTCTTCCTCCCCTATATCATGCAAAACAAGGTTAGTCTCAGCTATATATCCATAGCCTTTAATCCTGAACTTGATCTCATCCAGCTTTGCATAAATCTCTTGAGAATTAGCATGACTCTTATCACCATTTACAAACTTGTGTATTTTACCATCTACTTCCATATAGCTGAATCCTGGCACCTTTCTCACATCCATACGTTTCATCACCTCTCTCACCCTCCCTACATCATCCCATCTCTGTTGGGCTGCATAGAGATTTGATAACAGAACAAAATCCCCACAACTCTTAGATCCCATCTCCACCAGCCTCTTCGATGCCATCTCTGCCATTTCCACATTCCCATAAGTCTTGCCAGCCCCAAGCAAACTCTGCCATAGTACTATATCAGGGACCATAGGCATAGAGTTTATAATATCATAGGCCTCCTTGAGCCTTCCTGCTCGACCCAACAAATCAACCACACTTCCATAATGCTTAACGTTAGGGTTCACCCCAGACTTCAACATGGAATCAAATAACTGAACCCCTTCTTCTACCAAGCCAGCATGGTTGCAGGCACATAATGCAGCAAGATATGATACTGCGTCCAGACTTACTCCATCCAGAACCATTTTATCCAGAAGATTAAGTGCCTCGTTTCCATCACCATTCATTGCAAAACCCATAATCATCGTATTCCACGTGATAAGACTTTTCCTGCAACTCATGCTACTGAAGACTGAATAAGCTTTATCAACAAAACCACATTTGGCATACATATCAATAACTGCATTACAAACTATTACATTCATGTCTAGTTTCTCATCCACAATATAGGCATGGATATTTTCACCCCGCTTTATAGCACCCAATTGCGAACAAGCAGAGAGTGCACCGAGAACAGTGACTTCATTGGGCCTCCACCCCTCTTCCTTCATTCTGTCAAACAAGGTTAGGGCTTCATTGGGTCGACACCCTTGTGCCAATCCAGAAATCAATGCATTCCATGAAGCAATATCCCGCATACCCATTTCATCGAACACCTTTTGTGCACCATCAAGATCACCGGTTTTAGCATACACATCCAACAAAGTGGTCTGCAATAGAACATCCGCTTTGAATCCAAAACGCACAACATGAGAATGAATCTGCATAGCTTCATAAAAAGCCAAAGCACGGGCACATGCCTTCAGGGCAAAAGAGCATGTTAAAGCATCCACCTTCTGGGACCTGCGCAACATGGTGCGGTACCATGAGATGGCCTCGGTGGGCTCTGAGCTTTGAGCAAGGCCTCGAACGATTGCGTTCCAGTCATTGGTTGAAGGCCTTTGGATTTCCCGGAAAATGTCACCGGCGAAAGGGATGTTTCCGGAGGAGGAGACAGCGCAGAGCTCAAGGAGCTTGGTACGGAATGGGTGGAATTGGAATTGGCCAGTGGTTATGAGATGAGCTTGAAGTTGCTTGATGCGTGAGAGAGACGTGCACTTCTCTAACAGCGAGTCTAATTTGCAGGCCATTCCATGGAATGAGGCAATGAGCTAAGCGGGAAGATCAAACCTCTTTAAATGCTATTTTCCAGAATGATCGAAATACCCTCAATTTGTAGATGCCACGAAACCCAGTAATAAAGCAACCAGAGATGAAAATCTAGGAGCCGGCTTTGCACCGTGCTTCCTTCGTAAAAACCGATTCAGTAATTTAGAGAATCTGAAAATGCCCAGAATCAAACACACTAGAAGAACATTGACAAACATTCTCTAAAAATATAGATTAAAAAATCCAAAAAAAATTGCAAAGAATAATTCTGTCTTTCGATGGAGAAAAAACTACGAAGAAAAAAACAACTTTTAAAAAAAAGTTAAAGGAAAAGTAGATTTTCTATTTTATTTAAATAGGAGAGAAAAATAAGAAAGAAAGAAAAAATAGGTGGAGGTTTTATATAAAGATTTTCTCTTTAAATATAAAAACAGATATTGAAAAGAAAACTCATTCTATTTCATTTTAATTTTTATGTTTTAAAATTTTCAAATAATCATCAATTATTATTATTATTATGATCATCAAATTATATATATATTTTTTCTCACGGTTTCTTCTTTATTCTTTCTTTAGTTCTCTATTATTCACCTCCAAGCAACAATTTATACAATAGACTGAGATCTCATATATATATATATATATTGTTTTTCAGCTGAGAACAGTCAATAATAGGCAAGTTTTGATTGGGTTCTTACTTTTTGGTTACGTTATCTTATATGTTAATTTAAATCCTTATGAAAATTTTGAAGGCAATTTATCTGGTACGATGATTGTTAATCTTAATTTCTTATATATGTTTTGTTCTCCAATTTTATGGTATTTCTGCTTTGAATTGATGAATTTAGCCCTTATATGGTATCATTTGATTCGTTTTCAACTTTACGAGGTAAACGGCAAAGATTTTTGAAATCTTGAGCAAAAAGAGTTATTTTGGAGAAGTTCAAGGGCTTAAAAACAATTTGAAAAAGTTTTGGGGCAAGCCCTGACTTATGAAATAAAGAAAAATGAAGTTTGAAGAGTTGTGTTTGTGTGCCTAGCCACAAAAATAAACCATGCATCAACGTATAGCAAAGAACTGAAATTCTGAAGAAAGATAGCTTCTTGTGTGTTGCGACCCACAATTAGTGCACGTTGTGACACAACATAATGGTGGCATGCATTGAATCTGTGTGTCGTGTCACAGATATTGTTTTATCCCTTTAAGCTTCCTAATAGCCCTAGGGTACTTTTCAAGCTATAAGTATGTTATTTTAAGTAGTTTTCATATCTTTTAGCACTTTTTGACTCTTGGGTAATTTGTGGAGGCGAGAAGGAGAGAAAGAGCCTGTTGTATAGCATATCTTCACAGTCAATGATAGGGAAGCTTTCTTTTACCCTTGTCTCTATATGAATTGCTTTGTTTATTGGTGTTTATTTTCTGATATGGATTGCTAAGCCTTCCACTAGAAGAGAAGCATAGCTTAGGTTTGATGTAATTTCTATTTATATAAGTTTCTATAAGTAATTGTCTTTGTTCTTAATGCTTTCTACATATTAGCCACTTGTAGAATTGATATGTTGACTATAAATTGTATCGAGATATGGATTTATAATTAGCTTGTTGGAATATTTGCTATGAGTTGTGCAAAAGTTATGAATAAGTAAATGTGAATCATATTGTATTTATTGAATTTCATTGAATTGTATCCTTCACTTAATTAAATTATGCTAAAAAATTAGGTAAATCAACTTAGTAAAGAAAGCTAGTTCACTAAGGAATTGATTTTTAGCCAATTTCATTCATATAATTGATTAGAAACTGTATAAAGGATTTCCCATATAATTGATTAATAGTAAGTGAGAGCTTGAACTTAGACCTTTGCCATTGAGATTTACTAAATTTTCTTTAGTTTATTTGCATTCATTTACTTCCAAATACTCCTTAGTTATTTATTGAATAGTAATTTGAAAATGAAATTGGTACTTAATTTCCAAATCCTTGAGAATAATACTCTTATTCATTCTGTATGACTTGTGCAACCTAGTGCACTTTAGGGAATACACAACAATAATCCAGATATTAAGAGCCAACACCATTCTATTGCATCAAATAGATAGTTCCTGTGCTTTCTTACAGTCCTCAACAATACATGGTGTGAATGCGCATATACTTTGTCAAATGTATTTATCAGTTTAGCTGTATAGAAATGGCATTGGTACTAGAAGTAATGACTTAAATGCGCTTTATTTTGGCTGAATTCAGCAATAGTTAATTAACTATAGGTTATAAATAGCATAAATATTCTTCCAATTTGCAGGTTGACAGCAGCATAGAGCCATTTAAGACTTTTAGGTCTCTTGTAGCTTCGAGTCAATTATCTTGAATTCATATATGTGGTATTCCTCAACTGGCTTCTCTTTTTGTTTGACTAAATACTTTTATGTGCTTACAATCAGACGTTTTGGTTGTTAAGAAGAAGAATAAGCATTACTCCCTTGCATAATTCTCAAAGGTTTGTTTAACCCATTGATACTTCTCATGGTTGTTTATGTGTAGAAAACGTCAGAGAGTAGTTATTGTTTACTTGTTTATTATATTGGAAAATATTGAGAAGGAACTGTCTAAGGTTTTTAGGGCATTTAGAGGACCATGAGTTTCTCAGCATAAAATGGTATATAACAAACTGCCATGCATTCTTATTCCTTCCAATGTCTGTTAGGAAAATGTGAAGACGAGGTTGTCTTATTGAATTCCTGATATTCTACTAACTTTTGGTTTTAGCATTCCATTTAATCTCTTTGTGATTTTCTTGAGGTTCATTTTATCTCTTTTTTTAACAGGTTGGTAGTTTGGAATATGTGCTGAAAAAATTGGAGGTAGTTATTCGGCTTACAAGGCAATTGCTTATATCTTGTGAAATAATTCGATACTTCCCAAGTGCTCTCTTTCATGATTCAGATGAGTGAGGGGAACTCATGATGGGAAGATTTGATTTTTATTCCTCCAAGCAAAGTTACTATCAACAGATACAGGAAAACGAAATAACCACGGATATGCAATTGTCAAACATAATAGTAAGTTGTCTTGACAAGCGTATTGGATGTTTCTTCTATGAACAAATTTAAACAGATAAAAATTCCAGGGTTCCAGGCGGCAGGGGTTTGGCAGACGATGAAGGGTTGTCATATTTGATTGACCATCTAAAGAACATGATTTACCATAGTCCCCATAGTTTGTCAACATTGAGATGGGTCATGGGTACACAGTAGGCCATTATCACTTATTGGCCTCGTTCTCTCAGTTAGTCTAATCATGCAAGGAATGTTTGGGACAAATATGATATGATAGAGAATGGGGTTATGGTTGTTCAAAACATGGCTTAAAACGTAAAGTGTCAATATGATACAAATAACAAACATGTCATTATTTAATATAATACATCAACATAATTCGTCTTACAACTTTAATAATCATGAATAGAATAATAAGTTTTATATATTTTTAAAAAGTCAAGAATTTAATTAAAAAATTTTAATTATGAATGACAATATTATCCTAATCCTCAAATATAAGGGACTAAGATGAAATTTTATTCAATATATATTGGGTCCATTCCAACCATCACTTTTCTTTGCAATAGGTAGTTTTGTTTAAGAGACTACTGAGATAGTTAGACGTATATGCAAATCCAATTCATAACGATATGCTACTAAAATTTTGATTCAAATTAGGCACCGTATTTTCTGTTATGCACGTTAGGTTAAGCACTGCTTGTGGTATTGCTTCAATGAGTAATGGACTATATAGCCTCCGTAGTCCATTAAAAACTTGTGGTTTGTTTCCGATGAGCTAGGAAACTTTTGTTTTTTTAAGAAAAAACGACGATATTCTAGGGAAAAGTAAAATATAGTCACATGGTCCATTAAGTGTACTATACTATACTAAATCCATTACACAATAATGGAGAAAAGTCAGCCTAGCTACCTAGTTAATCAATTTTTTTTTTTTTTTTTTGGTTGCAACAGGAAGATATTTGTCATTGATAGTATTGGAAGAAGACAGATTAATGGTATGTAAAGATTGCTGTAAATTTTGTTTTTACAGTTGCGGACAAAAGTCCAATAGATTTCACATAGTATTGCTTCAATGAGTAATGGACAAAAGATTTTATGAAATTTTATTAATTAATTATTCTAGAAATAATAAGGGCATGAAATAGTATGTGTAATATTTGTGGCCACTTTGTAGGAGTGAAACAACTTGATGAAACAATCATCAAATCAAACAACAAATGCCCTCGTAACAGTGTAAAGGGCCAAATGGACAGAGAGTTAACAAACTAACATTAATGTTTATTGTAGTGAAAGTGAAACAGTTTGAGAATAGCAATACATTTAAACAGACAGGCATATAGACAGAGGATGTAATCTACCAACCTTTTTTCAAGGCTTTCCCTTCTTCAGACTTGCTACCCATATTGCGATTGTTACATAAATCTTGTCACCTACCTTCTCCGCATATCCGAAACATGCGTGTCTCCAACTCTTCTTGATCAACAAAACTCCAATAGCTCCCCAGAACCCCATCACGAATCCTACTGCTATAACAAAGTAAAACAGAATCTTTTCAATCTTATCTCTTTTGCCATGGTTCTCTTCATAGTTGATACTTGTTGGAGCTTGATGTGTGCCATTACCTTGACGTTTCTTCACAAGAGGAATTCCAAAAAGATATGGGTTGCCAGCATAAACGGATGGATCGTCATTAAGAGTTGAAAACTGATTATCATTTGGAATGGGCCCAGAAAAATTGTTATATGACAAGTTTAAGTGACTTAATAAGGTCAAAGAAGACATGCTACTAGGAAGTGGACCTGCAAATTGGTTACAGGAGAAGTCAATTGATTCTAGTGACCTCATTTTTCCAATCTTGATTGGGATTTCTCCGGACAAATTGTTGTGTGATAAGTTTAAGTTGACCAATTTTGAAAGTGAAACCAAGCCTTCAGGGATGACTCCAATCAATTTGTTATTTGACAAGTCCAAGTTGACCACTAAGTTCAGAATTTTTGAATAATCCATTTCCCTTCCCTTGATGAGTTGTTTGACATGCTCTTTATCCCATTGATTAAATTCTGGAGCAAATGCAAATGAAGTAGGGGCAGGAGATTCAGCTGGCAAAGGAGACATAGTTCCTATAGAAGGAGGGAATGCATCATTCCCAATGTCTAGTGTTGGATCTAGCATCATTCCTCTAAGATTGCCAATGCATTGGGGAATTCGACCTGTTAAATTGTTATTTGCAATGTCCAAAATTTTCAAGTCAAGGAGTTTACATAGGCTCGAAGGAATGCTACCGCTGAACTTGTTTTGTCGTAGCCTAAGAATTGTCAAAGAGAAGAGAGCCTCAGCAATCCATGAAGGTATCACACCAGATAGTTGATTGCCTCCAAGATCCAGAATTGTTAACACTCCACAATTTCCCAAGCTTGCTGGAATCTCCCCATGGAGACTGTTGTTACTCAAGTTCAATGATTGAAGGACATCATTGACATCTTTTGTAGAAGAAGTGCAAACTAATTGAGGAATGGCGCCTGACAGCATATTTGATGAAAGATCTACAAGTGCCACAAACTCCATTTTCAATAGACAATCAGGAATTTTATGGGAGAATCTGTTTCTTGAAAGATCCAAATTGTATAGTCCTTGCAATTTGCAAAATGAACTCGGAATGGAACCATTTATAAGGTTATTACCAAGAAACAAACCACTCAATTTGGGCATCATATCATGGAGATTTTCTGGCAGTGCACTGATCCTATTACTGGAAAGATGGAACTCAATGAGACCCATTTGCTGAAACCATTTTGGAATAGGTCCAAATATGCCAGTCTCAGACAAATCTAGCTTGATGAGCTTTGTCTGTGTTTGAAGCCATTGTGGAAATGGTGTTTCAATTGTGCATGATTGCAGTTCAAGACTAGCCAGTTGAAACGGAGGAAGCCAATTGGGTCCAAGCTTTACAGCTAACTCGTTAAATCCCATCCTCAAATCTTGCAGATTTGACAAATTACGGAGATGAATTTCATCTAGGGTACCTTCCAAGGAGTTATGTGAAAGATCAAGAACATGTAATTTCAAAAGTTTCCCAAGACTATCAGGTATGGTTCCATCGAGATGATTGCCTGAAAGATCTAATACTCTCAAGGTTGATAATTGGCCTAAGAATACAGGAATTGTTTCATTTAGCTGATTATCTTTAAGAATAAGTTCTCTCAAGATTGTCAAATTTTCAAAAGATTGGGGGATGGGACCAGATAATGAATTTGAAGCTAGATTCAAAATCACAAGATTTTTGAGATTCCCCAAACAACTAAAATCATCATGAAATTCATTGTAACTCAAATCTAGTACTTGTAAGTTATCTTTGAGCCTTTCAAGCGAACCATTTGTCATACTCCATGGTGGAGAGCATTCAATATCGGTAAACTTATTGTGCGTAAGATTGACTTGGAGAATCCTCCGAAATGACCACAGTGGGACTGAATATGTAAAGCTATTATACGAAAGGTCAAGGAATCTAAGGGAAGGTAGGTTTTGAAGAGCATAAGTAATCTGACCATATAATCTATTTCTTGCTAGATTGAGATGGACGAGATTCTTAAACTCACCTAACCATAATGGAATAGAAATTAAAAAGTTTTGAGAAAGGTCAAGAACTCTAATAGAAGTCAATCCTTGAAAGGCATGAGAAATGGGACCAGAAAGTGAATTGCCTTTCAAATTCAAAACATGAATTTTGGCTTGATGAAATGTGGAATTCAAAAAGCCATTAGAATTTTCCAAAGTGTCAATTCCACAGTTTATTAAGTGCACTTGTAACAATGAAGGAAGCTTGTGTATTACCTGCATCAAATTGTTGGCCTTCTCGATGAACACTCCACTCATGTCAATGTATTGCAGAGAGGAAAGTTGAGAAACCCAACTGATGTCATCAACATATAACAGCATGTCATGTTGCTTGAGATCAAGAATTTGCAAGTTTGAAAGGTTTCCAAGATGGTGAGGAACTTTGCCCCAAAGTCGACTATTGGAGAGATTAAGATATCTCAACTGTTTCATGCGACCAATGAACATTGGGATAGAGCTACCCAAAAAGTCGTTTGCACTTAAGTCCAAATAATTCAAATATTCCAGTTCCAACAAAGATGGACCAAAAGCCTCAGTTCCTGTTAACTGGGAATAATTGACAGGAAAACATGAATATGTATTCCTCAGATCAAGCTTCACAACATGTCCACTGACAGTATCACACTCAACTCCTTTCCATTTGCAGAAATCATTGCCTTCCCACGAACATAAGCATCTTTTTCCGCTGTAGAAGCTATCTTTGAATTTGAGAAGTGCTTGCCTCTCTCGTTCCATAGAGCTGAGAGTAAAATTTGCGCATGAGCAGAATTGCGCAACTTTGATAAGAAAGAAAACGAAAGTAAAAGCCATGACAAAACCAACACTAGAATATCTTCCCATGCTTAAGTAGAGGATCAGGAAACACATGCAAAGGAAGTTACAATTGAGAAGAAGAGAGAAAATAGCTGGTATTTATAGGAGGGACGTAGACTTGAACACTACTAAGTCTTAAAAGAATTTTAAGAAGAATTATATCATCTTTGGCTAGCACATTATAGTGGCTTCCATAGTGCACACTTATATTGTCCTTGCACACAAACACTTCATAAATGATTCAGAAGAAATTTGTATTCCCTTCACCATCATTAATCTTACAAAGACAAAGGAATCCTCAAGGAAATTATCAGGTTATTGAGAAGAAATTCTTACTAGTTTCAGATACATCTTATTCATTGACCGACCGTTCGCGCAGGAAGAAGACCAGCTTCTCAAGTTCCTCAACTATTGCAGTCCGTCAACGTTGACTCTAACAATATGCTTCTGAGAAAAGAATATGTTAGTGAAAGAGCATATAGAATAGGCAACCTTTACACGTCAAAAAACAATTCCTCTACTTTTTCTTTCACTCAAAGTGGGTATCCACCATCATTAATATTGCAAAGACAAAGGAATCCTCAAGGAAATTCTTACTAGTTTCAGATACATCTTATTTATCGACCGTGCACGCAGGAAGAAGACCAGCTTCTCAAGTTCCTCAACTGTTGCAGTCCGTCGATGTTGACTCCAACAATATGCTTTTGAGAAAGGAATATGTTAGTGATGAGCAATATGGAATAGGCAACCTTCACACGTCAAAAAACAATTTCCCTACTTTTTTCTTTCACTCAAAGTTGGTATGTGTTAACCCACTTAGTACGTGTTTCAATTCAATGTCCCATTGTCCAAATGTTCAATATATCCAATAATCGGTCACAGGGAAGTTGTGAAGAAACTTCAGGATAACATGTCACAACGAAACTTTTGAGATAAAATACTGGATGAAAAATGAAATAATTTTTATTTTATATTCGTCATCAATTATTTAAAAATTAAAATATAATTAAAAAATTTATTTTATTTTTTAAAATTATTTTTATTAAAAAAAATTAGAATACAAACCATAAATGAGTTTGAAAATCGATTATATGTGATTAAGGTGTTAGGCATCTCACAACATTCATCAAAGACAATTACCCAAATTAACTGTACAAAATAACAATATGACCAAGATTGTATTTTATTTATTACTGAAATAAATATTACAATCTAAAAAAAAAAAAAAAAGATGAGAAAATAAACATGTATAGATAAATTCTCTAAATAAACCTAGAGTCCTTTCATCCTTCAAAATGGATAAATCATCTCTTCAGATAACGCTTATCTTCACCTAAGTAAGATAGTGCAAGCTCAATCTTATAAAAGACTGAACCACCTACCTTTCCATGATAATAATTAAGGGGCCCAAACCTTAATATGTATATATGTTAATTACAATTTAAAAATTAGAAAATGAGATTCAAGAAAAATAATTGTGGGTAGAACAAATAACTAAAATAATAAAAATGAAATAAAAATAAAAATAAAAGTAATATAGAATAAAATGTAATCTATAAGTTCTACAATTTTTTTTTTTTTTTAATAATCAAATGAAATAAGGGAAAATGATGTAGAGAGGCTTAGTGGCCTTAGCTCCATATGGCGCTTTCTCAACACTGTGGACTTCCATTTTAGACAGCATAAGTAAAACAGTATAATACAAGAAGTTAAGATACAGTACAACTTTTTGTACTGTCCATTGAACTGAACAAAATATTTTATATCATTTGTGTCTAATTTATAGTAATATTTTGTATTATTGTTTTTTAAAAAACATATAATAAGATTTTGATATTTTATAACAATTAAAGTAATTTAAAAAAACATCTTCTATCACTGTTGTTGCTGGTATCTTGCCGGTCGCCAACCATTGTTGATACCTCACTGGTTGATGACTGTTGTTAGGACCTACTGCCATTGATTTAATGAGCTAAGGTATAGAAAATTCTAAGATAGTTTAAGAGATAACAAAATTAAGGTAATTTATAAAAAATAAAATTTAAAAAAGCATCGTCGATCTTGGCTGTTGCAGGTATCTTGCCAGTCGCCGACCATTGCTAATACCTCATCGGTTGATGACCATTGTTGGAACTTACCACCATTGATTTAATGAGCTAAGATATAGAAGATTGTAGGATGGTTTCAGAGATAACAAGATTAAAATTTTTGTCTAGTACTTTGGACAAATTCTTGTTCCATGGTTTAGTGAGTAACAAAAATTTAAAAATTTATCCAGTATCATAGACAAACTTTTATTCAGTACTTTGGTTTTTTAAGAAATCAAACAAAGGATAAAAATTTGTGTGCTGTTTCTATCCTTTATTTTTTAGCAAATCAAACGGACCCTTTATTTTATTTTACTTAAACCAAAGAGCCCAAGAAAGTAGACAAAACTAAAGCCCCATGACCCATGAATCAATTATCCACAAGAGTGACCTAACATGGAGTAACTTTCAACACGTGAACTAAAATAAACGCACCCAATTAAAACAAATCACAAACAAACTATATGTTTCTCAAATCAAGCACACACAAATTGAACTAGGGACACACACACAAACTTGTCGCTTAATCAACCCAACTAAGCATAGTAAAGAGAACAAGGCTTGAAAGACAAAGCACAGGACCCATAAATCATGTGTAAAATCAGCAGATACAAGAATCATCGAAACTTATACATACCCAATATATTCAAACCAAGGAAGGTGCAAAAACAAGAGAATGTATTAGAAATTTTTTTCTGTTGTAGAAAATTTACCCCCGGAACAACAATAACATTCAAGAACTCAGAAGGATTTAGAACCACGAATAGAAATAGAATTGCAAAATTTAATGCTTAGTCAAATGCTTAACAAGTATGCATAATATGTTCAATAATAGCAGGGCATAGACAAGCAAATAACAGACAAAGTTGGGCAGTTGACAATGAAACAAAGCATGCAATAGAATTTCAGGAATTCAAGTGAACACAAGCTCTAAGTCTATTAATCCCAAAAACAATTTTTTTTTTTTGTTTTTCAGATGACCCTGTAACCTAATTATACAGCATCAAATGAACATCTGTTTTAACCTTTGAGAAATTCTTATGCACACCATTCAAAAATAAACAACAGTTGATTGGGAAATGGAGAAGCATCTATGCATTTATTCAAACGAAGGCCCCAAAAACAGTATGTATCAAAGCCATAAAGCATATGGAATCAAGACTAATGGACATCACAGCTTCCAAACCCATAAATCAATAAAATAACCACAAACAGATGAATTCTCATAACTGATGACTCAATAACAGCCAATACCAAAAGAACCGAAGACCATGTAAACCCAAGCTACTACTTAACTATAATAAAATAAACCTAAATATTATGGCAAATAGCAAACGCAGATGCCAATTTTAAGATTAAACAAGGAAATATACTAAGAATAATGATAATAAAACAAAGTAGGATAGAAGACACACACCATCAAATTCATGAATCACTTAAGTTCAACCCAGCAATTCCAAAGAGCAGAAAGAAGGCACGTTTGTCACGTTTAAAAGAAACACAAGTCAAGAACTGAAAACTCCTCTAAAACACATCCAGCTATTATGACTTCAACATCATCATTTATGAGCAAAATCTAAAGACAGAATCCCAGATTTCATTTGACATATATCCATATGCATATTCAAGCAGAGAAAATCAACTAAGGCACAGATTGCAACCCCAAAAAATACCTTTAGATCTCTTTCCCAGAAATACAGCAAACCAAGTATCTCTTATGCCAAATATTTTCAAGTATACTCAACATTGCAGAAACAACTCTGACAATCTACCTTCATGGTTTAACAGATTCAGCAAGACTTCTTACAGCGGTAAGGTCACATCTTAGACAAAAATTTACTTGAACCAAACAACTTAAATCACATTCACCTTCTCTAGCTCAAGACCCACAGCTCACAAAACTCAGTAATCACAGATAAGAGATAACAAATGAGCCAACAATCTCAAATGTTCATCAACCATGAACTCATCATGATACAAACAACCCAAGAAATCCCTTGAACAGATAGGAACAAGGGGACCCAAACCACAACAGCAACAAAGCATCAATATACACATGCTCTTCATCCTCATAAATGGCAAAAAGGGATTTCCAAACGAAATTTAAATATCAGTTCACAAGAGCAATGACAGACCCAAAAGTCAACAAGAAGAGGTCTCAAATGAGCATACCAGTCCCCATCATCAATTGAATCAATTTATAAAAAAAGAGATGAAACCAACATAGGGACATTAACTCACTTTATATTATCATGCCAAGATTCAAACAAAGAAAGAGAACTAATTCATCAAATGCCTCCTCTACTTCAACCTCAGACCCAAGTATTTTATCAAGCAATATATGTGAATTATATGCTATATCCGCAAATTTCATCTAAGAACATCAGAAACACGGCAAAACAAGTATCTTTTATGCTCAAATTATCTTCAAGTAAATTCAACATTGCAAAAACAACTCAAACAGTCTAAATTCATGGTTTAACAGATTCAGCAAGACTTCTTACAGCAGTAAATCAAGAATTTCAATTTCCAACACCTCAGATTGAAATAAAACAGAAGTCACTCCCTAATTTCAATACTGCAAAGATGGTCATAAGCACCTCAGATAGACTCAACAAGTGGGAATTACATAATACAGATCAATCTACAGCGCATGTTAACATCGAAGAGCACCAAAATGCTAATCCCAACAGTATATGTCAAAATCAATAAAATCCCAACAACAGGATTGATTCAAGGAGTATAAAAGTGGGCATTCATACCTTGTCACTGCTAAGATCACTAACTTATCCTTGAATTTCACTTTAACGAGCTATATCCTGTTTCTCTAATCTGCACTTCTTTTTCCTTTCTCACCGAGCTATTGCTATCTCTATTCTTCCTTTTCACTTCTTCAGTTCGCACTCTTCTTGCTCCCTGTTCACATTCCCAATCTCACGCCCCTACCCCCACAGAATGACAGCCAATCCCCCTTTTATCGATAGCCTTCACACTCACCTCTCTTCTGCTCTCTTTACTGCTGTGCTTTTATCCCCTTTTTATGCTGCTCTTCTTGTCCCTATTCATGCCGCTTCTTTGTGCGCTCCATCCCTGCATTCTTGGACGTGGTCTTGCTCTCTGGGGAAGCTCTGCTGCTCCATAACAAATTTGGATTTCCTGACTGCACATTATATAATCAACTGTAGACTATGTAATAGTCAATAAATCAGATGGGCTCCAATTAATTGCAAGGCGGATTGCAGGGAATCCGACTGCAAGAAATCTGCGACTTCACGACTTCGGGCGTACTGCCTCGAAACGCAGCTATCAGGTTGCCGTTTCCTTCTCTTTGCATTTCACGCCTTTGATTTTTTGTTTTGTTTCGTTTTGTTTTCCTGTTTTTTTTTTTGGATAAGTTATGGGCTGTGAGTTTGGGTTTATGGATCACGGCTACGAGATGGAGTTGAAATAATAATAATAATAATAAAATACATCAAAAATAAATTTTAAAAAATACAAAAATATTTTACTCATTTATTATTATTCTCTTTTTTATTTTAAACTAATTTTAACTCAACCAATCATAAATTAAAAAAAAAACTTTACACAGACATCAAAAACGTTAAACTGAAATTTTATAATAAAATAATTAATTAGTTTTTTATTTTTTATTTTTTCATTCATTTATTTTTTTCTTTAAAATGTTTTTAAAGATACTTTTATTCTTATATTCTTATTTTTGTCATTTTTATTTTAATTTTTTAAAGAATGACCAAAAAAATATAATGCCTACATAATGTGTATTAATCTCCATTCTCGTATGAACTATCAAGAGAAGTACTCTCTCTTTCTCTCTCTCTCTCTATGATAAAAGTAAATTTCCCCATGAATGATAAAAGATTCAAGACATATCTTCACACAAACATACAAACATATATGTATATATAAGAAGAATTGTCAAGAGAAGTACTCCATATTAAGGAAAAATTCCACACGGCTCAACTTAAGCAAATATAAATATTAATGGGCAATGAAATTAGAATAAGATGTAATCTGAAAGAAATATCTACAAATAGATTCCAAAAAGGAAAGATGGATACTATGAAGTCTGAGAGATTCTTCCCCAGCTCAATGGCGTAGATGCCAAACTTTTACAACTTCATTCTCAAGTTATCCTTCGTTGACACCAATTAATGTTTGTTTCTTTGTCCTCAAATTTCTTTACTAACGTTCTTGTTGAATTAATTTAATAAGTTCCTAGAGACAAAGGTTACTTGAATAAGTAAACATATGTTGCAACTTATCTTCAGCATTCAACAGATCGATAGAGCACATATGTTGATAAAAGAATAGCTGGCTTAAATATTGAATGCATCCCAAAATGAAATGGAAATATATTATTGTTCAAATCATTAAAAGTGCAATAAATGTGTCTCTATTGCGAAGCACATCGTGTGGCCCATGTTTTATTAAAGTCCCCACTTTAGAGAAATTAATAATCTTTATAATGACTTTTTCTTTTACCATCTCTATAATGATTAATGAAGCGCCTAGAAGAGTAGGAAAAAAAAAAATTATGGCCAGTTCTATCTTTTTTTTTTTTCAAAACTATCAATATTTAACGTCTCATTAAATTTTAATTAATTTAATTTAAATAAAATAAATTATAAAAGTAACAAAATTTTTTTTTATTAAATATTAATATAATTATATTATTAAAACTTAAATATGATATCTTTAATTAAATTAACTCAATTTTTATTAATTAATTTATGCGATGGTCGATTATAATATTTTTATTTTTATGAGAGTCTACCAGATATATATGACAACTAATTATTAAAGTTAATTCTTACCTTTGCAAACAATGTCAAAGTTACACACATAGAATATTGGACTTAAAGTAAATATAATTTCAATTAAGATAAACTTAAAATTTGTAAGTGATGCAAGTGTTTAATTCACATGAAATAACCCAAATTTTTTTTCAGAAAGTTCAATTATCCATAAATGTGCCCTTCACCATCATTCTTCCTTGGAAAAAGAAATCTCCCATGAAATTAGGTCATTGAGAAGAAACTATTACTAATTTCAAATACATACTTACTAATCACCCAATAGAATGAGAATAATGTGTTGGCATAATAAGAGGGACCGTATAGGCAACCTGTACAACTCAAAAGAGCAGTTTCTCTACTTTTCCTTCCTCATACGATTCACAAATAACTCAAAATTTTCCAATTAGAAGCAGAAAAGTTACAGGGAAGATTCATCAAGAGAAGTCCAAGGAAAAGGATTGAGATCTTAGAAGAGGCAAGTGTTCCTTCTGCTTTTCTTCTCAAAACTTTTCAAGTTGTTGTCCTCATTCCATTCAATCTAAAATTGAAAGAATTGCTGTCTGCAGACTACTGAAAGTTAAACATAGAGTTTACTGATATTTTATTTGAGGAGTACAAGGGAAGAACAAGAATTAACTGTAATTAGAGTTACTAGATTGTAAAAGTATGCCTATGATTCATAAACAATTCAGATTGGGAATCAGAAGCCTAGATCTGCGGCCGAAAGACTTAAACAAGTATACTATCCTTTTTGAGCATTAATTTTCTACCATATCGCAGTTTTAACTTTTCTAATATGTAGCTGAAAAGCTTGTTCTAGCGTCAATGACGAGGTAATTAGCGCTAGCTTAGTTGATGTATCCAGCCCAGATTTCCTGAGTTTGAGCCACTTCTGTATTTTCTTATTATTTATTTTTACAAAATTTTTATTTTAATTTCACTTTTTATTTTCATGTCAATCAGGGTTGAAACTTATTTTACTACTTAAGCTTATTATCATTGTTATTTGTGCAATGGAAGAAACTTATTTTTTATGTATTCAACCCATTTGGGTTTAATTTTAGATCTATTATTTTGTTTCTCTAAACACTATTTTTAGAAAAGATCTACAAATGAAAATTGGTTAAGTTAGTGATTAACGAAATTTGACATACTATTTTCACATCAAATAACTTAATGGTCCGCATGTTTATTGTTATATTTGCAATAGTACTCTGCCTCACTCGTTGATGTATAATGGTATGTTGATGTTGTAAATGGATTTTTAACCCATAAGACTGAAAATGTTTGCGAGTACATGTATGATCATGTTGCACAAGTAGTGTAGTCCTAACTAGATTTAGAAAACTTAAAGTAATTAGAAATAAATATTTCATTCTTTTTAAATAATATGATAGAAACAATCGTAATTTCATTGAATGACAAGTCAAGGTTATGAACTTCTAATTTTTAGTCTTGGATTTAGCATTGCCATGTCTTGCATTGTTTCCTACACCAATATATATATATATATATATATATATAAGTAATATTACCAAGAAATGGCACCATATTAACACAAGCATTGTTTTTAACAAACCTAGAAATTGGCAATAAAATTAGAATGAGAGAGGTGGTCTGACAGATCCCATTTCCTACATTATCTCAGAAAAGAGAAATATGTAGAAAGAGTTTCCAAAAAAAAAAAAAAGATGGTTACTGGGAAACGGGAAGTCTGAGCGATTCTTGCCTGGTCTAAGGGTGCATTGTGTTTTGACAAAAGACAAGAGTGGTACCAAGCTTGAAAATCCTTGGATAATAGAAATGTCCCTTGGATAATAGAAATGTCTATATCTTAGACCTCAAATTTCTTAAACATATGTTTAAGCTCAATTTATTTTGCAAATTCTCAGGGTGTGTTTGTGAACAAGTTTTACTAGGGAAAAGGATAAAAGGGAATGTATATTTTATACATTCTCCCAATTTGGGAGTTCAAATTTTAGGAGGAGAAGATTTTGTAGAATTTTTGTAATTCTTTCAAAATTTATTTAAATTTAATTTTATAATTCTGCAAAATGAGAGGTTTTTATGTTTCTTAACAAGGGAAGAATAACTTTTCCCCTTTCCTTCCTCCCTCTTTTTATTTTTTTATTTTCCCTTTAATGCCCTTCCCTTTCTTCCTCTTCAAACTCACAAACATGTCTTTCAAATTTTGATATAATTTTTTTATTTAAAATATTAATTAATACTTAAAACTATAATAATACATATACGTGTATGTATACATGTATGCATCTGTATATATAATAATTTAGATATATGTATAGATTAACCATTATATATAAACTGTTACATATGCTGTATGTATGTGTGTGTATATATATATATATATATATATATATATATATATGATCAGATAATGTCAAGCTAGGAAGAAGTAAAAAGCCATAAATGCTTGTTATTGAATTGGGCCTTTTGGCTAAAGCTACTGTGTTTTCCTCTTCCCAGATTCTGTTCCAGGAACCTAACGAAGCACAATTAAAGAAGCGATAATGGACGAGATGACAGAGAAAGCTTCAGTGGAGGCAGCTACGGAAGTAAGACCATGATATTTTCTTCAGCGTTAGGGGCGAAGATACCCGCCACGCGTTTACCGGTCATCTCTACCATGCCTTGTGCCAAAGGGGATTCAAGACTTTTATAGACGATTAGAGGTTGCAGAGAGGGGAATAAATTTCACATGCTCTTATTAAAGCAATTAAAGAATCTAATGCTTCAATTGCTATATTTTCTGAAAACTATCCCCATGATGTCTAAATGAACTTGTCAAGATCCTTGAGTGCAAGAAGGACAAGGGCTAACTCGTTTGGCCAATTTTTTACAAAGATGATCCTTCTGATATAAGATATCAGAGAAGCAACTACAAAGAAGCAATGGATAAAGACGAAAAAAGGTTCAGAAATGAGATGGACAAAGTGAAAAGATGGAAATCAGCTTTGAATGAAGCAGCCAACTTGTCAGGATGGACTTTCCAAACAGGTTACAGGTAAGTAAATAAATTTTTGCTCCAAATGATAATTCATAGTTGTTATTGTTAATATGACAATATTGAATATCACTTATAAAAGATGCTATGTAGTATAAAATTCGTTTTAAACATGCATGATTTGCAGTATCGAATAGTTTTGTAATTTTAGGAAAAGATAGAAGAGTGATGGGGGGTTCTTGTGTTGATCTTCAATGTTTTCTTCATTCAAAGAATTTTAAGAAGAATAATATCATCTCTGACTAGCACATTATAGTGGCTTCCATTGTGTACATTTACATTGTCCTCGCATTATCCCCCAGCGGTAGTGACACTTAATATTTTTCTTTGTTACGTTCCGCAGAAAGTCAAAGCTTATAGAATAGTAAGTCGAATAGTCCTCAGTGAGGACTCCTCACTATACTGCACTAACCTATATCTTTGCCAAGACGTTTCAATTCAGATAGGGAGAAGCAGAACGAACTATGGAATATTCTTATGGATTTTTTTTTTTTTTGAATCTATTAAAGCAAAAGCCTTTTCAATTTTGCATATGATTTAACTCAAAAATCTCCCCATTCTGAGAAGGACAACTATAAATTTACTTGAGTTATTTATTGATGTCAATTAATGTAGAGAGGTGTCGTGGCCTTACAAATTAATTCACTACTCCCTTAAAATTATATGATATAGTATAGGGTAAGTAGGATCGATTCCACGAGGAAGCGTGTATTTAATTTATTAAGATTGATGTAAAAGAAAGTAAACTACGAATTAAAATAATGGAAAAATAAAACTATTAACTAGAAGAATTACGAAATATAACCTAACTAGAACACAAGAAAGGGGGGGGGGGTTTGAGTAGACAATTGCTGAAATAAAAATTCTGTGCAGCAAGTAAACAAAAAAAAGTAAAGAAAAATAAAGACAAGTAAATTAAATAGATTAAGTAATATAATTTATAAGGCATGCTTAGCATCGACATATCCTCACCATGATAACACAAATTCGATCATTGACACATAGGTAAATTAATTTTGAATAGCTAGACTGTAGAATTTTGTACGACAAAATTCCTTATCTTCCCTTACCATTTGTTTTAATACTAGAACGTTTGAGCATAAAACCTACAAAGTTCAATAACCCCAATACACTAGCGCATGAGATTTAACCAAACTTGGAGCATTAAGATCTATGGAAGACATCATCTAACCTGAACCATAAAGGTCCACCAGCGGTTTTATGTAATTCAGATATGAAATTATTCTAATTAACCTAATTCTAGGATTAACTAGTTGTTACTTGTGCCGATTAATTAAGGTTCCAGACTTACTTAATTGGCTAACAATATGAATTATTCAAATAGGTTGGTTAGCTACTCCAAACAGATCTAAATAGATTCAATAATAATGCTATCAAATAATTTCAGAATACTCAAATCAATTTATCTAATGTTAAAATCATAATCTTGTTTCACAAATTCAGTATCATGGCTTAGATATGTCTAGCTAAGCATAAACGAATTTAAGCTACCATACTAATAGTTCCAGCAAAATTCTGGATTGAAAGCATGGTGGCTTGAATAAAAATAAACAAAAGAGAAAATACTAGTTTCGGCAAACAATGGATGAAAGTCTTTTTTCTTGATGCGTGGCTCTTGATTCGGTTGTGTGGTCTAAGATCTGGCAGCAGCTGTGGCGTGGATCCCCTCCTCTTTAGCCCCCTTGGCTATTTATAATATATCCACTCCTAGTTAGACTTAAAATAGGATTATTAATTAAATTATATTTCCAAGTACAAGTCAATCCTAATCATAATCTATCTAGGACACTAGGTGGATATATTTTTGTTCAGACTTTAATTCCACTTTAATCATGCTTCAAAAGAGTCTTCCAAGCTTAGGAGTCCGAATCCTTGTATGACAAGGCTTTTCGGTAGTTGACTGGGCTTAAAACTCCTCAAAATCGCATCAATACAGGCTCTGGGCGCCACGACGCTGAGGCATGGGTGCCACGGCACTAACTTGCAGAATTGGTAGCGATGGTCTCTAGAACTAGGCGCCACGGCGCTGGGGCATGGGCGCCATGGCGCCCACTAGCAGAATTGTCATTTTTTTGTTTTCCAACTTGACTCTTCAATGCTTGTTTTTGACATAGAAATTAATCACTTGTGAAAATACAAATGTTAATTAAAAACATGCAATTAAGCTCAATTTATATTATTATCCATATGAATTTAAGAATCTAAAAAGTAATTTAAATCAAATGAAATAGCCTAAGAATGTGCTCCTAAACCAAGAAAATATGGGGTTGAAATATGACTAAAATGAGACTTAACAATTAATTTGTTATAAATTGTTTTGTACCGTCAACAAATAATGTTTTCAACGCTTAAAATATTGAGTAAAGACTCAAAAATTATTTTATATCTGACATGCTTTTACTATGATAAAGTTCATTTCAAAATGACACAAAAGTATAGATTCACAAATCACAAACCCTTTATAAATGATTCAGAAGAAATTTATATTCCCTTAACCATCATTAATCTTACAAAGACAAAGGAAACCTCAAGGAAATTAGGTTATTGAGAAGAAATTCTTACTGGTTTCAGATACATCTTATTCATCGACCGTTCAGCAGGAAGAAGACCAGCTTCTCAAGTGCCTCAACTAATGCAGTCTGTCAATGTTGACTCCAACAATATGCTTTTGAGAAAAGAATATGTTAGTGAAGAGCATATAGAATAGGCAACCTTTACACGTCAAAAAAAAATTTCTTTACTTTTTCTTTCACTCAATGTCCCATTGTCCAAATGTTGAATATATCCAATAATCGGTCACAGTGAAAGTGCAACGACGTTTCCTCAAACTTGTGAACAAACGTCAGGGTAATGCGTATTAGTCTCCATGCTCATACCATCAAGAGAAGTACTATATATATATATATATATATATTGTTGTAAAAAACGAACAAATTATCGTACTTAGAGGTTAGCACAGACGAAAGCGAAATTGTTGAGTAAAAGTAAAATAAAACAGCAGATGCAACTAATCAAAAATAAATAGACAGAAATCTTTTATGGTTCACCCCCAAAATTACATATGGGGTTACATCCTGTAGATGGCTCTCTCGCAAAAATAGATTTCTCAAACTAAACTCTACAGAAAACTCACAAACTCTCTAGTTTGCTACACAAAGATTGGCTTATTGTTTTACTGACTCTCCTAAGTTAGGGCTCTATACAAACTTCTTTGTAGACTATGAACCCAAAAGCTTTAGGAAAATCTTCTCAAAAACATCTTGGACTTACCCCCAACTTATACTTCTGAAAGATATCTTAAATTAAATGTATTTCAACCCCACAAGGAAACAAAAATCAATAGTCAGTAGGAAATTTCTAGATTTACATCAAGTGGATTTCCCCATATGGGGAAGAAGATTCAAGACATATCCTCACACACACACACATACAACTATATATATATATATATATATATATATATATATATATATATATATATAAGACTTGTCAAGAGAAGTACTCCATATAAGGAAAAATTCCTCACGGCTCAACTTAAGTAACTATAAATATTAACGGGCAATGAAATTAGAATAAGAGGTAATCTGAGAGAAATATCTAAAAAGAGATTCCAAAAAGAAAAGATGGTTACTGGGAAGTCTGAGAGATTCTTTCCCAGATCAATGGTGTAGATGCCAAAATTTTACAACTTCATGCTCAAGTAATCCTTCGTTGACACCAATTAATGTTTGTTTCTTTGTCCTCAAGTTTCTCTACAAACGTTCTTGTTGAATTAATTTAATAATTTCTTAGAGACTAAGGTTACTTGAGTAAGTAAATGTACGTTGCGACTTATCTTCAGCATTCAACAGATCGACACAGCACATGTGTTAATATAAGTATAGCTGGCTTAAATATTGAATGCATCCCCAAAATGAAATGGAAATATATCATTGTTCAAATCATTACAGGTGCAATAAATGTATCTCTAGTGCGAAGCACATCTTGTGGCCATGCTTTATTGAAGTCCCCACTTTAGAGAGTTTAATAATCTTTATAATGATTTTTTTTTACAATCTGTATAATTATTAATGAAACGAAGAGAAGAGTAGGAAAAAAAAAATTATGGCCAGTTCTACCATTTTTTCTTTTTTTAGCAATCTATCAATGGTTGGCGCCTCATTAAATTTTGATTAATTTAATTCAAATTGAATAAATTACAAGAATAACAAAAAAATTTTAATTAAATTTTAATATAATTGTATTATTAGAGTTTAAATTCAATATCTTTGATTAAATTAACTTAATCTTTTATGAACTGATTTATGCACTTATGGTTTATTATAGTATTTTCATTTGCAGTAAGATATATATGACAACTAATTATAGGAGAAATTTAATTCTTACCTTTGCAAACCATGCAAAATTACACACAGAATATTCGACTTAAAGTAAATATAATTTCTATTAAGATAAACTTGAAATTTGTAAGTGATGCAAGTGTTTAACTCACATGAAATAACCCAATTTTTTTTTCAAGATATTTCTAATAATATCAAAATCTAGCATTAGTTCCACTATAAGTGCTTGACCGAAAACTATTATACTGCTCCATAATATGTAAAGATCTGACTGTCATGTATACAGAAAAGCTTGAGAGTGGATCCATAAATGTGCCCGTCACCATCATTCTCCCTTGGAGAAAGGAATCTTCCATAAAATTAGGTTATTGAGAAGAAACTATTACTAATTTCAAATACATACTTATATATCAGCCAATAGAATGAGAAGAATGTGTTCGCATAATAGGAGGAAGCGTATAGGCAACCTTTACACCTCAAAAGAGCAGTTTCTCTATTTTTCCTTCCATTCAAAGTAACAGCTTTCTTTGACCCACATAGTACGTCTCCTTCAATTTAATATCCCTATGTTGATCTGTTCAGAGTATGCAATAATCACTGGGAAAGTGCTACGATATTTCCTGAAGCTTGTCAATAATCGTAACGTAATGCTTCTTACTTTCCTTCCTCATACGAATTTTCTACCTTAATGCAGTTTTCACTTTTATTTTATGTACCTGAAGAGCTTGGTCTAGCGTCAATGGCGTGGTAATTATGGCTAGCTTAGTTGATGTATCAAGCCCAAATTTCCTTTGAGTTTCGGCCACTTCTCTATTTTCTTATGATTCTTTTTTACAAATTTTTATTCCAATTTCACTGTTTATTTGATGTCAATCAGGGTTGAAACATATTTTACTACTAAAGCTTATTATCCTTGTTATTTCTGCAATGGGAGAAACCATTTGGGTTTAATTTTAGATCCATATATTTTGTTTCTCTAAATACTATTTTTAGAAAAAGGTCTACAAATGAAAATTGGTTAGGTTAGTGATTAACGAATTTGACATACTATTTTCACATCAAATAACCTTATGAATCCGCATGTTTATTTTTATATTTGCAATAGTACTCTGCCTTACACGTGGATGTTTATAATGGTATGCTGATGTTGTAAATGGATTTTTAACCTATAATACTGAAAATATTTGAGTAAATGTATGATCATGTTGCACAAGTAGTGTTGTCCTAACTAGATTTAAAAACTTTAAATAATTAGAAATAGATATTCCATTCATTTTAAATAATATGATAGAAACAATTGTAATTTCATTTAATGACATGTCAAGGTTATCAACTTCTAGTTTTCAGTCTTGGATTTAGCATTGCCATGTCTAGCAATGTTTCCTACACAAATATATATATAACCAAGAAATGACACCACATTAACACAAGCATTGTTTTTAACAAATCTAGAAATTGGCAATAAAATTAGAATGAGAGGGGTAGTCTGAGAGATCCCATTTCCTCCATTATCTCAGAAAAGAGAAATATCTAGTAAGAGTTTCCAAAAAGAAAACATGGTTACTGGGAAGCGGGAAGTCTGAGCGATTCTTACCTGGATCAAGGGTGCATAGTATCTTGGCAAAAGACAAGAGTGGTACCAAAAGGTTGCTGGTTCTGAAGCTTGAAAAGGCTTTGATAACAGAAATGTCTGTATCTTAGACCTTAAATTTCTTAAACATATATTTAAACTCAATTTATTTTGCAACTTCTTAGGGTGTGCCTGTGAACAAGTTTTACTAGGAAAAAGGACAAAAGGGATACATTCTCCCTATTTGGGAGTTCAAATTTTAGGAGAAGATTTTGCAGAATTTTTATAACTTTCAAAAACTTCTTAAAGCTTATTTTATAATTCTCTAAAACAAGTGGTTTTTATGTTTCCTAACAAGAGAAGGATAAATCTTTCTCCTTTCGTCCCTCCCTCTTTCTTTTCCTTTAATTCCCTCTCCTTTCTTCCACTCCATACTCACAAATATATCTTTTAAATTTTTAGAGGAGGAAAATAAAGGATTTAAAATATTTATAAATAATTGTATCTTTATTTAAAATATTAATAAATACTTAAAACTATTAATAATACATATAAGTGTATGTATACATGTATAATTCTATATATAATAAGTTAGATATATGTATAGATTAACAATTATATATATAAACTGTTATATATACTGTATTATATGTGTATATATATACTGTATGTCTGTGTGTGTGTATATATGTACATATATATATATATATATATATATATATATATGATCAGATAATGTCAAGCTAGGAAGAAGTTTCATAAATGCTTGTTATTGAATTGGGCCTTTTTGCTAAAGCTCCTATTCTGTTCCAGGAACCTAACGAAGCACAATTAAAGAAGCCATAATAGAAGAGATGACAGAGAAAGCTTCAGTGGAGGCAGCTACTGAGAAGGCCACACAGAAGTACTGCTATGATATTTTCTTCAGCTTCAGGGGCGAAGATACCCGCCACGTGTTTACCAGTCATCTCTACCATGCCTTGTGCCAAAGGGATTCAAGACTTTTATAGACGATGAGAGGTTGCAGAGAGGGGAAGAAATTTCGCATGCTCTTATTAAAGCAATTGAAGAATCTAAGGCTCCAATTGTTATATTTTCTGAAAACTATGCATCTTCCCCATGGTGTCTAAATGAACTTGTCAAGATCCTTGAGTGCAAAAAGGACAAGGGCCAACTGGTTTGGCCAATATTTTACAAAGTTGATCCTTCTGATGTAAGATATCAGAGAAACAACAACAAAGAAGCAATGGATAAACATGAAAACAGGTTTAGAAATGAGATGGACAAAGTGAAAATATGGAAATCAGCTTTGAATGAGGCAGCCAACTTGTCAGGATGGACTTTCCAAACAGGGTACAGGTCAGTACATAAATTTTTGCTCCGAATGACAATTCATAGTTGTTATTGTTATTAAGACAATATTGAATATCACTTATAAAAGATGCTATATAGTATAAAATGTTGAACACAACACTCTTGGGCACTAAATATATTAAGACAACTTTGAAGAAAATTACAACACCCAATATTGAAAGCTCACTCTTTCTCACACTACTCGCAAGACAACACTCTAAAGAACTCTTTGAAGAACACTACTACTTCTTCTACTTCTTGATGAAATACAATGAAGGGGGAAAGGGATATTTATAGTACTTGCAAACAAATCTAAACTATACGAATAAATTATTCCAAAATTCTAATAACCACACATCTTCACCAACCAAACCTAATTTTTCACCAACCAAACCTAACATTCTTGGATTTGGATTCAATTTGATTGGATTTGGGCTTCTTGGGCTACATATGAATTTTGAGATGGTGTTGATAATTTAACATAAAATTAATGTTAAACATACATGATTTGCAGTACCAAATAGTTTTGTAATTTTAGGAACACGGAAAAATGATGGGGTTCTTGTGTTGATCGTCACTGTTTTCTTCATTTAAAGTATGTCCTTTCACTTTTGCAGGTTTGAATTTGAATTTATCATAGAAATTATAGAAGAGGTCTCCCATAAATAACATCACAAATGTTTATATATTGGAGAACACGTTATCGAACTGGAGTTTTGCCTACAAGAAATTAAGTCTCTTCGACATATTCAACCTATTGATACTGGAAAAATGTTGGGAATTCATGGAATTGGTGGGATAGGTAAAACGTTACTTGCCAAAATTTTGTATAACTCAATTGTTGATCACTTTGACCTTGTTTGTTTCCTTGAGTCTGTCTAGGAAAGATCAATTAGAGGCATTGGCCTAGTAAATGTCCAACAAGAACTTCTGTGTTTGATATTTAAAAGAAAATTCAACTTTGGCAATGCTGTTGATGGTGTATCTATGATAAAACAAATGCTTTGCCATAGGAGAAGTCTTCTTTTGCTTGATAATGTTGATGAGATCAAACAATTAGAAAAATTGGCAATGGGGTGTCATTGGTTTGGTCCTAGTAGTAGGATCATCATAACAACCAGGAATAAACAATTGCTAAGAGCTCATGGAATTGAAAAGTCATATGAATTGGAGGAGCTAAATCATAATAGAGCTCTTGAACTTTTTTTTTTGGAGTGACTTCAAAAGGAACCAACTTGATGAAAGATACTTGGATATATCCAATCAAATAATAGCTTACGCCAAGGGTCTTAACGCGCCCCTTATAGCGTTGCTACTATAAGTTGCAATCAAATTAAAAATTCAAATTCAAGTTTTCAACCAGGGTTATGTTCTCAATGAATCACCAGCATAAGTCTCAGTCAAAATAGGCGAAATGGGGGAGGGGGGTTTCAACAAATTAATAGTAAATGAACTTGATAAACAATAAAATAGAATTAAACAAATAATAAAAATGCAATCAACCTAAGGAATTGTCAGACAATGGTAATTCTATTCTCGACTTAAAGATAAAATTTAATTTCAATTATGCCAATTAACTAGATTATCCCTCAAATCTTAAGATTAACCTACCTAATTAATTAATTTAGTTAAACCCTAACTAAGCTGGTATCCCTGCACCTAGCTCGGTAATTTCCACTATGCAATCGCATAAATTATGGCCATTAAAACTAAACCCAACCCTAACAACATCGTAGCAAGGTATTAGAGCATACAAAACCTAAATTCCAAATTTCTATCCAACCAAATTAAGTTTTACTATGTTGAAATTACTCTTAAGATGATCAAGCTTAGAAATCCCATAAACCCATCCAGCAATCATGCATAAAAATCATCACATATAATCACATAAAGAGAAATGAGGAGTAGGGAAGCATGACTATCATTAAATAAATTCAAAAAAAAACACAATATAGGTCTCAAGAATCAAACCAACGGTCTTCAAGTCGTCCCACGTCGATTACAAAAGCGTATAGCCTTCCATCTTCATGGAGGATGCCATTGGATGAGAGGAGAAGAAGAAAACTAGTGAGCAAAAATGGAAGTGGAGGCTAGGTCTTCCTTCTAGCCAAAACTGCCTAGGTCTAAGTGTAAGGAAATTATGAAAATGTTATTAATGAGCCCCATATTACATAATTGCTATTGATGAGGCCCAAATTACAAAATTATCCCTCATTAAGTTGCCAAAAGCCTATTTTGCTTTTTTTGAGTTGAGAAAACATCCTTTGTGTCCTTGCTTCATGAATTAATGAAGATTATTGTTCCAATCCTAAGCTTAGACCTAAATCCCAACAGGTTTTGAGGCCTCTCAAGTTCAGTCTTGAAATTAAAAATCCATAATAAGTAAAATTACACCTTAAAGTGAGAAAATTAACATAAAATACAATAATTCTAATTAGACCTTAATGATAAAAATATATGCTAATTAAACAATTAATGCAAATTTGAAATGCTAGAAATAAGTATAAGAGTACACAGATAAATACTAAAAAATGTTTATCATGTCTTCCATGGCTTTAAAGGTAATGGGTTCTAATTTGTTTGGAAAAAGTTTAGAAATATGGGAATCCACATTGGATATATATCAGAAGATTCCGCACAAAAATATTCAAGACATACTTAGAGTAAGTTATGGTTGCTCAGAGGATATTCAAAAATGCATTTTTCTTGACGTTGCTTGTTTATTCAAATGAGAGAGATTGAAAGAAGTTGAAAAAATATTTGAAGCTTGTGAGCTCTGTTCACAAAGTAATATTGAATTACTCGTTGATAAATCTCTTATAAGAATTGAAGTTGGGATACAGAATATGGATGACCACAAGTTAGAGATGCATGATCTTATACAAAACATGGGAAAAGAAATTGTTGGGCAAGATGCCTCATCAATACATGATCGATACAGTAGAATGTGGAATCCTGAGGATGTTATAGATGTATTAGAAGCAAATTCAGTAAGAATAACATCACTATTTCTTTTTAATAGTTTTTTTATATTGTATGGTCAAAATGTGAAATCCACAATCTACAATTAATACATCATTTTGACGCTTGATCTTACAAGGAAGTGATTGCATTCAAGCAATAATATTTCATCCGCCCATGTTTTGAAAAGATGATCAAGTTAAGAATTCTCATAGTCCGAAATGCAGAATTTTCAATAGCACTCAAAGTTTACCAAAAAATTTAAGGGTGCTTGAATGAGATGGATACCCTTCAAATTCTTGACCTCAAGGATTTTTTTCAAGAAAAATAGTTATCTACTTGCAGGTTCATTTTCTTTCTTTACCTTTTTTCTATAAATAATTTATAAATATAATTCCTGTCATAAGCTTTGTGGCCTTTGCACTTGAAAGGTTATAATTTGCTTTGTTTTTCTTGTTGGTAATATTGTAATTTTTTGGTGAGCGACTGTCATTAGTAGTTGCAATTATATTCAACGTATCTTAAAAGTTTTTATTTTTCCTTGTATTATGCTGTTAATTGTTTCACTTAATTAGCTTTTTGTATTGCAGAATTTTGAAAAGCTTACGTGTTTGAATTTGTCAAACTGTCAACAATTAACTCAAATTATTGACATATATGGAGCCCCCAATATAACAACTTTGAAACTTGAGAAATGTATCTATCTAAAAGAGATTCATGATTCTATTGGACGTCTTACTAAGCTTAGTGATTTAAGCCTTTATGGATGCACCAATCTTGAAATATTCCTACATCAAATCCAAATGACATCTCTTATATCGCTTAACCTCAATGGCTGCAAAAGTCTTCAACACTTCCCCCATATATTGGAACCAATGGGTAAACTTATCGTATTGATGCGGAAAGAACTGGTATTAAGGAGATTCCTCATTCCATTTCTTTCCCAGCTGGGCTTGAAACTTTATATTTATCACATTGTAACGATTTGGTATCTCTTCCTGAAAGCTTCAACCAATTAGATAGATTGAAGCTTCAACAAATTTCAGGAGTTCCTCCAAATTTACACTAGAATTACAGCAGATGGTTGCATGTCTTTAACCTCACAATCAGGAAATACATTTTGGTCTCAGCTATGACCGTTTCTTTCCCAATTAGATGTTTTGATGACTTTGTTCTGCAATTTGTTTATTCATTGGAAATATCTATAGTTGCTTTATTGCATAATATGTAAATTTTTTTAGTCATATAAATAGAGCAACACTGTCATCAAATATTTTAAATAATGGAATTTAATTGTTTTTTTCCTGTCTAAGCAGTCATATATACATTTAAATGTAAATAATATGTAATCCAATTTCTTGGTAATTTTATAATGAAACACTTTTATTACACTATAAGGAATCATATTCATCACTTTTGCCATTAATTTTTGCTGCCACAGGCTATAAAAGAGATTGAATCCTTGGATGTTGTCATGTGCAAAACACAGATTCCAGATTGGTTTCACCATCATTGCAAAGGTGAAAGATTATCATTTTGGTTTCAGATGAAATTCCCTAAGTTTGCTGTGGCAATTATCTTCAGAAAAAGAATAAAATATCTTCAGAGTGACAAGAAATCATTGTTGAACGTGAAATCTATATTGATGGTTATTGGAAAAGAACTAGCCATTATTATACCTATTACAGTTGTGAAGGCAGTTCCATATTAATTGACGAAGGTAAATTACTTAACAGAGACTTTGATGCTCAATTTAATACACGCGGTTGGAATCATGTGGAGATCAAGTGCAGATGTACATCACCAGACCACCAAATTGAAAAGTGTGGAGTTTATTTGTACAAAAGTACAAGCAAAATACAGACAAGGAAGATGTTCAATTTGAGTGTCCCATTCACAAAAAAGGAAAAGGTTCTGCTCACGTTATATGTCAGGAAATGATGAAACAAAGCCAAGGAAAAAAGCCTCGCAGAGTTATGCTGAGGAATGATGATAAGGAGCAAAATATGGGAAAGGAAGTTGTTATCTTTCCTACGCTTCTTATCAAATATTTAAATTCTCTAAAGTGGAGGATGCATGATCTTGTATAAAATATGGGAAAGGAAGTTGTTAGGTAGGATGCCTCATCAATACATGGTTAATACAGTAGATTGTGGAATCCTGAAGACGTTATCAATTTATTAGAAACAGATTCAGTAAGAAATTATTTTTTTAATAATTTTTCTTATATTGTATGGTCAACATGTGAAATCCACAGTTTATAATCAACACAACATTGATCATACAGGGAAGTGATTGCATTGAAGCTGATCCACATGTTCCAGAAAAAAGTAGAATGGAGTGGCACAAGCTTTGAAAAGATTATCAATCTAATAATTCTCATAGTCCAAAATGCTGAATTTTCTATAGCACCTCAAAGTTTACCAAAAAAAATTTAAGGGTGTTTGAATGGGATAGATACCATTTTGAGTTTTTACTACAATGGTTTTATTCGAGAAAAAATAGTTATCTTAAAGTTATAGGATAGCCTTTTGAGACTCAAAGGTGAGAACAATTAAACTTCAATCATGCGAAGGAGATTTTGAGAATGAAAGCTATGTCACAATTGCAAGAGGTCTGGATATATCCGAAAAGATTGTTAAAATGCAGTTGCAGAACACAAGAATGTGTGATACATTGACCGTGGTTGTAGCAATCACATGATAGGAGACAAAGAAGCTTTTATCTATGGATTCTTCAATTAGCTCAAAAGTTAAATTGGACGATGGAAAATACATTGAAATGAAAGGCAAAGGGAGCGTTGGCATTGCAACAGAAGGAGGAAGGACTATTCATGACACTCTATGTGCTAGCCCTAGCAAAAAAATTTGTTCATCATTGGACAACTTTTGGAGCATAACTATTCTCTTATATTTGAGAATAGAGAGTGCAAAATTTTTGACTCAAAAGGAGGACTTGTTGTGGTGAAATTGACCGAAAGTAGAAGTTTTTCACTCACTTTTAATTATGAGAAAAAATCTAGCTGGGTGGCTAGACAAGTTGAAGACTGTTTTTTTATGGCATAAGAGATTCGGACACTTGAATTTCAAGGGTCTCAAGTTGCTTACACAAAATAACATAGTGTATGGGTTACCAACAATTGAAAAAAAATCTGGCACATATATGTAAAGGACTTAATAATTAATGGGGTGATTTCCATTAATTACGTAAGCTCTGAATTAAATCTTGCCGATCCTTTGACAAAAGGATTGACAAGGGACTTGGTGTTGAAAACATCGAAGGGGATAGAATTGAGGCCCAGAAATTTATGATCACCAATTAAGGAAACCCAACTCACACTTGAGTTGCGTCAAGTCTTGAGTTCAACGGTAAAGTACACTATTAGAGTCATCGTAAGTACCCAACATTTTCATATATATATATATATATATATATAGACCATCCAAGGTTGAAGAGTACTTGGGTTACCATGGGTTACAAGGGGAGGATGAGCTAACATTAGCTCTTAATAGACCTATAAGCAAATGTTTGTTGGAGTGACCTAACATGGTAGTACTCTTGATAGGTCTACCTATATGAGAGTGAGGTGAGGCCGCCTCTTGGAGTCTATGGGCACTCTTAAAGTTCTCATGAAAAGGATACTAGACACAAGGCCATAAATGTGTTGATTATAGCATACAATGGTCCGAGATCTTATGCATAAGGCATGCACGCCTATTCAAATGGGATAATTGGTCTAAGGCTTGCCCACCATATTATTTCATATGAGTGAAATCATATCTTACTAAGTGAAGATTCAAGGTTCGTTCATCTTTACCAAAAACATAAGATTTTTGAAGTGATCAGAATAATTTGTGTTCATTTTCAAAATGTTGGAGAATAAAAAAAGAAAAGTATATATAGGGAGAAGAGGAGCTCAAATCCAATTGTTTTAAAGCATTTTGGACAAGGTGTTACTTCTATTTTATTGTACAAGGATTTGGACCAATACTCTTTTTCTATGAAGATGGATTTGGCCCGTTCACCTATTAGACGCAACAAGTGATATTAGAGCTCACAAGGCATAACAGTCCAATGATGATCCAGGAGGCAGAATCCCAAGATAACACACACACACACACACACACATATATATATATATACATATAGGAGAAAATAGAGTTCAAGTCCAATTGTTTTAAGGCATTTTGAAGAAGGTTCTATCCCTCTCTTATTGCACAATTATTTGGACAAACACCCTCTCACCATGAAAATGGATCAGGTTACGCACTTCCTAGAACCAACAGTAAATAGTATGTAACCCAATTTCCTCTTAATTTTACAGTAAAGCACTTTAATTGCACTACAGGAAATCAAATTCATCATGTTTGCCATTATTTTTGCTGCCACAGGCAATACAAGAGATTGAATCCTTGAAAGTTGTCATGTGCAGAACAGAGATTCCAGATTGGTTTGACCATCACTGAAAAGGTGAAAGATTATCTTTTTGGTTTCAGAAGAAGCTCCGTAAGTTTGCTGTGGCAGTTGTCTTTGGAAAATCAACGGATAAAATATCCTCAGAGAAGAGGTCTATAATTAATTCAACATTTTGATATTTGATTTTATAAGGAAATGACAGCATTTAAGGAATAATGTTTCATTCATACGTTCAAGAAAAAGTAGAAAAGAGTGACAAAACATTGCCAATCTAAGAATTCTCAGAGTTCAAAATACTCAATTTTCAATAGCATCTAAAACTTTATCAAAAAATTTAAGGGTGTTTAAATGAAAAAAATCTTTACCAAAAGAATTTTATTTGAGAGAAATTATCTTAAAATTACAAAACAGCGACCTTATTTCTTTTAAGCCTTTGCAGGTACTTTCCTTTCTTTTCCATTTTTAAATAATTTATAAATATTGTTCTTGTTTTAAGCTTTGTCTTGGTTACTTTCGAGTTAAAAGGTTATAATTTCCTTTGCTTTTCTTGTTGGCGATGTTGTAAATTTAAGTTTGTTTCTTTGTCATCAACTTTCTAAACTTGTTCTTGTTCAAATCAATTTTACAGATGTACATTAGAGTTAGGTGCAACAAGAAGCTTTGTACAAGAAATGCTGCTACAGAAATTTAAATTCAAAAGGGATCTTGAATAAGCCAGGTCAACGAGGAATGTGCCTTTGGATAGTTTGAGTTGTTGTGAGGGTTATTTAGAATGCTTGACATTTGAAGACGAGGATAATGGTCTAACAATAATAGCTTCTATAAAAAACGAAGTAGCCTAATAATAATGGATACATTTAAATTATTTGTGTGAGGTCTTGGTTTCAAATAGCGATAAATAAATAAAATAAAAGCAATACCAACTTCAATAGCCCTAAGTATAATTTAATCCCTTCTAATTTCTCATAAAAAATTTAATCCCTTTCAATTAGCAAAAAGAAATCGCTACAATATTTTCAAAAATATTCAAAATGGCATATAGTACTCCCTTCAATTAAATGTCCCAATGTCAAGCTGTTCAGTGCATGCAATAATCATAGGAAAAATGCAACGGCATATCCTGAGAATTGTCATGAGACTTCAGGTAATGCTTCTTGCTTTCCTTCCTCATGTCACCCACAATAAACTTACATAAATTTTCCAGCTAGAAGCAGAGAAGTTTCATCAAGAGAAAACCTTATAGAGTTCATTGAAATTAGAGAAAACGAGGTAGTTAGCCTATTGTTATTCTTCTACTTAAATTGAAACAAAATAAATCAATTAAAAATGTTTATAACAAGGAATTATTGTGTTAAAATATTTTTTAATATCACATTACTGTAGACCAGTTCAAATTTGTACTATGCTTATATATATATTAATAAAGAATTGTGGTAGACCAATTCAAGGAAACATGTTAAGAAATTTCTTAGCGTACAGTTTCATACCTTCGTTGCTCATGTGACTTACAGCTCATTTTTTGTACTTTTTGTATGTATATACACACACACACACATATATATATATATATATAAAGAATTGTGGCAGAACAATTCAAGGAAACATGGAAAGAAATTTCTTAGCGTACTGTTTCATACTTACGTTGCTCATGTGACTTACAGCTCATTTTTGTTCTTTTGGTATGCAAGAATATTTTATTAATACGATGATTGCATCATGAAACAATATCCAAGGGTAGTAAGATAATTTCATTTGTGAAAGAGCATTGACTGGTAATATAGGCATTATCTGGTGATGAACACAAGGTCAACTCCGAAAGTTTGGTTAATTGGGGATCCCATTTCCTCCCTTCTCTAACCAAAGAGAAATATCTAAAGAGTTTCCAAAAAGAAAAGATGATTACTAGAATGTCTGGAAGATTCTTCCTTAGATCGAAGTGTACTTTCTGATAAGAAGTTAGTGTGGAAAAGTTGCTGCAGCTGAATCTTGTAAATTTAAGGTTTGTTTCTTTGTCATCAACTTTCTAAACATGTTCTTGCTCAATCAATTTTACAAGTTCTTATAGTCCAAGCTTACTGTGTAAAATCAAGGCGGTGGCTACCTTGCACCCATGGAGGAAAAGGGGTACTGTAAAACGTACACCATATTGAAAATTTGGCGCGGAAATTAACTTCTGACTTTAGTAAAATTTGAAAATAAGAGATAAAGTCACTTAATTTACTATATGAATGTCAAATCAGTTAGTTTTGTGTACAGTGGATAAATGGGGGACATGCATAAAAATTAACTCATCTGGTTTCTAATGTTAATTCAATTATTCTCAATTTTTATTTTTAACAAGCTAGCTGGATTCTTGATTCATATAAAGGCTATCTACGCTTTTAATATTTACAGTATATGACCAACTTACGGGCAGAATTCATGGGGATTTGGGTTCTCTTTTCTTCTCTGCCTTTAAGCGATCATGAATACATCAATTGAATTTTCATTTGATTAAGCTAGTTGCATGAATGGAAAGATGTCACTTGTATATATATATATATATATATATACAAGGAAGTTGGGTAAGTGCTAAAATTTCTGAATATGAAATAAACTTAGCTGTTACAACTACATGAAATCTTGTTGAAGAGGACACAGTAGCAAATCAGTTCATGGATCAATCCAGAAGTCTCGCTACGATGAGAGAGAGAGAGAGAGAGAGAGAGAGGAGAGGGTTGAAGGTTAAAGGTGAAAGGCTGCGTTCAGAAGGAGATAAGAAGCTTGAAGGTTGGGTATGTAATGAAGAACTCAGTAAATGGTTGGGGTGATGAGAAGATTGCAATGGTGAGGAGTCTTTTTTCTTGGCTTGTTAAGTGTGGAAGGGGATTTCATGAAGAAAGAAAGAATGAAAGATAAAAAAGCTAGTGAAGGAGTTAGAATATTTTTGGAGGTGTACACCCATTGGAGTTGAGACTTATTTTACTCATTAAGCTTATCATTATATATATATATATATATATATATAAATATAAGGGAAGTCTAATTGACTTCAAGCAATAAATAAGGTTAGATTATCCTATCTTATGTGACTTAATCATAACCATTAATAGTGTAATAGATGGTAAATATCAACTTACCTTTTAACTTGAATATCTAGTTTTATTTCTTTTCTCAAATTGAACCACATAACTATTAAGATTTACATAAAGTCTTGTTTTCATTTTATTTTTTCAATTCTTATCCTCCTCACTTCCTATCCCCCTCTCCCTTCTCATATCTCCCATTTATTTCTCTTCTTGCACAAGAGAAAAATCACATACTCAAAAATTAAAAAAAAAAAAAGCAACTAAAACACAAAAATAATTATCAAAGCTATCCATTACAATTTTTTTTTTTATTTAACACTTGAAGCCATTCTTTATTTGCAAACAATATCTTCCTTCAATTAAAAAAAAAATTCTTTTTTTCTTTAGATGGGAAATAAAAAAAAGCTTCTTCCTCACACAAACACTAATCTCTATTTTTTATTTTTTTATTTTAGTGACAATTCACACAAAAAGATTAAATCAAAATGAGGTTTGAAGTATTTTTTTTAATAGTTGCTCAACTAAAAATCAAAATTTTTACATTTAATCTCTTAAAAATATTAATATGTAATTATAAATAGGGAGTGTTATATATTAGTTAAGTTATTTAATTATAAAGAGATTAAATGTGCTGAGATTAAATGTCACTGGAATTGGACTTGGACGAGAGGCATTGGAGCGATGTAAATTTCTGCCAAAAATTCAAGGTATTTTTATTTCTTAAAAATTAATTAATATTCCAATTATTGCCCAATTTTTTTAAAAATTATTAATCGAAGTCTGAGAAGTTGCACCGTGTTTGTTGTTTCTGGTGCAGTTGTTGCACGGCATGTTTAAGACATTAGCGAAGAAAGCAGCTTGGGCGCTGCAATGGACAGAGGTGTAAATATGGTGTCAATTAACGCTGCCTTGTTGATGACTCGCGATTTGTCCATCACACACCCTCACTTGAGAGGGGCCGCCGAGATGTACGAAGATGGAGTGTTCGTCACCGTTGATCTTCACTTTTTGGTGGATGCCGACATTTGCGTCTACGAAGATATCTCATCATACGATCGCTATTTGTGCTTCAACGGAACCATCAACACCCACGACGACGCTGTTAAGCTCGCCCGCAAGTTAACCCCCTTCGCTCCTTCTTTGCCTCAAAAGGTTAGGACACAGCCACAGCCACAGTCACAGTCACAGTCACAACCATTTAGTTACTGTGGTCAAATAGAATTCTTAATATAAAAAATCTAAAAATTTTTATTCCTAAAGTAATGCATAATTACTCTTATAGCTCATTTAACTTTATATAGCAGTTCTAGTAATAATAATAATAATAAACTTTACATATCAGTTTTACATTCATTGTTCAAAAAAGATTAACTACCCATGTTAACAAGGAATAGTTGAATTGATAAATATCGAATTATCTTAATTTTAAATTATAATCACATTATAAGCATGTTTTCTTAAAATATAATAATTTATAAATACTTCTATAAATTTTTGTTAAAAGGATAACATATCATAACTTTTTTTAATGCAAACCATATATTATTTGTTATTATATTAAGTATCAACTAATTTAATTTAAATTACGTAAAATTACGAAGTTATATTTTTCATGACTTAAATCTAAAATTTATAATTAAGTCAAAACAACCTTAATCTTTTTTCGTCATTAAACTTTTTTAAAAAAATAAAATTAAGCTTGTATAATTAAATTAAAAAATATAAATAATTAGAACATAAGAAACATGGTTTTATCTCATATGATAGGTTACATAGAAAATGACTAGTTTGAATTTTAGATTTTTTTTATGGATAAACATGGAATTATTATTTGTTATTTAATCTCTTTATAAATAGGTCATTTAATCTCAGTACATTTAATCTCTTTCTTCCACAATTGTAAGTAATATCTGCATATTCATGATCTGTGACATTTGCAGGAATTAATGCATCAAATATGTCTGTATATGGCAAACGAATAACAAGACCATAATGATATGTAATTACATAGCTATATTAGTCATAAATAATAAAAATATTTCATTCATCCAAAATGTGAAACGTATTCAGCCATGTATACATTAAATTTAGCATGACCCTTAATTAATCTGTACAATTAAAGGAACCCAAAAAAAAAAAAATGTTCTATCAACATTGGATTCCCATGATACTTGTGAAAAAGGATACTAATACGATGTGCTTTAGATCTGATATTCCATAGATCCCTTCTTCAACCTACAAATGGTTGAAACTACAGTAACTGCATTTATGATAACCCAGTTAGTTGAGTTAGAATTCCACAAGCAGCCAAATCTCCAGGGTTTTGCTGCTTGGAGGAAAGCAAGAAGTGATGAATATCTTCTAAATCAGAAAATAATGATAACTAAGAAAACTAACATAAGAGAAAATGATATTAGCTCCGATGAAACCACTATATAAAGTTATATCTTAGTAATGGATACCTCAAACTGGAAGATTTTGCTTAGAAATTTTTTATTAATAAAATTTAAAATGTTTTAATTAATATAGTTCATACTTAGTATAATTAAATTTAGTTAAGCTATCAAATTAATAAGCATGAAACTTGTTATTATTGAAAACATATATTAAGTTTGGTCTTAATTTAATTATTTATAAATTATTTTTTAGAGATTAAGTATCTCAATAAAAATTGTATTGGTTGATTTTATTTTAGTTAAAGGATATATTTTTTTTTATCTGTTATTTGTGTTAATTAAAGAATGTGAAACTTTTATTTTTATTTTCTTAAAAAATAACTTCTAAGAAAAAAGTATTATTGACATAAAAAATTTGTTAAATAGTAAATTAAAATTTATTATAAAGAATAAATGAAGGGAGAAGAAATGGTTGAAATTTAAAAAAAAAAAAAAAAAAGTAAGGGAGGATGAAAATTAGAACTTTAAAAGAAATAAGGATTAATTTGTAATAAATGAAAATCTTATAGTAGAAATTTATATTAACCATTAATGCTGATAGCAAGTTGACTAAATATGTAGGTTCTACTATCATACATTTTTTATAATTTTAGTGACTCATTTAAAATGAGGTAGTTTAACTTATGGGGTAACTTAGACTTCCCCGTATATATATATTTGTGTAAAGAAGGAACTAAATGCCCAAAACAAGAGAAAAATTACAAGCAGGAAGTTTAGGGTACAGGACCCCCTAGAACATCAGCAGACAGCAAAGACCGCACTCCATCTGCTAGGCTAGCCAGAATACTCGCCTCATCTTCGCTCTTTATTATTCTGAAGGTTGGAAACCATAACCAAAGAATCACGTTCCAGTTCAACTTGTTGATAGTCCTATGGCCAGGCTAGCTCTAGCCCTTTTATGGCCCCCATACTTCTGCATTGAGTGAAGTAGCTATGCTTAAGTTACGAGTCACTGGCACTGCAACACCCATTCTCTATTCTCATCCTGAATCATTGCACCACATCCAGCTGCCTTCCCAGTTGGCCCTAGAAGCTCTGCCTGGGTTTACACGAACTCAGATTAGCTGAAGCTAGCTCCATAAGTCCACGCCAGCTGAATCTAATTCATTCCCTGTAATAGTATTACGAGTCCCAAAAATTTTCTCAGTGAAGTATCAATTATGGGATGGCCGAACATATTGTGGGTCGAAGAGACTGTTGTTTCTCCGCTTCCAAGTGAGCCAACTATTAAAGGCCAAAACATGTGACCGACTCTTGGAATCCATGCCTAGCTGTACAGATAGATTTTGAGATCTCCAAAAAAGAATGGGCTTTGATGTTATTGTTTAACAAACACTTTCCATATCCCTTCCACCAAGCGGTAGTTTCAGAGCATGGAGGGATCGCTAAGGCATATCTCTACACCACTGACAGTGCATGGGAACATTGCACCAACCAGCAAGCTTCTCAATCGTTGGAAGGCTGTCATGATAATTACACCAAATCTTGCTCCATGTCCCTTCCTTCCTTTCTGTTCCAGTTACCACCTGCCAGCTTCACATAAGCATTTTTGATGGAATATCTCCATCAGCAATGCCCTTCCAATAAAGGAAGGGCCTTTGATTATCGTTTTGTAGAATGATGGCCCTTAACTAACTATGGAGATCATGTTTCAAAAGTTGACTAATTTTAGACCAATATCCACCATCCACTAAGGCATAGTTTAAAAGTAAGTCTAATTACTAGTTAATTTCAGTAATAAGGGCCCTGCCGTTACCCGCCCAACAATCTAGCAAAAATCTTGCTTTTTTCCCGTCCCCTATATTTCAAACTTGGTTGATGCTTAGAAAATTCCGATTAAGTGCTAGATAACGTTCTAGCACCAATCGCTATTTCTACCACACCTTCCTTTAAAGAACCAGATGACAAAGCTCTCATTTTTTAGTTTTAAGCTTACAACCAATTGTCAGGATGCATGCCTTATTCATAATATTAAGATCCCTCTTCCCCCTCACCCTTTTCGTTGGCATAAAGTCTGCCAATTTAGATAATGAGCTTTCCTCATATCATTGTTGTACCGCCATATAAGGTTCCTTTGTAACTTCTGTATATCTCTATAAATGAATTTGGGTATGACCTTTGATTGCATGGTATATGTAGGGATAGCTCCCAGAACTGATTGAGCTAGATTAACCCTCCCAGCCAATCATAGGCACTACGATTTCTCTAATAGAAACAATTTGTCTCCAAAAATCCCTCTTAATGTTTGAGATTCAATACTATGTGGAAGTTAAGTAATTTTTTCTTCTTTTTGGCGGTTGGATTCTGTCTTTCTGTCTATCACAATATATATATACACACATACCTATGTCCATTTATGCAAGCTATTTCCGGTAATAGGAGAATTTCAAACTAGCAAAGTTGAAAATATAAAATCTTGGTATTGACACAGCCCCTATTGCTAAAGTTCGTACTATTTTCTCATCAAATTCTGTTTAAGGATCTTAACGAAGCTCAGGTAAAGAAGAACGGCACAACAATCCAGAATTTCATTAAGCAGGTGCCTGAAATTGGTATGTCAAAGAATTCAAGTTTAAAGTTATTGTTATAACTAACGAATATGACTAATCTGCATATATATATATATATATATATATATACATGGCCCAGAAGCAGAATTCCCAATATCAACGACCTTGTGGAAAACGTCTTCCAGGTTTCGACCAGCCTTGGTTTCCGGTCCAGTATTCTTTGTTTAAGGGAAGGTACCTACGTTAATCGTTAAGGAAGAGAAAGCAGAAGCACCTCCCGCAATAGAAGAATCAAGTGGCTACGTCTTGGGGATCAGGGTTGAAGAAGATAAGAGAAGAAGAAAGAAGCAGAGTAAGAGATGACAGGGGTACAAAAGTACAGCTATGATATTTTCTTGAGCTTCAGGGGCAAAGATACCCGCCACACATTTACTGGTTATCTCTACAATGCTTTGTGTGAAAGGGGATTCAAGACTTTCATAGATGATTAGGGATTGGAGAGAGGAGAAGAAATTTCACCTGCTCTTATCAAAGCAATTGAAGAATCTAAAGCTTCCATTGTTATATTCTCTGAAAATTATGCATCTTCTCCATGGTGTCTTGAAGAACTTGTCAAGATTCTTGAATGCAAGAAGAAAAAGGGCCAAATGATTTGGCCAATATTTTACAAAGTTGATCCTTGTGATGTACGACACCAAAGAAATAGCTATGGAGAAGCAATGGCTAAACTTGGAAAAAGGTTCCAAAGTGAGATGGAGAAAGTGAAAAGGTGGAGATCTGCTTTGAAAGAAGCAGCCAACTTATCAGGATGGACTTTTAAAACAGGGTATGTAGGCTATTAAAATTTTGTTCCAAATGTTTGGTAGTTGTTACTGTTAATAAGACTATCATGAAGATCACGCAAAATATGTTAATAAGAGTATCATAGTTGTTATTGCTAAAAACACTATTATGATCCTAGTGCATGATTTGTTGCATCGAATAGTGTTCTAATTTTAGGAACATAAAGAGGATTGCAGGTTGTTCTATGTCAATATCTACTATTTTATTTACATGTTTAAAACTATGGCATTTCACTTTTGCAGGTATGAATATAAATTTATTACAGAGATTATAGAAAAGGCCTCCACCAATTTAAATTCTAACCGTTTATATATTGGAGAGCACATAACTGGACTAAAAACTCGCTTTGAATAAGTTACACCTATTCTAGATATTCAACATCATGATATTGTAATAATGTTCGGAATTTATGGACTTGGTGGGATAGGTAAAACAACATTTGCCAAAGTTTTGTATAACATGATTATTGATCACTTTGACTGTGCATGTTTCCTTGAGTTAGGCCAAAAAAGATCAAATGGTGGCATGAACCTAGTAAAAGACCAAGAGAAACTTCTATCCCAGATATTTGAGGAGAATTTCAACTTCGGCAATGTTGATGAAGGTGCATATATGATAAAAAACAGACATTCCAGTAAGAGAGTTCTTCTTGTGCTTGACGGTGTTGATAAGATGGAGCAATTGAAAAATTGGCCGGAAGATGTGATTAGTTTGGTCCTGGTAGTAGGATCATCGTAACAACAAGGGACAAACATCTGCTAAGGGCTCATGGAATTGAAAAAACATATGAATTGAAGGAGCTAGATCATAATAATGCTCTTGAACTATTCTGTTGGAAGGCCTTCAAGAGGAACCAACCCGATGAAAGCTACATGGATATATCCAATAGAATAATTGACTATGCCTAGGGACTTCCATTGGCTTTAAAGGTAATAGGTTCCAACTTGTGTGGTAGAAGTTTAAAAGCATGGGAATCTGCATTTGATAAATATCAACGGATTCCAGACAAAGGTATTCTAGACATACTTAAAGTAAGCTACGATAGCTTGATATTGCTTGTGTTTTCATGGGAGAGAATTTGGAATATGTTGAACAGATATTAGAAGCTTGTGATCTCTCTCCACAATATAATATTGAAGTACTTGTTGATAAATCTCTCATAACCATTGATGTATTTGGCTTTTTGTGGATGCATGCTCTTATACAAGACATGGGAAAAGAAATTGTTAAGCAAGATGCTTCATCAAAACTTTGCCAATATAGCAGATTGTGGAATCATGAGGATATTCTTGATGTGTTGAGTGGAATAAATATCTTTCAGATTATTTACTACAAGGATTTTATCCTCAAAAAATGGTTGTCTTAAAATTATGGAATAGCTATATGATTTCCTTGAAGTCATTGCAGGTACATTTTCTTTATTTTTCATTCTTTAAATAATTTAACAATGAAATTCTCATCTTAAATATTGTCGTGGCGGGCTTAGACTTGAAAGGTTATAATTAGTTTGCTTTGTTTTCTTGCAGGTATTCTGACTTTGACTACCTGCATTAATCGTTTTAATTATATCTAACTATTATCTCGCCTCAATGTGCTGTTAATTTTCACCAATTGAGCTTTGGTTTTGCAGAAGTTTGAAAAACTTAACAGCATGGACTTTTTTTAACTGTCAACAATTAACTCATATACCTGATATATTTGAAGCCCCAAATATAAATAGTTTGAACCTTGAGCAATGCACCAATTTGATTGAAGTTGACAAATTTGTTGAACGTCTTAATAAACTCCTTGATTGAAGCCTTGAGGGATGCACCTATCTCAATATTTCCACTTGGAATACATATGATATCTCTTAGATCACTTTGTTTGGATGATTGTGTTAGCTCAAGTGATTTTGATGATAAAATATTTTAAAATTTGTAGAGATAATTTTATCTTATATATTGGACAAAAATCTCTCGTTGAAGCAAAAATTTTGTAGGTTTTTTCATTAAATCAGATTACAATTTCCAAGATAACTTTGAGCCTTCAAAAAGCTGCCAAAGGGCTTACCTATAGTAGAAAAAACTACAAAAGTGACTCTTGCATGCAGCAATAAATGTGCAGACCTTTTTAAATTAGATTTCAACCTTCAAGATAAATCTTGGGCCACCAAAATGCTGCTAACAATCATTACTGTCAATAGTACACTGTATCAGAAATCAAGCATAAAAAGTAAAACGTGTTGCAGAAGCAAGCCAGCATGGCATGTGTCCCAGAAAAGTTGCTGCCAATAGTAAAACATGTTGCAGAAGCAAGCCAGCATGGCATGGGCACCAGAAAAGCTGCTAACTGTGTCAAAAATCAAGCATAACATCTAGAAGATATTTCCAACTTCCAAAAATTGACATGATAATATTTCCAACAGCTATATTTGCACTGATGATGCCTCTAACAATCATTTTTTAAATTCATTATAAAAGGAGGAAGAAGACTCAAAAGAGGGCAAGGAGAGAAAAAATATCAAAAGGTTCATTTGCTTACAATCAAAAGAGTTCTCACATATTCATCTTGTTCTCTTCTTAATCATGCACCACACCTTCAACTAAAATATTTGTTGTGCACTTAAAGCTTATTGGAATACTTGTTGATTCAAGCAACAAATTCTGTGCTTTATTTCTTCAACCTCTTCAATCCTTGTAAAAAGGCTATAGTGCCTTTCTTCGTATATTGCAACCTTGTATAAGGGAAAGACATAGTCTGTTTAGACATAGTCTGTGTTGTAAAGGGTTCTTGGTGCTCCTGGTAAAACCAAACTTTAGTCATTGTGCTTGATTCCTGTTCGGTTGTAAGAGGCAGCTGGAAGCTAGTAAACCAGCTTGGATAGTGAAGATAACTCTCTCAAGTATATTTGAGAGGAGTGGACATAGGTCTTTGATAGACTAAACCACTATAAATCACTGTGCACTCTCTCTTCCTTATTCTCTTTGATTTTAGCATATTTATCTTTCAGCATCTATATTCCGCATATTGTGTTGAACTGTTTCATCACGTTTTAAACTCTGAGATTTTTGAAATCAAGCTTTCGTTGTCTATAATCAAGCTTATCTCTTTATGCTTGAATCTGAAAATATAAATTTTATTGCAAAAATTTTTATTGTCCTATTCACCCCCCTCTAGGACTTATTTACTTGCACTTTCAGATTGCTTAAGTCTTCAACACTTCCTAGAAATATTGGGACAAATGGATGAACTTGAGCGCATTGATGCAGAAAGGACTGGCATTAAGCAGATTCCAGATTCTTTTTGTTACCTACTAGCGCTTGATGTATAAACTTGTGAGATTGTCAAGATTTCGTATCTCTTCCTGAAAGCATTAACCGATTAGATAGATTGACATTTCTTAAAGTGGATAATTGCTAGAAGCTTCGACAAATTCCAGGAGTTCCTCCAAGCTTAAGAAATATCAGGGCAGATGGTTGTATATCTTTAAACTCACAAACATTAGATACACTATGGTTTCAGGTTTGACAAAAATTTCTTCTTTTTTTTTTTTTTTTCGAAATTAGATGTTTGATTGCTTCGTTTTGTCATTTGTTTATTAATTGGAAATATGCAAAGTTCATTTCTTACATAATATATAAATTTTATAAGTCAAATAAATCTTTTTGAATAATGGACCTTATTCTTTTTTTTTTTTTTTAATTCTTCGAAGCAATGTGTATCATAAAATAAGTAACATATAATCGCGTATCTCTTATTTTATAAAGAAAACTTTGATGAGACAACGCAGATTGAATTCATCATTTTTTGCGTTTCCTTTTGTTGCCACAGGCAGTGCAGGAGCTGGAATTCTTGATTATTGCCATGCCCAGAACACCTCTTCCAAATTGGTTTGACCATCACAGCAAAGGTAGAAGCTTATCATTTTGGGTTCGTAAGAAGTTCCCGAATTGTGTTTCGGCAGTTGTCTTTGGAAAATCAAAGATCAAATAGACCCGGTGTTAAAATAAGTTGCTATAATATGGTGGGATGGTATTGAACTCTACTTTAGCGCGGAAGGTGGTACCTTATTACTTGATCTAAATACATATATTGATGTTGCTGATTTTAATATTTGAGGTTGGAATCACGTGGAGATCAACTGTAGAAGCAAGTGTCCTGACACCAAAATTGATGAGTTTAGAGTTTATATGTACAAGCAAGATATAAGCATGGAAGATATTCAATTTGAATGTCCCATTCCCAGCAACTTCTCAAAAAAGGATTCTGTGATGTCAAGGAATGATGCAGAGGTAAGAGATAACACTGAGGAAGCAAAGTGTATTTCATGGAATGATGACAAGATTGATGAAGCAAAAGCATGGAAAAAGTACCTCGGAGTTATTTCAAGGAATGATAACCAGCTAGAAGCCAAGTCTCCAACAAGATTCATCGGGGATCCATGCCTAACGGAAAAACGCTTGGCTTTAATTTTTCTTTCTTTTACAGTTTTATTGCTTATTTTGTTTTCCTTTATTTTGTTAAACTCCTATGTTGCGGACTTCAATAATTTGATGCTTATCAGCTAATAACTCCTTTGGCAAAGAAGTCTGATAAAATGTTTATAATACAGTTATCGAGTTATTGATGTGTGAAATAGTGCGTAGATTTAGCAAACATGATATCCTAATTGGAATAACAATATTGCTCTTAATTTTGGCATTCCTTTATGATAAGGAGAAGGTGGCAGATGACTTCATAGGTAAGATGGATTGTCAAGTCTAAAACCCAATAACACAAGAAAGGGACAAGGTTGAAGAGCAGCCACCAAACAGTAAAAATGAAACCAATACTATTAATAAATTTAACAAGGTTTGAAAAACCCCATTTTCAGACGGGTATGGATGAAAAAGCAGGGTGGTATGATAATTTTGGTCATTTCAGCAGACTGTAATGTAAGATATTTGGATCTGCATATGCAAAGCACATTGCATCAAGATGGAAGTAGAGCCAACAAGTAGTTTCATCTTTCTTCTGCTGGAGAAGAGAGTGACAAAATCTAATTAGCTCACAGGTGGATTAAAGAAAAAACAAAAACAATGAATGCTGGCGTTAACTAATTGGAATAACCAGCAGGCTTTGCATCCCTTCTTCCCACGTTCAACTATTGCACATCTGTGTAAGCTCTTAACCATTCTACTGGTCCAACTCTTCCCTGCAAACATATATAGTCAAATCTTGCTTGAAAGACTTTCTGGATCTGTTATTTCAACTTATGACATGTTATAAATGTAGCAGTGAGTTTTGAGAAGTACCTGGAGAAAGACAAAACACATTCTTTCTGTCGCATACCTAGTCCATGAATGCAATAAGGTATGGGAGAGACGTTGATCTCTTGACCTAGGTGCAATTGAATGTTTATTCCCAATAGGAGAGGCACACTGCATATATAGGGACAGATCATAGGTGTAAACACTATATTTTATCAAAATATTTTTATTTTTTATCTTTATTTTAGTTTTTATTTTTATTTTATTTTTTTTTCTTATTTTTTTTTTTTAAAAAAAAGAGAATGAGAGAAAGAAGAAAGAAAAGAATATTAATTATTTTTTTAAGCTTTGCATGCATATTTAAAAGAAAAAGAAAAGAGAGAAAAAAAAATTACAAAAAAGGCCCCAAGGTTAAAAAAAAAATCAGCGTAAAAAAAAAGATAAAAAAAAAAAGCTGCAACGGCAAAAGAAAAAGAAAAAGAGCTACAGAGAGTTGGACGAAGGAGCAGCTGACTGAGATCGTAGAGGATTTTGAGCATGTATGCAGAGGGCAGCGCAGAGACGGGTGAGGAGCACAGCAGCGACGCAGCCATCGTACAATAGTAGAGAGCGATGAAGAGAAAGGGGAGGAGACGCAAAAGCAACTTGATTGACGGAAAAGAGAAGATTGGAAGGCTATAGAGATCGATAGAGAGAAAGGGGCCTCAAGGGTTTTTGATGGAGCGAAAAACAAGCCTTACAAAAAGGAAGCAAGGAGGAAAAAACATAGAAAGGAAGGAAATGGAGAAAGGGAAAAACAGAGAGTGAGCAAAGAGGTGATAGAGAGCTATCGGGGAGAAAGAGGGCTTAGAGACTTTATAGTGATATTTGGGGGATTTTTCAAGCTTGGCCTTTGATTTCTTCATCTCTAGGTTCCGAGATTTGTAGAAAAATCAGAGAAAGAAGAGACGAAGTGAAAGGGAAGAATAGAGAAAAATAGCGATAGCTCGGCGAGAAAGAAAAAGAAAGGCAGATTAGAGAGGCAGGATATAACTGTTAAAAGTGAGATTGAAGTATAAGTCAACAATCTTAGCGATGTCGAGGTATGAATGCCCACTTTTATACTCCTTGAATTACTTATGTTGCTGGGATTCTGTTGACGCCGGACTTATATGGTTATGGTGGGTATTATGGTGTTCTGTGATGTTAACAAAATTCTTTGGATACTCTGGGTTGGTCTGTAATATGTAATTCCCACTTGTTGAGTATATCTGAAATGTTCATGACCATTTCTACTGTGTAAAATTACCAAGGGAGTTCTATCCTATTTTAATCTGAGGTGCTTGAAAAATAAATAGGATTTCCTATTGTAAGAAATCTTGTTGAATATGTCAAGTCACAAAGGTAGACTGTTTGAGTTGTTTCTGCAATGTTGAATATACTTGAAAATATTTTAGCATAAAAGATGCTTGGGTTGCTCTCTTTCTAGTAAAGAGATCTGAAGGTATTCTGTGACGTTTCAATCTATGCCTTAGTTGATCTTCTCGGCTTGAATATGCTTCTGGATATGTGTCAAGTGAAATCTAGCACTCTGTCTTTATATTTTGCCCATGAATGATGATGCTAAATTCATGATAGTTGGATATGTTTTAGAGGAGTTTCCAGGTTTTGACTTGTGTTCTTTTAAACGTGATAAATCTGTCTTCTTTCTGCTCTTGGGAGTTGCTGGATTGAACTTAGCAGATCCATGGATTTGATGGCGTGTGTCTCTTTTTCTTTTATTTATTTATTTTTTGTTCATAGTATATTTATCTGTTTAGTCTTAGATATTTTGGATCTTCGGGTTTACTATTTTCCATAAGATTTAGGTTCTATTTCTTGTAGTTAATTATTAGTGTGTGTTTACCTGGTCTTTCTTCTTTTGGTATTGGCTGTTTTAGTCTCTCTTATTCTAGAATGTAAAACTTTCTGTGCTATTCAGTGGGTCACATGCTAATTCCTCTCTAGATAAATCGGTATAAAATTTGTGCTAATTCCCTGGCTGCTATTGGAGAACTTTCTGGGTCTGTAAGCGTGAATGAATGATTAGAATGTTGATGTTTGCTCTTTGTTTCTAAGATTCTTTGAAGTGTGAATGACTTTGAGTTGGGACTAGATGAGAGTTCTACATTATTGTGACTATCTTTTCCTTTTCCTTTGTGACCCAAAGTTTAGCCTTCAACGGATGTTGATTTTTGTTTATATTTTTGCTATGAATCTGTGGATTTTGGACGTAGTTCGTTTGTTGACTAAGGGGTATAAGAGATATAAAAGAAAAAAAGAAAAAAAAATGATAAGGGTTTTAAATGTTTAGTTTCAGTTTTTGTGTTTTTTATATGCACTTGAATCTCTTGATTATCTTTTTGAATGTCTGGGTTTAAGGTTGAATTTCTGGAAAATATGAGTTACAGCTTGTAATTCCCCTTTGTTGTTGATATTTCTTATTGACGCTTAAGCAAAATCTAAAATTGTGTTGCAACCATGTTTAAACTGAGAATTTTTGTTGTATTACTTCTGTTTGGCTTGGGAATAGCTGCAAATTTGGCTTGTGTCTGCTTGGGATTATTGCTTATTGAGTTTGGTTCTCTATTGTTACTACTTAAGTGGTGATCTCCATTGTGGTTTCTCTGTTTATTAATTGACAATTCAATGCCTTCAATTTAATTGGGATTCAATGTATTTTGTTAGTTAAGGATCATGGAAGTTGAGAAGCGTGGAAATGTTCTTGCATTTTAACCTTGCTGTGAAGGATAAGTGACATGGAATTTTTGAGTGATTGCATGAATATCTTATGTTCTTGCCTATTCTAGTTATTTGAATCTCTCAAATTGACATGAAGATGCAAGTGTTGATTTAATTTTAGGACTGAACGTTCATGTGTTGTCATGTTTTGATTTCTCAATGTGTTTTGAATTCTTTAGTTTCATCATCTCTGGTAGAAGTTTGTTTATCCATGAACACTTTTCAATTTGAACTCTCATCTTACTATTTTTTATATAGTACTTAATATGATCTTTACCTTAAATAAAAGCCATTTGATTTTCTCTGTATATGGGACCTGGATTGTGACCTTGACATGCTATAAATTGCGGCATGCTTATTTTGAATTGCTTGTGGAAGAGGACATGAGGTTCAGTCATATCCTGATTCAGGTTTTAGTTTCAAAATCAAGGTTGATATCATTGTCTACCACTGCATTCTTTCATTCTTTTTATCATTATGTGGTACGTGGAATTGGAATATCTCGACTCTGTTTCTTTGTGGATTTCATGTAGTTATTTTAAGTTGTGGGCATGATTGATCAATGGATATTGGTGGCCATTCTTGATGTTTCATTGACTTTATTTCTAGTTATGGTTCTAGGCTATGGTTAATGAAAGATTCAAGTGAATCCTTGACATGCTTTTGGATTTCTTGCTTGTGGTTTTGCTCATATACTTGGACTCGTGTTAACTCATTCAGCAAATAATTTTCTACTATGGAGGATTCATAGTCTGATTATATCTATTATTTGAGTATGAAAAGGATTTGACTTGGCCAATCATTGATTTCTTTGACTTTGAATTTGATTGCTTGATCCATTGAAGAGTATAAATTGTGGTGACCTCAGATTATGTCCCAATTTAATCTTCTTTTCTACTGAATCACAATGGGCAAATTATGGTTTGTGATTTTAAGGTTCATGCTTGTGCTTACTTCATGCTGCATTTTTGCTGGCGTTTGAGAGGGGTGCAAAAAGAAATGATGGGGTGAGGAAAAAAATAAAATAGGCGGAGTACTAGCTGCGAGGTGTTAAGAAATGAAAGCTGGGTGTGAGAAGAAATAATGTAGACTTATGGTGGGTGTGTGAAAAGAAAAAATGAAATTGCAATTTTTATTCTATGTTCGTATTCTGCCCTTAAATTTTAAATTATAGTTAATATGTATATATATTAGGGTGTATTTAAATTTTTAAGATCTTCAGACCCCTCACTTATCATAGAAGAGTATGTCTACTCTTTTATAAGACTAAATTTGCACTATTCGACTTAAGTGAGGATAAACGTTATCTGTATTGACGTTTTATCCGTTTAAAAGGGTGGAAGAACTCTAAGTTCATTTAGATAATTCATGTATACATGTTTATCTTCTCGCCATTTTATTAGAAATTATAATATTTATTTCAACAATAAACAAAATATAATTTTAGGTCGTATTATTATTTTACATAATCAATTTGGATAATTGTTTTTGACTGATGTTGTGGGTGCCTAACAATCGACTCCCAAACTCATATTTGGTTTACATTTTAATGTCTTTTTAATAAAAGTAAATAAATTTTAAAATAAATAAAATTTTTAATTTTACTTTAGTTTTTAAATAATTGATGACAATTTTAAAAAATAAATTTTTTTAAAAAATAAAAGTTATTTCAATAGTATATTTATTCCTAAAGTGTACGTCGTAACAATAGCCTTTCCCTTAGGGTTTATGTTTCAATTAATGGAGTAACTTACTCATAAATATCCAAAACACAGGTTGCATTATTTAATCCATGTAGGATCTAAACACACACAAAGCCCAATAACTCAATTGATCAATGAGGCCATTAGGTTGAATTATATTGACACTTAATTAATCTAAGTTTTATAAAATCCAAGTGATTATATTAGTCAAATAGGACAAAGTCCAACAATATCCCACAAGACATTAACAATGCATAAAATCATACTTATTAGGAGCAATGCTATCGTTCAAGTGAGGCACTCATACTTCCAATGGAGTAACCTACATGGAATGTGGTAAAAGAAAAATATAATAAATAAGCACGCATGTGATCACAACATTTAATTCCAGCACAATGGCCTTGAATTCCACCCAAGATGCTTACTAATAATTAATGAGATTCCTCTACAATCATGTCATAGATAACCTCCTTAACACACAATACTAGGCATAGATTTTATTTGACAATGATAATCACGCTGATAATAGTCATAATGGTAACAATCGCATTGTCAAAAGATAAACCCCCAAAATGCATTATTGTTATCAAGGCACAAAAGAATCACAAAGTATAATCCCCATAATCCCACTAAACCAAGGCATCAAAGTATCTCACAATCACAATTCTTATTTAAGTGACATAGTCTTTGAAAGCTCTCACGCACACCCTTAGTGAATTCTCAATCATGAGCCTCAAGCTCTCGCAACTTCTCTCTTTGACATACAAACACTCATGTCATAAAGCCTTTTGCACTTAAAAGTGATCGTACGAGACTTTCACAGCAATAGGGCTATGAAAATATATGGTCAAAGGTTCAATTGGGAACATAAACACTATATCCATTAATGAAATTCCTCAACCATATTGTATGCTTAGTGGCCTCATGCACGCCACACATTGTGCTTTCTCGGTTGACCCTGCTACACGAGTCTACTTAACACCTTCCACGAAATGACTTCTCTTTCAACATAAAAATGTAACCCAATTAGAAGTCAAATCGTCTGCACAAGCCCCCATTATCATATTCAGGATAGCCTATTAGCTTGAGACTGTCAAACTTTCTTTATAACCTCTCAATGGCCCCCCGCAAGATTCCTCTTGTATCTCCCCAAAACACTCATTGTGAATGCAGTGTCAAGTCGTTTACAAACTTGAGCATACATAAAATTATTAACACGCAAAGGCCTATGATATTGCCAGAAGAACAATGTTATAATCTACAAAACTAATACGATGAATATACTCTCTTTATTTCTCAAGTATATACATTGGTCAACAACGTTCTCCTTAGAACTAAACAAATTTCATACCCCACTATATTTCTCTGATGGATTTCTAGCACTCTCAACTGTTAACTTGAATACCCAATATTTCTAGAGCGTCAAATATAATGGAATTGATCCTTAAAGGATGTAGCACCTTGAAAGAAGTTAAAGATTCAAGCGTAGTAATGTCATTTCATTCGTGAAAGAGCACGTTGGCTGGTAATATAGGCATTATCTGGAGATGAACGCAAGGTCAACTTCAAAATTTTTTTTAACTGGAATCCCATTTCCTCCCTTCTCCAACCAAAGAGAGATTTCCGAAAGAAAAAGACGGTTACCGAAAAATCTGAAAGATTCTTCTTTATATCATTTGATGATTCAATGGTTTCTTTCTTTGTGCTCAACTTTGATCGTTATATATATATATATATATGATTTGTCCACAACTTTCTAGACATATATTCATGCTCAACTATTTAAATTTACAAGTTCTTGGAGTGCAAGGTGACTTACCATATGTCGAAAGAGTTAATTCAATAATTCTCAATTTTTTTTAACAAGTTAGATTCTTGTTTCACAAATGTTATCTATGGTTTAAATATTTAATCAATATGAAAAGATTATAATTTTCCTTTCTACTGTACTCACCTGACAGGCTAAGTTCATAGGGATTTGGGTTCTCTTTTCCTCTCTCCCTATAAGTTATTAAGCTATTCTCATTTTTTTTTTAATTTTTTAATGTGATTAACCTATCATCAAATGAATTTTGATTTGATTAGGAGGTGGATGGAAGGCATCCTAAAATTGTGCCTAGGAGATAAATTTACGAGCTACAACTACACGAAATCTTGTTGAGGTGCTCACAATAGCAAATCAGCGTAGTAAACAAAAGAGGTATGTAGGCCAATATGCCTAAAGAAGCACCGTGCTTTTTAGGCACTGACTTTCAGGTCGATTTGCTTAAGCTTTTTGTCATTAAAAGCCCATTCTTTTTCTTTTTTTTTTGGTCCCAATAAAAAAGGGATGTTGATATCGATAGAGATTTTAACTTATTGCCGTAAAGGCTTTGAATACATATGCAGAAGCTCGTTAAAGTTGAGATTTATTTTACTATTTAAGCATATTATTATAGATATTTTGATATCACTCAAAAGTATAAAATTGTTAGTCAAGCTATTCTTAATTTATTGCTTTTCTTTTTCTGATGTGAAATTAATTTAATTTTAATTATTAATCTGCTTGGACTTTTTATGTAATTATAGTAATTAAAATTGTATTAAATTCTACAAATTTCTTTTGATTGTTACAGAAGTCTAGCTATATTCCTATCTAATCTTCCATGTGGAGTTAGTTCCAAAGATATAGATTAATTACTGCCTTCCTGTGTTGAAGAAATCTACAAATTCTTTAATTAATTTGTCAAATAAAAAAGAGAATAAAAAATAAAGTAACAACACATAATTGAATGGAGACTAATAATTGAATTTAATTCAAAAACAATCTAATACATAGATACTTGGCTACAGCATAGCCTCTAGAAGTGCAGAAGTTGCCTAGAAGGTTCATTGAGAAAGGTAATGATATTTTGGAAGTAACCATTCCCTGTTCCACTTCACATGATTGGTTGAAAAAAATGATAATATTATTGTTATATTCCTTTATTTTTTTTAATTAATATGTTACGGTAGACAATGTATAAAACACTATTTAGAATAAGAAATTTGGTCCTATAACCACATAGAAGAAGAATGCCCTCATAGCACAACTTAAGCAAATTAATTTAATCATTGGCAATGAAATTAGAATAAGAGGTAGTTAGCACGTTGTTATCATCCTACTTAAATTGAAATAAAATAAATGAATAAAAAAAGTTGATAACAAGGAATTCTTGTGCTAAAAAATTTTAATATTAAATGCTCATGTGACTTACAGCTCACTTTTGTAATTTTGTTTTGGCACCTAGGCCCCAGCATTATATATGCAAGAGTGTACTGTTTTATAGTGTGGTTGCATCGTTAACTAACATACAAGGGTAGTAAGGTCATTTAATTTGTGAAAGAGCTTGTTGGCTGGTAATATAGGCATTATCTGGTGATGAACGCAAGGTCAACTTCAAAAGTAGGGTTAACTGGGAATCCCATTTCCTCACTTCTCGAACCAAAGAGTTTTCCAGAAAGAAAAGATTGGTTACTGGGAAAGTCTGAAAGATTGTTCTTCCCCAGATCAAGGTGTAATTTTTGACAAGAGTGGTGCCAAAACGTTGCTGCTGCTGAAGCTTGTAAATCCCTTGGTGACGATCCAAGGTTTGTTTCTTTCTCCTCAACTTTCTAAACATATGTTCATGCTGAATCAATTTTAAAGGTTGATTTGAAACCAATGTTACTTATATAAAATTATGCCAATGAAAGAATTCAGCAGATACAGCTAGATGAAATTTATCAGATATGTACACTATAGCAGAATAATTCATGTATACATTATTAAAATAGGGTATCCAAAGCTCACATCTAAAACCTTTTTGACCTAAATAAGCATGCTACACTTTTTGAACTCTAATTCTGTTATATTTGAGTTTTTGGTGTCATTATATTCCATTGGAAACGTATTTTGGGGCTAACCTAGTTGACGTTGTTTTCAAGCCCAAATTTCATCTGACAATGTCATTTTTGGCCACTTTTCTATTTTACTAGCATTTTGTTTTTCTTGTGAATTTTATTCATATTCGCAGTTTTATTATTATATATAGACATTTTTAGATTTATTTTTTTTTGGGTACATAGTAGTGTTTTGACTTTTACACATATTCAGTTCTGCCTATTTCTCTAAATTTTACATAAATTAAACGAATCCTTAACACTCTGTCATTCATATTCATTCTTGAGTCTGGTAATGTTTCTCCAATGATAAGAATAATACATTTCATTTATCATCATCAATCCTCTAACACAAATTTCCATTCTGATAAATGTGATAACCAACAACAAAGAGTAACATGGCCCAGATAATGAGTTCATGCTCCCAGAACAGTTTTAAAACATTAAATCATGATGTCAGACATACATGATAACCAGTGTATATGACCCTTACAGCCACAACACTGAAAATGTCCCTTTAAACTTAAACAGCATCGCAAGCATCTTAAATAATGTTTTAGGATCTTAACGAAGCACGAGTAAAGAATAACACAACAGTGCACTGTTTCATTGAGTAGCTGCCTGAAATTGGTACGTCAAAGAATTTACTCCAAGTTTAAGCTTTTCATTATTGTAATGACTAATGAGTATAACTAATCAGCACATACATGCCCCGAAAGCAGAATTACCAATGTCAAATTCTTAGTGGGAAGCATCTTCCAGGTGTGTAACAGCCTTGGTTTCAGCTCCAGTATTCTTTCTTTTAAGGGAAGGTATCCACATTAATCATTTAGAAAGCAGAGGCATCTCCTACAAAAAAAGGAACAAGTTGTCATGAAGAGAAGAGAAGAAGCAAAGAAAGAACAAAACTGCACCTATGATATTTTCTTGAGCTTCCGTGGGAAAGATACTCGCGACACAATTACCAATTTTCTCTACAAAGCTTTGTGCGAAAAGGGATTCAACCCTTTCATAGACGATGAGGAGTTAGAGAGAGGAGAAGGAATTTCAAGTGGTCTTTTCAAGGCAATTGAAGAATCTAAACTTTCCATTGTCATATTCTCTGAAAACTATGCGTCTTCTAAGTGGTGTCTCGACGAACTTGTCAAGATTCTTGAGTGCAAAAGAGAAAAAGAACAAATGGTTTGGCCAATTTTTTACAAAATTGATCCCTCTGTTGTACGATATCAAACAAATAGCTACGAGAAAGCAATGGCTAAGCATGCAGAGAGGTACCCAGAGAAGAAAGTGAAAAAATGGAAATCAGATTTGGAAGAAGCAGCCGGCTTGTCAGGATGGACTTTCAAAACAGGGTATGTATATATTTAAAATTTTGTTTCAAATATTTCATTGGTGTTATTGTTAATAAGACATTCTAGAAGATGACTGATAAAATTTTCAAATATAAAATATGGTGAATTACTTCTTCCAATTCAAACATGACTCTATGAATGATTTGTTGTACCAAATAAAGTGTTCTAACTTTAGGAGTAGGCGTTGTTATGTGTCAATCTCTACTATTTTTGTTGTCTTGATTCAAAGAATGCATTTCACTTTTGCAGGTATGAATATCATTTCTTTACAGAAATTGTAGAAAAGGCGTTCACTAAATTACATCATAAACATTTATATATTGAAAAGCACATAATTGAACTAAAATCTTGCTTAGAAGTAGCAGAGTCTCTTCTAGATATTCAACCTGATGATGCTGTAAGAATGATGGGAATTCATGGAATTGGTGGGATAGGTAAAACAACATTTGCCAAAGTTTTGTATAATAAACATGTTAATCAGTTTGGCGATGCATGTTTCCTTGAGTCTGTCCGAGAAGGATCAAACAGTAGCATGGGCCTAGTAAATCTCCAAGAGAAACTTCTATCCAATATATTTAAGAATAAAAATTTCAAGCTTGGCAATGTTGACGAAGGTGCAAATATGATAAAACGCTTGCTTCACAATAAGAGAGTTCTTCTTGTGCTGGATGATATTGATAAAAAGGAGCAGTTAGAGAAATTGGCTGGGGGAGATGATTGGTTTGGTCCTGGGAGTAGGATCATCATAACAACAAGGAATACACATATACTAAGGGTTCGTGGAATTGAAAGAAGATATGAAATGGAGGTGCTAGATCATAGTAATGCTCTTAAACTGTTCTGTTGGAAGGCCTTCAAAAGTGACCAACCTGATGAAGGCTACTTTGATATATCCAAGCAGATAATTGAATATTGCAAGGGGCTTCCATTGGCTTTAGAGGTAATAGGTTCGAATTTGTATGGTAGAAGTTTAAAGGCATGGGAATCTGCATTTGATAAATATCAGAGGATTCCAGACAGTCGTATTATAGACATACTTAGAGTAAGCTATGATAGCTTGGAAGATGATCAGAAAACCATTTTCCTTGATATTGCTTGTTTGTTTAAAGGAAAGAAATTGAAAGATGTTGAAGAGATACTAGATGCTTGTGATCTTTCTCCACAATATAATATTGAAGTACTTGTTGATAAATCCCTTATAAGTATTGATAAATTTAACCATTTGGGGATGCATGATCTTATACAAGACATGGGACAAGAAGTCGTTAAGCAAGATGCCTCATCAAAACTTGGTCAATACAGCAGATTGTGGAATCATGAGGATATTATCAATGTATTGACTACAAATTCAGTAAGAGCCAAATCATGATTTCTTCTATGTAATGTATCTTATATAATATAGTCAACATGCGCAATCAAACGTCTATAATTAATTAAATTTCTTAATTTTCTTTTTTTTTTTTTATAGGAAAGTGATAGCATTCAATTAATATCATGTTGTCCGAATGTACCAGTAAAGGTTGAATGGAGTGGAACCAGCTTTGACAAGATGAAGAACTTAAGAATTCTCATTGTTCGAAATGTTGAATTTTCAAGAGGGCCTATAAGATTGCCAAATAATTTGAGGGTGCTTGAATGGGACAAATATCCTTCAGAGCATTTGCCAAAAGGATTTTATCCTAGAAAGATACTTCTCTTAAAATTACCAAATAGCCGTCTTATTTCATTAAATTCATTGCAGGTACATTTTTTATATTTTCCCTTTTTCTAATGTTATGTGAAATTTTGTGATGGTGGCATAGGATGTAAAGGATTATAATTTGCTTTGCTTTTCTTGTTGGAAATATTGTAATTAAAAGTTTTTATCATGCATTAGTTGCTTTCAATAGTCTCACTGAACTTTTGATTTGCAGAAATTGGAAAAACTTACTTATGTGGATTTCTCACACTCTAAACAATTAACTCAAATACCTGATGTGTCTGGATCTATAAATATAACAACTCTGGAGCTTGAAGGATGCACCAATCTGAGAGGGGTTCATGATTCTGTCGGAGTTCTTCCTAAGATTCTTGATTTGAGTCTTGAGGGATGCACCAATCTTGAAATATTCCCACGTGGAATCAAAATGACATCTCTTGAATCGCTTAATCTCAATTATTGCAAAAGTCTTCAATACTTCCCAGAAATATTGGGACAAATGGATAGACTTAGACGCATTCGTGCACAATGGACTGGTATTAAGCAGATTCCACATTCCATTTGTTACCTGTCAGGGCTTGAATTTTTGTTTATATCAAATAATGACGAATTGGTATCCCTCCCTGAAAGCATTAGACAATTAGATGCATTGATACATCTTTATATGGAAAACTGCAAGAAGCTTCGTCATATATCAGGAGTTCCTCCAAATATAAAAAGGATTAGAGCTGATGGTTGTATGTCTTTATCCCCACAATCTTTAAGTATACTATGGTCTCAGGTCTGTTTCTTTCTTTTCCAATTTAAATATTTGATTACTTTGTTAAGAAGATGTAGAATCATAATTATCAAACTTTTGGAATGGAATTTAGACTTTATTTTGCTTCTATGAGATCATCCTGATATTGAGAAGTAAATAATATATTTGTAGTCTAGTTTCTTGTTAATTTTATAAATGAAAACTTTATTGAGACTACAGGAGGTTGAATTCATCATGTTTGTCATTTTTTTTGCTGCCACAGGCACTACAGGAGAGGGTATTCTCGGAAGTTGTGATGCCCAAAACAGCTAGTCACTGCAAAACAGTTATTCCAAATTGGTTTGAACGTAACTGCAAAACAGAAATTCCAAATTGGTTTGACTGTCAAAGCAAAGGTGGAAGCATATCATTTCATTTTCTCGGGAATTTGTTGTTTTTTGCATGGGCAGTTGTTATTGGAAAATCAACGGATGAAATATCCTCAAAGTCAAATGGAACAATGGTTCAATTAATTTGCAAAGTTGATGGTTGTGAGATAGTCGACAAGCATTGTGAATATTACATCAAGGAAGGTGGTATCTTATTAACAATTGGCTATATTCGTCTAAGTGAATGTGTTAGTTATAAAAATGTTTATTACCGTGATTGGCATCACGCGGAGATGGAGTGTAAAAGCGGGTCACTAGACCAAGAAGTTGATGAGTGTGGAGTACTTTTTGTATACAAGAAGCCAAACATGAAGATGGAAGATATTCAATTTGAGTATCCCTTTCCCAACGAAGGTTCTATGCCAAGGAATGATGAGAAGATTGATAAAGCAAAAGCAGGGAAATTCTCAATCATGACAAGGAATGATAAGGATCTTGAAGCATACAAGTTGCCGAGAAGATTCTTCAAGGACAGTGCAAGGGTTGGGATCCGCACTTGTTGGAGGAGGCAAGCCTTGCCTACACTCTTCTTCTCAAAATATTTCAAGTTATCGCCCTCCTTCCTTTCAATTTGAAAACTGAAACAGCTGCCATCTACAGACTACTCTAATGCGAACACGAAGTTCACAGAGATGCTAGTTGAGGATTTTCTGGGAAAAAGACAAATAAAAGCCACAACATGCTTTAGAGTTGACTATGCTTGTGTTGAGGTCATGCTAGAGACGAGAGGTAAGGTTGCAATGGGCGCTGTCACTGGTAAAATTTGCTCTTCTGCCTTTGAACAGGTGCTATATATAGTATTGGAATGCGGTTCATTTTAGTTCCTGGAATTATATGAACCAAATCATGTTGCAAAAATAAAGCTTTCTGGAATGTTGAGACGCAGAGTCGGTCCCACTGCATGTTTTTCATGATTTTCCTATTGTGACATGTTTTATATTTTATATTGGAGAGATTTGTGATCTTCATTTTTTAATTTTTCTGGAAAAATTTCTAATTTATTTAAGTTTTAACTTGTTAGATACTTATAATATATATAAAATATATTATACCAAATTGGTTATTCATTTGGATACACAAGACGAGAACAAACATACAATTTGTAACTTAAAAAATAAGATTCAATTGTGGTACTCTTTTTTGGTATGTTAAGATGTTAGTGCACTTAGAAACATTATAAATTATATTATTTTATAATATTTTCACGTAGATTCTCACTCATTTCTTTTTCTATTTTCTTTGTCTTTTTTTTTTTTAGTGATAACTATTTAGGAAAATAAGAAACTTAGTTTAAATATGAGCATAAGTCAATTTTAGATTGAAAGAGCTTAAAGAAAAAATGTGAATTAATAAATAACTCATTTCTTCATCCTTGATCAATTTGTTTTGTGAATCCGGAACATTAATCAAGATGAACTGAGACGTCGACATATCACAAATCAGATAGTGTGAATCAATTTGTAATTTCTAAGGAAAATGATGGCTTTAATAACTGAATTTTAAAATTTTCGAACCAACCATGGCACCACACAAAATAATATCTCATCCTCTCTGTCTGTCACTCCCCTTCCAACTCTCCGCCCCATGGACGCCCTTGTATACTCATTACAAAACCCCACATTAAAGCTTATATTTTATTCAATCTGGCTGCGATTTTATTTTAGAGGGTGTTACTTGATCTCCCTCTCAATCTTATTCTCTTTCTCTATGCAAAGGAAAGGTGTTAATTGACTTATGGGAACGGTAAACTTTGTAACAGACAAAGAAGTGTTTGCCTTATATTAGAATAGGCAATCACACCTGCTCAAAAGGCAAAAGAGCAAATTCGGTAACCTTTTACAAATTGCCCAATTAGCTAGGGCCCCTTGCAACCTGAGTTTGTCTCATTCCTTGACATACCCTGTGTTGGAACTTTTCCCTGGCTCTGCATCCTCATTGCTCTCATCATCCATTGCCATCACTGCTTCCATGATTGAGTTGAGAGGCATGGGACAGCCACGAGTAAATTCACGTAGGTCAGAAAATACTGCTCTCTCTGTCCGATGCTTTGCTTCCTCAATCTTCTCAGCATCCCTTGACATCACCGCATTCATATTCGAGTTGTTAGGAATGGAACACACGAATTGAATATCTTCTATGTTTATATCTTGCTTGTACATATAAACTCCGCACTCCTCAATTTCATAGTCTGGTGAACTGGTTGTGCATATGATCTCCACGAGATTCAAATCATCATGATTAAAGTTAGTGAGATATTCACGTAGCTCAAGTAAGAAGGTACCACCTTCATTATTGAAATAGCCACCGCTATAGTGCGCTGTTACAAAATCTTGAGGGCCGTGTAAATATATAAGAACTATGATATGAACTAGCTCTGAGGATATCTTATTTGTTGATTTTCCGCAGACAACTGCAAAAGCAAACTTAGGGTATTTTCTGCTTGCCCAAAATGATAATCTTCCACTTGTGCAGCGATAGTCAAACCAATTCGGAATACGTGTCCTGGGCATGGAAACATTCAAGAATTCGATCTCTTGCAGTACCTATTGGAGCAAAAAGAATTGCAAACAAGATGAATTTGATCTCTTGTAGGATCATTAAAGTTTTACTTCACAAAATTAACAACTATGATGCAAAAATAATTATCTATTTTTAATTGAATATATAGATGATCACACAGAAGCAAATAAAAATGATATTTCCATTCAAAAGCAAATAAGATTTTGCTTTACTAATAAAGGAACTCAATATATATATATATATATATATATTGGCATATCACTCTATATATTTCTACTGAATAAACAAATAACAACACGAAATTATCAAACACCTAACATGGGAAAGAAATCTTACCTGAGACCATACTGTATTTAATGATTGTGAGGTTAAAGGTATACAACCAACTACACAGATATCTTGTAACCTTCGCGGAAATCCTGAAATATGCTGAAGCTTCTTGCAATCGTGCAGATTAAGGTTTCTCAATGCATCTAATTGGTTAATGCTCTCTGGGATTGATTCCAAATTGTCATTAAATCGTAAAAATAACGATTCAAGCTTGGGAAGGTAACAAATGGAATGTGGAATCTGCTTAATTCCAGTCCTTTCTGCATCAATACGATTAAGGTTATCCATTTGTCCCAATATTTCTGGGAAGTGTTGAAGACTTACGCAGTCATTAAAATTAAGGGATCTAAGAGATGTCATATAGATTCCATGAGGGAATACTTCAAGATTGGTGCATCCCTCAAGGCTTAAATCAAGAAGCTTAGTAAGTCTTCCAACAGAATCATGAATCACTTTGAGATTGATGCATCCCTCAAGCTGCAAAGTTGTTATATTTGGAGCACCAGACACATCGGTTACTTGAGTTAGTAGTTGAGAATGTGACAAATCCATACAGATTAGCTTTTCATGCTTCTGCAACACCAAAGCCAGCACCAAGGTTATGTATAAGTTTTTAAGAAACACTAGACATAATTATAACGATTGACACAGGTAACAGCACTACCAAAAGGTTACAAGATTATCAGCAAGAAAAGGAAAGCAAACTAATTATAAACTTTCAATTCTAAGACACCAAGACAAAGTTTAAGACAAGAATTGCATTATCAAATTATTTGAAAAAAAAAAAAAGGAAAAAGAAAGAAAATGTACCTGTAATGGATTCAAAGAAATAAGACGGCAATTTGATAACTTTAAAACAACCATCTTTCTAGGACAAAATCCAAGTGGTAAAGCCTCCGAAGGCAATTTTTCTCATTCAAGTAACCTTAAAGTATTTGGCAAACTTTTAGGGCTTATTGAAAATTTAACATTTTGAACAATGAGAATTCTTAGATTGCTCATTTTCTCAAAGGCTGTACCACTCCACGCTACTTTTTCTAGTACATGTGGATGAAATATTATTCCTTGAATTCTATCACTTCCCTATAAAAACAGTCATCAAGAAGTTGAGTTAGCTATAAATTACTGATCTGTTAAGCATACTATATAAGAAAAACTATTTTGAAGAAAAAATTATACTATTTATTCTTACAGAATTTGTAGTCAATACATTGAGAATGGCCTCATGATCCCATAATCTGCTGTATTCACCATGTTTTGAAGAGGCATCTTGCCTAACAACTTTTTTTTCCATATCTTGTAAAAGATCGTGCATCCTCAACTTGCCAACTTCAACAGTTAAGAGAGACTTATCAACAAGTACTTCAATATTGTATTGTGGAGAGAGATCACAGGCATCTAGTATCTTTTCAACATATTTCAATCTCTTTCCTTTGAAGAAACAAGCAATATCAAGGAAAATGGTTTTCTGATCATCATCCAAATCATCATAGCTTACTCTAAGTATGTCTTGAATATCTTTGTCTGGAGTCCTCTGATATTTATCCAGTGCCGATTCCCATGCTTTTAAACTTCTACCAAACAAATTGGAACCTATTACCTTTAAAGCCAATGGAAGTCCCTTGGCATAATCAATTATTCGATTAGATATATCCATGTAGCTTTCATCAGGTTTGTTCCTTTTGAAGGCCTTCCAACAAAATAGTTCAAGAGCTTTATTATGATCTAGCTCCTTCATTTCATATGTTTTTTCAATTCCATAAGCACTTAGCATATGCTTATTCCTTGTTGTTATGATGATCTTGCTACCAGGACCAAACCAATCACATCCCCCAGCCAACTTTTCTAATTGCTCCATCTTATCAACATCATCTAACACGAGAAGGACTCTCCTATTGCAAAGCCTATTTTTTATCAAATATGCGCCTTTATCAACATTGCCCAAGTTGAAATTTGTCTTCCAGAATATCTGGGATAGAAGTTTCTCTTGCATGTTTACTAAGTCCATGCCACCATTGGATCTTTCTCTAATAGACTCAAGGAAACATGCACAGTCAAAGTGAACACCAATTGAATTATACAAAACTTTGGCAAGAGTTGTTTTACCTATCCCACCTATTCCATGAATTCCCAACATTCTTATAGTATCATCACATTGAATATCAAGAAGTGACTTCACTTCTTCTAAGCGATACTTTAATCCAATTATCTGCTCTCCAATATATAAACAATTAGGGTGTAATTTAGAGGAAGCCTCCTCTATAATGTCTGTGATTAATTTATATTCATACCTGCAAAAGTGAATTACCATACCTTAAATCAAGGGGGAAAGAAAACTAAAACTGAAGCCCCATAAGCCCCTCCCCCAACAAGTTCGTCATTCTATTCCTAAAATTAGAACAAGTTATACAATAGAATCTTGTTTTAATTGGAAGGAGTAAATCACTAGAATTTGTATTTAACATTTTTTCCGGTGATATTCTATATAGTCTTATTAACAATAACTGAAACATTTGGAACAGTAATTTAAGTGTTACATACCCTTTTCCAAAAGTCCATCCTGACATGTTGGCTGCTTCATTCAAAGCTGATCTCCATCTATTCACTTTCTCCATCTCACTTTTAAACACGTTTTCATGTTTAGCCATCGCTTCTTTGTACGAATTTCTTTGATGTCGTACATCAGAAGGATCAACTTTATAAAAAATTGGCCATACTATTTGGCCTTTTTTTGTCTTGCACTCAAGGATTTTAACAAGTTCATTGAGACACCATGGAGAAAATGCGTAGTTTTCAGAGAAAATAACAATGGAAGCCTTAGATTCTTCAATTGCTTTTATAAGAGCAGGTGAAATTTCTTCCCCTCTTTTCAATTCCTCGTCATCTATGAAAGCCTTGAATCCCCTTTCGCATAAAGCATTGTAGAGATAACCAGTAAATGTGTGACGGGTATCTTCTCCCCTGAAGCTCAGGAAAATATCATAGCTGTATTGTTGTATGTCTGTCATCGTTTACACAACTTCCTTCTTCCCTTCTCGTTTTCATCCACTATCTCTCTGTCATTACGACTTGTTTCTTCTTATGTAGGATCGTGCTTTATTTTCTCTTTCTCTTCTTTAATGATTAAAGTGGGTACCTGCGGAAAAGCAGAGAAAACTGGACCTAAAACCAAGGTTGATGGACACTTTAGAAAAAAGAGTATGTGGCTTTAAGAAAATAAGAACGGTAAACACCATTATATACCAATTTCAACCAGCTCCTTGGAAATCTTGCCGATTGATGTGGTATTCTTCTTTACTCTTTCCTTATGAGGATAAAGAAACAAACCTTGTGAGTGTTAGATATAAAATCAATTACAAGCCTTATCTTAAATCGGTTCTTAGTGAGTCATCAGAAGGAATTAGAAGCTCCAGCAGCAGCAACTTTTTGGCACCACTCGTCAAAGAAGTACTGCACCTTGATCTGGAGAAAAATTTGTTAATATAAAATATATCATCAGATTTCTCTTAACAACTTAAATTTTTGAGTTAAACTAGTTTTTGATACAATCTCTCGAGCTTCCCAGTAACCATACTTTTCTTTTTTGTAAATGATATATTTCTGTTTAGATGGAGAAGGGAGGAAATGCGATTCCCAGTTGACCTTACCTTGCATTCTTCACCAGATCTTGCCTATCTTACAGCAACCAACATGTTCTCTCGCAAATGAAATGACCATACTGCCCTTGTTTGTCAGTTCATAATACAACTATACTATAGGATTCTCTCACAAACAGAAAAGGGGTTTAGCTGCCAATACAAAATATATATACCAAAGTCAGCTGAAAGTCATATGAGCAACGAAAAGGGCTGCATGCTCAGAGACTTTATAACACGTTGATTTGAATTGTTCTATGAAATCTCTTAATTATATAAGCATTGAATAGACTTGAATTGGTCAAAATTGTAGAACTAAAATTTTTTAGCTCAATAATTGCTCGTTGTCAACATTTTTAGATGACTTATTTTATTTCAATTTAAGTAGAAGGATAACAATGTGCTAACTACGTCTTATTCCAATTTCATTTCCAATACGTAAATTAATTAATTTGCCTAAGTTGTGCCGTGAAGGAATTCTTCTTTTAAGTGGTTAATAAGATACCAAAAATGGTTAGTTGACCGAGAGCATGATTAATAATTTAATGTACTCCTATATGGACTTATTGAATCTTCTCGACAACTTCTTTGCTTCTAGCTGAAAAACTTGTGCCAATTAGTCATACGAGCAAGGAAGGTAAATATGAAGAATTCTCCGAAGTTTCATGATAACTTTCAGGAAATGTCGTTGCACATTCCCTGTGACTATTGCATATATATATATATATATATATATATATATATATATATATATATATATATATATATATATATATATCCGTTTTTTTTTTTTCGATCCTTTTAGAAGAAAATTTTTATTTTATTTATTTGTTGTGTTAGAAGTTTAAGATAACATTAATTGTTATTTTTTCAATTTTATCTTTGTTATTTTTAATTAATCTCTACAATTTATTAAGTATTCTCATTCTTATTCATAATAAATTATGTGCATGTTAGGAGACTTAAAAAGAATTTATGTATTAAAGCTATCTTCAATAGAGATATCATAGAGAGTTGCATAACTTATGTAACTTAAAAGAATAGATTGCAACTATTATGATGCAATCTATAAAAGTCCAAGTCAATACATTGATTGCTCTCATGTGTTGCTCTTGAGAGCAACCCCAAAAGGGGTTTCATAATTTCTTAGGTTAGCCAAAATCTTTTGATTATAATTAATTTATTAGGTTACAGTTAATCCTTACAATGATATGAGATAAGTTTAGGGTCTATTTGAAAAACTTTAGAGTTATATTATTATAGTGAAAAATTATGAGAATTTCATAAAATAATAAAAAATAATGTGACATCATAGGATTCATTAAAAAAATAATTAAAATAAGTATAAATAACTCAATAAAAAGTATACTATTAAAAATAATCTAATTATATTTCTTAACCAGTGTGTGATAAGCTTAAACAGGAGGGAGTATTTCTCACAATCATATTGCTGGTGTCACAATTGGTGAGTGCAATTAATTGGTGAGGAACTTGGGAAGCCGGGTCTTCCTTGAAGATCTTTTGTCATAAGAATGATGGTGAAGGGCATATTATTAGGAGAATTTTGGAATATTAGGTAAATATGATTAAATTCCTTAATATGGAACTTTAACAAAATAAGGGAAAATAGAAGACTCAGGAGCGGCTCAACCTACATCTAGGCTTAAAACAAACACTATAAAGCTTTTAAAAATAACTAAAATAAGAAAATGCTATGATCAGCCTTAGATAAGCATCCTTACACTTATAAAATGCTATTATACTATTGGTCAATTATTAACATTTATCTTAGAAATACTTATTAAATATTTAATGATTTTTTAATGTAATTAATATAACCCTTCCATTCTATATCTTTTGCTGTTTTAGATGAATTTTTTTATCCCACAATTATTGTATTTTTAGAATTTTAAAATTATATCAAACTTATTATTTTATAACCTCATATAAGTAATGATAACTCACTAATTCTTTCTCTAAATTAGACTATAAATAGAAAAAATTAAATAGGAATATTATAGTTAATATAGTACAATAATATTTTAATTTGTGTACAATAACTTCAAAATACAAAAGATTTGAGACAGAGGTAGTAATTATTAACTATGTAGTTTTTAGGGATTTAAGGTTTAATGTTTGTAGGTTATACAGTTTTATAATTTAGAATTTATTATTTAAAATTTAGAATTTTAGTGTTTTAGTTTTAGAGTTTAGTGTTATTAATCCAAAATTTCCAGCTAGAAGAAGCAGAGAAGTTGCCAAGAAGATTCGTCGAGAGATGTCCATATAGGAGTTTCAATATATTAATGTTACCATATTTTGGAAGAAGAATGCTCTCATGGCACAACTTAAGCAAATTAATTTAAATATTGGTAATGAAATTAGAATAAGAGGTAGTTAGCACATTGTTATCCTCCTATTTAATTTGAAATAAAATAAATCAATTAAAAATGTTGATAACGAGGAATTATTGTGCTAAAAATATTTTACTATTACAATGTACGTGGACCAATTCAAGTTTGTGCAATGCTAATATAATAAAACGATTTCCTACAACAATTCAAGTCAACATGCTAAGAAATTTCTTAGCGTGCCGCTTCTTACTTTTATTGGTCGTGAGACTTACAGCTAATTTTTATACTTTTGTTTTGGCAGCTATACTCCCCAGTATTGAATATGCAACAGTGTACTCTTTTAATGTGAGGTTGTCTCGTGAACAAACATACAAGGGTAGTAGGGTCATTTCATTTGTGAAAGAGCATGTTGGCTGGTAATATAGGCATTATCTGGTGATGAACGCAAGGTCAACTTCTAATGTTTGGTTAACCAGGAATCCCATTTCTGCCCTTCTCCAATCAAAGAGAGTTTCCAAAAAGAAAAGACGGTTTACTGGAAAGTCTGAAAGATTCTTCCTCATATCAAGCTTGCATATCCATTGATGACTCCATGGTTTGTTTCTATACATATGTTCATTCTCAATCATATAAGTTTACAAGTTCTTAGAGTCCACTGTTACTTACTATATGTCAAAAGAGTTAATTAATTTTAAGTAAAAGGATAAATGGGGTGTATGCCAAAAAACTGACTTAAACTAGGAGATAGTGTTAATTCAATAATTCTCAATTTATTTTAACAAGTTGGATTCTTGATACACGAAGGTTATCTAAGCTTTTAATATTTAAACAATATGAAAAGATTATGATTTTCAGTTTCAATTGTACTCAACTTACAAGCTGAATTCTTGGGGATTTGAGTTCTCTTTTCCGCTTTCAATTGAATTTTGATTTGATTAAGTATGTTAATGGAAAGAATTCTTAAATTATGCCTATGAAACAAATTTAGGGGCTGCAACTACATGAAATCTTATATTTTTTGTCTTTGATTTTTTTTTTTTTTGACCTTTTTGGTTAAAGGGGCGGGGACCACTCTATCTTTGAAACAGTTGTTTAAACACTATACAAAAACGATTTTTAAAAGTAGATAAATCTTATTTTTTGACTATACTTCCACGTGTTGTTTATTTATCCGCTATAATAAATCATATTATTTTTGAAAGTGGTTAATGAACCACTATCTGTGATTGTTTAAAGATAGTAATTTTAATTTGACCATTGTCTATTTTTTTTTTTAGCCCTCATGCATGATTATAAATATCAATTTTATTTTTTCAATCGTAGTCTAAAATATATATTTAGCATTTTAGACAGGGTTATAAAAAAGAAATGTTGTCTATGATTATATATATTTTTAAAATTAAGAATTGATTATATTTTATAATCATCTGCATTAGCAGCTAAAAACACACATAATAGAAATAAGTTCAAGTTTTCTTGACATACATAAAATGATACATCATAATTGAAGAAATATATAAAGAAATTTCAATTTCATTTCTCTTAAAATATCAAAATGTGTTAGAGTGTCATCTTTGCTGTGAAATCATAATCATTAAGTAGAAGAAAGAGAAACCATGGATCCTACAAAAAAAAGAGACCAAAAAACGTTAGAGTACATAGCTTTGTCCTCTCTCTTCATGAAATTGGGAAGGAGGTTTCAAAGTTCCCAGCATTTTAGCCAATGCTTTGGTCTTCACAAAATTAACAGTCATATGATTGGGATTATGACATTGACTTCGATAAAAAATGATCAATAAAGTCATTCTTATGCAATATCCATCAAAAGTCTGGTCTTTACAAACTTAAAAGCCAAATTTCTTATTACTTGATGATTCTCTAATCTCATTAACAACTTTTGCATTTTCCTTAGCTCTTTTGATTCTCTAAACACATCCTCACTCTGGTAACGATTGCACCCATGACAAATACACACAAAAAAGGAGGCCATTTCTCTTGTAATAACCATATCCAAAGACATAATATCTTCAAAGCCAACAAATACATACATAAAAATCTCTGACAAGGGGGAAAAAAAAAAAACAGATTTTTATCTAACAATGCTCGTCATCAAAGGCATCCCAAAAAAGCTAGCCATAAGAGAAAAGCTTGATGGAGTTGAGGGAGAAAAGATAGAGTTTCAAATAGCTGTTTCAAGTAATTCTCGGCGAAGTTATCAACAGTTTTTGAAATTATTCTTGATTTATAAAAAAATTGGTTGGAGAATGCAATTGGTTTGGCCTTGGTAGTAGGATCATCGTAACCACAAGGGATAAATATCTGCTAAGTACTCATGGAATTGAAAAGACATATGAAATGAAGGAGCTAGATCATGATAAAGCTCTTGAACTCTTTTGTTTGAAAGCCTTCAAAACGAACCAACCTAATGAAAGCTACATGGATATATCCCATCAAATAATTAAATATGCCAAGGGACATCCACTGGCTTTAAAGGTAATAGATTTCAATTTGTTTCATAGAAGTTTAAAAGCACGGAAATCTGCTTTAGATAAATATCAGAAGACCATGCACAAAGATATTCAAGGCATACTTAGAATAAGCTATGACAGCTTAGATGATGATCAGAAATGCATTTTTCTTGATATTGCTTGTTTCTTCAAAGGAGAGATATTGGAAGATGTTGAAAAGACCCTAGATGCTTGTGATATCTTTCCACAATATAATATTGAAGTACTTATTGATAAATCTCTCATAATTATTAATGAAATTGGTGAGCATGATCTTATACAAAAATATAGGAAAAGAAATTGTTAGGCAAGATGCATCAACAAAACTTGATAAATACAGCAAATTGTGTAATCATGAGGCAATTCTTGATATCTTGACTGAAAATTCAGTAAGAATCGTGTCATTATGTTTTCAGTATACTTTTGCTTATATAGTATAGTCAATAATATGACAAATCAGTAGTACATCATTTATTCAATTTCTTGATGTTTGCTTTTGTAGGGGAGTGATAGCATCATCCAAACAATAATGTTTGATCCACTTGAACTAGATGATGTGGCACTACCTTTGAGAAGATGAATAATTTAAAAATTCTCATTGTCAAAATTGTTAATTTTCCAATGGCTCTTAAAAAATTTATCAAATAATTTAAGAATGCTTAAATGGGACATATATCTTTCAAAGTCTTTACCACATGGATTTTGTAGTAGAAAAATTGGCATCTTAAAGTTAAAGAATAGATGTCATATTTCCTCAAATCCAGTGTAGGTACATTTATTTTCTTTCTTTTTCTTTTTAAATAATTTAGAATTGTAATCCTTGTCTTAAACTTTGTCTTGGTGGTGTCTCACTTGAAAGGTTTTTAATTTGCTGTCCTTTTCTTGTTAGTAATGAACATAATGTATTAATTATATCTACTGTATATTAAAAGCTATTGACATTACATTAGTACTTTTAATTGCTTCACTAATTAAGCTTTGATTTTGCAGAATTTTGAGAAACTCACATGTATGAATTTGTTAAACTGTCATTTATTAACTCACGTAGCTAATTTGTCTAGAGCGTCAAATATAACAATTTTGTGGCTTGAGGCATATACCAGTCTAATAAAGGTTCATGATTCTACTAGACTTTTTACTAAGTTTCTTGAATTTGAGCATTTATGGATGCACAAATCTAAAAATATTCCCCTGTGAAATCAAAATGACATCTCTTGAAACAGTTAATCTCAGTGGTTGCAGAAGTCTACAACACTTCCCAGATATATTGGAAGAGATGGTTAATCTTACGCATATTTATGCAGGAGGGACCAGTATTAAGTGGATTCCACATTCCATTTGTTACCTACCAATGTTTAAATGTTTATCTATATCAAATTGTTATGATTTGGTATCCCTACCTGAAAGCATTAACCAATCAGATAGATTGGCATATGTTTTTATGGATAATTGCAAGAAGTTTCATCAATTTTTAAGAACTACTCCAAATTTATGACTACTTCAGGCCAGATGGTTGTATATCTTTAACCTCAAACACTGAATTTAATATTATTTCAGATTTAACTATTTCTTTCTTAAGTTATATGTTTTGATGCCTTCATTTATTCATTATAAATATATAGAGTTTAAAGTATATTCTCTCTGGTCTTAAATACAACACGTTCTTAATCAATTCATGCATATTAAAACAATTTCTTTTTATGCTTATTTTTACAAAAGACACTGTATATTTACAATTCTACCATTATTTTATTACAATAATTAAATAACTTATTTTAATTTATCTCTACCAATCCGATATATTGAAAGTACTATGTTGCATATTCCCCCTACTCCATTATGCCTATTCTCCATATACAACAATTAATGCAAAAAGACAGATATAAAACTTTTTTCATTCTTTTAATATACTACTTTATAAAATGGACTAAAATTTTATTTTAAAGGCCGTCCTATATTTAAGACCAATGGAAGTATATGATATGTAAATTTTATCTGCCAAATATATGGAGTGTCATTGTTATCAAATTTTTTATTTTTATTTTTATTTTTTTGCTTCTAAGTAATCCTCTGTATATTCAAAAGCAAATCAATGTGGAATTCAGTTTCTTGTTGATTTTAAAAAGAAAAACTTTAATGACACTATATGGGATGGAATTCATCATGTTTGCCATTCGTTTTTGCTTCCACAGGCCGTACAAAATGTTATACTCCTCCATGTTTCCTTGCCCAGAATACATATTTCAAATTGGTTTGACCATTGCTGCAAGGGTGGAAGGTTATCATTTTGGGCTCGCAAGAACTACCTTGGGTTTAATTTTGCAGTTGTCTTAAAAAATTTGATAAGTCAAATATCTTCACTGTCAATTGAGTTGATGTTCAAATACTTCGCTATGATAATGGTTGTGAGACATTCGACAGGAGTCGTGCCTATTTAAGTAACGCTGCTATTTTATTAATTCGCCAAAATGCTAATTTTTCTATTATTAATGCTCATGATTGGAATCACGTGGAGTTCAGATGTAGAAGCAGTTCACCAGACTATGAAATAGATAAGTGTGGAGTTTATGCATGCAAAAAAGATATAAACATGGAAGATATTCGATTTGAGTGTCCCATTCCCAACAATTCAAATAGGAAGGGCTGTTTCATAAAATGTACTTCTAAGTAATTGCTCCATAAATCCTATATCAATTTTTATGAAGAAGAAATCATGTAATGGAAGGGGTTCTTATTTATGCAAATTAATAGTACTAAGAACTTGGAATGAACATGAAGAAATTAACGATACTTTATATTTTGAGTTGTTCTACCGGATCGGTCGCTCAAGACCTTTGGTCTCTACCTTGACCTGATGAAAGAAATGGGATCATTTCTTAACACATTGACGTCAAATAGTGATGAAGAGCTAAGAGATATTATTGAGGAAACAAAAGAAAAGGTCCCGCAGATTCATGTCAAGAAATGATGAGAGGATCGATGAAGCAAAGCCAAGTAAAAAGTCCCCCAGAGTTGTGTCAAGGAATGGTAAGCAGCTAGAAGCAAACGAGTTCCCAGGAAGATTCCTCATGAAAAATGCAAGGAAAAGGATTGGGAACGACATTGGTTGGAGGAGGCACGTCTTTCCTCCACGCTTCTTCTCAAAACTTTTCAAGTTGTCATCTTCATTCCATTCAATTTGAAAATTGAAGCATCTGTTATCTACATATTACTTAAGACTCATTGCATGCTTTAGAGAGTTGATAATAATGCCTGTGTTGAGGTATGAGGGTAGAGGCAAAGTCAGGTTGTAATGGCCCTGGCTAATTGGGTCACTGCTGGTAAAAGGTACCAATCTATGTCATGTTAATGATAATTTGCTTATTGTGAATGATTTTTATTTTTGATCCATATGATGATATTTGGATATGTTTGTGAGGATTTCATTTGAATTTTTCTTGACAATTTAAAAGTTTATTTCAGTAGAGTGTACTACAATTAATTTACTATGCTTCTTATCATATATTTAAATTTTTTTGAGCATGATGTAACAATATTTTTTTTAGAGAATGGCTAGACTATTTAGGTGAATTAACATTGTATAATTGCTTCTTCTTTTTTTCTTTTTTTATTTCTCTGTTGCATATAATAGTGCCAGTGTCCCATTAGAATTGCAAATACATATACTGAACACACCAACTTTTAAAATTAAGGAAGGTTCAATTATCTCAAAGGGCTTTCCTATATCTTAGATTATTAAAATTTGTTATGACTCCCATAAATCATTAAACATCTAGGCAGATTGGAACACTTTTCATTAGGACATTGTTTCATATTTCTTTTATAAGGAATCAATTTTCCAAAATGCCACTCTCATTCATTCAATAAAGCAAATAATTTGTCCCTTTTTATGTTAATTTAGTAAGCAAAATGAAATATTCACAATACTTTCTAAAATAAAACATCAAAATGCCATGTAGTCAAATGTTCCATTTCTTTCTATTATTCTTTTTCCACTTTTCAAAAGAACAAATATACCAATGCTTTCATAACAGTTTCTTCCTCCACTTGCTCAAATTCCCCTTATCCTAGAATAAATTAGAATACCTCCCTTAATTTGAGGAATATGAAGATATCTCTTAGCTTGCTTCTATTATTACTGCTAGATGCAGATGTGCAATTTGCTGAAAAATAACTTGAGCCAAAGATTGCTCCATTTCATATTTCTAAGGTTATGCATACTTTCAATGTTAGGTAAACTTAGTTGGAGGGTACTATGATGCTGGTGATCATATGAAATTCGGCTTGCAAATGACATGTGCGACAATGCTGGCATGGGCAGCCACTGATTTCTGGAAGGAGATAAGATTTGAACCAAAATGAGTCACTTTTACTGACAACACTATGAAAGTAGGGATTTCTTTTAACATCCCATTTTTTCACACCCCAATCAATAGTGCCTGTGACCAAGGGATACTTAGCTAATAAATAAGCTTGTCCTTGAAAACAATAAGAATGGAAAGCTCAACCTGGGCCCATAAATTTTCCCTTCACCATCATTACTACAATCATGTAGGAATTGGACCAAGGTAACCTATAGTCAACTGTCAGCCGTCTAATCTATTTATTTTTTCATGAACAATATATTTGTAAGCATATCGATAGCCATCAGTCAATTGCATGGTGCAGTCAATTGTAAGTTATTTAAATTCATAAGAATCTTCAAGGAATTAGGCCATTGAGAAGAAATTCGTAGGAATCTTCAAACACGAGGAAACCAGCTTCTCAAATTCCTCGCCTTTTGCAGCCAACCAATTATGACTAAACAATAATTCAATTATATGGAAAATGCATCGACATTTCCTGAAACTTATCAAGAAACAACGGGTAATGCTTCCTACTCTGCTTGCTCATGTGACCCACAAATAGCCCATTTTTCCAGTTTGAAGCATAGAAGTTACCGAGAAGACTCATCAAGAAAATTTAAATATTGGTAATGAAATTAGAATAAGAGGTAGAACGAGGGATCCCATTTCCTCCCTTCTGCCTGAAAAGAGAAATATCTAGGAAAGAGTTTCCAATAAGAAATTAAAGAAGGTTACTGGGATGTCTGAGAGATTCTTCCCCAGATCAAGGATGTGCGTAGATTTTAACAAGAGTGTTGCCAAAACGTTGGTGCTGCCGAAGCTTGTAAATCCTTTGATAACGATCCAAGGTTTGTTTCTTTCTCCTCAACTTTCTAAGCATATGATCATGCTCAATCAATTTTAAAGGTTCCAAGTCCAAGGTTACATGTGTAAATGTTAATTCTGTAATTCTCAAATAATTCTTTAGACAATATGATTTTCCCTTTCTATTATACTCACCTTACGGGCTGAAGTCTTGGGATCTCTCCTTATTAGCTTTATGCTATAATTAACGGTTTTATAAATAGAGATTTTAGAATTATAAATTGTTCAAATTACAATTCCAGAAGGATAATAAGCTTTCTTCCGGAACTTTAATTCAAGTGATGTTATTTCTTTCTTGTGGAATTGATTTCCCAGTGCTATTTATTTTATTTTTTTTGAAAGTAAATTTCCGGGGATTCCATGGTGTGTATTAGGGGATAAGCTAATTTCGCTAAAGCTTGTACTCTTTTTTTTTTATAATATATATATATATATATATATATATATATATATATATATCTCAGATTTTGTTTAAAGAACCTAAGGATGAACGAACAAAACAAACACCACAACAGTCCACTGTTCCTTGAGTAGCTGGTTGGTCTACAAAAAATGTTTACCCTTTTATTTTCTTAACCCATCTACTCTTTTTCAATTTAATTTACTTGAAGTTTAAAGCTTCTGCCATAACTAACGAATATAACTTGTATGAACGTATAATTGTGGGAAGCATCTTCTGAGTGAGGACAAGCTGTTAACCGTTTTCCACATTAAGAGAAAGTGTCCACATTAACCGTTAAAGAAGAGAGAGTGAAAACAGAAGCACCTCTAGCAGCAAAAGAAACAAGTTGCAATAATATTTGGGAGATGACTAGTGTACAAAATTACTGCTATGATATTTTCTTAAGCTTCATGGGTGAAGATACCCGCCACACATTTACTGGTTATCTCTACAATGCTTTGTGCCAAAGGGGATTCAAGACTTTCATAGATCATGAGGGGTTGCAGAAAGGCGAAGAAATTTCACCTTCTCTCATCAAAGCAATTGAGGAATCTAAGGTTTCCATTGTTAAATTCTCTGAAAACTATGCATCTTCACCTTGGTGTCTCAATGAACTTGTTAAGATCATTGAGTGCAAGAAAGAAAAGGGCCAAATGGTTTGGCCAATTTTTTACAAAGTTGATCCATCTGACATATGACATCAGAGAAATAGCTACAAAGATGCAATGGATAAACATGAAAACAGGTTCAAAAATGAGAATGAGAAAGTGAAAAGATGGCAATCTGCTTTGAATGAAGCTGCCAACTTGTCAGGATCAACTTACAAAACAGGGTATGTAGATACATAGAATGTCTTTCCAAGTGTTTTAGATAAGGGACTTGGGAGGAGGGGCAGCGGGTTCTGTGTTGTTATCTACTATTTAAGTTTTGTTTTCTTAATTTGAAGATGTCTTTCACTTTTGCAGGTATGAATTTGACTTTCACAACCATTATTGAAGAAGCCTCTACTAAATTATATCATAAACATTTATATATTGGAGAGCACATAAGTGGACTAGAGTCTCGGTTACAAGACATCAAGTCTCTTCTAAATATCCAATGTTATGATACTAGGAAAATGGTGGGAATTCATGGAATTGGTGGAATAGGTAAAACAACTATTGCCAAAGTTTTGTATAACCTGATCGTTGATCATTTTGACTGTGCATGTTTTCTTGAGTCCGTCCGAGAAATATCAAAAAGTAGCATGGGCATAATAAATGTCCAAGAGAAACTTCTATCCCAAATATTTGGGAAGACAAATTTCAACTTGGGCAATGTTAATGATGGGGCATATATGATAAAACACATGCTTTGCAAAAGGAGAGTTCTGCTTGTGCTTGATGATGTTGATAAGGTGGAACAATTAGAAAAATTGGCTGGGGGATGTGATTGGTTTTGCCTTGGAAGTGGGATCATCGTAACAACAAGGGATAAACATCTGCTAAGTGCTCATGGAATTGAAAAAACATATGAAATGAAGGAGCTAGATCATGATACAGCTCTTGAACTCTTTTGTTTGAAAGCCTTCAAAAGGAACCAACCTGAAGAAAACTACATGGATATTTCCCATCAAATAATTAATTATGCCAACGGACTTCCACTGGCTTTAAAGATAATAGGCTCCAATTTATTTGGTAGACGTTTAAGTGCATGGGAATTGGCATTGGATAAATATCAGAAGATTCTGGACAAAGATATTCAAGGCATACTTAGAGTAAGCTATGATAGCTTAGAGGATGACCAGAAAACCATTTTTCTAGACATTGCTTGTTTCTTCAAACGAGAGAAAAGGGAAGATGTTGAAAAGATGCTAGATGCATGTGATCTTACTCCACAATATAATATTGAAGTACTTGTTGATAAATCTCTCATAACTATCAATGAAGTTGGTGAGTTAGGAATACATGATCTTATACAACAGATGGGAAAAGAAATTGTTAGGCAAGATGCCTCATCAAAACTTGGTGAATATAGCAGATTGTGGAATCATGAAGCTGTTGTTGATGTGCTGACTACAAATTCAGTAAGAAATAAGTCATTGTTCTTCCATTATAGCTTTGCTTAAATAGTATAGTCAATAAATATATGACAAATCAATCATCTATAATTAATTCAACTTCTTGATGTTTGCTTTTTACTTACAGGGAAGTGATAGCATCCAGGGAATAGTGTTTCATCCACCTGAACTAGAAAAAGTAGAATGGAATGGCATTGCTTTTGAGAAGATGAATAATTTAAGAATTCTCATAATCCAAAATGCTGATTTTTTAATTGCTCCTAAAAGTTTACCAAATAATTTAAGGGTATTCGAATGGGACAGATATCCTTCAGAGTCTTTACCACAAGAATTTTATTCAAGAAAAATAGTTTTCTTAAAGTTAAGGAATAGCTATCTTATTTCCTTAAATCCAGTGCAGGTACATTTCTTTTCTTTATTTTCCCTTTTTAAAATAATTTATTGTAATCCTTGTCTTAAACTTCATCTTGGTGGCCTTTCACTTGAAAGGTTTTAGTTTGATGTCCTTCTCTTAATAGTAATTAACTTTATATGTTAATTATATCTACTGTATATTAAGAACGTTTATCTTTTCATTAGTTCTTTTAATTGTTTTACTAATTAAGCTTTGGTTTTGTAGAATTTTGAGAAGTTCACTTGTTTGGATTTGTCAAACTGTCAACAATTAACTCAAGTACCTGATTTGTTTGGAGCGCCAAATATAGCAACTTTGAAGCTTGATAGATGCACTAGTTTAATAGAGGTTCACGATTCTGTTGGAGTTCTTACTAAGCTTCTTGATTTGAGTCTTGACGGATGCACCAATCTAGAAATATTCCCACGTGGAATCAAAATGATATCTCTTGAAACACTTAATCTCAATGACTGCAGAAATCTACTACAGTTCCCAGATATATTAGAAGACATGGTTAATCTTTGGCGTACTGATGCAAGAGGGACTGGCATTAAGCAGATTCCACATTCCATTTGTTACCTACCAATGCTTGAATTTGTATATATATCAAATTGTTATGATTTGGTATCCCTCCCTAAAAGAATTAACCAATTAGATAGATTGGCATACGTTTATGTGGATAATTGCAAGAAGCTTCGTCAATTTTCAAGAACTCCTTTAAATTTAAAAGTACTGCATGCGGAAGGTTGTGTTGTATATCTTTAACCTCACAATCACTAAATTCAATATTGTCTCAGGTTTGACTATTTCTTTCCCAATCTAAATGTTTTGATGCCTTCGTTTACAAATTGAAAATATATAGAGTTTTTTTTTTGATAAAGTATATATAATATATAAATTTTATTTGTCAAATAATTGGAGTTTCAAATATAATATTTGTTTTAATTTTTTTCCACTTCTAAGTAATCGTCTGTATATTCAAAGGGAAATCAATATGGAATTAAGTTTCTTTTCATTTTACAAAGAAAATTTAATGACACTGCAAGAGATGGAATTCATCACATTTGCCATTCTTTTCTTCCACAGGCCCTACCAGACGTTATAATCTTCAATGTTTTCATGCCAAGGATACATATTCCAAATTGGTTTCACCATCGCTACAATGAAGGAAAGTTATCATTTTGGGCTCGCAATAACTACTACCTTGAGTATACTTTTGCAATTGTCTTCAAAAATTCAACAAGTCAAATATCCTCACAGTCAAATGGAGTTGATTTTCAAATACTTCGCTATGATAATGGTCGTGAGACATTGAAAAAGGCCCATTCCTATTTAAGTAACGAAAGTGGTATTATATCACTTCGCCAAATTGCTTATTTTTCTGATATTAATGCTCATGATTGGAATCATGTGGAGATCGAATGTAGAAGCTTGTCACCAGACTATGAAATAGATGAGTGTGGAGTTTATATGTGCAAGAAAGATATAAACATGGAAGATATTAGATTTGAGTGTCCCATTCCCAGCAACTCAAATATGGATACAGTGATGTCAAAGAATGATGAAGAGCTGAGAGATATGATTGAGGAAGCAAAACCAAGGAGAAGGTCCCGCAGCTTCATGCCAAGCAATGATGAGAAGATTGAAGCAAAGCCACGGAAAATGTGTCGCAGAGTTGGGTCAAGGAATGGCAAGCAGCGAGAAGCAAGTGAGCTGCCAAGAAGAAGATTCATCAAGAAAAGGATTGGGATCCACAATGGTTGGAGTAGGAAAGTCTTGGCTCCGCTCTTGTTCTCAAAACTTTTCAAGTTGTCGTCATCTTTCCATTCAATTTGAAAATTGAAGCAGCTGCTATTTACAGACTAGAGGCAATGCCTGTGTTGAGGTCTGGGGTTAAAAGGCAAAGTCTGGTTGCAAAGGGACCCTGGCTAATTGGGTCACTGGTGAAAGGTACCAATCTGTGTCATGTCATGATTTGCTTATTGTGATAGACTTTATTTCCTTTTTATTTTTGATCAATTCGATGTTTTTTAGAGATATTTGTATGTATTTCATTTGAATTTTTCTTAATTTAATACTTTATTTATAATAGTGTATTGTTTATCAAATATTTAAAGTGTTTTTTATATATTAATTCTCTGTATCTTTAGAGTATAAATTTATTATAAAATTTTTTAACTCCCATTTAAATTTTTTTTAACATGACGTAACAATTTCTTTTGGGGCATGGCTAGACCTTTTCATTTTTAAAAAAAAATCAAAAACACCTCTAAATTTTTGTGTCATATACTTTCACTCAAACTTTAAAACATATACTTAATTATGACGTTTGTTAAAAATTTAATAAAAAAATCATCTGTAACTCCTCAGTTTATCGATTTTCTCTCATTGTTTCTATTTGTTTAGGGTTTATCGATTTTTATGTTTGTCACAATAAAAAAATTAATAGAAAAATAATAAGATACAAATGCTTTTTTTTATAAATTTGTAATAGAAATTAAAGTTTGAAGATAATACGTATATTTTAAAAACTTGAGTGGGTTATATGTACATTTTAAAAACTTTAAAGACAAAAGAAACACAATTTGAAAAATGATTTTAAAGTTTTCTCTTTTTTTTGTTTAATGTGAGTAGCTAAACCATTTAGGTAAACTAACATTGTATATTTTGTATTTTTTTCCTTGTTGCATGTTGGGTAAAATACTATAAAAATGTAAAAATAATAATTATTTATTATTTTGCTATTTTTTTAAAATATATTATCAAAACACTAATATAAAAGGCGCCACTCAAAGTAGCATTTTTTCACTCATGAAAAACACTGCGCTCTTTAAATTTCATACGCCCCTGCATGTAAAAGCCCCTCGAAGAGCTCACTTGGCTTCCCAACATGTGTGGAGCAATTGATGCAAGCCCCGTCAAGCTCCATAATGGTCCCAACAACCAGAAATTTCCTGCAACTTATAATAAATGTCGATATGGGTATTACCTAAGTTCTCCCTCAGGTTGTCGCTGATCACAAGAAGATCTTCTGGGATGTGTGCGTTAAGGTTACCGATGCCGGTGACTGGTGTTATCTGTTCTGCTGCTTTTGCCGTTTTTGCTTAAACCCTTTTTGCCCAATGAAATGGGCACGCCTGCACAGAACTTATTTGATGGAATACTGAGCCAGAGTTGTGGAAGGAACCTGATGAAGAGAAGTCATTCTATTTCTCTGGGGATATCATTTAATCAAGTGTTAGCAGAGAGATTTAAACTCTAGAGTTTAAATCTCTCTAAATTTTAAAATTATAGAAGCTCTAATATTATATTAAAAATTAATTTAATCTAAAAACTTAAACTACTAAAAAAAGCACAGAATATGCTTTACATCCTTTAATCAAGACTTCCAAGTTTATGCTTTTATCGCCTTCTCCTAGCATTCAAATTATCTTGTGTCAATTGGTTTAAGACTTCCATTTTTTCTTTTTTTGACATCTATGTTCCTATGAAAGCGTAGACATCATCTTTCAATAGGCTGCTGTTTGGTTTGAATGTAATGAATGATACTTTGACACTACTTGAGTAAGTCTAATACAACTGACAATAATAATAAAGGTGTTTATCTAAAATTCAAAAGAAAAAAAAATGTTAAATCATCTAAACTAGGATGTTACTCTAAAGAACGCTAATCCAACCAATGTTCTTAAGTCTAATTTTCAAAGCAATAGTATTTTGATAATATATTTTAAAACAATAGTAATATGGTAAATAGTTATTATTATTTTTTATTTTTATAATATTTTAGCCTTGGATATTAGAGTGTGTCATTGTATGGTAAGAACTGAAAATACATACACCAAACAAGCCAATTGTTATAACCATAAGACGTTTTTATCACGAGGGGCTTTCTTACATCCTAGATAATTAAAATTTGATTATAACTCGGACTAAGTAATAAACTGTTATGTATCACCTGGTGAGAGCCCCACTTCTATTTCTGCTAGTGTACAAAAGTGCTGTTATGACTTCTTGAGCTTCAGACGTAAAGATACCATGACACATTTATTGGTTATCTCTACCATGCTTTGTCCAAAAGGGGATTCAAGACTTCCACGGACAATGATGGGTTGGAGACTCGGGAAGAAATTTCACCTCTTCTTATCAAAGCCAATGAAGAATCTAAGGTTTCTATTGTTATTTTCTCTAAGAACTATGCATCTTCCTCACTCCCATCATTTCTTTTCATACACCCGGGCCTGTTGGACCTGACCTATTCATTATTTTTATTACACCCCCCTAGATTTCTTATTCACACACTTAAAGCCCAAAAGTTCAGATCAAAACCCTTTTCTTGTTCATCTCTTTTTTTTTCTTACCCAAGGGCCCAATCAGTCACCCCTTTTCTTTCATCACACCCATAAATTCACACCCCCAGTGCAGCATAACAAAGGCAGCAGACCAAAATCTCAGAATTTGAACACATTCATGGGACAGAAGAACAGAACAACCCAAGGGTAAACATACTATTCAAACTCGAATCAAAGTAGCATATCAATCAACATTAGATTCACAACATCCAAATTACAGCAAGCCCAACACATAAATTTTGGATTAATCATTTTAATAGTATTAAAGCCCAAAACAAAAGCTAGCAACACGTTTCTAAGTATGAACATCAGCACAACTCATAATCAAGGAACAGAATATCCATGAAATCCTATGCCATATTGCTAATCCACTATAAGGGCAAAATGAAATCCAAAGTGCACACTCAAATTCACAGCTCGATGAAAGGGAGGGTATGAAGCATGCTTCAATCAATAGTCAATAAAATGGTCTCGAAACATAGAGAACAATCAAGGATCAACACAACTTCAAAAATTGAGTTCATATTCCAGAACCAGCCTCAAATGTCAATGTAGAAAATGTGAAGACAAATCCATCACCAAGCTCAAGCATTCATCCAAGCGAAATTCTCAATGGGCAAAATATCAACAAACTCAATACATTTAAAGAAAGGAAACAATGTTAGTGGCATTCCATTTTTTAACAGACCTCAAGAAGATAGCAAAATGAAAGAATGCAGTGGTAAGCTAAAGCATGTGCACAAATAAAACAAAACCTCATTTCCCTTTTCACAAACATTTGAAAGTATGCAGGGCCCAATCCAAAATAAAAAGAAAAGGCTTACTCAAAACATGACCCACAATTTAGCCATATCTTTCAAATACTTCACATACTTATACGAATACAAAAAACCAATCCTAAAGCACGTGCACAAATAAGACCAAACCTGATTCCCTTTTCACAAACATTTTAAAGTATGCAGGGCTCAATCCAAAATAAAAAGAAAAGGCTTACTCAAAACATGACCCACAATTTAGCCATATCTTTCAAATACTTCACATACTTATACGAATACAAAAACCAATCCTAAATCTCAATAATTATCAACAGGCATTTGGGCATGAAAACAAAATTCATCTCCACTTATATAAACAAAGGAATTGACCCAACATTATCAAATAATAGAAACAGGACAGTGGTCGTAAAGGACAGGTGGCTGCTTGAAAATCAAAGCAATAAATGGCAAAAAAAATTAACAAACGAAGTTGCAGCCCCCAGTGCAACTTTCCGACAGCAAAGGCACTACTCCCAGCAAATCTTCAATGCAAATGACACAATACAATTTGCTAAAAGACAAAGCAGCAATGAGACAAACCTCACACTCATGGTACAAGGGTAATTATCCAAAGCAGCAATGGGACAAGCCTTACACTCATGGTACAGGGGTAATAATCCAAGAATGCACATAAGCTCTACATGAGTACAGGCTGATAACCAGAACAGTGTTGCACTAAAAATGAGAAAACAAAAACAACATAAATAATAACGGATTGCACACTAAGCCATCCACAGAAGACTAGAGAATTAGCAAATATCAACATGCTCAGGTACTTTCAAACCAATTTAGACAATCAATGACCTAAAAACACCCCGTTTCCATTCAAAACTTCATCCATTGCTTAGCAGGAAAATTTAGTGGCGATCAAACTAGCTACTCACGTTACAAGAGGATAAAGAAAAGACAGAAAATTCAAGGGGATTCTAAACAGACTTAAACAACATCAAAGTTCAAACCTCATCATATAATAGAAATCTAAACTAAACACCATTATAGAAGGGAAACTCCAAACTCATGATCTCTGAAACCAGAAACTCAGCATCATAACTCAGAATAAACAAATTGAGGACTTAAAGAGTCCCCAAAATCATACTTGAGAACCTCGCTATCGTCAATCGATACTTGCCGCCTCCCCGTCTGAGACTGACAGAGTAAATCTCGAACCTCTAGAGAACCCAAAACCAAGCTCCCCTGCTTCGCTGCTTCGGCCTTCCCCCTTTTCTTTTTCTCGGCTTCCCCGCTCCCTTTTCTTTTTCTCTTCTTTTGTTTTTTTTCTTTTTTTCTCCCTCGCCACTTCTCTTGAATCTTTTTTTCTTTCTCCTTCCTTTTTCTCTTAGCCCATGCTTTTTCGTTTCTTTTTCTTTTTTTTTTTAAAAATTTGATAATTAATTTTTTAACTAAATTAATATCAGATGTAGAGATTAAAAATAAAAATAAATAAGATAAAAAAATAAAAATAAAATTTTTTAAATAAAATACAGTGTTTATTGCAAGAAAACTCGAAGTTATCAAATCTTAGAGGTAAGTTATTCATTTCTTAGTTTTTTTTCACGATTTAAATTTTTAGGAAAAATTACTTACTTGGTGAAACTTTTTTTCATGCCTTCTACCAAACATGTGTAAGTCATTCTTTAAGTGAGCTTTCTAGAAAGTAAAAAAACTTTTTTTTTTATATATCAAACGCTAATTTTCTCATAAATTTTTCTTAAAATTCTATTTTCTTTAAAAAAAGATACATAATATTAAAGTGAAAATCTAAAAAAACTAAAATCATTCACAATTATAATTTTTTTGGTAAAATAAGTTTCTTGATAATTTTTTTTTTATATACAGAACATGAGTATGTAATTTAGTAAGGGAAATTTTAAATGCCAAACAACCATATCCACAAAGGAATCTAGTACACCAATTCAATTCTTACTTTTGTACTTCTTTATTGAGAGCCATTCTCTTAGCTGTTTCTCATCGCGGACTGGTACACAAGGGTAACACGGACATTTCACTTGGGAGACACCATGTGAGCTGGTAATATAGGCATTGAAGATAAATACAAAGTCAACTTGGAAAGTTTAGTGAATTGGGGATCCCATTTCCTCCCTTCTCCTATCGAAGAGAAATACCAAGAGAGTTTCTAAAAAGAAAAGTAGATGGTTACTGGAAAATCTGAAAGAAAGTTGTAATTTTAGACAGGAGTCGTGCTAAAACAATGCTGCTGCTGAAGCTTGTAAATCCTTTGATGACGATCCGAGGTTTGTTTATTTCTCCTCCACTTTCTATGCATATGTTCATGCTAAGGTTCCGAGTCCCAGGCTACTTGTGCAAAATGTTAATTCCGTAATTTTCAAATAATTCTTTTGACTAGGTCAAGGGTGAAAGAGATACAACAGTCACAGATAACCAATCAACGATAGCATTGGCTGGAAGTTGAACATAAGCAATCTGATGATTGTCTTCCACGGAAGGTTCATTTAGAATTGTCCCCATTATATTCGTGTTTTGATATAGAAGAATCCTCAATGCAATCATTTGGAATCTTGAGAAAATTCATATTCTGGAAATGTTAAAAATACAATTTTATAAATAGAGATTTTAGAAATATAAACTATTCAAATTACAATTCTAGAAGGATAATGAGCTTTCTTCCTGAACTATAATTATTGTGGTGTTATTTATTTCTTGTGAAATTAAATTCCCAGTGCTATTTATTTCTTTGGAAGGTAAATTTCTGGTGGTTTCATGGTGTGTATTAGGGGATATGGTAATTTTCTAAAGCTTGTACCTTTTTAATCTCAGATTACGTTGAGGGAATCTGACGATGAATAAACAAAGAACAACACCACAACAGTCCACAAGTTCCTTGAGTAGCTGGTTCGTATACAAAACTGTATACCCTTTTATTTTCTTAACCGATCTACTCTTTTTCAATTTAATTTACTTAATATTTATAGCTTCTGCCATAACTAACCAATATAACTTGTATGAATATTTAATTGTGGGAAGCATCTTCCGAGTGAGGACATGCCTTAGTTTCAGCTCCAGTTTTCTATTCTAAAAGCAAGTGTCCACATTAACCGTTCAAGGAGAGAGTGAAAACAGAAGCACCTCCAGCAGCAAAAGAAACAAATTGCAATGATTGGGAGATGACTAGTGTACAAAATTACCGCTACGATATTTTCTTAAGCTTCAGGGGTGAAGATACCCGCCACACATTTACCGGTTATCTCTACAATGCTTTGTGCCAAAGGGGATTCAAGACTTTCATAGACCATGAGGAGTTGCAGACAGGGGAGGAAATTTCACCTGCTCTTATCAAAGCAATTGAGGAATCTAAGATTTCCATTGTTATATTCTCTGAAAACTATGCATCTTCACCTTGGTGTCTCAATGAACTTGTTAAGATCCTTGAGTGCAAGAAAGAAAGGGGCCAATTGGTTTGGCCAATTTTTTACAAGGTTGAACCTTCTGACGTACGACATCAAAGAAATAGCTTCAAAGAAGCAATGGATAAACATGAAAACAGGTTCAAAAATGAGAATGAGAAAGTGAAAAGATGGAAATCTGCTTTGAATGAAGCTGCCAACTTGTCAGGATCAACTTACAGAACAGGGTATGTAGATACTTAGAATGTCTTTTCAAGTGTTTTAGACAAGGGAATTGAGGGGAGGGGCAGGGTATTCTGTGTTGTTATACACTATTTAAGTTTTGCTTTCTTAATTTGAAGTATGTCTTTCACATTTGTAGGTATGAATTTGAATTTATCACAAAGATTATCGAAGACGCCTCCACTAAATTACATCGTAAACGTTTATATATTGGAGAGCACATAAGTGGGCTAGAGTTTCGGTTAAAATACATCAAGTCTCTTCTAAATATTCAATATGATGATACTGGAAGAATGTTGGGAATTCATGGAATTGTTGGAATAGGTAAAACAACATTTGCCAAAGTTTTGTATAACCTGATCATTGATCATTTTGATTGTGCATGTTTTCTTGAGTCTGTCCGAGAACAATCAAATGTTGGCAGGGACCTGGTAAATGTCCAAGAGAAACTTCTATGTCAGATATTTGAGAAGATAAATTTCAACTTTGGCAGTGTCGCTGAAGGTGCATATATGATAAAACACAGGCTTTCCAATAGGAGAGTTCTTCTTGTGCTTGATGATGTTGATAAGAAGGTGCAATTAGAAAAGTTGGCGGGGGGATGCGATTGGTTTGGTCCTGGTAGCAGGATCATCATAACAACAAGGGATAGACATCTGCTAATTGCTCATGGAATTGAAAAAACATATGAAATGAAGGAGCTAGATTATGATGATGCTCTTGAACTCTTTTGTTGGAAGGCCTTCAAAAGGAACAAACCTGATGAAAGCTACATGGATATATCTAATCGAATAATTGATTATTCGAAGGGACTTCCATTGGCTTTAAAGGTAATAGGTTCCAATTTGTTTGGTAGAAGTTTAAAAGCATGGGAATCGGCATTGGATAAATATCAGAGGAGTCCAGGCAAAGGTATTCAAGATATACTTAGAGTAAGCTATGATGATTTGGATGATGATCAGAAAACTGTTTTCCTTGATATTGCTTGTTTCTTTAAAGGAAAGATATTAAAAGATGTTGAGAAGATACTAGATGCTTGTGATCTCTCCCCACAATATAATATTGAAGTACTTGTTGATAAATCTCTCATAAGTATTAATAAAGTTGGCGAGTTAGGAATGCATGATCTCATACAACACATGGGAAAAGAAATTGTTAGGCAAGCTGCCTCATCAAAACTTGGTGAATATAGCAGATTGTGGAATCATGAAGATATTGTTGATGTGCTGACTACAAATTCAGTAAGAAACAAGGCATTGTTTTTCCATTATAACTTTGCTTATATAGTATAGTCAATATGATAAATCAATTATCTATAATTAATTCAACTTCTTGATGTTTGCTTTTTATTTGCAGGGAAGTGGTAACATCCAAGGAATAATGTTTGATCCACCTCAACAAGAAAATGTAGAATGGTGTGGCACTTCTTTTGAGAAGATGAATAATTTAAGAATCCTCATTATCAGAAATGCTGATTTTTCAGTGGCTCCCAGAAATTTACCAAATAATTTAAGAATGCTTGAATGGGACAGATATCCTTCAGAGTATTTACCACAAGGATTTGATCCCAAAAAAATGGTAGTCCTAAAGTTAAAGAATAGCCGAATTATTTCGTTGAATTCATTGCAGGTACATTTTCTTTCTTTTTCCTATTTTAAAATAATTGTAAAATGTTAATTATATCTAGTGTATATCAAAAGCTATTAACATTACATTAGTGCTTTGAACTGTTTCACTAATTAAGCTTTGGTTTGGCAGAATTTTGAGAAACTCACTTGTATGGATTTTTCAAACTGTCAACTATTAACTCAAGTACCTGATTTGTCTGGAGCACCACATATAACATCTTTGACACTTGACGGATGCACCAGTCTAAGGGAGGTTCATGATTCTGTTGGAGTTCATACTAAGCTAAGAGATTTGTGCCTTCAGAATTGCACCAATCTAAAAATATTTCCACTTGGAATCAAAATGACATCTCTTGAAAGACTTGATCTCCATGGTTGCCTAAGTCTACAACACTTCCCAGACATATTAGAAGAGATGGTTAATCTTTGGTATATTGATGCAGTTGGTACCGGCATTAAGGAGATTCCACATTCCATTTGTTACGTACCAATGCTTCAATTTTTATATATATCAAATTGTTATGATTTGGTATCCCTCCCTGAAAACATTAACCAATTAGATAGATTGACATTCCTTTACATGGATAATTGCAAGAAGCTTCATCAATTTTCAAGAGCTCCTCCAAATTTACGACAACTGCATGCTGATGGTTGTATATCTTTAACTTCACAATCATTAAATTTAATATTTTCTCAGGTTTGACTTTTTCTTTCTCAAGTTAGATGTTTTGATGCCTTGGTTAATTTATTGGAAATATATAGAGTTCCTTTTTGATAAAGTATATATAATATATAAATTTTAGTAATTGTTTATATATTCAAAAGCAAATGAATATGTAATTCAATTTCTTGTTGATTTTACAAAGAAAAACTTTAATGACACTGCAGGAGATGGAATTTATCATGTTTACCATTCTTTTTGCTTCTACAGGCCATACAAGCAGTTAAGCCCTTTGAGCTTTACATACCCAGAATCCATATTCCAAATTGGTTTGACCATCGCTGCAAAGGTGGAAGATTATCATTTTGGGCTCGCGTGAAGTACCCCCGTAAATTTACTTTTGCTGCTGTCTTCAAAATATCAACAAGTAAAATATCCTCACAGTCACATGGACTCGTGATTATGGAAATACTTTGCTATAGGAATGGGATTGAGACATGGAAGCAAGGAAATTTCTATCTCAGTAACGAAAGTGGTATTATACTACTTCCGTTTCCTGATTATTCTAATATTAAGATTCGTGATTGGAATCATGTGAACATCGAATGTAGAAGCTTGTCACAAAACTATGAAATAAATGAGTGTGGAGTTTATATGTGCAAGAAAGATATAAACATGGAAGATATTCGATTTGAGTGTCCCATTCCCAGCAGCTCAAATATGGATACAGTGATGTCAAAGAATGATGAAGAGCTGAGAGATACGATTGAGGAAACAAAACCAAGGAAAAGGTCCCGCAGATTCATGTCGAGCAATGATGAGAAGATTGATGAAGCAAAGCCAAGGAAAAAGTCTCGCAGAGTTGTGTCAAGGAGTTGTAATTAAGCAGCTAGAAGCAGACGAGGTGCCAAGAAGATTCATCCAGAAAAGGATTGGGATCCACAGTGGGTCTAGATCTGTTAAATATGGAAAAAGTAATTGCATATGTCAGAGAGAGTTCTCAAGTTTTGATGTCTGATGTGCATTTTGATAGTCGAATGTTAACATTGGTCCTTATTGTTGGAAAAATTCTGCAGCCTACTTTCCTACTTGGTGACTATTTTTTATTTTTTATTGTTTTCTTCGTGATGCTTGACAGATGGAAGACCAATAGAGAGTTATTTTTCCACTATATAGGCCATTTCTATTGTTTTAGGAGGTTTACACATACAATATCAGTGTTAGACAATCATTCTCTTTCTCAAGTCTGCGACCATCTTAGTTTTCACTTTAAATCCTTTGTGAATGTAGATAGATGTTCTGGATCTTCTGTCAATAACCTCTTTTCTGTCCCTTGTATGAGCTTAAGTAAACTATGCACATTTGGTCACTTTGTTTTTGTTTTCCATTCTGGGGTGGGGGGTTGGATTCTGACATGTTTTCTTGGAATATATATATATGTATGTGTGTATGTATGTCTGTGTATGCATGTGTGTATGTCCGTTTATGCAGTTATTTCATGTAACGAGCTAGTGTTAACCTAGTAAAGAAGTAAAAACCCATTGCCCATTTGCTATAGCCTGTATCATCTTTCACCTCAGACTTTCGTCAAGGAACTTAACGAAGTAACAGTAAAGAAGAACGGCACAGCATTCCACAAGTTACATGACAAGCTGGTTGAAATTGGTTTGCCAGGGATGTTTAACCTTTTATATTATTAGCCCATGTATTCTTTAACAATTTTACTGAAAGTCTAAAGATTTTGTTTTGACAAACGAAAATAACAAACCTGCATGCATATTCATGCCGCAGAGGCCGAAGCCTCAAAATCATAGCCAGAGTGGGAAGCACCGTCCAAGTGGGAACCGGCCTTGGTTTTAGGTCCTTTTTTCATTCTTTTTTGGGAAGGCATCCACATTAATTGTTAAAGAAGAGAGAAATAAAATAGAAGCACCTCCAGCAGCAGAAGCAATAAGTGGCAAAGACTGGAAGATATTGGATGAAGAATACAAGAAAGCAAAAAAGTCATAATGGAAGAGATGACAGAGAAAGCTGCAGTAGAGGCACCTGGTGAGAGCCCCACTTCTATTTCCGCTGGTGTACAAAAGTGCTGTCATGAGCTTGAGAGGTAAAGATACCCGTCATACATTTACTGGTTATCTCTACAATGCTTTGTCCGAGAGGGGATTCAAGACTTCCATGGACAACGATGGGTTGGAGACTGGGGAAGAAATTTCACCTGTTCTTATCAAAGCCATTGAAGAATCTCAGGTTTCTATTGTTATTTTCTCTAAGAAATATGCGTCCTCCTCGCTCACAATTTCTTTTCATATAGCTGGGCCTGTTGGACCTGACCCATTCACTATTTTTATTACACACCCCCTTAGATTTCTTATTCACACGCTGGAGCCGACAATATCGAATCCAAATCTTTTTCTTTCCCATCTCTTTTTTTATTTAACCCAAAGGCCGATACCCTGTTCTTTTAGCACGCCCAGAAATGCTATTCACACCTCAATGCACCAATACAAAGCCAGCAGACCAAAATCTCAAAATTTGAACACATTCATGGGGCAGAAGAACAGAACAACTCAACACCGAGTAAACGTACTATTCAAACTCAAATCAAAACAGTCGCATATCAATCAACATTAGATTCACAACATCCAAATCACAAGAAGGCTAACATCTAATTTTTGGATTAACTATTTTCATAATATTAAACCCCCAAACCAAAGCTAGCAAAAAAACATCAGCACATCTCATAATCAAAGAATAGAATATCCATGAAATCTTATGCCATATTGCTAATCCACCAGAAAAACAAAATGAAATCCAAAGTGCACATTCAAATTCACAGCTGGATGAAAGAGAGAGTATGAAGCATGCTTCAACCAATAGTCAATAAAATGGTTTCTAAATAATTGATCATCTTTACCCTTTGAGAAACTAAACATAGAGAACAATCGAGGATCAACACAACTTCAAAAATTGAGTTCATATTCTAGAACCAGCCTCAAATGTCAATGTTGAAAACGTGAAGATAAATCCATCACCAAGCTCAAGCATTCATCCAGACAAAATTCTCAACAGACAAAATATTAACAAGCTCAATACACTTAAAGAAAGGAAATAGTGTCAGTGGCATTCAATTTTTTAACAAACCTCGAGAAGATAGCAAAATGAAAGGATGCGGTGGTACGCCAAAGCTTGTACACGAATAAAACTAAATCTCATTTCCCTTTTTACAAACATTTTAAAGTATGGAGGGCTGAGTCCAAACCAAAATGAAAAAAGGCTTACTCAAAACATGACCCGCAATTTAGCCATATCTTTCAAACACTCCACATACTTATACAAATACAAAAGACCAATGCTAAATCTCAATAATTATCAATAGGCATTTGGGCATGAGAACAAAATTCATCTCCATTTATATAAACAAAGGAATTGACTCAACATTATCAAATAATAGAAACAAGGCATTGATGTAGTTGTAAAGGACAGGTGGTTGCTCGAAAATCAAAGTAAAAAATGAAAAAAAGACATTAACAGACCAAAGAACGAGGTTGCAGCCACCAATGCAACTTTCCAACAGCAAAGGCACTATTCCCAGCAAATCTTCAATGCAAATGACACAAGGACACAATTTGTTAAAAGGCAAAGCAGCAATGGGACAAGCTCGCACTCATTGTACAAGGGTAATAATCCAAAGCAACAATCGGACAAGCCTCACACTCATGGTGCATGAGTAATTATCCAAGAATGCACATAAGCACTACATGAGTACAAGCTGATAACCAGAACAGTGATGCACTAAAAATGAGAAAACAAAAATCACATAAATAATAAAGGATTGCACACTAAGTCATCAACAGAAGACTAGAGAATTAGCAAATACCAACAAGCTCGGGTTCTGGAACAGTAGGTTTCAGAAAGTTGTATTTTCATATATATTCGGCCAACTAACCATGTTTACATACATGCGTAAAAGTAACTGATCCAGCTACTTTTTGGGAATAAATATTTAAAACTAATAAATAGGATAAGTGTAGATAGGTCTTATCTAGTGGTTGGAGATAACTCTACTTACTAGAGTCCTAATTCAACCAACTACTTACCACACTCCCCCTCAAGTTGGATCATAGATATTTATCATGTCTAACTTACTTACACAACTTTCAAATGCTAGCCCATGTAACCCTTTAGTTAGTACATTAGCTACTTGATGTCTTGTTAGAATAAATGTCAAGCAGATTTCTCCTTCTTCTACCTTTTTCTCGGATGAAATGCCTATCTATCTCCATATGCTTTGATCTGTCATGTTGGACTGGATTTAGTGTCATGCTGATTACAGCTTTATTGTCACAGTAAAGCTTCATTGGCCTCTCGGTCTACACTTCAATCTCCTCTAAGACTTTGTGCATCCATAGTTCTTTAATAATTCCATCAACAAGTGCTCTTAATTCAGATTTGCACTACTTTTGGATATTACTCTTTGCTTTCTGCTTTTCCATGTAACAAGGTTGCCCCATACAAAGGAGTAATACCCAAAAGTTAACATCTTATCTTTGTAGGTTCTTCCCCAATTTGCATTTGTGTACATCTCTACTGTTTTGTGTTCTTACTTTCTAAACATTAATCTTCTTCCCGATGTGCCTTTTAAGTATCTTAAAATAAGGTACACTACTTCTAGGTCCCTTTTCGTGGGACAGCTTATATGTTGGCTCACCACACTTACTGCAAAGGCTATATTTGGCCTTGTATGTAACAGGTATATGAGTTTTCCAACTAATCTTTGATATCTATCTTTGTCTAATAATTCTTCTAGTTTTCTGTCCTTCTTTTTTCTTTTTCCAGCTATGAATGACACAATTTTTCCCCTTATTTTCTTTCTTAGTACTGTCAAAGCCCAGTTAATTGATCTCCCTTTCTTTTGCTTTGGAACAATTGGGGTTGATGTGGTCGACAGCCTAGCATTCCAGTTTCTTCCAGTAAATCAATGGTGTACTTTTTTTATTATACACATATGCCTTTCTTCGATCTAGCTACCTCTATTCCTAAAAAATACTTAAATTGTCCTAGGTCCTTGACTTCGAATTCCTTTCCCAGTCCACTCTTGATTTTCTCCATTTCTTCCACATAATCACTTGTAATTATAATGTCATCTGCATATACAATAAGGATGCACCTTCTCATATTTTTAGTCTTGATGAACATTGTATGGTTTTACAGCCCTTGTTTATAGTCGTTAGCCTTCGTAACCTTTGAAAACCTATCAAACCAAGCTCTTTGGTGATTGCTTTAAGCTGTATAGTGACTTGTTGAGTTTGCATACTTGATTCTCTTTCCCTTTGTTGAATCCCGGGGGTAAAGTCATATACACTTCTATCTATAGTTCTCTATTTAGGAATGCATTTTTTATATATACCTATTGTAATAGCCAGTCTAGATTTGCTGCTACAGATAACAGCATTCTAATGGTATTCAATTTTGCTACTGGAGAAAATGTTTATTTGTAATCTAGTCCATAAGTCCGAGTAAACCCCCGTGTAACTAATCTAGCCTTATACCTGTCCAATTTTCCATTTGAGTCATATTTTGGGGTGAAAACCCATTTGCGGCTCACGGTTCTCTTCCCTTTGGGAAGGCTAGTTACCATCCATATGTGGTTTTTCTCTAATGCCTCTATTTCTTCTATAACTGTTATTCTCCATTCTGGTTTGTTCAAAGCTTCATGTATATTTACTGAAATTTTTACTTTGTCAATATTTGTGATGAAGTTCCGGTATTGGCTTGATAATGCTTGATAACTCACATATTTCTGAATGGGATGTTAGGTGCACGTCCTTGGCCGCTTTCTAAGGGAATTGGCACATTCAGATTCTCTTGTTCGGTTACCTTTTTAGGAGTTCTCCTCTGTTTTGGGACTGGTTGTGCTTCAGTTGGGATGTCTCTACTATCTTGCTTATTTTTTCTCAAATATACCAGAATTCTCTCATTTTCTGCACTTTCAGTATTGGGTTTATCATGCACTGGAGTGTTTGGTTCAAGCATAGGTATACTGGGTAGATTTGGCCTAATGATAGGTTCAGGTGTATGTGATGTCTGAAATTCACAATCTTCCCACCACTCCCCCTGAATTGAAGACTTAGAATAAAAGGGGCTGAGTTCATCAAAATTGATATCTTTGCTGACAAACAATTTTTTATGAGTAGGGTTATAACACCGGTATCCTTTTTGGGTAGCTGAATAGCCGAGGAAGATACATTTTGTGGCCTAGGTGCTAGTTTGGCTACATGATGGACATGGACATAGGCAGTGCATCCAAAATTTTTTAAGGGCAGTTTAGTTTCAAGATGAAGAGTAGAGTGAGTTTCCTTGAGTTTTTGAAGTGGAGTGGAAAAAGAAAGGATACTACTAGGCATCCTATTGATAAGAAAGGTTGTTGTGAGAATGGCATCCCCCCAATAAAATTTTAGAACATTGTATGTGAAGAGTAGTGCCCTTGCAACTTCCAGCAAATGGCGGTTTTTCCTTTCGACAATACCATTCTACTGGGGGTGTAAGGGTAGATGCTTTTGTGTATAATAGCATTAGCTTTTAAGAAGGGAGCAAGTGTGTTGTTAAAGTATTTGGTGCCATTATCAGTGTAGAGAATCTGGATGGAAGTGTTGAACTGTGTTTTTATCATTTTATGGAATTCCATGAATATGGATGTAATGCTAGACTTATCATGAAAGAGATAAACCCAGCATAAATGAGTGTGATCATCTATGAAGGTAATAAGCCACTTAGTATTGGTGCGGTTAGGTACTCTAGTTAGTCTCCATAAGTCAATATGAATAATGGAAAAAAGAATGAGTTGGTTGATATTTGGTTTTTTAAAAAATTGACCGATGATGTTTCCTAAGCTCATAGTCAGACCAATGAAATGTAGATATTTTATTAAAATTAAATTGTGGAAAGAGTTTACATAAATATGAGAAACTGGGATGCCCCATTCGCCTATGCCATGTAATAGGATCATTGTGTTTACTGGTAATAATGCATGGTGAACTAGAGGGCCTAGCGGTTTGGTCTAAGGTAGAAACGAAATTACAAAAAATTTAAGAATTCAAGTTCTTCACCGTGGTGTCATCAAGATAGTAAAGTCCATCTTGCTCTTTAGCACTGCCAATCATCTTCCCCGATGAGAAATCCTGAAAAATACAATGAGTAGAATAGAAGTGAGCCCAACAATTTGACTATTTGGTCAACTTGCTAATGGGAAGTAGATTGCAAGCTAAATAGGGAACATGTAGTACTAAATTCAGCTGCAAATTAAGTGAAAGATTGACATTTCCTTTACCAGCAATTGGAGAAGAAGAGCCATTGGCAGTATTTATTTTTCCATTGCCGGCACTAGATATGTAAGTGCTAAATTTCTTTAAATCAAAAGTTATATGATCGAAGGCTCTAGAGTCTATAACCCATTTATTACGTAATTAACAAGGAAAGCATGTTTACCTTGATGAGCCATAAAGGCTGTATGAGTGGATTCTAATTCAGTTTTCTAGAGTCCACTGAGTAATTTAATAAGTTGAGACAATTGTTCTTTGTTGAAATTTGGTGGGGTGTGAATTTGATTAGAGTTAGAACTAGCTTGAGAAGTCTGATAGCCCTTTGGTTTACCCTTTCGTGGTTTCCAATCTGCCAGATTTCCATGTATATCCCAACAGACGTCTTTGCTCTGTCTCGACTTTTTGCAGTAGTCACAGATTACCATCTTCCCATGGATCTCTCAGCAGACATGTTTGCTATATCCCGGCTTCTTGCAATGTTCACATATCACTTTTCCCTTTTGTCCCTTTTCTAGTACTATTGCTTCTACAAAACAAGGCAAATGAATCTAAGGTGAAAACAGGGGAAACTTCTTAAAACATTATCTTTCTATGAGAGGCTTCCCTTCAAACCTTTGAGAATACTTCCCGAGTGGAAGGGAGTGGAATGGGGCTAAGAATCCTGCTGCGAACATCATCAAGGTCTTTGTTTAATCTAGCTAAGAATTGGAATACACGCTCCTTTTCAATTTTTTTCCTTAGACCGGATAACATCATGAGCACATCTCCATTCTTCTGTAGATAAGTAATCTAATTCTTGCCACAAGACTGTTAATTCTAGCTAATAACTAGTAACTTCACGATCTCCCTACTTTAGTTGCCAAATTGTGATTTTTAGTTCAAATAATCTGGCCAAGTCTTCCCCATCTGAGTAAGAATCTTTAACATCTTCCCAAATTTTAAGAGCAGTTGGTAGAAATATGAAGCTACGTTTGATTTCAGGTGCCATGGCATTTATTAACCATGAAGACACCATGAGGTTTTTAGTGTACCATTGATGAAAGATGGGAGATTCAGTATCATCTAGAGCAACATGTGCACCAGTAAGAAACCCCATTTTTCCTCTTCAACCAATGGCAAGTTTGATTGCTTGAACCCATTCTTAGGAGTTGGCACTATTTAATTTTTCTGTTACAATGATCATCGATGATCCATTGAGGTGGGTGGTGATAGATGAAGACCCACCTGGCCTGCATGGATCACTAGTGGAGGACCCATCAGCAGACGACGTGGTTAGTTTGGAAGTAAGACTTTATAGAACCATGTATGGCTTTAATACCATATGGAACAATAGGTTTTAGAAAGTTATATTTTCATGTATATTCGGCCAACTAACCATGTTTATATACATGCATAAAAGTAACTGATCTAGCTACTTTTCGGGAATAAATATTTAAAACTAATAGATAGGATAAGTGTAGATAGGTCTTATCTAGTGGTTGGAGATAAATCTACTTACCAGAGTCCTAATTCTACCAGCTACTTACCACACAAGTACTTTCAAACCAATTTAGACAATCAACAATCCAAAAACCCTGTTTCTGTTCAAAACATCATCCATACTTAGAAGGCAGATTTAGTGGTGATCAAACTAACTACTCATATTACAAGAGGATAAAGAACAGAAATAAAATTCAAGGAGATTTTAAACTGACTTAAACAACATAGAAGTTCAAACCTTATCATATAATAGAAATCTAAACTAAAGACCATTATAGAAGGGAAACTCCAAATTCATGATCTCTAAAACCAAAAACTCAACATCATAACTCAGAATAATATAAATTTATCACTAATATCATAGAAGAGGCCTCCTCTAAGTTGTACCGCAAACAATTGTATCTTGGATAGCACATAATTAGACTAAATTCTCACTTTAAGGAAGTTAAGTCTCTTCTAGATATTCAACATGATGATATTGTAAGAATGTTGTGAATTTATGGGATTGGTGGGATAGGTAAAACAACACTTGCCAAAGTGTTATATAACTTGCTTGTTGACCAATTTGATTGTGCATGTTTCCTTGACTCTGGCTGAGAAAGATCAAATAGTGGGATGGACCTAGTAAATGTGCAAGGTAACTTTCTATCGAAGATAATTGTGAAGAAAAATCAACTTGGGCAACGTTGATGAAGGTGCATATATGATAAAACATAGGCTTTCCAAAAGGAGAGTTCTTATGCTTGATGATGTTGATAAGAAGGTGCAATTAGAAAAGTTAGCCGGGGGATGCAATTGGTTTGGTCCCGGTAGCGGGATCATCATAACAAGGGATAGACATCTGCTAATTGCTCATGGAATTGAAAAAATATATGAAATGAAGGAGCTAGATTATAATAATGCTCTTGAACTATTTTGTTGGAAGGCCTTTAAAGGTAACCAACCTGATGTTACCTATGTGGATATAGCGCATCAGATAATTCTTCATGCCAAGGGACTTCCATTGGCTTTAAAGGTTATAGGTTCCAATTTTTTTTGGTCGAAGTTTAAAAGCATAAGAATCTGCATTGAATAAATATCAGTGGATTATGGACAAAGATATTCGAGACATACTTAGAGTAAGCTGTGATAGCTTAGAAGATGATCAAAAAGCCGTTTTTCCTGATATTGCTTGTTTCTTCAAGGGAGATAGATTGGAAGATGTTGAAAAGATACTAGATGCTTGTGATCTCTCTCCACAATATAATATTGAAGTACTTGTTAATAAATCTCTCATAAGTATTGATAAATTTTTATAATTTGGGAATTTATGATGTTATACAAGACATGGGAAAAGAAGTTGTTAAGCAAGATGCCTCATCAAAACTTGGTCAATACAGCAGATTGTGAAATCACAAGGATATTGTCAATGTATTGACTACAAATTTAGTAAGCAGTAGATCATTATTTTTTTTTTTGAATATAGTTATTCTTATATAGTATGGTCAACATGTGAAATCAGCATTCTATAATTAATTCAACTTCTTGATGTTTGTTTTTACAAGGGAGTGATTGCATCCAAGGGATAATGTTTCACCCACCTGTATTAGAAAAAGTAGAATAGAGCAACACACTGTTTGAGAAGATGAATAATTTAAGAATTCTTATTGTTTAAAATGCTAAATTTTCAATAGATCATAAAAGTTTGTCAAATAATTTAAGGGTTCTTGAGTGGGACAAATACTCTTCAGAGTCTTTACCAAAAGGATTTTATCCTAGAAAAATTATCTTAAAGTTACAAATGACAATACTATTTCGTTAAAGTCATTGCAAGTACATTTTTTTTCTGTTCCCTTTTTGCTAAAATAATTTAGTTATGTAATTTTTGTCTTGATCATTGTCTTCATAACCTCAGACTTGGAAGGTTATAATTTGTTTGCTTCCCTTTTCTCACCTTTGTTGTTCATTGTTTCACTAATTAAGCTTTGGTTTTGTAGAAGTTTGAAAATCTTATTTGCATGGATCTCTCACACTATCAACAACTAACTCAAATACCTGATATGTTTGGAGCCCCAAATATTAGAGATTTGAAGCTTGAGGGATGCACAAATTTGAAAGAGATTAATGATTCTGTTGGAGGTCTTACTAAGCTTTTTTGATATAAGCCTTGAGGGATGCACCTCTCTAGAAATATTCCCACATGGAATCCAAATGACATATCTGAGATTGCTGAATTTTAATGAATGCAGGAGTCTTCAACACTTCCCTGATATATTGGAATAAATGGATAAAGTAAAACGTATTGAAGCGAGACGGACTGGTATTAAGCAGATTCCACATTTCATGTGTTACCTTCCAGGGCTTGATGTTTTATTATTACCCCATAATTGCAATTTGGTATCCATCCCAGAAAGCGTTACAAAATTAGATAGATTGGAATTCTTTAATGTGGATAATTGCAAGAGGCTTCAACAAATTACAGGAATTCCTTGAAATTTGTGGCAACTACAAGCAGATGGTTGTGTATCTTTAACCTTATAATTATCAAATGCACTCTGGAGTCAGGTTTAACTATGTTTTTTTTTTTTTTCAGAAGTCCGATGCCGTAGTAATTTTGTTCTATGATTTCTTTATTCATTGGAAATGTAAATTAATATCTTTATTGGTGAAGTATAAATGATATGAAAATTTTGTTAGTCAAATAAATGGAGCATCTTCGTTCTCAAATTTTAAAGGAATTCATTCTAGTGTGTATTTTTTTGGGGGATGGGAGTGGGGAGAGGGCCTTTCTAAGCAATCATCTCTCTGTTCATTTTGAGTAGAGTGTTGTTAAACCATTTTCTTAGGATTAAAGTATGAAATATTTTATTACCCAAACACCCTTCCATTTTAGCAATATCAATAGTAAATAACATGCAATGTAGTTTCAAGTTAACTAAATTCCTCATGCCTGCCATTCTTTTGCTGCCACAGGCACTACTGGAGGTCAAAGGCTTTAGTAGTAAATGCCAATAGCACTTGTTCCGGGTTGGTTTGATCATCGCTGCAAGGGTGGAAGCTTAACATTTTGGGCTCGCAAGAACTTCCCTTTCTTCGCTTTTGCAGTTGTCATGGCCGAACCAACCAGCGAAACATCCTCAGAGTTCGTGGGAGCTGGTGTTAAAATACTTTGCTATAATAATGGTCATATGATATGGAGCAATACTTCTATGTGAGTAACGGAAGTGGTGCCTTCATAAAGGGGGTACCTGATCATCTTGCTATTAACCATTTCAATAGTCATGATTGGAATCATGTAGAGATCAAGTGCAGCCGCTGGTCACTAGGCCATAAAATAGTTGAGTGTGGAGTTTATGTGTAGAGGAAAGATATAAACATGGAAGATATCCAATTTAAGTGTCCTGTTCTCAGCAACTCAAGTATGGATACAGCGATGTCAAGGGATGATACAGAGCTAAGAGCTGTGATTGAGGAAGCAAAACCCAGTAAAAAGGTCCCGCACAGGGTATATATCAAGAAATGATGAGAAGATTGAAGAAGTAAAGCCAAGGAAAAAGTTCTGCAGAATTATGTCAAGGAATGATAAGCAGATAGAAGCAGACAAGTAAGTTGCTGAGAAGATTCATCAAGAAAAGTCCAAGGAAGAGGATTGGGATCCACAGTGTTTCGAGGAGGCATGTCTTTCCTCCACTCTTCTCAAAACATTTCAAATTATCATCCTCCTTCCATTCAATTTGGAAACTGACTGTTACGGGGTCAGGTGCTAGAGATAAGGTCTGGTTGCATTTAATCTAATTGGGCCACCGTAAAAAGGTTAGCAAATTTAATGTTCTCTTTTGCCATTTTTGTGAAAATTCATGGACCTACTGAAGTAAAAATAGTGCCTTCTCCATTATTCATAGAAACTCATTGTGAGTCTTAATGTATGTTGTGTCATGATTTTCTTAAATGTTGTGACAGGTTTTATTGTCTATGTAAAATCATCCATGCAATGATATTAGAGATATTTGTGCATACTTTGTTAAGCAAATAAGAAGTTAGTTGTAGTATTGTGCTAAAAGATTTTACTAATACAATTAGGAGTTATTTATTGTATGGTTGCATCATGAAACGACAGAGAAGGGTCGTAAGGTCATTGCATCAGATCAGATGATGAACACAAGGTCAACTTGGAAAGTTTGGTTGATTGGGGTGTCCCATTTCCTCCTTTCTCCAACCAAAGAGAAATATCTGGAGTGTTTCCATAAAGAAAAGATTTATTATCGCAAAGTCTGAAAGATTCTTCCCCATATCAAGTGTGGTGCCAAGAAGTTGCTGCTGTTGAAGCTTGTTAATCCTTTGATGACTCCAAGGTTTGTTTCTTTGTCCTCAACTTTCTAACCAGACGTTACTTACGCAAAAGTATAGTGGTGGCTGCCCTGCATCTATCCACCAAGAAAAAAAAAAAAATGGTATTGTAACCCTACACAGAAAATTTGAAGTGGAATTAACTTCAGATTCTTTTAATTAGTTTGATGCTTGATGCACAAAGATTGTCAAAGCTTTTAATATTTGTAGTACATTTAAAGATTATGACCACTCATTCACTCTTTTTATTATATTTCTTATTCACACATTCGAGTTCAAAAATGCAGATCAAAACCCTTTTCTTTTCCATCTTTTTTTTTTAACCCCAGGGCCCAATAACTCACCCCTTTTCTTTCATCACACCCAGGAATTCTATTCACACCCCAGTGCAACAGCAAACCAAAATCTCAAAATTTTAAGACATTCAAGGGGCCAGAAGAACAGAACAACCCAACACTCGGGGTAAACATACTATTCAAACTCGAATTAAAACAGTAGCATATCAATCAACATTGGATTCACAACATCCAAATCACAGCAGGCCCAACACCTAATTTTTAGATCAATCATTTTAATAGTATTAAAGCCACAAACCAAAGCTAGCAAACACACGTTTCTAAGTCTGAACATCAGCATAACACATAATCAAGGAATAGAATATCCATGAAATCCTATCCCATATTGCTAATCCACCGTAAGGGCAGAATGAAATCAAAAGTGCACATTCAAATTCATAGCTGGATGAAGGGAGCGTATGAAGCATGCTTCAATCAATAGTCAATAAAATAGTCTCAAAACAACTGATCATCTCTACCCTTTGAGAAACCAGAGAATAATCAAGGATCTACACAACTTCAAAAATTGAGTTCATATTCCAGAACCAGCCTCAAATGTCAATGTAGAAAATGTGAAGATAAATCCATCACCAAGCCCAAGCATTCATCCAAATGAAATTCTCAACAGGCAAAATATCAACAAGCTCAATTCATTCGAAGAAAGGAAACAATGTCATTTTTTAACAGACCTCAAGAAGATAGCAAAATGAAAGAATGCACTGGTAAGCAAATGCATGTACACCGATAAAACTAAACCTCATTTCCCTTTTCACAAACATTTTAAAGTACGCAGGGCTCAATCCAAAGCAAGAAGAAAAGGCTTACTCAAATCATGACCCACAATTTAGCCATATCTTTCAAACACTTCACATACTTATACAAATACAAAACACCAATCCTAAATCTCAATAATTATCAACAGGCATTTGGGCATGAGAACAAAATTCATCTCCACTTATATAAACAAAGGAATTGACCCAACATTGTCAAATAATACTGGCTGCTTGAAAATCATTAACAGACCAAAGAACAAAACTGCAGCCACCAATGCAACTTTCCAACAGCAAAGGCACTATTCCCAGCAAATCTTCAATGCAAATGACACAAGGATACAGTTTGTTAAAAGGCAAAGCAGGGGACAAGCCTCACACTCATGGTACACGGGTAATAATCGAAGAAAGCACATAAGCGCTACATGAGTACAAGTTGATAACCAGAACAGTGATGCACTAAAAAAGAGAAAACAAAAACCACGTAAATAATAACGGATTGCACACTAAGTCATCAACAGAAGACTAGAGAATTAGCAAATATCAACAAGCTCAGGTACTTTCAAACCAATTTAGACAATCAACAACCCAAAACCCCTTGTTTCCATTCAAAACTTCATCCATTACTAAGAAGGCAGATTTTGTGGTGATCAAACTAGCTACTCACGTTACAAGAGCATTAAGAACAGACAGAAAATTCAAGGGGATTCTAAACAGACTTGAACAGCATAGAATTTCAAACCTTATCATATAATAGAAATCTAAACCAAACAACATTGTAGAAGGGAAGGGAAACTCCAAACTCATGATCTCTGAAACCAGAAACTCAGCATCATAACTCAGAATAAACAAATTGAGGACTTAAATTTACAGAGTCCCAGAATCGAACCTGAAAACATCGCTATCTTCGATCGATGCTTGCTGCCTCCCCTTCTGATACGTAGAATCTCGAACCTCCAGAGAACCCAAAACCAAGCTCCCCATCTTTCGATAGCTGTCCACCTCCTCTTAGCTCTCTGCTTTTCCTCCTTTCCAGACACCCCGCCCCTATCTCTCTCTCGCTCTCTATCTCCTCTTGAATTTTCTTCTTCTTAGCTCATTCCACCCGGCGATTTCCGCTTCTGCTCCGGCACGATCTCTTCTCACTGCGTCGCGCTCCACCTTTTCCCATTGCCCCTCCCCCTCAATTAAAAAAAATTTAAAGTATCAACAATACCCCTGGCCACGTTATACTCGGCTCCTCCTCTCACTCACATATACGTGTACAGCTATTTTAAGATAAAAATAATTATTTATATTCACTTAGAATGTAAAATAAATGTGTAGAGTTATTTTTATCTTAAAATAATTTTACATAGTCTTTTTTGATTGATTTTAATATGTTAAATGGATATTTAAAATTGTTCTATGATAAAAATAATTTTATACGTATGTTTTATACTCTAAATAAATGTGAATAGTTATTTTTATTTTAAAATAACTATACACATTTATTTAATATATTAAAATTAGTCATATACATCTATTCAAAATTATAAAATTTATATTTTATTTTATATTGAGATTGAAATTTAAACAAATAGTTGGGAGTAGTCAATGGAAAAGGTGGGGGTGGCAGGTAACTGCCCACGCTCCCTTTTCCTTTTCTCTTCTCTGTTTTTTTTTCTTTTTTTTTTTTCCTTCCTTTTTCTCTTCCCGCCGTTGCTTTTTCGTTTCATTTCTTTTTCCTTTTCCTTTTCCTTACTTTTCACATCGCTGATGCTATTTCATTTCCTTTCTTTTTTAATAAAAAATTTCATGAGTAATTTTTAATTAAATTAATATAAGATGGTGAGATTAAAAGGACATTCAATATATATGCATATATATTTTTTAAAAAATATAAAAATATAAAATAAAAATATTTAAACAAAATACAATATTTACACCAGAAAAACTAAAAAATACCTAATCTTAGAATTCGAAGTGGGTTACTCGTTTCCTAGTTCTTGTTTACATTTTAAGTTTCAGGAGAAATTACTTGGTGAAACTTTTTTTCATGTCTTCTACCAAACATGTGTAAGTTAGAGAATTTTTTAAAATAAAAAACGTTTTCTTATACCAAACATCTCATAAAAGTAATTTTTTCATAAATTCTTTTTAAAAATTTATTTTTAATAAAAATACACACTTATTAAAGTAATAATTTTAAAAAAATAAAATCCTTCATAATTATAATTGTTTGATAAAGTAAGTTTTATGATAATTTTTTTAAACTAAATATGAGAATGTAATTTAGGAAGTGAAATTTTAAATACCAAAGAACCATATCTATAAAAGAATCTGGTATTCAGTTCTCGCTTTTGTACTATTATTGACAGCCGTTCTCTTTGCCGGTTCTCGTTTTGTCTTTCTTTATTATGGAAGAGCTGCACCGTGGACTGATACGCAAGGGTAGTAAGGACATTTCACTTGAGAGACACCGCGTGAGCTGATGATATAGGCATTGGAGATGAACACAAAGTCAACTTGGAAAGTTCAGTGAATTGGGGATCCCATTTCCTTCCTTCTCCTATCAAAGAGAAATACCAAGAGAGTTTCTAAAAGGAACAGTAGATGGTTAGTGGAAAGTCTGAAAGAACGTTGTAATTTTGGACAAGAGTTGTGCTAAAACAATTCTGCTGCTGAAGCTTGTAAATCCTTTGACGATCCAAGGTTTGTTTCTTTCTCCTCCACTTTCTATGCATATCTTCATGCTCAATCAATTCAAAGGTTCTGATTATAAGATTGCTTGTGCAAAATATTAATTCTGTAATTCTTAGATGATTTTTTTAACAAGTTTTAAATTTATGAGTATTTTAAAATATGATTTTCCCTTTCTATTCTTAGGGATCTGAGGTTTTCTTTCCCTCTTGCCCATGTCAACTATTCTGGCTGGGGATGAAACAATATGATTCCAAGGTGGGATTACTTAGGATACTTTTTTAAGGGGGATTTGTGTTTAAAATAATACACTAATTGAAACAGTATGTTAAAAAATGAGGAAGTATGTTAAATATTTATCTTTCATAATTTATTCAAAAGTTAAGTTAGGAACGCACTCTAAAATTATGCCTATAAAATAAATTCAGTAAATACAGGTAGATGAAATTTTTCTGACAAGTATACTATAATAGATTAGTTCATGGATGATATAAGATGGAGCATCCAACACTCAGATCTAAGATGGATAGACCTAATTAAGCATGGTACACATTTTGATTTTTTTTTAAATTTATTAGTATTTAAAATTATATTTGATGCTAAATAATATAGTTCGAGTCGGACATAATATCGGTAAAACTCTTTCTACTTTTTTTTTTTACGTAGTTTTCAAACCCTAATTTCTTTTGAAAATGTCATTTTTGGCCACATTTCTTTTTCACTAGCATTTTTTTTTTAAAAAAAGTTTATCTAGTTGTGTTGTTTTATTTAGATGGTTGAAACGTATTTTAGCATTTAAGCTCTCTCCCTTGTCTTTTGTTTTTTAGTTACTTCGAAGTTCGTTGGGAATTCAATCTGGTGAGAAAATCAATCAGGTCAGGAGTGAAAGAGATACAACAGTCACAGATAATCAATCAATGATAGCATTGGCTGGAAGTTTAACATAATCAATCTGATGATTATCTTCCACAGAAGGTTCATTTAGAATTGTCTCCATTTTATTCATGTTTTGATATAGAAGAATCCTCAATACAATCATTTGGAATTTCGGGAAAATTCATATTCTGGAAATGTTAAAAATACAATTTTATAAATAGAGATCTTAGAATTATAAATTGTTCAAATTACAATTCCAGAAGGATAATGTGCTTTCTTCTTGAACTATAATTTTGGGTGGTGTTATTTATTTCTCGTGGAATTAAATTCCCACTGCCATTTATTTCTTTGGAAAGTAAATTTCTGGTGGTTTCATGGTGTGTATTAGGGGACAGGGTAATTTGCTAAAGCTTGTACCTTTGTTGATCTCAGGTTATGTTTAAGGAATCTAAAGATGAACGAAGAACAACACAACAACAGTCCACAAGTTCCTTGAGTGGCTGGTTGGTATACAAAAATGTATACCCTTTTATTTTCTTAACGCATCTACTCTTTTTCAATTTAATTTACTTAATATTCATAGCTTTTACCATAACTAACAAATATAACTTGTATGAATATTTAATTGTGGGAAGCATCTACCGAGTGAGGACATGCCTTAGTTTCAGCTCCAGTTTTCTATTCTAAGAGAAGGTGTCCCACATTAACCGTTCAAGGAGAGAGTGAAAACAGAAGCACCTCCAGCAGCAAAAGAAACAAATCGCAATGCTTGGGAGATGACTAGTGTACAAAATTACCACTATGATATTTTCTTAAGCTTCAGGGGTGAAGATACCCGCCACGGATTTACCGGTTATCTCTACGATGCTTTGTGCCAAAGGGGATTCAAGACTTTCATAGACCATGAGGAGTTGCAGACAGGGGAGGAAATTTCACCTGCTCTTATCAAAGCAATTGAGGAATCTAAGGTTTCCATTGTTATATTCTCTGAAAACTATGCATCTTCACCTTGGTGTCTCAATGAACTTGTTAAAATCCTTGAGTACAAAAAAGAAAAGGGACAAATGGTTTGGCCAATTTTTTACAAGGTTGAACCTTCTGATGTACGAAATCAGAGAAATAGCTTCAAAGAAGCAATGGATAAACATGAAAACAGGTTCAAAGATGAGAATGAGAAAGTGAAAAGATGGAAATCTGCTTTGAATGAAGCTGCCAACTTGTCAGGATCAACTTACAGAACAGGGTATGTAGATACTTAGAATGTCTTTTCAAGTGTTTTAGACAAGGGAATTGAGGGGAGGGGCAGGGTATTCTGTGTTGTTATACACTATTTAAGTTTTGCTTTCTTAATTTGAAGTATGTCTTTCACATTTGTAGGTATGAATTTGAATTTATCACAAAGATTATCGAAGACACCTCCACTAAATTACATCGTAAACGTTTATATATTGGAGAGCACATAATTGGGCTAGAGTCTCAGTTAGAAAACATCAAGTCTCTTCTAAATATTCAGTATGATGATACTGAAAGAATGTTGGGAATTCATGGAATTGGGGGAATAGGTAAAACAACACTTGTCAAAGTTTTGTATAACCTGATCATTGATCATTTTGATTGTGCATGTTTTCTTGAGTCTGTCCAAGAAAAATCAAATGGTGGCGGGGTCCTGGTAAATGTCCAAGAGAAACTTCTATCTCAGATATTTGAGAAGATAAATTTCAACTTTGGCAGTGTCGAAGAAGGTGCACATATGATAAAACACAGGCTTTCCAATAGGAGAGTTCTTCTTGTGCTTGATGATGTTGATAAGAAGGTGCAATTAGAAAAGTTGGCCGGGGGATGCGATTGGTTTGGTCCTGGTAGCAGGATCATCATAACAACAAGGGATAGACATCTGCTAATTGGTCATGGAATTAAAAAAATATATGAAATGAAGAAGCTAGATTATAAAAATGCTCTTGAACTCTTTTGTTTGAAGGCCTTCAAAAAGAACAAACCTCATGAAAGCTACATGGATATATCTAATCAAATAATTGATTATGCCGAGGGACTTCCATTGGCTTTAAAGGTAATAGGTTCCAATTTGTTTGGTAGGAGTTTAAACGCATGGGAATTGGCATTGGATAAATATCAGAGGAGACCAGACAAAGGTATTCAAGACATACTTAGAGTAAGCTACGATGATTTGGATGATGATCAGAAAACCGTTTTCCTTGATATTGCTTGTTTCTTTAAAGGAGAGAGATTGAAATATGTTGAAAAAATATTAGATGCCTGTGATCTCTCTCCACAATCTAATATTGAAGTACTTGTTGATAGATCTCTCATAAATATTAATAAAGTTGGCAATTTAGAAATGCATGATCTTATACAAGACATGGGAAAAGAAGTTGTTAAGCAAGATGCATCGTCAAAACTTGGTGAATACAGCAGATTGTGGAATCATGAAGATATTGTTGATGTGCTTACTACAAATTCAGTAAGAAACAAGTCATTGTTTTTCCATTTTAGCTTTGCTTATATAGTATAGTCAATAAGTATATGACAAATCAATTATCCATAATTAATTCAAGTTCTTGATGTTTGCTTTTTACTTGCTGGGAAGTGATAGCATCCAAGGAATAATGTTTGATCCACCTGAACGAGAAAATGTAGAATGGCATGGCACTTCCTTTGAGAAGATGAATAATTTAAGAATTCTCATTGTTAGAAATGCTAATTTTTCAATGGCTCCTATAAGTTTACCAAATAATTTAAGGATGCTTGAATGGGACAGATATCCTTCAGGGTTTTTACCACAAGAATTTTATCCCAGAAAACTAGTTGGTCTAGAGTTACAGAATAGCCAACTTATTTCCTTAAATCCACTGCAGGTACATTTTCTTTCTTTTTCCATTTTAAAATAATTGTAAAATGTAATCCTTGTCTTAAACTTCATCTTGTTTGTCTCCCTGTTGAAAGGTTTTATTTTGCTTCCCTTTTCTTATTAGTAATTAACATTCTATGCTAATTATATCTAGTGTACATCAAATGCTATTAACATTACATTAATACTTTTAACTGTTTCACTTATTAAGCTTTGATTTTGCAGAATTTTGAGAACGTCACTTGGATGAATTTGTTAGACTGTCAACTATTAAATCAAGTACCTGATTTGTCTAGAGCACCAAATATAACATCTTTAACACTTGACGGATGCAACAATCTAATAGAGGTTCATGATTTTGTTGGAGTTCATACTAACCTAAAACAATTGAGCCTTCAAAGATGCACCAATCTAAAAATATTTCCACGTGGAATCAAAATGAGATCTCTTGAAAGACTTGATCTCAGTGGTTGCAGAAGTCTACAACACTTCCCAGATATATTAGAAGAGATGGTTAATCTTTGGTTTATTGATGCAAGAGGGACTGGTATTAAGGAGATTCCACATTCCATTTGTTACCTACCAATGCTTCAATGGTTACACATGTCACATTGTTACGATTTGGTATCCCTCCCTGAATGCATTAGCCAGTTAGATAGATTGGAATACCTTGATGTGGATAATTGTAAGAAGCTTCGTCAATTTTCAAGAGTTCCTCCAAATTTAAAAATACTGCAATTGGATGGTTGTATGTCTTCACAATCATTAAATTCAATATTGTCTCAGGTTTGACTATTTCTTTCCGAAGCTAGATATTTTGATGCTTTCCTCAATTTATTGAGAATATATAGAACTCCTTTTTGATAAAGTATATATAATCTGTAAATTTTATTATGTCAAATAAATGGAGTATTATCCTTATTAAATTTTTTATTTAAACTTTTTTTCACTTTTAAGTAATTGTCTATATATTCAAAAGCAAATAAATATGTAATTCAATTTCATGTTGATTTTACAAAGAAAAATATTAATGACACTGCAGGAGATGGAATTCGTCATTATTACCATTCTTTTTGCTTCTACAGGCCCTACAAGCAGCTAAGCCCTTCCAAGTTTCCATGTCCAGAATCGATATTCCAGATTGCTTTGACCATCGCTGCAAAGGTGGAAGGTTATCATTTTGGGCTCGCGTGAAGTACGTCCATAAGTTTAATTTTGCGGCAGTCTTCAAAATATCAAGTAAAATATCCTCACAGTCAAATGGAGTCATGCATATGGATATATATCGCTATAATAATGGGATTGAGACATCGATCTGGGGACGTTCCTATTTCAGTAACGAAAGTGGTATTATAATACTTTGGTTGTCTGATTATTCTAATATTAAGATTCATGATTGGAATCATGTGGAGATCAAATGTAGAAGCTTGTCGCCGTACTATGAAATAGATGAGTGTGGAGTTTATATGTGCAAGAAAGATATGAACATGGAAGACATTCAATTTGAGTGTCCCATTCCCAGCAACTCAAATATGGATACAGTGATGTCAAAGAATGATGAAGAGCTGAGAGATCTGATTGACGAAGCAAAACCAAGGAAAAGGTGCCGCAGATTCATGTCAAGCAATGATGAGAAGATTGATGAAGCAAAGCGAAGGAAAATGTGTCGCAGAGTTGGGTCAAGGAATGGTAAGCAGCGAGAAGCAAGCGAGTTGCCAAGAAGAAGATTCATCAAGAAAAGGATTGGGATCCACACTGGTTGGAGGAGGAAAGTCTTGGCTCCACTCTTGTTCTCAAAACTTTTCAAGTTGTCGTCATCCTTCCATTCAATTGGAAAACTGAAGCAGCTGCTATCTACAGACCAGAGGCAATGCCTGTGTTGAGGTCTGGGTCTAGAAGCAAAGTAAGATTGCAAAAGGGCCCTGGCTAATTGGGTCACTGGTGTAAGGTACCAATCTGTGTCATGTCATGATTTGCTTATTGTGATAGATTTTATTTCCTTTTTATTTTTGATCTATATGATGATTTTCAAAAATGTTTGTATGCACTTCATTTTGAATTTTCTTGACAATTTAATACTTTATTTATAGTAGTGTGATGTACTGCATATCAAATATTTAAAATATTTTTTAGTATTAATTTCTTAAATTTATAAAACATAAATTTATTATCATATCTTTTAACCCTCACTTCTAGTTAAAGTTTTTTCAAAGACGATGTAACAATTTTTTTTGCCATGGCCAGACCTTTTCCTATTTTGTGTTTTGGAATTTTCAAAAACAACTTTAAATTTTGTATTATATATACTTTAAAACTTTAAAATATACACTTTAATCTCCTCAAACTTTTAAAATGTATAAATTATCTTAAGTTATAACTTTTATTAAAAATTTAATAGAAAAATAATTTGTAACTCATCATTTATCTATTTTCTCTCATTATTTTTATTTGTTTGTTACAAAAAAAAAATTAATAGAAAAATAGTAGGATACAATTTTTTTTAATAAATTTTTAATAGAAGTTATAGTTTGAATATAATATATATACTTTAAAAACTTGAGTGGGTTATACACATATTTTAAAAATTTTAAAGACAAAATGGATTTGACACAAAATTTAAAATATGTTTTTAAAGTTTTTTTTTTTTTTTTTAATGTGACTGACTAAACCACTTAGGTGCACTAATATTCTATAATGACTTGTACACACATATTTTGCTTCTTTTTTTTTTGTTGCATCTTGGGTAAAATACCATAAAAATTTAAAAATACTAATTATTTATTATTTTACTATTATTTTAGAATATATTATCAAAATACTAATATAAAAGACGCCACTCAAACAGACCTTTTTTTACTCTTGAAAAACGTTGCGCTCATTAAATTTCATACGCCCTGGCATGTAAAAGCCCATTGAAGAGCTCACTTGGCTTCCCAACATGCGTGGAGCAATTGATGCAAGCCCTGTCAAGCTCCATCATCGTCTCAACAACCAGAAATTTCCTGCAACTTGTAATAAATGCCGATCTGGGTATTCCCTATGTTCTCCTTCAGGTTGTCGCTGATCACAATAAGATCTTATGCGATATGTGCGTTAAGGTTATCAATGTTGGTGACTGGTGTTATCTGTGCTGCTGCTTTTGCCGTTTTTGCTTACACCCTTTTCGCCCAAAGGCATGGGCACGCCTACACACAACTTATTTGATGGAATACTGATGAAGGGTAGGTCAAGCCAGAGTTGTGGAAGGAACCTCATGAACAGAAGTCACTCTATTTCTTTGGAGATATAATTTAAGAAAGTATTAGCAGGAAGATTTGAACTCTAGGCTATAAGATTATAGAAATTTTGATATTATATCAAGAATTAATTTAACTTAAAAACTGAAATTATTAAGAGAACTAAGATATGCTTTATATCCTTTTCTCAAGACTTCCAAGTTTACACTTTTGTCGCATTCTCCTAATATTCATATTATCTTGTGTCAACTAAAATTACTGGTTGGTTTAAGACTTCCATTTTTTCTTTTCAACATATATGTTCCTATGAAAGCGTAGACATCGTCTTTCAATGGGCTGCTGTTTGGTTTCAATGTAATGAGCCATACTTTGACGCTATTTGAGGCAGACCAATATCACTGATAATAATAATAATACAGGTGTTTATCTAAAATTTAAAAAAAAAAAATGTTAAATCATCTGAATTAGGACTTTATTTTAAAAAAATGCTAATTTAAACAACGTTCTTTAATTTAATTTTTAAAACAACATTGTTTTGATGATATATTTTAAAACAATAGTAATACGGTAAATAGTTTTTTTTTTTTTTTAATTTTTGTGGTATTTTAACCTTGCATCCTAGAGTGTCATTGTAGGGTGAGAATTGAAAATACACATACCAAATAGGCCAATTGTTATTACCATTAAAGACGCTTTTATCTCAAAGGGTTTTCATATATCTTAGATAACTAAAATTTGATTCAAACTCAAATTAAGTATTAAACTGTTTTATATCATATGGTTGAATGTGATATTTATGGACACTTATTTTTTTTTTATAATGGTTCCAACTTCCATGAGATTTGTGTGACAATATCTCTTAGGTTATAATTTATAAAACTTTTACTCTCTTCTCTTCAATTTTCCTACACAATCCTAATAGGTATTGACCAAGAGTTACAAACTTGTGCTTATAAATAAGGCATCCATTTGTATAAGAACATACAATAAAATTAGAAGAAAGTTCTCATATTTTCTTTATTATTGTGTTCTCTCTACATATTGCTTTCCATTTAAATTATTTTCGCAACATAAACAACTATGCAGATTGGAACACTTTTAATGTATCATATTTTTCATTTAGAACGAATCAATTGTTCAAAATGGGAGAAAATATGTTATCTCATTTTGGTGTTCTATTCTCTATCTCATGAATTGTGAATAGTAAAAAATTATAAAATAATAATACACAAATAATGGTTCCACTCATTAGACTAATCATATAAGAGATACTATGAATGAAACATTATATAGAGCATATTTGCTCCCTTCCAAAATGTCATTCCCATTCTCACTTCTTTTCGGTAATTATAAGTCTAAGTGAGTTGGGTTCTGGGACTTATTAAGGTTAAGGCATGCCTTAAGACTTGCATTTTCCTATTAACAAGATTTTCACATGGATAATGAGACTCAAACTCACGTTTTTTTTAAATATAAATTTTATCATTACAAATTAAACTAACTTTTATTGACATTTCCATTCTCACTTTATCAAATGAAATAATTTTGGTTCAATATACCAAATAAATTGCACTTACTCTACATCATCAAATTACATTTATTTTTTAAAATCTATTCCTTTAAAAAAATTGGTTTGACCATCGTGCAAACACACAGGAATTTCCCTAATTTAGCTTTTGCAGTTGTTTTCGGAAAATCAAAGAATAAAATATCCTCAAAAGTCAAATGAAACCATTGTTGAAATACTTGCCTATATTGATGGTTTTGGGACAATATTCCACATGCGTTGTGACTATTACAGCAAGGAAGGTGGTATCTTATTACTTAACTAATTTTAATAATCGTGATTGGAATTACGTGGATATCAAGTGCAGAATCAAGTCATCAGAGACTATAAAGTACATGAGTGTGAAGTTTATGTGTACAAGCAAGACACAAAAATGGTTTATGGATATATTGATGGCAAGGGATCATTCAGAGCTAAAACATAAGATTGAGAAAGCAAAGTCAAGGAATGACTTGGAGGTAGAAGCAGATATATTCATCAAGTATCCATGCCTGAAGGAAACAGGCTTGGATTTTGTTATATTTTCTTCAGTTTTATTGCTTCTTTTATTTTCTCTTTTTTATTGAAGTTCCAGACTGGGAGCTTAATAATTTGATCATTGTCAAAGAAGTCTTTACTGTTAATTTCAGTTATAATATGGTTATGTGCCAAATAGTGCCTGGATTTAGACTGCTAGATAGATCCGAGAATAGCAAGCTATTGAACCAGCAAAGGAATGGAGAGGGTTGAGGTTTAACCGGGTTAGACTGCTCGCCAGATCCTTAATTTTTAATACATTATGAAATATCAAGAAAAATTCAAATAAAGTGCATATATCTATCAAAAATTGATTGAAGAGTCTTTTGTCACGTGAAAATAACTTTTTTTTTAGTGACGAGGTACACATTTTAAAATTTTCAAGTGGATTACAATTAAATTAAATATATATAATAATTAATGAATTTTTAAATAAAAACAAATTATTATAAAATGTTGCGTAAGGCAAAAGGAGTAGCTCAGTGGTTAAATTGAAATTGGTAGAGATGTATTTTCTATTTTTAATAAAGGATATTTATATAGTTTGGCTTCTATTTCTTTTTTTCCAGACGAACACTAACTACACATTTTATAAAGATAATTTAAATGCATTTTTAAAAATAAAGTGTATGTATCACGCAAAATTTAAGAGATTTTTTTTAATATACTTTTCTCTTTCTAAAATATAGTCTTAACCTTATAAATAATAAATATAAGTAACTACGTATAAAAATAGTGTACAATAATAGTTGGAATTTAGATTTATTCACGTTTTTTCACTAACATACTATTATTTTTAAGTGAGAAACATTTATTACGTGGGCCTCATATACAGATTCAATCATTAGCATTATTTAAAATGATGAATGGTATAGATACAAATATAATAGAACATTACCAAATATATTTTCTGTGCGCTCAATTATACATGGAAACAGCATTTTCTCGCTCCATAAGCAAACAAAAGACATGTTATCCAGTAGTTTTAAATTTTAATCACGTGCATTCTCACTGAATCAAGGTGGATTCCTTGTCATCACAGTTGCCTTCCCAAAATTTATGGCATGGTCAACGCCGAGGAGAATCAATTAAGAAGCTTAGTTAGAGTCAACCCGACACCGGTGATAATCAAGGTAATCCCCCCCCGTCTATTCTACTGAACTTACAAGCTGAGCCTTTTGGGGATTTGGGCTTCTCTTTCCCTCTCTCCCTATAAGCTGTCTCGCTAGAATCAGGAGTTGCGTCGATTCAATTTTTCTTTGATTTAGCTTGCTGATAAAATGTATGATTTTTAGGTTTATAGGAAAGTCGAGTGAGGGACATACTATAAAAATTATGGCTTTGAAATAAACTCTGCAGCTACAGATACTTGAGAACTTCTGGCTCACAAATATACAGTGATTTGAAATTATGTTCTATTTCGTTTTTCAATTCTTTGCTAGTTATAACTGCTTGTTGGTTTGTCCCTGCTCATTTCTCTGTCAATGAAATCAGGTTTGATTCTATCCTTGTGATGTGATGATTCTTGTTAGAGATGGATATGGGTCTAGATCTGTTGAATATGGAAAAAGCAATTGCATATGTCAGAGAGAATTCTCAAGTTTTGACGTCTTATGTGCATTCTGATAGTCGAATGTTAAGGTTGGTGCTTATTGTTGGAAAGTTTCTGCTGCCAAATTTCCTACTTGGCGACTCCTTTTTTTTTCATCATTTTCTTCATGATGCTTGACAGATGGAAGATCCATTGCAAAGTTATTTTTCCACTATATAGGCCATTTCTATTGTTTTAGGAGGTTTACAGATACAATGTCAGTGTTAGACAATCATTCTGTTTGGCAAGTCTCCGACCATCTTACTTTTCACTTTAAATCCTTTGTCAATGTAGATGTTCTGAATCTTCTGTCAACAACCTATTTTCTGTCCCTTGTTGTATGAGATTAAGTAAACTACGCACGTTTGATCATTTTGGATTCTGTTTTCCATTTTGGGGGAGGGGGTTGGATTCTGACATGTTCTCTTGGAATATATATGTATGTATGTATGTCCATTTATGCAGTTATTTCATGTAATGAGCTAGTGTTAAACTTGCAAAGAAGTAACAACCCATTACCCATTTGCTATAGCCTGCAGTCGAGGTACCTGGTGAGAGCCCCACTTCTATTTCCGCTGGTTTACAAAAGTGCTGTTATGGCATTTTCTTGAGCTTCAGAGGTAAAGATACCCGTCGCACATTTACTGGTTATCTCTACAATGCTTTGTGCGAAAGGGGATCAAGACTTTCATGGACAATGATGGGTTGGAGAGTGGGGAAGAACTTTCACCTGTGCTTATCAAAGCCATTGAAGAATATTGTTATTTTCTCTAAGAACTATGCATCTTCCTCATGGTGTCTCAATGAACTTGTCAAGATCCTTGAATGCAAGAGGGAAAAGGGCGAAATGGTTTGGCCAATTTTTTACAAAATAGATCCTTCTGATGTACGGCACCAGAAAAATAGCTACAAAGAAGCAGTGCCTAAACATGAAAATACGTTCAATAATGACATGAAGAAAGTGAAAAAAATGGAGAACATGTTTGAATGAAGCAGCCAACTTGTCTGGATGGACTTTCAAAACAATGTATGTATTAAACTATTGTTCCAAATGAGTAATAGTTGTTATTATTAATAAAACTATCTTGAAGCTCACAGATTAAATATATTAAATGCAAAATCTATTGATTTCCTTCTTCCAATACGTTGTACCAAATAGAATGTTCTACGTTAAATAACTGATAGGGAGACAAAAAACCAGGGCTTTGTTTTCTTTTCTTCATTTAAGAATGCCATTTCACATTTTTAGGTATGAATATAAATTTATCATTTACATTATAGAAAAGGTCTCCTCTAAGTTGTATCACAAACGATTATATATTGGAGAACACAAAATTGGACTAAACTCTCAATTAAAAGAAGTCAAGTCTCTTCAAGATATTCAACATGATGATACTATAAGAATGTTGGAAATTTATGGGATTGATGCGATAGGTAAAACAACACTTGCCAAAGTGTTATATAACTTGATTGTTGACCAATTTGATTGTGCATGTTCCCTTGACTCTGTCCAGGAAAGATCAAATAGTGGGATGGACCTAGTAAAGGTGCAAGATAACCTTCTATCGCAGATAATTGTGAAGAAAAATTTCAACTTGGGCAACGTTGATGAAGGTGCATATATGATAAATCACATGCTTTCCAATAGGAGGGTTCTTCTTGTGCTTGATGATGTTGATAAGAAGGTCCAATTAGAAAAGTTGGCATGGGGATGCGATTGGTTTAGTCCTGGTAGAAGGATCATCATAACAACAAGGTATAGACATATGCTAATTGATCATGGAATTGAAAAATTATATGAAATGAAGGAGCTAGATTATAATAATGCTCTTGAACTCTTTTGTTGGAAGGCCTTCAAAAGGAACAAACCTCATGAAAGCTGCATGGATATATCTAATCGAATAATTGATTATGCCGAGGGACTTCCATTGGCTTTAAAGGTAATAGGTTCCAATTTGTTTGGTAGAAGTTTAAAAGCATGGGAATCTTCATTGAATCAATATTAGTGGATTATGGACAAAGATATTCAAAACATACTCAGAGTCAGTTATGATAGCTTAGAAGATGATCAAAAAACCATTTTTCTTGATATTGCTTGTTTCTTCAAGGGAGATAGATTGGAAGATGTTGAAAATATACTAGATGCTCCTGATCTCTCTCCACAATATAATATTGAAGTACTTGTTGATAAATCTCTCCTAAGTATTGATAAATTTAACAATTTGGGGATGCATAATCTTATACAAGACATGGGAAAAGAAGTTGTTAAGCAAGATGCCTCATCAAAACTTGGTCAATACAGCAGATTGTGGAATCATGAGGATATTGTCAATGTATTGATTACAAATTCAATAAGCATTAGATCATTATTTTTTTGAATATAGTTTTTGTTATATAGTATGGTCAACATGTGAAATCAACATTCTATAATTAATTCAACTTCTTGATGTTTGTTTTTATAGGGGAGTGATTGCATCCAAAGGATAATGTTTCATCCACCTGTATTAGAAAAAGTAGAATGAAGTAAAACTCTGTTTGAAAAAAATGAACAATTTAAGAATTCTCATTGTCTGAAATATTGAATTTTCAATAAATCCTAAAAGTTTATCAAATAATTTAAGAGTTCTAGATACCCTTCAGAGTTTTTATCAAAAAGATTTTATCCTAGAAAATTTGTTATCTTAAAGTTACCAAATGGCAATACTATTCCATTAGAGTAGCCATTGCAGGTACATTTTGTTTCTATTCCCTTTTTCCTAAAATAAAGTAGTTACGTAATTCTTGTCTTGACCATTGTCTTCGTAACCTCAGATTTGGAAGGTTATAATTTGTTTGCTTTCCTTTTCTCACCTTTGCGATGTTAATTGTTTCACTAATTAAGCTTTGGTTTTGCAGAACGAAAATCTTATTTGCATGGATCTCTCACACTGTCAACAACTAACTCAAATACCTGATGTGTCTAGAGCCCCAAATATTAGATTTGAAGCTTAAGGGATGCACCAATTTGAAAGAGATTCATGATTCTACTGGAGGTCTTACTAAGGTTCTTGATTTAAGCCTTGGGGGATGCACCTGTCTAGAAATATTCCCACACGGAATCCAAATGACATCTCTGAGATTGCTGAATTTTAATGACTACAGAAGTCTTCAACACTTCGCTGATATGTTGGAATAAATGGATAAAGTAAGACGTATTGAAGCGAGACAGACTGGTATTAAGCAGATTCCACATTTCATGTTACCTTCCAGGGCCTGATGTTTTATTATTACCCCATAATTGCGATTTGGTATCCATCTCAGAAAGCGTTAAAAAATTAGATCAATTGGAATTCTTTAATGCGGATAATTGCGGGATGCTTCAACAAATTACAGGAATTCCTTCAAATTTGCGGCAACTACAAGCAGATGGTTGTATATCTTTAACCTCACAATCATCAAATGCACTCTGGAGTCAGGTTTAAGTATTTTTTTCAGAAGTCTGATGTCGTAGTAATTTTGTTCTATGATTTCTTTATTCATTGGAAATGTAAATTAATATCTTTATTGGTGAAGTATAAATGATATGAAAATTTTGTTAGTCACATAAATGGAGAATCTTCGTCGTCAAAGTTTAAGGGAATTCATTCTAGTGTGTATTTTTTTGGGGGTTGGGAGATAGGAGAGGGGGTTTTTAAGCAATCATCTCTCTGTTCATTTTGAGTAGAAAGTTGTTAAACCATTTTCCTAGGATTAAAGTATGAAATATTTTATTACCCAAACACCTTTCCATTTTAGCAATATCAATAGTAAAGAACATGCAATGTTGTTTCTCGTTAGTCTTATAAAGAAAAACTTGAGATCACTTTCCTTTATCTTTTTCAAGTTAATTAAATTCCTCATGCCTGCCATTCTTTTGCTGCCACAGGCACTACAGGAGGTCAAAGGCTTTAGTGTTAAAATGCCAATAACACCTATTCCAGATTGGTTCGATCATCGCTGCAAAGGTGGAAGCTTATCATTTTGGGCTCGCAGGAAGTTCCCTTTCTTCGCTTTTGCAGTTGTCTTGGGCGAATCAACCAGCGAAACATCCTGAGAGTTCGGAGGAGCTGGTTTTCATATAAAATTCTATAATAACAGTCATTGGATATGGAGCAATACTTCTTTCTACGTGAGAAACGGAAGTGGTGTCTTCATAAAGGAAAGGGGCTACCCGATCATCTTACTATCAATCATTTCAATAGTCATGATTGGAATCATGTAGAGATCAGGTGCAACTGCTGGTCACTAGGCCATAAGATAGATGAGTGTGGAGTTTATGTGTACAGGCAAGATATAAACATGGAAGATATTCAATTTGAGTGTCCTGTTCCCAGCAACTCAAATATGGATACAGCCATGTCATGGGATGACAGAGCTAATAGCTGCGATTGAGGAAGCAAAACCCAGGAAAAGGTCCCGCACAGGGTACATATCAAGAAATGATGAGAAGACCTAAGAAGTAAAGCCAAGGAAAAAGTTCCGCAGAATCATGCCAAGGTATGATAAGCAGAAAGAAGCAGACAAGTTGCTGAGAAGATTCATCAAGAAAAGTCCAAGGAAGAGGATTGGGATCCACCGTGTTTCGAGGAGGCATGTCTTTCCTCCACTCTTCTCAAAATTTTTCAAGCTATCATTCTCCTTCTATTCAATTTGGAAACTGACTGTTACGAGGTGAGGTGCTAGAGATAAGTAGGTCTAGTTGCGTTTAATTTAATTGGACCACTGTAAAAAGGTTAGGAAATTTAATTTTCTCTTTTGCCGTTTTAGTGAAAATTCATGAACCAGCTGATGTTGTAAAAACTAGTGCCTTCTCCATTATTCATAGAAACTCATTGTGAGTCTCAATGTATGTTGTGCCATGATTTTCTTAAATGTTGTGACAGGTTTTATTTTCTATGTAAGATTATCCATGCAATGATAGGTGTAGCATTGTGCTAAAAGATTTTAATAATACAATTGGGAGCGATTTTATAGTATGGCTGCATCATGAAACGACAGAGAAGGAAAGTAAGGTCATTACATCAGACCAGATGATGAACACAAGGTCAACTGGGAAAGTTTGGTTGATTGGGGTTCTCATTTCCTCCCTTCTCCAACCAAAGAGAAATATCTAGAGAGTTTCCATAAAGAAAAGATTATTATCGCAAAGTCTGAAAGATTCTTCCAGATCAAGAGTGGTGCCAAGAAGTTGCTGCTGTTGAAGCTTGTTAATCCTTTGATGACTCCAAGGTTTGTTTCTTTGTCCTCAACTTTCTAACCATACGTTACTTACACACACCCGTAGATTTCTTATTCACACACTCAAGCCCAAAATTTCAGATCTAAACCCTTTTCTTTTCCATGTCTTTTTGTTTTTAACCTAAGGGCCCAATCAGTCACACCTTTTCTTTCATAACACCCAGATATTCTATTCACACCCCCCAGTGCGCAACAACCACATCAGACCAAAATCCCAGAATTTGAACACATTCAATGGGACAGAAGAACGGAACAACCCAACACCAAGGGTAAACGTACTATTCAAACTCAAATTAAAACAATAACATATCAATCAACATTAGATTCACAGCATCCAAATCACAGCAAGCCCAACACCTGATTTTTAGATTAATCATTTTAATAGTATTAAGCCCCCAAACCAAAGCTAGCAAACACGTTTCTAAGTTTGAACATCAGCACAACTTATAATCAAGGAATAGAATATCCATGAAATCCTATGCCATATTGCTAATCCACCGTAAGGGCAAAATGAAATCCAAAGTGCACATTCAAGTTCATAGTTGGATGATAGGGAGGGTATGAAGCATGCTTCAATCAATAGTCAATAAAATGGTCTCAAAACAACTGATCATCTCTACCCTCTGAGAAACCAGAGAACAATCAAGGATCAACACAACTTCAAAAATTGAGTTCATATTCCAGAAGCAGCCTCAAATGTCAATGCAGAAATTGTGAAGATGAATCCATCACCAAGCATAAGCATTCATCCTAATGAAATTCTCAACAGGCAAAATATCAACAAGATCAATACATTTAAAGAAGGGAAACAATGTCAGTGGCATTCCATTTTTTAACAGACCTCAAGAAGATAGCAAAATGAAAGAATGCAGTGGTAAGCCAAAGCATGTGCACAAATAAAACTAAACCTCATTTCCCTTTTCACAAACATTTTAAAGTATGCAGGGCTCAATCCAAACCAAAAAGAAAAGGCTTACTCAAAACATGACCCACAATTTAGCCATATCTTTCAAACACTTCACATACTTATACGAATGCAAAAAACCAATCCTAAATCTCAATAATTATCAACGGGCATTTGGGCATGAGAACAAAATTCATCTCCACTTATACAAACAAAGGAATTGACCCAACATTGTCAAATAATAGAAACAAGGCAGTGACGTAGTTGTAAAGGATAGGTGGCTACTTGAAAATCAAAGTAACAAATAGCAAAAACATTAACAGACCAAAGAACAAAGGTGCAGCCACCAATGCAATTTTCCAACAGCAAAGGCACTATTCCCAGCAAATCTTCAATGCAAGTGACACGAGGATACAGTTTGTTAAAAGGAAAAGCAGCAATGGGACAAGCCTCACACTAATGGTACACGGGTAATAATCCAAGAATGCATATAAGCGCTACATGAGTACAAGCTGATAACCAGAATAGTGATGCACTAAAAATGAGAAAACAAAAACCACATAAATAATAACGGATTACACGCTAAGCCATCCACAGAAGACGAGAGAATTAGCAAATATCAACAAGCTCAAGTACTTTCAAACCAATTTAGACGATCAACAACCCAAAAACCCCTTGTTTCCATTCAAAACTTCATCCACTACTTAGAAGGCAGATTTTGTGGCGATCAAACTAGCTACTCACGTTACAAGAGGATAAAGAACAGACAGAAAATTCAAGGGGATTCTAAACAGAGTTAAACAGCATCAAAGTTCAAACCTCATCATATAATGGAAATCTAAACCAAACACCATTATAGAAGGGAAACTCCAAACTCATGATCTCTGAAACCAGAAACTCAACATCATAACTCAGAATAAACAAATTGAAGAATTAAATTTACAGAGTCCCCCAAATCATACCTGAGAACCTCGCTTTCTTCAATCGATGCTTGCCGCCACCCCGTCTGAGACTCAAAGGGTAGAATCTCGAACCTCCAGAGAATCCAAAACCAAGCTCCCCTTCTTTCGTTCTCTGTTTTTCCTCCTTTCCAGACCCCCGCCCCTCGCTCTCTATCTCCTCTTCGCTCCCTTTTTCTTATGCGCTTTTTCTCTGCTTCCCCGCTCCCTTTTCCTTTTCTCTTCTTTTGTTGGTTTTTTTTTTTTTTTTTTCCCTTCCTTTTTCTTTTCGCCGATGCTTTTCCCTTTTTTTTTTTGGCCTATGCTTTTTCTTTTCTTTTCTTTTCTTTTTTTTTTAAAAATTTTTGATAATTAATTTTTAACTGGTGAGATTAAAAGTAAATTATATATATTTTTAAAAAATATATATAAAAATAAAAATATTTAAATAAAATATAAAATTACCCTAAGGAAGTTACTTAGTTAATGAAACTTTTTTTCATATCTTTTACTAAAAATGTGTAAATCATCTTTTGGGTGAGTTTTTTTAAAGTAAAAAACCTTTTTTATATCAAAGACCTCTTAAAAATAAATTTTTTTAAATTTTATTTTTTATCAAAGATACACACTTATTAAAGTGAAAATTTTAAAAAATTTAAAATCCTTCACAATTATAACTTTTTTGATAAAATAAGTTTCTTGATATTTTTTTTTTTACTAAACATGAATATCTAATTTAGTAAGTGAAATTTTAAATACCAAACAACCATATCCATAAAGGAATCTGGTACACCGATTCAATTCTCACTTTTGTACTTCTTTATTGAGAGCCATTCTCTTAGCTGTTTCTTTTGTTTGCCTTTCATTATTGGCTGCTATCCCCGTGCAAATAGCAGGGTATCGTAATTATAGAACAGCTGCATCGTGGACTGATACACAAGGGTAGTAAGGACATTTCTCTTGGGAGACAGCGCGTGCGCTGATAATATCTGCAGTGGTGATGAAGACAAAGTCAACTTGGAAAGTTTGGTCAATTAGGGATCCCATTTCCTCCCTTCTCCCATCAAAGCGAGTTTCTAAAAGGAAAAGTAGATGGTTACTGGAAAGTCTGAAAGAACGTTGTAATCTTGGACAAGAGTGGTGCTAAAACAATTCTGTTGCTGAAGCTTGTAAATCCTTTGATGACGATCCAAGGTTTGTTTCTTTCTCCTCCACTTTCTATGCATATCTTCATGCTCAATCAATTCAAAGGTTCCGATTCCAACGCTACTTCTGTATAATGTTAATTCTCTAATTTTTAGATAATTCTTTTAATAAGTTCCAAATCTATGACTATTTTAAAATACTATTTTCCCTTTCTATTCTTAGGGATATGGGGCTCTTTTCCCTCATTCCCATTTCAACTGTTTTGATTGGGGTTGAAATAGTATGATTCCAATTTGGGGTTACTCAATAGACTTCTTTAATGGGATTTGTGTTTAAAATAATACACTGATTGAAATAATATGTAAAATAAACCAAGGGAGAACATTAAATACTTATCTTTTAAAGTTTATTATAAAATTAAGTTTAGAACGTACTTTAAAACTATTCTTGTGAAATAAATTTAGCAAATACGTAGATGAAATTTTTCTGACACATACTATAAAAGATTAGTTCATTGGATAATACAAGATGGAGCATCCAACACTCAGATCTAAGATGGATAGACCTAATTAAGCATGGTACACATTTTGAGTTTTTTTTTTTTGTAATTTAGGATTTGATGTTATATTTTATATTATATAATATAGTTTGAGTTGGGTAATACCATAAAAAACTCTCTCTATTTTTTTTTTTTTTTTTTAGGGATAAACTGGAAGGTAGTTTTCAAACTAAATTTCCTTTGAAAATGTCATTTTTGGCCACATTTCTTTTTCACTAGCATTTTTTTTTAAAAAAAAATTATTCAGATGGTTGAAACGTATTTTAGCATTTAAGCTCTCTTCCTCGTCTTTTGTTTTTTGTTACTTCGGAGTCCGTTGGGAAATCAATCAGGTCAAGAGTGAAAGAGACACAACAGTCACAGATAAACAATCAATGATAGCATTGGCTGGAAGTTGAAACATAATCAATCTGATGATTGTCTTCCACGGAAGGTTCATTTAGAATTGTCCCCATTTTATTCATGTTTTGATATACAAGAATCCTCAATACAATCATTTGGAATCTTGGAAAAATTCACATTCTGGAAATGTTAAAAAATTCAATTTTATAAATAGAGATTTTAGAATTATAAATTGTTCAAATTACAATTTTAGAAGGATAACGAGCTTTGTTCCTGAACTATAAATCTTTGGAAAGTAAATTTCTGGTGGTTTCATTGCGTGTATTAGGGGATACGGTAAGTTGCTAAAAACTTGTACCTTTTCTTTATCTCAGATTATGTTTAAGGAATCTAACGATGAACAAACAAAGAATAACACCACAACAGTCCACAAGTTCCTTGAGTAGCTGGTTGGTATACAAAAATGTATACCCTTTTATTTTCTTAACCGATCTACTCTTTTTCAATTTAATTTACCTAATATTTAAAGTTTTTGCCATAACTAACAAATATAACTTGTATGAACATTTAATTGTGGAAAGCGTCTTCTATTCTAAGAGAAGGTGTCCACATTAACTGTTCAAGGAGAGAGTGAAAACAGAAGCACCTCCAGCAGCAAAAGAAACAAATTGCAATGATTGGGAGATGACTGGTGTACAAAATTACCGCTATGATATTTTCTTAAGCTTCAGGGGTGAAGATACCCGCCACGGATTTACTGGTTATCTCAACGATGCTTTGTGCCAAAGGGGATTCAAGACTTTCATAGACCATGAGGAGTTGCGGACAGGGGAGGAAATTTCACCTGCTCTTATCAAGGCAATTGAGGAATCTAAGATTTCCATTGTTATATTCTCTGAAAATTATGCATCTTCACCTTGGTGTCTCAACGAACTTGTTAAGATCCTTGAGTGCGAAAAAAAAAAGGGCCAAATGGTTTGGCCAATTTTTTACAAAGTTGAACCTTCTGATGTACGGCATCAGAGAAATAGCTTCAAAGAAGCAATGGATAAACATGAAAACAGGTTCAAAAATGAGAATGAGAAAGTGAAAAGATGGAAATCTGCTTTGAAAGAAGCTGCCAACTTGTCAGGATCAACTTACAAAACAGGGTACGTAGATACTTAGAATGTCTTTCCAAGTGTTTTAGATAAGAGAGTAGGGGTGGGCACGAGATGTGACGATCCAGTGTTCCGTCCCAGCCCAAAAAATTTGGGACAGGACAATTTGAGATTTGGATGGGACCGGAAGATAATTTTGTGTCACAATTAATTTTCGGGAGGGGACCAGGATAAGCAAAATCCCATCTTGGTCTCTTTCCAAATTGTCTTATTTATTACTTTTTACACCTCAATTTTTGTTGTTTACATAATATCTTTCTTCTTTTTTTCATGCTTTCAATTTCCCTCTTATTATTTTATGCATCAATTTATCATTTTCCTTTATTTTCTTTAAAAAAAAAAATTTAACCTGGACAAGACATTTGTCTCAAATAATTTTTTGGGACAGGACTGGAACAACAAAATTCCTATCCCATCCTCGCCCGTGCCCACCCCTATAAGGGAGTTGGGGAAGGGGTAGGGAGTCTATGTTGTTATCTACTATTTAAGTTTTGCTTTCTTAATTTAGAGTATGTTTTTCATATTTGTAGGTATGAATTTGAATTTATCACAGCTATTATCGAAGAGGCCTCCACTAAATTACATAGTGAACGTTTATATATTGGAGAGCATATAAGTGGCCTACAGTCTCAGTTAGAACACATCAAATCTCTTATAAATATTCAATATGATGATACTGGAAGAATGTTGGGAATTCATGGAATTGGTGGAATAGGTAAAACAACACTTGCCAAAGTTTTGTATAACCTAATCATTGATCATTTTGATTGCGCATGTTTTCTAGAGTCTGTCCGAGAACAATCAAATGGTGGCAGGTACCTGGTAAATGTCCAAGAGAAACTTCTATCTCAGATATTTAAGAAGATAAATTTCAACTTTGGCAGTGCCAATGAAGGTGCATGTATGATAAAACACAGGCTTTCCAATAGGAGAGTTCTTCTTGTGCTCGATGACGTTGATAAGAAGGTGCAATTAGAAAAGTTGGCCGGGGGATGCGATTGGTTTGGTCCTGGTAGCAGGATCATCGTAACAACAAGGGATAAACATCTACTGAGGGTTCATGGAATTGAAAAAATATATGAAATGGAGGGGCTATATTATAATAAGGCTCTTGAACTCTTTTGTTGGAAGGCCTTCAAAAGGAACAAACCTGATGAAAGCTACAAGGATATATGTAATCGAATAATTGATTATGCCAAGGGACTTCCATTGGCTTTAAAGGTAATAGGTTCCAATTTGTTTGGTAGAAGTTTAAAAGCATGGGAATCGGCATTGGATAAATATCAGAGGAGTCCAGACAAAGGTATTCAAGACATACTTAGAGTAAGCTATGATGATTTGGATGATGATCAGAAAACCATTTTCCTTGATATTGCTTGTTTCTTTAAAGGAGAGAGATTGGAATATGTTGAAAAGATACTAAATGCCTGTGATCTCTCTCCACGGTATAATATTGAAGTACTTGTTGATAAATCTCTCATAAGTATTAATGAAGCTGGCAAGTTAAGAATGCATGATCTCATACAGGACATGGGAAAAGAAATTGTTAGGCAAGATGCCTCATCAAAACTTGGTGAATATAGCAGATTGTGGAATCATGAAGATATTGTTGATGTGCTGACTACAAATTCAGTAAGAAACAAGTCATTGTTTTTCCATTATAGCTTTGCTTATATAGTATACTCAATAAATATATGGCAAATCAATTATCTATAATTAATTCAAGTTCTTGATGTTTGGTTTTTACTTGCAGGGAAGTGATAGCATCCAAGGAATAATGTTTTATCCACCTAAACTAGAAAATGTAGAATGGCATGGCACTTCCTTTGAGAAGATGAATAATTTAAGAATTCTCATTGTTAGAAATGCTCATTTTTCAATGGCTCCTGTAAGTTTGCCAAACAATTTAAGGATACTTGAATGGGACAGATATCCATCAGGGTCTTTACCGCAAGGATCTTATCCCAAAAAAATGGTAGTCCTAAAGATAAAGAAAAGCCGATTTATTTCCTTAAATCTATTGCAGGTACATTTTCTCTTTTTTTCCTATTTTAAAATAATTGTAAAATGTAATCCTTGTCTTAAACTTAGTCTTGTTTGCCTCTCAGTTGAAAGGTTTTACTTTGCTTCCCCTTTCTTATTATTAATTAACATAGAATGTTAATTATATCTAGTGCACATCAAAAGCTATTAACATTACATTAATAGTTTTAACTCTTTCACTAATTAAGCTTTGGTTTTGCAGAATTTTGAGAAACTCACCTGTATGGATTTGTCAAACTGTCAACTATTAACTCAAGTACCTGATTTGTCTAGAGCACCAAATATAACATCTTTGATGCTTGAAAGATGCACCGGTCTACTAGAAGTTCATGATTCTGTTGGAGTTCATACTAAGCTAAGATATTTGAGCTTTCAGAATTGCACCAATCTAAAAATATTTCCACGTGGAATAAAAATGACATCTCTTGAAAGACTTCTTCTCAATGGTTGTAGAAGTCTACAACACTTCCCAAAAATATTAGAAGAGATGGTTAATCTTTGTTTTATTGATGTACAAGGGTCCGGTATTAAGGATATTCCATTTGTTACCTACCAAAGCTTCGTTATTTATGTTTATCAAAATGTTACGATTTGGTATCCCTCCTTGAAAGCTTTAGCCAATTAGATAGATTGGCATTCCTTAGAATGGATAATTGTAAGTTTCGCCATTTTCAAGAGCTCCTCTAAATTTACAAGTAAGGTTGTATATCTTTAACCTCACAATTACTAAATTTAATATTTTCTCAGTTTGACTATTTCTTTCCCAAGTTAGATGTTTTGATGTCTTTGTTAATTTATTAAAAATATATAGAATTCCTTTTTGATAAAGTATATATAATATATAAATTTTATTTGTCAAATAAATAGAGTATCATATCAAATTTTTTATTTTAACTTTTTTGCGCTTCTATGTAATTGTCTATATATTCAAAAGCAAATAAATATGTACTTTCTTGTTGATTTTACAAAGAAAAACTTTAATGACACTGCAGGAGATGGAATTCATCATGTTTACCGTTCTTTTTGCTTCTACAGGCCCTACAAGCAGTTAAGACCTTCGAGCTTTGCATGCCCAGAATGCATATTCCAAATTGGTTTGACCATCGCTGCAAAGGGGGAAGGTTATCATTTTGGGCTCGAGAAGTACGTCCGTAAGTTTACTTTTGCAGCTGTCTTCAAAACATCAAGAAGTAAAATATCCTCACAGTCACTGGATATGGAAATACTTCGCTTTTATAATGGGATTCAGACATTGAAATTGCGGCGTTTCTATTGCGGTGACGAAAGTGGTATTATATTACTTCGGTGTTCTGATATTATTGAAATTCTGTATGATTGGGATCATGTGGAGATCGATTGTGGAAGCATGTCACCAGACTATGAAATAGATGAGTGTGGAGTTCATATGTACAAGAAAGATATAAACATGGAAGACATTCGATTTGAGTGTCCCATTCCCAGCAACTCAAATATGGATACAGTGATGTCAAAGACTGATGAAGAGCCAAGAGATATGATTGAGGAAGCAAAGCCAAGGAGAAGGTCCCGCAGCTTCATGTCAAGCAATGATGAGAAGATTGATGAAGCAAAGCCAAAGAAAATGTGTCGCAGAGTTGGGTCAAGGAATGGTAAGCAGCAAGAAGCAAGCGAGTTGCCAAGGAGAAAATTCTTCAAGAAAAGGATTGGGATCCACACTGGTTGTGTTAGCTAAGGGATTTTTAACAAACCCTTAATTGATTTTGATGAGAAAAATATATTTTAGATCTGTTAAATATGTCAAAAAATTTCTATTACAAAATATATGTTTTAGATTCTAAATATTTTGGTTACTCTAACCAAACTAATGAGTATTTTAGTTACTCTAAATTTTTTAATGAGAAAAAGCGTTACAAAGTCAACTAGTATTTTAAATAAATAATTTTTTATCCCTTGCATTGGGAAAGAAAACTGCAGTAGTACAGATTTGAAAATCTAGCATATTTTCACGTGCTTTATTTTGCAACAGTAGCAGAACCTTCTCCTTTTTAATTTACAAAGTCAACTTGGCATGAAAAAAGTAAAATTGTAGAGGTGCAGTGTGTAGTCTGCTTCACTTGTTGCAAAAGCAAGCTAGGTTCATAAGGAGCTATATGGGCTATATATTTAATCCAAGGGTCAATATTACTTTAGCTCACTTTATTGGAATACGAAACTACAACAGCATGACATGGGCTCCAGAAAAGCTGCCAACAATCATTATTATCAACAATACACTGTGTCAGAAATCAAGCACAAAAAATAAAACGTGTTGTAGAAACAAGCCAACATGGCATGGGCTTTAGAAAAGCTGCTAACAATCATTACTGCCAACAGTACATTGTGTTAGAAACTAAGCATAAACAATAAAACCAGTTGGCCCACATCTGCAAGATATTTGCAACTTCAAAAATTGATATGATGACATTTCCAACAGCTATATTTGCACAGTCATATTTCTGAAGTCTATATAAGAGAGGGGGAGCTTCAAAGCAAACCAAGAGAAGAGGAACAAAAAGAGAGAATACAATGGATCTTTATTTGCATATGCTCTAAAATGTTTTATAGTTTCTTCTCTTCAACTTTTGTATACAATGCTCTCAACTTGAATATCATTATGTGTATTGAGCATACTAGTATATTAGCTGAATCAAACAGCACGTATCAAGCTCGATTTATTCTACTTCAAAATTTTACCTTTTTGTAAAGGTTTTTGGTTAACCTGAAAAACCAAGCAAGAGGTTGCTGGCATCTTGTAAACCAGCATAGACATAGTCTTTTAGAGACATAGTCTATTGTAAGGGTTTTTGGTGAGCCTACAAAACCAAGCATAGGTAGTTATGTTGTATAATTGTAAAAGGTGTTGGCATCCTGTAAACTAAAGAAGATAGTGGAGATAACTCTCTTAAAGGATTTTGAGAGAAGTGGACGTAGGTCTATTTGAGATCGAACCACTACAAATGGCTGAGCATTTTCTCTTCCCTACACTTTTTATATTCAGCTTATATTTACTACTAGTATATTACTTCCGCTTAATATTTAACTCTGATTTGAAACTATGAAATTTTATAATCAAGCTTATATTGTTTAAAACTAAGTTTATTACATTGTACTTAATTTTGAAAACGAACAATTATTCTACAAAAAAAATTATTTGTCTTATTCACCTTCTTTAGGACATATTTACTTGTACTTTCAGGTTGGAGGAGGAAAGTCGTGGCTCCACTCTTGTTCTCAACTTTTCAAGTTGTCATCATCCTTCCATTCGATCTGAAAACTTAAGCACTTAAGCAGCTGCTTTAGAGTTGATAATGCATGCCTGTGTTGAGGTATGGGGCTCGAGGCAAAGTCAGGTTGGAAAGGGCCCTCTCCAATTGGGTCATTGGTAAAAGGTACCAATATATGTCATGTTGTGATGGATTTTATTTTACTTTTTGATCTATATGTTGATATTTAGAGATATTTGTGTAAACTTTTATTTCAATTTTTCTTAACAACTTTATTTATGATAATATGCTACCTTTTCTACGTCTCTTATCAAATAATTTAGTTTTTTTATGAAATAATTTTTTTGAGCACAGCTAGACCACTTATAACATTATATAATTACTTATACAGCATTAATGTATGGTGAGAATTGAAATTACTTATATCAAACACCCTAATTTTTATAATTATGGAAGACATTGTTATCTCAAAGGGCTTCTTTTTATACTAGAAAATTAAAATTTGTTATAATTCTGAACAAGCAATAAACGTCTATATATTTTAATTTTATGTGTTTCCATTGTTTAAATCAATTAATTAATATATTTTCAAATGTTATGTTATGTTAATTTAATAATTATTCACTTATTTTTGTATAAAATATTTATTTAGTTACTTATATAATAAATATTTATATTTTCATCAATAGTAAGTATTTTACTTTTTATTTATATAATATATAATTTATTTTTTTATATACTAAATAATTTTTCATTTATTTAAAACTTATTTACTCTATTTATAATAAAACAAAAATAATTTATTTATTTTAATCATAATAATTAACTTGATAATTATTTTTATTTAATTGTTAATTATTTATATTATTTATGTATTAAAATACAAAATAATATAAAATTAAAAAAAAAAAGAATGGAAGTTGTACAAGTATGGTACCGCTTTCCCTTCAACTTATAAAAGAGAAAAGCATTGGTCATATCTCTTTCCACGGTGAAACGATTGTTATTACCATGGTGAGACATTTGACAAATATGATATATAGATGTAAATATTTTTTGATTTGATATATGTTGATAAAAATTTTTAAGACATAATATATTTAGTACAAAAACCTTTAGTTCTAGCTAGAAACAAAATTTATAAGAGCTGAAATATTAAACAAAATTAACATGGGATGTCTATAGAATAAGCATAATAATAAATGATGTTTAAATTATTTGAAAGTGGCTTTGGTTTTGAATTTATGTGATAAAATTAAAAACAATACTAACTTCAATAGCCCTAAATCTAATTTAATCCCTTCTACAATAAAAGAAAAAATTAATCCCTTTTAACTGGGAAAAAGAAATCTCCACCGTCAAATTATTAAAATATTCAGAACGCATAGCATAAAATGGTACAGCCTTTCATTTCTATGTCCCAAAAGTCAACATGTGCCGTGTTATATGCAATAACCGTGGGAATGTGCAAAGCCATTTCCTCAAACTTGTCATGAAACTAAACCGCATTTTCCAGCCACAAGCAGAGAAGTTTCCGAGAAGATTCATAAAAAGAGACATCCAATAAATACTATTACAATTCTAACGTTCACTTTTTACATTTTTTTTTTCATACTTTTTATTTACAATTTTACCATTGCAATTAATTTACAAATCTAGGTGTACAAAAGCAATAGTATGTCTAACATTTTTCTTGACAAAAATCCATATAAGAGGAATCTGGTACACAATTTTCGTTTTATACTTAAATATTTTTTTTACATTCCACTCCCTTGATTTTTCTGAAATTCAATTTCTACATATGCATTAACCATGTCAACTTCTGAAAAATCATACGAGTGGATGTCGCAGAATAGGAGATAAGTGAAAAAGGTATTTTAGAAATAAAATCTTACAAAAAGAGAAAGAGGAGCATGAATGTTAAAATGAAGGAATGTTAAAATTAATTTCCGCAAAGAGAAGAACGACCTCACTAAACCTTTTTGCTTTTGGTATATTAATTCAATTTTGACTTTTGTATTTGTTTTATCAATGATACTATGTGTGTATTTATTTATATACATTTATTTTTACACTTTTTATATTTTTATTTTTTATTTATATGATTATTTTTTATATATAATTTTATCCATGTAATTATTATAAAAGAAAAGTGTATAAAAAAGAATAGAGAAAAGTGAGTGTACCTCCAACTTTTTCCTATCTTTATTGACTGCTATGCTCTTAGCTGTTTTTCACTTAGTCTCACTCACTCCAAATAATATTACAAATGGGTTATAAGTTAGATTTTTAATTAATCTTAACTTATGAGATAAAATTTTACATAGATTTTAAGATAGAGAATGTTGTTATTTGAAGCAACTAAATTTTTGGAGAAAAAATCTATTATCATATTTTTGATATGTTATTTTTAATCTTATTCATTATAATTAGTCATAAAATTATAAAATATTATTATACAAAAAAATGATTACGAAACATGACCATAAAACTGACTTGATTCCATGTTGGTGACTAGACCAAGTTGGGTCTTGGGATGAGAAATCCCAGTCAACATTCATAAACACACGACATTGCACCAACAAGTAACATGCAATTGAAGAGAAGATCCAACAAGAAAGAAAGACTTATTAGCACTACGCGTTTAATGTCGATTTTTAATATGTTATTTTTAATCTTATTCATTATAATTAGTCATAAAATTATAAAATATTATTATACAAAAAAATGATTACGAAACATGACCATAAAACTGACTTGATTCCATGTTGGTGACTAGACCAAGTTGGGTCTTGGGATGAGAAATTCCAGTCAACATTCATAAACACACGACGTTGCACCAACAAGTAACATGCAATTGAAGAGAAGATCCAACAAGAAAGAAAGACTTATTAGCACTACGCATTTAATGTCGATTTCTAAGTCAAGCACTCAAACTGACAAAGGTGTAGAGTCCAACAATGCTGCAATTTTGCACTGCCCTTTATTTTCAACCATTATCACAGAGTCTTCCAGTTACATATTATTCTTTAATGTTGCTAGTGGAATATAGCACCAAATCTAATTCCTCAACGTCACAAGTCTACCATTTAGATAACCAAAAGTTTCAACCATTTTTTTTTTTGGACATTTTGATATTATTCAAATTACATTGTGGAAAAATATTAATTTAACTAGTTTCCTCTCAGGGTAGGTTTGGTTTGTAAAAAAAAAACAAAATTTCTATAAAATGTCGTATCTATTTGTGATATATGATTACTCTTAATTTTTTTTTTAAAAAAAAGAAAATTACTTATAATAGTTATTTTTCATGATTTAATAATGTCAACATATTTCTAAAATATTCGAATTCATGACATAATATGCACGCCCTTCAATTCTTTGTCCCAAATGTCAACATGATCAGTGTATGCAATAATTTTGGGAATGTGCAAAGACATTTCCTCCAACTTGTCATGAAACTTTAGGCAATAATTCTTACTTATGCTCACAACTAACTAACCAACATTTTCCAACTAGAGGTAGAGAAGTTACCAAGAAGATTCATCAACAGAAGTCCATATAAGAAGATTTTCCTCTTGGCGTAACTTTTAATTTTAAATCTTAGTGATGAATTTTTTAATATTACTCCCACAAATATGACTTTGCAATGTAGACCAATTCAAGCTTGTCGGGGCTTTTCATTGGAATATGTATTCTTGGTTGTATTTATTGTTGGTTGTAACTATGATTTTTTAATAGAATAAATACATATTTTAGTCTTTCACATTAAAAATTTTAATTAATTTAATTTTTTATACTTTATATTTATTAATTTAGTTTTTTATACATAAAAATTTAATTAATTCTGTCATTCATATTTTAAATTTATCAATTTAGTCTCTTACATTTTAAAATTTCTATTAATTTTATTCTTAAACTTTATCAATATTTTAAGTGTAAGATTAAATTAATAAATTTGACAAATTTAAAGGATTAAATTGATTAGAATTTAAAATGTAAGAAATCATATTGATAAACTTGTAGTGTGAAATACCAAATTAATTATGGTTCTAAGTGTGAGTGACCAAATTAATAAACTTAAAGTGTGAAAGATAAAATTAATTAAGATTTTAAGTGTGATGGATTAAAATAAATATTTACTCTTTTTGAATAATTTGATGCGTAACTATATGCTCAATAAGTGATAATTGAGTAAATTTATTTTTATGTATGATTGTCAACCAACTTTCCTAATACGAGAGTAATAGACTAACGAGGTATTTGATATAATATATAATTTTTAAATAATTTGTTAAGAAAGTGTTTACCGAGTAATAAACACGGGATAAATTTATTATCATGTTAGTTGCAGGGACACTTTTCCAGTAACAATTCATTTTTTCCTACTCCCTTATTTGGTTGCAAGTAACACTTTCCCAGTAATACTTATTATTTTCCAAAACATCCCTTAGTTGAGAAACATGCCGGCAGATAGATGAGTGGGTTACTAAGGGGGGTTGTTGATCAAGGGCAAGGGTGTCTTTTTGCAGCTCTAAAAATGAGATTTCCAGGGGAACTCAAAGATATCTGTTAATCTTAGGGTCTGTTTGATTTGCTAAAAAATAAGGAACTAGACAGTGCAAAAATTTATGTCTCTTGTTTGATTTTGTAAAATACCACAGTATTGGACAAAAACTTGTCTATGGTACTGGATAAATCCTTAAATTCTTGTTACTCACCAAACCATGGGACAAGGATTTGTCTAGAGTACTGGACAAAAATTTTAACATTATTATCTCTTAAACCATTTTACAATTATCTATACCTTGACTCATAAAATCAATGGCGGTAAGTCCTAACAACGGTTATCAACTGGCGAGGTATTCACAACTGTTGATGACTGGTAAGGTACCAATAATAGTCAGTGACCGACAACGCTTTTTTAAATTTTATATTTTTATAAATTACTTTAATTGTTATAAATATTAAAATTGTATTATATTTTTTAAAAAATAATAATATAAAGTATTATTGTAAATTAGACATAAATGATATAAATTTTTTTGTCTAGTACATTAAACAACAAACAATGAACAATACAAAAAGTTGTATTGTATCTCAACTCTTTGTATTGTACTGTTTTACTTGTGCTGTCCAGTATTGGTATCAAATGACCCTTAGGGTCCATTTGATTTGTTAACAAACAAGGGACGGGATAATATAAATTTTTTTGTCTCATGTTTAATTTCTTAAAAGATTTAGGTATTGGATAAATATTTGTCCATGGTATTAAATAAATTCTTAAAATTTTGTTACTTCCTAGAATCATGAGACAAGAGTACTAGACAAAAATATTAATTTTATTATCTCTCAAATCACCTTACAATCATTTATACATTGACTCATTAAATCAATAACGGCATGTCTCAGCAACAGCCATCGACCAGTGAAGTACCGACGATGGCCAGTGATCGACGACTCTTTTTTAAATTTTATATTTTTATAAATTACTTTATTATTATAAATATCAAAATCTTATTATATATTTTTTAAAAATAATATAATACAAAATATTACCGTAAATTAAATATAAATAGCATAAAATTTTTAGTTCAGTACATAAAGTAATAAACAGTAAATATTATAAAAAATTATATTATATTTCAATTCTTTATACTGTACTGTGTTATTTGTGCTATTCAGTATTGATATCAAACATACCCTTAGGGGCAAGTTATTCATTTCCTGGGTTTTCATCACATTTTAAGTTTTGAGGAGAAATTACTTAGTTGGTGAATTTTTTTTCATACCTTCTACCAAACATGTGTAAGTCATCCTTTGAGTGGGTTTTTTAAAAAGTAAAAAACCTTTTTTATATCAAACACCCTATAAAAATAATTTTCTCATAAATTCTTTTTAAAATTTATTTTTTATAAAAAAAGATACATACTTAATAAAGTGAGAATTAAAAAATTAAAATCCTTAACAATTATAACTTTTTTGGTAAAATAAGGTTCTTGATAATTTCTTTTTACTACACATGAATGTCGAATTTAGTAAGTGAAATTTTAAATGCCAAACAGCCATATCTATAAAGAAATGTGGTACACCAATTCAATTCTCACTTTTGTAGTTTTTTATTGACAGTCATTCTCTTAGCTGTTTCTTATTTTGTCTCCCTTTGTTGGCAGCTATCCATCCACATGAATAAAGCAGGGTATCATAATTATAGAACAGCTGCATCGTGGACTGATAACAAGGGTACTAAGGAAATTTCACTTGGGAGACACCGCGTGGCGATGAACACAAAGTTAACTTGGAAAGTTTGGTGAATTGGGAAACCCATTTCCTCCCTTCTATCAAAGAGAAATACCAAGAGAATTTCTAAAAAGAAAAGCAGATGATTAGTGGAAAGTCTGAAAGAAAGTTGTAATTTTGGACAAGAGTGATGCTAAAACAATGCTGCTGCTGAAGTTTGTAAATCCTTTGATGACGATCCAAGGTTTGTTTCTTTCTCCTCCACTTGCTATGCATATGTTCATGCTCAACAAGATTGGAATTTGGTACACAATTTTCTTTTTTCAATAGATAGAAGGGAAACATATTGGGATTTCAAAAGAGGGATGCTAAATTTTGTCTCTTATATATATACTCATTATTTTCACATTTTTTTACCTTTTTTTTCATCTCTCTTAAATTTTATTTATCTTATTTTTTTTTTTTTTACAATTTTACCTTTATAATATAATGGTAAAAACAGAGGTATATATTGAGATATACCCTAAAGGAATGTAGACAGATTTGAACCCATGACTAATGAGATAGCGAAGGGAGGGAATTAATTTTGGCGCTTTCCCATGTTAATATTCACGCTTCCCTTCCCCTTTTTTAACATTTTATACTTAAAATATCCTTTTTACTTGTCTCTATTTTTTCACGTTCCACTCCTTTTATTTTTCAAAAATTGAATTTTCAAAAACATGTTTAATGCATACATGAAAAATTGAATTTACCAATGAGCAAGAGTTAATTCATTTTCCATGTATGCATTAACCATGTTTTTCAAAAATTGAATTTTTAAAAATTCAAAGGAATTGGATGTCGAAGAATAGGAGATACGTTAAAAAAGTATTTTAGGAATAAAATCTTACAAAAAGGGGAAGGGAAGCGTGAATATTAAAGTGAAGGAGGCTAAAATTAATTTCCGCCAGCACTAAATTCTTTTGCTTTTGGTATACTAATTCAATTTTGACTTTTGTATTTTTTACTATATATATATATATATATATATATATTTATTTATTTATTTATACAAGCATTTTTTTGTATTTTTATTTTTTATTTCTTTTACTTTTCTTTTATTTATAATTTTATGTTCTTAGTTATTTCTCATCTTTTTATACTAACAGCTATTCATATTCATAAGCGAAAAAATGTTTACACACATCTTTGTACACACTAAGTGTACATTTTTTTAGATTTTAGTTTGTGTGTAAAAGTAATTGTAAATAAAAATAAGAGAAATAAAAATAAAAAAATAAATGAAAAAAGTCTTAATATATATATATATATATATATATATATATATATATATATATATATATATATATATAAAACATTTTCGTACATAAAAGATATTTAAATTAGAGTACAGTTGCATCGTGGACTGATACACATGGGTAGTAAAAAACTTTGTATGGGATATCAATAGAAAAAGCCTAAAAATAAAAGATGTTCAAATTATTTGAAAGTGGAACGGTTTTGAATTTATGTGATAAATTTAAATCAATACTAACTTCAATAATCCTAAGTCTAATTTAATCACTTTTAATTAGCAAAAAGAAATGTCCACCATATTTCTAAAATATTCAAAATTCATGGCATAATATGCAAGCCCTTCAATTCCATGTCCCAAATGTCAACATGTTCAGTGTATGCAATAACTTGGGAATGTGCAACGACGTTTCCTCGAACTTGTCATGGAACTTTAGGTAATGATTCTTACTTTCCTTATGCTAACAACTAACCCACAATTTCCAACTAGAAGTAGAGAAGTTACCCAGAGGATTCATCGACAGAAGCCCACATAAGAATTTCCTCATGGCATAACTTAAGTTAGTTAGTTCTTAAATATTGGTGATGAATCTTTTAATATTACTCCCATAAATATAAATTTGCAATGTAGACCAATTCAAGCTTGTTGAGGCTTTTCATTGCAATATTTATGTTTAGTTGCAACTATGATTTTTAAATAAAATAAATGTATATTTTAGTTTTTTACACGAAAAATTTTAATTAATTTAATTTTTCATATTTTAATTATAAATGTTGATAATGAGGAATTAGTTTGTTAACAAATTTAACCTTACAATGTACGTAGACCAATTCTAGTTTTTGCAATGCTAATATATAGAAGGACGGATATATTTACTCTAAAAGTAAGTTTTGTCTTATTTACTCTTTTTTATAATTTTTTACAAAATTATGAATTTTATAAATCTAGCTATTGAATTAAAAGATCTCGTATGTGAGATCATACTCACAAAATTTTATAAAATTTTAAAATTAATTTATATTTTATCATATATCTTTATTTTAATGGGTAATAAAAATTTTAAATTATAAATAAAATACTTCACTTATATTAAATCCTTAAAAAGTTTAAATTTATGCAAAAATTGATATAAATAATTAATACCACAGTAAAATATAATTCACCTCTTGATAGAAATTGTTATTTTAAAAAAGTTATAAAAAATAATAAGTGTTCAAGACTTATTATTCTTTAAGTAAGGTTGATATATATATATATATATATATATATATATATATATATATATATATATATATATATATATATATTTCCTACACCAATTCAAGTCAACACGGCAAGAAATTTCTTACTTTCATCGTCATGTGACTTACAGCTCACTTTTGTATATTTGTTTTCGCATCTATCTCCCAGAACTATACATGCAAGAGCGTATTATACTTTGGCTATGCCGTGAACAGACATACAAGGGTAGTAAGGTCATTTCATTTGTGATAAAACATGTTGGGAGGTAATATAGGCATTATCTGGTGATGAACGGATGGTCAACTTCAAAAGTTTGGTTAACTGGGAATCCCATTTCCTCCCTTCTCCAACCAAAGAGTTCCGAGAAAGGAAAGATGGTTACTGGAAAGTATGAAAGATTCCTCCCCAGATCAAGGGTGTTGTAAATTTTGAGAAGACTGATGCCGAAAACCTTGTATATCCTGAGATGACTCCGTGGTTTGTTTCTTTGTCCTCAACCTTGAACTTTACATAAATATATCTATATATGCTTTGTTCTCAACTTTCTATAAATATGTTCATGCTCAATAATGTTTACATGATATGAGAAGATTATGATTTTCCCTTTCTATTGTTTTCATCTTACTGTCTGAATTCTAGGGGATTTGGGTTTTCTTTTCCTCTATCCTTATAAGCTATTTAAGCTATCATCAATTGAATTTTGATTTGATTAAGCTAGGTGGATGGAAAACATCCTAAAATTATGCCTGTGAAATAAATTTAGGGAGTTACAACTATGTTAAATCTTGTTGAGGTTGACACAATAGCAGATCAGTTCATGGATCAAAGGTGGTGTCAGAGGCTAATATGCCTAAATAAGCATACCAAGCTTTTTGGCCCTGACTTTCAGGTGGATTCGCTTATATGTTCTGCCATTGAAAAGACTGTTCTTTTTTTTTTTTTTTTCCATGATAGAAAGGAAGCTGGATAACACAGACGGGGAAACCCATTAAAATTCAGACTTATTTTACTATTTAAACTTATTATTATTGATGTTTTGCTATCACCCAAAAAGAATAAAATTTAGATATATTAATTCCTATTTTCTTTCAGGTAAAAATTGGTCAAAGTCTGAAATTATGTTGCTATCACTTACTATCTTTTTTTCTAAGTTCCCGAAAAGAAAAGATGGTTACTGGAAAGTCTGAAAGATTGTTCTTCCCCAGAGTGGTGCCAAAATGTTGCTGCCGCTGAAGCTTGTAAATCCTTTGATGTCGATCCGAGGTTTGTTTCTTTCTCCTCTACTTTCTAAACATATGTTCATGCTCAATTAATTTTGAAGGTTCTACGTCCAAGGTTACTTGTGGAAAGCATTAATTCCGTAATTCTCAAATTCCTTTACCAAGTTGGATGCTTGATTTAAAAAAGATTATCTAGGCTCTTAGTGTAATTTGCACTATATTTAAAGAATATCACCACAGCAGTCCACAGTTTCATTGAGTAGCTACCTGAAATTGGTATGTCAAAGAATTTTCTTCAAGTTTAAGGTTATTATTATAATAACTAATGAGTATAACTAATCTGCATCTTCCATGTGTGTAACAGCCTTGGCTTCAGGTTCAGTGTTCTTTGTTTAAGGGAAGGTATCCAAGTTAATCGTTAAAGAAGAGGAAGAGAAAGCATAGGCATCTTCTACAATAGAAGAAACAAGTTGGAGTGACTCGGTGATTGGGGATGAGGAAGAGAAGAGAAGAAGCGAAGAAAGAAGTAGTGAAAAAGATGAAATGTGAACAGAAGTACAGATATGATATTTTCTTGAGCTTCAGAGGGAAAGATACTCGCGACACATTTACCCATTTTCTCTACAAGGCTTTGTGCGATAAGGGATTCAACACTTTCCTAGACGATGACGGGTTGGTTAGAGGAGAAGAAATTTCAGATGGTCTTTTCAAAGCAATTGAAGAATCTAAGCTCTCAATTGTTATATTTTCTCAAAATTATGCATCTTCTAAATGGTGTCTCAAAGAACTTGCCAAGATTCTTGAGTGCAAGAGAGAAAAGAATCAAATGGTTTGGCCAATTTTTTATAAAGTTGATCCTTCTGATGTACGATATCAAAGAAATAGCTAAGAGGAAGCAATGGCTAAGCATGCAGAAAGGTACACAAAGGAGAAAGTGGCAGAATGGAAATCAGCTTTGAAAGTAGCAGCCGACTTGTCAGGATGGACTTTCAAAACAGGGTATGTACATATTTAAAATTTTGTTCCAAATATTTCATTGTTGTTATTGTTAATAAGACAATCTAGAAGACCACTGATAAGAATTTTCAAATATAAAATATAGTGAATTACTTCTTCCAATTCAAACATGATTCTATGAGTAACTTGTACCAAGTAGAGTGTTATAATTTTAGGAATATATAGAGGAGAAGGGGTTGTTCTGTGTCAATCTCTACTATTTAAGTTTTGTTTTCTTAATTCAAAGTATGCATTTCAATTTTGCAGATATGAATATTGTCACATGACAGAAATTATAGAAAAGGCATCCACTGAATTACATCATAAACAGTTATATATTGAAGAGCACGTAATTGAACTAGAGTCTTGCTTAGAAGAAGTCAAGTCTCTTCTAGATATTCAACATGATGATGCTGTAAGAATGATGGGAATTCATGGAATAGGTGGAATAGGTAAAACCACACTTGCCAAAGTTTTATATAATAAAATTGTTAATCAGTTTGATTGTTCATATTTTCTTGAGTCTGTCCGAGAAAAATCAAATGGTGACAGGGACCTGATAAATCTCCAAGAGAAACTTCTATCTCAGATATCTGAGGAGAAAAAATTCAACTATGGCAGTGTCGATGAAGGTGCGTATAAGATAAAACATAGGCTTTCCGATAGGAAAGTTCTTCTCGTGCTTGATGATGTTGATAGGATGGTGCAATTAGAAAAATTGGCCGGGGGATGCGATTGGTTTGGTCCTGGTAGCAGAATCATCGTAACAACAAGGGATAAACATCTACTAGGGGTTCATGGAATTGAAAAAACATATGAAGTGAAGGAAATGGATCATAGTAATGCTCTTCAACTGTTCTGTCGGAAGGCCTTCAAAAGTGACCAACCTGATGAAGGCTACTTTGATATATCCAATCAGATAATTGAATATTCCAAGGGGCTTCCATTGGCTTTAGAGGTAATAGGTTCCAATTTGTTTGGTAGAAGTTTAAAAGCATGGGAATCGGCATTGGATAAATATCAGAGGAGTCCAGACAAAAGTATTCAAGACATACTTAGAGTAAACTATGATGATTTGGATGATGATCAGAAAACCATTTTCCTTGATATTGCTTGTTTGTTTAAAGGAAAGAAATTGACAGATGTTGAAGAGATACTAGATGCTTGTGATCTCTCTCCACAATACAATATTGAAGTACTTGTTGATAAATCTCTCATAAAAATTAATACATTTAAAAATTTGGAGATGCATGATCTCATACAGGACATGGGAAAAGAAGTTGTTAAGCAAGATGCCTCATCAAAACTTGGGGAATATAGCAGATTGTGGAATCATGAAGATATTGTTGATGTGCTGACTATAAATTCAGTAAGAAACAAGTCATTGTTTTTCCATTATAGCTTTGCTTATATAGTATATTAAATAAGTATATGAAGAATCAATTATGTATAATTGATTCAAGTTCTTTATGTTTGCTTTTTACTTGCAGGGAAGTGATAGCATCCAAGGAATAATGTTTGATCCACCTCAACTAGAAAATGTAGAATGGTGTGGCTCTTCCTTTGAGAAAATGAATAATTTAAGAATTCTCATTGTCAGAAATGCTGATTTTTCAGTGGCTCCTAAAAGTTTACCCAATAATTTAAGAATGCTTGAATGGAACAGATATCTTTCAGAGTATTTACCACAAGGATTTTATCCCAAAATAATGGTAGTCCTAAAGTTAAAGAATAGCCAATTCATTTCCTCAATTCCATTGCAGGTACATTTTCTTTCTTTTTCCTATTTTAAAATAATTATAAAATTTAATCCTTGTCCTTAAACTTCGTCTTGTTTGCCTCTTAATTGAAAGGTTTTACTTTGCTTCCCTTTTCTTTTAATAATTAGCATTCTATGTTAATTATATCTAGTGTACATCAAAAGCTATTAACATTACATTAGTACTTTTAACTATTTCACTAATTAAGCTTTGGTTTTGCAGAATTTGGAGAATCTCACTCATATGGATTTTTCAAATTGTCGACTAGTAACTCAAGTACCTGATTTGTCTAGCGCACCAAATATAACAACTTTGGCACTTCAGGGATGCACTGGTCTAATAAATGTTCATGATTCTGTTGGAATTCATCCTAAGCTAAGAGATTTGAGCTTTTTTGGATGCACCAATCTAACAATATTTCCGCGTGGAATCAAAATGACATCACTTGAAAGACTTCATCTCAGTGGTTGCAGAAGTCTACAACACTTCCCAAATATATTAGAAGAGATGGTTAATCTTTGGTTTATTAATGCAGACTGCACCAGTATTAAGGAGATTCCACATTCCATTTGTTACCTACCAAGACTTAAACATTTAAGTCTATCATTTTGTTACGATTTGATATCCCTCCCAGAAAGCATTAGCCAATTAGATAGATTGGCATCCCTTGACTTGGTTGATTGCAAGAAGCTTCGTCAATTTTCAGCTCCTCCAAATTTAGCAAAACTGTGGATGGATGGTTGTGAATCTTTAACCTTACATTCATTAAATTCAATATTATCTCAGGTTTGACTATTTCTTTCTCAAGTTAGATGTGTTGATGCCTTTGTTAATTTATTGGGAATATATAGAGTTCCTTTTTGATAAAGTAAAATATGTAAATTTTATTTGTCAAATAAATGGAATATCATATCAAATTTTTTTATTTTAAGTTTTTTTTTTTTAAAATTTTTGGCTTCTAAGTAATTGTCTATATATTCAAAAGCAAATAAATATGTAATTCAATTTCTTGTTGATTTTACAAAGAAAAACTTTAATGACACTGCAGAAGATGGAATTCATCATGTTTACCATTCTTTTTGCTTCTACAGGCCCTAAAAGCAGTTGAGCCCTTCGAGCTTTACATGCCCAGATTCCATATTCCAAATTGGTTTCACCATCGCAGCGACATTGGAAGCTTATCGCCTATGGAGAAGTGTGTCCGTAACTCTACTTTTGCACCTATCTTCGAAATATGAACAAGTAAAATATCCTCACAGTCAAATAGATAGATTGGCAGTCCTTCGCATGGTAGATTGCAAGAAGCCTCGTCAATGTTCAAGAGTTCCTTCAAATTTAAAGGAACTATATGTGGATGGTTGTATATCTTTAACCTCACAATCACTAAATTCAATATTTTTTCTGGTTTGACTATTTCTTTCCCAAGTTAGATGATTTGATGCCTTTGTTAATTTATTGAAAATATATAGAGTTCCTTTTTGAAAAAGTATATATTATATGTAAATTCTATTTGTCAAATAAATGGAGTATCATCTTATTAAATTTTTTATTTTAACTTTTTTTCACTTCTAAGTAATTGTCTATATATTCAAAAGCAAATAAATATGTAATTCAATTTCTTGTTGATTTTATAAAGAAAAACTTTAATGACACTGCAGGAGATAGAATTCATCAAGTTTACCGCTCTTTCCATGCCCCTAATCGATATTCCAAATTGTTTTGACCATCCTCGGAAAGGTAGAAGTTTATCATTTGGGGCTGGCTTGCAGTGCGCGTAAGCCTACTTTTGCAGCTGTCTTCAAAATGTCAAGTTAAATATACAGAGAGTCAAATGGAGACGTGCCTTTGGAGATACAGCGCTAAAATAATGGGATTAAGACATCGCGCTGGAAATATCTCTATATCAGTAGCAATGGTGGTACCCGCACACTTCGGTTTTCTGAGCATTCTAATATTGAGATTCATGATTGGAATTTGTAATCATCCTCCCATTCAATTTGTTCTCCACATTTCACGTTGTCATCATCCTTCCATTCAATTTGAAAACTTAAACAGCTGCTTTAGAGTTGACAATGCATGCCTGTGTTGAGGTATGGGGCTAGAGGCAAAGTCAGGTTGGAAAGTGCCCTCTCCAATTGGGTCACTGGTAAAAGGTACCAGTCTATGTCATGTTGTGATGGATTTTATTTTACTTTTTGATTCATATGATTGTATTTAGAGATATTTGTATAAACTTCATTTGAATTTTTCTTGACAATTTAATCCTTTATTTATGGTATTGTGCTACTTTTACTACGCTTCTTATTAAATATTTAAAGGTTTTTCATGCATGATGTAACAATTTTTTTTTAGCAAGGCTAAAGTGCTTAGATGAAATAATATTGTCTAATTACTTATACATACAAACACATATAAATATATTTTTTTTCTTGTTGCACATAAGAGTGCCAACTTACAGTGAAAATTGAAAATACATATATCAGGCAGATTTTTATAACTAGGGAAGACACTGTTATCTCAGAGTACTAAAAGCATTCCCCTTTAAGAGGGAATGTGTGCTTCCCGCCTCCAAGGCCCAAGTACTTTAGCAAGAGTGCTACGGCACTTCTTCTGACTTTCCTGTTGAGCTTGTGGAGGATTTGATAGGGATGTCACTTGCTCTAGAATGAGCAGCTAAGACATTGGAGGAAGAGTGTGTAAGAAAAGAAGAAGAATGCATAAGAAAAGAGTAAAAAAAAGAGGAAGAGTGCGTAAAAAGGAAAAGGAAGAGCGCATAAGAAATAAACATCTAGGCATGTTGGAACACTTATTTTATGGACATTGTATCATGATTTTCATGCCGAATGAATCAATTTTTAAAAATAAGAGAAAATTTATTATCTTATTTTGATGTTTTGTTCTCTGTTTTATATATCATGATTGGTTAAAAATTATAAAATAATACTACATAATGAGTGGTTTCACTCATTTTGGCCAATTATACTAAGTAAAACAAGAAATGAAACATTAGACAAGAGAGCAAATTTGCTCCTTCCAAAATGTCATTCCCATTCTCACTTGTTGCTAATAATAAGTTTTAGTTAGTTGGGTTTTAATGGCTCAATAGAGCCACAGCATGCCTCAATACTTATAGAGCACTTTTAAAAAATTTTACAAATTGTCTATTGACAAGATTCTCATATCCACAATGAGACTCAAACTCACATGCTTTTGAGATATAGATTTTATCCTTATTAACAAAGTCAATTGTTGTTGACATTCCCATTCTCACTTTACTCAAATGAAATACTTCTTCGTCTAAAATTGCAAAGTTATATTTATAAAGTCATATGTTTAAAAATATAAAGTCATTTCTTGATTTTAGAGAATATTTAATAACATTTTTTTTAAAAAAATATATTTATTTAAAGTTTTGTTTTAATGATTCTTTGTATATTTCACTTAATGAACAAAATATTAAATAAGAACGTCATAGAAAAATACATTATTTTCAACCATGTAATTTTATTTTCTAGTTTATAAATAATATGATCACATAGGTAGTAATTTTCATTCAACAAACCAAATAAAGTTTACTTACCCTACATCGTCAAATTACATTTTTTAAAATTTATTCCTTTTAAAAAATAATCCTTCCACGTACATTTAGATTTAATTAAAATATTAAATTCTATAGGAAGTCAATCAAGAAAAAAAAATATCATGGGAAGTTAATATATGTAACATAGCTAGCAATAACAAAGAATACTTAATTAAATTCTTTTAAAGAGGTATTGGTTGTAATTTATGAGAAGAAAATAAACCAAAAAAAAAAAAAAAAGAAGTACAAAACTCAATAGTCCTTAGTCTATTTTATTCTCTTCCTTATCAAAAGAAAGTTGTCCCTTTTTTTTTTTTTTCTTTATGTTAATTTAGTCCCTTTTAATTCGCAAATAGAAATCTCCACGAATATTTTCTTTCTAAAGGGAAAATCTAAGTTACCCTATGGGTTAAACAACCATATTTTAAATGAGCCGCTAAAATTATAAAAAGTGTATAATAATAGGACCTGCATATTTAACCAATCTGCTATCAGCATTAATGGTTAATATAAATTTTTATAAACAATATTTTCATTTATTACAAATCAGTCTTCATTTCTTTTGAGGTTCTAATTCATCAACCCCCCTTTGTCCCCCACACTAGGCAAAAATACAAAGATCCCCCTAACACTCTAACTTTCCCAACTTAGACCCTGACGAATTAAACGTTTCCCATTTCGAACCCTCTGTAACCCTCCATCATGACCCCTTAACAACTGTTGCCTACATGGTACGTTAAGTGTTGACGTGGTCGTTAAGAGGTGATGTGGCGAAAAGGGAGTGAATGATGTGGCCAAGTTGCTCCAAACGCCACCTAAGGACATTGTTTTGGGCATTAGGGCAAAGGAGAAATAGCATCGTTCTCATGTTGCTGGCCTTTCTCCATTAGTGTGTTCAATAACTATCTGAGATGCATCTTATCTGAAAGTAGAAGTGAAGAGGAAAGGAGATTGTGACAAAATCCTGGTGAAAAAGGTGGTGGATTGCACGATGTACCATCACAATGGAGCTGTGGTCCTCAGAGCTCGACCCAAAAGTGCAGGGCTGGAATGTCTTCAGCTCCAACCTGTGGTCACAAGAAGGATGCAAAACTCCTGACTTCTAGAAGTGAACGTAATCACGGGAAAAAGTTATGGAGATATCCTCACTACCTAATTGATGATGATTGTCATTTCTTTCAGTGGGTTAATGAACCTTATTATGAGAAGTGCAAGAAATTAACATGGGTGAACCTAGGTTTGTTAAAGTCACGAAGAAGGCTGTTATTTTAGGTGAAGGTCCTTTTTGTGCTTCTAACTGTAAGCTTGATTGAGGCTGGGTTTTTAATGCTCTCTGTGATTATGCAAAACTCTTAAGTGGATATGGGGAAATGTGATGTGTGCGTGTGTGATGTTGTTGTGTTGATTTTATGTCTTATGAAAGGTAAGTTGGACAAGCTTACCTAAACAATGAAGAAAGGTCTGTAATAGTTGTTGAAATTTCGCCAATGATGTAAACTAAAATTTGTGTTAATACACTGAAATTCATTTTGTAACAATATACAATGTGTGAAAGTTTGACACTATGGTGTGAATGTTCTTCACTCATAATGAGAAATAGCATAAGGAAAATGACCAATAATATGTAATCACAATGCAGCTGTAGTTATTCACTAATAGCAACAAGAAAAAGGCCAAAAATAAACAATCACCAAGAGGATAAGGAAAATGCCCACAAAATGTGACAAATTTGTTTGACAAAATGGTTCTGTTATTGACAATAGAGTTGCCCAAAAAAGTGAGATGATATGTTTGTACAAAGGACTATGGTCTACTTATGTGTATACAAAAGATGTTGTTACACATGTTTGCACTATGACTGATTGGCCTTTTTACAACTACTATGCCCAAAAATTTGTGTATACAAAGAAACATTTAAACACAACACTCAAAAATTCTCCAAAAGTTGCACGAATGGTGTTGATACAGACTATTTATATACCTTTTCACACATTCATCTTACACCAGTAATGTTACTCCTAGTGGATTCTTGAGAGGGTCCAAGTATAACAGCATCAACTTGTGGCAAACTTGTTTCATTGGCAGTAGTTTTCTTCTTGCTATTTTTCCTTGTAGAAGTTCCTTCACTACTTGCACCCTATAAAGATATAAGTAAATAGAAAATAAGCATTTCATCCAGAAGAAAACACATACAAAGCACGTGGTAGGTAAATCAAATAAATCATAACAAAACCCTTTTGTTGGTTGTGTACTTTAAAATGTCAACCTACAAAAATAGGAAGATGCCAATTAGCACCACAAAGAATATTAGAAACACAATTAAATCACATAGCAAGTCTTATATACCTTATCCTTTAGTAGACCCTTACAGGTGCCACTATTATGGCCCTCAATGCCACATTTTGTACACTTGCTTGTACTTATTCTCCTCTTCAATTTGTTGGGATTTTCCACTTCATGCTGCTCTAGTTTCCTTTTCCCTTTAGGTCTTTCTATTGGCCTTGTAAATATTGGAAGCAATAGGGATCTTGTTCTGTCTTCTCCCAAAGATTATCACCATTGATTGGGTGAATGTAGCCCTCATAAGTCCAAAGGTACACATCCCTATTATAAAAAGTAGACACATAATCTTCAGGTTTGGCACAGAGGTGAGCAAGTGCTGAAACTGCATCTCACATGGTATTCCACATAAATCCCACTCCCTACATGTGCATGTCCTTTCCTTGATGTTAACAACATATTTTTCAAGCTATTTAGCCACTTGGTAAATAGCTTCATCTGCATCCCTAGCCCATTTTGCAATCCACTATCTTGAATGAGTCTTTGCAAGTTCAAGCTTCCTTTGAACACTTGGTGTAATTGGACCTTGATACTTCATCATTTTCTACCTGAATTCAATTCTCCTTTTGGAAATGTAGTTCCCGATCTTCTCAAGCATGGTGATGATAGGCTTCCCCCTGAACAAGACCAAAACACTGTTAAACTGCTTACATATGTTGTTAGTCACATTCCAGTTCTTGAGGTAAGTTCGAAATGCAGCTCTAGTCCAGAACCTTGGAGGTATACCTGACAAGAACTCCCATGCCTTTAAGTTGAATTGTTTCAGTGCCTCCATCTTGTCATTGAACTTCCGCATTGTTTTTGCCTTTGTGAGAGACCAAAATCTATCTCTATACTCGCGTCCTTTGTAACTTTTAGATAGGTTAGTCCATATGTGTTGAGCACAGTATCTATGGTCCACTTGAGGATAAATATTATCAAACATATGTTGCAGACCCTATATTCAATCTGAAAATATATTAGTCAGTGAAATAAGCAAACTAATGATAGTATTTTAACCAAACAGCACCACAACATAAAGGTTAAAGAGATCATACCTTTAGTCTATCCGAAATGAAAGTCCCTGTGGATAGTGATTTTGCTCCAAGATCCTCAATTAACCTTTGAAGGAACCATGTCAAAATTTTGGTGACTTCTTTTCTTACAATTGGTATAGTAATAGGCTACATACCGTGGTCACCATCTTGGCCTACAACTGCTAGTAACTTTCCTCTATAATAGCCTTTCCAAAAACACCCATCCAATCCTATCACAGGCCTATACCCTTGTTGTCATCCCTTACGGCATGCATAAAAACAAATGTATACCTTGTCAAAGTGAGGATCCAACTCTGGGCTTACCCTTGTAACACTCATTTGAATGGTTGATCTAGCATTTTTATCCAGTAACTCATGGTAATACTCTCACATTTTTCCATATTACTCCTTCTCACTACCTTCTACAATCTCCTTTGTAATGTCTCAAACTCTATATGCCTTTTTAACATTGATATGTAAGCCATATGTATTAACTATATGGTTCATCAAATCCTCCCTCTTGATGTTTAGATTGGTGCGAATGTAAGGAGCTATTTTGTTGCTAATCCATTCTGTAGATACAACACCAATTTTCCCAGTACGACCACAATTATGAGTGTTTTTAAATGTCTTTATCTGAAATGATTGAAGGTCCTTAGCCCAACTACAATAAATAAGCTAATGACAATGTGGCACACATATTACCCTACATTTATTAGACTCATTTTTTTGTGAAAATAACATATTTCCCCTCATATACAACATAATCCCTAACAGCTTCCCTGAACTGGTCTAAATTAGAAGACTCCATGCCAAGTTAAAACCACACATGCCCATAACCCACATTAGGGTTAAATTGTAGCCACCCAGTCTTTTCCTTACCCTCATCCTTAGAACCTTCAGGAGTGTGCAACTCCTCAGATAAGAAAACATAATCTTCATAAGGGTTTATATATATCCCATCATCACCTACAGGAGTCCTCGAAGAACCCTTTCCTTGAACAGTATGACCAGTAGCTATGTCATTTCTTTCATTTCCTTCACCAAACTCCTCCTCAATCCCTTCACCTTCATTTCCAAGGAGGCCTTCATTCATGCCTTTAACCACTTTTCTTGTTGTTTTATTTTTATCTTGTTGCATCCCTACATAATCACTGTTTTTATGCTCCGAATCATACTCCATCTCATGAGGATCAATTTTATAGGCCTCATCCTCTGCTTTATCATAATCCTCAAAGGAACTATCAGTGAAATGGTTAAGACCTCCACCCAGCACACTATCATCATCAATGCTAGCCGCAAAAACCTCCTCACTATCATCACTTCCACTTGTAATATAGGGTTCACTTTCCAACACCTCAACTTCACTGTCAACGTATGTTGGTGTGTCCATAGGGAGCTCCACGTAAATATCTATTTCACCTTGCTCTTTATATTTGCTAACCATTTCCATTGCATCATCATCAGTTATCAACACAACCAGACCATTATCCATGTTTTGCCCAAGTAACAGATAACTACATGATTCTACACTTGCATAGCCTATATCCTTAAGTAAACCAGTTATCACAGTCAAACTGAACTTATTAGGATCTACATAGTCCACGTGGTCCACCTAACCCCCTTCATACTTACGTGATGAACTAGGGACAAATTTTCCTCCATGGTGTATGCATAATGTGAAATACTCATCCATTATCCCTAATACAATGGAGGAAATAATTCGCACACTCACCAACAAAACACACACTGACCAGACACATATTGGACCACACCAATATAGTGTCCTCACTACAGACAATAATGGGACCACAACATTATGTTTTGCTTTGCTTTACTAACACTAAACAATTAGGCAATATACCATTTGGGCAGCAAAAACCATTACATGGGACCACTTGACTTTGGACAATACACTTTCACAACCCATTCATATACACAATCTCACAGTAACCGCACATTCACTCACACATGTTGTGAAACACACACACACACACACTTCATTTCCAACAAAACACATAACGTCAAGGGAATGAGAATCTTACCAATAAAAAGTTGCACAGGGTTTTAGAGAATCTTGTCAGTTCTGCAAATATTCTCCTATAGCATTGAACCACTACTCTATGGAAGATTTGCACTAAGTCTCAAATTCTTCGACTTTTTCTTCTCACCCTTCAAGTTTTTGCTTGAAACAACAATAAACAATTGCAATATTTTAGTAAACAACTTTAAATTCGGACAATTCACCTGTGTTTTCCTCGTCAATCTTTGCCCTACCAACCGAGAATGACATCGTTGTTCTGTTGAAATGAATCATGCGCAAGCTAACCCACACGACATTGTTGTAGGTCTTCACAGTGGACAGATGCGCCTCACACCAATGATGCCGTTTCTCCTTTGCCCTAATGCCCAAAACGACGTCCCTAAGTAGTGTTTAGAGTAGCTTGGCCACATCATCCGCTCCCTTTTCGCCACATCACTCCTTAATGGCCACGACAACACTTAACATGCCACATAAGCGAAAATCGTTAAGGGGCGATGATGAAGGGTTACAGAGGGTTCAAAATAAGAAACGTTTAATTCGTCAAGGTCTAAGTTAAGAAAGTTAGAGTGTCAGGGGGTATTTGTATTTTTGCCCAGCATGTGGGGTAAAGGGGGTTGACTCTTTTTAAAAAAATTTCTATCATTCCTTTAATAAATTTTAATTTACTATTTAACAAATTTTTTTATGCTAATATTATTTTTTCCTTATAAGTTATTTTCTAGGAAAATAAAAATAAAAGTTTTATATCCTTTAATTAACATCAATAACAAGTAAAAAAAATATATCATTTAACTAAAATAAAGTCAACTAATACAATATTTATTGAGATACTTAACCTCTAAAAAATAATTTTTAAATAATTAAATTAAGACCACACTTAATATATATTTTCAATAACAAGTGTCATGCTTATTAATTTGATTGCTTAACTAGTTATATTGACTATGAATTATATCAATTGAAATATTTTAAAATTGATTAGTAGAAAGTTTCTTAGCAAAATCATTAAATTTTGTGGTAAATTCTTATAGAAGAATTTTATAAGTATTATCTAATTAGAAATTTTATACCTTTGTATCTTAATCTAATCATTGTATAACTTAAATAATGCAAAAAATTTATTATGATTCCTCTTTCACCTTAAAAAAAACTTTTTTTATGTGATATAAAATAACTTTTGAAAGTTATTAATAATGACAGTTAATATCTTTTGAATTTTTTTGGTTAAACATAAAAATGATATATAGAATGTTTGTATACTATAAAAGAAAGATAAATCTTAAGAATATTTTAATTTAATACAAAATTGCATTTGTTACTTTAGATAAAAAAAATCATGTTGATTAATTAGAGACTTTCATTGTCTCTCCTAACTCTATTGTCTATTTGGTACGTTGTAATAAAAAGAAAAAAGTAAGAAAGGAAATGGGCTAAAGGAATGGAAATGAAAATGATAACCCTTGAGTCTATTTGTTATGTAATATAAAGAAAATGAAAAAAATTTTCTTTATAATGTTTAGTTTGCACAAAAAATTAAAAGAATGAAATATATATTTTTGTATAAGTACAAATTTACCTTTCTTTTATATATATATATATATATATCTGTTTCCCAATTTACTTACCATAGATTTCATGGTTAATATTAAAAAAAAACTTAGACTTTTATAATCTAATTTTAATTTTAATTTTATAATTATGATTATATTTTTGAATTTTGTAATTTTTTATAATGTAATTTTAATGTACAAAATTATACAATGTAATTTTAATTTTATAATTTAGACTTTTTGTAAATAAAAATTTTTATTTCTTTTCTCTTACTTTCATTCAAATTTGAAAAAAAAAAGTTACAGCCTTCAAATAATAGAAAATCGTATCCTAAAAAAATAAACTTTACTTTATCTTAAAGTTACCAAAAATGAAGGAAAAGAAAGCATACAATTTTCTCTTCTTCTTTTTTTCTTGCATACCAAACAGAGCCTAATAGTTCTTAGAATCAAATTTACCTTTCTCATATTTTTCTCCCTTTGATTTCCTTCCCCTGTAGTCTTTTCTCACAATGAAACTTGACTTACTATTTAGCCAATCTAGCTATAATAATAGTGTTTATATATATACACACACATACATATATACACATATACATATACATATACATATACATATACATATATCTATATATGTGTGTGCGCGTATGCATGTGAGAACATAAATAAAACTCATTGATTTATGGAGAATTTAAATAAAACTCATTGAAACCTAAAATCAATTCATTAAAACATGTAAAGAAGAAATTTTTTTTATTTCCTATCTAAGAAAAAAAAGAAATTCTTTTGATTGAAGAAAGATAATGTTTGCAAATAAAAAATATCTACAAATGTTAAAAAAAATTCTAACGGATGGCTTTGACAATTTTATTTTTTGGTTGCATTTTTTCTTTTTAATTTTTGAGTACATGGTTTTTCTATTTTGCAATAAAAGAAATAAAGGGAGATATGAGAGGGGAGAGGGAGAACGAGAGTGAGGAGGATAAGAATTAAAAAAATAAAATGAATGCATGACTTTATATAAATTTTAATAGTTATATGGTTCAATTTGAGAAAAGAAATAAAACTGGATATTTAAGTTAAAGATAAGTTGATATTTACCATTCATTGCACTTTTAATAGGTATGATTGAGCCACATAAAATAAGATAATCTAACTTATTTATTACTTGGGTAAGGTAGACCGTCACTTTTCTAAAATAAAATGAAATGTGAGGTAGTGTAACCCCACTTGGAGGCATCTTTAGTATCAACCCATAGAATCTGGTCAACTCTCAATTGCTACGGACACACCTACCCAAATTACACAAAAATGTTATGTATAAATTTATTTATATACACTTCTAGTATATTTTGTATTATAATCATTTATAAAGATAAAATTATAAAAAAAAAAAGAAAAAAGAAATATAAATAAAGTGAATGTGTCAGTCCAAATTATATTCCTCTTGGTAGGTTACCTGCGTGCTGCCAAGTTATAATTCCAATCGTGCCTTTGGGCTGCCAATGGCATTTAGTGTGACAATGCTGGCATGGGCAGCCATTGATTTCAGGAAGGAAATCACAGATTTGAACCAACTGGGTCACACTTTGTGGGCCATTAGGTGGGGTACTGACTACTTCATGAAAGCACATCCTCATCCTGATGTTCTTTGGGGACAGGTAAATAGAAAGAGTGTCCACCCATACTTATCAACTTTCGTAAGTACCATATATTAAAAATCTCTCTTATTAAAATCACAGTAGTTTTATTTAATTAGAAAGTGTTCACTTAGTTTCTTGATCAATTTTTATGTTTCAACAAATTGCTAATTTGGTCTACCAAATTCAGAATCAGTTACTTGTTGGATAAGAAATTGCATTGCCATGAAAATTTTCAGGTGGGTGATGGAGCTTCTGATCACTACTGCTGGAAGCGTGCTGAAGACATGACAACTTCAAGGACTGCCTATAAAATTGATGAACAGCATCCTGGATAGGATCTAGCCGGTGAAACCGCAGCTACATTGGATGCAGCATCCTTAGCTTTCAAGCCTTACAATTCTTCATACTCTGATCTCCTTCTCGTTCATGCTAAACAGGTGAATACTCACACAAACTGATTAAAAATCGATGAGTAGTAGCACAGATGAAATGAATATATGTTTGCCAAAATAAATTTAATCAAGGTAAATTAAATAACTTCAAGAAAAAAAGAGTTATAAGATGCAAAATACATTTATTAATTGTACCATGAACATGATGCTATCTATGCCGTTTGGTCAATCACAGTTTCATTCTAAACTTGTATAGGTAGCCAATTTTTCAAACCTGTTTAGATATTTAAACACTTGGAGTTGGAGCTATAATTGGTTTTCTTCTATCTGCTGCAGCTGCTCACATTGGCAGATAGATATAGAGGTTTATATGATGACTCAATCTCATGTGCTCAGCAATTCTACACTTCTTCTGGTTATTCAGTGAGTAATCTTTTCTCTGATTGATCTCGCCTTTTCTTATTCCTCTTACAGTTCATTCTGTGCTTAACAATTAACAAGATTTGGGAAGCAAAGGAAATTTCTATTATTCAATTTTGTTAAATGAATACAGCAGAATGAGTCTCTCTCTATCTATATGGACTCTATATAGAAGAGACACCAAGCTTACAATACACCTTATAACAGATGAACAAAACCCACAACTAACATAGCAAAATAGCACACTATAACAGAAAATCAATCAGCAAACTATACTTGTAACAATGATCATGTGTACCTAACTTAGCTATTTGTTGAAGGATGAATTGTTATGGGCTGCTACCTGGCTGCATCGCGCACCGTCGAGGAATACTACCTCAAGTGTGTAGTGGACAACGCTGTGTACATGGGTGGAACTGGACGGTCTGTGAAGGAGTTCTCTTGGGACAACAAATATGCTGGTGTGCAAATTCTCTTATCTAAGGTAATCTTTCACAGTTTTCAAGCACACTGTTTTTAAGACAATGTATAATACATTTCTGTGTATATGGAAGTTGCTATCAGCTTCAATTCTGAGAATCTCTTCAGAATATCATTGATCATTGATCGTAGATCGAAATTTTAGTTCAAAGAAAAATGAAAAATTTTTATTACCAAATTAAACTATTTTGCAGGTTCTTTCTATTACCCTCTCTCAAAAAAGAGATCTCAATGGACTGTGCAGTGCCCACGTTTATAAGGCCCAAGACTCTCCTTTTGCCGGCCCTGATGTGGGACTTTTTCTTGTCCCATGACATACTCTCTCACCCAATCCTGTGACACCCTGTCACAAGTGGAGCTCCTTGCCTATCCCATTCTCATCGGGGCGCTTGGCGCAAACATCAGAGTCGGGTCTAGGTTGACTTTGATACCACTTATCAAGGGGCTATTACCTTCTCCCCAAAAAGACATCTCAATGGGGTGTGCAGCGCCCACGTTTATACGGCCCAAGACCCCTTTTTATCTATCCGATGTGGGACTTCCTCTTGTCTCATGACTATACTTGCTTGCAAAAGAATGGTGGTTACAATGTCAAGACAACTCCAGGTTAGTGTTTCAAGATAATTCCTTAAAAATAGATAAGGATTTGATGCGGTCAAAGTATTAAAGTCACTGTTAGCAACCATTGGATAAGACTACAATACGACAGTCACCGCAATTGCAGTCTCTTCCAACGGCCATGACAGCACTAAACCCAAATTACTTAGAAGTGGATGTTATCTTATCAATGTCATAATGTCTTGCATATTTTACTGTTAATTTAGCCAAAATTTGGGAAAATTAACGTACTATGTTCAGAGGATTCATTTGTTTGTGCTGCTGTTATATAATCAGGTGGATTACTATATGTGCGCGAGTGGAACAACTTGCAGTATGTTTCCTCTGCTGCATTTTTGTTAGCAGTATACTCTAGTTATCTATCAGCGGCAAAAGCTCAACTCAGCTGTCCAGAAGGCCAGATTCAGCCTCAAGAGCTCCTCAATTTTGCCAAGTCACAGGTATGTAATGGAATTTTTTTTCCTATTTTCCTTTTTTCATATAAAAAATTATTATTAAAAAAAATAATCCAGAGGTTGGGACATGTCATGGGTCTTGGGCTCTTAGCATCTCCATTGGTGTTTTTTAAGAGTTGTTTAAATCTTGCACAACCACTTTTGGTTAGTTTTACCACTAGAATAAATATATGGAACATTGATGTATAATGAACCATTCTTGCAGCAAAAAACCATTCATTGTTAGTTTTTACGAGCACTGCTTGTTTTTTTTTTTTTTAATTATTATTATTTTATCATAATATATTGTTTTTAACACCAAAAACTAGGCAGCTTTGGAGAAAAAGATTAAATTAAAATTAAAAATATTAATAAAATATAATGGTATAGAATATTTGTGGGGACCATTCCCACAGAAAATGAGAAACAAAATAACATATGCAATTCAGTATAGTTGCATTACTATAGTTGCTTAGCTACAGGTATTAAATTGATACTTTACACTAGATTTTATTCTCTTAAAAGTCACGGTGATCTACCATTTGTTCTTATAAGTGATAAATGTAAAAAAAAAAAATTAATATGATAGTGAGTATAAGGATGTCTTGGATAATTTCATTAAATAATTATTTAGAGAATTAAAATTTTAAGATCATGGATAGATAATTCATTAATTTTTCATGCAAAATATCATAAAAGCATTGATAATCATAATTTTTTTTTTTTTATGGTAGATTTATTGAGAATATCCATCAAGAAATTCATATTCTCAAGGTTACACTTACATTAAACTTATAAAGCATCAGCTATTGAATTAGACATTGTTCTTTTTCTTCATGTTCTATTGAATTGATATAGTTTGGTTCTGACACAGGCTGACTATATTCTTGGCAAAAACCCAAAGGACATAAGCTACTTAGTTGGATATGGACCAAAATATTGCATTCATGTACACCATAGGGGTGCGTCATTGCCTCAGTCTTTGTTCTTCATTCAGAGGTTGGCTGTGTGCAAGGTTTCGAAACTTGTTATCACCGCCCCGAAGCAAACCCTAATATCCTCTACGGTGGCCTTGTGGGAGGTCCTGACCAAAACGATGACTTCACCGATGACAGATCGAATTATGAACAAACAGAGCCAACACTTTCAGGCTCTGCTCCGCTTATTGGGCTCTTTGCTAAGCTGCAGACTGTTTATGGTAATGAAAAATGAAGGGATAATCTGTGTTCATCCGTTTCTTTTTTTGACTCTGCCAATGTAAGGGATTTTAATCCCTTTTGTCTTGTTGATTACAGGTTCTTACCATAAAGAATCACCAAAGCCCAACCCAAAATCACCAAGTGAGTAATAAAGATCATGTAATTAAGATGAACTTTTGAATCCTGATCCACTGCTGTTAATATTTGACATAGTTAATAACATAATGCAACAGAAGTTGTTGGATGAATCAAACTGTGCAGAGTTACAAACTGATGATTCCATCTAATGACTTTTGTCATGACATGTCATCAACTGCAATGGCTATGTCAAAAATGGATTACAGTGAATCTGGATTCATAAATTTCAATATTGTTACTACTCAACTAAATTGTTGTTATGGGCTTCACAGGTACCAACACACAAAAAGAATCAGCACCCAAACCATCAGGAGGTAATTGCAAAGATCTAATTTAGGCCTCAATAATTTGAAACTATACAATGCTATAAGCAGTGACTGAAGAGTGATATGAACCTCTTGCAGGTGTGCCTGTTGAATTTGTTCACTCAATTACTGGATCATGGACTGCTGGAGAAACAAACTATTACCGTCACAGAGTGGTAATCAAGAATACCTCAGAGAAGCCAATTTCAGATCTTAAGTTGGTGATAGAAAATCTCACAGGTCCTCTCTGGGGTCTCTCTCCAGTAACTCAAGAGAAGAATACCTATGAACTCCCAGAATGGCTCAGGGTCTTGAATCCTGGATCTGAGTGCATGTTTGTCTATGTTCAAGGTGGGCCCCAGGCAAAGATCTCTGTCTCAAGCTACCACTGAGAGAGAATTTTGAGAAATGATTGGATGTAAAGTGTTCTTTTGATATTCTAATTAAGAAGCCACAGTGAATGATGCTTCTTTTCTTTTCTTTTTGAGGGATGAGTTTTGGTGCTCAACTACCAGTACTTCATCAAATCAAAGTTGTAATCAGTTTATCAAATTTCCTTTTCTTTTGGTAAAAAAAATATATTAAAACATGACAGCAATATACTTCATTCTATGGTGTAGTTACATGTAATGTAGTTTCTGTTATAGTTTTGAGTAATGCTCATATGTTGACTCTTTTATTTATTTTCAAAAGTATGCAAAACTGGGCAAATTAAAGGAAAATTAGATAAGTAAAATAAATGAACAATAAATAAAGAATAACCTCAAAGCATGTTAGAATTTATTTGGGTTGGTTTTTTTACACATTTTTAAAATTTTTTACTACTAAAATTAGGTTTTCAAAAAAATAAATAAAAACACATCCAAATGTCAAAGATGTTTCTTTTGCAAAAATGTGTGAAGATATTTCTAAAAATTCAAAAGCTAAAGTAGATCACTTTCATGAAAAAGGAAAAAAGTAAAACCTCTAAAAGCTGAAAAATTGCTTACAGCTTCTACTTTTAGGCCTAACACATGAGAATTCTGGACATCCTTATCTATCCAGTAGACCAGGAAGATTACCGTGAATAACCTTTAACGGAGAAAACACAGTCCTCTCCTCTTTTACACTCAAATTAATCAAATGTGCCCTGAATTTCCAAAAAAAATAATAATGCTTAAAACCCCAATTTCATCTAAATTAGAGTTATGAATACGGATTCGAGTGATTAGTGATATTATAATGAGTAGAATATATCACTTTTGTACAAGAGCTGTATAGTAATTTCATAAAAAGTTTAAAGACCCGCTTTATGTTTTACATAGATAATTTTAAGATATATTTAAATTGCTTAAGAATCTACCTTACGTAAAATCACTTTACTTTTAAGAGATCTACTTTAACGATATATAAAAATAATTTCATAAATGTTTAATTAAAGTATCTTTTGGATCCATAGGCCTTTTTCATAAATAATTTCTTATGACTCGACATTAAAGCAATATCAGGCCAAGGCCAATTACTTTGCCTGTGCTTGCTTGCAAAAGAATGATGGTTACAATGTCAAGACAACTCCAGGTTAGTGTTTCAAGATAATCCTTTAAAAATGGATCCGAATCTGGTGCAGTCAACTACTGTTGCCAACCATTGGATGAGACAACACCACCGTCACTGCAATCGTAGCCTCACCCTACGGCCATGATAGTACTAAACCCAAATTACTTAGAAGTGGATGTTATCTTATCAATGTCATAATGTCTTGCATATTTTACTGTTAATTTAGCCAAAATTTGGGAAAATTAACGTACTATGTTCGGCGGATTCATTTGTTTGTGCTGCTGTTATATCATCCTCCTTCCATTCAACTTGGAAACTGACTGTTACGAGGCCAGGTGGTAGAGATAAGGTCTGGTTGCATTTAATTTAATTGGGCCACTGTAAAAGGGTTAGGAAATTTAATTTTCTCTTTTGCCATTTTAGTGAAAATTCATGAACCAACTGATGTTGTAAAAATGGTGCCTTCTCCATTATTCATAGAAACTCATTGTGAGTCTCAATGTATGTTGTGTCATGATTTTCTTAAATGTTGTGGCAGGTTTTCTTTTTTACGTAAGATTATCCATGCAATGATATTAGAGATATTTGTGTATACTTTGTTAAACAAATAAGAAGTTAGTTGTTGCATTGTGCTAAAAGATTTTAATAATATAATTGGGAGCTCTTTTATAGTATGGCTGCATCATGAAACGACAGAGAAGGGTAGTAAAGTCATTACATCAGATCAGATGATGAACACAAGGTCAAGTGGGAAAGTTTAGTTGATTGGGGGTCCCATTTGCTCCCTTCTCCAACCAAAGAGAAATATCTATAGAGTTTCCATTTCCTCCCTCCTTCCCCAGATCAGATCAAGAGTGGTTCCAAGAAGTTGCTGCTGTTGAAACTTGTTAATCCTTTGACGACTCCAAGGTCTGTTTCTTTGTCCTCAACTTTCTAACCATACGTTACTTATGCAAAAGTAAAGTGGTGGCTGTCCTGTATCTATCCACTCGCTCCTGCACGATCTCTCCTCACGCTTTCCTCGCTGCTTCGCCTTCCCCTTTTTTTTTTTTTTTTTTTTTTTCCCTTATTCGCTTTCCCTTTTCCTTTGATGATTAATTATTAATTAAATTAATATAAGATAATTAAATTAAAAAAATTATATTTATATATATATATATATATATATATATATATATATATATATAAAATATATAAAAAAATAAAAATAAATAAAAATAAAAAATATTACAATAAAATTTAATCTTTACATAAAAAAAAAACTCAAGGAAACCTGATCTTAGGAGACACCGCGTGAGCTGGTAATATAGGCGTTGGTGATGAACACAAAGTCAAGTTGCAAAGTTTGGTGAACTGGGGATCCCATTTCCTCCCTTCTCCTATTAAAGAGAGTTTCTAAAAAGAAAAGTAGATGGTTAGTGGAAAGTCTCAAAGAACGTTATAATCCAATCTTTTCATGCCTTCTGCAAACATCTGTAAGTTATCCTTTAAGTGAGTTTTTTAAAAACTAAAAAACTTTTTTATATCAAACATCCTATAAAAATAACTTTCTCATAAATTCTTTTTAAAATTTTATTTTTATAAAAAAAGATACACACTTAATAAAGTGAAAATCTAAAAAAATTAAAATCCTTGTAAGTGAAATTTTAAATACCAAACAACCATACCTATAAAGGAATGTGGTACGCCAATTCAATTCTCACTTTTTGTACTTCTTTACTGACAGCCATTCTCTGAGCTGTTTCTTATTTTTTCTTTGTTTGTTGGCAGCTATCCATCCACATGAATATAGCAGGTTATCATAATCGGACTGATAAAATATTCAGAATGCATAGCATAAAATGGGAAATTTTACCCAGATGTACCAAATAAAAAAAATTTATTATTAATATATATTATTTTAAAAAGTATTTATGAATATGTATCAAAAAATTAAAAATTACTGTACGGTAGTACAATTTTTAAATAAAATCACAATATTGTACTATGATTTTTGAGAAAAAAACTAACACCTCATGAAAATCGCAATACTGTATTGCGATTTTGTTGAAAATCACAATACCGTATTATAATTTTAAAATCGTAAGATGGTACTATGATTTTAATGTGTCACGTGTCCTCCTTACCTTCCTCCCTTTAAACACGTGGGACTCCTTTTTCTTATTTATTTTTTAATATAATTTTAAAAATATAATTTTATATTATATTTTATATAAATTTTTTTTTATAAAAGGAACACACCTCTACGCTTCTAGTATTTTTTCTTTCTTTTTCATTTCTTATTCCTTTTTATATTCTCTAATAATTTTGTAAACTTTCACACTTTACATTCTTAATAGGTATGTTTTAAAAATTAAATATAGAAATTAAAAATTATATTTTTATCTATAATTTTTTTTACTATTTTAATTTTATATTATTATAAAATTATTTTCATAATTTAATACTCATTATTAAATTTCAAATTTTTTAAAATAAAACTAAAAATAAAGAAAATAATTTTATAATAATATAAATTAAAATAATAAAAAATAACATATTTGATAAAAACTTATTTTGAATTACAATAATTCTATAATTAATAATGTAAAATATGACAAATAAATTTAAATATATTATCAGTATATATATATATTGATAATCTATTATTACTAAATTACAAAATTTTAAAAGTCAAACTTAAAATAAAAATAATTATATAATAATATAAAATTAAAATAATAAAAAACAATATCTTTTATTATAAACTTGGACTTGAACTACGTTAGTTTTATAATTAATAACATAAATAAAAAATATAATATATTAATATAAATAATTATATAATAATATAAAAGTAAAATAATAAAAAACAACATCTTTCATTATAAACTTGGACTTGAACTAGTTAGTTTTATAATTAATAACATAAATAAAAAATATAATATATTAATATAATAAATAAAGAAAATAATTTTTAAATAATATAATATTCAAATAATAAAAAGCATGATGTTTGATTAAAAACTTATTTTGAACAATTTTAATTTTATAATACATAACGTATATAAGTCATATAATATATTAATATAACATAAATCAAATATTATTAGTGTGTATATATATATATATATTCTTCGTATATATATTGATAAAATATAAATAATAAAATACAAAATTTTTTAAATAAAACTTAACTTAAAATAAAGAATTAATTTTATAATAATATCATATTATAATAATAAAAAATATATTTACTATAAATTTATTATTGGATAAATTTTATTTTATAAATACTAACATAAATTTAAAATATAATATAATAAAATTACAAATAAATTAATTATATATATATATCGCTTAAACTAAAAAAAAATATTTAAAAATACAAACTAACAAAAGAAAAAAATCTCTCAATATAAATGTGATTTGTTACTAAAAAAATATTACATCCAATATTTAATAAAAATACATTAATAAAAATTATTATACTAAATATATAATAATAATTGAATATAAATTTATGCTAACTTTAAAAAAATACAATCTTAGGCTTTACAATATCAATTAATTTTTTTACCATAAAAAATTAACAGTAATTACAAAATAGTAACATTATTGATGATTAATAATCAAAAATTACATATAACATACTGTAAAAATATAAGCATACTTGTTGAAGATCAAATAACCCCAAAGAGTGAAAGTTGAGAAGATGACACCGCTAAAAAGGATTCATGGTAAAAAAAATATAAGCAAATGAAAAAAAGAAAAACGAGAGAAAGAAAATATGTGGATAAAAAATTAAACTCTATTTAATTTTTAAAACATAGCTTCTGATGTGTGACATCAGAGAAATAGCTTCAAAGAAGCAATGGATAAACATGAAAACAGGTTCAAAAATGAGAATGAGAAAGTGAAAAGTTGGAAATCTACTTTGAATGAAGCTGCCAACTTGTCAGGATCAACTTACAAAACAGGGTATGTAGATGCTTAGAATGTCTTTTCAAGTGTTTTAGATAAGGGAGTTGGGGGAGGGGCAGAGGTTCTGTGTTGTTATATACTATTTAAGTTTTGCTTTCTTAATTTGGAGTATGTCTTTCACATTTGTAGGTATGAATTTGAATTTATCACAAAGATTATCGAAGACGTCTCTGCTAAATTACTTCATAAACGTTTATATATTGGAAAGCACATAAATGGGCTAGAGTCTCGGTTTGAAGACATCATGTCTTTTCTAAATATTCAATATGATGATAGAAGAATGTTGGGAATTCATGGAATTGGTGGGATAGGTAAAACAACAGTTGCCAAAGTTTTCTATAACCTGATCGTCGATCATTTTGATTGTGCATGTTTTCTTGAGTCTGTCCGAGAAAAATCAAATGATGGTAGGAACCTAGTAAATGTCCAAGAGAAACTTCTATCTCTGATTATTGAGAAGACAAATTTCAACTTTGGCGGTGTCGATGAAGGTGCATCTATGATACAACACAGGCTTTCCAATAGGAGAGTTCTTCTTGTGCTTGATGATGTTGATGAGAAGGTGCAATTAGAAAAGTTGGCCGGGGAATGCGATTGGTTTGGTCTTGGTAGCAGGATCATCATAACAACAAGGCATAAACATCTGCTAAGTGCTCACGGAATTGAAAAAACATACGAAATGGAGTAGCCAGATTATGATATAATTTTTTAAGATGTAATATATTTAGTACAAAAACCTTTAGTTCTAGCAAGCAACAAAATTTATAAGAGCTGAAATACTAAATAAAATTAACATTGGATGTCTATAGAATAAGCCTAATAATAAATGATGTTTAAATTATTTGAAAGTGGTTTTGGCTTTGAATTGATGTGATAAAATTAAAAACAATACTAATTTCAATAGCCCTAAATCTAATTTAATCCCTTCTACCATAAAGAAATATATTAATCCCTTTTAACTGGGAAAAAGAAATCTCCACCGTCAAAATTTTAAAATATTCAGAATGCATAGCATAAAATGGTACAGCCCTTCATTTCTATGTCCCAAAAGTCAACATATGTGCCATGTTAGATGCAATACCCATGGGAATGTGCAAAGCCATTTCCTCAAACTTGTCATGAAACTTCAGGTAATGCTTCTCACTTTCTTTGTGCTCACAACTAAACCGCATTTTCTACATTTACTTTTTATAGTTTTTTATTTTTTATTTCTCAATTTTTTTTTTTACAATTTTACCATTGCAATTAATTAACAAATCTAGGTGTACACAAACAATAGTACGTCTAACACTTTTCTTGACAAAAATCCATATAAGAGGAATCTGGCACACAATTTTCGTTTTATACTTAAATTTTTTTTACATTTCCACTCCCTTGATTTTTCGGAAATTCAATTTCTATGTATGCATTAACCAATGTCGAAGAATAGGAGATAAGTGAAAAAGGTATTTTGGAAATAAAATCTTACAAAAAGAGAAAGAGGAGCATGAATGTTAAAATTAATTTCCGCAAAGAGAAGAACGACCTCACTAAATCTTTTGCTTTTGGTATATTAATTCAATTTTGACTTTTGTATTTTTTTATCAATTATACTATATGTGTATTTATTTATTTATATACATTTATTTTTACACTTTTTATTTGTTATTTATAATTTTATTTATATAATTATTTTTTATATATAATTTTATCCATGTGATTATTATAAAACAAAAGTGTATAAAAAAGAATAGAGAAAAGTAAGTGTACCTCCAACATTTTCCTATCATTATTGACAGCTATGCTCTTTAGCTGTTTCTCACTTAGTCTTTCTATACTAGCAGCTATTCACATGCATAATGTCAACATATTTCTAAAATATTCGAATTCATGGCATAATACGCACGCCCTTCAATTCCATGTCCCAAATGTCAACATGTTCAGTGTCTGCAATAATTTGGGGAAAGTGCAAAGACATTTCCTCCAACTTGCATGAAACTTTAGGCAATAATTCTTACTTTCCTAATGCTCACAACCAACCCACATTTTCCAACTAGAGGTAGAGAAGTTACCAAGAAGATTCATCAACAGAAGTCCAATAAAAAGAATTTCCTCTTGGCATAACTTTTAATTTTAAATCTTGGCGATTAATTTTTTAATATTACTCCCATAAATATGAATTTGCAATGTAGACTAATTCAAGCTTGTCGAGGCTTTTCATTGGAATATTTATTTTTGGTTGTACTTATTGTTGGTTGCAATTAGGATTTTTGAACAAAGTAAATGTATAATTTAGTCTTTTACATTAATATTTTTAATTAATTTAATTTTTTACACTTTAAATTTATTAATTTAGTTTTTTATACATAAAACTTTAATTAATTCTATCATTCATATTTTAAATTTATCAATTTAGTCCCTTTATATTTTAAAATTTTTATTAATTTTATCTTTAAAATTTATTAATATTTTAAGTGTAAGATTAAATTGATAAATTTGATAAGTTTAAATAACTAAATTAATTAAAATTTTAAGTGTAAGAGATTATATTGATAAACTTAAAGTGTGAGATATTAAATTAATATAGTTTTAAGTGTCGAGTGATCAAATTAATAAATTTAAAAATGTGAAAGATAAAATTAATTAAGATTTTAAATGTGATGAATTAAAATAAATGTTTACTCTTTTTGAATAATTTGATGGGTAGCTATATGCTCAATAAGTGATAATTGAGTAAATTTATTTTTTATGTATGATTGTCAACCAACTCTCCTAATACGAGAGTAATAGACTAACGAGGTATTTGATATAATATATAATTTTTGAATAATTTGTTAAGAAAGTGTTTACCGAGTAATAAACACGGGGTAAATTTATTATCATGATATTTGCAGGGATACTTTTCCAGTAACAATTCATTTTTTCCTACTCCCTTATTTGGTTGCAAGTAACACTTTCCCAGTAATACTTATTATTTTCCAAAACAACCCTTAGTTGAGAAACATGCCGGCAGATAGATGAGTGGGCTATTAGGGGGGGTTGTTGACCAAGGGCAAGGGTGTCTTTTTGCAGCTCTAAAAATGAGATTTCCAGGGGAGCTCAAAGATACCTGTTAATTTTAGGGTCAGTTTGATTTGTTAACAAATAAGGGATATGATAATATAAAAAAAATTTATCTTATATTTAATTTTTAAAAAAATTTAGGTATTGAACAAAAATTTATCTATAATACTAAATAAATCTTTAAAATTTTGTTACTCACTAAACCATGAGACAAGAGTGCTAGATAAAAATATTAATTTTATTATCTCTCAAATTACTTTACAATCATCTATATATTGACTCATTAAATTCATGACGACATATTCCAATAACAATCATCGACCAATGAGGTACCAACCGATGACTCTTTTTTAAATTTTATATTTTTATAAATTACTTTATTATTATAAATATCAAAATCTTATTATATATTTTTTTAAAAAATAATATATTATAAAATATTACCATAAACTAAATATAAATAGTATAAAATTTTTAGTTCAGTATATAATAATAAACAGTAAATATTATAAAAAATTATATTATATCTTAATTTCTTATATTATATTATTTTAATTATATTGTTCAGTATTGATATTAAACATACGTCAGGGTTCTTCACATTTTAAGTTTGGAGGAGAAATTACTTACTTGGTGAATTTTTTTTCATACCTTCTACCAAACATGTGTAAGTCATCCTTTAAGTGAGTTTTTGAAAAAGTAAAAAAAAAAATTATATCAAAACACCCTATAAAAATAATTTTCTCATAAATTCTTTTTAAATTTTTATTTTTTATAAAAAAAGATACACACTTAATAAAGTGAGAATTAAAAAAAATAAAAATCTTTAACAATTATAATTTTTTTTGATAAAATAAGCTTCTTGATAATTTTTTTTTTTACTAAACATGAATATCGAATTTAGTAAATGAAATTTTAAATACCAAACAGCCATATCTATGAAGGAATGTGGTACACCAATTCAATTCCCACTTTTTGTACTTCTTTATTGACAGCCATTCTCTTGGCTGTTTCTCATTTTGTCTTTATTGGCAGCTATCCATCCACATGAACACAGAAGGGTATCATAATTATAGAACAGCTGCATCGGGGACTGATGACAAGGGTACTAAGGACATTTCACTTTGGAGATACCGCGTGGGCTGATAATATAGGCATTGATGATGAACAGAGAGTCAACTTGGAAAGCTTGGTGAATTGGGAAACCCATTTCCTCCCTTCTATCAAAGAGAAATACCAAGAGAATTTCTAAAAAGAAAAATAGATTATTAGTGGAAAGTCTGAAAGAAAGTTGTAATTTTGGACAAGAGTGATGCTAAAACAATACTGCTGATCCTCTGATGACGATCCAAGGTTTGTTTCTTTCTCCACCACTTGCTATGCATATGTTCATTCTCAATCAATTTAAAGGCTACTTGTGTAAAATGTTAATTCTTTAATTTTTAGATAATTCTTTTAAAGGATAAAATAAAGGATAAAAGAAATAAAGAATGTTTAAATTATTTGAAAGTGTTTTGGTTTTGAATTTATGCGATAAAATTAAAAACAATACTAACTTCAATAGCCCTAAATTTAATTTAATCCCTTTTACCATAAAAAAAAAAAATCCCTTTTAACTAGGAAAAAGAATCTCGACCATCAAATTTCTAAAATATTCAGAATGCATAGCATAAAATGGTACAGCCCATCATTTCTAAAGTCAACACGTGCCGTGTTAGATGCAATAACCATAGAAATGTGAAAAGCCATTTCCTCAATTCTTACTTTCTTTGTGCTCACAACTAAACTGCATTTTCCAGCCACAAGCAGAGAAGTTACCGAGAAGATTCCTAAACAGAACAGACATCCAATAAGTAGCGCCACAATTTTAAATTCACTTTTTATAATTTTTTAATATTTTTTAATATTTTTCATTTTTTATTTTTTATAATTTTATCTCCACATTTTACCAACAAATGTAAGGTGTATACAAGAGTGTACATAGACAATAGTACATCCAGCATTTTCCTCTGACGAAAGTCCATATAAGAGGAATTTGGTACACAATTTTCTTTTTTCAATCGATAGATGGGAAACATAGAGGGATTTCAAAAGAGGGATGCTATAAGTGAGAACAAAGTCTGAAATTATGTTGCTATCACTTCTATATTTTTTTCTAAGTTTCCAAAAAGAAAAGATGGTCACTGGAAAGTCTGAAAGATTGTTCTTCCCCAGAATGGTGCCCAAACTTTGCTGCTGCTGAAGCTTGTAAATCCTTTGATGACGATCCGAGGTTTGTTTTTCTCCTCAACTTTCTAAACATATGTTCGTGCTCAATTAATTTTGAAGGTTCCAAGTCCAAGGTTACTTGTGGCAAGCATTAATTCCGTAATTCTCAAATTCTTTTACCAAGTTGGATGCTTGATTGAAAAAAGATTATCTAGGCTTTTAGTGTAATTTGCACTATATTTAAAGAATAACACCACAAAAGTCCACAGTTTCATTGAGTAGCTGCCTGAAATTGGTATGTCAAAGAATTTTCATCAATTTTAAGGTTATTATTATAATAACTAATGAGTATAACTAATCTGCATCTTCCATGTGTGTAACAGCCTTGGTTTCAGGTTCAGTGTTCTTTATTTAAGGGAAGTATCGAAGTTAATCGTTAAAGAAGAGGAAGAGAAAGCATAGGCATCTTCTACAATAGAAGAAACAAGTTGGAGTGACTCGGAGATTGGCGATGAGGAAGAAAAGAGAAGAAGCAAAGATGACATTTGAACAGTACAGCTATGATATTTTCTTGAGCTTCAGAGGGAAAGATACTCGCCACACATTTACCGATTTTCTCTGCAAGGCTTTGCGCGATAAGGGATTAAACACTTTCATAGACGATGACGGGTTGGTGAGAGGAGAAGGAATTTCAGATGGACTTTTCAAAGCAATTGAAGAATCTAAGCTCTCCATTGTTATATTTTCTGAAAATTATGCATCTTCTAAATGGTGTCTCGAAGAACTTGTCAAGATTCTTGAGTGCAAGAGAGAAAAGAATCAAATGGTTTGGCCAATTTTTTATATAGTTGATCCTTCTGATATAGGATATCAAAGAAATAGCTATGAGAAAGCAATGGCTAAGCATGCAGAAAGGTACCCAGAGGAGAAAGTGGCAGAATGGAAATCAGCTTTGAAAGTAGCAGCCGACTTGTCAGGATGGACTTTCAAAACAGGGTATGTACATATTTAAAATTTTGTTCCAAATATTTCATTGTTCTTATTGTTAATAAGACAATCTAGAAGACCACAGATAAAAATTTTCAAATATAAAATATAGTGAATTACCTCTTCCAATTCAAACATGATTCTGAGTAACTTGTACCAAGTAGAGTGTTATAATTTTAGGAATATATAGAGGAGAAGGGGTTATTCTGTGTCAATCTCTACTATCTAAGTTTTGTTTTCTTAATTCAAAGTATGCATTTCAATTTTGCAGGTATGAATATGATCTCTTTACAAAAATTATAGAAAAGGCATCCACTGAATTACATCATAAACAGTTATATATTGAAGAGCACGTAATTGAACTAGAGTCTTGCTTAGAAAAAGTCAAGTCTCTTCTAGATATTCAACATGATGATGCTGTAAGAATGATGGGAATTCATGGAATAGGTGGAATAGGTAAAACAACACTTGCCAAAGTTTTATATAATAAAATTGTTAATCAGTTTGATTGTTCATATTTTCTTGAGTCTGTCCGAGAAAAATCAAATGGTGGCAGGGACGTGATAAATCTCCAAGAGAAACTTCTATCTCAGATATCTGAGGAGAAAAAATTCAACTATGGCAGTGTCGATGAAGGTGCATATAAGATAAAACATAGGCTTTCCGATAAGAAAGTTCTTCTCGTGCTTGATGATGTTGATAAGATGGTGCAATTAGAAAAATTGGCTGGGGGATGCGATTGGTTTGGTCCTGGTAGCAGGATCATCGTAACAACAAGGCATAAACATCTGCTAACTGCTCATGGAATTGAAGGATACAAAATGGAGGAGTTAGATTATGATAATGCTCTTGAACTCTTTTGTTGGAAGGCCTTCAAAAGGAACAAACCTGATGAAAGTTACATGGATATATCTAATCGAATAATTGATTATTGCAAGGGACTTCCATTGGCTTTAAAGGTAATGGGTTCCAATTTGTTTGGGAGAAGTTTAAAAGCATGGGAATCGGCATTGGATAAATATGAGAGGAGTCCAGACAAAGATATTCAAGCCATACTTAGAGTAAGCTATGATGATTTGGATGATGATCAGAAAAACATTTTCCTTGATATTGCTTGTTTCTTTAGAGGAGAGATATTAGAAGATGTTGAGAAGATACTAGATGCTTGTGATCTCTCCGCACACTATAATATTGAAGAACTTGTTGATAAATCTCTCATAAGTGTTAATGAATTTGATGAGTTAGAAATGCATGATCTCATACAAGACATGGGAAAAGAAGTTGTTAAGCAAGATGCAATGTCAAAACTTGGTGAATACAGCAGATTGTGGAATCATGAAGATATTGTTGATGTGCTTACTACAAATTCAGTAAGAAACAAGTCATTGTTTTTCTGTTATAGCTTTGCTTGTATAGTATAGTCAATAAGTATATGACAAATCAATTATCTATAATTAATTCAAGTTCTTGATGTTTGCTTTTCACTTGTAGGGAAGTGATAGCATCCAAGGAATAATGTTTGATCCACCTGAACAAGAAAATGTAGAATGGCATGGCACTTCCTTTGAGAAGATGAATAATTTAAGAATTCTCATTGTTAGAAATGCTAATTTTTCAATGGCTCCTATAAGTTTACCAAATAATTTAAGGATACTTGAATGGGACGGATATCCTTCAGAGTCTTTACCACAAGGATTTTATCCCAAAAAACTAGTTGTCCTAAAGTTACGAAATAGCCGAATTATTTCCTTGAATTCATTGCAGGTACATTTTCTTTATTTTTCCTATTTTAAAATAATTGTAAAATGTAATCCTTGTCTTAAATTTCGTCTTATTTGTCTTTACTTTGCTTCCCTTTTCTTATTACTAATTAACATTCTATGTTAATTATATCTATTGTATATCAAAAGCTATTAACATGACATTAGTACTTTTAATTGTTTCACTAATTAAGCTTTGATTTTGCAGAATTTTGAGAAACTCACTTGTATAGATTTGTCAAACTGTCAACTGTTAATTCAAATACCTGATCTATCTGGAACACCAAATATAACATCTTTGAGACTTGAAGGATGCACTAGTCTAAAAGAGGTTCATGATTCTGTTGGAGTTCAGACTAAGCTAGAAATTTTGAAACTTGATGGATGCACCAATCTAGAAATATTTCCACGTGGAATCAAAATGACATCTCTTTATATACTTAGTCTCCAGGGTTGCAGAAGTCTACGACACTTCCCAAATATATTAGAAGAGATGGTTAATCTTTGGTATATTAATGTACAAGGGAGCGGTATTAAGGAGATTCCACATTCCATTTGTTACCTACCAGAGCTTGTTGTTTTAAATGTATCACATTGTTACGATTTGGTATCCCTCCCTGAAAGCATTAACCAATTAGACAGATTGGGATCCCTTAATGTGTGTTATTGCAAGAAGCTTTGTCAATTTCCGAGAGCTCCTCCAAATTTACAAGAACTGCGTGTGGATGGTTGTGGATCTTTAACCTCACAATCATTAAATTCAATATTTTCTCAGGTTTGACTATTTCTTTTCAAGTTAGATATTTTGACGCCTTTGTTAATTTATTAGAAATATATAGAATTTCTTTTTAGTAAAGTATATACAATATGTAATTTTTATTTGTCAAATAAATTGAGTATCATTGTTATCAAATTTTTTATTTTAACTTTTTTTTTAACTTCTAAGTAATTGTTTATATATTAAAAACAAATAAATATGTAATTCAATTTATTGTTGATTTTACAAAGAAAAACTTTAATGACACTGCAGGAGATGGAATTCATCATGTTTACCATTCTTTTTGCTTCTACAGGCCCTACAAGCAGTTAAGCCCTTCGAAGTTCACATGTCCAGAATCCATATTCCAAATTGGTTTGAGCATCGCTGCAAAGGTGGAAGGTTATCATTTTGGGCTAGCGAGAAGGACGTCCGTAAGTTTACTTTTGCAGCTGTCCTCAAAAAATTAACAAGTAAAATATCCTCACAGTGGAACGAGTCGGGGCATATACAAATACTTCACTATAATAATGGGATTCCGACATCGAACTGCGGAGTTCACGATTTCAGTAACGAAAGTGGTACTATATTACTTCAGTTTGTTGATTATTCTAATATTAACATTCATGATTGGAATCATGTGGAGATCGAATGTCGAAGCATCGAATATAGTAGCATGTCACCAGACTATGAAATAGATGAGTGTGGAGTTTATATATGCAAGGAAGATATAAACATGGAAGACATTCGATTTGAGTGTCCCATTCCCAGCAACTCAAATATGGATACAGTGATGTCAAAGAATGATGAAGAGCCGAGAGATATGATTGAGGAAGCAAAACCAAGGAAAAGGTCCCGCAGATTCATGTCAAGCAATGATGAGAAGGTTGATGAAGAAAAGCCAAGGAAAATGGGTCGCAGAGTTGGGTCAAGTAATGGTAAGCAGCGAGAAGCAAGCGAGTTGGCAAGAAGAAGATTCATCAAGAAAAGGATTGGGAGCCAAGAACAAGAGTGGAGCATCCCATCTCTGTTGTGTTGCTCTGCCTTGTTGGGATTGCTTCTACTTGGAATAATGTTGATGGAGAAGAAGGTAAAGGAAGATGCATAGGCAATGGTTTAAGTTAAGGGCTAAGTTTATCTCAGATATGGATTCTTTCTTGTCCTAACTTTATTCCTGTTGCTCAGGAAAAACTTCTGCCAAGTTTGTGTGACTTTTCTGCGGAATATGGAAGAAAAAAAATCTTGTTTAAGAATGGCTAATTGCCCTTCAGAAAGTGTGATACCAAATAACAGCTTACTTTATACCTTGCATTACTGAGTGGGTGCGGATTCGTTTCCCTGCTCTTGGATTTTTATTTAGTTATTTTGGACAGTGTAGGAGCTCCAATCTTCTCGTCATTTTTCTTCCGGAAGTCTCTTGTATTTATAATTTTTCTTTTTTTTTTTCCTTCTGACTCTTTTTTTTTTTTCCTTTCTTTCTTTTAAGAATTATAAGTTTAGACACAAAACTGACAATTTATTTTAAAAGTAATCCTGCTATTACTTGGCTACTTATAATTAACATTATTAATTGGGTGAGAAGCCAAATTTTCTATGGACCACATGATGTATTTTTTTTTTTTCGAAAGTCTAAGTTATCCCATGGGTTAAACTACCCTATTTTAAATGAGCCATTAAAATTATAAAAAGTGTATGATAGTGAAATCAAATATTTAACTAACTTGTTATCACCATTAATGATTAATAAAAATTTCTGTAACAATATTTTTATTTATTGCAAATCAATCCTCATTACTTTTAAGGTTTTAATTTTTATCTTTCCTTATTTTTTTAAAAAAATTTCTACCATTTTTTTTTCTTTATTCATTACTTATAATAAATTTTAATTTATTATTTAACAAATTTTTTATGCAAATAGTATTTTTTCTTAGAAGTTATTTTTTGAGAAAATAAAAATATAAGTTTTACATCTTTTAATTGACACTAATAACAGATAAAAACAACATATCCTTTAACTAAAATAAAATTAACCAATACAATTTTCATTAAGATACTTAATCTCTAAAAAATAATTTATAAATAATTAAATTAAAACCACACTTAATATATGTTTTCAATAATAACAATTGTCATGCTTATTAATTTGATAGCTTAACTAAATTTAGTTATACTGAGTATGAACTATATCAATTGAAATATTTTAAAATTTATTAGTAGAAAGTTTCTAAGCAAAGTCTCTAAATTTTGTGGCAAATTTTTATAGAAAAACTTGGGATTTTATTTCAAATGAGTTATGCTATTTCAAATATAAATGTTTTACCGAAACAATATATCTACCTAATGCATCAAGACCTTTTTATGTTTGTTAAGAAAGCCCATACTCTTAACACAAATTCTAAATGAATATTTGTGCCTCAATTTCTTTCCTTTATTTTTATTTTTATTATTATTTTTCAAATGAGTTGATTTTAAACAAATCTCTTGCATCTCTTTGGCAACACTATTTAACTGTATGTGTGTGTGATTTCATGGTATAACTATTTTTATCTGAATTTAATTATATAACTTGTTAATATTTTATGTGATTATCTTAATTTTTGTAATAATTAAAACATGTTTTTAATTATTTAAATTTATTAAAAAAAAATTTTAAATAATTAAGATATATTTTTAGTTTGAAAGGAGTTAAACGAGTACCAATTATCTAATCTAAGATACTACAATAAATTAGAAACATGCCAATGCTAGGCCCAAGTATTAAAAGAAGTATTTATTTATTTTAATATATTAAAAAATTATTTTAATATATTTTAATCATCTAATCGAAGATATTGTTTGCAAATAAAACATGGCTATGTTAAATAAAAAATTGTAGTTGATGACTTTCATAATTATTTTTTTTAGTTTTTTTCTTTTTAATTTTTGAGTATATGATTTTTCTCTTGTGCATGAAGAAAAATAATGGGAGATATAAGAGGGGAGAGGGGAGAGGGAGAAGGGAGATGGGAAATGGGAGTGAGGAGTATAAAAATAAAATAAAAATCAAACGAAGATAAGACTTTATATAAATTTTAATGGTTATGTGGTTCAATTTGAGAAAAAAAATAAAATTGAATATTTAAGTTAAAGGTAAGTTGATCTTTACCATCTATTGTACTATTAATGGTTATGATTAAGCTACATAAGATAAGGTAATTTAACCCTATTTATGACTTAGGATCAATTAAACTTCCTCTTTATTTTTTAACAACTTAATACTTTATTTATGATGATATGCTACCTTTCCTACGTTTCTTATCAAATATTTAAAGTTTTTTTACCAAACAATATTTTTTGAGCATAGCTAAGCCTCTTATAACATTATATAATTACTTATACACTATCAATGTATGGTGATAATTGAAATTACCTATATCACATACCCCAAGTTTTATAATTAGGGAAGATATTGTTATCTCAAAGGGCTTCTCTCTACTCAAGAAAATGAAAAATTGTTATAATTCTGAACAAGCAATAAACATCTATATATTTTAATTTTATGTGTTTCCATTTTTTAAATCAATTAATTAATATATTTTCAAATGTTATGTCATGTTAATTTAATAATTATTCACTTATTTTTTATAAAATATTTATTTAGTTACTTATATAATAAATATTTATATTTTAATTAATAGTAAGTATTTTACTTTTTATTTATATACTATATAATTTATTTATTTTCATATATTAAATAATTTTTCATTTATTTAAAACTTATTTACTCTATTTATAATAAAACAAAAATAATTTATTCAGTTTAATCATAATAATTAACTTGATAATTATTTTTATTTAAATGTTAATTATTTATATTATTTATGTATTAAAATAAAAAATAATATAAAAATTAAAAACAGAAAGAATGGAAGTTGTACAAGTATGGTACCGCTTTCCGTTCAACTTATAAAAGAGAAAAGCATTTGTCATATCTCTTTCCACGGTGAAACGACTGTTATTACCATAACGAGACAGTTGACAAATATGATATATAGCAGTAAATATTTTTTGTTTCGATATATGTTGATAAAATTTTTTAAGATGTAATATATTTAGCACAAAAACCTTTAGTTTTAGTTAAAAATAAAATTTATAAGAGCTGAAATATTAAATAAAATTAACATGGGATGTCTATAGAACAAACCTAATAATAAATAATGTTTAAATTATTTGAAAGTGGTTTTGGTTTTGAATTTATGTGATAAAAATAAAAACAATACTAACTTCAATAGCCCTAAATCTAATTTAATCCCTTCTACCATAAAAGAAAATATTAATTCCTTTTAACTGGGAAAAAGAAATCTCCACCGTCAAATTTTTAAAATATTCAAAATGCATAGCATAAAATGGTACAGCCCTTCATTTCTATGTCCCAGAAGTCAACACGTGCCGTGTTATATGCAAAAACCATGGGAATGTAAAAAGCCATCTCCTCAAACTTGTCATGAAACGTCAGGCAATGCTTCTTACTTTGTGCTCACAACTAAACCGCATTTTCCAGCCACAGGCAGAAAGTTTCGGAGAATATTCATAAACAGAAGAGACATCCAATAAATAATATTACCATTCTAACGTTCACTTTTTACGTTTTTTTATTTTTTATTTCTCATAATTTTTATTTACCATTTTACCATTGTAATTAATTAACAAATCTAGGTTTACATAAACAATAGTATGTCTTAACATTTTTCTTGACAAAAATCCATATAAGTGGAATTTGGTACACAATTTTCGTTTTATACTTAAATATTTTTTTCACATTCCACTCCCCTGATTTTCCGGAAATTCAATTTCCATGTACGCATTAATCATGTCAATTTCTGACAAATCAATCAACTGGATGTCGAAGAATAGGATATGAGTGAAAAAGATATTTTAGAAATAAAATCTTACAAAAAGAGAAAGAGGAGAATGTTAAAGTGAAGGAGCGCTAAAATTAATTTTTGTAAAGAGAAGAACGACCTTAATAAATCCTTTTGCTTTTGGTATACTAATTCAATTTTGACTTTTATATTTCTTTATATACATTTATTTTTACACATTTTTTATATTTTCAATTTTATTTATGTAATTATTTTTTTATATATAATTTTATCCATGTAATTATTATAAAACAAAAGTGTATAAAAAGGATACAGACAAGTGAGCGTATCTAACATTTTCCTTTCTCTATTCACATGCATACTGTCAACGTATTTCTAAAATATTCGAATTCATGACGTAATATACACGCCCTTCAATTCCATGTCCCAAATGTCAACATGTTCAGTGTATGCAATCTTCGGAATGTACAAAGACATTTCCTCGAACTTGTCATGAAACTTTAGGCAATAATTATTATTTTCCAACTAGAAGTTACCAAGAAAATTCATCAACTGAAGTCCATATAAGAAGAATTTCCTCTTGGCATAACTTTTAATTTTAAATCTTGGTGATGAATTTTTTAATATTACTCCCATAAATATGAATTCGAATATTTTAGAACGTTGTAATTTTGGACAAGAGTGGTGGTAAAACAATCCTGCTGCTGAAGCTTGTAAATCTTTTGATGACGATCCAGTGTTTGTTTCTTTCTCCTCCTCTTTCTATGCATATCTTCATGCTCAATCAATTCAAAGGTTTAGATTCCAAGATTACTTGTGTAAAATATTAATTCTGTAATTCTTAGATAATTCTTTTAACAAGTTTTAAATTCATGAGTATTTTAAAATATTATTTTCCCTTTCTATTCTTAGGGATATGAGGTTTTCTTTCCCTCTTTCCCATGTCAACTTTAAAATTCAACACCCCTCCTTGTGAATTTACCATATTGCCCTTACGAGCTGAAACAAATGGAAACCCCCTCTCCCTCCCTCAAAGCCGTTCCACCATCCCCTTCGAAACCCTACCTAAGCCATTTGATCTCTTTTTGACATTAAATGGCTACGTAAAGCTTAGGAAGATATTATATATATATAGATATATATATTAGATGAAATTAAATATATTAAGAAATTAAAAATATAATAATAATTTATAATATTTTTAATTTAACAAAATTATATTATTGTATGATAAAAATTTAAAATTTATATTAATATTATAAATTTAATATATTTTGTTAAATATTTTATTTTATTAAAAATATTATAAATTATTATATTAAATAAAATAAAATATTAAAAATATCAAATAAATAATTTAACAAAAAATTTAATAGATAATTAGAATAATAATTTAATAGGCAATTAAACAAATAGTTTAATAGATAATTAAATAAATAGTTTAATAGATAATTAAATAAATAATTAATAGATAATTAAATAAATAATTTAATAGATAATTAAATAAATAATTTAACAGATAATTAGACAGAATGAGAGAGCCAAACAGTATTGGAGAGCCATTGGGCAGTCCAAGTGGCTCTACACAGCCATTTGGTTCTCCCAACGCCTATACACAGTCATTCAATTGTCAAAGTAAGTTCACGGGGTGAAGTGAAAAGCCAAACGGCTATCTACAACCGTATGAAGGGAAAAACAGCCCTAGAGAGAGTTGTTTATATTGGCAAATAGCTCTCTAAGGCTGTTTTTCTCTTCACACGGCTGTAGACAACCGTTTAATCTACCACCGCAAACCAAGCAATTTTTTCACCATTTTTCCTCCAAGGATGAACAAACATAAACAAGAGACACACCCATATGTTAAGATTTATCTTCAAAATCCAAGAAATAAAAGAAAATGGAAGAGAAGAGAAGAGGGTGATGTGCGGCGGTGGGGAAGGGGACTAGGGTTTAAAACACGGTGGGAGTTGAAGATGAGGGCATAATTGGTATTTTAAAAAAAATTAATGAGAGGGTGGTGAATTGTAGTGGGGGAGGGGGAAAGTTAATACCCATATAAGATGGAGCATCCAACACTCAAATCTAAAATGGATAGACCTAATTAAGCAGGGTACACATTTTGAGTTTTTTTTTTGTAATTTATTAGTATTTAACATTATATTTGATACTAAATAGACAAGATCATAATATCGGTAAAACTCTCTCTACTCTTTTTAGGTAGTTTTCAAACTCAAATTTCTTTTGAAAATGTCATTTTTGGCCACATTTCTTTTTCACTAGCATTTTTTTTTAAAAAAAAGAAAGTTTATTTAGTTGTGTTGTTTTATTTAGACGGTTGAAACGTATTTTAGCATTTAAGCTCTCTCCCTCGTCTTTTCTTTTTTAGTTACTTCGGAGTTCGTTGGGAAATCATTCTGGTAAGAAAATCAATCAGGTCTAGAGTGAAAGAGATACAACAGTTACAAATAATCAATCAATGATAGCATTGGCTGGAAGTTGAACATAATCAATCTGATGATCATCTTCCACGGAAGGTTCATTTAGAATTGTCCCCATTTTATTCATGTTTTGATATAGAAGAATCCTCAATGCAATCATTTGGAATCTTGGGAAAATTCATATTCTAGAAATGTTAAAAATACAATTTTATAAATGGAGATTTTAGAACTATAAATTCTTCAAATTACAATTCCAGAAGGATATGAGCTTTCTTCCTGAACCATAATTCGGATGGTATTATTTATTTCTTGTGGAATTAAATTCATAGTGCCATTTATTTCTTTGGAAAGTAAATTTCTGGTGGTTTCATGATGTGTATTAGGGGATACGGTAATTGGCTAAAGCTTGTACCATTTTTTGATCTCAGATTATGTTTAAGGAATCTAACGATGAACAAACAAAACACAACACCACAACAGTCCACAAGTTCCTTGAGTAGCTGGTTGGTATACAAAAATGTATAACCTCTTATTTTCTTAACCGATCTAATATTTTTCAATTTAATTTACTTAATATTTATAGCTTTTGCCATAACTAACGAATATAACTTGTATGAATATTTAACTGTGGGAAGCATCTTCCGAGTGAGGACATGCCTTAGTTTCGGCGCCAGATTTCTATTCTAAGAGAAGTTGTCCACATTAACCCTTCAAGGAGAGAGTGAAAACAGAAGCATCTCCAGCAGCAAAAGAAACAAATTGCAATGATTGGGAGATGACAGGTGTACAAAATTACCACTATGATATTTTCTTAAGCTTCAGGGGTGAAGATACCCGCCACACATTTACCGGTTATCTCTACTATGCTTTGTGCCAGAGGGGATTCAAGAATTTCACAGACCATGAGGAGTTGCAGAGGGGAGGAAATTTCACCTGCTCTTATCAAGGCAATTGAGGAATCTAAGATTTCCATGGTTATATTCTCTGAAAATTATGCATCTTCACCTTGGTGTCTCAATGAACTTGTTAAGATCCTTGAGTGCAAAAAAGAAAAAGGCCAAATGGTTTGGCCAATATTTTACAAGGTTGAACTTTCTGATGTACGACATCAGAGAAATAGCTTCAAAGAAGCAATGGATAAACATGAAAACAGGTCCAAAAATGAGAATGAGAAAGTGAAAAGATGGAAATCTGCTTTGAATGAAGCTGCCAACTTGTCAGAATCAACTTACAGCACAGGGTATGTAGATACTTAGAATTTCTTTCCAAGTGTTTTAGATACGTAGAATTTCTTTCCAAGTGTTTTAGATAAGGGAGTTTGGGGGAGGGGCAGGGGTTCTGTGTTGTTATCTACTATTTAAGTTTTGCTTTCTTAATTTGGAGTGTGTATTTCAGATTTGTAGCTTTGAAGTTGAATTTATCACATAGATTATCGAAGACGCCTCCACTAAATTACATCGCAAATGTTTATATGTTGGAGAGCACATAAGTGGGCTAGAGTCTAGGTTAGAACACGTCAAGTCTCTTCTAAATATTCAATATGATGATACTAGAACAATGTTAGGAATTCATGGAATTTGTGGAACATGTAAAACAACACTAGCTAAAGTTTTGTATAACCTGATCATTGATCATTTTGATTGTGCATGTTTTCTTGAGTCTGTCTAAGAATCAAATGGTGGCGGGAACCTAGTAAATGTCCAAGAGAAACTTCTATCTCAGATATTTGGGAAGATAAATTTCAACTTTGGCAGCGTCGACGAAGGTGCATATATGATAAAACACCGGCTTGCCAATAGGAGAGTTCTTCTTGTGCTTGATGATGTTGATAAGAAGGTGCAATTAGAAAAGTTGGCCAGGGGATGCGATTGGTTTGGTCCTGGCAGAAGGATCATCATAACAACAAGGGATAGACATCTGCTAATTGCTCATGGAATTGAAAAAATATATGAAATGAAGGGGCTAGATTATAATAATGCTCTTGAACTCTTTTGTTGGAAGGCCTTCAAAAGGAACAAACCTGATGAAAGCTGCATGGATATATCTAATCGAATAATTGATTATGCCAAGGGACTTCTATTGGCTTTAAAGGTGATAGGTTCCAATTTGTCTGGTAGAAGTTTAAAAGCATGGCAATCGGCATTGGATAAATATACGAGGAGTTCAGGTAAAGGTATTCAAGACATACTTAGAGTAAGCTATGATGATTTGGATGATGATCAGAAAATCATTTTCCTTGATATTGCTTGTTTCTTTAAAGGAGAGAGATTGGAATATGTTGAAAAGATACTAGATTCCTGTGATCTCTCTCCACAATATAATATTGAAGTACTTGTTGATAATCTCTCTTAAGTATTAATGAAGATGACAAGTTAGGAATACATGATCTCATACAACACATGGGAAGAGAAATTGTTAGGCAAGATGCCTCATCAAAACTTTGCTTACTACAAATATATGAAAAATTCAGTAAGAAACAAGTCATTGTTTTTCCTTATAGCTTTGCTTATATAGGATAGTCAATATATGAAAAATCAATTATCTATAAATAATTCAACTTCTTGATGTTCGGTTTTTACTTGTAGGGAAGTGATAACATCCAAGGAAAAATGTTTGATCCACCTGAACTAGAAAATGTGGAATGGCATCACACTTTTTTTGAGAAGATAAATAATTTAAGAATTCTCATTGTTAGAAATGCTAATTTTTCAAAGGATCTTATAAGTTTACCAAATAATTTAAGGATGCTTTAATATGACAGATATCCTTCAGGGTTTACCACAAGGATTTTATCCCAAAAAACTAGTTGTCCTAAAGTTCCAAAATAGCCCACTTATTTCCTTAAATCCATGGCAGGTATATTTTCTTTCTTTTTTCCATTTTAAAATAATTGTAAAATGTAATCCTTGTCTTAAACTTCGTCTTGTTTGTCTCCCTGTTGAAAGATTTTACTTTGCTTCCCTTTTCTTATTAGTAAGTAACATTCTATGTTAATTATATCTAGTGTACATCAAAAGTTATTAACATTACATTAATACTTTTAATTGTTTCACTAATTAAGCTTTTGTTTTGCAGAATTTTTGAAAAGCTTACTTGTATGGAATTCTCAGACTGTAAACTAATAACGTAAGTAGCTGATTTCTCTAAAGAACCAAATATAACAATTTTGAGACTCAAGAGATGCACCAGTCTTATAGAGGTTAATGATTCTGTTGGAGTTCATACCAAGCTAATAATTTTGACCCTTCATGGATGCACCAATCTAGAAATATTTCCACGTGGAACCAAAATGACATCTCTTGAAAAACTTTGTCTCAGTGGTTGCAGAAGTCTACAACACTTCCCAAATATATAAGAAGAGATGGTTAATCTTTGGGTTATTGATGTACAAGGGATCAGTATTAAGGAGATTCCACATTCCATTTGTTACCTACCAATGCTTGTACAGTTACAATGTCACATTGTTACGATTTGGTGTCCCTCCCTGTAAGCATTAACCAATTAGATAGATTGGCATACCTTAATGTGCGTTATTGCAAGAAGCTTTGTCAATTTTCGAGAACTCCTCCAAATTTGCAAGTATTGCTTGTGGATGTTTATAGATCTTTAACCTCACAATCATTAAATTCAATACTTTCTCAAGTTTGACTATTTCTTTTTCAAGTTAGATGTTTTGACGCCTTTGTTAATTTATTGGAAATATATAGAATTCCTTTTTAATAAAGTATATATAATATGTAAATTTTATCTGTTAGAGTATCGTTGTTATTAAATTTTTTATTTTTATTTTTTTTTTTACTTCTACGTAATTGTTTATATATTCAAAAGCAAATAAATATGTAATTCGATTTCTTGTTGATTTTACAAAGAAAAACTTTAATGACACTGCAGGAGATGGAATTCATCATGTTTACCATTCTTTTTGCTTCTAAGGGCCCTACAAGCAGTTAAGCCCTTCGAAGTTCACATGCCCAGAATCCATATTCCAAATTGGTTTGAGCATCGCTGCAAAGGTGGAAGGTTATCATTTTGGGCTAGCGAGAAGTACGTCCGTAAGTTTACTTTTGCAGCTGTCCTCAAAAAATCAACAAGTAAAATATCCTCCAGTCCAACCATATGCAAATACTTCCCTATAATAATGGGATTCGGACATCGAACTGCAGGGTTGCCCGTTTCAGTAACGAAAGAGTTACTATGTTACTTCAGTTTGTTGATTATTCTAATATTAACATTCATGATTGGAATCATGTGGAGATCGAATGTAGAAGCTTGTCACCAGACTGTGAAATAGATGAGTGTGGAGTTTATATGTACAAGAAAGATATAAACATGGAAGACAGTTGATTTGAGTGTCCCATTCCTAGCAACTCAAATATGGATACAGTGATGTCAAAGAATGATGAAGAGCTCTGAGATATGATAGAGGAAGCAAAACCAAGGAAAAGGTCCCGCAGATTCATGCAAAGCAATGATAGAAGATTGACGAAACAAAGCCAAGGAAAATGTGTCGCAGAGTTGGGTCAAGGAATGGGAAGCAGCGAGAAGCAAGCGAGTTGGCAAGAAGATTCGTCAAGAAAAGGATTGGTATCCACCCTGGTTGGAGGGGGAAAGTCTTGGCTACACTATTGTTCTCAAAACTTTTCAAGTTGTCGTCATCATTCCATTCAATTTGAAAATTGAAGCAGCTGCTATTTACATACTAGAGATTGGCAATGCCTGTGTTGAGGTCTGGGGCTAGAGGCAAAGTCAGGTTGCAAAGGGACCCCGGCTAATTGGGCCACTAGTGAAAGGTACCAATCTGTGTCATGTCATGATTTGCTTATTGTGATAGATTTTATTTCTTTTTTATTTTTGATCTATATGATGATTTTCAGAGATATTTATATCTACTCCATGTGAATTTTTCTAGACAATTTAATACTTTATTTATTGTAATGTGATACACTGCTTATCAAAGTATTTTTTAGTATTAATTTCTTGTATTTAAGAAGTACAAGTTTATTATCAAATCTTTTAACTCATTTAAATTTTAGGTATGGTTAGGCCTTTTCTTTCTTTTTAAAAAAATTAAGAGAACCTTTAAATTTTGTGTCATATACTTTGGCCCTAAAACTTTAAAACATATACTTTAATCTGTTCAAATTTTTAAGATGTATAAATCACTTTAAACTATAATTTTTGTTAAAAATTTAATAAAAAATCATTTGTAACTCATCAATTTATCAATTTTCTCTCATTGTTTCTGGTTGTTTTTCACAATAAAAAATTAATAGAAACATAGTAGGATGGAAATATTATCTAAGGGAGTTAAGGGGAGGGGCAGGGTGTTCTGTGTTATCTACTATTTAAGTTTTGCTTTCTTAATTTGAAGTATGTCTTTCACTTTTATAGGTATGAATTTGAATTTATCACAGCTATTATTGAAGAGGCCTCCACTAAATTACATAGTAAACGTTTATATATTGGAGAGCACATAAGTGGGCTAGAGTCTCGGCTAAATGATATCATATCTCTTCTAAATATTCAATATGATGGTACTAGAAGAATGTTGGGAATTCATGGAATTGGCGGAATAGGTAAAACAACACTTGCCAAAGTTTTGTATAACCTGATCATTGATCATTTTGATTGTGCATGTTTTCTTGAGTCTGTCCGAGAAAAATCAAATGGGGACAGGGACTTGATAAATGTCCAAGAGAAACTTCTATCTCAGATAGTTGAGAAGATAAATTTGAACTTTGTCAGTGTCGATGAAGGTGCATATATGATAAAACACTGGCTTTCCAATAGGAGAGTTCTTCTTGTGCTTGATGATGTTGATAAGAATGTACAATTAGAAAAGTTGGCCGGGGAATGCGATTGGTTTGGTCCTGATAGCAGGATCATCATAACAACAAGGGATAGACATCTGCTAATTGCTCATGGAATTGAAAACACATATGAAATGGAGGAGCTAGATTATAATAATGCTCTTGAACTCTTTTGTTGGAAGGCCTTCAAAAGGAACAAACCTGACGAAAGTCACATGGATATATCAAATCAAATAATTGCTTATTCCAAGGGACATCCATTGGCTTTAAAGGTAATAGGTTCCAATTTGTTTGGTAGAAGTTTAAAAGAATGGGAATCAGCATTGGATAAATATCAGAGGAGTCCAGACAAGGGTATTCAAGACATACTTAGAGTAAGCTATGATGATTTGGATGATGATCAGAAAACCATTTTCCTTGATATTGCTTGTTTCTATAAAGGAGAGATATTAGAATATGTTGAGAAGATACTAGATGCTTGTGATCTCTCTCCACAATATAATATTAAAGTACTTGTTGATAAATCTCTCATAAGTATTAATGAAGTTGGCAAGTTAGAAATGCATGATCTCATGCAAGACATGGGGAAAGAAGTTGTTAGGCAAGATGCCTCATCAAAACTTAGTGAATATAGCAGATTGTGGAATCATAGGGCGATTCTTCATGTGCTGACTGGAAATTCAGTAAGAATGATATCATTATTTTTTTCAGTATAATTTTGCTGCTATAGTATGGTGAATAATATGACAAATCAGTAGTCTATCATTAATTCAATTTCTTGTTGTTTGCTTTTATGGGGGAGTGATAGCATCCAAGGAATAATGTTTGATCCCCCTCAACTAGAAAATGTAGAATGGTGTGGCACTTCCTTTGAGAAGATGAATAATTTAAGAATTCTTATTGTCAGAAATGCTGATTTTTCAATGGCTCCTAAAAGTTTACCAAATAATTTAAGGATACTTGAATGAGACAAATATCCTTCAGAGTATTTACCACAAGGATTTTATCCCAAAAAACTGGTAGTTCTAAACTTAAAGAAGAGCCGAATTATTTCCTTAAATCCATTGCAGGTACATTTTCTTTCTTTTTCCTCTTTTAAAATAATTGTAAAATGTAATCCTTGTCTTAAACTTCGTCTTGTTTGCCTGTCAGTTGAAAGGTTTTACATTGCTTTCCTTTTCTTATTACTAATTAACATAGAATTTTAATTATATCTGGTATACATCAAAAGCTATTAACATTACATTAGTACTTTTAACTGTTTCATTAATTAAGTTTTGATAGCAGATTTTTGAGAAACTCACTCATATAGACTTGTCAGACTGTCAACTATTAATTAAATACCTGATTTGTCTAGAGCACCAAATATAACATCTTTGACACTTGACAGATGCACCAATCTAATAGAGGTTCATGATTCTGTTGGAGTTCTTACTAACTTAAGCGATTTGAGCCTTCATGGATGCACCAATCAGGAAATATTTCCGTGTGGAATCAAAATGACATCTCTTAAAATGCTTAGTCTCAATGGTTGCAGAAGTCTACAACACTTCCCAAATATATTAGAAGAGATGGTTAATCTTCGAATTATTTATGCAGAAGGGAGCGGTATTAAGGAGATTCCACATTCCATTTGTTATCTACTAAGACTTAATTATTTAAGTCTATCATTTTGTTACGATTTGGTATCCCTCCCTGAAAGCATTAGCCAATTAGATAGATTGAATTCCCTTTTCTTAGGTGATTGCAAGAAGCTTCGTCAATTTTCAAGAGCTCCTTCAAATTTAGCAGAACTGTATGCAATGGTTGTATATCTTTAACTTCACAATCATTAAATTCAATATTTTCTCAGGTTTGACTTTTCCTTTCCCAAGTTAGATGTTTTGATGCCTTTATTAATTTATTGAAAATATATAGAGTTCTTTTTTGATAAAGTATATATAATATGTAAATTTCATTTGTCAAATATATAGAGTATCATCTTATCAAATTTTTTATTTTAACTTTTTTTTTTTGCTTCTAAGTAATTTTCTATATATTCAAAAGCAAATAAATATGCAATTCAATTTCTTGTTGATTTTACAAAGAAAAACTTTAATGACACTGCAGGAGATGGAATTCATCATGTTTACCGTTCTTTTTCCTTCAACAGGCCATACAAGCAGTTAAGCCCTTCGACCTTTACATGCCCAGAATCCATATTCCAAATCGTTTTGACCATCTTTTCTAAGGTGGAAGGTTATCATTTTGGGCTCGCGTGAAGTACGTCCGTAAATTGACTTTTGCAGCTGTCTTCAAAATATCAAGTAAAATATCCTCACAGTCAAGAGGAGTAGTGCCTTTGCATATACTGCGCTATAATAATGGGATTGAGGTATTGGAGTGGTGGCAACACTATGGAAGTAACGAAAGTGGTATTATGTTACTTCGGTTTTCTGAGCATTCTAATATTAAGATTCATGATTGGAATCATGTGGAGATCCAATGTAGAAGCTTGTCACCAGACTGTGAAATAGATGAGTGTGGAGTTTATATGTGCAAGAAATATATAAACATGGAAGATATTCGATTTGAGTGTCCCATTCCCAGCAACTTAAAGATGGATACAGAAATGTCAAAGACTGATGAAGAGCCAAGAGATATGATTGAGGAAGCAAAACCAAGGAAAAGGTCCCGCATATTCATGTCAAGCAATGATGAGAAGATTGATGAAGCAAAGCCAAGGAAAATGTCTCGCAGAGTTGGGTCAAGGTATGGTAAGCAGCGAGAAGCAAGCGAGTTGGCAAGAAGATTCATCAAGAAAAGGATTGGGATCCACACTGGTTGGAGGAGGAAAGTTTTGGCTCCACTATTGTTTTCAAAACTTTTCAAGTTGTCGTCATTCTTCCATTCAATTTGAAAATTGAAGCAGATTCAAGAAAAGGATTGGGATCCCGCATATTCATGTCAAGCAATGATGAGAAGATTGATGAAGCAAAGCCAAGGAAAATGTCTCGCAGAGTTGGGTCAAGGTATGGTAAGCAGCGAGAAGCAAGCGAGTTGGCAAGAAGATTCATCAAGAAAAGGATTGGGATCCACACTGGTTGGAGGAGGAAAGTTTTGGCTCCACTATTGTTTTCAAAACTTTTCAAGTTGTCGTCATTCTTCCATTCAATTTGAAAATTGAAGCAGCTTGTCATGGGGCCATTACCCTCTCCCCAAAAAGACGTCTCAATAGGGTGTGCAGCGCCCACGTTTATAAGGCCCAAAACCCCCCTTTGCCTTTGCCTATTCGATGTGGGACTTCCTCTTGTACATGACATACTCCCCCACCCAATCCTGTGACGGTCACAGGTGGGGCCCCCTGCCTACCCCATTCTCATCGGAGCGCTTGGCGCAGACATCGAAGTCGGGTCCGAGTCGGCTCTAATACTACTTGTCACAGGGCTGTTACCTTTTCCCCAAAAAGACATCTCAATAGTGTGCAGCACCCACGTTTATAAGGCCCAAGACCCCTCTTTGCCTATCCGATGTGGGACTTCCTCTTGTCCATGACAAGCTGCTATCTACAGACTAGAGGCAATGCCTGTGTTGAGGTATGGCGTTAGAGGCAAAGTGAGATTGCAAAAGGGCCCTGGCTAATTGGGTCACTGGGTAAGGTAACAATCTGTGTCATGTCATGATTTGCTGATTATGACATATTTTATTTCCTTTTTATTATGTACATTCTAATTTTTTTTTTGACAATTTAATACTTTATTTATAGTAGTGTGATGCACTGCTTATTAAATATTTAAAGTATTTTTTGGTATTAATTTTTTATATTTTTGAATCACAAATTTATTATTAAATTCTTTAACCCACACTTTAATTTTAAATTTTTTTAACATGACGTGACAATTTCTTTTGGGACATGGCTAGACCTTTTCCTTTTTTTTTTTTGGAAAATTTAAAAAACACTTTTAAATTTTGTGTCTTATAGATTTTATTTTCTTTTTATTTTTCATCTATATGATGATTTTCAAAAATATTTGTTTGTACTTCATTTGAATTTTCTTGACAATTTAATACTTTACTTATAGTAGTGTGATGCACTGTTTATCAAATATTTAAAATATTTTTTAGTCTTAATTTCTTATATTTATGAAATATAAATTTATTATCATATCTTTTTAGTATTTCCAAGTAAGATGCAACCATTTTTTTTGGGGCATGGCCAGACCTTTTCCTATTTTGTGTTTTTGAAAATTTCAAAAACATCTTTAAATTTTGTATTATATATACTTTAACTCTAAAACTTTAAAACATATACTTTAATTCTCTCAAATTTTTAAAATGTGTAAATTATCTTAAACTATAATTTTTATTAAAAACTTAATAAAAAATCGGCAACTTATTGATTTATTTATTTTCTCTCATTTCTTTTGTCTGTTTGTTACAATAAAAAATTAATAAAAAATAATAGTATAGAAATTTTTTTTGATAAATTTGTAAGAGAAGTTAAAGTTTGAAGATCATATATATATTTTAAAAACTTGAGTGGGTTATACACACATATTTTGCTTCTTTTTTTTTTTTTTTTTTTTTGCATCTTGGGTAAAATACCACAAAAATGTAAAAGTACTAATTATTTATTATTTACTATTGTTTTAAAATATATTATCAAAATACTAATATAAAAGGCGCCACCCAAAGTTATGTTTTTTAACTCTATGAAAAACGTTGCGCTCATTAAATTTCATACGCCTTGGCATGTAAAAGCCCCTTGAAGAGCTCACTTGGCTTCCCAACATGTGTGGAGCAATTGATGCAAGCTCTGTCAAGCTCCATCATCGTCCCAACAACCAGAAATTTCCTGCAACTTATAATAAATGTTGATATGGGTATTCCCTAAGTTCTCCTTCAGGTTGTCGCTGATCACAATAAGATCTTATGGGATGTGTGCATTAAGGTTATCAATGTTGGTGACTGGTGTTATCTGTGCTGCTGCTTTTGCCGTTTTTGCTTACACCCTTTTCGCCCAATGGCATGGACACGCCTGCACACAACTTATTTGATGGAATACTGATGAAGGGTAGGTCGAGCCAGAGTTGTGGAAGGAACCTGATGAAGAGAAGTCATTCTATTTCTTTAGAGATATAATTTAAGAAAGTATTAACAACCTGATGAAGAGAAGTCATCCTATTTCTTTGGATATAATCTAAGAAAGTATTAGCAGGGAGATTTAAGCTCTAAATTGTGAGATTATAGAAGTTTTAATATTATATCAAGAATTAATTTAACTTAAAAATCTTAAATTATTGAGAGAACACTTAAGATATGCTTTATATATTTTTCTCTAAGACTTCTAAATTTACGTTTTTGTCACCTTCTTCTAATATTCAAATTATCTTGTGTCAACTGAAAGTACTGGTTGGTTTAAGACTTTCATTTTTTCTTTTCAACATCTATGTTCCAATGAAAGCGTAGACATCATCTTTCAATAGGCTGCTGTTTGGTTTGAATGTAATGGGCCATGCTTTGACACTACTTGAGGAAGACTAATAAAACTGACAATGATAATACAGGTGTTTATTTAAAATTCTAAAGAAAAAATAACCGTTAAATCATCTGAACTAAGATTTTACTTTAAAGAACACTAATTCAACCAACGTTCTTTAATTTAATTTTTAAAACAATATATTTTAAAACAATAATAATATGGTAAATAGTTATTATTTTTTATTTTTATAATATTTTAACCTTGCGTACTAGAGTGTCATTATAGGATGAGAATTAAAAATACATATAACAAACAGGCTAATTGTTATTACCATTAAAGATATTTTTATCTCAAAGGGTTTTCGTATATCCTAGATAATTAAAATTTGATTAAAACTCACATTAAGTATTAAACTGTTTTATATTACATGGGTTAATGTGATATTTATGGACACCTATTTTTTCATAATGGTTCTAAATTCCACGAGATTTGTGTGACATTATCTCTTAAGTTATAATTTATAAAACTTTTACTCTCTTTTCTATAACTTTCCTACACAATCGTAATGGGTATTGACCAAGAGTTACAAACTTGTGCTTATAAATAAGGCATCCATTTGTATTGAAACATACAGAAAAATTAGAAGAAAGTTCTCATATTCTCTCTATTATTGTGTTCTCTTTACATATTGCTTTCCATTTACATTATTTTCACAACACATACAATTATGCAAATTGGAACAATTTTAATGTATAATATTTTTCATTTAGAACGAATCAATTTTTCAAAATAGGAGAAAATATGTTATCTCATTTTGGTGTTCTGTTCTCTATCTCATGCATTGTGAATAATAAAAAATTACAAAAATAATATTACACAAATAATGGTTCCACTCATTACATATAAGAGATACTAGGAATGAAACATTATATAGAGCATATTTGCTCCCTTCCAAAACGTCATTCCCATTATCACTTCTTTTTGGTAATTATAAGTTTGAGTGAGTTAGGTTCTGGGACTTATTCAGGCATGCCTTAACACTTGCATTTGCCTACTAACAAAGTTTCACACTAATAGTAAAACTTAAATCCACGTCATTTTAAAATATAAATTTTATCATTATAAATTAAACTACTTTTTGGTGGATTCTCATTCTCACTTTATCAAATGAAATAATTTTGTCCAATATATCAAATAAATTGCACTTACTCTACATCATCAAATTACATTTATTTTTTTAAAATCTATTCCTTTGAAAAAATTGGTTTGACCATCGCTGCAAACACACAAGAAGTTCCCTAACTTAGCTTTTGCAGTTGTCTTCAGAAAATCAAAGAATAAAATGTCCTCAGAGTCATATGAAACCATTGTTGAAATACTTGCCTATTTTGATGGTTTTGGGACAATATTCCACATGCGTTGTGACTGTTACAGCACGGAAGGTGGCATCTTATTACTTGACTAATTTTAATGGTCGTGATTTGAATTACTTGGAGATCAAGTGCAGAATCAAGTCATCCGAGACTATAAAACACGAGTGTGAAGTTTATGTGTGAAAGCAAGACACAAAAATGGAAGATATTCAATTTGAGTTTCTCTTCCACAACAACTCAATTGTGGATATATTGATGGCAAGGGATCATTCAGAGCAAAAACATAAGATTGAGAAAGCAAAGTCAAGGAATGACATGGAGGTGGAAGCAGATATATTCATCAAGGATCCATGCCTGAGGGAAACAGGCTTGGATTTTGTTATCTTTTCTTCAGTTTTATTGCTTCAGTTTTAAAGTCCCAGATTGGGAGCTTAATAATTTGATCATTGTCAAAGAAGTCTTTGCTGTTAATCTGGTTAATCTGTCAAATAGAGCTTGGATTTAGACTGCTAGACAGATCTGAGAATAGCAAGCTATTGAACCAGCAAAGGAATGGTGAGGGTTGAGGTTTAACCGGGTTGGACTGCTAGCCAGATCTTAAATCTTTAATAAATTATGAAATATCACGAAAAATTCAAATAAAGTTCATATAACTATCAAAAATTGATTGAAGAGTAAAATAGATCCTTCTGATGTACGACAACAGAGAAATAGCTACAAAGAAGTAATGGCTAAACATGAAAATACATTAAAAAATGACATGGAGAACAGCTTTGAATGAAGCAGCCAACTTGTCTGGATGGACTTTCAAAACAGGGTACATGTACTTAAACTATTGTTCCAAATGTGTCATAGTTGTTATTGTTAATAAAACTATCTTGAAGCTCACTGATTAAATATGTTAAATATAAAATCTATTGATTTCCTTCTTCCAATTCAAACATGATTCTACCGTAAGATACATTGTACCAAATAGAATGTTCTGCGTTAAATAACGGATAGGGAGGAAAAAAAAAACAAAAATAGGCTTTGTTTTCTTTTCTTCATTTAAGAAGGGCATTTCACATTTTCAGATATGAATATAAATTTATCACTGACATCATAGAAGAAGTCTCCTCTAAGTTGTATTGAAAATGATTATATATTGGAGAGCACGTAATTGAACTAAACTCTCGCTTAAAAGAAGTCAAGTCTCTTTTAGATATTCAACATGATGATACTGTAAGAATGCTAGGAATTTATGGGATTGGTGGGATAGATAAAACACCGCTTGCCAAAGTGTTATATAACTTGATTGTTGACCAATTTGATTGTGCATGTTTCCTTGACTTTGTCCGAGAAAGATCAAATAATGGGATGGACCTAGTAAATGTGCAAGATAACCTTCTATTGCAGATAATTGTGAAGAAAAATTTCAACTTGGGCAACGTTGATGAAGGTGCATATATGATAAAGCACAGGCTTTCCAAAAGGAGAGTTCTTCATATCCTTGATGATGTTGATAAGAAGGTGCAATTAGAAAAGTTGGTTGGGGGATGCGATTGGTTTGGTCCTGGTAGCAGGATCATCATAACAACAAGGGACAGACATCTGCTAATTGCTCGTGGAATTGAAAAAATATATGAAATGAAGGAGCTAGATTATAATAATGCTCTAGAACTCTTTTGTTGGAATGCCTTCAAATGTAACCAACCTGATGTTACCTATGTGGATACAGCGCATCAGATAATTCTTTATGCCAAGGGACTTCCATTGGCTTTAAAGGTTATAGGTTCCAATTTGTTTGGTAGAAGTTTAAAAGCATGGGAATCTGCATTGAATAAATATCAGTGGATTATGGACAAAGATATTCAAGACATACTTAGAGTAAGTTAATATAGCTAAGAAGATGATAAAAAAACCATTTTTATTGATATTGCTTGTTTCTTCAAGGGAGATTGATTAGAAGATGTTGAAAAGATACTAGATGCTTGTGATCTCTCTCTACAATATAATATTGAAGTACTTGTTGATAAATCTCTCATAAGTATTGATAAATTTAACAATTTGGGAATTCATGATCTTATACAAGACATGGGAAAAGAAGTTGTTAAGCAAGTTGCCTCATCAAAACTTGGTCAATACAGCTGATTGTGGAATCATGAGGATATTGTCAATGTATTGACTACAAATTCAGTAAGTATTAGATCATTATTTTTTTGAATATAGTTTTTCTTATATAGTATGGTCAACATGTGAAATCAGCATTCTATAATTAATTCTACTTCTTAATGTTTTTTTATACAGGGGAGTGATTGCATCCAAGGGATAATGTTTCATCCACCTGTATTAGAAAAAGTAGAATGGAGCAGCACTCTGTTTGAGAGGACGAACAATTTAAGTATTCTCATTGTATGAAATGCTGAATTTTCAATGGGCCCTACAAGTTTGCCAAATAATTTAAGGGTTCTTGAATGGGACAAATACTCCTTCAGAGTCTTTACCAAAAGGATTTTATCCTAGAAAAATTATCTTAAAGTTACCAAATAGCAATACTATTTTGTTAAAGCAACCATTGCAGGTACATTTTGTTTCTGTTCCCTTTTTCCTAAAATAATTTAGTTATGTAATTTTTGTCTTGACCATTGTCTTCGTAACCTCAGATTTGGAAGGTTATAATTTGTTTGCTTTCCTTTTCTCATCTTTGTGCTGTTCATTGTTTCACTAATTAAGCTTTGGTTTTGTAGAAGTTCAAAAATCTTATTTGCATGGATCTCTCACACTGTCAACACCTAACTCAAATACCTAATATGTCCGGAGCCCCAAATATTAGAGATTTGAAGCTTGAGGGATGCACAAATTTGAAAGAGATTCATGATTCTGTTGGAGGTCTTACTAAGCTTCTTGATTTAAGCCTTGAGGAATGCTATTCCCACATGGAATCTAAATGACATCTCTGAGATTGCTGACTTTTAATAACTGCAGAAGTCTTCAACACTTCAGAAGTCTAATGCGTAGTAATTTTGTTTTATGATTTCTTTATTCATTGGAAATGTACATTAATACCTTTATTGGTGAAGTATAACATATGAAAATTTTTTAGTCAACAAAATGGAGCATCTTGGTTCTCAAATTTTAAGGGAATTCATTCTAGTGTGTGTATTTTTTTGGGGGGTGGGAGTGGGGAGAGGGGGTTTCTAAGCAATCATCTCTCTATTCATTTTGAGTAGAGTGTTGTTAAACCATTTTCTTAGGATTGAAGTATTAAATATTTTATTACCCAAACACCTTTCCATTTTAGCAATATCAATATTAAATAACATGCAATGCAGTTTCTCCTTAGTTTTATAAAGAAAAAGTTGAGACCACTTTCCTTTAAAATTTTCAAGTTAACTAACTTCCTCATGCCTGCCATTCTTTTGCTGCCACCGGCACTACAGGACGTCAAAGGCTTTAGTGTTAAAATGCCAATAACACTTATTCCAGATTGGTTTGATCATCGCTGCAAAGGTGGAAGCTTATCATTTTGGGCTCGCAGGAAGTTCCCTTTCTTCGCTTTTGCAGTTGTCTTGGGCGAATCAACCGGCGAAACATCCTCAGAGTTCGTGGGAGCTGGTGTTAAAATACATTGCTATAATAATGGTCATATGATATGGTGCAATACTTCTTTCTATGTGAGTAACGGAAGTGGTGTCTTCATAAAGGGGCTACCTGATCATCGTACTATTAAGCATTTCAATAGCCGTGATTGGAATCATGTAGAGATCAAGTGCAGCTGCTGCTGGTCACTAGGCCATAAAATAGATGAGTGTGGAGTTTATGTGTACAGGCAAGATATAAACATGGAAGACATTCAATGACATGTGTCCTGTTCCCAGCAACTCAAATATGGATACAGCCATATCAAGGTATGACACAGAGCTAAGAGCTGCGATTGAGGAAGCAAAACCCAGGAAAAGGTCCCGCACAGGGTTTATATCAAGCAATAATGAGAAGACTGAAGATGTAAAGCCAAGGAAAAAGTTCCGCAGAATTATGTCAAGGAATGATAAGCAGATAGAAGCAGACAAGTTGCTGAGAACATTCATCAAGAAGAGTCCAAGGAAGAGGATTGGGATCCACAGTGTTTCGAGGAGGCATGTCTTTCCTCCACCCTTCTTCTCAAAACGTTTCAAGTTATCATCCTCCTTCCATTCAATTTGGAAACTGACTGTTACGAGGTCAGGTGGTAGAGATAAGGTCTGGTTGCATTTAATTTAATTGGGCCACCGTAAAAGGGTTAGGAAATTTAATTTTCTCTTTTGCCATTTTAGTGAAAATTCATGAAACGACACGGGCAGACATTTGATAACATTATGGGCAGCGATAGGACAAAGAATGAGTCAGTCTGTCCCTTTGACAAGAAATTGTTGGAAAGTCAGCGTAATTGCTAGTTTGTTCAAAATGCAATTCAATACAGTTGAATAGCCTTGGACTATTATTGCATTGTCTAATGGATTTGGTTGTTAACCCATAATTAACACTAAAGAGACCAACAAAGCATTTAATAGCCTTGGACTTTGTTACACACGAGAAGCTAGCATACTCTAAGTCTGCAGCAGCTGTAAATTTACTTTTCTTATGTCAAGTTAACTTTGTAAAATGAAAAGAGAGGGTTATGCTACTGTTGCATAATAGAGGGCTTGAAGATATACCAGATTTTCAAATTTATATTGCTGCAGTTTTCTTTTTCAATGCAAAGGATAAAAAAATTATTTATTTTAAATACTAACTGACTTTATAACACTTTTTTCTAATAAAAAGTTTAGAATAATAAAAATAATTATTAGTTTGGTTAAAGTAACCAAAACATTTAGAATCCAAAAAATATCATAAATTATATATTTTGTAATAGAAATTTTTGACATACTTAACAAATCTAACAAATATTTTTCTCATCAAAATCAATTAAGAGTTTGTTAAAATATCTCTTGAGCTAACACTAGTCTATTCTAAATGCAATTCAATACATCTAGAAGGAAGCTGCCGTGTACGTTCAAGCAACTTTCCTTTGCTTTTCCATGTTGTTATATTATTATGACTAGCAAAGTGTTTGCATTGAGAGAACCGCGTAAAGTAAGAGCAAACATTGAAGGCTGCCACCATTATATGTACACGCACATTATGGTGTACTCTTCCTCTCCATATTCAGAAGAGAGAAGAAGAGCTGTGCTTCGTTTCTTGAATCCCCGAATCTCCATCTTTTAGCCGGGTAACATTTCTTTCTTTCTTCATTTAGATTCATAAATCTCTTTATAAAGGAGCCTTCAAAGTTGAGCCAACCCCTTGTTTATGCATGTCTAATACTAATCATAAATTTATTAACATTATCACATATTTGTTTTGATATAAAGAGAAAATAAACTTATTACCATTACAATAATACCCTTATTATTGATAGTATCTTTAGTACAATTTTGTTATAAATTTTCTGCTGTTGAAGCTTGTTAATCCTTTGATGACTCCAAGGTCTGTTTCTTAGCTCATTCCACCCCGCGATTTTCGCTTCACTCGCTCTTGCACGATCTCTTCTCACGCTTTCCTCACTGCTTCGCCCTTCCCTTTTTCTCTGCTTCCCCGCTTCCTTTTCCTTTTATTTTCTTTTGTTTTTTTTTCCCCTCGCCGCTTCTCTTTTTTCTTTTTCTTTTTCATTACTTTTTCTCTTTGCCGATGTTTTTTCGTTTCTTTTGTTTTTTTCTTCCTTTTTCTCTTGCTTTTTCGTTTCCTTTCTTTTTCTTTGTTTTTTTTTTAAAAATTTGATGATTAATTTTTAATTAAACTAATATAAGATGATGAGATTAAAAAATTATATATATAAAAAAATAAAAATAAAAATACTTCAATAAATATAAAATATACTGTTTACATGAGAAAAATTCAAAGACACCTAATCTTAGAATTAGAAGTGAGTTATTAATTCTTCTTTTACATTTTAAGTTTCAGGAGAAATTATTTAGTTGGTCAAACTTTTTTTCGTATCTTCTATTAAAGATGTGCAAGTCATCCTTTTTTAAAGTAAAAAAATTTTTCCATATCAAATTAATTTTTCATAATTTTTTTCAAAATTTTATTTTTTGATAAAAATACACACTTATTGAGGTGAGAATTTAAAAAAAAATTAAAATCCTTTACAATTAGAATTTTTTGATAAAATAAGTTCCTTAATAATTTTTATTCACTAAATATGAGTATCTAATTTAGTAAGTGAGATTTTAAATACCAAACAACCATATCTATAAAGGAAAAGTACAATTTTATAAATACAGATTTTAGAAATATAAATTGTCCAAATTACAATTCCAGAAGAATAATGAGCTTTCTTTTTGAACTATAATTCTGGTCGTTTTATTTATTTCTTGTGGAATTAAATCCCAGTGCTATTTATTTATTTGGAAAGTAAATTTCTGGTGGTTACATGATATGTATTAGGAGATAGGGTAATTTGCTAAAGCTTGTACCTTTTTTTAACTCAGATTATGTTTAAGGAATCTAACGATGAACAAACAAAGAACAATACCACAACAGTCCACAAGTTCCATGAGTAGCTGGTTGGTATACAAAAATGTATACCCTTTTATTTTCTTTACTGACTACTCTTTTTCAATTTAATTTACTTAATATTTCAAGCTTTTGCCATAACTAACCAATATAACTTGTATGAATATTTAATTGTGGGAAGCATCTTCGGAGCGAGGACATGCCTTAGTTTCAACTGCAGTTTTCTACTCTAAGAGAAGGCGTCCACATTAACCGTTCAAGGAGAGAGTGAAAACAGAAGCACCTCCAGCAGCAAAAGAAACAAATCGCAATGCTTGGGAGATGACTAGTGTACAAAATTACTGCCATGATATTTTCTTAAGCTTCAGGGGTGAAGATACCCGCCACGGATTTACCGGTTATCTCTACGATGCTTTGTGCCAAAGGGGATTCAAGACTTTCATAGATCATAAGGGGTTGCAGAAAGGCGAAGAAATTTCAGATTCTCTTATCAAAGCAATTGAGGAATCTAAGGTTTCCATTGTTATATTCTCTGAAAACTATGCATCTTCGCCTTGGTGTCTCAATGAACTTGTTAAGATCCTTGAGTGCAAGAAAGAAAAGGGCCAATTGGTTTGGCCAATTTTTTACAAAGTTGAACCTTTTGACGTACGACATCAGACAAATAGCTTCAAAGAAGCAATGGATAAACATAAAAACAGGTTCAAAAATGAGAAAGTGAAAAGATGGAGATCTGCTTTGAATGAAGCTGCCAACTTGTCAGGATCAACTTACAAAACAGGGTATGTAGATACTTAGAATTTCTTTCCAAGTGTTTAAGATAAGGGAGTTCGGGGGAGGGGGAGGGGTTATGTGTTCTTATCTACTATTTAAGTTTTGCTTTCTTAATTTGGAGTGTGTATTTGACACTTGTAGTTATGAAGTTGAATTTATCACAAAGATTATCGAAGACGCTTCCGCTAAATTATTTCGTAAAGGTTTATATATTGGAGAGCACTTAAGTGGGCTAGAGTCTCGGCTAAAAGACATCATGTCTCGTCTAAATATTCAATATGATGATAGAAGAATGTTGGGAATTCATGGAATTGGTGGGATAGGTAAAACAACAGTTGCCAAAGTTTTGTATAACCTAATCGTCGATCATTTTGATTGTGCATGTTTTCTTGAGTCTGTTGGAGAAAAATCAAATGGTGGCAGGAACCTAGTAAATGTCCAAGAGAAACTTCTATCTCTGATATTTGAGAAGACAAATTTCAACTTTGGCAGTGTCGATGGAGGTGCATCTATGATAAAACAGAGGCTTTCCAATAGGAGAGTTCTTCTTGTGCTTGATGATGTTGATAAGCAGGTGCAATTAGAAAAGTTGGCGGGGAAATTGGATTGGTTTGGTCCTGGTAGCAGGATCATCATAACAACTAGGGATAAACATCTGCTAAGAGCTCATGGAATTGAAAAAACATATGAAATGGAGGAGCTAGATTATGATAATGCGCTTAAACTGTTCTGTTGGACGGCCTTCAAAAGGAACAAACCTGATGAAAGCTGCATGGATATATCTAATCTAATAATTGATTATGCCAAGGGCCTTCCATTGGCTCTAAAGGTAATAGGTTCCAATTTGTTTAGTAAAACTTTAAAAGAATGGGAATCGGCGTTGAAGAAATATCAGGAGTCCAGACAAAAGTATTCAAGGCATACTTAGAGTAAGCTATGATGATTTGGATGATGATCAAAAAACCATTTTCCTTGATATTGCTTGTTTCTTTAAAGGAGAGAGATTAGAATATGTTGAAAAGATACTAAATGCCTATGATCTCTCTGTACTTGTTAATAAATCTCTCGTTAGTATTAATATATTTGGCCAGTTAAGAATGCATGATCTCATACAAAGCATGGGAAAAGAAGTTGTTAAGCAAGATGCATCGTCACAACTTGGTGAATACAGCAGATTGTGGAATCACAAAGATATTGTAGATGTGCTTACTAAAAATTCAGTAAGAAACAAGTTCATTATTTTTCCATTATAGCTTTGCTTATATAGTATAGTGGATAAATATATGACAAATCAATTATCTATAATTAATTCAACTTCTTGATGTTTGCTTTTTACTTGCAGGGAAGTGATAGCATCCAAGGAATAATGTTTGATCCACCTCAACCAGAAAATGTAGAATGGTGTGGCACTTCCTTTGAGAAGATGAATCGTTTAAGAATTCTCATTATCAAAAATGTTAATTTTTCAGTGGCTCCTAAAAGTTTACCAAATAATTTGAGGATGCTTGAATGGAACAGATATCCTTCAGGGTCTTTACCACAAGGATTTTATCCCAAACAAATAGTAATCCTAAAGTTACCAAATAGCCAACTTATTTCTTTAAATCCTTTGGAGGTACATTTTCTTTCTTTTTGTATTTTAAAATAATTGTAAAATGTAATGCTTCTTTTAAACTTCGTCTTGTTTGTCTCCCTGTTGAAAGGTTTTACTTTGATTCCCTTTTCTTATTGGTAATTAACATTTATATCTAGTGTACATCAAAAGCTATTAACATCAAATTACTACTTTTAACTGTTTCACTAATTAAGCTTTGATTTTGCAGAATTTTGAGAAACTCACGTGTATTGATTTGTCCGATTGTCAACAATTAATTCAAGTACCTGATTTGTCTGGAGCACCAAATATAACACATTTGGCACTTGACAGATGCACCAATCTAATAAAGGTTCATGATTCTGTTGGAGTTCATACTAACCTAAAAGAGTTGACATGTGGTGGATGCATCAATCTAAAAATATTTCCGCGTGAAATCAAAATGACATCTCTTGAAATTCTTTTTCTCGATGGTTGCAGAAGTCTACGACACTTCCCAAATATATTAGAAAACATAGTTAATCTTTGGTCTATTGATGCAAGTGGGACTGGTATTACGCAGATACCAGATTCCATTTGCTACCTATCAGCACTTATTCATTTAGATCTATCCGATTGTTACGATTTGGTAACACTCCCTGAAAGCGTTAACCGATTACATAGTTTGCCAAGATTTTTCTTGTATAATTGCAAGAAGCTTTGTCAATTTTCAAGTGCTCCAAATTTAACAGAGGAACTGCGTATGAATGATTGCAGAACTTTAACCTCACAATCACTAAATTCAACATTTTCTCAGGTTTGACTATTTCTATCTCAAGGTAGATGATTTGATGCCTTTGTTAATTTATTGAAAATATATAGAGTTCTTTTTTTATTAAGTATATATAATATGTAAATTCTATTTGTCAAATAAATGGAGTATCATCTTATCAAATTTTTTATTTTAACTTTTTTTTTTTTTGGCTTCTTAGTAATTGTCTATATATTCAAAAACAAATAAACATGTAATTCAATTTCTTGTTGATTTTACAAAGAAAAACTTTAATGACACTGCAGGAGATGGAATTCATCATGTTTACCATTCTTTTTGCTTCTACAGGCCCTACAAGCAGGTATTCCCTTCGACGTTGACATGCCCAGAATCCATATTCCAAATTGGTTTGACCATCGCTGCAAAGGAGGAAGGTTATCTTTTTGGTTTCGCGAGATGGTCTACGTTAAGTATTCTTTTGCAGCTGTCTTCAAAACATCCACAAGTCAAACATTCTCACAGTCAAATGAAGTTCGTTTTGAAATACGTTACGATAATAATGGTTCTAAATTTGTAAGTTCTGACTTCTATTGTGAAAACGACTGTGGTATTATATCACGAGATTCATTGGCCGAGTGTACCTATGACGCTTCTGATTGGAATCATGTGGAGATCGAATGTAGAAGCTTGTCACCAGACTATGAAATAGATGAGTGTGGAGTTCATATGTACAAGGCATTTATAAACATGGAAGACATTCGATTTGAGTGTCCCATTCCTAGCAACTCAAATATGGATACAGTGATGTCAAAGACTGATGAAGAGCCAAGAGATATGATTGAGGAAGCAAAGCCGAGGAAAAGGTCCCGCAGATTCATGTCAAGCAATGATGAGAAGATTGATGAAGGAAAGCCAAGGAAAATGTGTCGCAGAGTTGGGTCAAGGAATGGTAAGCAGCGAGAAGCAAGCGAGTTGCCAAGAAGAAGATTCATCAAGAAAAGGATTGGGATCCACACTGGTTGGAGGAGGAAAGTCTTGGCTCCACTCTTGTTCTCAAAACTTTTCAAGTTGTCGTCACCCTTCCATTCGATTTGAAAACTGAAGCAGCTGCTATCTACAGACTAGAGGCAATGCCTGTGTTGAGGTCTGGGGCTAGAGGCAAAGTCAGGTTGCAAAGTGGCTCTGGCCCTGGCTAACTGGGTCACTGGTGTAAGGTACCAATCTGTGTCGCGTCATGATTTGCTTATTGTGATAGATTTTATTATTTTTAATTTTTGATTTATATGATGATTTTCAGATATATTTGGATCTAGTTCATTTGAATTTTTCTTGACAATTTAATACTTTATTTATAGTAGTGTCATGCACTGCATATCAAAATATTTTTTTGATATTAATTTATTGTATTTATAAAATATAAATTTATTACTAAATTTTTTAACTCATTTTAAATTTCAAAATTTTTTTAAACATCACCCAATAAATTTTTTTAGACATTACTAAGTCTTTTCCTTTTTTTTTAAAAAAAAAATCCAAAGAATCTGTAAATTGTGTTATTATATTTTGACCCTAAAACTTTTAAACATATACTTTAATTTCTTCAAATTCTTAAAATATATAAATCACCTTAAACTATAATTTTTGTTAAAAATTTAATAAAAAATCATTTATAACTCATCGGTTTATTAATTTTCTCTCATTAATAAAAAAAATTAATAGAAACATAGTAGGATGGAAATATTATTTATTTTTAATAAATTTGTAATAGAAATTAAAATTTGAAAATAATATGTATATTTTATAAACCTAAATGTATATTAAAAACTTTAAAGACAAAATAAACATGATACTAAGTTTAAAAAATAATTTAAAGTGTTTTTTTTTTTTTATAATGTGAGTAGCTAAACCACTTAGGTAAACTAACAATGTATAATGACTTACACACACATTTTACTTTTTTTCTTTGTTGCATGTTGGGTAAAATACTATAAAAATGTAAAAATAATAATTATTTATTATTTTACTATTGCTTTAAAATATATTATCAAAACACTAATATAAAAGGCGCCACTCAAAGTGGCGTTTTTTCACTCGTGAAAAACGCTGCGCCGTTTAAATTTCATATGCCCTGCCATGTAAAAGCCACTTGAAGAGCTCACTTGGCTTCCCTACATGTGTGGGAGCAATTGATGCAAGCTCTGTCAAGCTCCATAATCGTCCCAACAAACAGAAATTTCCTGCAACTTATAATAAATGTCGATATGGGTTTTACCTAAGTTCTCCCTCAGGTTGTCGCTGAACACAAGAAGATCTTCTGGGATGTGTGCGTTAAGGTTATCAATGTTGGTGACTGGTGTTATCTGTGCTGCTGTTTTTGCCGCTTTCGCCTGCACAAAACTTATTTCATGGAATACTGATGAAGGTTAGGTCGAGCCGGAGTTTTGGAAGGAACCTCATGAAGAGAAGTCATTCTATTTCTTTGGGGATATAATTTAAGAAAATATTAGCGGGAGTGATTTAAACTTTAGACCTTAAAGTTATGAAAGCTCTAATAATATATAAAGACTAATTTAATCTAAAAACTTAAACTATTAAAAAAAATACCCAATATGCTTTACATCCTTTCCTCAAGACTTCCAAATTTATGCTTTTGTCCCCTTCTTCTAGTATTCAAATTATCTTGTGTCAACTGAAAGTACTGGTTGGTTTAAGACTTTCATTTTATTTTTTTTTTCAACATCTATGTTCCTATGAAAGCGCAGACATCATCTTTAAATAGGCTGTTGTTTTGTTTAAATGTAATGAGCGATACTTTGACACTATTCGAGGAAGTCTAATACAACTGACAATAATAATAAAGGTGTTTATCTAAAATTAAAAAGAAAAAATAATGTTAAATCATCTAAACTAAGATGTTACTCTACAAAACGCTAATCCAACCAACATTCTTTAGTCTAATTTTCAAAATATCAATATTTTGGTAATATATTTTAAAACAATAATAATACGGTAAATAGTTATTATTATTATTATTTTTAATAATTTAACCTAACATATTAAAGTGTATGAGAATTGAAAATACATATACCAAATAGACAAATTGTTATAACCATAGAAGATGTTTTTATCTCGAAGGGCTTTCATATATCCTAGATAATTAAAATTTGATTATAACTCGGATTAAGTATTAAACGGTTATGTATCACCTGGTGAGAGCCCCACTTCTATTTGTGCTGGTGTACAAAAGTGCTGTTATGACTTCTTGAGCTTCAGAGGTAAGGATATCGTCACATATTTATTGGTTATCTCTACAATGCTTTGTCCGAAAGGGGATTCAAGACTTTCTTGGACAATGATGGGTTGGAGAATGGGGAAGAAATTTCACCTTTTATTATCAAAGCCATTGAGGAATATAAGATTTCTATTGTTATTTTCTCTAAGAACTATGCATCTTCCTCACCCCCATCATTTCTTTTCATACACCCAGGCAGACCCGGGCAATTGGACCTGACCCATTCATTATTTTTCTTACACACACCCCTAGATTTCCAATTCACACACTCAAGCCCAAAAGTTCAGATGGAAGCCCTTTTCTTTTGCATCTCTTTTTTTTTTTTTAACATAAGGGCCCAACCAGTCACCCCTTTCTTTCATCACACCCAAAAATTCTATTAACACCCCCAGTGCAGCAGCACCAGACCAAAATCTCAAAATTCGAACGCATCCATGGGACAGAAGAACAGAACAACCCAACACCAGGGATAAACATACTATTCAAACTCGAATCAAAAAATAGCATATCAATCAACATTAGATTCACAACATCCAAGTTACAGCAAGCCCAACACTTAAATTTTGGATTAATCATTTTAATAGTATTAAACCCCTAAACCAAAGCTAGCAAACACATATTTCTAAGTTTGAACATCAGCACAACTCATAATCAAGGAACAAAATATCCATGAAATCCTAGGCCATATTGCTAATCCACCGTAAGAGCAAAATGAAATCCAAAGTGCACATTCAAATTCAAAACTGGATGAAAGGGAGGGTATGAAGCTTGCTTCAATCAATAGTGAATAAAATGGTCTCTAAACAACTAATCATCTCTACCTTTTGAGAAACGAAAATGGCAAACATTTGAGGATCAACACATCTTCATAAATTGAGTTCATATTCCAGAACTAGCATTAAATGTCAATGTAGAAAATGTGAAGATAGATCCATCACCAAGCTCAAGCATTCATCCAAATCAAATTCTCATCAGGCAAAATATCAACAAGCTCAATACATTTAAAAACAGGAAACAATGTCAGTGGCATTCCATTTTTTAATAGACCTCAAGAAGATAGCAAAATGAAAGAATGCAGTGGTAAGCTAAAGCATGTACACAAATTAAACTTCACCTCATTTCCCTTTTCACAAACATTTTAAAGTATGCAGGGCTCAATCCAAACCAAAAAGAAAAGGTTTACTCAAAACATGACCCACAATTTAGCCATATCATTCAAACACTTCACATACTTATACAAACACCAAAAACCAATCCTAAATCTCAAATTATCAACAGGCATTTGGGCATGAGAACAAAATTCATCTCCACTTATATAAAAAAATGAATTGACCCAACATTGTCAAATAATAGAAACAGGGGAGTGATGTAGTTGTAAAGGACAGGTGGCTGCTTGAAAATCAAAGTAACAAATGGCAAAAGCATTAACAGACCAAAGAACAAAGCTGCGGCCATGCAACTTTCCAACAGCAAAGGAACTATTCCGGAAAATCCTCAATGCAAATGACACAAGGATACAGTTTGTTAAAAGACAAAGCAGCAATGGGACAAGCCTCACAGTCATGGTACACAGGTAATAATCCAAGAATGCACATAAGCGCTACATGAGTACAAGCTAATAACCAGAACAGTGATGCAATAAAAATGAGAAAACAAAAACTACATAAATAATAACGATTGCACACTAAGCCATCATAACTCAGAATAAACAAATTGAGGACTTAAATTTACAGAGTCCCCAAAATCATACCTGAGAACATCGCTATCTTCGATCGATGCTTGCCGCCTCACCTTCAGAGACGTAGAATTTCGAACCTCCAGAGAACCCAAAACTAAGCTCCCCTTCTTTCGATAGCTGTCTATCTCCTCTTCGCTCGCTCTCTGTTTTTCCTCCTTTCCAGACACCCCGCCCCTTTCTCTCTCTCGCTCTCTATCTCCTCTTCGCTCCCTCTCGAATTCTCTTCTTCTTAGGTCATTCGACCCCGCGATTTCCGCTCCACTCGCTCCTGCACGATCTCTTCTCACGCTTTCCTCACTGCTTCGCGCTCCACCTTCTCCTCTTCGCCCTTTCTTTTTTTTCCCTCGCCGGTTCTCTTTTTTCTTTTTCCTTCTTTTTTCTCTTCGCCCATTTCGTTTCTTTTCTTTTTCTTTTTTTTTTAAAAAAATTTATAATTAATTTTTTAACTAAATTAATATAAGATGTAGAGATTAAAAATAATTTTTTTTGGACAATTCAGTGTTTATCCAAGAAAACTCAAAGTTATTAAATCTTAGAGGTAAGTTATTATTTTTTAGTTTTTTTTCACATTTTAAATTTTCAGGAGAAATTACTTAGTTGGTAAAACTTTTTTTCATGCCTTCTATCAAACATGTGTAAGTGATCTTTTAAGTGAGAATCTAAAAAAGATAAAATCCTTCACAATTATAATTTTGTTGGTAAAATAAGTTTGGGGAATTGGGGATCCCATTTCCTCCCTTCTCCTATCGAAGAGAAATACCAAGAGAGTTTCTAAAAAGAAAAGTAGATGGTTAGTGGAAAGTTTGAAAGAAAGTTGTAATTTTGGACAAGAGTGGTGCTAACACAATGCTGCTACTGAAGCTTGTAAATCCTTTGATGACGATCCAAGGTTTGTTCCTTTCTCCTCCACTTTCTAAGCATATGTTCATGCTCAATCAATTTAAATAGTGATACAGTAAATAGTTATTATTTTTTTTATGATATTTTAGCCTAACATATTAGAGTGTCATTGTACGATAAGAATTGAAAATATATATATTAAATAGGCCAATTGTTATAACCATAGAAGATGTTTTTATTTTGAAGGGCCTTTCATATATCTTAGATAATTAAAATTTGATTATAATTCTGATCAAGTGTTAAATTGTTATGTGTCGCATGGTTGGATGTGATATTTATGGATAATTATTTTTTTATAATGGCTATAATTTCTTAGAGGTTTATGTGACATTATCTCTTAGGTTATAATATATAAAACTTTTACTTTTCTCTCAATAATTTTCCTACACAATTGTAATAGGTATTATTGGAGAGTTATAAAATTATGACCCATTTGTATTGAAACACACACACAATGGAATTAGAAGAAAACTCTCACATTCTCTATTATTGTGTTCTGTCTACATATTGCTCTCAATTTACATTATTTTCACAATAGAAACACTTATGCAGGTTGGAACACTTTTAATGTATCATATTTTTCATTTAGAATGAACCAATTTTTTCAAATGGGAGAAAATATGTTATCTCGTTTTAGTATTATTTTCTTTTTCTCATGTATTGTGATTGATTAAAAAATTATAAAATAATATTACACAATTAATAATTTCACTTATTTATACTATTCATATTAGAGATACTGGGAATGAAACATTATATGAAGCATATTTGCTCCCTTCCAAAATGTCATTCCCATTCTCACTTCTTTTCAGTAATTATAAATTTGAGTGAGTTAGGTTTTAGAGCTCGTTAGGGTTAGGACATACTGTAAGACTTGCATATCACTTACAAATTATCAACTAACAAGATTTTTACATGGATAATGAGACTCAAACTCATATCTTTTTAAAATATAAATTTTATCATTATAAATTAAACTAACTTTTGTTGACATTCCCATTCTCACTTTATCAAATGAAATAATTACATATAAAAATAGTGTACAATAATGTTTAGAATTTAGATTTATTCACGTTTTTTTCACTAACATCGTATTATTTTTAAATGAGAAACATATATCAGTTATTGTTACGTGTGCGCCTCATATACCGCTTCAACCATTAGCATTATTTAAAATGATGAATGGTATAGATACAAATATAATTGAAACATAATAGAACATTACCAAATATATTTTCTGTGCGCTCAATTGTATGTGGAAACTACATTTTCTCGCTCCATAAGCAAACAAAAGAATCGTTATCATGTGCATTCCTTGTCGTCACAGCTGTCTTCCTCAAATTTATGGCATGGGCAACGCCGAGGAGAATCAATTGAGAAGCTTGGTTAGAGTCAACCGATACTGGTGACAATCAAGGTAATCATTTCCCCTGTCTATTCTACTCCACTTACAAGCTGAACCTCTTGGGGATTTGGGCTTTTCTTTCCCTCTCTATGTGTAAGCTGTCTCGCTAGAATCAGGAGTTGCGTCATTTCAATTTTTCTTTGATTCAGCTTGCTGATGAAATGTATGATTTTTAGATTTATGGGGAAGTTGGGTTAGGAACATACTATAAAAATTATGGTTTTGAAATAAACTCAGCAGCTACAGATACTTGAGAACCTCTGGCTCACAGATGTATAGTGATTGAAATTATGTTCTATTTCGTTTTTCAATTCTTTGCTAGTTATAACTGCTTGTTGTTTTTGTCCCTGCTCATTTCTCTGTCAATGAAATTAGGTTTGATTCTATCCTTGTGATGTGATGATTCTTATTGAAGATAGATATGGGTCTAGATCTGTTGAATATGGAAAAAGCAATTGCATATGTCAGAGAGAGTTCTCAAGTTTTGTTGTCTTGTGCATTTTGATAGTCGAATGTCAACATTGGTGCTCATTGTTGTATCGGGAACAAACATACAAGGGTAGTAAGGTCATTTCATTTGTGATAAAACATGTTGGGAGGTAATATAGGCATTATCTGGTGATGAACGGATGGTCAACTTCAAAAGTTTGGTTAACTGGGAATCCCATTTCCTCCCTTCTCCAACCAAAGAGTTCCGAGAAAGGAAAGATGGTTACTGGAAAGTATGAAAGATTCCTCCCCAGATCAAGGGTGTTGTAAATTTTGAGAAGAATGATGCCGAAAAGCTTGTATATCCTGAGATGACTCCTGGTTTGTTTCTTTGTCCTCAAACTTGAACTTTATATAAATATATCTATATATGCTTTGTCCTCAACTTTCTATAAATATGTTCATGCTCAATAATGTTTACACGATATGAGAAGATTATGATTTTCCCTTTCTATTGTTTTCATCTTACTGTCTGAATTCTAGGGGATTTGGGTTTTCTTTTCCTCTATCCCTATAAGCTATTTAAGCTATCATCAATTGAATTTTGATTTGATTAAGCTAGGTGGATGGAAAGCATCCTAAAATTATGCCTATGAAATACATTTAGGAGCTACAACTATGTTAGAGGCTAATATGGATCAAAGGAGGTGTCAGAGGCTAATATGCCTAAATAAGCATACTAAGCTTTTTGGTCCTGACTTTCAGGTGGATTTGCTTATATTTTTTGCCATTGAAAAGACTTTTTTTTTTTTTTTTTGTGCCATGATAGAAAGGGAGCTGGATAACACAAATAGGAAACCCATTAAAGTTGAGACTTATTTTACTATTTAAACTTATTATTATAGATGTTTTGCTATCACTCAAAAGAATAAAATTTAGATATATTAGTTTCTATTTTCTTTCAGTTAAAAATTTGACAAAGTCTTATAGTTGAGTCATCGTGACCAATGGAAACTAACTTGAAATTATGTTGCCATCACTTCTATCTTTTTTCCTAAGTTTCCAAAAAGAAAGATGGTTTTAGATTTATCGGGAAGTCGGGTTAGGAACATAGTATCAAAATTATGGCTTTGAAATAAACTCAGCAGTTACAGAACTTCTGGCTCACAGACATACCTGCTTGTTGGTTTATCCCTGCTCATTTATCTGTCAATGCAATTACGGTTTGATTCTATCCTTTTGACCTGATGATTCTTATTGAAGATGGATATGGGCCTAAATCTGTTGAATATGGAAAAAGTAATTGCATATGTCAGAGAGAGTTCTCAAGTTTTGATGTCTTATGTGCATTTTGATAGTCGAATATTAACATTGGTGCTTATTGTTGGAAAATTTCTGCAGCCTACTTTCCTACTTGTTGACTATTTTTTTTTTATCATTTTCTTCATGTTGCTTGACAAATGGAAGACCCATTGCGCAGTTATTTTTCCACTGTATAGGCCATTTCTATTGTTTTAGGAGGTTTACAGATACAATGACAGTGTTAGACAATCATTCTCTTTGGCAAGTCTCCCATCATCTTAGTTTTCACTTTAAATCCTTTGTCAATGAAGATGTTCTGGATCTTCTGTCAACAACCTATTTTCTGTCCCTTGTATGAGATTAAGTAAACTATGCACATTTGGTCATTTTGTTTTTGTTTTCCATTTTGTTGGGGGGGGGGGGGGGGTTGGTTTGGATTCTGACATGTTTTCTTGGAACACAAACATATATATATATATATATATATGTAAGTATGTCCATTTATGCAGTTATTTCATGTAATGAGCTAGTGTTAAACTAGTAAAGAAGTAAAAACCCATTACCCGTTTGCTATAGCCTGTATCATCTTTCACCTCGGACTTTCCTCAAGAAACTTAACGAAGTACCAGTAAAGAAGAACGGCACAGCATTTCACAAGTTCCATGAGGAGCTGGTTGAAATTGGTTTGCCAGAGATGCTTAGCCTTTTATATTTTTAGCCCATGTATTCTTTTTCAATTTTACAGAAAGTCTGAAGATTTTGTTTTGACAAACGAAATTAACTAACCTGCATACATATACATGCCGCAGAAGCAGAAGCCTCAAAATCATAGCCAGTGTCGGAAGCACCTTCCAAGTGTGAACCAGCCTTGGTTCAGGTCCTGTTTTGATTCTTTTTGGGAAGGCATCCACATTAATTGTTAAAGAAGAGAGAAAGAAAATAGAAGCACTTCCAGCAGCAGAAGAAACAAGTGGCGAAGACAGGGAGATAATGGATGAAGAATACAAGAAAGCAAAAAAGACGTAATGGAAGAGACGACAGCGAAAGCTGCAGTAGAGGCACCTGGTGAGAGCCCCACTTCTATTTATGCTGATGTACAAAAGTGCTGTTATGACAATTTCTTGAGCTTCAGACGTAAAGATACCCGTCACACATTTACTGGTTATCTCTACAATGCTTTATGCTAAAGGGGATTCAAGATTTTCATGGACAATGATGGGTTGGAGAGTGGAGAAGAAATTTCACCTGTTCTTATCAAAGCCATTGAAGAATCTAAGGTTTCTATTGTTATTTTCTCTAAGAACTATGCATCTTCCTCATGGTGTCTCAATGAACTTGTCAAGATCCTTGAATGCAAGAGGGAAAAGGGCCAAATGGTTTGGCCAATTTTTTACAAAATAGATCCTTCTGATGTACGACACCAGAGAAATAGCTACAAAGAAGCAATGGCTAAACATGAAAATACGTTCAAAAATGACATGGAGAAAGTAAAAAAATGGAGAACAGCTTTGATTGAAGCAGCCAACTTGTCTGGATGGACTTTCAAAACAGGGTACGTATACTTAAACTATTGTTCCAAATGTGTCATAGCTGTTATTGTTAATAAAATTATCTTGAAGCTCACTGATTAAATATGTTAAATATAAAATCTATTGATTTCCTTCTTCCAATTCAAACATGATTCTACTGCAAGATACGTTGTATCAGATAGAATGTTCTGCGTTAAATAACTGATAGGGAAGGGGGGAAAAATAAAGGCTTTGTTTTCTTTTCTTCATTTAAGAATGACATTTCACATTTTCAGGTATGAATATAAATTTATCACTGACATCATAGAAGAGACCTCCTCTAAGTTGTATCGAAAACGATTATATATTGGAGAGCACGTAATTGGACTAAACTCTCGCTTAAAAGAAGTCAAGTCTCTTTTAGATATTCAACATGATGATACTGTAAGAATGCTGGGAATTTATCAGATTGGTGGGATAGGTAAAACAACACTTGCCAAAGTGTTATATAACTTGATCGTTGACCAATTTGATAGTGCATGTTTCCTTGATTCTGTCCGAGAAAGATCAAATAATGGGATGGACCTAGTAAATGTGCAAGATAACCTTCTATCGCAGATAATTGTGAAGAAAAATTTCAACTTGGGTAACATGGATGAAGGTGCATATATGATAAAACACAGGCTTTCCAAAGGAGAATTCTTCTTATCCTTGATGATGTTGATAAGAAGGTGCAATTAGAAAAGTTGGCCGGGGAATGCGATTGGTTTGGTCCTGGTAGCAGGATCATCATAACAACAAGGGATAGACATCTGCTAATTGCTCATGGAATTGAAAAAATATATGAAATGAAGGAGCTAGATTATAATAATGCTCTTGAACTCTTTTGTTGGAAGGCCTTCAAAAGTAACCAACCTGATGTTACCTATGTGGATATAGCGCATCAGATAATTCTTTATGCCAAGGGACTTCCATTGGCTTTAAAGGTTATAGGTTCCAATTTGTTTGGTAGAAGTTTAAAAGCACGGGAATCTGCATTGAATAAATATCAGTGGATTATGGACAAATACTTAGAGTAAGTTATGATAGCTTAGAAGATGATCAAAAAACCATTTTTCTTGATATTGCTTGTTTCTTCAAGGGAGATAGATTGGAAGATGTTGAAAAGATACTAGATGCTTGTGATCTCTCTCCACAATATAATATTGAAGTACTTGTTGATAAATCTCTCATAAGTATTGATAAATTTAACAATTTGGGGATGCATGATCTTATACAAGACATGGGAAAAGAAGTTGTTAAGCAAGATGCCTCATCAAAACTTGGTCAATACAGTAGATTATGGAATCATGAGGATATTGTCAATGTATTGACTACAAATTCAGTAAGTATTAGATCATTATTTTTTTGAATATAGTTTTTCTTATATAGTATGATCAACATGTGAAATCAGCATTCCATAATTAATTCAACTTCTTGATGTTTGCTTTTATAGGGGAGTGATTGCATCAAAGGGATAATGTTTTATCCACCTGTATTATAAAAAGTAGAATGGAGCGGCACTCTGTTTGAGAAGATGAACAATTTAAGAATTCTCATTGTCCGAAATGCTGAATTTTCAATAGGCCCTAAAAGTTTGCCAAATAATTTAAGGGTTCTTGAATGAGGCAGATACCCTTCAAAGTCTTTACCAAAAGGATTTTATCCTAGAAAAATTGTTATCTTAAAGTTACCAAATGGCAACACCATTTCGTTAAAGCAGCCATTGCAGGTATATTTTGTTTCTGTTCCCTTTTTCCTAAAATAATTTAGTTATTTAATTCTTGTCTTGACCATTGTCTTCGTAACCTCAGACTTGGAAGGTCATAATTTGTTTGCTTTCCTTTTCTCACCTTTGCGCTGTTAATTGTTTCACCAATTAAGCTTTGGTTTTGTAGAAATTCGAAAATCTTATTTGCATGGATCTCTCACTCTGTCAACAACTAACTCAAATACCTGATGTGTCTGGAGCCCCAAATATTAGAGATTTGAAGCTTGAGGGATGCACCAATTTGAAAGAGATTCAGGATTCTGTTGGAGGTCTTACTAAGGTTTTTGATTTAAGTCTTGAGGAATGCACCTCTCTAGAAATATTCCCACATGGAATCCAAATGACATCTCTGAGATTGCTGAATTTTAATGACTGCAGAAGTCTTCAACACTTCCCTGATATATTGGAACAAATGGATAAATTAAAACGTTTTGAAGCGAGACGGACTGGTATTAAGCAGATTCCACATTCCATTTGTTACCTTCCAGGGCTTGAAGTTTTATTATTACCCCATAATGACAATTTGGTATCCATCCCAGAAAGTGTTAACAAATTAGATAGATTGGAATTCTTTAATCTGGATAATTGCAGGATGCTTCAACAAATTACAGGAATTCCTTCAAATTTGCAGCAACTACAAGCAGATGGTTGTATATCTTTAACCTCACAATCATCAAATGCACTCTGGACTCAGGTTTAACTATTTCTTTTAGAAGACTGATGCCGTAGTAATTTTGTTCTACGATTTCTTTATTCATTAGAAATGTAAATTAATATCTTTATTGATGAAGTATAAATGATATAAAAATTTTGTTAGTCAAATAAATGGAGCATCTTCGTTCTCAAATTTTAAGGGAATTCATTCTAGTGTGTATTTTTTTGGGGGGTGGGAGTGGGGAGAGGGGGTTTCTAAGCAATCATCTCTGTTCATTTTGAGTAGAGTGTTGTTAAACCATTTTCTTAGGATTAAAGTATGAAATATTTTACTACCCAAACACCTTTCCATTTTAGCAATGTCAATAGTAAATAACATGCAATGTAGTTTCTCGTTAGTTTTATGAAGTAAAAACTTGAGACCACTTCCCTTAATCTTTTTCAAGTTAACTAAATTCCTCATGCCTGCCATTCTTTTGCTGCTACAGGCACTGCAGGAGGTCAAAGGCTTTAGTATTAAAATGCCAATAACACCTATTCCAGATTGGTTTGATCATCGCTGCAAAGGTGGAAGCTTATCATTTTGGGTTCGCAGGAAGTTCCCTTTCTTCGCTTTTGCAGTTGTCTTGGGCGAATCAACCAGCGAAACATCCTCAAAGTTCGGGGGAGCTGGTGTTAAAATACTTTGCTATAATAATGGTCATAGGATATGGAGCAATACTTCTTTCTATGTGAGTAACGGAAGTGGTGTCTTCATAAAGGGGCTACCTGATCATCTTACTATTATGCAATTCAATAGTTGTGATTGGAATCTTGTAGAGATCAAGTGCAGCTGCTGCTGGTCACTAGGCTATAAAATAGATGAGTGTGGAGTTTATGTGTACAGGCAAGATATAAACATGGAAGATATTCAATTTGAGTGTCCTGTTCCCAGCAACTCAAATGGATACAGCAATGTCAAGGGCTGACACAGAGCTAAGAGCTGCGATTGAGGAAGCAAAACCCAGGAAAAGGTCCCGCACAGGGTATATATCAAGAAATAATGAGAAGGCTGAAGAAGTGAAGCCAAGGAAAAAGTTCCGCAGAATTATGTCAAGGAATGATAAGCAGATAGAAGCAGGCAAGTTGCTGAGAAGATTCGTCAAGAAACGTCCAAGGAAGAGGATTGGGATCCACAGTGTTTCGAGGAGGCATGTCTTTCCTCCACTCTTCTCAAAACTTTTCAAGTTATCATCCTCCTTCCATTCAATTTGGGAACTTAGTTGAGGTATGGGGCTAGAGGCAAAGTCAGGTTGGAAGGGCCCTCTCCAATTGGGTCATTGGTATAAGGTACTGATCTATGTCATGTTGTGATGGATTTTATTTTACTTTTTGATTCATATTTTGATATTTAGAGATATTTGTGTAAACTTTCATTTGACTTTCTCTTGAAAATTTAATACTTTATTTATAATACTGTCCTATCTATTTTATGTTTCTTATCAAATATTTAAAGTTTTTTACGAAACAATTCTTTTTTAGTATAGTTAGACCAGTTAAAACATTATATAATTATTTTTATCGTAATGATTAATTAGCTAATTATTTTTATTTGAATATTAATTATTTATATTATTTATGTATTAAAAATAAAAATATGAAAATTAAAAAAAAAAAAAAATGGAAGTTGTACAAGCATGGTACCACTTTCCCTTCAACTTATAAAAAAGAACAGCATTTGTCATATGTCTCTTTACAGTGAAATGATTGTTATTACCATGGTGAGACATTTGACGAGTATATAGTTGTAAACATTTTTTGATTTGATATATGTTAGTAAAAATTTTTAAGACGTGATATATTTGATATAAAAACCTTTAGTTCAACCTAAACAAATTTATAAGAGCTGAAATATTAAATAAAATTAAATGTCAATAGGATAAGTGTTTAAATTATTTGAAAGTGGTTTTGCTTTTGAATTTATGTGATAAAATTAAAAACAATACTAACTTCAATAGCCCATAGTCTAATTTAATCTCTTTTACCACCAAAAAAAAAAGATTTAATCCCTTTTAACTGGGAAAAAGAAATCTCCACTATAAAATTTCTAAAATATTCAGAATGCATATCATAAAATGGTCCAGCCCTTCATTTCTATGTCCCAAAAGTCAGCATGTGCCGTGTTACATGCAAGAACCATGGGAATGTGCAAAGCCATTTCCTCAAACTTGTCATGAAACTTCAAGTAATGGTTCTTACTTTCTTTGTGCTCACAACTAAACTGCATTTTCCAGCCACAACAGAGAAGTTATGGAGAAGATTCATAAACAGAACAGACATCCAATAAGTACTACCACAATTTTATATTCACTTTTTACATCTCTCTTATTTTTTTTTTTTTTATAATTTTACTCCTACAATTAACTAACAAATACAGGGTATACACAAGAGTGTACATAGACAATAGTACATCTAACATTTTCCTCCACAAAAGTCCATATAAGAGGAATTTGGTACACAATTTTCTTTTATCAATAGATAGAAAGGAAACATATAGGGAAGAAAGAGGGATGCTATAAGTGAGGACAAAATCTTTTGCTTACTATCTGTCCCATAACATGTCCCAATTTTTTTTTTTTTTTTTCATGTCTCTCAAATTGGAGAAGTTGAAGAGATATTTGCCCATTATGTGAAAAAAGAATATTTGAGGGACTTAAAAATAAATATGGGATAGACTATAAGATAGTTAGTAAGACAATAAATTTTGTCTCTTATAAATATATTTATTATTTTTACATCTCTTTTTTTTTTTTATCTCTTTTAATTTTTTTTATTTACAATTTTACTTTTATAATATAACGGTAAAAACAGAAGTATATATTGGAGTGCACCTTAACGATTATACACAACATTTCTCATTGGGGAAGGGAAGTACACGGGTTTGAACCCATGAATAATGAGCTAGCAAAGGGAGGGAACTAATTTTGGCGCTTTCCCATTTTAATATTCACGCCTCCCTTCCCCTTTTTTAACATTTTATACCTAAAATATCCTTTTCACGTGTCTCTATTTTTTCACATTCCACTCCCTTTATTTTTCGAAAATTAAATTTCCAAAAACATGGTTAATGCATACATGGAAAATTGAATTTACCAATGAGCAAGAGTTCATTCATTTTCCATGTATGCATTAACCATGTTTTCCAAAAATTCAAAAAGTCAAAAGAGTTGGATGTCAAAGAACAGGAGATGAGTATAAAAAGGTATTTTAGGAATAAAATCTTACAAAAAGGGGATGGGAAGCGTGAATGTTAAAGTGGAAGAGGCTAAAATTAATTTTCACATAAGGAAGGACCACAGCACTACACTCTTTTACTTTTGATATATCAATTCAATTTTGACTTTTGTATTTTTTTTACGAGTAATGCTATACGCTTATTTATTTATATATACAGAGCCAATTCTAATGATATAGAGCTGATTCTAATTGACTTATTGGAGGGTCCATTGGCATGCATCCAGTAGGAATTGAACCTACGAATTCGCCAATTATGTGTTGGGCGCTTTAACCATTCAGCCATGGATGTTTAGTGGGGATCCTCCTTTTTTTATTTTTGTATTTTTATATTTTTTTATTTATAGTTTTATTTTCTTAACTATCCCTCACTTAGTCTTTTTATATTAACAGCTATTTATAAGGGAAAAGGTGTTTACACACCCTTTTACACACCTAATATACATCTTTTAGATTTTAGTTTGTAAAAATAACTGTAAATATATATATATATATATATATATATATATATATATATATATATATATATATATATATATATATATAACGCATCTCCTTACATAAAGCAAAGCATCATAATTAGAGTACAGTTGCATCGTGTACTGATACACATGGGTAGTAAAAAAATTAAATATGGGATATCAATAGAAAAAGCCTAAAAATAAAAGATATTTAAATTATTTGAAAGTGGTATTGGTTTTGAATTTATGTGATAAATTTAAATCAATACTAACTTCAATAATCCTAAGTCTAATTTAATCACTTTTAATTAGCAAAAAGAATGTCCACCATATTTCTAAAATATTCAAAATTCATGGCATAATATGCACGCCCTTCAATTCTATGTCCCAAATGTCAACATGTTCAGTGTATGCAATAATCTTGGGAATGTGCAAAGACGTTTCCTCGAACTTGTCACGAAACTTTAGGGAATGATTCTTACTTTCTTTATGCTTACAACTAACCCTCATTTTCCAACTAGAAGTTACCCAGAGGATTCATCAACAGAAGGCCATATAAGAAGAATTTCCTCATGGCATAACTTAAGCAAGTTAATTTTAAATATTGGTGATGAATCTTCTAATATTACTCCCATAAATATGAATTTACAATGTAGACCAATTCAAGCTTCTTGAGGCTTTTCATTGCAATACTTATGTTTGGTTGCAACTATGATTTTTGAATAAAATAAATGTATATTTTAGTTTTTTACACTAAAATTTTTAATTAATTTAGTCTTTTACATTTTAAATTTATCAATTAGATCCTTTATATATGAAATTTTAATTAATTTCATCTTTCACATTTTAAATTTATTAATTTAATCTCTACACTTTAAAATTTATATCAATTTCGTTTATGAAATTAATTAATATTTTTTAAGTGTAAGAATTAAATTGATAAGTTTTACAAATTTAAATGACTAAATCGATTAAGATTTTAAGTATAAAAAATTAGATTAATAAACTTAGAGTGTGAGGGACCAAATTAATAAATTTAGAGTGCCAAGAATGAAATTAATTAAGTTTTAAGTTTAAGGAATTAAAATAAGTATTTATTTTTTTAAATAATTTGCTGAATAAGTGATGATTGAATAAATTTATTTTTATATTTGATTGTTGTTGTGGGGTTAACTCAGGATCTGGTTCTCTAGGATGCTTTGGATGATGGTGTTGGATCAGTATGATAATGGGGTGTCTTGGTCGTAGCTTGATTGCTCAAGGATTTTTTTTGTCATAAGGATGTTCTTTTTAGAAAGTTCCTTCTTTTATAGGCTGATAATGGTTGTGGGCCATTGGGCTCGTTACTAAGCCCATGAGTGTGGCCTAGACAGGAGAGGAAGGTCCATATCAATTGTCCTGTTTATTGTTTGTTAGTTAATATATAAAATAAAAATTTTGTATTGTTTATTATTTGATTATCATAAGTAATAGACATAATAATATAAAATTTACTGCAATACCCTATGTGTTATACAATATTTGTTATTTTAAAGAAAAAAATATTGGATAAAATTTTGACATATAAAAATATAATAATTAATGAAAATATAAAAATTATAATAAAATATTATGAAAATACTAAAATTTGAAATCTATTTAAAAATTTATAATTTTGGATTTGCCTATTAAAAATTTATATTTTTGGATTTTACAAAATTATAATTGTAAAAAATAAAAAAAAAAAACTAATCTGAACATTGCATAGGTTCATTTTGTACAATAAAAAAAAATCGATTATGGACAAAATTTTTGAAAGGCTTGGATAGAGGAGGTAGTGTTAATTTTTTTTTTTAAGTTTTTGTACTGTGAACAAAATTTTTGTCCTCTCGTTTTCTGAGGGACAAAAAATAGAAGATTTGTCCAGTACTTCATAATGTTTTTGTCCAGTGTCATCGCCTTTTTTAAAATCAAACAAAATATAAAATTTTTTATCCTGTTCAGTCTATCATTTTAAAGCGAATCAAACGGATCTTTAGTAATAAATGAGAGTAATGGACTGATGAGATAATTAATATAATGTATGATTTTTAATTAGTTTGTTGAAGACGTATTTACTGAATAAGTAATCACGGGTTATCATGTTAGTTGTTGGGATACTTTTCCAGTAATAATTCATTTTTTCCTACTCCCATATTTAGTTGCAAGTAACACTTTCCCAATAATACTTATTATTTTCCAAAACAACTCTTGGTTGAGAAGCATGCCAGCAGATAGATGAGTGGGTTATTAAGGGGTAGTTCACAACTTACTGTGAGGTAAAACATTACAATGAAAAGTGAAACAATTTTTATTTTTTTAATTTTATTTTTAAAATTACCGATTAATTGTTTAAGAATTAATGTTTAATTAAAAAATTTATTTATTTTTAAAATTTATTTTTATTAAAAATATTAAAATATCAATCGGAAATGAGTTTAAAAATCGATTATGTGTGAAAAAGACGATATACACCTCCAGCATCCGTCGCTCCCTTTCCATTTTCTCTTCTTTTGGTTTTTTTTCCCTCGCCGTTTCTCTTTTTTCTTTTTCTTTTTCCTTCCTCCTCCTCTGCGCGGATGCTTTTTCGTTTCTTTTTCTTTTTCTTTTTCCTTACTTTTTCTCTTCGCCGATGCTTTTTTTTTTTTTTTAATTTTTAATAATTAATTTTTAACTAAATTAATATAAGATGCAGAGACTAAAAGGCAATTAATTATATATATATATATATATATATTTTAAAAAAATATAAGAAAATAAAATAAAATAAAATAAAAATATTTAAACAAAATACGGTGTTTATGCTAGAAAAACTTAAGGATACCTAATTTTAGAAGTGGGTTATTCATTTCTTGGTTCTTCTTCACATTTTAAGTTTCAGGAGAAATTATTTAGTTGGTGAAACTTTTTTCATACCTTCTACCAAACATGTGTAAGTCATCCTTTGAGTGAGTTTCTTAGAAAGTAAAAAACTTTTGATTTTATATCAAAAGCCTCATAAAAGTAATTTATTTCGTAATTTTTAAAATTTTATTTTTTCGTTAAAAAGAAAGATGCACTTATTAAGGTGAGAATTTTAAAAAAAATTAAAATCCTTTGCAATTATAATTTTTTGATAAAGTAAATTTCTTGGTAATTTTTTTTTACTAAATATGACTATCTAATTTAGTAAGTGAAATTTTAAATACCAAATAACCATATCTACAAAGGAATCTGGTACACCAATTCAATTCTCACTTTTGTACTTCTTTATTGACAGCCATTCTATTAGCTGTTTCTCATTTTGCCTTTTCTTATTGGCAGCTATCCACATGCATATAGCAGGGTTGTAAATCCTTCGATGAAGTCTGAAAGAAAGCTGTAATTTTGGACAAGAGCGATGCTAAAACAATGCTGCTGCTGAAGCGTGTAAATCCTTTGATGACTATCCAAGGTTTGTTTCTTTCTCCTCCACTTTCTATGCATATCTTCATGCTCAATCAATTTAAAGGATCCGAGTCCAAGGCTACTTGTGTAAAATGTTAATTCTGTAATTTTCAAATAATTCTTTTGACAAGGTCAAGGGTGAAAGAGATACAACGGTCACAGATAACCAATCAATGATAGCATTGGCTGGAAGTTAAACATAATCAATCTGATAATTGTCTTCCACGGAAGGTTCATTTAGAATTGTCCCCGTTTTATTCATGTTTTGATATACAAGAATCCTCAATACAATCATTTGGAATCTTGGGAAAATTCGTATTCTGGAAATGTTAAAAATACAATTTTATAAATAGAGATTTTAGAATTATAAATTGTTCAAATTACAATTCCAGAAGGATAATGAGCTTTCTTCCTGAACTATAATTCGGGTGGCGTTATTTATTTCTTGTGGAATTAAATTCTCAGTGCTATTTATTTCTTTGGAAAGTAAATTTCTGGTAGTTTCATGGTGTGTATTAGGGGATAGGGTAATTTGCTAAAGCTTCTACCTTTCTTTATCTCAGATTATGTTTAAGGAATCTAAAGATGAACAAAGAACAACATCACAACACTCCACAAGTTCCTTGAGTAGCTGGTTGGTATACAAAACTGTATACCCTTTTATTTTCTTAACCGATCCATTCTTTTTTAATTTAATTTACTTAATATTTATAGCTTTTGCCATAACTAACGAATATAACTTGTATGAATATTTAATTGTGGGAAGCATCTTCCGAGTGAGGACATGCCTTAGTTTCAGCTCCAGTTTTCTATTCTAAGAGAAGGTGTCCACATTAACCGTTCAAGGAGAGAGTGAAAACAGAAGCACCTCCAGCAGCAAAAGAAACAAATCGCAATGATTGGGAGATGACTAGTGTACAAAATTACCGCTACGAAGATACCCGCCACACATTTACCGGTTATCTCTACAATGCTTTGTGCCAAAGGGGATTCAAGACTTTCTTAGATCATGAGGAGTTGCAGACAGGGGAGGAAATTTCACCTGCTCTTATCAAAGCAATTGAGGAATCTAAGGTTTCCATTGTTATATTCTCTAAAAACTATGCATCTTCACCTTGGTGTCTCAATGAACTTGTTAAGATCCTTGAGTGCAAGAAAGAAAACGGCCAAATGGTTTGGCCAAGTTTTTACAAGGTTGAACCTTCTGATGTACGACATCATAGAAATAGCTTCAAAGAAGTAATGGATAAACATGAAAACAGGTTCAAAAATGAGAATGAGAAAGTGAAAAGATGGAAATCTGCTTTGAATGAAGCTGCCAACTTGTCAGGATCAACTTACAGAACAGGGTATGTAGACACTTAGAATGTCTTTCCAAGTGTTTTAGATAAGGGAGTTGGGGGAGGGGTAGGGGGTTCTGTGTTGTTATCTACTATTTAAGTCTTGCTTTCTTAATTTGGAGTATGTCTTTCACAATTGTAGGTATGAATTTGAAGTTATCACAGCTATTATCGAAGAGGCCTCCTCTAAATTATATCGTAAATGTTTATATATTAGAGAGCACATAAGTGGGCTAGAGTCTCGGTTAAAAGACATCAAGTCTCTACTAAATATTCAATATGATGTTACTGGAAGAATGTTGGGAATTCATGGAATTGGTGGAATAGGTAAAACAACACTTGCCAAAGTTTTATATAACCTGATCATTGATCATTTTGATTGTGCATGTTTTCTTGAGTCTGTCCGAGAAAAATCAAATGGTGGCAGGGACTTGGTAGATGTCCAAGAGAAACTTCTCTCTCAGATATTTGAGAAGATAAATTTCAACTTTGGCAGTGTCGATGAAGGTGCATATATGATAAAACATAGGCTTTCCAATAGGAGAGTTCTTCTTGTGCTTGATGATGTTGATAAGAAGGTGCCATTAGAAAAGTTGGCTTGGGAGTGCGGTTGGTTTGGTCTTGGTAGCAAGATCATCATAACAACAAGGGATAGACATCTGCTAATTGCTCATGGAATTGAAAAAATATATGAAATGAAGGAGCTAGATTATAATAATGCTCTTGAACTCTTTTGTTGGAAGGCCTTCAAAAGGAACAAACCTGATGAAAGCTACATGGCTATATCTAATCGAATAATTGCTTATGCCAAGGGACTTCCATTGGCTTTAAAAAGGTAATAGGTTCCAATTTGTTTGGGAGAAGTTTAAAAGAATGGGAATCGGCATTGGATAAATATCAGAGTAGTCCAGACAAAGGTATTCAAGACATACTTAGAGTAAGCTATGATGATTTGGATGATGATCAGAAAACCATTTTCCTTGATATTGCTTGTTTCTTTAAAGGAGAGAGATTGGAATATGTTGAAAAGATACTAAATGCCTGTGATCTCTCTCCACGGTATAATATTGAAGTACTTGTTGATAAATCTCTCATAAGTATTAATGAAGCTGGCAAGTTAAGAATGCATGATCTCATACAGGACATGGGAAAAGAAATTGTTAGGCAAGATGCCTCATCAAAACTTGGTGAATATAGCAGATTGTGGAATCATGAAGATATTGTTGATGTGCTGACTACAAATTCAGTAAGAAACAAGTCATTGTTTTTCCATTATAGCTTTGCTTATATAGTATACTCAATAAATATATGGCAAATCAATTATCTATAATTAATTCAAGTTCTTGATGTTTGGTTTTTACTTGCAGGGAAGTGATAGCATCCAAGGAATAATGTTTTATCCACCTAAACTAGAAAATGTAGAATGGCATGGCACTTCCTTTGAGAAGATGAATAATTTAAGAATTCTCATTGTTAGAAATGCTCATTTTTCAATGGCTCCTGTAAGTTTGCCAAACAATTTAAGGATACTTGAATGGGACAGATATCCATCAGGGTCTTTACCGCAAGGATCTTATCCCAAAAAAATGGTAGTCCTAAAGATAAAGAAAAGCCGATTTATTTCCTTAAATCTATTGCAGGTACATTTTCTCTTTTTTTCCTATTTTAAAATAATTGTAAAATGTAATCCTTGTCTTAAACTTAGTCTTGTTTGCCTCTCAGTTGAAAGGTTTTACTTTGCTTCCCCTTTCTTATTATTAATTAACATAGAATGTTAATTATATCTAGTGCACATCAAAAGCTATTAACATTACATTAATAGTTTTAACTCTTTCACTAATTAAGCTTTGGTTTTGCAGAATTTTGAGAAACTCACCTGTATGGATTTGTCAAACTGTCAACTATTAACTCAAGTACCTGATTTGTCTAGAGCACCAAATATAACATCTTTGATGCTTGAAAGATGCACCGGTCTACTAGAAGTTCATGATTCTGTTGGAGTTCATACTAAGCTAAGATATTTGAGCTTTCAGAATTGCACCAATCTAAAAATATTTCCACGTGGAATAAAAATGACATCTCTTGAAAGACTTCTTCTCAATGGTTGTAGAAGTCTACAACACTTCCCAAAAATATTAGAAGAGATGGTTAATCTTTGTTTTATTGATGTACAAGGGTCCGGTATTAAGGATATTCCATTTGTTACCTACCAAAGCTTCGTTATTTATGTTTATCAAAATGTTACGATTTGGTATCCCTCCTTGAAAGCTTTAGCCAATTAGATAGATTGGCATTCCTTAGAATGGATAATTGTAAGTTTCGCCATTTTCAAGAGCTCCTCTAAATTTACAAGTAAGGTTGTATATCTTTAACCTCACAATTACTAAATTTAATATTTTCTCAGTTTGACTATTTCTTTCCCAAGTTAGATGTTTTGATGTCTTTGTTAATTTATTAAAAATATATAGAATTCCTTTTTGATAAAGTATATATAATATATAAATTTTATTTGTCAAATAAATAGAGTATCATATCAAATTTTTTATTTTAACTTTTTTGCGCTTCTATGTAATTGTCTATATATTCAAAAGCAAATAAATATGTACTTTCTTGTTGATTTTACAAAGAAAAACTTTAATGACACTGCAGGAGATGGAATTCATCATGTTTACCGTTCTTTTTGCTTCTACAGGCCCTACAAGCAGTTAAGACCTTCGAGCTTTGCATGCCCAGAATGCATATTCCAAATTGGTTTGACCATCGCTGCAAAGGGGGAAGGTTATCATTTTGGGCTCGAGAAGTACGTCCGTAAGTTTACTTTTGCAGCTGTCTTCAAAACATCAAGAAGTAAAATATCCTCACAGTCACTGGATATGGAAATACTTCGCTTTTATAATGGGATTCAGACATTGAAATTGCGGCGTTTCTATTGCGGTGACGAAAGTGGTATTATATTACTTCGGTGTTCTGATATTATTGAAATTCTGTATGATTGGGATCATGTGGAGATCGATTGTGGAAGCATGTCACCAGACTATGAAATAGATGAGTGTGGAGTTCATATGTACAAGAAAGATATAAACATGGAAGACATTCGATTTGAGTGTCCCATTCCCAGCAACTCAAATATGGATACAGTGATGTCAAAGACTGATGAAGAGCCAAGAGATATGATTGAGGAAGCAAAGCCAAGGAGAAGGTCCCGCAGCTTCATGTCAAGCAATGATGAGAAGATTGATGAAGCAAAGCCAAAGAAAATGTGTCGCAGAGTTGGGTCAAGGAATGGTAAGCAGCAAGAAGCAAGCGAGTTGCCAAGGAGAAAATTCTTCAAGAAAAGGATTGGGATCCACACTGGTTGTGTTAGCTAAGGGATTTTTAACAAACCCTTAATTGATTTTGATGAGAAAAATATATTTTAGATCTGTTAAATATGTCAAAAAATTTCTATTACAAAATATATGTTTTAGATTCTAAATATTTTGGTTACTCTAACCAAACTAATGAGTATTTTAGTTACTCTAAATTTTTTAATGAGAAAAAGCGTTACAAAGTCAACTAGTATTTTAAATAAATAATTTTTTATCCCTTGCATTGGGAAAGAAAACTGCAGTAGTACAGATTTGAAAATCTAGCATATTTTCACGTGCTTTATTTTGCAACAGTAGCAGAACCTTCTCCTTTTTAATTTACAAAGTCAACTTGGCATGAAAAAAGTAAAATTGTAGAGGTGCAGTGTGTAGTCTGCTTCACTTGTTGCAAAAGCAAGCTAGGTTCATAAGGAGCTATATGGGCTATATATTTAATCCAAGGGTCAATATTACTTTAGCTCACTTTATTGGAATACGAAACTACAACAGCATGACATGGGCTCCAGAAAAGCTGCCAACAATCATTATTATCAACAATACACTGTGTCAGAAATCAAGCACAAAAAATAAAACGTGTTGTAGAAACAAGCCAACATGGCATGGGCTTTAGAAAAGCTGCTAACAATCATTACTGCCAACAGTACATTGTGTTAGAAACTAAGCATAAACAATAAAACCAGTTGGCCCACATCTGCAAGATATTTGCAACTTCAAAAATTGATATGATGACATTTCCAACAGCTATATTTGCACAGTCATATTTCTGAAGTCTATATAAGAGAGGGGGAGCTTCAAAGCAAACCAAGAGAAGAGGAACAAAAAGAGAGAATACAATGGATCTTTATTTGCATATGCTCTAAAATGTTTTATAGTTTCTTCTCTTCAACTTTTGTATACAATGCTCTCAACTTGAATATCATTATGTGTATTGAGCATACTAGTATATTAGCTGAATCAAACAGCACGTATCAAGCTCGATTTATTCTACTTCAAAATTTTACCTTTTTGTAAAGGTTTTTGGTTAACCTGAAAAACCAAGCAAGAGGTTGCTGGCATCTTGTAAACCAGCATAGACATAGTCTTTTAGAGACATAGTCTATTGTAAGGGTTTTTGGTGAGCCTACAAAACCAAGCATAGGTAGTTATGTTGTATAATTGTAAAAGGTGTTGGCATCCTGTAAACTAAAGAAGATAGTGGAGATAACTCTCTTAAAGGATTTTGAGAGAAGTGGACGTAGGTCTATTTGAGATCGAACCACTACAAATGGCTGAGCATTTTCTCTTCCCTACACTTTTTATATTCAGCTTATATTTACTACTAGTATATTACTTCCGCTTAATATTTAACTCTGATTTGAAACTATGAAATTTTATAATCAAGCTTATATTGTTTAAAACTAAGTTTATTACATTGTACTTAATTTTGAAAACGAACAATTATTCTACAAAAAAAATTATTTGTCTTATTCACCTTCTTTAGGACATATTTACTTGTACTTTCAGGTTGGAGGAGGAAAGTCGTGGCTCCACTCTTGTTCTCAACTTTTCAAGTTGTCATCATCCTTCCATTCGATCTGAAAACTTAAGCACTTAAGCAGCTGCTTTAGAGTTGATAATGCATGCCTGTGTTGAGGTATGGGGCTCGAGGCAAAGTCAGGTTGGAAAGGGCCCTCTCCAATTGGGTCATTGGTAAAAGGTACCAATATATGTCATGTTGTGATGGATTTTATTTTACTTTTTGATCTATATGTTGATATTTAGAGATATTTGTGTAAACTTTTATTTCAATTTTTCTTAACAACTTTATTTATGATAATATGCTACCTTTTCTACGTCTCTTATCAAATAATTTAGTTTTTTTATGAAATAATTTTTTTGAGCACAGCTAGACCACTTATAACATTATATAATTACTTATACAGCATTAATGTATGGTGAGAATTGAAATTACTTATATCAAACACCCTAATTTTTATAATTATGGAAGACATTGTTATCTCAAAGGGCTTCTTTTTATACTAGAAAATTAAAATTTGTTATAATTCTGAACAAGCAATAAACGTCTATATATTTTAATTTTATGTGTTTCCATTGTTTAAATCAATTAATTAATATATTTTCAAATGTTATGTTATGTTAATTTAATAATTATTCACTTATTTTTGTATAAAATATTTATTTAGTTACTTATATAATAAATATTTATATTTTCATCAATAGTAAGTATTTTACTTTTTATTTATATAATATATAATTTATTTTTTTATATACTAAATAATTTTTCATTTATTTAAAACTTATTTACTCTATTTATAATAAAACAAAAATAATTTATTTATTTTAATCATAATAATTAACTTGATAATTATTTTTATTTAATTGTTAATTATTTATATTATTTATGTATTAAAATACAAAATAATATAAAATTAAAAAAAAAAAGAATGGAAGTTGTACAAGTATGGTACCGCTTTCCCTTCAACTTATAAAAGAGAAAAGCATTGGTCATATCTCTTTCCACGGTGAAACGATTGTTATTACCATGGTGAGACATTTGACAAATATGATATATAGATGTAAATATTTTTTGATTTGATATATGTTGATAAAAATTTTTAAGACATAATATATTTAGTACAAAAACCTTTAGTTCTAGCTAGAAACAAAATTTATAAGAGCTGAAATATTAAACAAAATTAACATGGGATGTCTATAGAATAAGCATAATAATAAATGATGTTTAAATTATTTGAAAGTGGCTTTGGTTTTGAATTTATGTGATAAAATTAAAAACAATACTAACTTCAATAGCCCTAAATCTAATTTAATCCCTTCTACAATAAAAGAAAAAATTAATCCCTTTTAACTGGGAAAAAGAAATCTCCACCGTCAAATTATTAAAATATTCAGAACGCATAGCATAAAATGGTACAGCCTTTCATTTCTATGTCCCAAAAGTCAACATGTGCCGTGTTATATGCAATAACCGTGGGAATGTGCAAAGCCATTTCCTCAAACTTGTCATGAAACTAAACCGCATTTTCCAGCCACAAGCAGAGAAGTTTCCGAGAAGATTCATAAAAAGAGACATCCAATAAATACTATTACAATTCTAACGTTCACTTTTTACATTTTTTTTTTCATACTTTTTATTTACAATTTTACCATTGCAATTAATTTACAAATCTAGGTGTACAAAAGCAATAGTATGTCTAACATTTTTCTTGACAAAAATCCATATAAGAGGAATCTGGTACACAATTTTCGTTTTATACTTAAATATTTTTTTTACATTCCACTCCCTTGATTTTTCTGAAATTCAATTTCTACATATGCATTAACCATGTCAACTTCTGAAAAATCATACGAGTGGATGTCGCAGAATAGGAGATAAGTGAAAAAGGTATTTTAGAAATAAAATCTTACAAAAAGAGAAAGAGGAGCATGAATGTTAAAATGAAGGAATGTTAAAATTAATTTCCGCAAAGAGAAGAACGACCTCACTAAACCTTTTTGCTTTTGGTATATTAATTCAATTTTGACTTTTGTATTTGTTTTATCAATGATACTATGTGTGTATTTATTTATATACATTTATTTTTACACTTTTTATATTTTTATTTTTTATTTATATGATTATTTTTTATATATAATTTTATCCATGTAATTATTATAAAAGAAAAGTGTATAAAAAAGAATAGAGAAAAGTGAGTGTACCTCCAACTTTTTCCTATCTTTATTGACTGCTATGCTCTTAGCTGTTTTTCACTTAGTCTCACTCACTCCAAATAATATTACAAATGGGTTATAAGTTAGATTTTTAATTAATCTTAACTTATGAGATAAAATTTTACATAGATTTTAAGATAGAGAATGTTGTTATTTGAAGCAACTAAATTTTTGGAGAAAAAATCTATTATCATATTTTTGATATGTTATTTTTAATCTTATTCATTATAATTAGTCATAAAATTATAAAATATTATTATACAAAAAAATGATTACGAAACATGACCATAAAACTGACTTGATTCCATGTTGGTGACTAGACCAAGTTGGGTCTTGGGATGAGAAATCCCAGTCAACATTCATAAACACACGACATTGCACCAACAAGTAACATGCAATTGAAGAGAAGATCCAACAAGAAAGAAAGACTTATTAGCACTACGCGTTTAATGTCGATTTTTAATATGTTATTTTTAATCTTATTCATTATAATTAGTCATAAAATTATAAAATATTATTATACAAAAAAATGATTACGAAACATGACCATAAAACTGACTTGATTCCATGTTGGTGACTAGACCAAGTTGGGTCTTGGGATGAGAAATTCCAGTCAACATTCATAAACACACGACGTTGCACCAACAAGTAACATGCAATTGAAGAGAAGATCCAACAAGAAAGAAAGACTTATTAGCACTACGCATTTAATGTCGATTTCTAAGTCAAGCACTCAAACTGACAAAGGTGTAGAGTCCAACAATGCTGCAATTTTGCACTGCCCTTTATTTTCAACCATTATCACAGAGTCTTCCAGTTACATATTATTCTTTAATGTTGCTAGTGGAATATAGCACCAAATCTAATTCCTCAACGTCACAAGTCTACCATTTAGATAACCAAAAGTTTCAACCATTTTTTTTTTTGGACATTTTGATATTATTCAAATTACATTGTGGAAAAATATTAATTTAACTAGTTTCCTCTCAGGGTAGGTTTGGTTTGTAAAAAAAAAACAAAATTTCTATAAAATGTCGTATCTATTTGTGATATATGATTACTCTTAATTTTTTTTTTAAAAAAAAGAAAATTACTTATAATAGTTATTTTTCATGATTTAATAATGTCAACATATTTCTAAAATATTCGAATTCATGACATAATATGCACGCCCTTCAATTCTTTGTCCCAAATGTCAACATGATCAGTGTATGCAATAATTTTGGGAATGTGCAAAGACATTTCCTCCAACTTGTCATGAAACTTTAGGCAATAATTCTTACTTATGCTCACAACTAACTAACCAACATTTTCCAACTAGAGGTAGAGAAGTTACCAAGAAGATTCATCAACAGAAGTCCATATAAGAAGATTTTCCTCTTGGCGTAACTTTTAATTTTAAATCTTAGTGATGAATTTTTTAATATTACTCCCACAAATATGACTTTGCAATGTAGACCAATTCAAGCTTGTCGGGGCTTTTCATTGGAATATGTATTCTTGGTTGTATTTATTGTTGGTTGTAACTATGATTTTTTAATAGAATAAATACATATTTTAGTCTTTCACATTAAAAATTTTAATTAATTTAATTTTTTATACTTTATATTTATTAATTTAGTTTTTTATACATAAAAATTTAATTAATTCTGTCATTCATATTTTAAATTTATCAATTTAGTCTCTTACATTTTAAAATTTCTATTAATTTTATTCTTAAACTTTATCAATATTTTAAGTGTAAGATTAAATTAATAAATTTGACAAATTTAAAGGATTAAATTGATTAGAATTTAAAATGTAAGAAATCATATTGATAAACTTGTAGTGTGAAATACCAAATTAATTATGGTTCTAAGTGTGAGTGACCAAATTAATAAACTTAAAGTGTGAAAGATAAAATTAATTAAGATTTTAAGTGTGATGGATTAAAATAAATATTTACTCTTTTTGAATAATTTGATGCGTAACTATATGCTCAATAAGTGATAATTGAGTAAATTTATTTTTATGTATGATTGTCAACCAACTTTCCTAATACGAGAGTAATAGACTAACGAGGTATTTGATATAATATATAATTTTTAAATAATTTGTTAAGAAAGTGTTTACCGAGTAATAAACACGGGATAAATTTATTATCATGTTAGTTGCAGGGACACTTTTCCAGTAACAATTCATTTTTTCCTACTCCCTTATTTGGTTGCAAGTAACACTTTCCCAGTAATACTTATTATTTTCCAAAACATCCCTTAGTTGAGAAACATGCCGGCAGATAGATGAGTGGGTTACTAAGGGGGGTTGTTGATCAAGGGCAAGGGTGTCTTTTTGCAGCTCTAAAAATGAGATTTCCAGGGGAACTCAAAGATATCTGTTAATCTTAGGGTCTGTTTGATTTGCTAAAAAATAAGGAACTAGACAGTGCAAAAATTTATGTCTCTTGTTTGATTTTGTAAAATACCACAGTATTGGACAAAAACTTGTCTATGGTACTGGATAAATCCTTAAATTCTTGTTACTCACCAAACCATGGGACAAGGATTTGTCTAGAGTACTGGACAAAAATTTTAACATTATTATCTCTTAAACCATTTTACAATTATCTATACCTTGACTCATAAAATCAATGGCGGTAAGTCCTAACAACGGTTATCAACTGGCGAGGTATTCACAACTGTTGATGACTGGTAAGGTACCAATAATAGTCAGTGACCGACAACGCTTTTTTAAATTTTATATTTTTATAAATTACTTTAATTGTTATAAATATTAAAATTGTATTATATTTTTTAAAAAATAATAATATAAAGTATTATTGTAAATTAGACATAAATGATATAAATTTTTTTGTCTAGTACATTAAACAACAAACAATGAACAATACAAAAAGTTGTATTGTATCTCAACTCTTTGTATTGTACTGTTTTACTTGTGCTGTCCAGTATTGGTATCAAATGACCCTTAGGGTCCATTTGATTTGTTAACAAACAAGGGACGGGATAATATAAATTTTTTTGTCTCATGTTTAATTTCTTAAAAGATTTAGGTATTGGATAAATATTTGTCCATGGTATTAAATAAATTCTTAAAATTTTGTTACTTCCTAGAATCATGAGACAAGAGTACTAGACAAAAATATTAATTTTATTATCTCTCAAATCACCTTACAATCATTTATACATTGACTCATTAAATCAATAACGGCATGTCTCAGCAACAGCCATCGACCAGTGAAGTACCGACGATGGCCAGTGATCGACGACTCTTTTTTAAATTTTATATTTTTATAAATTACTTTATTATTATAAATATCAAAATCTTATTATATATTTTTTAAAAATAATATAATACAAAATATTACCGTAAATTAAATATAAATAGCATAAAATTTTTAGTTCAGTACATAAAGTAATAAACAGTAAATATTATAAAAAATTATATTATATTTCAATTCTTTATACTGTACTGTGTTATTTGTGCTATTCAGTATTGATATCAAACATACCCTTAGGGGCAAGTTATTCATTTCCTGGGTTTTCATCACATTTTAAGTTTTGAGGAGAAATTACTTAGTTGGTGAATTTTTTTTCATACCTTCTACCAAACATGTGTAAGTCATCCTTTGAGTGGGTTTTTTAAAAAGTAAAAAACCTTTTTTATATCAAACACCCTATAAAAATAATTTTCTCATAAATTCTTTTTAAAATTTATTTTTTATAAAAAAAGATACATACTTAATAAAGTGAGAATTAAAAAATTAAAATCCTTAACAATTATAACTTTTTTGGTAAAATAAGGTTCTTGATAATTTCTTTTTACTACACATGAATGTCGAATTTAGTAAGTGAAATTTTAAATGCCAAACAGCCATATCTATAAAGAAATGTGGTACACCAATTCAATTCTCACTTTTGTAGTTTTTTATTGACAGTCATTCTCTTAGCTGTTTCTTATTTTGTCTCCCTTTGTTGGCAGCTATCCATCCACATGAATAAAGCAGGGTATCATAATTATAGAACAGCTGCATCGTGGACTGATAACAAGGGTACTAAGGAAATTTCACTTGGGAGACACCGCGTGGCGATGAACACAAAGTTAACTTGGAAAGTTTGGTGAATTGGGAAACCCATTTCCTCCCTTCTATCAAAGAGAAATACCAAGAGAATTTCTAAAAAGAAAAGCAGATGATTAGTGGAAAGTCTGAAAGAAAGTTGTAATTTTGGACAAGAGTGATGCTAAAACAATGCTGCTGCTGAAGTTTGTAAATCCTTTGATGACGATCCAAGGTTTGTTTCTTTCTCCTCCACTTGCTATGCATATGTTCATGCTCAACAAGATTGGAATTTGGTACACAATTTTCTTTTTTCAATAGATAGAAGGGAAACATATTGGGATTTCAAAAGAGGGATGCTAAATTTTGTCTCTTATATATATACTCATTATTTTCACATTTTTTTACCTTTTTTTTCATCTCTCTTAAATTTTATTTATCTTATTTTTTTTTTTTTTACAATTTTACCTTTATAATATAATGGTAAAAACAGAGGTATATATTGAGATATACCCTAAAGGAATGTAGACAGATTTGAACCCATGACTAATGAGATAGCGAAGGGAGGGAATTAATTTTGGCGCTTTCCCATGTTAATATTCACGCTTCCCTTCCCCTTTTTTAACATTTTATACTTAAAATATCCTTTTTACTTGTCTCTATTTTTTCACGTTCCACTCCTTCACTCAATAAAAGATGTTCAAATTATTTGAAAGTGGAATGGTTTTTAATTTATGTGATAAATTTAAATCAATACTAACTTCAATAATCCTAAGTCTAATTTAATCACTTTTAATTAGCAAAAAGAAATCTCCACCATATTTCTAAAATATTCAAAATTCATGGCATAATATGCACGCCTTTCAATTCTATGTCCCAAATATCAACATGTTCAGTGTATGTAATAATCCTGGGAATGTGCAAAGACATTTCCTCGAACATGTCATGAAACTTCAGGTAATAATTCTTACTTTCCTTATGCTCACAACTAACCCACATTTTCCAACTAGAAGTAAATAAGTTACCCAGAGGATTCATCAACAGAACGCCATATAAGAAGAATTTCCTCATGGCATAACTTAAGCAAGTTAATTTTAAATATTGGTGATGAATCTTTTATTATTACTCCCATAAATATGAATTTACAATGTAGACTAATTCAAGCTTATTGAGGCTTTTCATTGCAATACTTATGTTTTGGTTGCAATTATGATTTTTGAATAAAATAAATGTATATTTTAATTTTTCACACTAAAAACCTTAATTAATTTAATTTTTTATATTTAATTATAAATGTTGATAACGAGGAATTACTTTGTTAAAAAATTTAACCTTACAATATACGTAGAACAATTCTAGTTTTGCAAAGCTAATATATAGAAGGACGGATATATTTACTCTAAAAGTAAGCTTTGTCTTATTTACTCTTTTTTATAATTTTTTACAAAATATAAATTTTATAAATCTAGCTATTGAATTAAAAGATCTCGTATGTGAGATCACACTCACAAAATTTTTTAAAATTATTTTATATTTATCATATATCTTTATTTTAATGGGTAATAAAAAATTTAAATTAGAAATAAAATACTTCACTTATATTAAATGTTTAAAAATTTTAAATTTATGCAAAAAATGATATAAATAATTAATACTACAATAAAATATAATTCACCTCTTGATAGAAATTGTTATTTTAAAAAAGTTATAAAAAATAATAAGTGTTCAAGACTTATTATTCTTTAAGTAAGGTTGGTATATATATATATATATATATATATATATATATATATATATATATATATTTCCTACACCAATTCAAGTCGACACCGTAAGAAATTTCTTACTTTCATCGCCATGTGACTTACAGCTCACTTTTGTATTTTTGTTTTCGCATCTATTTCCCAGCACTATATATTCAAGAGCGTATTATACTTTGGCTGTGCCGTGAACATACAAGGGTAGTAAGGTCATTTCATTTGTGATAAAGCATGTTGGGAGGTAATATAGGCATTACCTGGCGATGAACGGATGGTCAACTTCAAAAGTTTGGTTAACTGGGAATCCCACTTCCTCCCTTCTCCAACCAAAGAGATCCCAGAAAGAAAAGATGGTTACTGGAAAAAATGAAAGATTCCTCCCCAGATCGAGGGTGTTGTAAATTTTGACAAGAGTGGTGCCGAAAAGCTTGTATATCCTGAGATGACTCCCTTCTCCATGGTGTTGTAAATGTATACCCTTTTATTTTCTTAGCCGATATACTCTTTTTCAATTTAATTTACTTAATATTTCAAGCTTTTGCCATAACTAACGAATGTAACTTGTATGAATATTTAGTTGTGGGAAGCATCTTCCGAGTAAGGACATGCCTTAGTTTCAGCTCCAGTTTTCTATTCTAAGAGAAGATCTCCACATTAACCATTCAAGGAGAGAGTGAAAACAGAATCACCTCCAGCAGCAAAAGAAACAAATCGCAAAGATTGGGGGATGACTCGTGTACAAAATTACCGCTATGATATTTTCTTAAGCTTCAGGGGTGAAGATACCCGCCACACATTTACCGGTTATCTCTACTATGCTTTGTGCCAAAGGGGATTCAAGACTTTCATAGACCATGAGGAGTTGCAGACAGGGGAGGAAATTTCACCTTCTCTTATCAAGGCAATTGAGGAATCTAAGATTTCCATGGTTATATTCTCTGAAAATTATGCATCTTCACTTTGGTGTCTCAATGAACTTGTTAAGATCCTTGAGTGCAAAAAAGAAAAGGGCCAAATGGTTTGGCCAATTTTTTACAAGGTTGAACCTTCTGATGTACGACATCAGAGAAATAGCTTCAAAGAAGCAATGGATAAACATGAAAACAGGTTCAAAAATGAGAATGAGAAAGTGAAAAGATGGAAATCTGCTTTGAATGAAGCTGCCAACTTGTCAGGATCAACTTACAGAACAGGGTATGTAGATACTTAGAATGTCTTTTCAAGTGTTTTCGATAAGGGAGTTGGGGGAGGGGCAAGGGCTTCTATGTTGTTATATACTATTTAAGTTTTGCTTTCTTAATTTGAAGTATGTCTTTCACATTTGTAGGTATGAATTTGAATTTATCACAAAGATTATCAAAGACGGCTCCTCTAAATTACTTCATAAACGTTTATATATTGGAGAACACATAAGTGGGCTAGAGTCTCGGTCAAAAGACATCAAGTCTCTTCTAAATATTCAATATGATGATATTGGAAGAATGTTGGGAATTCATGGAACTGGTGGAATAGGTAAAACAACACTTGCCAAAGTTTTGTATAACCTGATCATTGATCATTTTGATTGTGCATGTTTTCTTGAGTCTGTCCGAGAAAAATCTAATGGTGGCAGTGACCTAGTAAATGTCCAAGAGACACTTCTATCTCAGATATTTGGGAAGATAAATTTCAACTTTATCTGTGTCGATGAAGGTGCATGTATGATAAGAGAGAGGCTTTCCAAAAGGAGAGTTCTTCTTGTGCTTGATGATGTTTATAAGAAGGTGCAATTAGAAAAGTTGGCTGGGGGATGGATTGGTTTGGTCCTGGTAGCAGGGTCATCATAACAACAAGGGATAGACATCTGCTAATTGCTCATGGAATTGAAAAAACATATGAAATGAAGGAGCTAGATTATGATGATGCTCTTGAACTCTTTTGTTGGAAGGCCTTCAAAAGGAACAAACCTGATGAAAGCTACATGGATATATCTAATCGAATAATTGATTATTCCAAGGGACTTCCATTGGCTTTAAAGGTAATAGGTTCCAATTTGTTTGGTAGAAGTTTAAAAGCATGGGAATCAGCATTGGATAAATATCAGAGGAGTCCAGACAAAGGTATTCAAGACATACTTAGAGTAAGCTATGATGATTTGGATGATGATCAGAAAACCATTTTCCTTGATATTGCTTGTTTCTTTAAGGGGGAGAGAGTGAAATATATTGAAAAGATACTAGATGCTTGTGATCTCTCCCCACAATATAATATTGAAGTACTTGTTGATAAATCTCTCATAAGTATTAATATAGTTGGCAAGTTAGGGATGCATGATCTCATACAAGACATGGGAAAAGAAGTTGTTAAGCAAGATGCATCGTCGAAACTTGGTGAATACAGCAGATTGTGGAATCACGAAGATATTGTTGATGTTCTTACTACAAATTCAGTAAGAAATAAGTCATTGTTTTTCTGTTATTGCTTTGCTTATATAGTATAGTCAATAAGTATATGACAAATCAATTATCTATAATTAATTCAAGTTCTTGATGTTTGCTTTTTTACTTGCAGGGAAGTGATAGCATCCAAGGAATAATGTTTGATCCACCTAAACGAGAAAATGTAGAATGGCATGGCATTTCCTTTGAGAAGATGAATAATTTAAGAATTCTCATTGTTAGAAATGCTAATTTTTCAATGGCTCCTATAAGTTTACCAAGTAATTTAAGGATGCTTGAATGGGATGAATATCCTTCAGGGTCTTTACCAGAAGAATTTTCTCCCAAAAAACTAGTTATCCTAAAGTTACAGAATGGCCGACTTATTTCCCTAAATCCATTGCAGGTACATTTTTTTTCTTTTTTCCATTTTAAAATAATTGTAAAATCTAATCCTTGTATTAAACTTCATCTTGTTTGTCTCCCTGTTGAAAGGTTTTACTTTGCTTCCCTTTTCTTATTAGTAATTAACATTCTATTTTAATTATATCTAGTGTACATCAAATGCTATTAACATTACATTAGTACTTTTAACTGCTTCACTAATTAAGCTTTGGTTTTGCAGAATTTTGAAAAGGTTACTTATATGAACTTCTCAGGCTGTACACTATTAACTCAAGTACCTGATTTGTCTAGAGTACCAAATGTAACAATTTTGGGACTTGAGAGATGCACCAGTCTAATAGAGGTTCATGATTCTGTTGGAGTTAATACTAAACTAAAAAAATTGAGCCTTGAAGGATGCACCAATCTAAGAATATTTCCACGTGGAATCAAAATGAGATCTCTTGAAAGACTTGATCTCAGGGGTTGCAGAAGTCTACAACACTTTCCAGATATATTAGAAGAGATGGTTAATCTTACATGTATTTTGGCAATTTTGACTGGTATTAAGGAGATTCCACATTCCATTTGTTACCTACCAAGACTTGAAGCTTTATTTGTATCACATTGTTGCGAGTTGGTATCCCTCCCTGGAAGCATTAGCCAATTACATACATTGGAATCTCTTGACCTGGTGGGTTGCACGAAGCTTCATCAATTTCCAAGAGCTCCTCCAAATTTAGGAGAACTGGAATTGAATGGTTGTAGATCTTTAACCTTACAATCCTTAAATTCATTATTTTCTCAGGTTTGACTATTTTTTTCCCAAGTTAAATATTTTGATGCCTTTGTTAATTTATTGGAAATATATAGAGTTCTTTTTTAATAAAATATATATAATATGTAAATTTTATCTGTCAAATAAATGAAGTATCATTGTTAACATATTTTTTATTTTAACTTGTTTTTTGCTTCTAAGTAATTGTTTATATATTCAAAAGCAAATAAATATGTAATTCAATTTCTTGTTGATTTATTTCCTTAAATCCATTGCAGGTACATTTTTTTTTCTTTTTCCGATTTTAAAGTAATTGTAAAATGTAATTTTTGTCTTAAACTTCATCTTGTTTGCCTCCCTGTTGAAAGGTTTTACTTTGCTTTCCTTTTCTTGTTAGTAATTAACATTCTATGTTAATTATATCTAGTGTACATCAAAAGCTATTAACATTACATTAGTACTTTTAACTGTTTCACTAATTAAGCTTTGGTTTTGCAGAATTTTGAAAAGGTTACTTATATGAACTTCTCAGACTGTAAACTATTAACTCAAGTACCTGATTTGTCTAGAGTACCAAATATAACAGATTTGAGACTTGAGAGATGCACCAGTCTAATAGAGGTTCATGATTTTGTTGGAGTTCATACTAAGCTAAGAATTTTGAGCCTTCGTGGATGCACCAATCTAGAAATATTTCCACGTGGGATCAAAATGACATCTCTTGAAATGCTTAGTCTCAGGGGTTGCAGAAGTCTACAACACTTCCCAAATATATTAGAAGAGATGGTTAATCTTTGGCATATTAATGTACAAGGGAGCGGTATTAAGGAGATTCCACATTCCATTTGTTACCTACCAATGCTTAAACGGTTACGAATGTCACATTGTTACGATTTGGTATCCCTCCCTGAAAGCATTAACCAATTAGATAGATTGGAATACCTTAATGTGCGTTATTGCAAGAAGCTTTGTCAATTTTCGAGAGCTCCTCCAAATTTACAAGAACTGCGTGTGGATGGTTGTAGATCTTTAACCTCACAATCATTAAATTCAATATTTTCTCAGGTTTAACTATTTCTTTCTCAAGTTAGATGTTTTGATGTCTTTATTAATTTATTGAAAATATATAGAATTTCTTTTTAATAAAGCATATATAATATGTAAATTTTATCTGACAAATAAATGGAGTATCATCGTTATCAAATTTTTTAACTTTTTTTTTAACTTCTAAGTAATTGTTTATATATTCAAAAGCAAATGAATATTTAATTCAATTTCTTGTTGATTTTACAAAGAAAAACTTTAATGACACCGCAGGAGATGGAATTCATCATGTTTACCATTCTTTTTGCTTCTACAGGCCATACAAGCAGTGAAGCCCTTGGCAGTTTACATGCCCAGAATCCACATTCCAAATTGGTTTGACTATCGCTGCAAAGGTGGAAGGTTATCATTTTGGGCTAGCGAGAAGTACGTCTGTAAGTTTACTTTTGCAGCTGTCTTCAAAACATCAATAAGTCAAATATCCTCACGGTCATACGAGTGCGTGTATATGGACATAACTCGCCGTAATAATGGGATTTGGACATCGTGCAGGGTTGCCTGTTTCGGTAACGGAAGTGGTACTATCTTTCTTCAGTTTGTTGATTATTCTAATATTAACATTCATGATTGGAATCATGTGGAGATCGAATGTAGAAGCCTCCCACCAGAGTATAAAGAAGATGAGTGTGAAATAGATGAGTGTGGAGTTTATATGTACAAGGAAGATATAAAGATGGAAGATATTCGATTTGAGTGTCCCATTCCCAGCAACTCAAATATGGATACAGTGATGTCAAAGAATGATGAAGAGCCGAGAGATATGATTGAGGAAGCAGAGCCATGGGAAAGGTCATTTTGTGATGATATTCATTATACTTTTTGATCCACATGATTATATTTAAAGATATTTGTGTAAAATTCATTTGAATTTTTTTTGACAATTTAATCCTTTCTTTATGGTATTGTGCTACTTTTGCCCCGCTTCTTATCAAATATTTAAAGTTTTTTTCATGCATGATGTAACAATGTTTTATTTTTTTTAGCATGGCTACAGTGCTTAGATGAAATAACATTGTCTAATTACTTCTACACACAAACACATAAAAAATATTTTGTTTTATGTTTTTTCTTTTTTCTTGCATATAAGAGTGAGAATTGAAAATACGTATATCAAACACACTATTATCAAACCCAATGAGACTTAAACCCACGTGGGATATAAAGTTGTCTACTGATAAGATTTTTATATCTACAATCTTTATTGGCATTTCCATTCTCACTTAATCTGTTTAAAATTATGAAGTTATTTTGTAAAATTTTATGTTTAAAAATATAAAATTAAATTATAATTTTTTTTTGTAAAATTTTTATTTAAAAATATAAAGTTATTTTTAATTTTAAAAATATTTAATGATATATTTTTAAAAAATATATTTATTTAAAGTTTTATTTTAATAATTTTTCATGTATTTGATTTAAAAATAGAATATTAAATAAAAAATTATAAAAATGTATTATTTTAAACTATTTTACTTTATTTTTAAAGGATATAAAATAGAAAATATTACCCCGTAAGATTAATTTTCATTCAACATACCAAATAAATTCGTCTACCCTACATCGTCAAATTATATTTATTTTTTAAAATCTATTCCTTTTAAAAAGTAATCCTTTCACGTACATTTAGTTCTAATTAAAATATTAAATTCTATAGGAAGTCAATCCAAAATAATATATCATGGGAAGTCAATATATGTAACATAGCTAGCAATAACAAAGAATACTTAATTAAATTCTTTTAAGAGGTTTTGCTTCAAATTTATGAGATGATAATAAACAAAAAAAAAAAATGTACAAAATTCAATAGCCCTAAGTCTAATTTATTCTCTTCCTTATCAAAAGAAAAGAAATGGTCCCTTTTTTTTTTAATGTGAATTTATTCCCTTTTAATTGGCAAATGGAAATCTCCACAAACATTTCTAAAATAAAATAAAATAAAATGTGAGGTAGTGAAACCCCACTTGGAGGCATCTATAGTATCAACCCAAAAAGAATCTGGTCAACTCTCAATTGCTACGGACACACCTACCCAAATTACAACAAAATGTTATGCATAAATTTATTTATATACACATCTAATATATTTTGTATTATAATTATTTATAAAAATAAAATTATAAATAAAAAGAAAAAAATATATATATAAAGTGAATGTATCAGTCCAAATTACATTCCTCTCGGTAGCTTACCTGTGTGCTGCCAGGTTATAATTCCAATCGTGCCTTTGAACTTTGACCACAAAGTAACAAGGTGATACACAATAAACGGCTCAGATTTAATATATTTTGTTACTTATCTTCAGCTTGCAGCACCGAATCATTTCCCCCATCAAGCATACACTGTTGCACGTCACAACGTGGTGAGCTCTATGTTTAGCGTCTCCTCTTTGTCAAAGCAACGTGAGGGCTACCAAATCCTCCATTTCTTTTTTCTTCATCTTCATCTTCTTCCACCTTATAAAAGAACCTCTATACCAATGTATTCATAACATCTTCTTCCTCTATTTGCTCACATTCCCCTCAGCCTCTAAAGCACCTCCATTTTAAGCAATATGAAGAATTCTCTTAGCTTGCTTCTATTAGTACTGCTAGCTGCAGTAATGGTGCAGTTTGGGGAAACTGCACCCTCAGGTTTTGAATATGGCGACGCCCTTGACAAAAGCTTGATGTTTTTCGAGGCGCAAAGGTCTGGTAAATTATCATTGGATCAACGAGTCAAGTGGCGTGGCGATTCGGGTCTAAAGGATGGATTGGAACAAGGAGTAAGTCTCTAAATTTTTTCTTTTTTGCCAAAGACTCTAGACAAAGAAGTGGCTGCTTGAGCTTGAACTTATGCCAATTTTTTTTAATGATTTCATATGGGTTTTTATTAATAAACTTAAGCCGATGATTGCTTTGTTAATGTCAGGTGAACTTGATAGGAGGGTACTATGATGCAGGTGATCATGTGAAATTTGGGCTGCCAATGGCATTTAGTGTGACAATGCTGGCATGGGCAGCCATTGATTTCAGGAAGGAAATCACAGATTTGAACCAAATGGGTCACACTTTGTGGGCCATTAGGTGGGGTACTGACTACTTCATGAAAGCACATCCTCATCCTAATGTTCTTTGGGGACAGGTAAATAGGAGTCTCCACTCATACTTAATCAACTTTCGTAAGTACCATATATTAAAAAATCTTTCTTGTTAAAATCACCGTAGTTTTATTTAATTAGAAAGTGTTAACTCAGTTTCTTTGATCAATTTTTATGTTTCAACATATTGCTAATTTGGTCTACGATATTCAGAATCAGTTACTTGTTGGATAAGAAATTGCATTGCCATGAAAATTTTCAGGTGGGTGATGGAACTTCTGATCACTACTGCTGGGAGCGTGCTGAAGACATGACAACTTCAAGGACTGCCTATAAAATTGATGAACAGCACCCTGGATCGGATCTAGCTGGTGAAACCGCAGCTGCATTGGCTGCAGCAGCCTTAGCTTTCAAGCCTTACAATTCTTCATACTCTGATCTCCTTCTGGTTCATGCTAAACAGGTGAATACTCACACAAACTGATTAAAAATCGATGAGTAGTGGCACACATGAAATGAATATATGTTTTCCGAAATAAATTTAATCAAGCTAATTTAAATAACTTCAAGAAAAAAAGAGTTATAAGATGCAAAATACATTTATTAATTGTACCATGAACATGATGCTATCTATGCCGTTTGGTCAATCAGAATGTTATTCTAAACTTGTATAGGTAGCCAATTTTTCAAGCCTGTTTAGATATCTAAATACTTGGAGTTGGAGCTATAATTGATTTTCTTCTATCTACTGCAGCTCTTCACATTTGCAGATAGATATAGAGGTTTATATGATGACTCAATCTCATGTGCTCAGCAATTCTACACTTCTTCTGGTTATTCAGTGAGTAATCTCTTCTTTGATTGATCTCAACTTCTCTTATTCCTCTTACAGTTCATTCTGTGCTTAATAATTAACAAGATTTGGGAAGCAAAGGAAATTTCTATTATTCAATCTTATTAAATGAATACAGCAGAATGGGCCTCTCTCTATCTATATAGAAGACACACCAAGCTTACAATACACCCTATAACAGATGAACATAGCAAAATAGCACACTATGACAGAAAATCAGTCAGCAAACTATACTTGTAACAATGATCATGTGTACCTAACTTGGCTATTTGTTGAAGGATGAATTGTTATGGGCTGCTGCCTGGCTACATCGCGCAACCGGCGAGGAATACTACCTCAAGTATGTAGTGGACAATGCTGTGTACATGGGTGGAACTGGATGGTCTGTGAAGGAGTTCTCTTGGGACAACAAATATGCTGGTGTGCAAATTCTCTTATCGAAGGTAATCTTTCACAGTTTTCAAACACTGTTTTTAAGACAATATATAATACATTTCTGTGTATATGGAAGTTCCTATCAGCTTCAATTCTGACCATCTCTTCAGAATATCATTGAACGTAGATCGAAATTTTAGTTTAAAGAAAAATGAAAAAAATTTAATTATCAAATTAAACTATTTTGCAGGTTCTTCTAGAAGGACATGCAGGTTCTTATGACTCTACATTAAAGCAATATCAGGCCAAGGCCAATTATTTTGCCTGTGCTTGCTTGCAAAAGAATGATGGTTACAATGTCAAGACAACTCCAGGTTAGTGTTTCAAGATAATTCCTTAAAAATAGATGCAGTCAACTGTACTAAAGTCACTATTGACAACCATTGGATAAGACTACAACACTACCGTCAATCGCAGTCTCATCCAACGGCCATGACAGCACTAAACCCAAATTACTTACAAGTGGATGTTATCTTATCAATGTCATAATGTCTTGCATATTTTACTGTTAATTTAGCCAAAAATTGGGAAAATTAACGTACTATGTTCAGAGGATTCATTTGTTTGTGCTGCTGTCATATAATCAGGTGGATTACTATATGTGCGCGAGTGGAACAACTTGCAGTATGTTTCCTCTGCTGCATTTTTGTTAGCAGTATACTCTAGTTATCTATCAGCAGCAAAAGCTCAACTCAGCTGTCCAGAAGGCCAGATTCAGCCTCCAGAGCTCCTCAATTTTGCCAAGTCACAGGTATGTAATGGAATTTTTTTTTTTTCCCTATTTTCCTTTTTTTCATATAAAAAATTATTATTTAAAAAAAAAAACTAATCCAAAGGTTGGGACATGTCATGGGTCTTGGGCTCTTAGCATCTCCATTGGTGTTTTTTAAGAGTTGTATAAATCTTGCACAACAACTTTTGGTTAGCTTTACCAATGGAATAGATATGTGGAACATTGATGTATAATGAACCATTCTTGTAGTAAAAAACCGTTCAATGTTAGTTTTTACGAGCACTGCTTATTATTATTATTATTATTATTATTATTATTATGTTACCATAATATATTGTTTTTAACACCAAAAACTAGACGACTTTGGAGAAAAAGCTTAAATTAAAATAAAAAAATATTAATAAAATATAATGATATAGAATATTTGTGGGGACCATTCTCACAGAAAATGAGAAACAAAATAACTTATGCAATTCATTGTAGTTGCATTACTATAGTTGCTTAGCTACAGGGATTAAATTGATACTTCACACTAGATTTTGTTCTCTTAAAAGTCACGATTATCTACCGTTTGTTCTTATAAGTGATAAATGTAAAAAACAATTTAATATGATAGTGAGTATAAGGATGTCTTGGATAATTTCATTAAATAATTATTTAGAGAATTAAAAATTTTAAGATCATGGATAGATAATTCATTAATTTTTCATGCAAAATATCATGAAAGCATTGATAATAATAATTTTTTTTTTATGATAGATTTATTGAGAATATCCATCAAGAAATTCATATTCTCAAGGTTACACTTACATTAAACTTATAAAGCATCAGCTATTGAATTATACATTGTTCTTTTTCTTCATGTTCTATTGAATTGATATAGTTTGGTTGTGACACAGGCTGACTATATTCTTGGCAAAAACCCAAAGGACATAAGCTACTTAGTTGGATATGGACCAAAATATCCCATTCATGTACACCATAGGGGTGCTTCCATTGCCTCTGTCTTTGTTCTTCATTCAGAGATTGGCTGTGTGCAAGGTTTCGAAACGTGGTATCACCGCCCCGAAGTAAACCCTAATATCCTCTACGGTGGCCTTGTGGGAGGTCCTGACCAAAACGATGACTTCACCGATGACAGATCGAATTATGAACAAACTGAGCCAACACTTTCAGGCTCTGCTCCTCTTATTGGGCTCTTTGCTAAGCTGCAGACTGTTTATGGTAATGAACAATGAAGGGATTAATCTGTGTTCATCCGTTTCTTTTTTTGACTCTTCCAATGTAAGGGATTTTAATCCCTTTTGTCTTGTTGGTTACAGGTTCTTACCATAAAGAATCACCAAAGCCCAACCCAAAATCACCAAGTGAGTAATAAAGATCATGTAATTAAGATGAACTTTTGAATCCTGATCCACTGCTGTTAATATTTGACATAGTTTATAACATAATGCAACAGAAGTTGTTGGATGAATCAAACTCTGCAGAGTTACAAACTGATGATTCCATCTAATGACTTTTGTCATGACATGTCATCAACTGCAATGGTTATGTCAAAAATGGATTACAGTGAATCTGGATTCGTAAATTTCAATATTGTTACTACTCAACTAAATTGTTGTTATGGGCTTCACAGGTACCAACACACAAAAAGAATCAGCACCAAAACCATCAGGAGGTAATTGCAAAGATCTAATTTAGGCCTCAATAATTTGAAACTATACAATGCTATAAGCAGTGACTGAAGAGTGATATGAACCTCTTGCAGGCGTGCCTGTTGAATTCGTTCACTCAATTACTGGATCATGGACTGCTGGAGAAACGAACTATTACCGTCACAGAGTGGTAATCAAGAATACCTCAGAGAAGCCAATTTCAGATCTTAAGTTGGTGATAGAAAATCTCACAGGTCCTCTCTGGGGTCTCTCTCCAGTAACTCAAGAGAAGAATACCTATGAACTCCCAGAATGGCTTAGGGTCTTGAATCCTGGATCTGAGTGCATGTTTGTCTATGTTCAAGGTGGGCCCCAGGCAAAGATCTCTGTCTCAAGCTACCACTGAGAGAGAATTTTGAGAAATGATTTGATGTAAAGTGTTCTTTTGATATTCTAATTAAGAAGCCACAGTGAATGATGCTACTTTTCTTTTCTTTTTGAGGGATGAGTTTTGGTGCTTAATTACCAGTACTTCACCAAATCAAAGTTGTAATCAGTTTATCAAATTTCCTTTTCTCTTGGTAAAAAAAGATAAAATATATTAAAACATGACAGCAATATACTTCATTCTATGGTGTAGTTACATGTAATGTAGTTTCTGTAATAGTTTTGAGTAATACTCATATGTTGACTCTTTTATTTATTTTCAAAAGTATCCAAAACTGGGCAAATTAAAGGAAAATTAGATAAGTAAAATAAATGAACAATAAATAAAAAAATAACCTCAAAACATGTTAGAATTTATTTGGGTTGGTTTTTTTACACTTTTATAATTTTTGACTACTAAAATTAGGTTTTGAAAAAAATAAATAAAAAAAAAACACATCCAAATGTCAAAGATGTTTCTTTTGCAAAAATATGTGAAGATATTTCTAAAAATTCAAAAGCTAAAGTAGATCACTTTCATGAAAAAGAAAAAAAATAAAAATAAAACCTCTAAAAGCTGAAATATTGCTTATAGCTTCTATTTTACACCTAACAAATCAGAATTCTGGACATCCTTATCTATCCAGTAGACCAGGAAGATTACTGTGAATAACCTTTAATGGAGAAAACACAGCCCTCTCCTCTTTTACATTCAAATTAATCAAATGTGCCCTGAATTTCCCAAAAAAAATAATGCATAAAACCCCAATTTCATCTAAATTAGAGTTATAAATAGGGATTCGAGTGATTAATGATATTATAATGAGTACAATATACCACTTTTGTACAAGAGCTGTATAGTAATTTCATGAAAAGTTTAAAGATCTGCTTTATGTTTTACATAGATAATTTTAAGATATATTTAAATTGCTTAAGAATCTACCTTATGTAAAATCACTTTACTTTTAAGAGATCTACTTTAACGATATATATAAATAATTTCATAAATGTTTAATTAAAGTATCTTTTGGATCCATAGGCCTTTTTCTTTTTTGTCGCCACTTATGTGTGGTAGATTCCTTTATCCATGTTATTGGATCCAAAGAACTTTTTCCTTTTCTTTTCATATATTTCTCTATCTTTCTTCAAAAAAAAAATAAAAAATAAAAACAAAAAAGCAGCACCATTAGGAGAGAATTAATTAAGACACCTCACTTTAATTAACACACACTCTCATTTAAATTTAATATAACATAAGCCCCAAATTACCCCTCTCTCTTTTCACTCAACTAAAATCACACACTCCCACTTTCTCTTATTTCCTTCTAGCAAACGGCAAGTTTCACCATTTTCAGATTTTCAGTATTCGCAGGCGACAGCAAGAGATTAGTCTACCAATTTTGCTTTTTCTTTTTTTCCATGATCTTTTTTGGATTCCCCCTTTAAACAGTGGCATTAAGTTTCTCTGATTCAAACATGGTTGATGAAATTGAACTGGCTTTTTTTTTTTTTTTCTCTTTGCTCTCATTAGATTAAATGGCCCCAAAGAATCAATTGAACTTCTGGAATTACACAAAACAGTTCTAGAGAATTGTTTCATAATTAGCCTGTTATCCCATGGAACGATTGTTCAGAGCCGTTTGACTAATTGTAACAATATGTTTTGGAGAATTTTACCTGTGTTGATTTTACATGTTTTTTAATATTATTAATTTTAGATCTAATCTGTTTAAAATTAAATCTTGCTAATAGGAGTAGGTATAGACAAGACGTTTTGGTGTCTAATTTCAATCCAAAGAGTTTAAAACAATTTTAGAGTGAAATAAATAAAATCTTGTCTCGTTTCTTATCATGTCCATTGCCATTAGCAAGTATAAAATTGAGTTAGAGCTTAAATACTTATAAGATGGACCGGTTTACCAGGCCCGGGCTTGCCCAATTGAATTCGGGTTTTTCTTTTCTTTCGGCCGAGCAGATTGGCACTACTAGTACTTGCCTCATGAGTAATTGCTTTTTCTCTCCTGTAAATCACCTAAAAATATCTCTCATGACGACCTTTTAGAGCTTTAGAATGTTTCGAGTATTAGGTTCAAATGATGTTTATTTATTTATTATGTGTATTTAGGTTTATTATTTTCTCTCCTGTTGAACTTTAAATATAATAAACTAGGTTTTGATACTTGTGCTTATTTTTTCCCAGATTTGTCTCAAATAAGTGGTTTGGTGCTATTATATTTTGTGGAATCCTAGCTGGTAGACCCACATCATAGTGGTAAAATTTTCCTTTTATTAAAATGAGTTATGATTTACAAGAAATAATTTGCTAAATAATAATATTATTATGGTAACCCCCTCACAATAATTTGGTTTTACAAATATTATGTATTTATATCTGAATAAAAATAACGGACATGTATTTAGCTGTAAGATATTTTTTACTTGAAAAAAAAGGTTGCATATTACTTCTGTTTTTTGAAGATATACTTTATTTTATATTTATGGAGATATTTTTAACACCTCTAGTGTATATGATATTAGATGTATTTTTCAATTTCTACGTATATGCCACAAATAATAATTTTCTTATAAAAAAATAATAATTGTCTTACGTGAAATAACATGTATTTAATCTTGATGGAGTATTGATAAAAACTTTTATATAATCACACTATCCGCTTCTCTATATTACCCGAAAGAAAGTGTTTTTCTCACTATATGTCTGTTTTTTTTTTTTTTTTCATTCTTCACTAATTAATTGGTTTATTTCTAATAATTTATAATATTTATAATTTTATTTTATAATTTTTTATCAATCGATAGAGAATGAGATAACTTTACCTAAAAAAAAATAACGAATGAAACAAAAATGATGGGTTAAATTCTATTTTTTTTTAAATATTACATAAATTTCATATTACTAGATAAAACATATAAATCTAAGAGTAGATGTAGGATTAGATGAGTTTTGGCTCATCCTTGTTTTATTCTTAACTTGGTTTTGAGATAAAAAAAAAAAAAAAAAATTTCTCATCCTAAACTCATCTTAAAATTTTTCTTTTTTGTCATCTCATACTATTACCAATTTCAAAAAAAAAACTCTTAAGTTTTAAATTAGACAAAATAAACTCTCACATTTCAAACCTAAAATAAAAAGTGAATTATCGGTACAGACAAAAAATATCTCAATAAAATTTACTTTTTATTCTTAATTTTTCTTTTTTTTTTTAATATGACTCATCTAATTCACAATTATTAAGATGTTATTTCAACCATATCCAAATATTATTGTTTGATATTAAATATGTAAAAGGATATGATTTTGATTATTTTTTAATATTTTCATTAAATATACACAAAAATGTAACAAAGAATATTTTTAATACAAAAAATGAGATGAAACAAAATTGAAACAACATTTGATATGGAAGGAGATAACTCTTATCTAAAATTGAAAACAAAGACAATTAGTTATAGAGAGTGGCACCCATAGATACTTTCACCTACCCAGATGGCAAAATGGGTCAAGCTAGTTTATTTAAGCTTAGAATTTTTTAAGATTTAAATAGAAAGTTTCGTGTGCTAAATATAATATATAATTACGGATTTTAAAAAATACATTAGAAATTTTGAAAATCTATAGATAAAGAAAATTGCAGACCCCAAATTTGCATATTCATTCAATTTTCACACAAATCAATTTAAAATAATTAAACTCACAGCAAATCAGTGGTGGTGTAACGAGAGGTTGTGCGAACGATGGATTGAGGTGGCAAATGGCGGTGCTGTGCTTTTTTTTTTTTTTTGTGTTTTTCTGTTTCGTGTATGGGTGGAAATTTTGACGAAGAGGGAGTGATATTATTGAAATTTTGGGGGTATGAAAAGAATCTCTCCCTTGAGAGTTTAATTGGAGGGAGAGTCTTTTCCAACTCCCTTTCAAACTTTTCTAACACCCCAAATTTGTTAAAATACCCAAAATACCCAAATTTAAAAGGAGTAGTAAGTGGCAGAAGAAGAATACTAGTGTGCAAATTGGGTAATGATTTCACCGTGGAATTCCAATAGCCAATTTTGAAAATTAAAATCCACGTGGTCAAGCCATCTTCACAATCACAAGTTCAAAGTCAAGCAATCACTCTGAACCAACCGCTAGAGAGACGGTGAGCTGAACAAGAAATTTCGTAGCCCCCTTTGGTTGACTCAATCTATGACCAATTTGTGGCTCTTATTTTGACTCAATTGTGGGAAATTTGGAAAGTTGAGTAGTTGGGATCTTTGATTTCGATTTTAAGAATTTGGTAATTACCCGTTTGAGTAAACACCTTATTTTATAAAAACTTATTAAATAAAAGTTTATGTTACAAATTTTGAAAATTTTTTAATTAAATAAATTTTTTTATACTTAGATGCATATTTTAAAAGAGCTTATATAATATTACATAATATTTAGATGATCACTACATAAATATTTATAATAATTAAAATTATTAAAAAGAGAATAAATAAATAATTAATGCTCTTTAAAATCTAGGGTTTAAGATATAATATTTAAGGTTGTAGGACTTAGATTAAAATTATAAGATTTAAAGTTTTAAGATTTGAAGATATTTTTGTGATAAAATTATAAAAGTTTTATTTTATAACTTATTATAAGAGTATTTTTGTCATGAAAATATAAAGATTTGATCTTAAAGTTTATTATAAGAATATTTTTGTTATAAAATTATAAAAATTTGATATTAGAATTTATTAAAAGAATATTTTTATCATAAGAAATCAGTCATGAGAACTTTATATAAACTCATTACATAAACTTCTCCAAAAAGCTTATCAAAATAAGCTCAAATGGATTTATGAAAAGGCATATATTCTCTCAAACACTTATTATTTTTAATTAAAATGCTTATATAATAAAATACACCTAAATAAGTTATTCTAAACAGCTCCAAATTCTTTCATTTAGATACAGATTCTTGTTAAACTAACTTGTTTAGACCAAAAAATAAAAATAAAAAATGTATTTGACTAATTTGGATGAGCTTACCACTTGCATATGTCGTCATTTTATGACCTCAGATATCGATTTTTAGCTTATCTTGTTTGAATTGAAACCTGAATCGGGCTAGATCGTTTGGAAATCTCTATTTTACCCCCAGCCATGTGGGGGTTGGTTCAAGAGACCGCAAGGTCTTGGTCCTCCTCTTTTGAATTTTTTTAACTTTTATATATAAAATTTTTTAATTATTAAACCAGCCTTTTAATTCCCTTCCTGTCCTTAACTTAGCTTTAATTAATTCAACGTAAAAAAAAAAAAAAAAAAGCTTTGCTTTAATTAATTAACGTGAGGTGATAAAACAGGGGTTGCTGCCCGGGGTTGGTATTTGATTGGAAATCATAGATTTCTTTGTTGGGCTAGGTTGGGACAGTAACATATAAATTATCTATCTCTTTTATGTAGATGTTTTATATAATGATTAAATCTTTTTTATTTACAATCATTTATTTAAAACACTTATTTATTGTTCAGCAGATGTTCAACATAAAAGTTACTGCTAAAATCCTCTTATAATGAATAAAAAACACTGCTCTCATATGCTTCCTCTCAGTGAATTCTTTTTGAATTAAGCTGGCCATGAACTTCACTACACAATTATTCTCCTCTTACAAGTGTTAAAACAAGAACGAATTTAGAAATCAATTACAGGAGTCGAGAGAAATTTTCTGTCTAAATTCAAAATTTAAAATCATGTTAAAACTAATTAAATAACAGTGTGCACACACACACACACACTTACATTATAATATATTTATCATAAGTTTGAGTTTCATTCCGATCCTTAGCCTTTTGGTTTGGTAACATTATATCATATTTGTCTGCAAAATAGCTTTACAACAAAAATATTAATTGCATTATAATCTCTTAGAAGAAGTCCTTCAGATATATTTATGCTGTAAAATATGTAATATTTCCTTCTAACTCTCACCCAAAAAAAAAAAAAAAAACAAATTCTACACTTAATTTGTTTACTGTTCTTAGTAACTTGAATGGACAGTTGTTTGTATAGGTAAAAAATTGTAGACCTCAAACAAATAAAAGACTTTTAACAGACCAACAATGCTTCTACCCTGGTTGGATTCATCACTGGTTTAAAAGTGAAAAAGTAAAAATCTCATTTTATTTTCTAGAAGTATTGAATTAGATTTTAGACTTTTCTGTTCAAATAACGTGGAAAGTCATTCATTAATAGTCAAACTTGCTTTAATACATGCACTAGTATGGATGTGAACTACTTATTTATAGTGAACAATTTTTGAGTCTCTTCATCCCCAATTTAATTCTTTCGAAGGAAATTAAATGGCTTCCATTTTGATCTCTGGTGTTTCCCCAAGACTTTCACAAGCTTCTCTACGTTGCTCTTCTCCCTCTCGTTTATCATCAAATCATGTTCTTTTCGATCCTCAACTCAGGCCATTGAAGCAATCTAACTCTCAGAGTTGTAAGAAATTATTAAGATTTCACTCAAAATTCCCTTCTGTTACAGTTGCAAGCCACTCTTCTGCAACATCTTCAAGTTCACTGGAAATCAAGAACATAGTTACTGGTAAAGTCAGCAATGGAGAAAATTTGAAGGCTAATAATGTGCCTTGGATTGGCTCTTATTTGCCTAGCCCGCTTCAGCCTTATGCTCGTCTTGCTCGCCTTGATATGCCAGTCGGCACGTGGTTGGTTGCATGGCCTTATTTTTGGTAACACTTCTTAACTTATGATGAGAGAATGCTTGCTTGCTTATTGAGAACATATATATAATAGAATAAATAAAAAAACTGTAACAGCATTTTGGAAATCTTTCGAAGTACCAAAAATACATTTTACTCATACAATCGGCTTTATGGTGTTGTGTGTACTTTAAAAATATTATGCTTTATAATTTTTATTTTTTTTTTCTTTGGATCTAAAGCGTTTATGCCCTATGAAATAGGTCAATTGCAATGGCAGCAGCCCCAGGAAACATTCCTGATCTCAAAGTCTTAGCTCTGTTTGCCTGTTGGGCATTCTTTTTACGGGGAGCTGGATGTACTATAAATGATTTCCTGGATCGGCATTTTGATAAAATGGTAATTACTTGCATCAATTTTTGGTTACATTTATATATATAGAAGATTCGTTATGTGATTACTTATCAAAGTTGTACTTGTATGTGGTCATATAATGCAGGTAGAACGTACAAAGTTCAGACCATTGGCAAGTGGTGAATTGACACCATTTCAAGGACTTTGTTTTCTTGGTTTTCAACTGCTTCTGGTTGTGTGTGTTGGGATTCTTCTGCAACTAGACAATCTTGGGTTAGTTCTTATAATATCAAGTTTAATTGAACAACATGTGAAGCTTGCAGAAATATTTTTTAATTAATATTAATTGTGGGTAGCATTCATTTTGCAGTTGGACGTTGGGAGCCATAACTTTGTTCCTTGTCTTCACATATCCCTTGATGAAGAGGATAACATATTGGGTAATGAAGTTTTCACATTCATGCACTTAATTTATACTATAGATTTTTATTGCTCCTTTTGTTGCTTTTATATGTTTGTTTTAACAAGTTTTTCTTTTATTGGTTTTTAATTGTCACATTCTCAAAGAAAATCACATTGATATTTTCCCTAGTTTTCCTTATCTTCACTGAATGCACACCTAAAAGGAGAATTATTTATAAAAATGGGTAATTTAGGAAAATAATTACCTTTTTCTTTGGTAAGATTGGTTCTGAACCAAAATTGGTTCAAATGACTTAAAAAATGTGATTTTGGAAATAAACTCCACAAATGCTATTGTTTCACGATAAGATTTTGGATTAACAAAAACGTTTCAAGCAAAAAGATTTAAGTTAAAAACTCTAAAATTGCAATTGTTAAAATGATTGTCATTTATTGTCCATGGTCCCAAACAAAGATTGTGATGCCACGTAGTTGTCAAACATATGACACTTGCCCTGGAAAAAGATATGTTATAAATCTTTAAAAGTCCCCATCCCAATTTTTTTTTTCTCAAAATACAATAAAATGAAAATATTCATGAATACAACACGTAATGGTGGAAATTCTTTCAAAAATATACACTTCAATAATATAAAAAATATATTATTAAAATCCTTTATTCATTTGTAAGGACTTTCTAGTCCCTATATTGATTCCTTAATCAACAAATAGTCATAAAGAAGTGTAGGGAGTATTTATTTATGTCTTTGATGAATGATGTTCATTTAATAAGATGACTATTTTTGCTCTGCATGTTGTTTAGCCTCAAGCCTATCTTGGCTTGGTCATTAACTTTGGGACTCTATTGGGATGGCAAGCAGTTAAAGGAACTCTGGATTTAGCTATTCTGCTGCCTCTGTATGTCTCTGGAATTTTTTGGACTCTCGTGTATGATACTATATATGCACATCAGGTACAAATAAATTATACAGAATTGCTCTTAATTCCATAATGATTGGTAATAATCCCTCCCCCTCTCTTTCTCTCTGTCTTCCTATCACTTGATGTTGCTATTGCCAAGGAAAAAAAAAAAAACTGAAAAAATATAAAAATAAGTTAGGCATGATGCAAAGGGAAAAAAAAATCTCAAAATATCATAAAAGTTGGTTCAATTTATAGAGATCAAATCTTAAACTTTCTTTTTGTAGACATATTGTAAGTACCACTATAATTCATCATTTTGGTTTATGATATACCTAGGTCTTATAATAAGTAGTCCATAAAAGAAAAAGTATTAAGATATAAAGTTAGGAATGTAAATATTCCTCTATCTAGATAAATAGTACCTTAACTATAAATAGGGATTAAATAAAATAAGAAAAGGTCCCCACAGGAATTAATGAGAGGGATACGAAAATGGGACTAGTCAGCAATTTTGTGTTTCTTTCTATGAACATGATGTGCTTGATCAATATCTTTTTCAAACGTTGGCATTCAGGATAAGAAAGATGACATAAAAGCGGGAGTCAAATCAACAGCATTGCTATTCGGTGATTCAACGAAAAAGTGGATTGCTGGATTTGGACTTACAAGCATTGGTTGTCTTGCTCTCAGTGGATTGAATGCTAATATCGGTATTTTGTTTCTCTTGACTATTTTTAATGATTTACTTTTAAAATCTTAACAAGAATTGATTGAATTTTAAAACATTTTAAGTTAAAAATTTTAGAATTTAAATATATAATTGTCTTTTTTAAAAGAAATTTATTAAATACAACTTTGTTTCAAACAAGAAAATTCAAAAAGGTGTATTTATAACTTTAAGTGTAAATAAAAAAGGACACCGCCAAATTAACTTTAATTAATCAAATGTGGAGCAGGCTGGCCATACTATGCATTTTTAACAGCTGCATCAGGACAATTAGCTTGGCAAGTATTGACAGCTGAACTTTCATCACCTACTGATTGTGGTAACAAGTACGTAACGTTTTAGCATATCATTTACTTTACAATTATGTTTAATTAGTTCGTTTTCACCACTTTAAATTTAAAAGCAATGATCTGACATTTGGTACTTTTTTCTTCTTTTTTTTTCAGATTTGACACAAATAAGTGGTTTGGAGCTCTTATATTTGGTGGAATCGTTGCTGGTAGACTCATATCCTAGTGAGAAAATTTTCCTTGTTACAGTAATATAGAAGAATCCCTCCATCACAGGAATAGCTCATTGCAAGTTTGATCAATCTTGCTTCATTCAATGATACTGAAGGAAAACAAAACAAGGATATGTAGTTCACTCTATAGTATATTTATATATATATATATATATATATATATATATATATATATAGGATTTTAGAATTACCTCGGGCTGCTATAGAATCTATGTTTATTGTTGAAAGTTGAAGAAATAGAACAAAGAACACAACTATTGTGCTCAAGAAAGTAAAAGCTGCTCTTTTAGCCATATATGTATTTCAGTGTCAATTCCATGCGTTGTATTCTTACGAATATACTTCCCAGGCATGCTACTTAACACATTAAAAAGTATATTAATTATATAAATCATTTAGAAAATGTAATAGTTACTTAATTAAATTCTTAAACAGAAATATTTAGGTCAACGAACCCACGATGGCCTAAATTATTTCAACTCTAATTGGTTGGAGGCCTCAATTCACTGTTATACTTTTAAAATTGGATTTCACTTAGTATATAGAGTAGTGAGAAGATTAAGTAATTAATATAAGATCAAAGATTTAAGCCTCCTAATTATCATCATATTACAAAAAAGGAATGTAAGCGTTGGAAATAGTAAAAAGGGAAAATATGAAGTTGCATATGTCGCCAGACATATAAACGGGCCAAGGATGGGACAGCAAACATTCAAAACACGCGAAGCCAGGGACCTCAATGTGTACTCAAAGAAAAACGACAAGATTAGCTTCATATTAAGTAATAGGAATTTAGCTAAATAGACAGCCAAAATTAGCTTCACACTTGTCCTTTTAATAATGTTAATGTTAAATGTACTCAGCACAGCTAAGGATGTAAATAAGCCAAACCAAACTACTCAGTTAAAAATAGAAATAGGCCAAGCCAAACTACCTGGCCAAAGCCTCACCTATATTTAAATTTAACGGCCCAAGCCTAGCCTATGACATGTTCCAGTACAAAAATTGTCACTGCCCTGCTGAATCATAAGCATAGAGGAACTATCTAAAATTAGGGGTGGGCACGGGCTGGGACGGTTCGAGAATTTGGCTATCCCGGTCTCGTCCTGAAAAATTATTTAAGATAAAAGTCTCGTCTTGAATTTTTTTTTTGTCCTATCCCAATTTTATATAGCTTTGTCCCGGTTCTGTCTTAGTCTCATCCCGTCCCGGTTAAATTTAAAAAAAGAAAACAAAAAATTCGGGAGTGGGTGTATAGAGTAATAAGATGGGTGTTGAAAGCATGCGAAAAAAAGGTAGTGCGTAAACAACAAAAATGGGGTGTAAAAAGTAATAACCGAGACAAATATATATACTTATCTGAATAATTTTGGGACGAAAAATATTTATATAAAATTTGAGACAAGACCAGGACAAGATTTTCCTTGTCCCGGTCCCGTCTCAAATTAATCAGGACACAAAATTGCATCACAGTCCCGTCTCAATTCCCAAATTGTCCATTTTCGAAATTATCTCAAATCTTTTGGGCCGAGACGAAACACTGGGACGTCTCGTCCCGTGCCCACCTCTATCTACAATGCTCTTTCCGAAATTCAATAGATTGTTTCTTGTCATATTTTACTTTCTTGATCTTTGTCCAATCCAATGATGAAAAAATAGACTAGTGAACGGTTCCACGGTTTTGTTTATAACCAGACAGGCTCCATCATCTCTCTCTCTCTCTCTCTACACACACACACACACACATGTATGTATGTATGTATGTATTAGGTGGTGCAAACCATTATCAACTACATTAGACTTCTCAAATCAATCCAAATCACACGAAAACCACCTTGAACCCCTAAAATTTTAAACTATTGGTTTCAATTTTTTCCAAACCAACAATTTTATTTGACAAATTTTAAAAAAATTAAACCGTTGTAAATCAAACTAAACCACCTTTTGTATATACAAATTTTATATTATATATATTTACAATACACATATAGGTACTGTATCAAAATTAAAATGTCTAAAACGGCATTTCATACGAGTCACAGTTAATTAAGGATCAAGCCCTAACATAAGTATACAACACAACTACACATCCTCCACGAGCCTTCATATTTCACGACTTGTATTTGATTGATTAGAAGAAGAAAAAAAACAACAATTGTTCTAAAAAATAAAATGCTATTTTTGTGCTAAATAGTTTAAAACAAGTTAATTTAGACTTAATAATATCATTGTCAAGATGACATTATTTTTGTTATTAGGCATTCTTGTTTGGTTAGAAATAAATATCCATACTTTCTTACCACATTACAAAAATTATTTCAAATCGATAGTTTCAAACTACTTATTGTCAGTTTAAAAATTGGTTAAACGAAAATTGTCATAAGAATTTTTGGTATTTGTCAAACTACATACTTCAGTTTGATTTATTTTTTAGGCTAATCAGACCAAACCGGACCACCGAAACTCCCTTAACCGCAAGTGGGGAAAAACAAAGATGTTCGTTAGTCGAGTTGAGTAAGTGCGAAAAACAAAGATGTTCATGAGTCAAGTTCAGTTGAATTAAGGAAATTTTTAGACCTAAGCCACGTAGAGGAGGTTAGATCGGGTTGGATTAAAAGTAAATCTTTTGTGAAACCAACCGGGTTAGGTTAGTTGGGTCACTCATAATAATAATAATAATAATAATAATAATAAAGTATACACATTTACTCAGCAAATGAATCACGCCATAGTCTAATTGGTAAGTACTGTTTAGTGTTTATCTTTAGATTCTTATATTTAATTTCTTGTGTCTTAAATTACACTCAATTGATAAATTCATTAATATTTATATCAGTGAGACCCATTTAAAATTGATTGCATTGTATATTAATTTTTTACTTTAAGGTCAAATTCATTTATTATGGAATTTTTATATTCAAGACTAGACCTAAGCAATATCAATGTGTACTGGGTGGATTAATATGTTCAAGCTAAAATTGGAGCAATATAATTTCATGAAATTATGAAGTGATGGCATAATTGTAATTTACTCAACTTCAAGAGGGCAAAATTAATTAAAATTTAGCAATGTTAATGACTTTTCCATCCAATTTACACCTTAGGAGGCAACTTTTTCTCCTTTTCGTCTACCGCCCCCCCCCCCCCCCTCCCACACTCTTTCCTTTTCCTTTTATTTTTCTTAGGTTTTAGCGCCCATTCTTCACCTTCATGGTGGCTACCATGGTAATGGAGATGTAAAAGGTTTGTAACAAGTTTAGAATGACCTAAAGATCCCCAATTTGGGTTTTGAAACTAATTTATTGTGTTTGGTTTGATTTTATGAAAGTTATGAATTTCTATTTCATGTTTCTTTTAACTTGCATTATGTATGGAGATTTTTATATATGAGTCTTGTTTGAGTTTGTAATATTTTTAAGTTTGATCACCCTAGGATTATTTGTCATGAGAGAGAACTTAATTTAGTTGGCTAAAAATTTAGTTTCTAGGTGTCTAATCTTGATGCACAATTGTGGTTGGAATTAAGTTTAGTTTCATTAGCCATATTCCATGCAATTGTGCAGTAAAAATTGTTAAACTACATGTAGGAATTTTGGCCTAGTAAGAGCTTGATTGAATTAATTAAATGGTTAGGTCAATTACAAGATTTCGGGCTAATTTAATTATTTGTCATAATTGAATTGAAAATTATCTATAGGTTGAGAATATAATTATTGAAAGATTAAATTTATACCTAAGTTGGTTGCATTATTATTCATTTATTTTTTGTTATGATTTATTTTTATTGTAATTGTAATTTATTTTGAATTACGGATTTTAAAAAATACATTACGAATTTTGAAAATCTATAGTTAAAGAAAATCGCGCACCCCAAATTTGCATACTCATTCGATTTTCACACAAATCAATTTAAAATAATTAAACTAACAGCAAATCAGTGGTGGGGTAAGGAGAGGTTGTGCAAATGGTGGTGCTGTGCTTTTTTTGTTTTTTCTGTTTCTTGTTGGGGTGGAAATTTTGATGAAGAGGGAGTGATATTATTGAAATTTCGGGGGTATGAAAAGAATCCCCCATTGAGAATTTTTTGCACAACTCAATTAGGTTTGAAACCCAAATTGGAGGGAGAGTCTTTTCCAACTCCCTTTCAAATTTTTCTAACACTCCAAATACCCAAAGTACCCTTTGCGTTAAAGAAAATTTCACACACCCCAGTTCAGTTTTTACGCAAAATGGAAACAAACTATCTCATGCTCTTAACTTTTACGAATGAGCAAACATTTGGGAGGAGACTATTTTGAACTTAGGTAAGAGTTATTATCATTGTGACGATTTTGAACAAACCAAAACTAAGAGAGACAGAAAAGGTATTTTGAGCAAACACTTAGGTGATTTTCCACCCACCGCAACCATCTCGGAGGGAGGATTTCTCACTTTCTTTCAGGTTAGTTTGATTGTTTGTTTGGTTGTCTACTCTCTTTTTAATTTTTTTTTTTTTTTTTGTTTTGGTTTCAAAATTCAAAATAATTAATTTGTGTAATTGTATTTCTCATATAGGATTTAGGGATTTTGTATTTCTCATAAGTTTTTATTGTGATTTGAATTATGGTTTGTAATTTTTGATTTGTTTGTCATGATTTCACAAGTGTTTGGTGATGTATTATGGCTAGTGATTTTTTTACCTTCGGATTTTCAAAATCTGTAAGTGTAATTTTGGGGTGTTTGAAAAGTTAAAATGGGAGTTGAAAAAGAGCTCCCAAAATTGGATTGGGAAGACTAGTGGGTTTTTCTTTCTTTTTTTTTTTAAATTTTTTCCCACTATCGCATGTATGACATTTTGATGTTAATATCCTAATAGGTTTTGAGTCGAGATGGAAAGAAGCTGAGGTGAGTTGAGTTAGGTTGAACTCAAGTTTAACTCATTTAGTTGATAAGTTAATTTGCTCGGCTCATTTAAAAGTTTGTGAACTCAAATTAGCTCACGAGTTAAGTTTAATTAAATAAAATGTAAGATTATAACCATATAAAATAGGAAAAATCTCACACACAACTTGAAACTATATTAAAATCACAATGAAATTATAAAATATGATTAAATTTGAGTGTCGATGAAACAAATATATAATATAACAATTATGTTTTTTGATGTATGCAATACTTCTATTTTGATAAAAAAAGAAAAAAAAACTATGTTGAGATTTGAGTTATTAACAATTTGATTGTTTGTTTTTAATCTCTACCATTGCAAATTATCTATTAGATTTTAATTCGATAAATTAATGAGAGTATACTTTTTAGTTCTTAATATAACATTCATTTATATATTAATCTTATCATATATATATATATATATATAATGTGTGTAAAATATAGGCAAGCTAATAAGCTGAACTTCCAAAAAGCTCAAGCTTGACTTATTAATTTACAAATTGGGCTCACTGAATCATTATCAAATTAAACAAATTTAGCTAACAAGCTAACTCGATTTATTTCTATCCTAAATTTGAGCTGAGTAATAGTGGAAAAATTCTTCAAAATTCTTCCTTGGCTGCTGGACTTGGAAACCATCTTAAGTTGAATTCAAACAAACTTTTGTTATAGCATATAAAAAGCATTAATTACTCGAAGTATTGGTCAACTTCCCATCCGATAAAATTTACGAATTGAGCTTACTAAATCATTATCAAATTAAACAAGTTTAGCTCACAATCTAACTCGACTTATTTCCATCCTAGATTTGATCTGAGTAATAGTGGGAAAATTCTTCCTTGGCTGCTGGACTTGGAAACCATCTTAAGGTGAATTCAAACAAACTTTTGTTATAGCATAAAAAAAGCATTAATTACTCGAAGCATTGGTCAACTTCCCATCCGATAAAATTTTCTCGCACATTCTTTTTCATATATTTCGTATTAGTCAAAAAACTTTGACTAATAGGAATTTGACAAGATAGAACATGGGAGACAAAGATGTTATATTGGGCACTCAAACATACGAAGAAAAAGAAACACAATGGAAAGATGGAAGGTTAAGGGAAAGGAGTAGTAATTGGCAGAAGAAGAATAGTAAGTGTGCAAATTGGGTAATGACTTTACCATGGAATTCCAATAGCCAATTTTGAAAATTAAAATCCATGTGGTCAAGCCAGCTTCTTCACAATCACAAGTTCAAAGTCAATCAATCACTCGGAAATTTCGTAGCCCCTTTAGTTGACTCCATCCATGACCAATTTGTGTCTCAGTTATCGTGTCACATATATCCACTTTGATTTTGATTTAATTGTGGGAAATTTGGGATGTTGAGTAGTTGGGATCTTTGATTTCGATTTTAAGAATTTGGTTAAACAGCTTATATTATAAAAACTTATTACATAAAAGCTTATATTATAAATTTTAAATTTTTTTTAATTAAATAAATTTATTTATATTTAGATGCACATTTTAAAAGAACTTATACAATATTACATGTTATTTAAATGAATCACTATACAAATATTTATAATAATTAAAATTTCTAAAAAGGAGATAGGTAAGTACTTAAGGCTTTAAGATATATGATTTAAAAGTGTAGAATTTACGATTAAGATTATAAAATTTAGAATTTTAAGATTTAATTTAAAAATTTTTTATAAGAATATTTTTATCATAAAATTATAAAAAATTGATTTTATGGTTTATTATAAAAGTATTTTTGTCATAAAAATATAAGAATTTGATCTTATAACTTATTATAAAGGTATTTTTGTTATAAAATTATAAGAATTTGATATTAGAATTTATTATAAGAGTATTTTTTGTCATAAAAAGAAATCAGTAACGAGAACTTTATATAAATTCATTTTCATAAGATACGTAAACTTCTCCAAAAAGCTTATCAAAATAAGTTCAAATGAATTTATGAAAGGGCTATAAGCTATTTTTATAAATTTTCTCAAACACTTATTACTTTTAACTAAAGTGCTTATATAATAAAATAAGCTATTCCAAACGGCTCCAAATTCTTTAATTTAGATACAGATTTTTGTTAAACTAACTTGTTTCAAAAAATAAAGTAAATTGTATTTGACTAATTCGAATAAGCTTACTACTCGCATAATATTAGGCTAAGGTTGTCATTTTATGACCTCAAATATCGATTTTTAGCTTATCTTGTTTGAATTGAAACCTGAATCGGGCTAACTTTTTTTGCAAATCTCTATTTTACCCCCAGCCATGTGGGGGTTGATTCAAGAGACCGGCAAGGGTCTTGGTCTGCCTCTTTTGAATTCTTTTTTAACTTTTATATATAAAATTTTTAATTATTAAACCAACCTTTTAATTCCCTTCCTATCCTTAACTTAGCTTTAATTAATTCACCATCCAAAAAAAAAAAAAAAAAGCTTAGCTTTAATTAATCAACGTGAGCTGATAAAATAGGGGGTGCTGCCAGGGGTTGGTATTTGATCGGAATAGGTTTTTTTGTTCGGCAAAGTTGGGATAAGAATATATAAATAATTTATTTCTCGTTCTGCCAATACTTTATATTATGATTAAGTTATTTTTATTTACAATTATTTATTTAGTCCATTTATTTATTGTTCAGTAGATGCTCAACATAAAAAACACTGTTAAAATTCTCTTATAATAAATAAAAAACACTGCTCTCATATACTTCCTCTCAGTGAATTCTTTTTGAATTAAGCTGGCCATGAACTTCACTACGCATTTATTCTCCTCTTATAAGTGTGAAAACAGGAATGAATCTAGAAATCAATTACAGGAGTCGAAATTTTTTTTTTGTCTAAATTCAAAATTTAAAATCATGTTAAAACTAATTAAATAATAGCGTACACACACACACACACACACTTACATATTTTACAACAAAAATATTAATTGCATTATAATCTCTTAGAAGAGTTCCTTCAGATATATTTATGCTGTAAAATATGTAATATTTCCTTCTAACTCTCACCCAAAAAAAAAATATCTACACTTAATTTGTTCACTGTTCTTAGCAACTTGAATGGACAGATGTTTGCATACGTAAAAAAATTGTAGACCTCAAACAAACAAAAGACTTTTTTTAAAAGGCTAACAATGCTTCCACCATGGTTAAAAAGTTGAAAAGAAAGACTTTAGTGTTCATATAACGTGAAAACTCATTCATTAATGATCAAACTTGCATCATTACATGCACTAGTATGGCTGTGAACTCCTTCTGTATAGTGAACAATTTTTGAGTCTCTTCATCCCCAATTTGTTTCTTTCGAAGGAAATTAAATGGCTTCCATTTTGATCTCTGGTCTTTCCCCAAGACTTTCGAAAGCTTCTCTGCGTTGCTCTTCTCCCTCTCGTTTATCATCAAATCATGTTCTTTTCGATCCTTAACTCAGGCCATTGAAGCAATCTAACTCTCAGAGTTGTAAGAAATTATTAAGATCTCACTCAAAATTCCCTTCTGTTACAGTTGCAAGCCACTCTTCTGCAACATCTTCAATCTCACTGGAAAACAACAACATAGTTAGTGGTAATGTCAGCAGTGGAGAAAATTTGAAGGCTAATAATGTGCCTTGGATTGGCTCTTATTTGCCAAGCCAGCTTCAGCCTTATGCTCGTCTTGCTCGCCTTGATATGCCAGTCGGCACGTGGTTGGTTGCATGGCCTTATTTGTCGTAACACTTCATAACTTATGACGAGCGAATGCTTGCTTGCTTATTGAGAATATATATATATATATATAGTAAATAAAAAAAACTATAACAGCATTTTTGAAATCTTTCAAAGTACCAAAAATATATTTTACTCATTCAATCGGCTTTATGGTGTTGTGTGTACTTTAAAAATGTTATGTTTTATAAGTTTTTTTTTTTCTTTTCTTTGGATCTAAAGTGTTTATGCTCTATGAAATAGGTCAATTGCAATGGCAGCAGCCCCAGGAAACATTCCTGATCTCAAATTCTTAGTTCTGTTTGCCTGTTGGGCATTGTTTTTACGGGGAGCTGGATGTAGTATAAATGATTTCCTGGATCGGAATATTGATAAAATGGTAATTACTTGCATTAATTTTTGGTTATATATAGAAGATTTGTTATGTGATTTCTTATCAAAGTTGTATGTGATCATATAATGCAGGTAGAACGTACAAAGTTCAGACCATTGGCGAGTGGTGAATTGACACCATTTCAAGGACTTTGTTTTCTTGGTTTTCAACTGCTTCTGGTTGCGGGTGTTGGGATTCTTCTGAGACTTGACAATCTTGGGTTAGTTCTTATAATATCAAGTTTAATTGAACATGTGAAGCTTGCAGAAATATTTTTAAGTTAATATTAATTGTGGGTAGCATTCATTTTGCAGTTGGACGTTGGGAGCCATAACTTTGTTCCTTGTCTTCACATATCCCTTGATGAAGAGGATAACATATTGGGTAATGAAGTTTTCACATTCATGCACTTAATTTATACTATAGATTTTTATTGCTCCTTTTGTTGCTTTTATATGTTTGTTTTAACAAGTTTTTCTTTTATTGGTTTTTAATTGTCACATTCTCAAAGAAAATCACATTGATATTTTCCCTAGTTTTCCTTATCTTCACTGAATGCGCACCTAAAAAGAGAGTTCTTTATAAAAATGGGTAATTTAGGAAAATAATTACTTTTTTCTTTGGTAAGATTGGTTCGGAACCAAAATTGGTTCAAATGACTTAAAAATGTGATTTTGGAAACAAACTCCACAAATGCTATTGTTTCACGATAAGGTTTTGGATCAATAAAAAGATTTCAAGTGAAATAATCTAAGGTTTCAAGCGAAATGATCTAAGTTAAAAACTCTAAAATTGCAATTGTTTAAAATGATTGTCATTTATTGTCCATAGTCCCAAACAAAGATTGTGATGCCAAGTAGTTGTCAATCATATGACACTTGCCCAGGGACAAGATATGCTATAAATCTTTAAAAGTCCCCTTCCCATCTTTTTTTTTTTTTTCAAAATACAATAAGATGAAAATATTCATGAATACAACACGTAGTGGTGGAAATTCTTTCAAAAATATACACTTCAATAATATGAAAATATATTAAATTAAAGTCCTTTATTCATTTGTAAGGACTTTCTAGTCCCTATATTGATTCCTTAATCAACAAATAGTCATAAAGAAGAGTAGGGAGTATCTATTTATGTCTATGATGAATTATGTTCATTTAATAAGATGACTATTTTTGCTGTGCATGTTGTTTAGCCTCAAGCCTATCTTGGCTTGGTCATTAACTTTGGGACTCTATTGGGATGGCAAGCAGTTAAAGGAACTCTGGATTTAGCTATTCTGCTGCCTCTGTATGTCTCTGGAATTTGTTGGACTCTCGTGTATGATACTATATATGCACATCAGGTACAAATCAATTATACAGAATTGCCTCTTAATTCCAAAATTATTGGTAATAATCCCTCCCCCTTTCTTTCTCACTATCTTCCTATCACTTGATGTTGCTATTGCCAAGGGGAAAAAAAACAAAAACTGAAAATATAAAAACAAGTTAGGCATGATGCAAGGAAAAATAAAACCTTAAAATATCATAAAAGCTGGTTCAATTTGTAGAGATCAAATCATTTCACTTATAACACTTAGATTTGAATCTAACAGCAAACAAACTTTCTTTTTGTAAACATATTGTAAGTACCACTATAACTCATCATTTTGGGTTATGATATACCTAGGTCTTAGAATAAGTAGTGTATAAATGAAAAAGTATTAAGATAGAAAGTGAGGAATGTAAATATTCCTCTATCTAGATAAATAGTACCTTAACTATAAATAGGGATTAAATAAAATAAGAAAAGGTCCCCACAGGAATTAATGAGAGGGATAAGGTGTCCCCTATTGTGTAGCCTTTAATAAACCAAAAGAGGGAATATAAAAAATAAAATAAAATTATATGCATATATTTTATACATGTGAAATGCTGGAGTGGATTAGGTATGATATAATATATAGCAGTAACAGCAGAATCTTTAGAGCAGGAATATCTAGCTCGTTCCAAATAAATTTGATAAATCTAACTCCTTTCTAAGTATGCGTCATGTGATTGATAATATAGTTGGCCTTTGTGACAATTTCATGAAATGCAAATGGCTATTTAATAAGAAAATGGGACTAGTCAGCCATTTTGTGTTTCTTTCTATGAACATGATGTGCTTGATCAATATCTTTTTCTAACCTTGGCATTCAGGATAAGAAAGATGACATAAAAGCGGGAGTCAAATCAACAGCGTTGCTATTCGGTGATTCCACGAAAAAGTGGATTGCTGGATTTGGATTTACAAGCATTGGTTGTCTTGCTCTCAGTGGATTTAATGCTAATATCGGTATTAAGTTTTTTTTTGGCTCTCATGTTGTTTCTCTTGACTATTTTTAATGATGTACTGATTGCAATAGATAAGTGATTTAAAATCTTAACGAGGATAGATTGAATTTTAAAATATTTTAAATTAAAAGTTCTAAAATTTAAACATTATAGTCGTCTCTTTCAAAGTGTTTTATAACTTTAAGTGTAAATCAAAAAGCACACTGCCAAATTAACTCTAATTCATCAAATGTGGAGCAGGCTGGCCATACTATGCATTTTTAACAGCTGCATCAGGACAATTAGCTTGGCAAGTATTGACAGCTGACCTTTCATCACCTACTGATTGTGGTAGCAAGTACGTAACATTTTATGATATCATTTACTTTACAATTATTTTTAATTAGTTCGTTTTCTCCACTTTAAATTTGAAAACAATGATCTGACATTTGGTACTTTTTTCTTCCTTTTTTTTTTTTTCTCAGATTTGACACAAATAAGTGGTTTGGAGCTCTTATATTTGGTGGAATCTTTGCTGGTAGACTCATCTCCTAGTGTTAAAATTTGCCTTGTTACAGTAATATAGAAGAATCCCTCCATCACAGGAATAGCTCATTGCAAGTTTGATCAATCTTGCTTCATTCAATGATACTGAAGGAAAACAAAACAAGGATATGTAGTTCACTCTATAGTATATTTATATATAAATAGGATTTTGGACTTACCTAGGGCTGCTATAGAATCTATGTTTATTGTTGAAAGTTGAAGAAATAGAACAAAGAACACAACTATTGTGCTCAAGAAAGTAAAAGCTGCTCTTTTAGCCATATATATATATATATTCAGTGTCAATTCCATGCGTTGTATTCTTACGAATATACTTCCCAGGCATGCTACTTAACACATTAAAAAGTGTATCATTTAGAAAATGCAATATTTACTTAATTAAATTCTTAAACAGAAATATTTAGGTCAACGAACCCACGATGACCTAAATTATTTCAACTCTAATTGGTTGGAGGCCTCAATTCAATGTTATACTTTTAAAATTGGATTTCACTTAGTATATAGAGTAGTGAGAAGATTAAGTAATTAATATAAGATCAAATATTTAAACCTCCTAATTATCATCGTATTACAAAAAAGGAATGTAAGCGGGCCAAGGATGGGACAGCAAACATGCAAAATAAACGAAGACAGGGATCTCAATGAGTACTCAAAGAAAAACGACAACATGTTAGATCGAGGGTTTAATCTTATTCTCTTTAGAATTTTTGAGAGAAAAACTCCATTTATCCCTTCCTAAAACTTAACCTAAAAACAAAATAGATGCCCGTCGCCTGTCTTTTAATTTACCCAAATTATATATTGATTCATTCTAAGTTATCCAAAATCGACCTCAGCGTCCACTGCCAATCAGCTTGGCAAGTATTGACATTTCACCTTTCATCACCCACTGATTGCGGTAACAAGTAAAGTTTTAACATATCATTTACTTTACAATTATGTTTAATTAATTCTTTTTTCTCCACTTTAAATTGAAATAAAATGATATGACATTTTGTCCTTGTTTCTTTTTTTTCAGATTTGACACAAGTGGTTTGGGGTTGCCATATCAAGTAAAAGGAATTTAGCTAAACAGACAGCCAAAATTAGCTTCACACTTGTCTTTTTAATGATGTTAATGTTAAATGTACTAAGCACAGCTAAAGATGGAAATAAGCCAAGCCAAACTACTCAGATAAGAGTGGAAATAGGCCAAACTACTTTGCCGAAGCCTGACCTATATTTAAATTTCACGGCCCAAGCTTAGCCTATGACATGTTCCAATACAAAAATTGTCACTGCCCTGCTGAAGCATAACATAGGCATAGAGGAACTGTCTTCAATGCTCTTTCGAAATTCAATAGATTGTTCTTGTCTGATTTTATTTTCGTGATCTTTGTCCAACCCAATGATGAAAAAATAGACTAGTGAACGATTCCATGGTTTTGTTTACAACCAAACAGGCTCCATCATCTCTCTCTCTCTTATATGTGTGTGTCTATATATATATATATATATATGTGTGTGTGTGTGTGTGTGTGTATGTATGTACATATGTATTAGGTGGTGCAAACCATTATCAACTACACTAAACTGCTCAAATCAATCCAAATCACACGGAAACCACCTTGAACCCCCATAGATTTTAAACTATTAGTTTCAATTGTTTTTTCAAATCTGGAAATTTTAAAAAGAATCTAAACCGTCGTAAAAATCAAACCAAACCGCCTTTTGTATATACAAATTTTATATTATACATATTTACAATACACGTATAGGTAATGAATCAAAATTAAAATGTCTAAAACGGCATTTCATAAGAGTTAACTGATGTACAACACAACTACACATCCTCCACGAGCCTTCGTATTTCATGAGTTGTATTTGATTGATTAGAAGAAGAAAAAAAAAAAACACAACAATTGTTCTAAAAAATAAAATGCTATTTTGTGCTAAATAGTTTAAAACAAGTTAATTTAGACTTAATAATATCATTGTCAAGATGACATTATTTTTGTTATTAGACATTCTTGTTTGGTTAGAAATAGATATCCATACTTTCTTACCACATTACAAAAATTACCAAAATCGATAGTTTCAAACTACTTATTGTCAGTTTAAAAATTAGTTATACGAAAATTGTCATAAGAATTTTTGGTATTTGTCAAACTGCATACTTTAGATTTATTTTTAGGCTAATCAAACCAAACCGGACCACCGAAACTCCCTTAACCGCAAGTGGGGAAAATAAAGATGTTCGTAAGTCGAATTGAGTAAGTGCGAAAAACAAAGATGTTCTTAAGTCAAGTTGAGTTGAATTAAGGAAATTTTTAGACCTAAGCTACGTAGAGGAGGTTGGATTGGGTTGGATTAAAAGTAAATCTTTTGTGAAACCAACTGGGTTAGGTTAGTTGGGTCACACATTAAAATAATAATAATAATAAAGTATACACATTTACTCAGTAAATGAATCAGACCATAGTCTAATTGGTAAATATTGTTTATTGTTTATCTTTAAATTTTTATATTTAATTTCTTGTGTCCTAAATTTATACTTAATTGATAAATTCATTAATTTTTATATCATTGAGATCTAATTAGAATTGATTGCATTGTATATTAATTTTTAATTTTAAGGTCAAATTCATTTATTATGGAATTTTTATGTTCAAGACTACACCTAAGCAACATCAATGTGTATTGGGTGAATTACTATGTTCAAGCTAAAATTGGAGCAATATAATTTCATGAAGTTATGAAGTGATGGCATAATTGTAATTTACTCAACTTCAAGAGGGCAAGATTAAAATTTAGCAATGTTAATGAATGGCAAAGTTGTAAAATGACTTTTCCATCCAATTTACACCTTAGGAGGCAACTTTTTTCTCCTTTTCGTCCACCCCCACCCCCACATTCTTTGCTTTTCTTTTTATTTTTCTTAGGTTTTAGCGCCCATTCTTCGCCCTCACGGTGGCTACCATATGGTAATAGACATGTAAAAGCTTCGTAACAAGTTTAGAATGACTTAAAGATCCCCAATTTGGGTTTTGAAACTAGTTTATTGTGTTTAGTTTGGTTTTATGAAAGTTATGTATTTCTATTTCATGTTTTTTTTACCTTGCATGATGTATAGAGATTTTTATATATGAGTTTTGTTTGAGTTTGTAATATTTTTAAGTTTGATCACCTTAGAATTATTTGTCATGAAATAAAACTTAATTTAATTGGCTAAAAATTTGGTTTCTAGGTGTCTATTCTTGATGCACAATTGTGGTTAGAGTTAAGTTTAATTTCATTAGTCATATTCCATGCAATTGTGCAGTAAAAATTGTTAAACTACGTGTAGGAATTTTGGCCTAGTAAGAGCTTGATTGAATTAATCAAATAGTTAGGTTAATTATAAGATTTCGGGCTAATTTAATTATTGTCATAATTGAATTAAAAATATTTATAAGTTGAGAATATAATTATTGGAAGATTAAATTTATACCTAAGTTGGTTGCATTATTATTCATTTATTTTTCGTTATGATTTATTTTTATTGTAATTGTAATTTATTTTGTAATTACGGATTTTAAAAAATACATTACGAATTTTGAAAATCTATAGTTAAAGAAAATCGCGCACCCCAAATTTGCATACTCATTCGATTTTCACACAAATAAATTTAAAATAATTCAACTCACAGCAAATCAGTGGTGGGGTAACGAGAGGAGAGGTTGGGCGAACGGTGGTGCTGTGCTTTTTTTTTGTTTTTTCTGTTTCGTGTTGGGGTGGAAATTTTGATGAAGAGGGAGTGATATTATTGAAATTTCGGGGGTATGAAAAGAATTCCCCATTGAGATTTTTTTTGCGCAACTCAATTAAGCTTGAAACCCAAATTGGAGGGAGAGTCTTTTCCAACTCCCTTTCAAATTTGATAAAATACCCAAAGTACCCTTCGCATTAAAGAAAATTTCATACACCCCAGTTCAGTTTTTACAAAAATGCAAACAACCTATCTCATGCTCTTAGCTTTTACGAATGAGCAAACATCTGGGAGGAGACTATTTTGAATGCAGGTGAGATATTGTGATTTCAATTTTGGTTTGTAATTTTTGATTTGCTTGTGATGATTTCACAAGTTTTTGGTGATGTAGTATGCCTTGTGATTTTTTTTTTTTTGCCTTCGGATTTTCAAAATCTGTAAATATAATTTTGAGGTGTTTGAAAAGTTAAAATAGGAGTTGAAAAGAACCTCCATAATTGGATTGGGTAGTCTAGTGGGCATTTTTGTTTTCCCACTATGACATTTTGATGCTAATAGCCTGATAGGTTTCAAGTAGAAATGAAAAGGAGTTTAGTTGAGTTGAGTTAAGTTAAACTTAAACTCAACTCATTTAGTTAGCAAGTTAATTTTCTCAATTCATTTAAAAGTTTGTGAGTTCTAACTAGTTTACGAGCTGAGCTTGATTAAATAAAATGTAAGATCATAACCATATAAAATAAAAAAAAAATCTCTCATACACAACTTGAAACTATATCAAAATCACATTAAATTGTAAAATATGATTAATTCAAGTGTAGATGAAACAAATATATAATATAACAATTATCTTTTTTGATGTATACAGTACTTCTATTTTGAAAACAAAAAGAAAAAACTATGTTGAGATTTAAGTTATTTATAATTAAATTGTTTGTTTTTAATCTCTACCATTATGAATTATCTATTAAATTTTAATTAAATAAATTAATGAGATCATACTTCTTAGTTCTTAATATTATAGTTTGTAAAACTTTACAAGTATAAAAACATAACATTCAAAATTCTTCCTTGGCTGCTGGACTTGGAAACCACCTAAGGTCAATTCAAACAAACCTGTGTTATAGCATATCAAAAGCATTAATTACTCGAAGCATTGGTCGACTTCCCACCAGATAAAATTTTCTCGCACATCTTTTCATATACTTTGAATCACTTTGACTAATAGGAACATGGGACCCAAAGATGTTATATTGGGCACTCAAACATACGAAGAAAAAGAAACGCAATGAAAAGATGGAAGGTTAAAGGAAAGGAGTAGTAAGTGGCAGAAGAAGAATAGTAAGTGTGCAAATTGGGTAATGACTTCAACGTGGAATTCCAATCGCCAATTTTAAAAGTTATAATCCACGTGACGACGTACGGTCAAGCTAGCTGCTTCACATTCACTAGTCCAAAGTCAATCACTCAGTCATCGTGTCACATATATCCACTTTGATTTTGATTTAGTTGTTGGAAATTTGGAATGCTGGGTAGTTGGGATCTTTGGTTTGATTTGATTTTAAGAATATGGTTAAGCCCTGTTTGCATAAACAGCTTATATCATATAAATTTATAAAAAAAATTCTTAATTAAATAAGTTTATTTGTATTTATATATCCATTTTACAAAAATTTATATAATATTATGTGGTGTTTCAATAAATTACTGTACAAGCACTTATAATAATTAAAATTATTGAAAAAAACTTAAATAAATACTTAAGGTTATTTAAAGTTTAGAGTTTAAGATGTAAGATTCAAGGGTATAGGATTTATGATTAAAATTATAAGATTTTAAGTTTTAAGATTTAATCTTAAGATTTGTTATAAGGGTATTTTTGTTATAAGATTATAAGGGTTTGATTTTATGGTTTATTATAAAAGTATTTTTGTCATAAGAATATAAAAGGTTTGATCTTAAAGTTTATTATAAAAGTATTTTTGTTATAAAAAAAATCAGTCACGAAAGCTCTATATAAGCTTATTTTCATAAGATCATGTAAGCTTCTCCAAGAAGCTTATTAAAATAAGCTCGAATGGACTATGAGAAGATTATAAGTTATTTTCATAAATTCTCCCAAATATTTTATTATTTTTAACTAAAGTATTTATATAATAAAATAAATCTAAATAAGCTCTTCCAAACGCTTCCAAATTCTTTAATTTAGATACGAATTCTTGTTAAACTAACTTGTTTCGACAAAAAAAAAAAAATTGTATTTGACTAATTCGAATAAGCTTGCTACTCACAAAATATTAGGCTAAGGTTGTCATTTTATGACCTCAAATATCGATTTTTAGCTTGTTTGATTCGAAACCTGATTCCGGCTAGCTTTTTTGCAAATCTCTATTTCACCCCCAGCCGTCTGGGGATTGATCCAAGAGACCGGCAAGGGTCTTGGTCCTCCTCTTTTGAATTTTTTTAACTTTTATATATAAAATTTTTAATTATTAAACCAGCCTTTTAATTCCCTTCCTATCCTTAACTTAGCTTTAATTAATTCACCATCAAAAAAAAAAAAAAAAGAGCTTAGCTTAAATTAATTAACGTGAGCTGATAAAAATTGGGGGGGGGGTGCAAAGGGTTGGTATTTACAACTATACAAATACTTTATATAATAATTGAATCTCTTTTATTTACAGTTATTTATCTAAACTATTTATATATAGTAAAAAAACACTGCTAAAATCCTCTTCTAATAAATAAAAAACACTGCTTTCATATGCTTCCTCTCAGTGTATTCCTTTTGAATTAAGCTGGCCATGAACTTCACAAAACAATTATTCTCCTCTTTAGGGTTTCCGGCCAGATTGCAACACTACTCTTACAAGTGTTAAAATAGGAACGAATCTAGAAATCAATTAAAGAAGTAAAGAAAATTTTTTGTTTAGATTCAAAATTTAAAATCATGTTAAAATTAATTAAATAACAGTGTGCGCACACACACACACCACTTACATTATAATATCTTTCTCATCTGTTTGACTTTCATTCCGATCCTTAGCTTTTTGGTTGGTACCATTATATCATATTTTTCTGCAAAATAGCTTTACAAAAAAAATATTAATTGCATTATAATCTCTTAGAAGAAATCCTTCAGATATATTTATGCTGTAAAATTTGTAATATTTCCTTCTAACTCTCACCCAAAAAAAAAATTCTACATTTAATTTGTTTACCGTTCTTAGCAACTTGAATGGACAGATGTTTGTATAGGTGAAAAATTGTAGACCTCAAACAAATAAAAGGCTTTTTTAAGAGACCAACAATGCTTCCACCCTGGTTGGATTCGTCACTGGTTTGAAAGTGAAAATCTCATTTTATTTTCTAGAACTATTGAATTAGATTTTAGACTTTTCTGTTCAAATAACGGAGAAACTCATTCATTAATGGTCAAACTTGCATCATTACATGCACTATGTGAACACCTTATTTATAGGGAGCAATTTTTGAGTCTCTTCATCCCTAATTTGTTCCTTTCGAAGGAAATTAAATGGCTTCCATTTTGATCTCTGGTCTTTCCCCAAGACTTTCAAAAGCTTCTCTACGTTGGTCTTCTCCCTCTCGTTTATCGTCAAATCATGTTCTTTTCGATCCTCAACTCTGGCCATTGAAGCAATCTAACTCTCAGAGTTGTAAGAAATTATTAAAATTTCACTCAAAATTCCCTTCTGTTACAGTTGCAAGCCACTCTTCTGCAACATCTTCAAGTTCACTGGAAAACAAGAACATAGTTACTGGTAACGTCAGCAATGGAGAAATTTTGAAGGCTAATAATGTGCCTTGGATAGGCTCTTATTTGCCTAGCAAGCTTCAGCCTTATGCTCGTCTTGCTCGCTTTGATATGCCAGTCGGCACGTGGTTGGTTGCATGGCCTTATTTGTGGTAACACTTCTTAACTTATGATGAGAGAATGCTTGCTTGCTTATTGAGAACATATATATATAGAGAGAGTAAATAATAAAACTGTAACAGCATTTTGGAAATCTTTCGAAGTACCAAAAAAATATTTTACTCATACAATCGGCTTTATGGTGTTGTGTGTACTTTAAAAATATTATGTTTTATAAGTTTTTTTTTTTCTTTGGATCTAAAGTGTTTATGCCCTATGAAATAGGTCAATTGCAATGGCAGCAGCCCCAGGAAACATTCCTGATCTCAAATTCTTAGCTCTGTTTGCCTGTTGGGCATTGTTTTTACGGGGAGCTGGATGTACTATAAATGATTTCCTGGATCGGCATTTTGATAAAATGGTAATTACTTGCATTAATTTTTGGTTACATTTATATATATAGAAGATTTGTTATGTGATTACTTATCAAAGTTGTATGTGATCATCTAATGCAGGTAGAACGTACAAAGTTCAGACCATTGGCAAGTGGTGAATTGACACCATTTCAAGGACTTTGTTTTCTTGGTTTCCAACTGCTTCTGGTTGTGTGTGTTGGGATTCTTCTGCAACTTGACAATCTTGGGTTAGTTCTTATAATATCAAGTTTAATTGAACAACATGTGAAGCTTGCAGAAATATTTTTTAATTAATATTAATTGTGGGTAGCATTCATTTTGCAGTTGGACGTTGGGAGCCATAACTTTGTTCCTTGTCTTCACATATCCCTTGATGAAGAGGATAACATATTGGGTAATGAAGTTTTCACATTCATGCACTTAATTTATACTATAGATTTTATTGCTCCTTTTGTTCTTTTTATGTTTGTTTTAACAAGTTTTTCTTTTATTGGTGTTTAATTGTCACATTCTAAAAGAAAATCACATTGATATTTTCCCTAGTTTTCCTTATCTTCACTAAATGCACACCTAAAAAGAGTTCTTTATAAAAATGGGTAATTTAGGAAAATAATTACTTTTTTATTTGGTAAGATTGGTTCCGAACCAAAATTGGTTCAAATGACTTAAAAAATGTGATTTTGGAAACAAACTCCACAAATGGTATTGTTTCACGATAAGATTTTGGATTAACAAAAAAAGTTTCTAGAGAAATGATTTAAGTTAAAAATTCTAAAGTTGCAATTGTTAAAATGATTGTCATTTATTGTCCATGGTCGCAAACAAAGATTGTGATGCCAAGTAGTTGTCAAACAAAGATTGTGTGTCTCTTTCCCATTTTTATTTTTATTTTTTATGAAAATACAATAAGATGAAAATATAAATGAATACAGCACGTAGTGGTGGGAATTCTTTCAAAAATATACTCTTCAATAATATGAAAATATATTATTAAAGTCCTTTATTCATTTGTAAGGACTTTCTAGTCCCCATATTGATTCCTTAATCAACAAATAGTCATAAAGAAGTGTAGGGAGTATTTATTTATGTCTTTGATGAATGATGTTCAATTAATAACATGACTATTTTTTCTCTGCATGTTGTTTAGCCTCAAGCCTATCTTGGCTTGGTCATTAACTTTGGGACTCTATTGGGATGGCAAGCAGTTAAAGGAACTTTGGATTTAGCTATTCTGCTGCCTCTGTATGTCTCTGGAATTTGTTGGACTCTCGTGTATGATACTATATATGCACATCAGGTACAAATCAATTATACAGAATTGCCTCTTAATTCCAAAAGGATTGGTAATAATCCCTCCCCCTCTCTTTCTCTCTATCCCATCACTTGATGTTGCTATTGCCAAGGGGAAAAAAAAAAAAAAGGAAAAAACATAAAAACAAGTTAGGCATGATGCAAGGAAAAATAAAATTTTAAGATATCATAAAAGTTGGTTCAATTTGTAGAGATCAAATCATTTCACTTATAAGACTTAGATTCGAATCTCACAGCAAACAAACTTTCTTTTTGTAGACATATTGTAAGTACCACTATAAGTCATCATTTTGGTTTATGGTATACCTAGGTCTTGGAATAAGTGGTTCATAAAAGAAAAAGTATTAAGATAGAAAATTAGGAATGTAAATATACCTCTATCTAGATAAATAGTACATTAACTATATATTGGGATTAAATAAAATAAGAAAAGGTCCCCAAAGGAATTAATGAGAGGGATAAGGTGTCCCCTATTGTGTAGCCTTTAATAAACCAAAAGAGGGAATATAAAAAAATAAATTATATACATATATTTTATGCAGAATCACTATCATTAAGGCTTTAGTAGTAATCTCATATTCCCTACACAAAATGTTCTCCATACACTTTCTTCATATAATTTATACATGTGAAATACTAGGGTGGATGAGGTATGTTATAATATAGAGCAGTAACAGCTGAACCTTTAGAGCAGAAATATCTAGCTCGTTCCAAATTAATTTGAACATGATGTGCTTGATCAATATCTTTTTCTAACCTTGGCATTCAGGATAAGAAAGATGACATAAAAGCTGGAGTTAAATCAACAGCATTGCTATTCGGTGATTCAACGAAAAAGTGGATTGCTGGATTTGGATTTACAAGCATTGGTTGTCTTGCTCTCAGTGGATTTAATGCTAATATCGGTATTTTGTTTCTCTTGACTATTTTTAATGATGTACTGCATGCAATACATAAGTGATTTAAAATCTTAACAGCAATAGATTGAATTTTAAAATATTTTAGGTTAAAAGTTTGAGAATTTAAACATTATAGTTATTTTTTTAGAAGAGATTTACTAAATACTACTTTATCCCGAGCAAGAATAGGTCATATATTCAAAAAGTGTATTATAACTTTAAGTGTAAATCAAAAAGCACACTGCCAAATTAACTCTAATTCATCAAATTTGGAGCAGGCTGGCCATACTATGCATTTTTAACAGCTGCGTCAGGACAATTAGCTTGGCAAGTATCGACAGCTGACCTTTCATCACCTACTGATTGTGGTAACAAGTACGTAACGTTTTAATGTATCATTTACTTCGTTTTCTCCACTTCAAATTTAAAAACAATGATCTGACATTTGGTACTTTTTTCTTTTTTTCAGATTTGACACAAATAAGTGGTTTGGAGCTCTTATATTTGGTGGAATCTTTGCTGGTAGACTCATATCCTAGTGTTAAAATTTGCCTTGTTACAGTAATATAGAAGAATCCCTCCATCACAGGAATAGCTCATTGCAAGTTTGATCAACCTTGCTTTATTCAAGGAATGTGTCGAAAGCACATTCTTTGTGATGCCACTACTGAAGGAAAACAAAACAGAGTTTTTAACAAGGACATGTAGTTCAGTCTGTAGTATATTTATATATAAATAGGATTTTGGAATTACCTATGGCTGCAATAGAATCTATGCTTATCGTAGAAAGTTGAAGAAATAGAACAAAGAACACAACTATTATACTCAAGAAAGTTAAAGCTGCTCTTTTAGCCCCATATATATATATATATATATATATATATATATATATATATATATATATATATATATATATATATTCAGTGTCAATTCCATGCGTTGTATTCTTACGAATATACTTCCCAGGCGTGCTACTTAACACATTAAAAAGTATATTAATTATATAAATCATTTAGAAAATGCAATATTTACTTAATTAAATTCTTAAACAGAAATATCTAGGTCAACGAACCTACGATGACCTAAATTATTTTAACTCTAGTTGGTTGGAGGCCTCAATTCAATGTTATACTTTTAAAATTGAATTTCACTTAGTATATAGAGTAGTGAGAAGATTAAGTAATCAATATGCAGAAGATCAAAGATTTAAACCTCCTAATTATCATCGTATTACAACAAAGGAATGTAAGCGTTGGAAACAGTAAAAAAAATTAAAATATAAAGTTGCATATGTTACCAGACATATAAACGGGCCAAGGATGGGACAGCAAACATGCAAAACACGAAGACAGGGATCTCAATGAGTACTCAAAGAAAAACGACAACATGTTAGATCGAGGGTTTAATCTTATCCTCTTTATATATTTAAATTTAACTGCCCAAGCCTAGCCTATGACATGTTGAAATACAAAAATTGTCACTGCCCTGCTGAAGCATAACATAGGCATAGAGGAACTGTCTTCAATTCTCTTTCCGAAATTCAATAGATTGTTCTTGTCTTATTTTATTTTCTTGATCTTTGTCCAACCCAATGATGAAAAAAGACTAGTGAACGGTTCCACGGTTTTGTTTGCAACCAAACAGGCTCCATCATCTCTCTCTCGTATGTGTGTATATATATATATATCTTGAACGCCCTAAGATTTTAAACTATTGGTTTCAATTCTTTCCAAATCAACAATTCTGTTTGGCAATTTTAAAAAAATCTAAACAGTCGTAAATCAGACCAAATCGCCTTTTGTATATACAAATTTTATATTATATATATTTACAATACACATATAGGTAATGTATCAAAATTAAAATGTCTAAAACGGGATTTCATAAGAGTTAACTGATGTACAACACAACTACACATCCTCCACGAGCCTTCGTATTTCATGAGTTGTATTTGATTGATTAGAAGAAGGAAAAAAAAAATATTATCGTTCTAAATAATATAATGCTATTTTTTTTTTTTTTGCTAAATAGTTTAAAACAAGTTACTTTAGACTTAATAATATCATTGTCAATATGATATTATTTTTGTTATTAGACATTCTTGTTTGGTTAGAGATAAACATAATTGTTTGGCTAGAAATAGAATCCATACTTTCTTATCACATTACAAAAACTACCACAAATCGATTGTTTCAAACTATCTATTGTTAGTTTAAAAATTGGCTAAACTAAAATTGTCATAAGAATTTTTGATATTTGTCAAACTACATACTTCAGATTGATTTATTTTGTAGGCCAACCAGACCAAATAGGACCACCGAACTCCCCTAACTGCAAGTGGGAAAAACAAAGATGTTCATAAGTCGAGTTGAGTAAGTGCGAAAAACAAAGATGTTCGTACGTCAAGTTGAGTTGTTTTAAGGGAATTTTTAGACCTAAGCCACGCAGAGGAGGTTGGATTGGATCAGATTAAAAGTAAATCTTTTGTGAAACCAACTGGGTTAGATCACACATTAAAATAATAATAAAAAAGTATACACATCTACTCAACAAATGAACCAAACAATAGTCGGTAAACATTTTTTAGTGTTTATTTTTAGACTCTTATATTTAGTTATTATGTCTTAAATTTATACTTAATTGATAAATTCACTAATATTTATATCATGGAGGTTCAATTAGAATTGATTGTATTGTATATTAATTTTTTACTTTAAGGTCAAATTCACTTATTATTAAATTTTCATTTTCAAGACTATACCTAAACAACTTTAGTGTGTATTGGGTGGATTACTATATTCGAGCTAAAATTGGAGCAATATAATTTTATGAAGTTACAAAGTGATGATATAATTGTAATTTACTAAACTTTAAGAGGGTAAGATTAGAATTTAGTAACATTAATGAATGACAATGTTGTAAAATGACTTTTCCATCCAATTTACCCCTTAGCAGGCAACTTTTTTCCCCTTTTCTAGACCATTTTCGTCCAGCCCCCCTCACCCCACTTTCTTTGCTTTTCTTTTTACTTTTTCGTAGGTTTTAGCGCTCATTCTTCATCCTCGTGGTGGCCACCATGGTAATGGAGATGTAAAAGCTTTGTAATTAGTTTAGATGACTTGAAGATCCTCAGTTTGGTTTTTAAAATTAGTTCATTGTGTTTAGTTTAGTTTTATGAAAGTTGTGTATTTTTATTTCATGTTTTTCTTTCTTGTATTATGTATGGAGATTTTTATACATGAGTCTTGTTTGAGTTTGTTATATTGTTAGGTTTGATTACCCTAAGATTATTTGTTATGAGATAGAACTTAATTTGATTGGCCAAAAATTTAGTTTCTAACCTAATAAGTGCCTAATCTTGAGGCACAATTGTAGTTGGGGTTAGGTTTAGTTCCTTTAGTTATATTCCATGCGACTATGTAGTAAAAATTGTTGAGCTACATATAACGATTTTGGCCTAATAAGAGATAAATTGAATTAATCAATTGATTAGGTTAATTGTAAAATTTTGAACTAATTTAATTATTTAGCATAACTGGAATAGAAATTATCTATAGGTAAAGAATAAAATCACTAGAAGATTAAATTTGTAGCCAGGTTGGTTGTATTATTATCTATTTACTTTTTGTCATGTTTTATTTTTCTTTATATTTTGTTTATATTTTATTGTAATTGCATTTTATTTTATCGAGTTAAAACTCTTATTTTAATTTAAAAATAATTAAGACATACTCATTTAATTTTCAAAACTTTCGTTAAACTTAATTGTAAAACTCGAAATTAGTTAGTTTGATAAGTGATATGAAAATTGATTAGGGCTGGATGGACCACTATGGTGGGGACAGAGGAAGAGAATTTGTCATAAAAAGAGGGAGAGAGAAGGGAAGGAGGAAATGGTTGTAGTAATGTTGGATAATGGATTGACATCACCATTATCTCCTTTATGCTTTTTCCAAACGCATCCCAGACCTTCACTAACTATTGCCATGAAGACTTCCCTCCCCATGTGCTAACTGTAAAGAAGAGAGACAAAGATTATTTTCATTTTATCATTTTTTATTCTCACATAACAATTTAAAACTTTTTTAAATTCATTTTGCAACTGATTTAAAAAAGGTGATTGTCGCTAATTTTAGTGAAAAAACAAACCTAAATCTATCTCTAAATAAATAAACAAACATGTCATTTACTTTACAATTATGTTTAATTTGTTCTTTTTTCTGCACTTTAAATTTAAATACGATCAACTGACATCTCATACTTCATTTATTTTTTCCAGATTTGTCTCATATAAGTGGTCTGGAGCTCTTATATTTGGTGGAATCTTAGATGGTAGACTCAAATCCTAGTGTTAAATTTTGCCTTTTTTTTAAGTGTCTTGTTAACCTCTGCTGTCAGAGTCGAGGATAAGCATTAAATAACTATTAATGATGAGAGAGATTCCACTATTAAATTATTTTCATTAAATTACTTTATTAATTATAATTCTCATTAATATTTTATGTTTTATATTATTTTTATACCCTTATTATTATTTATAAATTTTTAAACCCTATAAATACAAACGTTAAATCTTATAAATAAATTTTAAACTCTAAAACAGAAACCTTAAATAAAAAACATAAACACTAACTACAAACTCTAACTCCAAAATATAAATTCTAAATTTTAAAATATAAACTCTAAACTCTATATATAAATTTTAAGTCTTAAAACATAAACACTAAACTCTATGTATAAACCTTAAACTTTAAAATATAAATTTTAAAATATATATCCTAAACACTAAACTTAAAAAGTAAATCCTAAAATATTAAGAATTTATAGATTCATGAAAAAACAAGAGTATATAGGTCATATATAAAAGAAAAAAAAAAAGACATTAATAAAGTTCATAATTATATTTATTGTTTAGGGTTTATATTTTAGAATATGTTAAATTCAGAGAATTTGTCACAAGAATATTATTTCTAATGCCATTAAAGATGTAAAACAAAAGAAGGTTCAAACAAGGATCTATATATATATATATATATATATATATATATATATATATATATATATATATATATATATATATATATATATGGTTTTGGAATTACTTGGAGTTATAGTAGAATCTAAGCTTGTTTCATAAAATTGAAGAAGATAGAATAGAGAATACAGAGGTTGTGCTCAGCAACGTTAAAACTGTTGTTTTTGACCTAGTATGTATTTTACAGTCTATATGCCTAAAAGAGCATGGATCATTTAGACATTTACAAGAAACTCATAATTAACTACATATTGAATTAGCCCACCTGGTTTGACCTAATATGTCGGCACGAAGAAGCCCTACTTGCATAAAGTCGACCCAAAAATATGGGGCCTATTAGCCCACCTGGTTTGACCAGAACTCAGGTAGCCACCTCTACCCACTGCCATTCCCATCCTTGCCCGTAATTAATTAATTACGTGGCTAATAAAAACATGACAAAATCTTTTATTTTATATTTTGTCTCAAACACTTATTTCTTCTTATCCTAAATATATGGTATTATTAACTAATTTATGTATTTTAAATTATTTTTATGCTTAATTTTTATGAAAGATGCTATTTATTTTTATTTTTATTTTTATTAATTATAATTATTAAATAATTTATTTTAATTTCTCTCTCCTAATCAAACATTATAAAAGTATCATATTATATATTTCTTATATTATATTACATATTCATCATAGTTTATTATATTTATTCTACATATGTAGTAATTAATATAAAAAGATAAATATTAAAAAATTATTTTTAAATATACTATTATCAAACAAATTTAAAAAATATTTTATATTTAAAATTTTAAAAAAATATAATATTATTTTATTATACATTAACCAATAATATTAATGCTACAGGATTTTAGATAATGCATCCAGCAGAAGAGAGAAATCTGACCCGACAAAAACTGGGATTGCTCCTATCCAAAAAGTAAAGTTGGGATGGGGCGGCCTGAGTTAGTGGGGCAATAAATTAATAGTAAGTGCATGCATCTTTATAGTTTCTGCTCTTGGTAGGCAGTTTAAAACTATAAACATACTCACTATGTATTTAATGACAGCATAAAAATTTTTATGTTTAGTTTAATTTTTTAAAAGGTTTAAATATTGAATAAAAGTTTATATATGGTATTAAATAAATTTTTTAATTTTTGTTACTCACTAAATCATGAGACAAAGATTTATCTAAAGTAATAGATAAAAATTTTAATCTTCTTATCTCTTAAATCATTTTACAATTCTCTATACTTTGACTCATTAAATTAATGACGATAAGTCTAAATAACAGTTATCAACCAGCAAGGTATAAGCATTGGTTGACGACCAGCAAAGTATTAGCAACGGCTACAAACTGATGACACTTTTTAAAATTTTATATTTTTATAAATTTTCAAAATTTTATTATATATTTTTAAGAAAAAATTGATACAAAATATTATCGTAAATTAAACACAAATGATATAAATTTTTTTTGTCCAGTACATTAAAAAACAAACACCGTAAAAAATTATACTATACCATAACTCCTTGTACAATACTATTTTAATTATACTGTCAAATATTGTGTATCAAAACACACCTTACAAATACTCTATTAATTTCACTTTTCTTTCCACAACGTTGTCAAGACATCGATTAATGGGCAAGCTTGCATCACCACGTATGGCGCATATATATATATATCAATTTTGATTCAGTACAATCCCCAATTTGTTGCTTTTGAAGAAGAACAATGGCATCAATTTTGATCTCTAGTGTTTCCCCAGGACTTACGAAATCCTCTCTACGTTGCTCTACTCCCTCTCCTTTATCATCAAATCAAGTTCTTTCGGATCTTCAACTCAGGCCACTCAAACATTCTCACTCTCTGAGTTGTAAGAAATTATTAAGATCTCACTCAAAATTCCCTTCTGTTACGCTAGCAAGCCACTCTTCTGCAACATCTTCAAGTTCATTGCTAAACAAGAACATCAGTGATAATTTGAGCGAAGTCCAAAATTTAAAGGCTAACAATGTGTCTTGGATTGACTCATACTTGCCTAGCCAGCTTCAGCCTTATGCTCGTCTTGCTCGCCTTGATAAGCCAATTGGCACATGGTTGCTTGCCTGGCCTTATATGTGGTAACACTTTCAACTTTTGATCAGCAAATTCTTGCTTGCTTGCTTTTTGATAACACGTATATACGTGTGTGTGTGAAATTTGAAAGCTGAAAAAGGTTCAACAATATCAACTGGACTGCTAATTGATATGATATGAAGCTCTTCTAGTTTTCTATTTGTAACATTGTTTAGTCTAATAAAGTAGAGTGATTTTGTTAAGATTCTTATTTAGTCTACTGCCAATGGTTTGAACAAACAGAAATATTCTTTAACAGCAAGGTGTTGACTTAGTTGCAATTAGCAGAGTAAAGTCCAAAGTGCACTCTAAGCCAAATGTCTTGAGTTCATAATCTTAGAGTTGTACTAATTGTTGGGAGGGATATGTTCTTACCAATATTTGTTTGGTTCTAATTAAGTGTTTATGCTCTATGGTGTAGGTCAATTGCTTTAGCAGCAGTTCCAGGACATCTTCCTGATTTTAAAGTTTTGGCTCTGTTTGGCTGTTTGGCATTGTTTATAAGGGGTGTTGCATGTACTATAAATGATTTCTTTGATCGGGATATTGATAAAATGGTAATTACTTGCTTTAACTAGATTACGATTAACTACAAAACAAAAATGAAATTAATTATATGAAGGCTAGGGAAATTCTTGGTTCTTGTTGTGAATTAAAATCTTTTCGTACAGATTTTCTGTTCTGGAATAATTTTGTATTCGATAATATATAATACAGGTAGAACGTACAAAGCTGAGACCTTTGGCAAGTGGTGAACTGACACCATTTCAAGGACTTTGTTTTCTTTGTTTTCAATTACTTCTGGCTTTGGGTGTTGGGATTCTTCTGCAGCTTGACAATCTTGGGTTAGTTGTTTAAACTCAATGTTCTAAAATATTGCATCATTTGTCGTCGTCCAATTTTATATACAAAATTACATGTCTCTTTTTTCTTTTTTGGTTAAATTAAACTTTTAAATATTTTGTGCTTTACATGGGGGTTGCAAGTACGAGTATTCACATGAGTTTGTTTTTCATCATTCTTCAATTTGTATAATGATTAAATAAATATCACGTTTAATTGAACAAGATGTGTGAAGTTAGCAGTAGTATATAAATAATTAATTGTGGCTACCATATATGTATTTTGCAGTTGGACATTGGGGACTGCAACCTTGTTCCTTCTCTTCACCTATCCTCTGATGAAGAGGATCACGTATTGGGTAATAAAGTTTTCCTTTGGTTCTTTTTATTTGTAGCTTTAACAAATTTTTGTTTACTCATTTTTAATTGTCACATTATCAAAGCTCTGATTAACAATGTGTAACCTTTTATAATGTTAAGAGTTTGAGTCCAAAAAAAATACATGTTAAGAGAAAAAATATCTATAATTACTTTTTTGTCTTTGAATGAGATTAATCTCATTTTTACTATGAAGTAAAGATATTCGTTGATAAAACTAAAAACAAAAAAGAAAAAAAGAGAAGAGAAGTATCAAAGCCATGCTAATTTTTGTGCATCAAATTGAAAGTAACAAGGGGAGTGTATTTATCTGTCTTTGATGAATGGTGTTTAGCTCACTTTGATTTTTCTGTGATTGTCTATGCATGTCGTTTAGCCTCAGGCCTATCTTGGCTTTGCCTTTAACTTGGGGGCTCTATCAGGTTGGCAAGCAATCAAAGGAAGTTTGGATTTAGCCATTGTGTTGCCTCTCTATGCCTCTGGAGTTTTTTGGACTCTTCTATATGATACTATATATGCACATCAGGTAAATATATTAAAGTAATCACAATTTCTCCTGAATGTAGCCAAAAAGAAATTGTCCGTGATTAATTCTATAATGATTAATAATAATCCCAATATATAGCTATAATGATAATTGATTTTGCCAAGGAAAATAAAGAAAAATAAAACAAAGGTAGCCATGGCATTGGGGGGGGAATCGTTAAAATAGAAAGTTGAAAATACAAATATATCTACTAACAGGAGTTTGGTCACTCAACCAGAAATGACTAATCCCTCGTAATGTTAAAAAATTATTCCGAATGGGAAGGGAAATTATAGGGAAAAAAAAAAGAAGAAGAAAAAAGGTCCGTTTCCACCTATTAATTGCCTAGTTTCAAATGGTTATTGACTTTGAAAAGTGAGATTTCATTATGGAATTTATTGTGTTTCTATGAGCATGATGAGCTTGACCAAGATCTATTTCTGACCTTGGCGTTAAGGATAAGGAAGATGACATAAAAGTGGGAGTTAAATCAACAGCATTGTTATTTGGTGATTCAACGAAAACGTGGACCGCTGGATTTGGATTTGCATGCATTGGTTGTCTTGCTCTCAGTGGATTCAATGCAAATATTGGTATTAATTTTATTTTCTCATGTTCTTTTTTTAGGCAAATTTTTTAATAATGTATTTGATACATGGTTGATTGAAATGCATATCAAATTCATATTACACCCACTTATACATGATTACATCTACTAACTATATATTTGCTCAATAAAAAGCATATTGAATCTCAAGGTGGTATTATGGATGAAATATTTTGAGTTTGAACTTTAAAATTACCCCTTTTTCTAATATAATCATCATTACTCTTATTTTAAATAAGTATTAGTTAAACGAAATGAAATATTATGTCCATAATCCTGTCTCATACATTGTCCTATGAGATCATAATTAGCCAATTACTTAACCATGAGACACTGTATACGACATGATTGGAAATGACTATTTTAACCTTAGTCGAACACTTAAAAAGTGTACAACCATCTAATTAATTCTAATTCATCAAATGTGGACCAGGCTGGCCATACCATGCTTTTTTAGCAGCTGCATCAGGACAATTGGCTTGGCAAGTATTAACAGCTGACCTTTCATCACCTGCTGATTGCAGTAGCAAGTATGTAATGTTTTAACATACCATTTACTTTACAATTATGTTTAGTTCTTTTTCTCCTCTTAGAACTTAAATACAACAAACTTACAATTGGTATTTCTTTCTTTCTTTTTTTTTTTTTTTCCAGGTTTGTCTCAAATAAGTGGTTTGGAGCTCTTATATTTGGTGGAATCTTAGCTGGCAGACTTGCATTCTAGTGTTAAATTTTACTCCTTCCATTCCATATCTTTAGTTCTTTAGGGTTACTATATATGTTTTAAGAAATTATTAATTGATATAAAATATTATAATATTTATCTAAAATACATCTTATCTCACTCATCTAATTTGATGATATTAAATGAGGTATACTAATAAAAAAAAAAAATTGTCTCTAGCATTAAATGTCTTAAGACCATAGATTTGAAACAAAATGAATAGTCTAAATAGACTAAAGATATGGAAGGGAGGGAGTACCAATCTTGTATTAATTCACCATAAGTTGAATGAATACCACATTTGAGCATTTGATTACTTCATCCTCTATTCAATCTTCATTAATATGAATACCTTTCATTCGGCTATTATATTTTATTAAGCTAAATTACCTATAAAATATAATTTTTTAAATTATTTATTATAAATTCAAAACTATTTCTCAATTTATCATTATTTTTGGGCTTCTTACAAAACGCTGTTTTATTTAGCATTTTTAAGAAGAAACATTACTATAAAACGCCAATCAATTAGGTGTTTTACAAGAACAAATTAATTGTCTATAACAAGTCAATTGGTGTTTTGCCCATGCAAACCACACTTGTAATGCACCATTTGGCGTTTTAAAAGCCCACTTTTACCAAACAGTGTTTGTCGGAGGTAACCTATATTCTTAGTGCCTTCTTTCATTCTGCCAGGAAGCAGTGTTCCACAGTAGGAGAGAGAATCTTCCAAAGTGCACAACAGTAGAATGAGTAAGTCCAAGGTAATAGGTGAGAGTGATGAAGCATTCTATGAGAAGGGGAATAGGTCACAGTCAGCAACTAATGGCACATGAACTTGAGGATAGCCATCGACTTATTTTTCAGTTTGCTCAAGTTATTAGTTGTTTTGATATAACAAATCAGGTTCATTCAAAAGACAGACAGGCATAAAAGAAGACACCACATGGGATTTAGTTAAATCTCGTCCTGCCAAATCGAAAGGCGTTTCAATGGGGGAGCATCAATACGCCAAGTTGAATGGCGTTTTTATGCATGTTTTCTTCCTTATAAAACGTCAATTTGGGTGACGTATTACTTATGCACAAGCAGTTTCAATACACGCGTTTTATTAGTTTACTGTGACTTGAAAACGCCATCTAATTTGGCATTTTGTAGAAGGCTCAAAAACAATGGTAGATTGAGATCTAGTTTTGAGTTTGTAACATTTCGATAAATAATTTAAAAATTATATTTTTAGGGTAAGTTAGCCATTATATTAAGAACGTTAAACGTTAAACATTAAACATTAAACAGTAATATAAAAAAAATTCAATGATGTACTGCATGCAATACATAAACTAATTTAAAATCTTAACGAAAATTGATTGAATTTTAAAACATTTTAAGTTAAAAGTTTTAGAATTTAAATATATAATTGTTTTTTTTTAAAAGAAATTTATTAAATACTACTTTGTTTCAAACAAGAAAATTCAAAAGGTGCATTTATAACTTTAAGTGTAAATGAAAAAGCACACTGCCAAATTAACTTTAATTAATCAAATGTGGAGCAGGCTGGCCATACGATGCATTTTTAATAGCTGCATCAGGACAATTAGGTTGGCAAGTATTGACAGCTGACCTTTCATCACCTACTGATTGTGGTGACAAGTACGTAACGTTTTTACATATCATTTACTTTACAATTATGTTTAATTAGTTCGTTTTCTCCACTTTAAATTTAAAAACAATGATCTGACATTTGGTACTTTTTTCTTTTTTTCAGATTTGACACAAATAAGTGGTATGGAGCTCTTATATTTGGTGGAATCTTTGCTGGTAGACTCATATCCTAGTGTTAAAATTTGCCTTGTTACAGTAATATAGAAGAATCCCTCCATCACAGGAATAGCTGATTGCAAGTTTGATCAATCTTGCTTCATTCAAGGAACGTGTCAAAAGCACATTATTTGTGATGCCACTACTGAAGGAAAACAAAACAAGGTTTTTAACTAGGATATGTAGTTCATCTGTAGTACATTTATATATAAATGGGATTTTGGAATTACCTATGGCTGCAATAGAATCTAATGCTTATTGTAGAAAGTTGAAGAAATTGAACAAAGAACACAACTATTGTACTCAAGAAAGTTAAAGCTGCTCTTTTAGCCATATATATATATATATATATATTTCAGACCAAATCGCCCTTTGTATATACAAATTTTATATTATATATATTTACAAAACACATATAGGTAATGTATCAAAATTAAAATGTCTAAAATGGCATTTCATAAGAGTTAACTGATGGACAACACAACTACACATCCTCCACTAGCCTTCGTATTTCATGAGTTGTATTTGATTGATTAGAAGAAGGGGGAACAAAAAAAAACAACTATTGTTCTAAATAATATAATGCTGTTTTTTGTGCTAAATAGTTTAAAACAAGTTACTTTAGACTTAATAATATCATTGTCAAGATGATATTATTTTGTTATTAGACATTCTTGTTTGGTTAGAGATAAATATAATTGTTTGGTTAGAAATAGAGTTCATACTTTCTTATCACATTACAAAAACTACCACAAATACATGGTTTCAAACTATCTATTGTTAGTTTAAAAATTGGCTAGACTAAAATAGTCATAAGAATTTTTGATATTTGTCAAACTATCTAAGAGGTATTGTCCCCAGAGGTTAAGATTGTCGAGTATGGGCGGACCAAGCCTCAAACCCAGGGCCTTGGGGTTTTGTCCTCGTCACCCAATAGTGTTGTTGACCAGCTGGGCTAGAGGCACCTCTAGCTCAAGTGGTCACACCACTTAGTTCAGAGGACAAAACCCCAAGGTCCTGGGCTCGAGCCCCGCTCTCATCAACAACCCTAACCTCTGGGGATAATACCTGGCTGTTGGCACCCAACACCAACAGTTACAATTAAACTGGTATAGTAATTTTTTAAATATCCTCTTGCTATGTAGCAATGTCCAAAAAAAAAAAAGAAAAGCAGAAATAAGCATGATGTTTTTATAAGATACTATTATTTAGGATAAAATCTTTTCTTATATTCAAATTTAATAAATTTTTTTACTATTTTTATAATTTTATTTAATTTAAATTAAATTAATTAATACTTAACCTAATGTATAAATCTAGTTTATAAAAGAAGCGAAAGAGAAGATTTTGTTCATTGCTACTCATGGAAATAGGGCTAGTCGGTTTTAGTCATTAACTTAACCAACCGAAATTAACTCATATCGAGCTTTACCTTGAATGTTCCTTCTTTTTGCACTTGACAAGCACTCACAGGTTTTCAGAATAAAAAAGAGTTCTAAAGTTGATGGATTACTATTTTTTTATAATTTATTTTGGTAAAACCTTTTTTATAGTAAAATGTTTTTTCATGTGCTTTTTAGTAAATGTCTTAAAATTTATGGTGCATAAAGAATAAAGTATACTCTATTAATAAAATTAAAATGTTTATTTTTTATTAAGTAAAATAAAACATTTTTTATTATTCATTAATAAAATAAAGTTTTTTTGAATTGTTATTTTTATTCTGTTTATTTAATTTTTTGTATGATTAATATCTTGAATTTATGTCTTTTAAATTATAAAAAATTATGCCTTTTAATATATTTAAAGTATATTTAATTTTATTTTAAAATATAAATAATGGTAAAAAAGACACATGGCATTGGCATTAAAGGACAGTCCAGATGGTTTCTTTTCCCTTATGGCAACATGCATTGGGCCATTGGTGTTAGAAAATGAAATACACGTGGCAGAAAGAACCCATATAGAAACAACATGCATCTACGCTATGAAAGAACTTTCGGTCAGTTTCGGTTTCATTCGGTTGTAGTAAATTGAAACCGATTCCGGCCGAACAAAACCGATTCTTGTTAAATTTATAACCATAACCGACCGTACAAACCGTATTTCACCGACTGAAACTTCTAAATTATGTTTGGTTCGGTCGGTTTTTCAATTTCTGCTCACCCCTAATTCAACTTGTGGTGAATCAATACAAAATAGGTACTCCCTCCATTCCATATCTTTAGTCTATTTAGACAATTCATTTTGTTTTCAAAACTATTGTCTTAAGACATTTAAAGCTAGTGACAATTTTTTTTTTATAAGTATATCTCATTTAATATCATCAAATTAGATGAGTGAGATAAGATATATTTTAGATAAATATCTCACTTAATCTCATTTAATATCTGAACTAAGTGGTCTGACCACTTGAGCTAGAGGTGCCTTTAGCCCAGCTGGTCAACAACACCATTGGGTGACGAGGACAAAACCCCAAGGTCCTTGGTTCGAGCCCCGCACTCATCAACAACCCTAACCTCTGGGGACAATACCTGGCTGTTGGCACCCAACACCAACAATAACTATTAGATTTGTAGAGCTTTTTTTCTAGTAGATTAATAGCAATAATATTTGGAATAGAGAGAATTCGAACTAGGATGAGGGGTTAGAAAACTAATCTTAACCAAGCTAAAACTCCTCCTCAAATGGTTATTGATAAATTGCCATAAACATAATTTATTGTAAAGATTTTACCCATATAAATATTTTCTAAAACCAAATATCACAATTCATGAAGTAATTTTGTCACAAACATTGAACAAATATAGTAGTGAACATGGTTAAATTTAACAGAGAAAATAATTTTTTTGTCAGCAGGTTTGTTTTTGAAAGATCAGAGTAAACAAAAAAAGCGCGTAGGAGGTGTTGATGTGAGAAGTTCTGCTGATTGAATGGGGACTAGAAATTGGAAAAATTGGAGAATTTTTCAAAGATGGTTTTGGAAGCATCACTTTGGCTTTGATTGGGTTTGCTTTATCCCACTCACTTTTCTCTAAAATCACTTAACTATTCATTGGAAGCATCACTCTGGCTTTGATTGAGTTTGCTTTATATATTACTAATTTGATATGTACTTTAGTATTGTGTAAATATATTTATTGAAAATAGTAATTTTTTAGTAAATAAATAAAAAGTATGTTATTTTTGTTATGCATAGACATTTGTTTATGTTAATTTTGTCTTCTCCAAGCATTTGTGCATATGTTTGGAACCGAAAGAAGTTAGTTTTCATAAATATCTTTATATATTTTTAGGTTTTTAAATTTATGTATTTTTATTTATATGATTTTTAATAAGATGTCATATATATTTTTTTAAAAATAATTTATTTTAACTTATATAATAACTACATTCTTAATTTACAGTAAAATAATTAAATATATATTATAAGTAGACACAACACTAAAACGAAAAGTTTTTTTTTTAATTTTTTTTAATGTCGGTTAACTATTAACCGACCAAAATCGACTAAAATCGAACCGTCGGTTTTAAGATATAGTCGGTCGGTTATCAGTTTGACAAAATTATACAATCGGTTAGTGTCGTTCAGTTAAAAATATAGTCAAAACCGACCGTAACCGACCGACGTTCACTCCTAAGTTGAATGAATACCACATTTGAGCATTTGGCTATTATATTATATTAGGCTAAATTACCTATAAAATATAATTTTTGAAATTATTTATCAAAAATCACAAATTCAAAAATATTTCTTAATTTATCATTATTTTTGGGCCTCTTACAAAATGCCATTCTATTTAGCATTTTTGACATGAAACATTACTATAAAACGCCAATTAATTAGGTGTTTTACAAGAACAAATTAATTGTCTATAGAGGCCCATATCAATTGGTGTTTTGCCAATGCAAACCACACTTGTAATGCACCATTAGGCGTTTTAAAAGCCCACTTTCCCAAACAGTGTTCGTCAGAGGTAACATATATTCTTAGTGCCTTCTTTCATTCTGCCAAGAAGCAGTGTTCCACAGTGGGAGAGAGAATCTTTCAAAGTGCACAACAGTAGAATGAGTAAGTCAGGTGAGAGTGATGAAGCATTCTATGAGAAAGGGAATAGGTCACAGTCAGCAACTAATGGCACATGAACTTGAGGATAGCCATCGACTTATTTTTCAGTTTACTCAAGTTATTAGTTGTTTTGATATAACAAATCATGTTCATTCAATACGCCAAGTTGAATGGCGTTATTATGCATGTTTTCTTCCTTATAAAACGTCAATTTGGGTGACGTATTACTTATCCACAAGCAGTTTCAATACACGCGTTTTATTAGTTTACTGTGACTTGAAAACGCCATCTAATTTGGCATTTCGTTGAAGGCTCAAAAACAATGGTAGATTGGGATCTAGTTTTGAGTTTGTAGCATTTTGATAAATAATTTAAAAATTATATTTTTAGGGTAAGTTAGGCATTATATTAAGAACGTTAAACGTTAAACAATAATCATTAAACAGTAATATAAAAAATGATTCAATGTAAGTTGTTTTCTTCTTTTCCATCTTCATGTGTTGTGTTTAAGCTTAAAAGTTAAAGATAAATGCAAGAGAAGATCAATAATGAAGTTTTACATCTTGGGTGTGACCAAGAAGGTTATGGTCCTATGGACTTCAAATTCCCTAAAATACCAAGGTTTTGAACTTTATTAAAAGGGGAAGTCTAACTGACCCCAAACAATAAATAGAGTTAGATTACCCTATCTTATATGGCTCAATCATGACTATTAATAGTGCAATAAATGATAAAGATTAGCTTACTTTTAACTTAAATATCCAGTTTTTTTTTTTTCAAATTGAACCACATAACTATTAAAATTTACATAAAGTCTTACCTTTATTTTATTTTTTTATTCTTATCCTTCTCACTCCCCTCCCCCCTCTCCCCTCTCATATCTCCTTTTATTTCTCTTCCTGCACAATAGGAAAACCATGTACTCAAAAATTAAAAAGAAAAAATGCAACCAAAAAACAAAAATAATTATCAAAGACATCCTTACAATTTTTCTTTTTATCTAACACTTGTAGTCATTTTTTATTTGCAAACAATATCTTCCTTCAATCAAAAAAATTTCTTTTTTTTTTTTTGTTTAGATGGGAATTAAAAAAAAAAATTCTTCTTCCTCACACAAACGCTATTCTATATTTTTTATTTTTTTTTTAGTGACAATTGACATAAAGAGGTTAAATCAAAATGTGGTTTGAAGCATTTTTTTCAATATTTGCTCAACTCAAAATCGAAACTTTTACATTTAATCTCTTCAAAATATTAATCTTTAATTATAAATAGGGAGTGTTATATATATATAATTTTCTTTAAAAATTATCTTAACTCTCAAGTTATAGTTTGAACATATATAAAAAATTACACTTTAATATTCAACATTTATTAATTAGTATAACAAAGTATATTTCTTTTTTTAGATTAGGTATATTTCTCTTTTTTTATCATATATAAAAGGTACATTTCATTTGTGAATTAATGTTAATTATTGTTAGTAAAATTAGTAAAGGAGTAGCGTAGTTGTGAGTTTTTTAAAAATTTAATAAAAAATAAAAATAAAATTTTAAGAAAAATAATTCACTTTAAAATTTAGAATGAAGATGGAGTGTTATGTGAATAGAAAAATAGAATAATATTTTTTAAAAATAAATACATTAAATAAAATATATTAAAATATTTTTTTAATATATTAAAATAAATAAATATTTCTTTTTAGCATTTTCCCTTGCGAGTAAAGGGGCAGTTGGTTGTAGTGTGCAGTGTACTAGTGAGTCACTAGCACGCAATGTCCTGGTGAATAGGAAAGACAGATTGAGATTACTAATGACCGATTGAGGTTGAGGAATGAGGTTGATGCCTCGCCTTTGTCTACTTGTTATTATTGAAAATATATTTTAAGTGTGATCTTAAATTAATTATTTATAAATTATTTTTTAGATATTAAGTATCTCAATAAAAATTATATTAGTTGATTTTATTTTAATTAAAAGATATACTTTTTTTTTATTTATTATTGGTGTCAATTAAAAGATATAAAACTTTTATTTTTATTTTCTTAGAAAATAATTTCTAAGAAAAAAATACTATTAGCATAAAAAAATTTGTTAAATAGTAAATTAAAATTTATTATAAGGAATGAATGAAGGAAGAATAAATGGTATAATTTTTTTTTTAAAAAAATAAGGGATGATGAAAATTAGAACCTTAAAAGAAATGAGGATTGATTTGTAATAAGTGAAAATAGTGTTGTAAAAATTTATATTAACCATTAATAGTTGTTTAGATATATGAGTCCTCTTATCATACACTTTTAATAATTTTAGTGGTTCATTTAAAATGGGATAATTTACCCTATAAGGTAACTTAGACTTCCCTTATTAAAAAGAAGATGAAGTATGTATTTGGCAAAAGGAGTTACTAGCTTATTTAAGAGATTATATCTTATTGACTTAGTCAATAAGCTAGTAGAATTATTTGATAAATTAAAACTAAAAAAAATTATAACGTTTAAAAGCTTTTAAAATGTTACTTAAAGTAGCGTTTCATTTGAAAAAATAACTACCAATAATTCACTTATCATTTTTATCTTTGAGTTTTTTTAACAAATTTTATTCTCATTTAATTGCTCTTAATAGCTAAACCCCTCTTTCTCTTTCGTGTGGCTCCTTATTTTATTTTATTTTTTTTAACCTTTTTACCTCTCATCCCTTTTCTCTTCTCTCTTTATTTTCTTCTTCTCTTACAAACTTGGTTTTTTATTATTTAATTAACAGATTGATAATAAATAAATATTTAATTATTAATTAAATAACTCAAAATAAAATAAATAATAAAAATTAATTATTAAATAAATAAGTAAAATAAGTTGTATTCAATCTTAATATTATGTTATTACAATATTATATATATTTTTTAGTTATTTAATACATTTTAACTAGTTGTACAACTAGTTTTGTCATATAACTATATTTTAATCAACTAGTTACATAGTTATAAATTTTTAGTTATATCTTATAACTCTCAATTAGTTTCACATTTACATACTATGATCTTACAATTTTCAACTAATTTTGTTAAACAAACTTGAAAATTTATTAAATATAGACTTCAAAGTTCATATTGTTCATATGAATTTCAAAGTCTATATATGTTAAAATTTGTTTATATAGAATTCAAAGTCCATACGTTTGGATTTGTATAAATAGAAATTGATACATACATTTTAAATTTGTTCATATGAATTTTAAAGTCTATATGCATAAATTAGTCTATATTGAAATTTATATATATGGATTACGAAGTTTATAAACTTTAAAATGTGTTCCCATAAATTTCAAAATCCATATATCTTTAAAACATAAAAAAGATGGTGTGAAACAAGAATATATATAAAAAAAAAAAAATGAACAAAGGGTTATGCTGAGAAGCTTGGTCTTCTGAATAGCAGTAGGGGTGTGCGAGATCTCAAGATGAGAATGCAAATTTTGCGGCATGTGATCCTATAGTTTATAGACTTCTCGCGGAATGAAAGTGACAGGGGTATTTTAGGAATAAAATTAGCGCGAAATTAATGGGATGTGCAAAAAGAAATGGCCTCCTTTTTAACTTCAAAGTTGAGTTGGGGGAGGGTAGCCACACCTGATTGCCATCCTATTCTGGTATTCCCTACTTGTTAAATTTTATGTAGGGGTAAGCGCGGCGTGGTTTAATAATATTTTAAATTAAATCATTTAAATATTTTACAGTGTAATTTAGTTTGGGTTTTTTAAATTTTTTTAAAAAAATCCAAATCAAACTACAAATTATGATTTGGTTCGATCGGTTTGAATAATTTATTAATTTAATAAAAAAATTGATACATTAACTCATATTAAAAAATATTTTCAAGATTGTTTTTACATTATTTATTGCACCCTTGCAATTTTATATTTAAAGCATAACTTTAACTCTTAAATGGAATTAAATATTAAGATCAAAATTCTAAATGCAACTACCATACTTCACATTATTGATAATAAACTAATAAAAGAAATAAAGAAAAATGTTATGCTCACATCATATTATCTTTTTAAATTGTTTTATGCATCCATTGTGTATATTAATTCTCTTTTTAAGTGAGTGTTTACTCAAATAATATATTTTTAATTATAATAAATATATAAAAATTTAAAATACACATATATTAAATATACAATTTGATATAATTTTAAAAAAATTGTTTAATTTGCAAACTGAACCACTCAAAGAGGTTAATTTTTTTTTAATCCAAACCAAATAAAATATCATACGGATTAATTTGATTTTAATATGAATTAATTTAGATTGAATGATTTAGATGATTTAATTCAAATTTTGCTCGCACTTGATTTTATGTTGGGCAGTCATGCATGGTTACAACATGTATAATTTTCATATATTATATAATTTATGGTACTAACAATTTTTTTATTAGAGAAATAATCCATCCAATCCAATTTTTAACATTAAAAGCCATATCATTTCTTGATTAGACTTTTACCTTGTAGAGCAATTTTTTTTTTAAAATGTTTGAGAATTTTGAGGGTTAATTATTTTAAAATTATAAAATCTTCTACCTTTGGCACGTATCCTATACAGAAGCTGAGAAGTTAGAACTAAAACGGCAGTATGTCCATTGTCGTTTATGATAAGCTAGAAACTTCTGGGCTTCTGGCCTTTATGTTTCCCTTTCAAACCGACACATTGCAGTCCCAATACGATCGGTCGGTCCTCCTATAATTAGGGTTATGGTCACCCTTTTCTCTCGTTTTTCCCTTTTTCTTCTTAAACGATTTGGATACTGAAAGCACCAAGGGAGATTTCAATGTCGTCAAAGGTTTCTCTGAAGGCGAAAGGCAAGGGTTCCAAGGGCTCCAAGGCAACGGAGGAGTCCTCAGTTGCTGAGTTCGTGAAGGAATGGAGCACATGGGGCATGAAGAAAGCTAAGGTCATCACTCACTACGGTTTTATTCCTACGATCATCGTCATCGGTATGTGCTCAGAGCCAAAGCCAACCCTCTTCCAGCTTCTGAGCCCCGTTTGATGCGGTTTCTGCATATGGGTATCCAAGTTTAGCTTGTTATTCGACCCCCTTTGGTACCTGATATTTGTCGCATCTGCGGTTTTATGGATCTTTCCTGGGATATTTGTAGACTTGTCGGTCATTTTAATGATGATATCATGGTTTTTGGGAGAATTTTGATTAGGTAGAGAAATATTTTGATCGTGATATGAAATATTTTCTCTATGTTAGGCCTTCGTACTATATCTTGATGGAATAATGGACTTGGTTTAACTACATTAATATGTCTATGGGTTTCTTCCAACTTTTCGTTTCAATTTCTAAACCGTATGCTGCTTCCAATTTCAGTTGTCTGCTGGATGAGACAAGTGGAGTTGCTTCCAACTTCTATATTGTGGTTACCCTTCGGAAATCCCTGTTCCTATTGTGTGTTGTTTGTTATTTTCAATATTTGAAAGCTGAGATAGCAGGGGTGTTAATTGTCAGTAACACCTCATTTCCTTAGCATCTCTGTTTTGGGGTCCTGTTTGTTGTCTTGCATTTTATTTTCTTTCTGTTTAAATCTGCCTATTGCTTTCAAATGTTGCCCATAATTCCGAATAAATGTTTAATCATGGGCGTCTTTAGTGGGTTATATTGTAACCTTCATTGGAATTAATTACGTAACCCTTAACAGGCTGAGAGTGTGTCTGTGTAATTGGTGAATTACTCTGAATGCTATGGGGTTGGCTTTTCATTTCTTATATTGGTGAGCCTTAAGCTACTTTAATGTTAATCTGCATTACTTGTGGAGGTGCACTTGAATGCAGATTAGTTGTTTAGCCAATTTTCTTAACGTGTAGTATTTTTTATAAGGATGCTTAAGAGTGTGTCTTTGTAACTGGTGGATTACTCTATGAATGCTATGGGTTGCCTTTTCTTCTCTGATTTTGGTGAACCTTATGGAGTTGCACTTGGGTGCAGATTAGTTGTTTAGATCCCTTAGTAAGTAGAATGTTTTTTTTTTTAAGGATCTATCCGAGTTAAGATTCTGAAGTGAAACAGGTTTCTATCTCCCTTTTCTCTGCTTTTCTTGGTCTATCTGCAGTTTCTAATGCTGTGATGTATTACAAAATTTACCTATGTAGCGTTGATATGATGTTAGTTGACAGTTATCAATGCTATGTTGTTCTTGCCACTACGGCTTTCTCTTCAATTTAGGTGGAGGTCAGCTTTCTTAGGTGTTATTATTCTGGCCTTGAATTCCATGTTGTTAGGAACCCAGGAACAGAAAATGATAGAAATGAAAGAAAATTGACAGAAATCCAGCATAGAAACCCAGATGAATAGAATAGGACTACATTTAAATGTATTATTCAAGCAAATGGTCCCTTCAATGGCCCAGAGCATAGCTCCTCAGAGAGAACATCTCTCTGCCTCCTCCCAAAATGGAGATTATACAAGATTCTAATTCCTTGCCTTCCACTCTCAGCCTTCCCCCATATAACTCTCTCCTACACACTCTATACACACCATAACAGGTGAATATCCCTGGCCTAGCCTAATGGAATTGCCAGCTTACCACTCTATTGTTCCTGTCTGAACTTTCTCTCCAAGATGAATAGGCATATGCTCACCATCCCTGTTCAGGACCCTAACAGGTTTTTTATACCTTTATCAGAATCATCTTATATTTATACATACCATGCTTTTAAATACCTGATTCATGTTTTTCTTTGTTCTTTGTGTTGAGAACCCTCATGATTATTACAGCACAAATGATAGGGAGTATTGTAAGGACATTGATATTGTACTTGGCTTTATGATCCATGTACATATTTTTATTATCATTATTACTTTCTCCAAATACTTATAACTTGAAATTGATTTTCGGTGTTGTTCTCTGTTCGTACATTCTAGCAACATCCATTTTTTTAAGATCTGCATTCTGTTTGGTATAATTTCAGAAGGTTCTGTCACAGTTATCTAGCTCTCTAGTTCGCCAAATTCTTTCTTTAACATTAAGATTAATAGGGTATTTCCACTACTGTCAAAAGTGACACTTTAGTTTTCTTTATTAGTTCACATTTCTTTTCATGTTTTAAGATGTTGTTGAATGTTGATATATTTTAAAGTTTTCACCTTTGATCTTATTCTCTGCTCTATCCTATTAGTGTAATTGAATATTAAAGCTGCTTTATCATGTGATGAAAATAGTGTATTATAAATTTCAACCAAGAGTTATTCTGTATGATTTATGAGACTTCCAATAGAGACTCTGCATTTTTTTGGGTAATCATTGAGTTTATGGATTGATCAGTTGGGTCTATTTTGAATTATTACCCATATAAGCATATAGTGAGTGTTTCAGTATTTCTATTCCAAACCAAATGAGTAAAAGAAATCAACCTGGATAACTTATTTTCTGCGTGGAGGATGATGTCTTATTCGAATATATTTTTGATGTTCTTCTGGATTGAATTCTTGCTTCATTATCTATTTGCAATGTTTGTTTATTTGATCTAGATTCTACTTGTGCTTAAATATGACCCCAAGCACCTGGGCACCTTATCTGGAGTCTAATGGCTATTGCAAGTTGGATTGTTTAAACTAGATTTATCATACACTACATTGTTTCAATACGCGGCTCTTTACAAGATAACGTTAGGAATGCTGTTTTCATATACAAACTGGTTACTTTCGTTGTATTTCAATGTCTATATATTCAATGGTGATTGCCATGCTATATGCCCTGTAAAATGGCTACTGCTTAGAATGGGAGTAGCTTAGCACATTCCATAGTCAATTAGTTCCTACATTTGTATTGTAACTACGTTTGTTTTTGTTTGGTTAAGTGACAATTTAGAAGGGAGTTGATTATATGGTATGGCAGAAATTATTTTAAGAGATTTCAAGATTAATAACATTCTTTATCTTGAATCTGACCTCTTTAAGTGAGACAAGACTCCTTTTTTTTTTTTAATCGGAGATGGAAGGGTATATAGTGATTTTAACATATATTAGGGGGAGGGCATCCCCAGGTTTGAACATGAAGAGACTAGTGAGAAAATTGTTCCTTAGCCTTGGGACAATGGAGCAAGCCTTGTATTTGTAGTTAGGGGACTTTTTTTAACACCCCTAAATTATTTAGCAATGAACCATTTGCTTTACTACAATAGAAACTAAATTCCGATGAGTGAGAAACTAGTTCAATTCACCAATTTGGGAGAAACAAACTCAATTCCATAACAAAATTCAATGAAGAAAGAAACGAACAAGGGAAACTCACCAATTTCCAGCTTGTCATGCTTGCTGACACAACAAGAGCAAGTGATGGCGATTGAAACTCAAGTGGTGAGTTTCAAACAACCGCCAAAACACCGATTGGAAGGGTGAGAGGTTGAGACTGGAGAGATTCAACAAAGAAACTAAAATGAGAATTTGAGAGGGCGTCATGGGGAGAGCAGCGAGGGTGAGAGAGATCTTCATGTATGAAAGTAATTCTCAAAATTTTAAAAGGGCATTTTGTCAGAAAATAAAAGACTGGTTTATTAAAATAATAGGTTTATGAGATGGTCAAACTATTTTTTGTAAGTCTATGTAAATATCTATATAATTTTAAACTAGAGCAAAAATATCTCCTTAGCAATCTTTAATGGTGCAACTTAAGTGAGTTATATAAATGAGTTATTTGTATTTTTTTATGGGTTTACAATGACATATAATTTCTTAAGCAACTCAAGGAATTTAGACAATTTTCTTCGTTAAATGGACCTTAGCAATTACTTTACATCTTCATTTCTCATTGATATTTATTTTAATTTTGACTTCACATTTTAATTTTAAAAAATTAAAACATAAATAGAGATAGTGAAGTAGAGATAATTAAAAGAAAAGAAATATAGAGCTTTTCAAGAAAGTTATTTTTATTCATTTATTAATAGGATATATATGCAAGATATAAGTGAAGCTTTAATCTTAAAAAAGATAATAATCTTTTAATTAATTACAATAAATAAATAAATTATTGAATTAGCCTTAAGAGAATATTTTAGTATTATAAACATCTACAAAATCATAAATATTCATAACATATATATAACATTCTTCTAATTTATTTAAGCTCCATTGGGATAAGTTTTTATAGCCAAAAACATAAAATTAGAAGAATATTATATATAGCAAGAGGATAAAAGAAGGGCGCATAAAAGTTTATATGAGACCATTCTTCATTATTGAATTGAGTAAAACTCATTTTAGTCTTTCATGTTTGGGGTTCGAATAATTTGATCTCTCACAATAAAAAAAATTATAATTAAGTCTTTGATATTTTAAAAATATGCCAAATTCATCTATTGTCTATGTCTATTAGAATAGTTAAACAGGTCATACTAATGTGTAATTTTAAATGATAATATGTATTGTTATTTGTGCTATGTTGCACCCTATGTTTTATTTTATGAATTTTAGTCCCTTGTGCTTAACAATTCGGCCAAATGATCCCTCTCCCTTTCTTTCTCTCGATCTCTTTCTCTTGTGGTATCCTTTTCTTTCTTTCTATTTTTTTCTTAACCTCCTTTGCCCATCCAATATTTAAACAGCAGTGTTGCTGCTCTAAATGGGAGAAAAAATGAAAGTGCATATAGCTATTTGGAAGAAGATGGAAACAGAAAAGGAAAAAGAAAGAAAAAGAAACCACAAGCTTATGTATGAAATAAAGCAAAGGTCTAAATATAGGCTCGTTTAACAAAAATAAGAGAAAAGAATTCACAAGTTATATCAGCAGCTTTCACACATCTTATTATATAGCTTTACTCTTCTTTCCCCTTTAAATAATAGTGTTGTTGCTCCAACAGGAGAGAAGGAGAAAGTGCATATGGGTATGCTTAAACAACATTGTTGCTACTCTAAATGGGAGAGAAAGAGAAAGTGCATATGGGCATTTGGAGAGGCAGAGGAGGTGAAAATAAAATAGAAAGAAAAAGAAACCAGAAGTTTATGTGTGAAATAAAGCTAAGGTCTAAATATAAGATTGCCAAAAAATTAAAATTAAGAGAACCCACAAGCTTTATCAATAACGTTCACATACCTTAATAACTTTCATCTTGTCTCCACTATCAAAACTTATGAAATTAATGGTGAAAAATAGACAAAGAAATAAAGAAGGAAGAAGAAACTCAAAAGAGAGAAATAAAAAGGGAAAGAGAGGGAGGGGGTCTAGTTGGCTAAGTTTTTAAATGTGAAGGATTAAAATTTAAAAAATAAACATAAGGTGGCATTGTAACTTAAATAATGATACACGTTATCATTTAACATGACACATTAGCATAATTGTCTAACAATCTTAATGGACATCAAAGGAGGGATGGAATTAGCGTATTTTTAAAACATCAAGGACTTAATTAAGAAATTGTAATTGTGAAGGACCAAATTATCCTTATCACTAAACATGAAAGACTGAAATGGAGTTTTATTCTTATTGAAATTGGTTTTGGCATCTCAACAATGCAAATGGAATGAAGTATTGTTTCGACCCCTCATATTTGGTCACTCATTTAAAAATGGCCCTCACGTTTAGATAGAGGGTTCAATTTGATTTGTTTTAATAACATCAAGGGTTTATTTAAGAACTTTGAAAACATGAGAGACATTTTTAAACAAATAACCAAACGTTAAGGACCGAAAGAATATTTTACTTAGATTTGGATATATTGCAGTTATTTTCGTATAGTATAGTTTTTTAGCCAATAAATCAAGATGTACAGTCCTCATCCAATAGTTAAAAAGTTGCTATTGTATCGCAATAACTTTAACACATTTAGATTCATTTTACTCTTGCAAATGTCTCCCTCTAATGTCCATTCTGATGGTGAAACAAGCAAAGATGATTGCACAAAATGTTTGCAAACCCCTAAAAGAAACTCCACTAGAGATGCTGTTATAAGATTACTTTTTCTTTTTTTTTTTTCAATTTAAGATTACTTTGATCATATATTTAGATCATCTTCAAAAAAAAAAAAAACACAGAATAACTTCATATGCAAGCTAAATAATAACATATGTAAACCAAACAAACATATACATATAGTCATATTATTAACAACACCAGACTGAGGTACTTTTGTTCTGCATGCATGATATAGTAGGCATCCACGCGGAAAACACATTTTTCTTCCTTTTTTTTTTTCTTCTTCCAATTTCTAGAAAATTATGTGAATAATCTGTAATTAAAATTAATGTACCATATTTGAAGAAAAGAATGGAAAACTTGGAAAGGAAAGGCGGTGTTGCAGTTATACTAGAGATAGCTTATTTCCACCCAAGAACTCTCTTGCCTTATCCATATCAATAATAAAAGGAAATCCCATGAAACTTATCATTGAAATTCATAATCCATTGTGAAATTTATTAATATGACAGATCTCCCTCTGACTCCTCAGAGTTTTCATGCATCATAAAAAGTTTATTGTATGTTATACTTCTAGATAACAAGAAAATCTCAGAGTTCCTCCTACGCCAAATGAAGCATCTTTGGTTCAGATCTTTATCAATAATGTGTAGCTGTGGATTTAAGTTGGGAAATCTCGTCTTTCGCAGAAAGGCATATGCAAGTGCCCTGACCAGTGCAGAAAGGTCGTCCATTGCAACGTGGAAATTTTCTAAAGCAATCAAGATTCGTATGGCATTCAACATCCTCGAGTGTTTTTACCGCCATAGCTCTATGCAGAAAAACACCTGCAAATCATATATAACAACAATTTAATTATGTTTAACAGCAAATGAATAAACTTTCATAGGGAAGGAAGAAGGGGAGATATAACAAAAGTACCATCACAAAATAATATAACAAGGAAAACTGTGAAAGCTAACTTCAATACAGCCTTTTCCATTTCTTCTGGGGCCTCTGATCTAGCTAGGGCTGGAGTATGAAGAACTTGGAGACAGTTTGTTTATAATGGGGTTTTACAGTGGAGATGGGGCGTGAATTTGCCACTAAGCGGATATAAATATATATATATATATATACACACAGAGAGATACTATTTTTTGACATTATTTATAATTAAAAAAGGATGAATTTACTATTAAAAAATTCATTCTTAATACTTCTTTGTTAACAAAATTATCTTTTACACTTTAAATCGTTAATAAGTATATATTTTTTTGTTAATTTTCATCCTAAACTCTAATGAAATTTGCATATGCATCACACTTCTTGAGATGACATGTAAGCAAGTTCTATTATGTGTCTTTAATAGAAATTAACAAAAATATATATTTATTAACTATATAAAGTGTGAGGAAGATTTTGTTAACTTAGAAGTGTTAAAGCTAAATTTATTTATTAAAAGTATACACTGTCAAGAAATTTTTTTTTTTTCTCATACATATGCTCATTCATTTATTGCAGAGATTTTTCATTCGGTACTATAATGGTAGAGATTTTTTTTTTTGGCCATTACTGAAAAATGATTTATATATTGGTTTATTGAAGAGATTTTTTGGGGACTATAATCGTAGAGATTTTATTTGGCTATTACTGCAATGATTTTATACCAAATTTATGCCAACGATATGTTATCCTGAAATGTTTTATAATACTGTTAACTTTTACTTTTAACAAATCAATATGGCAGAGATGGAATTTGAAGAAATATAGTGAAAAAATAGAATGCAGACAAACCGGGCATTAATATATCCTCCACCACTTTTAAAGATAGAATGCTGTGATTTTGCATTAATTGTATCATCTGATTCTAGCACCTTGAATGAAAATTAATGATAATTTGATTGGTTTTTACTATTAACAGAATATATTAGGGTACAATACAAATCTGAAGAAATATATATTCCATTATTTTTTTTTAATTTCTCAAAATCAAACAAATTTAAAATTCAAAATTCTTTCTTTATCTGAAAACTCCCTCTCCCTCCCTGCTATTTCCTGTTTTCTATTTTATTTGTTGTTCCCTCAACCCTCCCACCAAGCCGATCCTTGTTTGGGAAGTGCCATCTTCTTCAATCTACTCTGAAAATCCATATATAAGGTTACCCCAATCCCTTATCTATTACATAGACTCCACTTTCGCAAGTCAGCTTAGCTTAAAGCCTAAAGCCTAAATTTTATAATTTGAACCAGACGAAAAAACAGGAAGCTGAGGAAAAACGCATGAAATAAAAACAGGCACGGGAGGAATTCAAACTTATGTTAGAAGTATGTCATATATTTCCACATTTCTTCATAGCTATGTAGTATTTTGCTTCCTTTGATTTAATTATTTTTTCTACTTTTTATCCAGGAGTCCAAGGAGTTGAGTTCAATCTACTTTTTTTTTTTTTTTTTTTCATCTCATTGATATGCAAGATTGATTTTTTCTTTTCCTTGCCTTTCCTCTCCACTTTGGACTCTCAGTTGACATTTCCTTATATCAATGTCAGTTTTGTGACAATTTTCTGTGCTATTTTTTTTTTTTTTTTTTGGGATAATCACTCAGCAAAGCAGTGTCTATCCTTGAAATGACGAACGTTTCAAGGCTGTTGAATGAGATAGAGATAGGAGGGATCTGTTTGATAGCTTCATTGAGGAACTTATAAACAAGGTAGCTTATAGTACCCCAACTTCTAGTCTAATAGATTAGTCGATCTGTTGAAATGCTTTCTAAATGAATAATTTCACTTCTAAATTTTTGCATAAAATATGATATTTATAATTTGCCTCTCTTTACGTATTTTGTTATTGAGCGACATGAAAATTCCTTGCTAGTCAAGGACGTCATTTAAAATTCTTGTAAAGATACAAGAGCAATTCCTAGTTACTCTAAAATTTAATAACAAAAATTTTAATTCTAAAAGCATAAAATGCATAAATTTAAATTATTAACAGAAATATCATCAATTTGACAATAAAATATAATAAATGATTGACTTAACAGGTAAAATGTAACCCTTTGACTTGAGTTAAGCTAAATCATTGACTTAGCATAAAAAAAAAGAAGCCATTGACGTGACAGGATAAAAATAAATCTTTGACTTGACAAGATAAATATCACAATTGACTCCATTTCTGTTTTGGAAATGTTAACCACAGCCCTGAGCACGAGGATTAAGAATCTGTTTTATTTTAAATACACTTCTTTTATTGGTCAACATTTAATGTCAACGATTTATTAAATACACTTATATTACTTATGTCACTAAATATTTAATAACTTTTTATCTAATTAAAAATATATTAAAGGGGCATTTAATGACTATTTAATAGTATTTATGGTTTTAAAATTTAAAAGTTCATGTATATGTTTTGGTTTTATGTCAAGAGTTAAGATTTAAGATTTATATTTAGTGTTTAGTGTTTATATTTAAAATTTAGAGTTTATAATTAATATTTAGGTTTCATATTAAAATTTAGAGGTTCGTATTTAAAATTTAGGGTTTAAAAATAAGATTTAGTATTTAATGTTGAGAATTTAAGTGATTTAAGATTTTAAATTTATGTTTTAAGGATTTCAAGATTTAAGGTTAAAAGTATAAAATTTAAGATTTAGAAGATGAGAGAATGAAATTAATATAAGTGAGAAATATAATGTATATTTAATAGAAAGAAGAAAAAGAATTAACGACTTTTTAATGCATTTAATGTAATAAAATATAAGGGGCTGAGGTTAACATAACCCTTTCTGTTTTTATGAAACTATTTTGGATTTGGATTATAAAAGGCTACAACCACACTAGAGTCTGCCAAGTTTCCAAATTGTAATTGAAGAACTGTTTTCACAATCATAACAGAGAAAAAAAAAATGGAGGAAATGAAAATTCGATCAGTGTTGATTGTCTGCATGGTGTTGCATTTGCTTATTGCTAACTCAGAGGCATCTACTCTTGGATGCTACGCACTTTGTGGGGAGTGAATGTCTTCTCAAAACGCCAGCTTTGAGAATGATCCTTTGTCTTCTTGGTTGTGTTGCTAAGTGCCATCATTCTGCTGATGGTGACAAAATAGATAATCACTACTTCTGTAAAATTGGTTGTACTGCTTCTTCCTGCACTGACCAACCAGACATAGGTACCTCTTCTTTCTCTGCTTCCAATTTTTTTTAAATTTTTTAAATTTTGTATTATGTGTGAAAATACATTTTTGATTGGATTAAATATTATATAAAATCAAGCATAAGTCGTTTTTAAACTATTTAAACTTTTAAATTTAATTGATTTAAGAAGGTATGGTGTCATTTAATAGTTAGGGAAGGCTGAAAGTGATCGCAATGAACCAAAGCCTCTCCTCTTTAGGTTTCAATTTCATTTATAGTACTACTCTTTCTCTTTTACAATGTTACATCTCTTTTGTATCATAATTGCTAATATTTTTTAATTTGTTTTTACTTGACAGATGCCGACAAATTTGAAAGTTGTGTGGATTCTTGCGATGGCATATGTGCCAAGAAAGAGAGATTGTAAGAAGCAAACACTGGAGAATTTAGGGGGCTTTTGACTGACAAGTTTGCCCTTTAATAAAGAAGCAAAGTTGCTACTTGATGTAATCTCAAGGGTGTTCAAGTTAATTTAATTAAGTTAGAAGCTAAGACTTGATGTAATCTCTAAGTATGTTTCAAGTTAATTTAATATAGTTATATATATACTCATTAGTATTTTTTAATGTGTTGTTGTACTATTTTTTTTCATTATTTTCTATTAAAATTTATAAAATAATATTTTTTATTTATGCACTAATATTTCATTAATTAACAACATTAAAATATTGAGAACCAGTCTTTATAATTTATAAATATTTATTTATTGAGATAATTTATTATCTCAAATTATGTTTCATAATTTGTTCCAATGCTTTTCATTAGTCAAAAAATTATTAAAATATTACTACAAATACTGAATAGATATTACTCTGTTAATTTCTTAGTTAATAAGGAGACTTGGAACAAGCTATAGGACACAGTTTAGGATAGTAGATTTTGTCCCTTATTTATTAGTGGAGACTATTTTATAAATATTTGTATAGTTCTAAGATGAATTTTTAACAAAATTTAAACAATAAAAATTATTTTAAATTTTGTGTAAAACTATAAAAATTAATAATATAGAGTTAATTGACAAAGTTAGATCACAATGACTAATTCATAAATATTTATAAATTATAAGGACTAAAAATATAATTAACTAGAAGTTTACTGTCTAAGAACAATGATTACTATTATCTAGAAAATATATTTTTTAATTACTGTATAATTAAATATTAAAATTTTTTAATCATTAAACCAAAGATAACAAGTGTTGATAAATTTAAATTTAAATTTCCTAAAATCATTATTACATATTTTTATGGCTTTCAGAAACACATAAATTTTTCTCAATTACCGTATAATTGAATAAATTATACAGTAATTATAATAAATTAACACTAATTTAATTTCCTAAGAACCAATGATTTGAAAATCAATTAATCATTTTGTAAGGTTTAAGAAAACAATTAATTGTAACGCAAATATCAATTAATTAATTATTTTATGAAAATTAATTAATTAATATATTGAGATTTATTATAATTTAATTTATAATTTATTTTGTAATTTATAATTTAATATTATTATATGTCATTCAAGTAAAATGATAAATGTGGATAGTAATGTAGTGTATTAATATTATATAATCTCTATATAATATATATATTGAAAATTGGAACATTAATTTATTATTTTATAAGAATTAGAAAAATCTAAAATTGTAACAATATGTTAATCCAAAATAATTTATTCTCTATATGTTTTGAATTATATAATTTTATTTTTTAAAATTTAATTTAACGTTGGCACATATTATTTAAGTAGAATGACATATATGTAAATTAAGTAAGGATAGAAGCATTGATTTTTTACTCTTGTTATTGCTTAATACAACGGATATTTTTCAGATCAACTGAGCACACAGCATAAAATGATTTTCAAGAATAAAAACTGCTATTTTCACACTTGTAAGTGTATATTAGTTACTTAGCAAAATGGTATATTAAAAATAAAGAAGATAAAATAAAGAAAAATGCAAAAACAAAAAAAGTGTAAAAGTACGTGTGAATAAAGAGACATATATAGCATTGTTATTTGAAAGTTAAGAAATTATATAAGAGATGAATGTTTGAATCATTACTGGGGGTGTTTCATCCATGCTCAATATTGCCTTGAAAGGCTTAATGCATGTTTTGTGGTTTTGCAGATGTTATTTCATTAGCCTGAATAAGCATCATTCTTGTTAGTTATTTTTTCTTCATTAAGTAGGAAATATATAGAAATTAATCCTCCACATTGGTAGAGATATGCTATATAACTGATAATACATGTATGTAGGCAGAGGTGAAAATGCATTTAGTGATGTGTTTGAGTATGTGTTTTTCCTTAAACTACGTACCTTTATATTTTAGTAGTTTTCTTTTTGTTCTTCATCAATTTTCTTTTTTATAACCTTGCTTTTTGATTAATGTGTAAGTGTCACAAGATGGAGGCTGATGTAGTCCGGTCCCTAAAGTTTGAAATGGGAAATCCAACGATGAAGACATTTCTAAGGTTTAGAATGCTTTTCGTCACATTCTTGGTACACTATTCTATATTGCTTCTCGCATGAATATATTAATATTTTTTCAATTTTGAAATGGAGTGTGGATTGAAGGTAATATTGTGGAGGAATGAAGGAATTATCTTTAACGATTATGGGGCTGTTGACTTCAATCGAATCAGTGATCAAAAGCTGACAAAGTACTCAATGCGTTGATTTTACTCTTCCAACCCATAGATGGTGTTTATTTATTGATTCTTTTTTCCTCATAACTATCATTCTTGTGATTGTTAGTTACAATCATGTGCTTTTTGTAATTGTAATTATTTTTATTTTTATTTTTTCCTCAAAAATATTTAAATTTAGGTAAAAATTTTAGTAAGAATTTTTTTTAAGAAATGAAAACTAATAAGTCAATCTCACATCTCTTAATTATAATAATGTTAGTTTTGATATTACAGCCTTAATGCTAAATAAAAGTAAGACAGCACTTCTAATAAATAAGTATTATTCTCATTTTTTGCTGCGGAAAAGATATCACTTATAAGTAGGTGGATGTCGTGTTGGAAAAATCCAAATTAAATTACTTAATTATTTTTAATATAGTTTAGTACGATTTTGAAATTTTTAAAAATAATTTAAACCACTCAAATACAATTTAATTTAGTTAGTTTAAACCTTTATAATAGACAAAGAATCATTTGAATTTATGACAAATTTTAACTAAAAAAAAGAGTAGCTAAAAATAAAAATCACGTTTTTCAATAAAGTTAATACAAATTTCACCAATTAACTAACACAATGAATAATTTAGAGATATACAAAAATATTCTGGCCACAAAATATGAAGCTGATAATAGAGGAAAGGAGAAAATATGGAGTCTTCTTAAGAGACATTAATTGAAATGTTAATAGTTAAACGTTACTAGTCACAAAATAATGGTGCAAAGAAAATTAAAATTAACACAAGTTATTAGGTACGAAGTCTTGAGGTTGGAACCCATAACATCTACAAACAAATAAGATTAAGAAAAGATGGAATTAATGAAAACATAGTAATGGTCTTGTGTGACTGGAGACCTCTACTACCAAGGCAATCCACAACTTGGTTACCCTTCCTAAAAGTGTGCTGGAGCTTCACCTGAATTAGCTTCTGCATCTTTGACTTGCCATTGAAATGAATTAAACTCCAAGGGTGATAATCCAAACAGTTAATTACTTTGTAAAAAAATTATAGCTGTTGTTGAGTCTAATTCAACAGTGAGTTTGTCAATGTTTAGCTGAGTAGCTAATTTCAGTCCCTGGAGAATACTCCAAACTTCTCCTAAGCTAACTGTCCCTTTTCCCATGTTAACACTGTAACCTCCAATCCAACCTTCCGAAGGATTTCTAATGGGGGAGTCAGTGTACTAGCTTGGTGAGTCGAAGGGGAGAGTTTAGGCTGTTTGTACCAGATGGAAAAATTCCACTGCAGCTGCCTTAATACGATTTGAAGGCTTAATATTATTAATGCTATTTTTGAAGCAAAAGTTGTTTCTGTCCCCGCATATGATCCAGTGATTATCTGCAAAAATAGTGCTCCAAGGGACACCAAAGAAGCAGCCTTGTTATTTTCCACAGAAGCACAAAGCCAATCTGAGAGGGATAGGTTGAAGAAATCCTCATGACAGCCAAGTTCTCTTACTTGTGTCGCAATTTCTCAAACAATGAAGGATGGTCTCCTCACAACCACATCTTGTGCAATCCTTGATGTCTAGAATATTCCTGTGGACAAGAGTACGAGACACAGGGAGAGAATTGTGGGCACACTTCCAAAGTAAGTGTTTAACTCGGGCATGGCATTTAATACTCCAGAGGTGGTTAAAATTGGGAGGAAAGGTATTGGAGGATTCTTGAATATGGTAGGTTGTTCTTGTTGAGAACATACCATCCCTAGAGGGATTCCAACACATTAAGTCCTTCCTCGCATGAAAGATCTCTAATGGACAAAATGTTTTCTATTTCCTTTGTCAAGTCATTCTCTAAACCAAAAGGGATCAGATTTCTGTCCCGGCCATTGACCATTATGTGGCTTCAAGTGGTGCACTTTCATATTTCTACTTTTGATATACTGTTCCACTTGTCTCTGTAAAATTTTTCTTCTATTTTACCTTTTTGTAAAGTTAAATATGATTTTCAAATTACGACAAATGTTTCAGTTATAATTTTTTTTTGTTTCGAGCATTTTTTTTAGTAAATACTAAATGAATAATTTCATTTCAAAATTTTTGCATAAAATATGATATTTATAATTTGCCTCTCTTTATGTATTTTGTTAGAGAGGGACATGAAAATTCCTTCCTTGTCAAGGACTTCATTTAAAATTTTTGTAAATCTTAAAAAATAAGTATCTTATCAGAGCAAACCCTAGTTACTCTAAAATTTAATTAAAAAAATAAATTATAAGAGCTTAAAATGCATAAATTTAAATCATTAACAAAAATATCATCAGTTAAAAAAGAAGAAGAATAAATCATTAACTTAAGAGGTAAAAAGTAACCCCTTGACTTCTCCTAAACTAAATCATTGACTTAGCAAGAAAAATAAGCCATTGACATGATAGGATAAAACAAATCTTTGACTTGACAAGATAAAGATCACAATTGACTATTTCTGTTTTTATGAAATTATTTTGGATTATAAAAGGCAACAACCACAATAGAGTCTGCCAAGTTTCCAAATTGTAATCGAAGCGTTGTTTCATAATTGGAACAGAAAAAAAAGATGGAGGGAATGAAAATTCGATCAGTGTTGATTGTCTGCATGGTGTTGCATTTGCTTATTGCTAACTCAGAGGCATCTACTCTTGGATGCTACGCACTTTGTGCGGCTGAATGTGTTCTCAATAAGCCTGGTGTTGGAATGGTCCTTTGTCTTCTTGGTTGTGTGGCTAAGTGCCATCAGTCTGCTGCTAATGACAAAATAGATAATCAACACTTCTGCAAAATTGGTTGTACTGCTTCATCCTGCACTAACCAACCAAACATAGGTACCTCTTCTTTCTTTGCTTCCAATTCTTTTTTTTTTTTTTTTTTCTCTTTCTGTTTTGCATGTGATTGATAGCGATTTCTCTATATCGAATATAATATAAAATCAATCATAAACTTTTTTTTTAACAACATTAACTTTTAAATTAAATTGACTTTTACAAAATCAGAAATATCATTTAATAATTTAGAAAGCTGAAAATGATCACAAAGAGTGAAAGATTCTCGTCTTTTTGCTTTCCATTCACTTAGAGTACTCCCTTTTTCTTTTACAATGTTACATCTCTTACATTATAATTGCTAATATTTGTTGTTTATTTTTACTTGACAGATGCCGACAAATTTGAAAGTTGTGTGGATTCTTGCGATGGGATATGTGCCAAGAAAGAGAGATTGTAAGAAGCAAACACTGGCGAATTTAGGGGGCTTTGACTTACAAGTTTGTTCCTTATTAAAGAAGCTAAGTTGATACTTGATGTAATCTCAAGGGTGTTCAAGTTAATTTAATTAAGTTAGAAGCTAAGTTAGTACTTGATGTAATCTCTAAGTATGTTTCAAGTTAATTTAATAAAGATATATATATATATATATATATATATATATATACACACATACACATGAGTATTTTTTAATGTGTTGTTGTACTATTTTTTTTCCATAATTTTCTATTAAAAATTATAAAATAATATTTTTGATTTATGCACTAATATTTCATTAATTAACAACATTAAAATATTAAGAATCAGTCTTAATAATTTATAAATATTTATTTATTAAGATAATTCATTGTCTCAAATTATGTTTCATAATTTGTTCTAATGCTTTTCATTTGTCAAAAATTATTAAAATATTACTATAAACATTAAATAGATATTACTCTATCATTTTCTTGGTTAATAAGAAGCCTTAGATCTAAGGCTATAAGACACAGTTTGAGATAGTAGATTTTGTCCCTTATTTATTATTGGAGACTATTCATAAATATTGCTACAATTCTAAGATGAATTTTTAACAAAATTTAAACTATAGAGATTATTTTAAATTTTGTGTGAAACTATAAAGACTAATAATATAGAGTTAATTGACAAAGTTAGATAACAATGACTAATTTATAAATATTTAAAAACTATAGGGATTAAAAATATAATTAGCTAGATAGAAGTGTCCTGTCTAAGAACAATGATTACTATTATCTAGAAAAAATATTTTTTTAATTACCGTATAATTAAGTATTAAAATTTTTTAATCATTAAACCAAAGATAATAAGTGTTGATAAATTTAAATTTAAATTTCCTAAAATCATTATTACATATTTTTATGGCTTTTAGAAACATATAAATTTTTCTCAATTACCGTATAATTAAATAAATTATACAGTAATTATAATAAATTAACTCTAATTTAATTTCCTAAGAACCAATGATTTGAAAATCCATTAATCATTTTGTAAGGTTTAAGAAAACAATTAATTGGAACGCAATTAATTTGATTTCCTAGAACCAATGATTCGAGATTTATTGTAACGCAAATATCAATTAATTAATTATTTTATGAAGATTAATTAATTAATATATTGAGATTTATTATAATTTAATTTTTTAATTTTTAATTTAATATTATTATATGTCATTCAAGTAAAATGATAAATGTCGATGGTAATGTAGTGTATTAATAATATATAATCTCTATATAATATATATTGAAAATTGTAAAATTAATTTATTATTTTATAAGAATTAGAAAAATCTAAAATTGTAACAAATATTTTAATCCAAAATAATTTATTCTCTATATGTTTTGAATTATATAATTTTATTTTTTAAAATTTAATTTAACGTTGACACATTATTTAAGTAGAATGACATATATGTAAACTAAGTAAGGATAGAAGCATTAATTTTTTACTCTTGTTATTGCTTAATACAACGGATATTTTTCAGATCAACTGAGCACACAGCATAAAATGATTTTCAAGAATAAAAACTGCTATTTTCACACTTGTAAGTGTATATTTGTTACTTAGCAACATGGTATATTAAAAATAAAGAAGATAAAAAAAGAAAAATGCAAAAAAATAAGTGTAAAAGTACGTGAGAATAAAGAGACATATATAGCATTGTTATTTGAAAGTTAAGAAATTACATAAGAGATGAATGGTTGAATGATTACTGGGGGTGTTTCATCCATGCTCAATATTGCCTTGAAAGGCTTAATGCATGTTTTGTGGTTTTGCAGATGTTATTTCATTAGCCTGAATAAGCATCATTCTTGTTAGTTATTTTTTTCTTCATTAAGTAGGAAATATATAGAAATTAATCCTCCACATTGGGAAGAGATATGCTATATTATTGATAATACATGTACGTAGGCAGAGGTAAAAATGCATTTAGTGATGTGTTTGAGTATGTGTTTTTCCTTAAACTACGTATCTTTATAATTTAGTAGTTTTCTTTTTGCTCTTCATCAATTTTAACCTTGCTTTTTGATTAATGTGTAAGGGTTACAAGATGGAGCTGATGTAGTCAGGTCCCTAAATTTTGAAATGGGAAATCCAACGATGAAGATGTTTCCATGGTTTAGAATGCTTTTCATCACATTCTTGCTACACTATTCTATATTGCTTCTCACATGAATATATTAATGTTTTTCAATTTTGAAATGGAGCGCGTATCGAAGATAATATTGTGAAGGAATGAAGGAATTATCTTTAATGATTATGGGGCTGTTGAATTCAATCAAATCACCGATCAAGAGCTGACAAAGTACTCAAATGCGTTGATTTAACTCTTCCAAGCCACAGATGGTGTTTATTTATTGATTCTTTTTCCTCATTAAAATCATTCTTGTTAATGTCTTTGTGATTGTTAGTTACAATCATGTGCTTTTTGTAATTGTAATTATTTTTATTTTTTTAATTAAAAAATTTAAATTTAAGCAAAAACTTTAGTAAGAATTTTTTTTTTTTTAAAGAAATGAAAACCATTAAGTCAATCTCACATCTCTTAATTACAATGAAGAATGGTCTCCTCACAACCACATCTTGTGCAATCCTTGATGTCTAGAATATTCCTGTGGAGAAGAGCATGAGATACAGGGAGGGAATTGGGGGCACACATTCAAAGGAAGTGTTTAACTAGCGCATGGCATTTAATACTCCAGAGATGGTTAAAATTGGGAGGCAAGGTGGAGGATTCTTGAATATGGTAGGTTGTTCTTGTTGAGAACATACCATCACTAGAGGGATTCCAACATATCAAGTCCTTCCTTCCTTGCATGAAAGATCTCTAATGGACAAAATGTTATCTATTTCCTTTATCAAGTCATTCCCTAAACCAAACGGGATAAGATTTCTGTCCCGGCCATTGACCATTATGTGGCTTCAAGTTGTGCACTTTCATATTCACGCTCTCTTGTCTACTTGTGGTATACTATTCCACTGGTTTGTGTAGCGTGTATCAAACACACCTTTTTAAGGCTCAAAACAAATTTTTTCTTTTCTTTTATATTTTTGTAAAATTAAATATGATTTTCAAATTACCACAAATGTTTCGTATTTAATTTTTTGTTTTGAGCATCTTTTAGTAAATTATAAATGAATAATTTCACTTCAAAATTTTTGCATAAAATATGATATTTATAATTTGCCTCTCTTTATGTATTTTGTTAGAGAGGGACATGAAAATTCCTTGCTTGTCAAGGACTTCATTTAAAATTCTTGTAAAGATTAGAAAATAAGTATCTTATCAGAGCAAACCCTAGTTACTCTAAAATTTAATAAAAATAAATAAATTATAAGAGCTTAAAATATATAAATTTAAATTATTAACAAAAATATCATCAGTTAAAAAAAAAAAAGAATAAATCATTAACTTAAGAGGTAAAAAGTAACCCTTTGACTTCTCCTAAACTAAATTATTGACTTAGCAAGAAAAATAAGCCATTGACATGATAGGATAAAATAAATCTTTGACTTGACAAGATAAAGATCACAATTGACTATTTCTGTTTTTATGAAATTATTTTGGATTATAAAAGGCAACAACCACAATAGAGTCTGCCAAGTTTCGAAATTGTAATTGAAGCGTTGTTTCATAATCAGAACAGAAAAAAAAAAAAAAAAATGGAGGGAATGAAAATTCGATCGGTGTTGATTGTCTGCATGGTGTTGCATTTGCTTATTGCTAACTCAGAGGCATCTACTCTTGGATGCTACGCACTTTGTGCGGCTGAATGTGTTCTCAATAAGCCTGGTGTTGGAATGGTCCTTTGTCTTCTTGGTTGTGTGGCTAAGTGCCATCAGTCTGCTGCTAATGACAAAATAGATAATCAACACTTCTGCAAAATTGGTTGTACTGCTTCATCCTGCACTAACCAACCAAACATAGGTACCTCTTCTTTCTTTGCTTCCAATTCTTTTTTTTTTTCCTTTCTGTATTGCATGTGATTGATAGTCATTTGTCTAAATTGAATATAATATAAAATCAATCATAATTTTTTTTTAACAACATAAATTTTTGAATTGAATTGATTTTTACGAAATCAAAAATCTCATTCAATAATTTAGAAAGCTGAAAATGATCAGAGAGTGAAAGATTCTCGTCTTTTTGCTTTCCATTCACTTAGAGTACTCCCTTTTTCTTTTACAATGTTACATCTCTTACATCATAATTGCTAATATTTGTTGTTTATTTTTACTTGACAGATGGCAAGAAATTTGAAAGTTGTGTGGATTCTTGCGATGCGATATGTGCCAAGAAAGAGAGATTGTAAGAAGCAAACATTGGCGAATTTAGGGTGCCTTTGATTTGCAATTTTGTTTTTTTATTAAAGAAGTTAAGTTGATACTTGATGTAATCTTAAGTGTGTTCAAGTTAATTTAATAAAGTTAGAACCTAAGTTGATAGTTGATGTAATCTCAAGTGTATTTCAAGATAATTTAATAAAGTTACATACAATGTTCATATGTTTCACTGTATCTCTAATGAACTGAAATAAATTGGCATTTGCTGCCATGAAATTTAGAAAAACCCAAGTCCAATTGTTTATAGCATGAAACTTCGCACACTGAATGTCTCAGCCATTTATAAAGTGTGAGATGATCTTTTCTTCTTACTCTCTGTTTTCATTTTTTAATTTTCATGGAGATAGTTGGAAAGCAGCAATTTATAAATAATCTGGTGAAAGTCAAGAACAAATTACAGCTGAGTAAAAAGCTTTACCTGATCGAACCCAAGCAAAATCAACGCATTCTTTTGGCGACATTTCTTCATTAAGCTAACAAATTATGTCTTTACAAAGTCGGCGGCATATAAGGTCTATTTACAAATAAAATAGTTGAAAGTTCAAAGCTATAATGTAGAGTGTCTTGGAAAGAGATGTATATTGTGAAGACGAAGGTTTTATATATATATATATATATATATATTTCCCTGAACTAAAGTAGGGATAAAGGATGAATTTTATTTAAATATTGCTATGAGATTGAAAAGAAAAACACTATAGGCTATAAACTTAGAGGCTACTTCAAATCTTTGGTTCCATTAAAGAATGATAGAATTCTGACAAAAAAGAAAAAGAATGACAGATATTATATTGACACAAAATTGAACGATATCAGATAAAAAATTATTAAGAAAGATAATAATATTTTGGAAACAACTGAAAATAGTAGATGAATAATTGGTCTCCCCCATTCCGGGCCCGTGTTTTGGCCAATGAAATTTTGTGCATTTAATTAGACTAGTTTGGTGGCCAAATTTTGTGCATTTAATTAGACTAGTTGAACCACCAAACACATGAATTAATTAGCACAAGTTGGTTTAACTTAAAATTAGATTAACCAATGTCTAATGTGATATAAAATATTAGTAGTTTATAAAAAAATAAAAAGAAACTTTTAGAAAGCCTTAGACAACTGCAATAAAATATCTTTTCAATGACTGGAAACTGTTATTGGATGGGGACTGAAGAAGTGAGTTAAAATGAAGTTGGTTTTGCAACTAAATTTGATTTGGATTTTGGTTTATTGGCTCACTAAGAAGAAGAATTAGTATTCTGCTTAGGCTTCTATAATAAGCAGTAAAGGGAGAAGCATTGTTAGTTTTAACTATTCCAAAAATAGATCCCCGATTTTGATCCAATTAGATCCCTGATTTTTGGCCCTCTTAACATCAATAAAGATAGATTTCGTGTTGAAGATTTGGTAAATAGTCAGGACTACCGGGATTGGGGTAAGATCTTCTTTCAGCTTCCTATATGGATCACAGAGGAAATTAGGACTATAGATGTTCTCCCTTCCGCAGAGGAAAGCAATGTTTTGGCCTGGGGTCCCACTTCTGGTGGTATCTTCTCTGTTAGATCAGCTTACGAGCTCCAATGCCCAGTCTTGGATAGTAAACAAACCACTTTTCAAAACCATCTGGAAGACATCTTCTCATAAAAGAATTCAACATTTTCTGTGGAAATATGCTCACAATGCCCTTCCAGTGGTGGACATTCTAGCTAATAGTAAAATTGTGGATAACCCTAAATGTTCCTTTTGTGGGAAGGATGAGACTGCTCCATTGTCTCATACTGTCATACTAGTAGGGGTATTTTAGAATAACTTGAATTGCAAGGAAGATTTCTTCCCGTTTGGATCTCGGGAATTAGCTTCTTCAATCCCTCTTGAATAAGGATATCCTGATTCTAGGAATTCCCTGGGTCACCATCTTCTCCTATATGTGGAATAACAGGAACGGTTTACACTTTAAAAAATCACAATATTAATAGTCAGCTCTTGGTTCAAAAAGGGCTAGCCTTAGTAGCAGAATTACCCACATAGCTTCTCCCTCTATATTGGTCATGCAAAAATCCCACAAACTCATTAATTGGATCAAACCTCCCACCAGATGGTTTAAAGTGAATTGCGACACTTTTGCAAATTCAAACCCAGGTTCTATTGGCATTGGTGGTGTCATACTTGATTATAACGGGAATTGGGTGGCAGGTTACAGTTGAAAAGTTGGTTTTACTTCTATCGCTCATGGAGAAGTATGTAGCATCTTTCGGTGCATCAACTTAGCATACGCTATCCCTCAATATTAGAAAACTTACTGTTGAATCTGATTTTCTCGTAGCCGTGAAAATTTTGCTTAATGATCACATTCATAATACTCGCCCTGCTTAATGATCACATTGATAATACTCGCCCTTGGAGTACTATTGTAGGTTTTTGCAGGTAAAAAATGCAAAGCTTGCTTGAGATTAGGGTCCAACACATGAACACAGAAGGCCGCCAAGTAGCAGATGGCCTAGCAAAGAAGGGTTTATTGTCGCATCTCGATTTGTTGGATTTTCATTCTATGCCATCTTTTGTTTCTCTTCTTATGTAAGTTGACTTTTGAGGGACTTAGTTTTCTAGAGGTCGTATTTTACTGTTTTAGACTCTGTTCTTTTATTCTTAATGAATTCTAGTTTAATAAAAAAGAATAGAAAATAAGAAAAGAGAATGGCTAAAGCAAACTGGCCTCCAGGTTTTCATTGGAGTCTAGAAGGCAGATTCCTACTCGGTCCAAGTTAACGTCCTCTCCTTGTATAAAGGAAAAAAGGAACATTTGTTTTATATCAAAAATTCTTAGCGACTCACAATAGAACCTCTCTGCAATTTATAAACACCTTGCCAAGATTTCTCGTTTCAATTCCTAATGCTTTACTGCATCTACATTGTCTCCTTAAAATTTTCTTATCCTTTTTCTCATTATTGTTTGTATTAGATTTTCAGCAAATATTGAAGGTTGATGACACATTTTCTTTTTTATTTTTTTGGTTGGAAAATACAGAAGCAAGAATAAATTCCCAAATCTCTCAGCAAAATATTGAAGATCATTGATATTTCTTCCTCTTTATCCCACCCATGGACTTTCCTACATGAGGTTACGAAACCACTTTCAATTATGTCTAAACTTTAGTTCTCATTTTTAATGGGAAATCATACAATTATTCGAGCAAATAAATGAAGACTCTATTCATCTTGCGATATTTGTGGGATGTTATAGAAAGTGATTATCTAGTTCCACAAAGTGAAGAATTAGCTACATAGACAAAAGCAAAACAAAAAGTGCAGAAAAAGAATAAGCATCGCAATAATAAGGCTTCGCTATTAATCCAACAAGGGAAGAAACAATTAGATTTTTCCAAGAATTATACAACCATGCAATGCAGGAGAGGCATGGGAGACACTCAAAAATGAGTACGAGGGCATAGCACATGAAAGAGAGATTTTATTTAAATGGAAGGACACACTACAACAAATTGAAATTAAGTAGGGATACCAACAAGGTCTTAATAATAAAGAGCTAGGTTCGCTTAAGTATGTTAACTCGAATTTCAGTCTATATATATGCAGAAAACATCTGAAAACGACCTTGTGAGTGAGAGAGTTTCACCATAGTTTGGATCCTTCAATTAACTCAATCCGAATTAATTGTGTGTCCTAATAATATATGTAGTCAAGACAAAAAAAAAAAAAAAAATTAAGTGGAGAGGCTCCGACAAAAATAGAAATCCAACACATTTATGGATTGGACAGTTGAGTAACTGTTCACATTATGTTCCCAAAGAAAAAAAGCGTGGACATTACAAAATCTGAAAATTAGACAAGATATTAGGTGGTATAATGACAAATTATTACATGCATGTTCATGTTGTCATCACCAGACAAAAATAGAAGCTTTGATATTTCAAGTAAGGTCTATTCACACAAGCAACGGGTTAATTAGAAATTAAGTATCAAATTAATAATTGAAAATGTGATAGCCTAATTTGTATAGCAATAAGTATATACCGTTGAAGATAGTGCTAAATAAACTCAATGACATAGAAATCAGCATTTATGTTTATTAGAATTTGTTTCTTTGTTCGTTCGATGTTCAGTACTTATTTGAGGAATGTAATAATCACATTAAATTTTATTTATTTTGGTTTTTAATACAATATTTAATTTCCAAAGTTTGTCAATATTATTCTTTTGTACGAGACTAATATGAATAGGCACCATTAGGTCGGATTAGATTAACTCCTCTCATCCACTTTTTCTCTTTCATAGTTATTATATCTCCATCTTGATTGGTATAAAAATACTATAGTTTTCTTCTAGATGTAGTTTATAAGATTAAAGCACAAAATAAATTGTTCATTACATTAAAATAAATAAAATGAAAATGGACACTTTTCATCAATATTCATATATCTCGTATTAAATTAGTCTAATGGATATGTTCATCAAAATACTGTACAAATTTTCTTTCGTGATATGAGAATAACAGCTGTTGATTGACAATTTATCAGTTTTCAGTCACAGCTGTTTATTGACAAAATCAAAAGGATCAAAATCATAATTCTATTTCCATATTTATGGAACCATTTTGGCCTATAAAAGGGCAAAAGCACATGTAGCCTACCAAGTTCTCATCCTGTTTGAATGACTGTTTTGATATTCACAACAGTGAGAAAATGGAGGGAATGAAAATCAGATCAGTGTTGATTGTTTGTATGGTGTTGCATTTGCTTATAGCAAATTCAGAAGCATCCACTCTAGGATGCTATGCACTTTGCGCGTCTGAATGTGCTTTCAAATACAATGGCCAAGGTCTTGAACTGGCCTTATGTCTTTTTGGTTGTGTGTCTAAGTGCCATCAATCTGCCGATGGCATAATGGATAACCATTACTTCTGCAGAATTGGTTGTGCTGCTTCATCCTGCACTAACCAACCAATCATAGGTACCTTTACTCTTTCTGTTTCCATATCTTTTTCTTTCTTTTCCTCTCTTCTCCTTGTTTCTAATTTACTTTAGGTTATGTCTCTCATATTGTCATAATTGTTAATATTTTCTGTTTAATTTTTATTTGACAGATGATGAAGAAAAATTTGAAAGCTGTGTGGATTCTTGCTCTGGGACATGCGCCAAAAATTAAAATGAGAGATCACAAAAAGGAAATGGCAAAGACAGAACGGTCTTGGTGTGCTGTGCTGCCTGTGCTCTATGCTTTTTCTCCTTTAGAGTTGATGAATTTAAGGTTCATTTTACTTAATTACGAGTTTGTTCTATGTAGGGTTTTTTCTTCCTTTACTAAGGGATCTAAGTTGGCTCTTAATGTAATCTCTAGTTAATTTAATAAAATTATATCCAATGTCCATATATTTCACTGTACATCTCTATTGATTGTTTTCCTTTAATGAACAAATGGTAAATATAGTTATATGCTGGGCCTATGGTATATTGTCACATGTGTTAACGTGCTCTCCTTAGGTATAAGGAAAAAGGAATATTGTTTTATATCAAAAACTCTTAGCAAATTGCAATCAAATATCTCTGTTTTTTTTTTTTTTTTTTTTTAGCTTAAAAGGAAATGCATTAAATAAGAGGTAAAAGTTTTACATTAAAAAACAAGTCCAGGAAACTGAGCTCCCAAAGAGTCTGAAATCATAAATTAGAAATAAAGGAAGTCATGGTCTTAAAATACAAAATAGAATAATCCAACGAAGGCATGGTCTCTTTTTTTTTCTAGTTTCATTCTTGCTAAACTAGCTAATGATCCTTCTCTGCAGTTCTAGTTTCATTTTCCTTGTTTGTTTCCATTTCATCATTGATTTATATTTTAGATAAATTTGTTAGAAATGATTAATCTACAATCTATTATTCATTGCTTTTTGTTTGATGAAGCTTTCAAGAGACTGGATGACAGATTCTTGTATATTTGGGATTTTCCAACAAATTTAGATTTTCACATTTGCGTTTCCTGCTAACTCCGGTGAGTTCTGGCAATCTCCTCCAATGATCTCTGCATCCTATGTCCATATGATGTAGAGTTGTAGAACATATAAACGGACTTCCAAATTTGCCCTTTTTTGCTTTTTAAAATTTAAAAATATAGGTGATTTAAATGTGTCATGTCCATGGCATATGATTTTTTTTTGTTAAGCTTTTGACAGCGGTTAGTATTTGTGGGTAAAATATATGTTTTAAAAGTTTAAGAAAATTAAATATGCATGTTTAAAATTTTTGGGTAGAGTACGCATTTCTTACACTTTAAGAGTCTTGTTTTTTTAAAGCAGACACCTACAGTTCATCTCCGTTATAATTCATTTAGTTAAGTGCACAATGATCAGGCAAATGGTGTGCCTGTGTGATGTAGACAATTTTTTTTACGACATCACCTCCCTATTATATCTTTTCTTCATTACTTCTCACCTACTACACATTAGAGAGGGCACAACCAACGGACATGACTGCTAGCACTGGCATATCTTAGAACAAATGGATGGGGATGCCACGATGAGAAAACCACCATTGCAACTATTCCCCTAAATGTATATGAGAGGATAAGAACATAATTAATATATTCATTACTCTCTCAGTGAAATGGATCTGGTTTTAGTGGAAGGAAAGTCTACTTTCTGATAAGATCTAATATTATTTGGGAGTGTAAAAGACGAAGCAGTCAGACCAAACAGCCTCTATAGCAAAGAAGTCATAAGAATAGAACCAACCAGCTGTATCCGAAATGGCTATGTTAAAATAAGAACATAGTTGATATGCCCATTAATTACTCAATCAAATTCGAAGGTACGTACTCCAAAAAGAATGACTCCCATACAATCAACTCAGCTTTGTCCTAATTGCATGGACGATTTCCTTGACAAGATGGGTCATTACAGATGAAGTGTAAGTATCACTATTTACTTTGCCACTTGCATTCCCTATATAAACCCTTCTCTTGTAATTATTATTTTTTTTTTGTCAAAAGTAGAAGGGATTTTATAGGAATTTTAATTTATATGGTGAAATGAAAAGCCTTAAGTTCTTAGAGCATGTTATTGCACCAAATCCCTTTTCTCCTCTTGTAATTATGTTTACAAATAAAAGAATTAGTCATGTATATTCTCTCTCTCTTATCATACTTCATACTTTTCATCAAAGGTATTAATGGTAGAAGAAAATTCTCAAAAAAGAGCATAAATAAGAAGAAGATTATGGTTTCTATAGAAATTTACATTGGGACAATATTTGATCAATGATTTATCATATCTATTTTCAGGTCTACTCGTTATTGTCCCTTCCTCAAATATATTATTTTTTTTCTCAATCTTATTTGTTCCGTTCATATAAATACCCTATCTTAATATTCTAGAATCACTGATACAATATTTTTAATCAAAATAATGTTTCTTCTTTTTTTTTTCTCTCTCTACAAATGTGCAAAAATTAGCTAAGGAGTCAAAGAAAAGAGAGATTTCCTTATGGTGAATTAGATTATCCAAGCATCTAGTCAAGAAACTTTCGATACCCAAGCACACAAAACAATTGTTTCGACTGTGTTTTTCTTGGCCGCTGCAAATGCCGTTACCTGGACTGTACTTGCAGAGTTTGTGCAAAATGTGGATGCATAAAGTCTGTCTTCGCAATGCTGCTTTCTAATTAATTACTCTAATAGCAATTTAGGCCTTTTGTCATCCAACAATTTTCCTTTCAAATTTCTCAGAAACAATATGTATAGTTTTTTTTTTTTTTAAAAAAAAAATAGGAATTCATTAAACAAGCAAAATCATACAAATATTAGATAACAGACATGGTTACAAAGTCCATCATCTTCCTATAGATTTAGAACGGGGAAAAATAATTCCTCACAGGTCTGCCAACAATTTAAACTTTTGTTATCCAATAATTTTCCTTTGAAATTTCTCATAAACAATATCTATAGTACATTATGCTTCTGCATGTTTCCTTTTTCTCTTTCTTTCTGAAGACAAACTATATGGGTGGCTAAGCTAAATCTCAGAATATATTTGAGCAATGGAGTAGAAGTGTGGGAGACAATTAAAAATGAGTTCAAAGGCATATGCCCATGTGCCTATAGAGAGATTTTATTTAAATAGAAGGATGAATAAAATAAGAAATCAAAAGTGAGGAGGCTCCCACGAAAATAGAAAACATGTAGACAGCCGTGGAAATCCAACACATTTATGGATTTGTGCAAGTATTGACATTATACACCCAAAGAATCACCACAGAGTAACCGAACCTGGATTAAAGAATAGGCGTGGACGTTCAAAATCTTAAAATTAGGCATGATATTAAGTAGTCTAGTGACAATTGACAAAATATTACATGTCCATGTTGTCATCAACAGAGAAAACTAGAATGTTTGATATTTCAATTAAGGTCTATACCCACAAACAAAGGGTATATTAGAAATCAGATAACAGATTGATAATGTGATAGCTTAATTTCGGGTAGCAACAAGTATATACCTTTGAAGATAATGCTAAATAAGCGCAATGAGATAGAAATCAGCATTTATGTTGATTAGAATTTCTTTCTTCATTCGTTTGAATTTGATTACCTATTTGAGGAATGCAATAATCATATTAAATTGTATTTATTTTAATTTTTGATACAACGTTTCCAAAGTTTGTCCATATTTATATTCTTTGTAAGAGACTTACAATAACGGTCACCATTAGGAGGGATTAATTTAAATCCTCTATTGCCCTTTTTCTCCATTTGATTGGTAAAAGTATAATTTTCTTCTAAAAGTAATATATATGATTAAAGCACAAAATATATTGTTCATTACATTAAAAGAATTAAAAAACAAAAAGGACAATTTTCATCAATATTCATGTATCTCGTATTAAATTAGTCTAATGTATCTGTTTATCAACATACTGTACAAATTGTCTTTCGTGATATGAGAATAACAGCTGTTGATTGACAAATTATCAATTTTCAATCACAGTTGTCGATTGATAAATCGAAAGGATAAAAATGATAATTCTATTTTTCCATATTTATGGAATCATTTTGGTCTATAAAAGGCCATAAGCACAAGGAAGACTGCCAAGTTCTCATCCTGTAATTAAATTACCATTTTGATATTCAGAGCAGTAAGAAAATGGAGGGAACGAAAATTAGATCAGTGTTGATTGTTTACATTTTGTTGCATTTGCTTATAGCAAATTCAGAAGCTTCCACCCTAGGATGCTATGCACTTTGCGCGTCTGAATGTGCTTTCAAATACAACGGCCACGGTCTTGAACTGGCTTTATGTCTTTTTGGTTGCGTGTCTAAGTGCCATCCATCTGCAGATGGCATAATGGATAATCATTACTTCTGCAAAATTGGTTGTGCTGCTTCATCCTGCACTAACCAACCAAACTTAGGTACCTTTACTCTCTCTTCTTTCATTCTTTTATTTTTGGTACTGTTTGAGTTTGTTGACCATTTGGCCAGAAAGTCATTTAACAGTTAGGGAAAATACATACTGAAAAGAGGGGAAGGGACAGCCTCTCTTCTCTTTGTTTCTAATTCAGAGTTCTTTGTTCTACTCAAGGTCATATCTATCGTATTATAATTGCTATATTTTCTGTTTTTTATTTGACAGTTGACGAAGAAAAGTTTGAAAGCTGTGTGGATTCTTGCTCTGGGATATGCGCCAAGAATTAAAATGAGAGATTGCATAAAGGAAATGACGGTCTTGGTCTATTGTGCTGCCTGGTCTCCATTCTTTTTCTCCTTCAAAGTTGATGAATTCAGTGTTCCTTTGACTCAGAGTTGTGAGTTTTTCTATGTAGTTTTCTTTCTTTCTTGATTAAAGGTCCTCAGTTGGCTCTTCATGTAATCTATGGTCAAGTTAAGTTAATAAAATTATATCGAATATCCATATATTTTACTGTGCATCATATCTATATATACTTTGCATAGTTTCATCAACTCATCATACAATAGTTCCATTTCCCACTTCATTATTTCTCCTTCGAGGCTAGGGCACGCATGCTCGCTCTTGTTTATACCATTGGTGACTCTTCTTCCGTACTTCATTATTCACATATGCTTTAAGATTTTTAAATCAAAATTAAAAAGTTAAAATTCCAAAAGTTTTGGATTTTATCAAAATATGTTTATATTTAGAGACATTATAATCACATGAAAATGAACGACAATATAATTAATATTAAAATTTGTTGTTGGTTACTATCCAAAAAAAAAAAATTGGTTGGTTCTATTGAAATTATATTTAATACCAAGATCAAAGGTTCTTTCAACATTTTAATCTTCTATTAGTTTGACTTGGTTTTGTGATATTCTTTATTGAATGAAGGCGATAATAACACATAATTATGTGATTCTATTTGTCCTCGATTTTCTTCAAATTTACCCCAGGTTTTGAACGCAAATAATCAATATTTGGAATCATTAAAAAAGAATATACAAATACTAGGTATATAGATCAGTTGATTGGGGTTGATTTAGTTAATTAAGTGATTTCAAATTCTAACTCTATCATTGTAGTTATTTTAAAACTTGTCCGATTAAAACTAAATTAGCATAAGTTGTTTGCAAAAAGGGAAAAAAGAAACAAAGAAATTGTACAGATAATAAAAATAATACTCCATCAAATGATTGACTATGATATCAATCAATAGATCTTAAAACTTCACAAGCCTATCAGATCAAAACAAACAAAAACCCAAGTCTGATTTCCCAAATATCAGGATTTTTCTCTTTTTCGATTTGTTGACCTACTATCTTACTCTACACTTTGGATATATAATTAATCTTATTTAAAGAATGTAATAATTATGGTTAACTTCACTCCAATTAGTCAATTAATCAATATAATAGGGTTATAAAATATATATAGCTAATGAAGGTCAAATATTTTTGTTGCCAAACCTTTATTAACTCTTTAGTACTCTTTGGTTATAACTTTGAAGATGAGCACAGATTTCTAAATCCCCGAGGGCAACCTCCAACTACTTAGCTACATATCATTTTATTAAATTCTTTGTTAAAACTTAAACAAATGGTCAAATATCCGTAAGTTCATAAACTGATATAAGGTATGGGATAATGGGACAAAATAATTTCCAACAAATTTTTACCATAGAGCTTACCAAAAAAATTAACAAGTCAAATTTAAAATTTAATATAAGCATTATATGGCGCTAACTGTGAATTAGAGTGCCAGAATAGAGAGAGATAATTTGCCTAAAATTTTTTAATGATATCTACTCTCGTATATACCATAATCAATCAATTTTGTTTTAATTATTTTATCAAGATCATTTCCATATATATATATATATATATATATATATATATCAATTTTATTGGTTAAAGTCCCAAAAAAATTATACATTTTCACTAAAATGTCATTATTTGGAAGCTATTTCAAAAAATACTACAACTTTGACTGTCATTATTTGAAAGGACTTAAGGGCGCCACCTAAAATGGCGCTCTTGTGAAAGGGACACGTCCCACACACAGGCCAATTTTGATTTTTCTCATGCCTTCTCTATCAGTCCGAATGTGCATTAAAGGAAAAACTGATTAGCAACGATTTGATTACTTGTTGTAGTTGAATCTATCATTATACCCAAATTTCTCTTCTATGAGTTTTAATTGCATTTCACCGTAATTTTAAAATAGAAACTAGTTGGTTTTGTTCTGCTACAAGAAGCAGAAACAATTAAAGATTTACATTTTCATCAGTGCTAATTGATCCTCCAACTTCTGATCTTACCCAATAGGCCAGTGCACATTCCCACAGTACCTTTATTGTCCTGTAATCTTCGACGCCCATTTTTGAATCTAATTAGAATGTAAATCAGTTACCTAAAACATAAAGGAGATGGAGTACTTTTACATGCCACTGTGTTGTTGCATTTATAGGTGCTGACCAAATTAAATCTAATTTTAAACTTTTATCAAAATGGTTCGTATTTACAGAGAATCAAGTAGTATAAGTTCCAATTAATCATATGGGGGGTTGACCGAGGAAATGGTAATTGAAAACAACAAGATAGTAAAACCAAAATTAATAGTTACGAAAATGCAATGAATAACCTAGAGACTATCCAACCTTTTGTGACTCTATCATCAACCTAAAATTGCATTTTAATTCAATTATATATGAACTAAGTTGAGATTATTCAATAGCCCATGAATAAACTTTAAGTTCTCTTACTAGAACACCATATAGCATATGGTCCCAAGAACTATTCCTATTCCGAACAATAGCCCATGAATAAAATAGACATCTAATAAGCTTCTAAACTAACACCCACTTGATCTTATTAGAACTCAATAACCTATGATCCCTAGTTACCCAAATCCATATCTAACTCAAGAAATAACCCATGCAAAATTATCAAAACCATAAATCCACTATAAAATAAGAACAACCTATAATAAAAAAAATATGGAGAAATGGAGTAGAAATCATAGCCATGAAATTGGAATGAAAACACTAATATTCAGTGAAATAAAATGTCAAATAATACATAAATATAATTTTAAGTGTTACCCAGATGTCTTCTAGCTTTCTTAGGTCAATCACAAAGCTCCTACTCAACCATGGACATGGCTGCAAAGAAGAAGAAGGAAGAGCTCTTAAACCTAAAGAGAGAGGACGTTGAGAATGAGGGGGAAGAGGGTTGAAAATGAGGCTAAAAAAGAGAACCTAATTTTTGACAGTTTACAACTATGCCCTTCATTAATCCTTCGTAAATTCCAAGCATATTCTTCAAGAATGTTGACTCTAGCCCTCACCTGTTGACTCATGAAATGGGGTTTGCTCTAATTGTTTTAAGTCTAACCTGGACAAAATATAAACCTTAAAGCAGATAAAATAATATCAAATATAATTAAATTCAATTAAATCTCTATGACATAAATATGCACTAAATCATCAATTAAGTATAAAATTGAGATATAAAAGTTAAGTATACGAGTTTAAAAATAAGCATCACAAAGTGATTATCATACTTACCTCTGCAAAGAGAAGAGGCAATGAAATAGTGAAATTGATAGAGTAACTAGTATCCGGCCATGGATGGAGTAGGTTGCTGTGTTCCGCTTGCTAGAGGCTGAGTTTCTTTCCTTGAATCATCTGCAATTAGTTTCAGCAGGGAAGGGGATTGATAGATATATGTAAACAACATAGAAAGTGAGTAAGATGAAATTTCAAAATGATAGAGGGAGATTAAGTAAACTTCTGAAATTCTTCCTGATCATAGCTCAAAGGCATATGCCATAGACAGGGCAGATTTTAACGAGGAATAAAATTTTATTACAAAAATTTAGTGGGGGTTTTAACTACCACTAAATTACCTAATTTAGGGACGGTTACTTTGAGCGCACAGTTCCTATTATCTCTCCTATGTAGCCACTGGTAAATAGATGGATTTTTGTAGTGTATATAGCAAACATATTAAAAAAAAAAAAACACTTTATACATAAATTTATTGTTTAGATTAGCTTTTTGTAAAAAGAAAAACATCTCTAAAATTCACTTTTTAGAAGCAATAGAGGATTTTTTTAAAATTTTAATTTTAATTTTTTCTTTTGGCTTCTCTTCTATTTTAGAAGTCAATCTAAATGGGCCGTTAATAAATTTATAATACTGGTATAGATGGTAAAATACATTTAATCTAATGGGATATAATATAATATAATTTGTTGTAGAGCAGTTACGTGTTGCGTGTGTGTGCATGAGGTTAGGATAAGGGTGCACCAAAAGTGTAAAAGTCTAGTATTATGTGAAATTGAAATGAGAATGATGAAATTAAGAGGCACAATAAATGTGGTAATATTGTGACATATAAAGGATAACTTGTTGCTTAATAATTTTGGCAAAGGTCTAGAATTGATTTTGCAAAGAAGTATTACTTGTGGTCGATGCAAATATATTTTTGTACTTAACTAGTTTCGCACTACTTGAAGGAAATAATTTGCAACAAATAGATGTTGCTATAGCATATTTGTACATAAATTCTTGAAAGATTTTATTTACCTGAAACAAATAATTCAAGTTCTTTAAATGAGCACTCAATCATATTGAATAAATCTTCTCATAGATTGAAGTTATATTGAGATATGTGATATGATCGCCTCAGTGAATATTTGATAATAAGAATGATATAATATGATCCTTTTTCCCATGCAATTTTACGAAGATACATGAATGTAAGTTTTTGTAATTGTTATTTATAAATGATTTGAGCAATATTAGAACTCTTGAAGAGCTTAAAAAAATAATAAATTATTTGAAGAAATAGTTTAAAATCTTACAAGAACAAATGTTTTTTCTTAGTTTACAAATTGAACCTTTAAAGAACAAAACTTCACACACCAAAAAGCTTACATAGAAAAGGTGCTAAGACTGCACTGTATAGATATAACAACATATTTAATAGACATGTGGACAATCCTCTTGCAAAAGAAATCCAACTGTACCTTTGAAGACAAGTTGCATGTGTAGATCAATTGAAGGGAGTATATATCAAAGTGGACCGAATGAAGCACATTCTACTAAAGTTTTTCTTCACCCATGATCTTCAAAGGAAAGGTGACATTAATGTTCAACAAATTTGTTCAAATGATAAATTAGTAGAAGTATTTATCAAGACACTACCTACATCAACATTTGAAAGATTGGTACACAAGATTGGAATGCATTGGCTTAGAAATCTTCATTGATATCATGTACATGGGAGTATACAAAGAATGATATACTCTTTTTTTGTCCCACTAGGTTTTTCTTTAGTAAGGTTTTAATAAGGCATATTCTTTGTGCAATTGACATCCAAGGGAGAATCCATCATTATTGTGGATGTCCATTTAGCTTCTCAACTTCCAAGCTATCATGGTGGATGTCCATTTGATTTCTCAACTCTCAAATTCATTGAATCCTTTATGTAACTCTTGATCTTAGGGTAACTTATATGAGTCTTGACTTTTGAGATATATACTGTTATGATTATATGCCTATAAATAGAGGTTACATGGATCATTTCTACATAAGCAAGAAATCAAATAACAAAGTTCTTTTATTGTCTCATTTATTGTGCTCTAAATATTATACTATCAATTTACTTTAGTTTTATAGAATTAAAATCTGACATCCTATTTTCCTGTCTCATTTTTTATCTCATTCCTTATAATTGACTAAGAAAAAAATAAATTAATGTCATTTTCTCAATTTTTAATGTATTTTGACTAATTTAATATAGTGAGACTGTATATAGAACACTATATAATACAACATATCTGATTTGAGTTTCATAACAATATTTTATTTTTTTATGTTTTTTAAATTTTTTGCAATGTCTGATTCAATTTTTTAGGTATTACTTTATTTATAGTCTAATTAACTGCAATTTAAGTAAACCTTAAACACTATCACTTCAGATTATGATAATCCTAAAACACCTAGGATTATCAGACTTAGTACATGCCCATCTGCATGACCAACCCTGCCCTTGGCTTGCTAACCACCGGAGTAGTACCTAGGCAAGCCTTTCCAAAAGCAAATTTGCTGACAAGAGAGCAATTTAAGATTCTAGACATATCCTTACATCTATTACTCTTAATAAGGTAAGATGTAGGGAATGCGTCATATGCTTACATCAATATGATCACATTGATTTGGATAGATATAAATATTATAAATTGATTAAGGAAACATTTTTTTTAATTCTCTGAAGCACTAGGCTCAATCTCTTAATTTAAAAATTAAGAAAAAAACAAAAAGACTTTGTCGATTATTGGGAACAGCATGTGCAGAATTCATAAAGTAGCAAACCTAATCTTCATGTCGGTTTTGCTTTGTCTTGTTTTCTCATTTGAGGTAGCTCTCTAATTTAAGTATCTACAATCTACACACTAAGTTATATCCTTTCTTTATCAATCATGCCACTATTACAAATTATGTTTAGTAATTATCCGTTCTTTATTAATGATGATACTATAAAATGTTATGTTTAGTAATATAATTGAATATGATTAAATTAAATATATTCTCTATTATTCTTGAGGACTATAAATATACTTCTTTTTAGTAATATACCTTATGATTACTTGAATATATAATATTGTCTAATGACTGTTTTTAACATTACAATTCTTGCCTCCCACCACATCCCTCAAATTTACTCATTTCTTCCCGTACATAGCACAGGTGAATGACTAGTTTCTAACTAATTGCCTAATTTTGCAAATTCCTGCCATGAAAATTGTGATATGAAATTTCCCATCCTGAAAAAAGTGAGAGAATTTAACAGAATGAAGGTATAGAGTAACACTAAGTTGAACCTTATAGTTTTAGAGAAATTTATCAAATATTAGTCTCAAACTCAAAGGATGACACAGAATATCCTAGACTAACTAAGTAATGACCAACAATAATTGTCATAGGTCTAACTTGGTATCTAGACAACAATATCTTGCATTCATTATGGCTGATAACAATGAATCAAGGCTTGGGCTTAATTAATGAAGGTGCGGTTGATACATATTATAAGACAATATAGCAAAATTAATTGAGTTATATGACAACTTTTAATCTTATTTATTGTTTAGTAGTTATTACAATAAATAAAAAAATTTGTATTGTCAAATATTTAATTAACATAAATATTAAATAAAATAATGTAAAATTTATTATAATACTCTTTGAATTGTGCAAAGTTTGTCATCTACCAGAAAAGTCCTTGATAAGATTTTGATATGTCGTAAAAAATATTATAATTTATTAATAATATAAAAAATTAAAATAAACACATAAAAATAAAATATTTTTAAAAATTATAATGCTTCAACAATAAATTTGGACAGCGGAAATCTTGCAACTGCATCGAACTTCTGAAATCACGACAGCCAATTTGTAGAGTAATCTGCCAAGGAAATTTTTTATCATATCTAGAAAGGACAGCCTTAAAAACAGACTGATGATAATCGTCAAAACTTTCCCAGCACCTCGACCTTTATTCAGAAAATTGCAATCGTAGTGAAAGCTGACAACCAGTGGCTTGTGGCGGCAGTGAAGGAACTGGCAGTGGTTTGCGGCAGCAATCAAGGAATTAGCAGCGGCTTGCAGCGACAATGAATGAAACCTAGCCACCTCCAAAATCAAGCAATGCCTATGAAAAGGGGATGTGTTGAATTGATGGATAGAGGTGAGATGAGCTAATCAGGGATTAAAAATATTCTTTTACTTTTTTGTATTATGTACAAAAATTTTGTTTCCTAATTCAGTGAGGAACAAAAATTAAAATGTTTGTCATGTACCTTAAAGAAATTTTTGTTTAGTGTTGATGTTTATGTTAAAATCAAATATAATACAAAAATTTTGATCACACAAATATGTTGTTTTTTTATTTTAAAAATAAACTTTTTTTTTTTGTTTATATACCTTATTTAAATACTAAAGTTGAAGTATATTAATTTAATTGTGTGAGACGACAAGACATTGGGAAAAGGAAATAAAAATAAAGTTGAGTAATTACATAACGGCAACAACAATGAGTGCATGTCTGATTTAAAAAAAAAAAAAAAAATTAAAAAACACCAACAAAAATAATGCTCTTTGATCTTTAGCCTAAAAAAATAGTATTTTAATAATATATCTTGAAATAACAATAAAATGATAAAAAAAATAATACTTTTATACTTTTCTAGTATTTTAGCCGTCCTTTTCACTAGTGCTGGTTGGGTAGAGGAAGCTTGCCTCTTTATGGGAGGTAGTTTGAACCTCACTGTGCAAAAGTTTTTTTTAAAAAAAATAATTTGACCAATCTATTGTAATGAAATTTTGTATAAAACACTATATAATACAATAAATTTGGTCTCAATTTCATAACAATATTTTTTTTTTTTAAATTTTTGCAATGTCTGATTCAATTTTTAAGGTATTACTTTATTTATAGTCTAATAACTACAATTTAAGTAAACCTTAAACACTATCACTTCAGATTATGATAATCCAAAAACACCTAGGAAAATCAGACTTAATACATCCATCTGCGTCACCAACCCTGCCCTTGGCTTGCTAACCCCACCCGAGTAGTACCTAGGCAAGCCTTTCCAAATGCTGACAAGAGAGCAATTTAAGATTCTAGACATATCCTTACATCTATTACTCTTAATAAAGTAAGACTTTGTCGATTATTGGGAAGAGCATGTGCGGAATTCATAAAGTAGCTAACCTAATCTTCTTATCTGTTTTGCTTTGTCTTGTTTCTCATTTGAGGTTTCACATCATTCCTCCTACCGCGTTTTTCACATTTAACGTTTCACACCATTAATTCTTTACAAGAGTTTTATTATGTATATTTAATTTTTATATTCTTATATATTTTTATTTATAATTTTATTTCTTTAATCAATTAAAATATATAAAACATATATAAAAACTTATACAAATAATGATGGATATAACATTTTTTTCTATATTTGATTATGTATAATTTGATCGCTTTATAGAAATATTCACCCTCCACACGTGTAAATAATAATCTTTTTTTTTTTTTTCACAAAAGAATTCACCCACATCTTTGTTTTTTTCTTGGTAGGTGCCGACATCTCTTTTCACCTCATTGGCTAACGCACCGCCTAAGTTAAAATTATGTATGATAATAACTTTGCATTATGCTAATCAAAATGATGGTCTTTTCGTAAAAGTAAACTACTTTTTTATAATAACTACCCAAATTTATACATTAATTTTCTTGTGGTGAAGTTTATATAATAATTTTTGTGGTTTACAGCTGTGGTCGTCTTTTTTTATTTTTCCTTTTTTAATGGTCGACTTTTTTAATCTGTGGTAGTTTTGTGGAGTAGGTTCATTCTATATGGGAAACTTAAGAGTATGTTTGGTTTATGTATTTTCTATTGTCATTTTTAGTGAAAATAAAAACAATATCTAAATACATGTTTAGTTTAGTAAAATGGAGATATTTTAATTGAAAATATTTCATAAAATATACTAAAAATAGAAGAATCGAAAAATGGTTAATAGAAATGTTGTAATTTTATTAGACATATTTAATTTTTTAACAAGAAATTATTAGTAGTTCTATAAAATTTATTGAAGATGATTGTTATAAGGTACTAGATGAATATAAAAATATGTGAAAATGAAAAATAAAAATAAAATATTAGAGATGAAAGCATATTTTAAAAAATAAAAATAGAAAATAAACACATGAAATCATTTCCTAGCCAAAAACAGCCTCTTATATTTGAAAAGAGAAACATGAGATGCAAAAACAAAATCATTGTGAATCAATGTAGAGAGTAAAATAGTTCAATAATATGAAAGATGAACTAATCCGTTTGAAGACAATTAATTTAAATCGTGTGCAGATATGCATAAAGAAATTACTACTTCAGTCTAATGTTGAGAGATTTAAATAATACGAACGAGGTTAGAAGGTTGATCTTTCTTTACGAATAAGAGTAAATAGTAGAGTAAATAATTATTTTGATTCTTCATACTTAAATTTTTTATTAATTTGGTTATTCACACTTTTAAATTTATCAATTTGGTCTCTTACACTTAAAACCCTAATCAATTTAATCTCTCACACTTAAAACCTTAATCAATTTAATCCCTTAAACTTGTAAAACTTATTAATTTAATCACTCACACTTCAAAAATATTGATAAATTTAAAGGACGAAATTGATAAAAAAATTAAAGTGTGAAAGACTAAATTAATAAATTTAAAATGTAAAAAATTAAATTAATAAAAATTTTTGAGAGACCAAAATAGATATTTACTCTAAATAGTATTTAATCATGCACTTCAAATATTTAAGTACTCCCCGTGTTCCTCGAGTTAATATTTTGTTTAATAGTCAAACATATATTTAATGTCTTCAGATACTGTTCTCTTAATAAGATTTAAGAACTGAATGAGTTCCACCATCCTATATAAATAACTACGTTAGTTCCGCCACAGTAATATTCTACTTAATATTTAATCATACCCTTCAATTATTTTATTCTTTTTAGCCTAAAGTCAATTCGTATCTGCCACACTATAAATAAGTGGCACCATTTGAACTAAAGAGACAAAGCAACCACAGCTGAAACTGGGGCTCATAATTGCGAGAAGAAATATCCAGGTTCGTATATACATGGGCTATTATTTCAAATTAAGATTGTTTGCACTAATACAATTGAATTTTTTATCTCTGTAGTGTAGTCATTCTTCCTGTTGTCAGTAGATTTGATTTCTCTGTTCTGTGTGTTTTTTCGGTCTGTGTTTCGTATTCAAATTAATTACAAACTATCCATACACAATTGGTAGAAATTCAGTTCATTCGACACAAAATCCTTAGCACCAGCAGTCATTAGGTGTGGCCTATAATTGGTGAGAGACTTAAGTAATATCTTGCATGTTTGAGGTTGAATTGTTTCATGTAATCAGAAAAAGGTCTCTCATTTCGAGGCTCAAAAACTATATGAATATTTCAACCTTTTGTCCCTGTACTATGTTTTCATAATAGGGGTCACGAGCATTTTCACCTTATATTAGACATTAAACTAATCTCTTTTAGGAAAGGGGACAATTATGATTACTCACCCTTCCAATCCATGCACCATGTTTTTATTCAGTAGGAAATATACTTAAAAAATTAGAACTTTTGATACTCTCTTAAAAAAAAAAAAAAAAATTGTCATAAGGAATTCTTGGCCTCTCCAATCAGTTACTCTCATTTGAAGGCAATTATTTATATATATTCTACTACAAATAAAACTTAGGAATTCTCGTATGAACCATGAAACAAAGGAATATCTTTTAGGGTTTATAAAAATATGTTGCCCTTTCTCTAATTTCGTTTTTCAAAATGTAATTTCAAGTCAATAAACATGACCAAATGAAACATTAGTTGACTTCTCTTGTTGCATGTTATAAAAATTTTTGGATTTACACACGGTATATATCACATTTTTTGGTATAAGATTAATTTATAATGACAATAAAGAGCTATAAATGATAAATTTATCCCATTTAAGGTTTCAAATTCAACCTTTGATCTATAAGTAGGACTCAACCTACTTTATAATAAGCTAAATTGCGATTGTCGGTTGCATGTTGTTTACAAAATGAGTACCTTTGTTCGACCTCTCATATGTTTCTTAACAAATAAAATAAGCGCAGAGTCAAATTTGCAGTCAGAAATCACTAAAAAAAAGTGCAGCCGGACAATTTGGCAGTGACTGTATCAATTGAATATTATTTATAATGTGACTGATTATTTTATTTTTAGGGAAAGGGAAGCTATCTCAAGTGCAATGGCGTCTGCTAAATCCCATAAAATTTTAAGTGCTTCATAACAGAAAATTAACTCGGCACCTGGTAAATTTGACGAAATTTTAGTAAATTTAATTTGTTTGGCTAATTAACATTATTATTATTATTCTGACCATTGCTTATTATTTATAATATGCCTAACCATTCAACTTAGATGAAGAGACGTCGGCCTTGTCTGAGCGACTGATTGACATGCCCAGTGAAAATGGTAAATATGTCAAAATTTTGATAAATTTCGTTTGTCTAAATAGTATTACACGGGTTAAAATTATATTTATATATAATAGAGAAATAATATATACATAATTGTTTGTGTATATCCTTTTTTATATTTGTGTTTTATAATTATTTGCAGCGTAGAATTATAAATAAAAGAGTAAGGGAGATTAAAAAAAAATTAAAAAAAAAAGTGTAAAAATTGGTACACATAAAGAGGTGTAGAAATAGCATGGCTCCTTATAATATGCCTAATTGTTAAACTCTTAGGTGATCAAGTGGATTCCCCCAAGATGCTGGTGCTCCTGATGGTATAACTGCTGGCAAACAGAACTTTAAGATGCACAAAGAACTTGGTAAATTTATTTGTTTGGCCAGATGATATTATTGAGACCCCTAACATTGTCACTTTCTACATGAAGGTATCAATAACATGGATCTCTATGAATTTGGACTGTGGGGGAAGAAATGCTGCATCTACGAGGTTCCTCAGAGTCTCCGGAAAGAAGAGAATTTGTCAGCCTATACCCCACAATATTTCTCCATTGGCCCTATTCACCACGAGAGAAAAGATAACTTGAAGACCATGAAGAAGCTTAAAATGACATATCGGGAATCTTTCGAGACACGTCTACCCGACGGTAAAGCCTCAATGGAGAAATATAGATGCTACCTTGAACAACATGAACAGGAGATACGTTTATGTTATTCAAAGAAATTCGATGAAGGGAAGAACCAATTTTTGAATATTATAATGTTGGATGCTATCTTCATAATGGAGCTTTTCATCCTAACGGTAATTAAACCCACGCCAGAAAGTGATCTTCCATTGCCTAAGCCCTGGATGATGTTTGGCATACGGAAAGACTTGCTACTGTTTGAAAATCAGCTTCCAATATTTGTTCTGGTAATGCTATACGACTTTGTCCCTGTGTCTCTTAAACACAAAGATGATTGCTTCTAACAGCTTGCCTTCAAATACTTCTTTAATCCTGATGATAAGTCCACCATTCCAAGTTACAAAGAGTCCAAACATTTCACTGATTTGTTAAGATATACAAAACTCGCTACTGCTTATGACCAATTGGAATACAATCAAGGAGAATGCTTCCACAAACTGAAGACTGCAATAAAGCTTGATGCAGCTGGGATAACCATAGAACAACAGAAAGCAAAGCAGAAAATATAGTTCAAGAAGGGGATATTCCTCTTGAGAATGATACCATGGATGAAATGTTTCAAAACTCGTTTCATAATCCCACCACTAAATGTGGATGACACAACAGAACTCCTCTACAGGAACATCATTGCCTTGGAGCAGTGTCTCTATCCAGAACAACCATACATTTCCAGTTATATTGCTATTCTGGATCGTTCAATTGACAACGAAGAAGATACTCAGTTTCTTATGGATAAAGGGATTATCAATCACACAGTGGGCAGCAACAAAGAGGTGGCAGGTTTGTTCAATAATCTCCTCAAAGATGTCTTTTTCGGTTGTGAATTTTTTGGCGACGAACTTGAGAAGATCCATAAACACTATAAGAATCCATGGAACAATGCTATTTCCACGTTGAAGTCTGTCTACTTCTGTAGTGTATGGAGAGGAAGTTTAACAGTGGTGGGAATTGTTGTCTTCTTGCTCTCTATCTTTAACAGTGCCTATACTTTCTTAAAAAATATTAATTTCTGAGTGTGAAATTGTTGTCCTAGTGAGTTTCAGAAGCTCTGTATATGCTTGCTGGTTTCTTGAAGGAGTATAAGTTAATAAATTATGTTTAGGTATGTGTGGGGGTTGCCCTAACTACATTTTCTAGTATGGAATGAGTCAATCATCCACTTTGGTATTGTGGATCTTATTGAATAAAAATGGTTATATTCTTCCTCTTGATTTGCAGGGCTTATTATATAAAATGTCCTTTTGTGTTATTGGCTGTGAAGACAAAATATTCTCGATTTGTCACTTTATGTTCGCATCAGAATTTCCCCAATATTGAAAAAACAGAAAAAAGAAACAAAGAATGATAAGTTCAAACCAGACAATTGAGTGAAGCAGTATATATATAAGAAATTAAGAACCAAAATATAAATAAGTACAGCCATATACTTACCACTTCAATCCTAGATTTATTCTCCATGAAAGGAGAATTTAGAATATAATAATCTGAATTTATTTAAAGTCTTTTAAAATATGTTTACCAAAACATTTAAGATAACTTCTAAAGTATTTAATTAACTTATAAGTTTATTTTAACTTATCACATTAACTTAGATTTTTTTTTCAGAGCATTTAAGCTTATAATTTATAGCATATTTTTATTCTATTTTTACCCTTTGTTTTTACCTTAAACTACATGACAAGTTCACTTCCACCTTTCTCTTCTCTCTTCATTTTCATTTTTGAGTCATCTTACATCCATTCGTATTTTTACAACAAAATTTCAATCACTTATTTTTTAAGAAAAAAACACATGTTAATATAATTATATCATAGTACTGAAACACCACTCTAATTAAATAATTAGAAGGCCATTTACTTTCTCAAGCCTAGACAAGCAAACAACAGAAACCGTTCAGTTCTTCTTCCTCATATTATTTCGCATTACCAAACTGTCCTCTACAAATACACTAAAGCATCAAAAGAAAAGACACAATCGTTGCTAAAGCAAGCAATGGCCTTCTGAAGCCGATAAGACCGCGTGTCTACAACAAGAATCGCTCCGAACACCTGGAGAAAGATATGTGCACTATCTCTTTCGCTCTCATCTAGAGATATCATTCCTTGAAAGTTTATATGCCAGTGAAAAGAGAAGTCGTGAAAACCAAGAACACATCAACCAAATTTCTTCTCCTCTATATGTCCAAGTTCAAGCAAAACCATGACACCCTAACACAGTCGCAGCTATTCAGATTTCCATGTCAGCTCGATAAATCTGCCAGGGATCCATCGTGGACTTTGGACCAAAAGGTGTGGAAGCCCACACGGTACTTCAATTGTTTAAGAATTAAAATAATTTTTTTTATATACAACAAATACTTTAATAAAATTAACTTTTAATTTTGACTTAAAATATAATAATTTATTTTATTTAATTTAAAGTGAAAGTCTTTTTTAAAATTAACGATAATATAAAAAGGACAAAATACAGTTTTTTCTTAATTTGTAGTATACTCTAAAGACACATCAATTAACTATTAATAACTATACAAGGATAATATACGTAGCTTTGGCTATAATATACCTAAAGAACGCATGATTAACTTTCACTTAGTGCAAATTACTGTAATGTTGATGCCATCATGTAGAATCATTTGTGTATATTTTCTTTAGAAAAGAGATAATTAACTTATTCTCTATGATTAAAAGCATAGATAAGGTTTGATATCATATTTCTTTCTTTAATTGTATGTGCTCAAGTTCATAGGTAGATCGGAGAATTGGTAAGCTCACTAAGCATCACCCAACGCAATTTGTTACTAAAGCTATGAAAACATAGTGAGAAACTTGATTGAAAACATAGAGAGATAAGGACGTTATGTATCAAATTTTCTATGTTAGATAGATATAGAGAGATTCGATTTATATGTGCTGAAATTTATAGGTAGATTGGAGAAATAGTATGCTTTTATAAGCGACACTCCTTTTAATTTGTTATCAAAATTGTAAAAATATATGAAGAGAAACAAAAGAGAGATTTGATTGAAAATAAAAAAAATATTTGATTTTTTTTTTGTTTATTATATATGCTCAAATTCATTGCTAGATTGGAAAAATGATAAGCTGATTAAGTGAAACTTATTTTAATCTGTTATTAAAATTCTGAAGATAGAGAGATTTGATTTAAAACATAGATAAGATTAAGTATAGTTATTGTTTCTACCTCAAACATGGATAATAGAAAAGGGCTTGAAATCATGGTGGAGACTTGGGAATAGACATGTGGAAGTCTTATTTTCACTATAATACAAAAGAGACTCAAAAAAAGCTTAATTTAATTCTTACATCGTCAAGAGACTAAAAGGATTGAGAAATCCTACTTCTTTTTCATCTTCACTAGACTGAAGAACTTTACTAGAAAATTTTCCATCTGGTTCAAGAACATAAAACAAGTCTTCTCCATGATCTTGATCCACTTCACAACGGCGTTCAATCTCTTTGATATGCTTCTGGGTAGGTTGATTCACAAGAGCATCATACTTGGAGAAACTGAAACTTGCTCTGGAGATGGAGGTTTCATTTTCTTGCCCTTGATTTATGTTTGGATTTCGATGGCGTTGAATATAAACTATAAAACCAAACCGATGATTTAAATATATTTGAAACCGATTCAAATCATTTTCAATTAATTTGGTTAATTCAGTGCAATTGTTTTGTTGGTTTGTAAACACTTTTATAAGATGATGCTCTTGTGAAGATTAATCATAGCTAGGGATCTTTTCTTTCAGGAGGAAGGAACTTTTGGCTAATATGAAGAATATTACAGCTTCTTCTACAGGAAGAGAAGTACTGGCATGACCTTCTATGATTTACAAAGAGATGACGAAATTAGATTGATAAATAGATAAGTGGCTCTTGAAATTTCTTATCGAATTGTGAGGATATATATTATAGTGAAATCAAAAAGGGCACCGTTTGGGATCTGAATCACCCTTCATTTGCTCTTTCTGCAACAATCTCAGCTAGCATTGGTCCCGTAGTTTATCGTAGAACTGTTACAAATGTTGGGTCTGCAACATCTACTTATAAAGCTAAGGTGATTGCTTCACATTTGTTGAACATTGAAGTGAATCCCAGCGTTCTATCATTCACAGAAATGAGGCAGAAGAATTCACAGTCACGATTGAAGGGACAATCAATGTGCCAATAGTCTCAGCAGCTTTGGTTTGGGATGATGGCAGTGTCCCAAGTAAGGAGCCCCATTGTTGCGTATGATGTTTCATATGCCAAACGAAAAATTCAACGAGTTGAATATGTTGTTATGATGCAGTTGTTTTTGGGCCACGGGGCCTGATTATTTTGTGGTGATTTCTTTTAACACACCTTGTTTTTCTATTCTAATCCCCTCATTTAATTTTTCTTTGTTTGTATTATTACTGAAATAGCCTTAGAGAAGATAAACACTCCCACCCCATCATTCATTCCCTCTACAGAGAGGTTTTGGAGAATGAGATGATAGAGCGAGCGGTCCACAGTTTTGTACAATGATATACCAATTTGAAAAAATTATTCCCAATTACCAATACGAAGTATACTACTTTTACAAATATTTACCATTTTACCACCGAAATGTAGAACTTCTTTACAATTTTTGCACCAACTGAATATCGTTTTATATTTGTATTTTAAATTAAATTATTTAATTTTATTATTTCTATTTTAATATTATTTTTAAATTTAAATAGTTTTATTTTTTAATATTTAATGTTTTTGTTTTCTTATAGTAATCATAATTATTTTATTAAAAGTAATTATTTAGAGATAAAATTAAACATTAAATATAAGTGTCTCTTCTAATATGGATTAAATTTTGATTTATTTAAATATTTTTATTTATTTTGTTGGTTTTCAAAATTTGTGTAAATAAATTAAAACTTAAAAAATATGTAAAAAAGTGTGAAATCGGCCTTTTTCTCAAGTTATTTTGATTATAGGAGCTTTTGATACCTAGGTGTGTGCAGATTATCTTAAAATCTACACCTATTTTTACCTTTTCATAATTAAAGTTATTAACAGAATTATCTATAAATGTTTAAATTGAAGTCTCATTATATATCTTACAATTAGAATCTTTCTTATTTTTTTCAATCTAAATCTTTTACCACTGCGAACCCTAATTGGATTAAGACATGACACACTTTTTAGTTATAATGGCAAAAAATTCCTCAACAAATTAAGAATTAGCTATCATTTTAAAAATCGAATCCATTCAATCGTACATACAAGGAAGTAATCTTTTTTAGTGATATTATATAGGATGGGACAGTTTTTCCTCAACTTTGGCATACTAGAAATTAAGAACAAAAGAGTACTACATTTTATTCAAGCTCTTGTCTAATTCACTATCCACATAACATTATCAAATGATATTAGGTATTGGAAATGTTCTAAAAAAATTAATATATATATTACCGACAATTATATTTAATGTAATCAATGATTGATTTAGTAATAAATAAATTAAATTTAATAGTTACATATTTAAAATTATAAAAAAAATAATTATAATTAATCTTATTTTTAATATAAATTAAAATATTCATAAATAAAAAATAATTATATATTTTGATAAGACCAGACAATAAATTTTAATTCTTGTTAGCGTACCTAAAACGCAACGAAGAATAGACACCGCAACGTTGTTATTGGTCACAATCAGATTGAGCAATATGACAGCCACGTGATAGATGGCAGAAAAATGCTTGGCTAGCTCAACTAACTGGACCTAATAATTAAAGGTAAGAACTTCGTAACAATCCCAAAAAAAAAAAAAAAAAAAAAGAAGCAATTTAAAGGCAAATATTTTTATCTTCTACGCATGTTAATATTTTGATTTAATAAAACTAATTTAAATTTAATAAGACTTATTTAAAATATTTGATAAAACGAAATAGGTAAGTATTTCAATGGTGAAATTCTTACCTATATAGTATTTTGACCTGTTTGAGCAAATTACAGGTGATGTTCCCCAACAGAGATGAAAAGAAGTGAGCTCTTAGAGGCCTTAGTCATCAGCAACAAAGACTTGACTATTCCAAGTTTTCCACAGGTAATATATATATAAGCATTACCTTGGATATTTTAACTTAATTAATTCCTTTATCTTCATTAGTTCCATTTTTAAAAGTTTACCCTTGTGCTTAAATTTCTAACCTTAATTTTGCAGAGAGTACATCATGGGGTGAAAATGATCAAATTTTCAAGCTGGAGCTTGCGCAGTGCATGCGAGGGTGTATATATATATATCGACCATTAAAAAAATATTTACTGAACAATTCTTAATTAAAAAGAAAAAATAAGTTTTTTGATAGACGCTACCCAGGATTGCTGGGGTTTTTTTACTATCATGGGTTTTAGTGGAATATTATTTACAAAATATCAGTTTTTTTTTATAAAAAAAAATTATTTTTTTCTCGTACTATCACTAACTTTTTTAAAAAAATTACATTTTAAATTAGACAAAATGAACTCTCACATTTTAAGCCTATAACAAAAGTAAACTTTTCATACAAACAAAAAATACTTCAATAAAATTTATTTTTATTCTTGGTTTAAAAATATTTAAAATGTGAGGGTCATTTTTAAAATTAACAATAGTGTAAGGAGGCAAAAAGATATTTTTCTCTTTTTTTTTATAAGACATTATTTATGTAAAATATGTATGGCCAAAAGTAAATAACCCTTTACAAAAAAAAAAAAAAAGACTCAATTTGGTAAATAATTTTAAACGAAATTTATTTTTTAGAAAGTAACATTTCATTAGAATCTATAATAGCAAAAAAACCCGATTGCTCAGTAGCTGAAAATGTTGTGATATATTTGATAACAGGCAACTAGGAGAAAATGCAACCTGGACAAAATATAATTCACTGAACTCACATAGAAGTCTCTCAAGTCTAATCTTAAAAATTAGACCTTAAAGTGGATAAAATAATATAAAATACAATTAAATTTAATTATATCTCTATGATATAAATATGCACTAAATTGTCTATTAAGTATAAAATTGGGATATAAAAGTTAAGCATAAGAGTTTAAAAGATAAACATCATAAAGTGATTATCATACTTACCTCAGCAAAGAGGAGAGGCAACGAAAGAGTGAAATTGATAGAGTAACTAGTATCTGGCCGTGGATGGAGTAGGTTGCCGTCTTCCACTTTCTAGAGGCTGAGTTTCTTTCCTTGAATCATCTGCAATTAGTTTCAGAAGGGAAGGGGATTGATAGATATATGTAAACAACACAGAAAGTGAGTAAGATGCAATTTCAAAATGATGAAGAGGGAGATTAAGTAAACTTCTGAAATTCTTCCTGATGATAGCTCATAGGCATAAGCCATAGACAGGGCAGATTTTAATGGGGAATAAAATTTTATCACAAAAATTTAGTGTGTGTTTTAACTGCCACTAAATTACCTAATTTAGGGACGGTTACTTTGAGCGCACAGTTCCTATTATCTCTCCTATGTAACCACCGGTAAATACATGGATTTTTGTAGTGTATATAGTAAACATATTTAAAAAGAAAAACTTTATACAAAAATTTACTATTTGAATTAATTTTTTAATAAAAAATATTTTTAAAAGTAATTTTTTTAAAAAACAAATAGGAGATGCTTATCCTTTTAATTTTTATTTATATTTCTGTTTTTGGCTTCTCTTTTATTTTAGAAGCCAGGCACTTAGTAAATTTATAGTACTAGCATAGATGGTAAAATACATTTAATCTAATGGGAGATAATATAATATAATTTGTTGTAGAGTAGTTACGTCTTGTGTGTGTGTGCATGAGGTTAGGATAAGCATGCATCAAAAGTGTAAAAGCTAATGTTATGTGAAATTGAAGTAAGAATGGTGAAATTATGAGGCGTAATAAATGTGGTAAAATTGTAACATATAAATGACAACTTCTTGCTTAATTATTTTGGCAAAGTCTTAGAATTGATTTTGCCAAGTATTACTTGTGGGGGATGCAAATATATTTTTGTACTTAATTAGTTTGGCCTACTTGAAGGAATTAATTTGCATCAAATAGATATTGCTATAGTATATTTGTGAAGAAATCTTGAAGAATTTTATTTAACCTAAAATAAATAATTCAAGTTCATGAGATGAGGACTCAATCATATTGAATAAATCTCTTCATAGATTGAAGTAATTTTGAGATATATAAGTGAGCATTTGATTAAATAAATGATATAATGTGATCTTTTTTGCCCATGCAATTTTATGATGATACATGAATATGAGTTTTTGCAATTGATCTTTATAAATGATTTGAGCATCATTGGAACTCTTGAAGAGCTTCCAAAAGGTAATAAATTGTTCGAATAAATAGTTTAAAATCCTACAAGAGCAAATTTTTTCCTTAGTTTACAAATTGAAACTTCAAAAAATAGAACTTCATGTTCTGGGGAGCTTACATATAAAAGGTGCTAAGATAGTTCTATATAGATATAACTCAACATATTCAATAGACATGTGAATGATCCTCTTGCAAAGGAACTCTAACTGTACCTTTGAAGACAACGTAGCATGTGTAGCTTAATTGAAGGGAGTATATATCAAAGCGGACAGACAACCATATTTTATTAAAGTTTTTCTTCACCCATGATCTTCAAAGGAAAGTTGATGTTGATGTTTAAAAAATTTGTTCAAGTAATAACCTACTAGATATATTTATCAAGACACTACCTACATCAACATTTGAAAGATTAGTACACAAGATTGGAATGCGTCAACTTAGAAATCTTCATTGATATCATGTACATGGGAGTATACAAAAAATAGTATACTCTTTTCCTTTAACTAAGGTTTTTGTCCCACTAAGTTTTTCTTTAGTAAAGTTCTAATGAGGCATATTCTTATAAAATTGACATCCAAGGGAGAATTCATCATTATTGTGGATGTCCATTTAGCTTCTCAACTCCCTAGCTATCATGGCGGGTGTCCATTTGGTTTCTCAACTCTCAAATCCATTGAATCTTTTATGTAACTCTTGATCCTAAGGTAACTTATAATTGAATTTAGATTATAACTCTTAGCTTTTGATATGCCTACTATTATCATTATATGCCTATATATAGAGGTTACATGGATCATTTGTATGTAAGCAAGAAATCAAATAACCAAGTTCTTTCATTGTCTCATCTCTTGTGCTCTAAATATCATAATATTAATTTACTTCAGTTTCATACGATTAAAATTTGATGTTTCATTTCTTTGTCTCATTCTCTATCTCACTCTCATAATTAGCTAAGAAAAAAAAATTAATGTTATTTTCTTAATTTTTAATATATTTTGACCAATCTATTGTAATAAAATTTTGTATAGAACATTATATAATACAACAAATTTGGTCTCAATTTCATATCAATTTTATGTTTTTTAAAATTTTTTGCAATGTCTGATTCAATTTTAAAAGTATTACTTTATTTATAGTCTAATAACTACAATTTAAGTAAACTTTAAACGCTATCACTTCAGATTATGATAATCCAAAAACACCTAGGAAAATCAGACTTAATATATCCATCTGCACCACCAACCCTGCCTTGTCTTGCTAACCCCACCCGAGTAGTACTGGTCTTACATATATTACTCTTAATAAGGTAAGATGTAAGGAATGCGTCATATGCTTACATCCATATGATCACATTGATTTGGACATACATAGATATAAATATTATAATAATCTTCATGTCGGTTTTGCTTTGTCTTTTTTTCTCATTTGAGGTTTCACATCGTTCCTCCTACCGCGTTTTTCACATTCAACGTTTCACACCATTAAGTCTTTACAAGAGTTGTATTATGTGTATATTTATTTATGTATATTCAATTTTTATATTTTTATATATTTTTATTTATAATTTTATTTCTTTAATCAATTAACATTTATAAAACATGCATAAAAACTTATACAAATAATAATGGATATAACATTTTTTTTCTATATTTGATTATGTATAATTTGATCGCTTTATAGAAATATTCACCCTCCACACGTGTAAATAACAATCTGTTTTATTTTTTTTTCCACAAAAGAATTCACCCACATCTTTGTTTTTTTCTTGGTAGGTGCCCACATCTCTTTTCACCTCATTGGCTAACGCACTGCCTTAGTTAAAATTATGTGTGATAATGACTTTGCATTAAGCTAATCAAAATGATGTCTTTTCGTAAAAGTAAACTACGTTTGTATAACAACTACCCAAATTTATACATTAATTTTTAATATGGTCAAGTTTATATAATAATTTTTGTGGTTTACAGTTGTGGTCGTCTTTTTTATTTTTTCTTTTTTTATGGTCGTCTTTTTTTAATCTGTGGTAGTTTTGTGGAGTAGGTTCATTCTATATGGGAAATTTAAGAGTATGTTTGCTTTGTGTGTTTTCTATTGTCATTTTAAGTGAAAATAAAAACAATATCTAAATACATGTTTAGTTTAGCAAATTGGAGATATTTTAATTGAAAAATATTTCATAAAATATACTAAAAATAGAAGAATCGAAAAATGGTTAATAGCAATGTTGTAATTTTATTAGACATATTTAATTTTTTAACAAGAAATTATTAGTAGTTCTATAAAATTTACTGAAGATGATTGTTATAAGGTACTAGATGAATATAAAAATATGTGAAAATGAAAAATTAAAATAAAATATCAGAGATGAAAACATATTTTAAAAAATAAAAATAGAAAATAAACACGTGAAATCATTTCCTGAGCCAAAAACAGCCTCTTATATTTGAAAAGAGAAACATGAGATGCAAAAACAAAATCATTGTGAATCAATATAGAGAGTAAAACAGTTCAATAATATGAAAGATGAACTAATCCGTATGAAGCACAATTAATTTAAATCATGTGCAGATATGCATAAAGAAATTACTACTTCAGTCTAATGATGAGAGATTTAAATAATACGAAAGAGGTTAGAAGTTTGATCTTTCTTTACGAATAAAAGTAAATAGTATTTAATCACGCACTTCAAATATTTAAGTATTACATGTGTTCCTCGAGTTAATATTTTGTTTAATAGTCTAACATATATTTAATGTCTTCACATATACTTCTCTTAATAAGATTTAAGAACTGAATGAGTTCCGCCATCCTACAGAAATAACTACGTTAGTTCCGCCTCAGTAATATTTTACTTAATATTTATGAGCCTAACGTCAATTCCTATCCGCCACGCTATAAATAAATGGCACCATTTGAACTAAAGAGACAAAGCAACCACAGCCGAAACTGGGGCTCATAATTGCGAGAAGAAATATCCAGGTTCGTATATACATGGGCTATTATTTCGAATTAAGATTGTTTGGACAAATACAATTGATTGTTTATCTCTGTAGTATAGTCATACTTACTGTTGTCTGTAGATTTGATTTCTCTGTTCTGTGTGTGTTTTGGGTCTGTATTTCGTATTCAAATTAATTACAAACTATCCATACACAATTGGTAGAAATTCAGTTCATTCGACACACACTCCTTAGCACCAGAAGTCACTAGGTGTGGCCTATTAGTGGTGAGAGACTTGAGTAATATCTTGAATGTTTGAGGTTGAATTGTTACATGTAACCAGAAAAAGCTCTTTCTCATTTGGGGATCAAAAACTATATGAATATTTTAACTTTTAGTCTTTGTACTATGTTTTCTTAATAGGGCTCACCAGTATTCTCACCTTGTTAGACTAATCTTGTTCAAGAAAGGGAATAATTATAGTTACTCACCTTTCCAGTACCATGTTTTTATTCAATAGGAAATATACTTAAAAAATTAAAACTTTTGATAGACTGTATTTTTTTTTTTTAAAAAAAAAAAGGGTCATAAGGAATTCTTGGCCTCTCATTTGAAGGCAGTTATGTACATATATTCTACTACAAATAAAACTCAGGAATTCTTGAATGAACCATGAAACAAAGGAAATATTTTTTAGGGTTTATAAAAATATATTGCCCTTACTCTAATTTCTTTTTTCAAAATGTAATTTCAAGTCAATAAACATGACCAAATGAAACATTAGTTGACTTCTCTTGTTGCAAGTTATAAAAAAAATTTGATTTACACATGGTGTATATCACATTTTTTAGATATAAAACTAATTTATAATGACAATGAAGAACTATAAATGATAAATTAATCCCATCTAAGGTTTCAAATTTGACCTTTGATCTATAAGTAGGACTCAACCTACTTTATAATAAGCTAAATTGAGCTTGTCGGTTGCATGTTGTTTACAAAATGAGTACCTTTGTTCAACCTCTCATATGTTTCTTAACAAATAAAATAAGCGCATAGTCAAATTTGCGGTCATAAATCACTAAAAAAAAGTGCAGCCGGACAATTTGACAGTGACTATATCAATTGAATATTATTTATAATGTGACTGATTATTTTATTTTTAGGGAAAGAGAAGCTATCTCAAGTGCAATGGCGTCTGCTAAATCCCATAAAATTTTAAGTGCTTCATACCAGAAAATTAACTTGGCACCTGGTAAATTTGACGAAATTTTAGTAAATTTAATTTGTTTGGCTAATTAACATTATTATTATTATTCTGACCATTGCTTATTATTTATAATATGCCTAACCATTCAACTTAGATGAAGAGACGTCGGCCTTATCTGAGCTACTGATTGACATATCCAGTGAAAATGGTAAATCTGTCAAAATTTTGATAAATTTTGTTTGTCTAAATACTATTACACGTGTTAAAACAGTTATTTATTTATAATAGAGAAATAATATGTACATAATTGTTTGTGTACACCTTTTTCTATACTTGTGTTTTGTAGTTATTTGCAAAGTAGAATTGTAAATAAAAGAGTAAGAGTGATAAAAAAAAATATTAAAAAAAAATTGTGTAGAAATTGGTATACATAAAGAAGTGTAGAAATAGCGTAGCTCTTTATAATATGCCTTAACTGTTAAACTGGTAGGTGATCAAGTGGATTCCTCCAAGGATGCTAGTGCTCCTGATGGTATAACTGCTTCTGGCATGCAAAACTTTAAGAGGCACAGAGAACTTGGTAAATTTATTTGTTTAGCTAGATGATATTATTCTAAACAAATTAACATGCTCTATCAGCTATAAGATTGTTCGGGTTATGAAATATGCTATTGAGACCCCTAACATTGTCATTTTCTAGATGAAGGGATCAATAACATGGATCTCTATGAATTTGGACTGTGGGGGGAGAAATGCTGCATCTACGAGGTTCCTCAGGGTCTCCGGAAAGAAGAGAATTTGTTGGCCTATACCCCACAATATGTCTCCATTGGCCCTATTCACCACAAGAGAAAAGATAACTTGAAGACCATGGAGAAGCTTAAAATGACATATCGGGAATCTTTCGAGACACGTCTACCCGAAGGTAAAGACTCAATCGAGAAATATAGATGCTCCCTTGAACAACATGAACAGAAGATACGTTTATGTTATTCAAAGAAATTCGATGATCATATATTGGAGCATAATGATATTGAAGGGAAGAACCAATTTTTGGATATTATAATGTTGGATGCTATCTTCATAATGGAGCTTTTCATCATAAGGGTAATTGAACCCAAGCAAGAAAGTCATCTTCCATTGCCTAAGCCCTGGATGCTGTCTGGCCTACGGAAAGACTTGCAACTGCTTGAAAATCAGCTTCCAATATTTGTTCTGGTAAAGCTATACGACGACTTTGTCCCGATTTCTCTTAAGGAAAAATGTCAATGCCATTGCTTCTATCAGCTTGCCTTCAAATACTTCTTTAATCCTGGTGATCAGTTTATCATTCCATCCTATTACAAAGAGTCCAAACATTTCACTGATATGTTAAGATATAGAAAACTCCCTACTGCTTATAAAAATTTGACATACCAGCAAGAAGAATGCTTCCACAAACTTAAGACTGCAATAAAGCTTGATGCAGCTGGGATAACCATAGAAAGGCAGCAACCAAAGCAGAAAATAGAGTTCAAGAAGGGGAAATTCCTCTTGAGTATGATACCATGGATGAAATGTTTCAAAGCTCGTTTCATAATCCCACCACTAAATGTGGATGACACAACAGAACTCCTCTACAGGAACATCATTGCCTTGGAGCAGTGTCTCTATCCAGACAAACCATACATTTCCAGTTATATTGCTATTCTGGATCGTCTAATTGACAGCGAAGAAGATACTCATTTTCTTATGAATAAAGGGATTATCAATCACACAATGGGCAGCAACAAAGAGGTGGCAGATTTGTTCAATAATCTCCTCAAAGATGTCGATTTCGATTATGAATTTTTTGGCCACGAACTTAATGAGATCCATGAACACTGTATAAATCCATGGAACAATGCTATGGCCACATTGAAGTCTGTCTACTTCTGTAGTGTATGGAGAGGAAGTTTAACAGTGGTGGGAATTGTTGTCTTCTTGCTCTCTATCTTTAACAGTGCCTATACTTTCTTAAAAAATATTAATTTCTGAGTGTGAAATTGTTGTTCTAGTGAGTTTCAGAGGCTCTGTAATGTATTTTATGCTTGCTGGTTTCTTGGAGCGTACGTCAATAAATTATGTTTAGGCATGTGTGAGGGTTGGCCTAACTACAATTTCTAGTATGGAATGAGTCAATCATCCACTTTGGTATCTTATTGAACAAAAATGGTGATATTCTTCCTCCTGATTTGCAGGGCTTATTATATAAAATTGCCTTTTGTTTCATTGGTTGTGAACACAAAATATTCTGGATTTGCCACTATAGGTATGCATCAAATTTTCCGCAATGCTGAAAAAGCAGAAAAAAAGAAACAAAAAGAATGATAAGTTCAGACCATGCAATTGAGTGAAGCAGAATATATATAAGAAATTAAGAGCCAAAATGTAAATGAGTACACCCATACATTTGCCACTTCAATCCCATATTAATTCTCCAAGAGAGGAGAATTTAAAATATATTTAAAATGTATTTAACAAAACATTTAAGCTAGCTTCTAGAGTATTAATTAATTTATAAGCTCAGTTCAACTTATCACATTAATTTAAATTATTTTTTTAGAGTATTTGAGCTTATAACTTATAACGTATTTTTTTATTTCATTATTACCTTTTATTTTTACTTCAAACTAAATGATGAGCTCACTCCCACCTTTCTCTCCTCTCTTCATTTTCATTTTTGAGCCATCTTGCATCCATTCGTTTTTACAACAAAATGTCAATCACTCATTTTTTAAGAAAAAACACCTTAATACAATTATAACATAGTACTGAAACATCACTCAAACAAGTAATTAGCAAGCCATTTACTTTATCAAGCCCTAGAAAAGCAAACAACAGAAACCTTTCATCTCTTCTTCCTCATATTACCTCGCATTACCAAACTGTCCTCTACAAATACATTAAAGCATCAAAGGAAGAGAAACAATCGTTGCTACAGCAAGCAATGGCAGGCCTCTCTTCTGAAGCCCATAAGACCGCATCTCCACAAAAAGAATCGCTCCAAAAACCTGGAGAAAGATAAGTGCACTATCTCTTACGCTCTCATCTACAGATATCATTCCTTGAAAGTTCATATACCAGTGAATTCCCAGAACCCATCAACCAAATTTCCTCTTCTATATATGTCCAAGTTCAAGCAACACCATGACACCCTAACACAGAACATGTTACAGTCAGCATTCAGATTTCCAACGTGGACTTGAACCAAAAGTTGTGCAAGTTGACATTGTCCTTCGATCGTTCAAGGATTTCGGCTGGGAAAATGTTCTCAAGGTAGATAAGTTTGAGTTATACTATGAATCGTTGTTGCCAAACAATTAATGTGACAATGCTATGTGTACAGGTACATTAATTATGTTTTTACATGTAACTAACTTTTTTTTCAAGGGATACATTATTGACATATACTTTTTTTGTGAGAATTATTGTAATTACTCTTTATGAGAAAAATATCTTTTTATCCTCTTACTTTATTGTTAATAAAAGATCCTTATTTTTCAAATTAAATAAAATAAATTCTCAAATTTTAAACCAAAGATAAAAATGAATTTTTAGTACAAATAAAAAATACTTTAATAAAGTTAATTTTTAATTTTGACTTAAAATGTAAGAATTTATTTTATCTAATTTAAAGTAAAAAATTTTTTTAAGATTAACGATAATATGAAAATGACAAAATAAAGTTTTTCTCTTAATTTGTAGTATACTCTAAAGACGCATCAATTAACTATTAATAACTATACAAGGATAATATACGTAGCTTTCACTATAACACACCTAAAGAACACATGATTAACTATCACTTCGTGCAAATTACTGTAATGTTGCTGCAATCATGTAGAATCATTTGTGTATATTTTCTTTAGAAAAGAGAAAATTAACTTATTCTCTATTTTGGCAACTATTGTATTGGTTGTTGAAGCTGATAGCATAAATATTAACCTATACTATCTTTTTAGGAATTACTATAATTATTGTATAGCTTTTCCTGAAGACACTTAATTAACCTACCTTGCTTCACTGTTGATAACTATGTATATGTCTAATCTATGTAGCTTACACAGTAACATGTTCAAAGAACACATGATTGTCATATAATTTTTTGCAGAAACACATAATCAACTTTTACTCCCTTCTTGATTATTTTGTCAATTATACCTATTAGTATGTATATTCATTGTAAGATTACAGATTAAATTCTATGGACTATTTATAAATCATAATCTCTCAGATATAACTATAGGTGTCTAACTGTGTATTACAGGACTTATATGGAAGGAGCACATGCTTTTGGGTAGTTGTAGCAGCAGACAAATTAAGCATTTTGGTTCCTGTTCAAGATGGTTTGTGTCATCTATATCATCTTGAAGCAAAATGGTTATTTAGAATATGGTCCTTTCTGTAGTTTTGCATCCTATATGTCTTAAGTAGGATAAACTTTTTGATTTAAGCTTTTAAAGCCTTGGATGATAGCTCTCTAGTTTAAGTATCTACAATCTACACACTAAGTTATATCCTTTCTTTATCAATCATGCCACTATTACAAATTATGTTTAGTAATTATCCGTTCTTTATTAATGATGATACTATAAAATGTTATGTTTAGTAATATAATTGAATATGATTAAATTAAATATATTCACTACTATTCTTGAGGACTATAAATATACTTCTTTTTAGTAATATACCTTATGATTACTTGAATATATAATATTGTCTAATGACTGTTTTTAATATTACAATTCTTGCCTCCCACCACATCCCTCAAATTTACTCAATTCTTCCCGTACATAGCACAGGTGAATGACTAGTTTCTAACTAATTGCCTAATTTTGCAATTTCCTGCCATGAAAATTGTGATATGAAATTTCCTATCCTGGAAAAAGTGAGAGAATTTAAGAGAACAAAGGTATAGAGTGACCCTAAGTTTAAACCTTAAAGTTTTAGAGAAATTTATCGAATACTAGTCTCAAACTCAAACTCAAAGGATGACACAGAATACTTTAGACTAACTAAGTAATGACCAACAATAATTATCATAGGTCTAACCTGGTATCTAGACAACAATATCTTGGATTCATTATGGCTGATAACAATGAATCAAGGCTTGAGCTTAATTAATGAGGGTGCGTTTGATACGTAGTATAGAACAATGCAACAAAATTAACCGAGTTACATGATAACTTCTAATCCTATTCACTGTTTAGTAGTTAATGCAATAAACAAGAAATTTTGCATTGTCAAATATCTAATCAACATAAATATTAGATAAAATAATGTAAAATTTATTGTAATACTCTTTGAATTGTGCAAAGTTTGTCATGTACCAGAAAGGTGTTAGATAAGATTTTGATATGTCGTAAAAAATATAATATAAATATATTATATCTAGGAAGGACGGCCTTGAGACCAGATTAATGGTAATCGTCAAAACTTTCCCAGCACCTCGACCTTGCCTGTCTGGTATTTTTGAGGATTCTTTCAAAATTTTGTGATACCTTTTAACTAACTGCCTAATTTTGCAAATTCCTACCATGCAAATTGTGATATCAATTTCCTGAAAAAAAAAAAAAAAAAGAGTGAGAATATACCAGAATAAAAGTATACAATTGTACTTTGATGTTGAAGTTTTAGAGAAATTTATCGAATATTAATCTCAAACTCAAGGGATGACATAATATTTTTTTGAACAAAGTAGTGACTAATTAAATAGTTCTTCAAGTTCTATACAAGAGAGGGCAATTGGACTGATGTTTTTCTTTAAACTCTGCACTAGAGCGCAATTAAACTAACATTCTTCAACTTTAAAAAAACACCAATAAAAATAATGCTCTTCGATTTTTAGCCTAAAAAAATTGTATTTTAATAATATATCTTGAAATAACAATAAAATGATAAAAAAAAAAACTAATATTCTTATACTTTTCTAGTATTTTAATAATATATCTTGAAACACAGTTTACCAATTTTAATTGTCTCAAAAGGAATCTTGGTCAAGATCTTTTTTCTCAAACATGTCAACATCATTTTGGATGACCTAAGATTATATTTTAGATTCTTTTGATTTGATCACTTATTATCGACTAGGAACCAACACAAAGATCCACAGCCACAACTACTACTACAACGTTGTTGGGCTATTAGGCAGTGTGGTTGATCAAAATCAAACAACCTTGTGTATGGGTGACACCAATAATTCCAACGTAAGTAGTACTATTTTAATAGTCCAAAAACTCAAAAGAATAGAAAAATACTGCGAGATTGCGTGCAAGAAAACTGGAAAATCCTTTGTTTAAGATTTTGGTGAGCATGATGCTAATGCTACCTCGGATAGGTTTGTAGATTTCAAAAAAAAATGTGAAAACTCAATTTATTTTCTATAAAAGGCAAGATATATAATATTAAAATGTCAAAAAAACTTTTTAAAATTTATTTTTGACATTCTTGTATTTTTATATAATACTGCATATTTTATTTTAACATATATTAGGTGACTAAGGTTAGGTTTCTACTTAAATATATTTAAGTTATTCATAAATTATTTTCAAGTCAATAAAATAAAATATTATTTTTTGAAAAAATTGTTATTTTAATATCAAATTTTTTATATTATTTTAAAAAATTTAATATTTTAAATTGCACAAAATAAATTTTTATATTTTAAATTAAAAATAAAAGTGAATCTTTTTTTAAAAAAAATATTTTTATTTTAAAATATGTATGGCCAAAAGTAAATAACCCTTTGTTAAAAAAAAAAAAAAAAAAGACTCAATTTGGTAAATAATTTTAAACGAAATTTATTTTTTAAAAAGTAAGATTTCATTAGAATCTATAATAGCAAAAAACCCCGATTGCTCAGTAGCTGAAAATGTTGTGATATATTTGATAACAGGCAACTAGAGAAAATGCAACCTGGACAAAATATAATTCACTTAACTCACATAGAAGTCTCTCAAGTCCAATCATAAAAATTAAACCTTAAAACGAACAAAATAATATAAAATACAATTAAATTTAATTAGATCTCTTCGATATAAATATGTACTAAGCCATCCATTAAGTATAAAATTGAAATATAAAAGTTAAGCATAAGAGTTTAAAAGATAAACATCATAAAGTGATTATCATACTTACCCCTGCAAAGAGGAGAGGCAATGAAAGAGTGAAATTGATAGAGTAACTAGTATCTGGCCATGGATGGAGTAGGTTGCCGTCTTTCACTTGCTAGAGGCTGAGTTTCTTTCCTTGAATCATGTGCAATTAGTTTTAGAAGGGAAGGGGATTGATAGATATATATAAACAACACAGAAAGTGAGTAAGATGCAATTTCAAAATGACAGAGAGAGAGATTAAGTAAACTTCTGAAATTATTCCTGATGATAGCTCATAGGCATATGCCATAGATAGGGCAGATTTTAATGGGGAATAAAATTTTATCACAAAAATTTAGTGTGTGTTTTAACTGCCACTAAATTACCTAATTTAGGGACGGTTACTTTGAGCGCACAGTTCCTATTATCTCTCTATGTAACCACTAGTAAATATATGGATTTTCTGTGGTGTATATAGCAAACATATTGAAAAAGAAACACTTTATACAAAAATTTACTGTTTAAATTAATTTTTTTTTGTAAAAAGATAAACATTTCTAAAAATAATTTTTTTAGAAGCAAATAGGAGATGCTTCTCCTTTTAATTTTTATTTATATTTCTTCTTTTGGCTTCTCTTCTATTTTAGATGCCAATCTAAATAGGCACTTAATAAATTTATAATAATGGCATAGATGGTAAAATACATTTAATCTAATGGGATATAATATAATTTAATTTGTTGTACAGTAGTTACATGTGTGTGCATGAGGTTAGGATAAGTATGCACCAAAAGTGTAAAAGCTAGTGTTATGCTAAATTGAAATAAGAATGGTGAAATTATGAGGCACAATAAATGTGGTGATATTGTGACATATAAACGACAACTTGTTGCTTAATAATTTTGGCAAAGTCTTGGAATTGATTTTGCAGAGAAGTAATACTTGTGGTAGATGCAAATATATTTTTGTACTTAATTAGTTTGGCACTACTTGAAAGAATTAATTTGCATCAAATAGATGTTGCTATAGCATATTTGTGTTGAAATCCTTGAAAGATTTTATTTACCCGAAGCAAATAATTGAAGCTCATGAGATGAGTACTCAATCATATTGAATAAATCTCCTCATAGATTAAAGTAATTTTGAGATATTTGATATGTCTGCCTCAGTGAGTATATGATAAAAGGAATGACATAATGTGATCCTTTCTTGCCCATGCAATTTTATGATGATACATGAATATGAGTTTTTGCAATTGCTCTTTATAAATGATTTGAGCATCATTGGAACTCTTGAAGAGCTTCCAAAAGGTAATAAATTATTTGAAGAAATAGTTTAAAATCTTACAAGAGCAAATGTTTTTTCTTAGTTTTCAAATTGAACCTTCAAATAATAGAACTTCATACACCAAGGAGCTTACATAGAAAAGGTGCTAAGACGGTTCTATATAGATATAACTCAACATATTCAATAGACATGTGGACGATCCTCTTGCAAAGGAACTCCAACTATACCTTTGAAGACAATGTTGCATATGTAGCTCAATTGCGGGGAGTATATATCAATAAGCATATTCTACTAAAGTTTTTCTTCACCCATGATCTTCAAAGGAAAGGTGATGCTGATATTCAACAAATTTGTTCAAGTGATAACTTAGTAGATCTATTTATCAAGACACTACCTACATCAACATTTGAAAAATTAGTACACAAGATTGAAATGCATCAGCTTAGAAATCTTCATTGATATCATGTACATGGGAGTATACAAAGAACAATATACTCTTTTTCTTTCACTAAGATTTTGTCCCACTAGGTTTTTCCTTAATAAGGTTTTAATGAGGCATATTCTTTGTAAAATTGACATCCAAGGAGAATCCATCATTATTGTGGATGTCCATTTAGCTTCTCAACTCCCAAGCTATCATGGTGCATGTCCATTTGGTTTCTAAACTCTCAAATCCCTTGAATCCTTTATGTAACTCTTGATCTTAAGGTAACTTATCACTGAATTTAGATTATAACTCTTAGCTTTTGATATGCCTATTATTATGATTATATGCCTATAAATAGAGGTTACACGGATCATTTGTACATAAGCAAGAAATCAAATAACCAGGTTCTTTTATTGTCTTGTCTCTATATTATACTATCAATTTACTTTAGTTTCATAGGATTAAAATCTGATGTCCCACTTCCATGTCTTATTCCTTATCTCATTCTCCATGATTGGCTAAGAAAAAAACAAATTAAGGTTACTTTCTCAATATTCGATGTATTTTGATCAATCTCCTATAATAAGACTAAGACTGTGTATAGAATACTATATAGTACAACAAATTTTGTTCAAGTTTCATAACAATATTTTATTTTTTATGTTTTATAAAATTTTTGCAATGTCTGATTCAATTTTTAAAGTATTACTTTATTTATAGTCTAATAACTACAATTTAAGTGAGCCTTAAACACTATCACTTCAGATTATGATAATCCAGACTTAGTACATCCATCTGCATCACCAACCTGCCCTGGGCTTGCTAACCACCCCAGAATCTAGGCAAACCTTTCCAAAAGCAAATATGCTGACTAGAGAGCAATTGAATATTCTAGACATATCCTTAGATCTATTACTCTTAATAAGGTAAGATGGAAGGAATGCGTCATATGCTTACATCCATATGATCACACTGATTTGGACACATATAGATATAAATATTATAAATTGATTAAGAAAGCATTTTTTTAATTCTCTGATACACGAGGCTCAATCTCTTAATTTGAAAATTAAACAAAAAAACTTCGTCGAGTATTGGGAAGAGCATGTGCAGAATTCATAAAGTAGCTAACCTAATTTTCATGTCGGTTTTGCTTTGTCTTGTTTTCTCATTTGATGTTTCACATCATCGCTCGTACCTCGTTTTTCACATTCAACGTGTCACACCATTAATTTTTTACAACTCCTTGTGTATATATTTATTTATGTATATTTAATTCTTACATTTTTATATATATATTTTTTATTTATAATTTCATTCCTTCAATCAATTAACATATATAAAATATGTATAAAAACCCATACAAACAATGATGGATATAACATTTTCCTTTCTATATTTGATTATGCTACACAACTCGTTTTGCAAATTTACATTATTGGTCAGCGAGTTAATATTTCCTAATTAGAACACCGGTTGTGGCAGAAAGCAACTCTTGTGGATTTCACTTGGTTAATAAAATAAAGATAAATAACAATATATTAAAATGTGAGGTAAGGTACATAATATGGATAAAATTTATATGAAATAAATAGCGTTTAGCTCGGTGATTACCGTCTCTTATTTAAATCTTTTTAAGATTACGTTAAAACTTATAAAATATTTCGCTCATCAAATTATAATTTGATTGTTTTCTAGAAATATCGACCCTCCACACGTGTAAATAATAATTATTTTTTTTTTTCACAAAAGAATTCACCCACATCTTTGTTTTTTTCTTGGCAGGGGCCCACATCTCCTTTTCACCTCATTGATTAATGCACTGCCATAGTTAAAATTTTGTGTGATAATGACTTCGCATTATGCTAATCAAAATTGTAGTCTTTTCATTAAAGTAAACTACTTTTGTGTAACAGTTACCCAAATTTATACATTAATTTTTAATATGGTCAAGTTTATATAATATATTTTGTGGTTTACAGCTGTGGTCGTTTGTTTTTTTTTTTTTTTTTTAATCTGTGGTAGTTTTGTGGAGTAGGTTCATTCTATATGGGAAATTTAAGAGTATGTTTGCTTTATGTGTTTGCTATTTTCATTTTAAATGAAAATAAAAACAATATCTAAATAAATGTTTAGTTTAGTAAACTGGAGATATTTTAATTGAAAATATTTCATAAAATATACTAAAAATAGAAGAATCGAAAAATGGTTAATGGCAATGTTGTAATTTTATTTGACTTATTTAATTTTTTAACAAAAAATTATTAGTAGTTCTATAAAATTTATTAAAGATGATTGTTATAAGGTACTAGATGAATATAAAAATATGTGAAAATGAAAAATAAAAATAAAATGTTAAAGATGAAAACATATGTTTAAAAATAAAAACATGAAATCATTCCCTAAACCAAAAACAGCCTCTGATATTAGAAAAGATAAACATGAGATGAAAAAAAAAAAAATTATTGTGAATATTGATAGAGAGTGAAATAGTTCAATAATATGAAAGATGAACTAACACGTATGAAGCACAATCAATTTGAATCATGTGCAGATGTGATTAAAGAAATTACTACTTCAGTGAGAGATTTAAATAATGTACGAGAGGTTAGAAGATTGATCTTCCTTTATGAATTAAAGTAAATAGTATTTAATCATGCACTTCTTTCCACAAGTTAATATTTTATTTAATATTCAATCATATATTTCCTGTCTTCACATATACTTCTCTTAATAAGATTTAAGAACTGAATGAGTTCCACCGTCCTAAAGAAGTAATGTCAATTCCTACCTGCCACGCTAGAAATAAGTGGCACCATTTGAACTAAAGAGACAAAGCAACAACAGCTGAAACTGGGGCTCATAATTGCGAGAAGAAACATCCAGGTTCGTATATAAATGCGCTATTATTTCAAATTAAGATTGTTTGCACAAATACAATTGATTGTTTATCTCTGTAGTGTAGTCATACTTACTGTTGTCTCTAGATTTGATTTCTCTGTTCGGTGTGTTTTTTGGGTCTCTGTTTCGTATTCAAATTAATTATAAACTATCTATGAACAATTGGTAGAAATTTAGTTCATTCGACATAAACTCCTTACATTAGAAGTCACTAGGTGTGGGCTAGTAATAGTGAGGGACTTGAGTAATATCTTGGGAGTTTGAGGTTTGATTGTTTCGTGTAATCAGAAAAAGCTCCTTCTCATTTGGGGGCTCAAAAACTATATGAATATTTCAACTTTTGTCTGTGTACTATGTTTTCTTGACAGGACTCACTGGTATCCCCACCTCACATTACAATTTGAACTAATTTCGTTTAGGAAAGAGAACAATTATGGTTATTCACCATCCCAATATCCATGTACCATGTTTTTATTCAATAGGAAATATACTTAAAAGATTAGAAATTTTGATAGACTGTATTTGAAAAAAAAAAAAAAAATGGTCATAAGGAATTCTTGGCCTCTCCAATCAGTTACTCTCATTTGAAGGCAATTATGTAGGACTCAACCTACTTGATAATAAGCTAAATTGCACTTGTTGGTTGTATGTTGTTTACAAAATGAGTATTTTTGTTCAACCTCTCATATGTTTCTTAACAAATAAAATAAGCGCATAGTCAAATTTGCAGTGAGAAATCACTAAAAAAAGTGCAGCAAGACAATTTGGCAGTGACTATCAATTGAATATTATTTATAATGTGACTGATTATTTTATTTTTAGGGAAAGGAAAGCTATCACAAGTGCAATGGCGTCTGCTAAATCCCATAAAATGTTAAGTGCTTCATACCAGAAAATTAACTTGGCACCTGGTAAATTTGACGAAATTTTAGTAAATTTAATTTGTTGGCTAATTAAAATTATTATTATTATTATGACCATTGCTTATTATTTATAATATGCCTAATCATTCAACTCAGATGAAGAGACGTCGGCCTTGTCTGAGCTACTGATTGACATACCCAGAGAAAAAGGTAAATCTGTCAAAATTTTGACAAATTTTGTTTGGCTAAATAGCATTACACATGTTAAAACTGTTATTTATTTATAATAGAAAAATTATATGTGCATAATTGGTTGTGTATACTCTTTTTTACACCTTGTGTTTTGTAGTTATTTATAAAGTAAAACTATAAATAAAAAAGGTAAAAAAAATATTAAAAAAAAAGAAAAAATATCAAAAGAAAAAAAAAATGATGTAAAAATTGATATACACAAAGAGGTCTAAAAATAGCATGGCTTTTTATAATATGCCTAACTTTTAAAATGATAGGTGATCAAGTGGATTCCCCCATGGATGCTGGTGCTCCTGATGGTATAACTGCTTCTGGCAAGCAAAACTTTGAGATGCACAAAGAACTTGGTAAATTATTTGTTTGGCTAGATGATATTATTCTAAGCAAACTAACATGCTCTATCAGCTATAAGATTATTAGGGTCATGAAATATGCTATTGAGACCCCTAACATTGTCACTTTCTAGATGAAGGGATTAATAAAATGGATCTCTATGAATTTGGACTGTGGGGGAAGAAATGCTGCATCTACGAGGTTCCTCAGAGTCCCCAGAAAGAAGAGAATTTGTTAGCCTATACCCCACAATTTGTCTCCTTTGGCCCTATTCAGCACAAGAGAAAAGATAACTTTTTAGTGATATTATACAGGATGGGACAGTTTTTTTAGTGATATTATACAGGATGGGACAGTTTTTTCTCAACTTAAACTTTGGCATACTAGAAATTAAGAACAAAAGAGTACTATGTTTTATTCAAGCTCTTGTCTAATTTACTATCCACATAACATTATCAAATGATATTAGGTATTGGTAATGTTCTAAAAAAATTTATATAGTACCGACAATTATATTTACTGATAATCAATTATGAGTGATTTAGGAATAAATAAATTAAATTTAATAGTTAAAAATTTAAAATTATAAAAAAAATAATTATATATATTTTGATAAGACCAGACAATAAATTTTAATTTGTTAGCGTACCTAAAACGCAACGCAGAATAGACACCGCAACGTTGTTATTGGTGACAATCAAATTGAGCAAAGATATGACAGCCACGTGATAGATGGCAGAAAAATGCTTGGCTAGCTCAACTAACTGGACCTAATAATTAAAGATGAGAACTTCATAATAATCCAAAAAAAAAAAAAATAGTAATTTAAAGGCAAATATTTTTATCTTCTACGCATGTTAATATTTTGATTTAATAAAACTAATTTAAATTTAATAAGACTTATTTAAATTATTTGATAAAACGAAATAGGTAAATTTCAATGGTGAAATTCTTACCTATATAGTATTTTGACCTGTTTGAGCAAATTACAGGTGATGTTCACCAACAGAGATGAAAGATGTGAGCTCTTAGAGGCCTTAGTCATCAGCAGAAAAGACTAAACTATTCCAAGTTTTCCACAGGTAATACATATAGATATATATGAGCACTACCTTGGATATTTTAACTTAATTAATTCCTTTATCTTCGCTAGTTCCATTTTTAAAAGTTTACCCTTGTGCTTAAATTTCTAACCTTAATTTTGCAGAGGGTACATCTTTTTATGGGGTGAAAATGATCAAATTTTCAAGCTGTAGCTTGCGCAGAACATGCGAGGGTATATATATACACCGACCATTAAAACAATATTTACTGACCAATTCTTAATTAAAAAGAAAAAATAAGTTTTTTGATAGATGCTGCCCAGAAAAAATAAGATTACTGAACAATTCTCGTTCTATCAGTAATTTAAAAAAAAAAAAAAAACTTCATATTTTAAATTAAATAAAATAAATTTTCACGTTTCAAGTTTAAAATAAAAATAAATTTTTTATACAAATAAAAAATATTTTAATAAGATTTATTTTTATTTTTAAATTAAAATATTTAAAACATAAAGATTATTTTTAAAATTGACAATAGTGCAAAGAGACAAAAGGAGATATTTTTTTTTTATAAGACATTATTTATGTAAAATATGTATTGCCAAAAGTAAATAACCCTTTATTTTTTTTAAAAAAAAAAGACTCAATTTGGTAAATAATTTTACACCAAATTTATTTTTTAAAAATTAACATTTCATTAGAATCTATAATAGCAAAAAACCCCGATTGCTCAGTAGCTGTGATATATTTGATAACAGGCAACTAGGAGAAAATGCAACCTAGACAAAATATAATTCACTTAACTCACAAAATGCTATCTTCATAATGGAGCTTTTCATCATAAGGGTTATTAAACCAGAAAGTGATCTTCCATTGCCTAAGCCCTGGATGATGTACGGCATATGGAAAGACTTGCTACTGCTTGAAAATCAGCTTCCAATGTTTGTTCCGGTAAAGCTATACGACGACTTTATCCCTATTTTTCTTAAAGACAAATATCATTGCTTCTATCAGCTTGCCATCAAATACTTCTTTAATCCTGATGATCAGTTTATCATTCCAAGCTATTACGAAGAGTCCAAACATTTCACTGATATGTTAAGATATACACAACTCCCTACTGCTTATAACCAATTGGAATACAAGCAAGAAGAATGCTTCCACAAACTGAAGACTGCAATAAAGCTTGATGCAGCTGGTATAACCCTAGAAAAGCAGACATCAAATCAGAAAATAGAGTTCAAGAACGGGAAATTCCTCAATATATTTCCATTCTTGAGTATGATACCATGGATGAAATGTTTCAAAGCTCGTTTCATAATCCCAAAACTAAATGTGGATGAAACAACAGAAGTCCTCTACAGGAACATCATTGCCTTGGAGCAGTGTCCCTATCCAGAGCAACCATACATTTTCAGTTATATTGCTATTTTGGATCGTCTAATTGACAACGAAGAAGATATTGATTTTCTTATGAATAAAGAGATTATCAATCACACAATGGGCAGCAACAAATAGGTGGCAGGTTTGTTCAATAATCTCCTCAGAGATGTCTATTTCGATTATGAATTTTTTGACCCCAAACTTAAGGAGATCCATGAAAACTGTAAGAATCCATGGAACAATGCTATGGCCACATTGAAGTCTGTCTACTTCTGTAGTGTATGGAGAGGAAGTTTAACAGTGGTGGGAATTGTTGTCTTCTTGCTCACTATCTTTAATAGTGCCTATACTTTCTTAACAAATATTAATTTCTGACTGTGAAATTGTTGTCCTAGTGAGTTTCAGAAGCTCTGTATATGCTTGCTGGTTTCTTGAAGGAGTGTAAGTTAATAAATTATGTTTAGGTATGTGTGGGGGTTGCCCTAACTACATTTTGGCAAAGTCTTGGAATTGATTTTGCAGAGAAGTAATACTTGTGGGGGATGCAAATATATTTTTGTGCTTAATTAGTTTGGCACTACTTGAAGGAATTAATTTGCATCAAATAGATGTTGCTATAGCATATTTGTGTAGAAATCCTTGAAGAATTTTATTTACCTGAAACAAACAATTCAAGTTTATGAGATGAGTACTCAATCATATTGAATAAATCTCCTCATAGATTAAAGTAATTTTGACATATGTGATATGATCGCCTCAGTTAGTATTTGATTAAATAAATGATATAATGTGATCCTTTTTGCCCATGCAATTTTATGATGATACATGAATATGAGTTTTTGCAATTGATCTTTATAAATGATTTGAGCATCATTGGAACTCTTGAAGAGCTTCCAAAAGGTAATAAATTATTCGAAGAAATAGTTTAAAATCCTACAAGAGCAAATGTTTTTCCTTAGTTTACAAATTGAACCTTCAAAGAATAGAACTTCATGCTCTAAAGAGCTTACATAAAAAAGGTGCTAAGACAGTTCTATATGAATATAACTCAACATATTCAATAGACATGTGAATGATCCTCTTGCCAAGGAACTCCAACTGTACCTTTGAAGACAACGTAGCATGTGTAGCTCAATTGAAGGGAGTATATATCAAAGTGGACAGACAAGCATATTTTATTAAAGTTTTTCTTCACCCATGATCTTCAAAGGAAAGGTGATATTGATGTTTAACAAATTTGTTCAAGCAATAAGTTACTAGATATTTTTATCAAGACACTACCTACATCAACATTTGAAAGATTAGTACACAAGATTGGAATGCGTCAACTTAGAAATCTTCATTGATATCATGTACATGGGAGTATACAAAAAATAGTATACTCTTTTTCTTTAACTAAGGTTTTTGTCCTACTAAGTTTTTCTTTAGTAAAGTTTTAATGAGGCATATTCTTTATAAAATTGACATCCAAGGGAGAATTCATCATTATTGTGGATGTCCATTTAGCTTCTCAACTCCCTAGCTATCATGGTGGGTGTCCATTTGGTTTCTCAACTCTCAAATCCATTGCATCCTTTATGTAACTCTTGATCTTAAGGTAACTTATAATTGAATTTAGATTATAACTCTTAGCTTTTGATATGTCTACTATTATGATTATATGCCTATAAATAGAGGTTACATGGATCATTTGTGCGTAAGCAAGAAATCAAATAACCAAGTTCTTTCATTATCTCATCTCTTGTGCTCTAAATATCATAATATCAATTTACTTTAGTTTCATAGGATTAAAATTTGATGTTCCATTTCTCTGTCTCATTCTCTATCTTACTCTCTATAATTAGCTAAGAAAAAATAAATTAATATTATTTTCTTAATTTTTAATGTATTTTGACTAATCTATTATAATAAAATTTTGTATAAAACACTATATAATACAACAAATTTTGTCTCAATTTCATAACAATATATTTTTTTTATGTTTTTTAAAAAAATTTGCAACGTCTGATTCAATTTTAAAAGTATTACTTTATTTATAGTCTAATAACTACAATTTAAGTAAACCTTAAACGCTATCTCTTCAGATTATGATAATCCAAAAACACCTAGGAAAATCAGACTTAATACATCCATCTGCATCACCAACCACTGCCCTTGGCTTGCTAACCCCACCCGAGTAGTACCTAGGCAAGCCTTTCCAAAAGCAAATATGCTGACGAGAGCAATTTAAGATTCTAGACATATCCTTACATCTATTACTCTTAATAAGGTAAGATGTAAGGAATGCGTCATATGCTTACATCCATATGATCACATTGATTTGGATATATAGATATAAATATTATAATAATCTTCATGTCTGCTTTGTCTTGTTTTCACATTTGAGGTTTCACATCATTCCTCCTACCGCGTTTTTCACATTCAACGTTTCACACCATTAAGTCTTTACAACAGTTCAACGTTTCACACCATTAATTCATTACAAGAGTTGTATGAGATGTATTATGTGTATATTTACTTATGTATATTTAATTTTTAAATTTTTTATATATTTTTATTTATAATTTTATTTATTTAATCAATTAATATTTATAAAACATGTATAAAAACTTATACAAATAATAATGGACATAACATTTTTTTCTATATTTGATTATTATAATTTGATCGTTTTATAGAAATATTCACCCTCCACACGTGTAAATAATAATCTGTTTTATTTTTTTTTTTCCACAAAAGAATTCACCCACATCTTTGTGTTTTTCTTGGTAGGTGCCCACATCTCTTTTCACCTCATTGGCTAACGCACTGCCTTGGTTAATGTGTGATAATAACTACCCAAATTTATAAATTAATTTTCTTGTGGTGAAGTTTACATAATAATTTTTGTGGTTTACAGCTGTGGTCGTCTTTTTTTATTTTTTTTCTTTTTTAATGGTCGGCTTTTTTAATCTGTGGTAGTTTTGTGGAGTAGGTTCATTCTATATGGGAAATTAAAGAGTATGTTTGGTTTATGTGTTTTCTTTTGTCACTTTAAGTGAAAATAAAAACAATATCTAAATACATGTTTAGTTTAGTAAATTGGAGATATTTTAATAGAAAATATTTCATAAAATATACTAAAAAAAAAAGAATCGAAAAATGGTTAATAGCAATGTTGTAATTTTATTAGACATATTTAATTTTTTAAAAAGAAATTATTAGTAGTTCTATAAAATTTATTGAAGATGATTGTTATAAGGTACTAGATGAATATAAAAATATGTGAAATGAAAAATAAAAATAAAATATTAGATATGAAAACATATTTTAAAAAATAAAAATAGAAAATAAACACATAAAATCATTTCCTGAGCCAAAAACATCCTCTTATATTTGAAAAGAGAAACATGAGATGCAAAAACAAAATCATTGTGAATCAATATAGAGAGTAAAATAGTTCAATAATATGAAAGATGAACTAATCCGTATGAAGCACAATTAATTTAAATCATGTGCAGATATGCATAAAGAAATTACTACTTCAGTCTAATGATGAAAGATTTAAATAATGCAAAAGAGGTTAGAAGTTTGATCTTTCTTTATGAATAAAAGTAAATAGTATTTAAGGGGGAGTCTAACTGATCTCAAGCAATAAATAGGATTAAACTACCATATCTTAAGTAACTCAATTATAATTATTAATAGTGTAATGAATGATAAAGAGCAACTTACTTTTAACTTAAATATCCAGTTTTATATCTTTTCTCAAATTAAATCATATAACTATTAAAATTTACATAAAGTTTTGTCTTCATTTTATTTTATTTTTCTTATCTTCCTCACTCCCTTCCCCCTCTCCTCTTTCATATCTCCCTTTATTTTTTTTCTTGTACAATAGAAAAACTATGTACTCAAAAATTAAAAAGAAAAAATATAACCAAAAAACAAAAATAATTATCAAAGCCATCCGTTACAATTTTTCTTTTTATCTAACATTTGTAGCCATTTTTTTATTTACAAACAATATCTTCCTTCAATTAAAAAAATTTCCTTTTTTCTTTAGATGGGAAATTAAAAAAATTTCTTCTTCCTCACACAAACACTAATCTATATTTTTTATTTTTTTCTTTTATTGACAATTCACAAAAAGATGTTAAATCAAAATATGGTTTGAAGCGTTCTTTTTACAACTCAAAACTGAAACTTTTACCTTTAATCTTTTCAAAATATTAATCTTTAATTATAAATAAAAAGTGTTATATATATAAAATTTTCTTTAAAAATTATCTTAACTCTTCTGTTGTAGTTTGAGAGGAAGAAATTTTAAATTATAACAATTATATTTTAATAATATAATCTAATATTTGAAGAATTACACTTTAAGTTATCTTTAACATTTATCAATTAGTATAAAAATGTATATTTCTTTTTTTTAGATGAGGTATATTTCTCTTTTTGTATCACATATAAAAAGTACATTTTAGTTGTGAATTAATTTTAATTATTGTTAATAAAATTCATAAAGGAGTAACATTGTTTTTAATTTTAAAAAAGATAATGAAAAAGTGGAAGTAAGATTTCAAGAAAAAGAATCCACCTTAGAATTTACTATTGAAGAATGAAGATAGAGTGTTCTTTGAATAGAAAATAGGACAATATTTTTTAAAATTAAATTCATTAAAATTATTAAAATAATGTTTTAATATATTAAAATAAATAAATACTTCTTTTAATATTTCAGCCTAGTATTGGTATAATTCTAATTCACTATAGTATCTTGGATTAGATGATTGGTACTTGTTGAATTCCTTTCAAACCAAAATATATCTTGATTATTTAAAAATCTTTCTTTCAATAAATTTTAATCATTAAAATATGCTTTAATTATTGCAAAAAATAATATAATCACATAAAGTATGAACAAATTATACAATTAAATTCAGATAAAAAATAGTTATACCATGAAATCATAACAAAATCTATAATAATAAATGTTTTAATGAATGGATTTTAGGTTTCAATGAGTTTTATTTAAATTCTCCATAAAGTTCTCACATGCGTGCGTGCACACACACATGTATAGATATATGTATATGTATAAGTGGATGTATGTGTGTGTGTGTGTGTGTGTGTGTGTATAAACACTATTATTATAGCTAGATTGGTTAAATAATAAGTCAAGTGTCATTGTGATAAAAAGACCACAGGGGAAGGAAATGAAAGGGAGAAAAATATGAGAAAAGTAAATTTGGTTCTAACAACTATTAGGCTCAGTTTAGTATGCAGGAAAGTAAAAAAGAGGGAAAAGAGTATGCTTTTCTTTCTTTTATTTTATATTGTTTGATAACTCTAAAGTAAATTAAAGTTTATTTTCTCAAGATATAATTTTTTATCATTTTGAGGCTATAATTTTTCATTTTAAATTTGAAGGAAAGTCAAAGAAAGGAAATGAAAGAAATTTTTATTTACAAAAAAGTTTAAATTATAAAATTAAAATTACATTGTATAACTTTTTTACATTAAAATTAAATTATAAAAAATTATAAAATTAAAAATTATAATTATAAAATTACATTATAAAAAGTTATAAAATTATAAAATTACTTTATAAAAGTCTAAGTTTTTTTTTTTAATATGAACCATGAAATATATGATAATTAAATTGATAAATAGAGACATTTATATATATATAAGTTTTAAGGGAAGGATAAATTTGTACTTACAAAAAAATATATATTCCATTCCTTTAATTTTTTTATGCAAATCAAATATTATAAAAAAAAAAAGAATTTTCTTTTCTTTCTATTATATACCAAATAAACTCAAGGGATATAATTTTCCTTTCTATTCCTTTAATTCATTTCTTTTCTTACTTTTTTCTTTCTATTACAACATACCAAACAGACAGTAAAATTAAGAAAGACAATGAAAGTCTCTAATTAATCAATAAGATTTAAAATTTGTTAAATAGTAAATTAAAATTTATTAAAGGAACGAACGAAGGGAGAAGGAATGGTAGAATTTTAAAAAAATAAAGAGAGGATGAAAGTTAGAACTTTAAAATAAATGAAGACTGATTTGTAATAAATAAAATATTATTGTAAAAATTTATATCAACCATTAATGTTAATAGCAAGTTAGTTAAATATGTAGATTTTATTATTATACATTTTTCATAATTTTAGTGACTAATTTAAAATAAGATAATTTAACATATGTAACTTAGACTTTCCCACCATTTAATCATGCACTTAAAATATTTAATACTCCACGTGTTCCTCGAGTTAATATTTTGTTTAATAGTCAAACATGTATTTAATGTCTTCACATACTGTTCTCTTAATAAGATTTAAGAACTGAATGAGTTCCACCATCTGTTAGAAATAACTACGTTAGTTCCGCCACAGTAATATTCTACTTAATATTTAATCATGCCCTTCAATTATTTTATTCTTTTTAGCCTAACGTCAATTCCTATCTGCCACACTATAAATAAGTGGCACCATTTGAACTAAAGAGACAAAGCAACCACAGCTGAAACTGGGGCTCATAATTGCGGGAAGAAATATCCAGGTTCGTATATACATGGGCTATTATTTCAAATTAAGATTGTTTGCACAAATACAATTGATTGTTTATCTCTGTAGTGTAGTCATACTTCCATACAACAGGAATTGATTGTCTACAGAAATTGATTGAATTTCTGTGTGTTTTTTCGGTCTGTGTTTCGTATTCAAATTAATTGCAAACTATCCATACACAATTGGTAGAAATTCAGTTCATTCGACACAAACTCCTTAGGACCAGCAGTCATTAGGTGTGGGCTATTATCGGTCTGTGTTTCGTATCTTGCATGTTTGAGGTTGAATTGTTTCATGTAATCAGAAAAAGCTCTCTCATTTGGAGGCTCAAAAACTATATGAATATTTCAACCTTTTGTCACAGTACTATGTTTTCTTAATAGGGCTCAGAGTATTTTCACCTTATATTAGACATTAAACTAATCTCGTTTATGAAAGGGGACAATTATGATTACTCACCCTTCCAATCCATGTTTTTATTCAGTAGGAAATATACTTAAAAAATTTATAACTTTTGATACTCTTTAAAAAAAGAAAAAATTGTCATAAGGAATTCTTGGCCTCTCCAATCAGTTACTCTCATTTGAAGGCAATTATGTATATATATTCTACTACAAATAAAACTTAGGAATTCTCGTATGAACCATGAAACAAAGGAATATTTTTTAGGGTTTATAAAAATATGTTGCCCTTTCTCTAATTTCTTTTTTCAAAATGTAATTTCAAGTCAATAAACATGACCAAATGAAACATTAGTTGACTTCTCTTGTTGCATGTTATAAAAAAAATTTGATTTACACACGGTATATATCACATTTTTTAGGTATAAGATTAATTTATAATGACAATAAAGAGCTATAAATGATAAATTGATCCCATTTAACGTTTCAAATTCAACCTTTGATCTATAAGTAGGACTCAACCTACTTTATAATAAGCTAAATTGCGATTGTTGGTTGCATGTTGTTTACAAAATGAGTACCTTTGTTCGACCTCTCATGTGTTTCTTAACAAATAAAATAAGCGCAGAGTCAAATTTGCAGTCAGAAATCACTAAAAAAAAGTGCAGCCCGACAATTTGGCAGTGACTGTATCAATTGAATATTATTTATAATGTGACTGATTATTTTATTTTTAGGGAAAGGGAAGCTATCTCAAGTGCAATGGCGTCTGCTAAATCCCATAAAATTTTAACTGCTTCATACCAGAAAATTAACTCGGGACCTGGTAAATTTGACGAAATTTTAATAAATTTAATTTGTTTGGCTAATTAACATTAGTATTATTATTATTCTGACCATTGCTTATTATTTCTAATATGCCTAACCATTCAACTTAGATGAAGAGACGTCGGCCTTGTCTGAGCGACTGATTGACATGCCCAGTGAAAATGGTAAATATGTCAAAATTTTGATAAATTTCGTTTGTCTAAATACTATTACACGGGTTAAAATTACTATTTATTTATAATAGAGAAATAATATATACATAATTGTTTGTGTATATCCTTTTTTATATTTGTGTTTTATAGTTATTTGCAGAGTAGAACTATAAATAAAACAGTAAGAGAGATAAAAAAAAATTTTAAAAATATGTAAAAATTGGAGCACATAAAGAGGTGTAGAAATAGCATGGCTCCTTATAATATGCCTAACTGTTAAACTGATAGGTGATCAAGTGGATTCCTCCATGGATGCTGGTGCTCCTGATGGTATAACTGCTTCTGGCAAGCAAAACTTTAAGATGCACAAAGAACTTGGTAAATTTATTTGTTTGGCTAGATGATATTATTGAGACCCCTAACATTGTCACTTTCTACATGAAGGTATCAATAACATGGATCTCTATGAATTTGGACTGTGGGGGAAGAAATGCTGCATCTACGAGGTTCCTCAGAGTCTCCGGAAAGAAGAGAATTTGTCAGCCTATACCCCACAATATGTCTCCATTGGCCCTATTCACTACAAGAGAAAAGATAACTTGAAGACCATGGAGAAGCTTAAATTGAAATATCGGGAATCTTTCCAGACACGTCTACCCGACGGTAAAGCCTCATTGGAGAAATATAGATGCTACCTTGAACAACATGAACAGGAGATTCGTTTATGTTATTCAAAGAAATTCGATGATCATATATTCGAGCAATTTTTGGATATTATAATGTTGGATGCTATCTTCATAATGGAGCTTTTCATCATAAGGGTAATTGAACCCAAGCCAGAAAGTGATCTTCCATTGCCTAAGCCCTGGATGCTGGCTGGCATACAGAATGACTTGAAACTGCTTGAAAATCAGCTTCCAATATTTGTTCTGGTAATGCTATACGACTTTGTCCCTATTTCTCTTAAACACAAAGATGATTGCTTCTATCATTGCTTCTATCAGCTTGCCTTCAAATACTTTAATCTTCCTGATGAGCCTACCAATACAAGCTATTACAAAGTGTCCAAAAATTTCACTGATATGTTAAGATATGCACGACTCCCCACTGCTTATAACCAATTGAAACACAACAAAGGAGTATGCTTCCACAAACTGAAGACTGCAATAAAGCTTGATGCAGCTGGGATAACCATAGAACCGCAGGAAGCAAAGCAGAAAATAGAGTTCAAGAAGGGGAAATTCCTTTTGAGAATGATACCATGGATGAAATGTTTCAAAACTCGTTTCATAATCCCACCACTCTATGTGGATGACTCAACAGAACTCCTCTACAGGAACATCATTGCCTTGGAGCAGTGTCTCTATACAGAGCAACCATAAATTTCCAGTTATATTGCTATTCTGGATCGTCTAATTGACAACGAAGAAGATACTCAGTTACTTATGGATAAAGGGATTATCAATCACATAATGGGCAGCAACAAAGAGGTGGCAGGTTTGTTCAATAATCTCCTCAAAGATGTCTGTCTCGGTTATGAATTTTATGGCGACGAACTTAAGGAGATCCATGAACACTGTAAGAATAAATGGAACAATGCTATGGCCACACTGAAGTCTGTCTACTTCTGTAGTGTATGGAGAGGAAGTTTAACAGTGGTGGGAATTGTTGTCTTCTTGCTCTCTCTCTTTAACAGTGCCTATACTTTCTTAAAAATTATTAATTTCTGAGTGTGAAATTGTTGTCCTAGTGAGTTTCAGAAGCTCTGTATATGCTTGCTGGTTTCTTGAAGGAGTGTAAGTTAATAAATTATGTTTAGGTATGTGTGGGGGTTACCCTAACTACATTTTCTAGTATGGAATGAGTCAATCATCCACTTTGGTATTGTGGATCTTATTGAATAAAAATGGCTATATTCTTCCTCTTGATTTGCAGGGCTTATTATATAAAATGTCTTTTTGTGTTATTGGCTGTGAAGACAAAATATTCTCGATTTGCCACTATATGTATGCATCAAAATTTCCCCAATACTGAAAAAACAGAAAAAAGAATGATAAGTTCAAATCAGGCAATTGAGTGAAGCAGTATATATATATAAGAAATTAAGAGCCAAAATATAAACAAGTACAGCCATATATTTGCCACTTCAATCCCAGATTTATTCTCCATGAGAGGAGAATTTAGAATATAACAATCTAAATTTATTTAAAGTCTTTTAAAATATGTTTAACAAAACATTTAAGCTGGCTTCTAAAGCATTTAATTAACTTATAAGTTTATTTCAACTTATCACATTAACTTAGATTATTTTTTTCAGAGAATTTAAGCTTATAACTTATAGCATATCTTTTTTATTCTATTTTTACCCTTTGTTTTTACCTTAAACTACATGACAAGTTCACTCCCACCTTTCATTTCTCTCTTCATTTTCATTTTTGAGTCATCTTACTTCCATTCATATTTTTACAACAAAATTTCAATCACTTATTTTTTCAGAAAAAACACATGTTAATATAATTATATCATAGTACTGAAACATCACTCAAACAAATAATTAGAAGGCCATTTACTTTATCAAGCCATAGACATGCAAACAACAGAAACCTTTCAGTTCTTCTTCCTCATATTATTTAGCATTACCAAACTGTCCTCTACAAATACACTAAAGCATCAAAAGAAAAGAGACAATCGTTGCTAAAGCAAGCAATGGCCTTCTGAAGCCGATAAGACCGCGTGTCTACAGCAAGAATCGCTCCAAACACCTGGAGAAAGATACGTGCACTATCTCTTTCGCTCTCATCTAGAGATATCATTCCTTGAAAGTTTATATGCCAGTGAAAAGAGAAGTCGTGAAAACCAAGAACCCATCAACCAAATTTCCTCTCCTATATATGTCCAAGTTCAAGCAACACCATGACACCCTAATATAGTCCCGGCTATTCAGATTTCCATGTCAGCTCGATAAATCTGCCAGGGATCCATCGTGGACTTTGGACCAAAAGTTGTGGAAGCCCACACTGTCCTTCATTGGTTCAAGAATTAAAATAGACTTTTTGTATATTTAAAAAATACTTCAATAAAATCAACTTCTATTCTTAACTTAAAATGTGAAGTTTATTTTATTTACATAAAAATACAAAAGTTTTTTTAAAAAATTAATGATAATATGAAAAGTCAAACGTAATTTTTCTTTCGATTTGTAATATGCTCTAAAGACACATCAGTTAACTATTAATAACTACATGTGGATAATATATGTAGCTTTGACTATAATATACCTAAAGAACGCATGATTAACTTGCACTTAGTGCAAATTACCGTAATGTTGCTGATCATGTAGAATCATTTGTGTATATTTTCTTTAGAAAATAGATAATTAACTTATACTCTATTATTGGCAACTATTGTATAGGCTGTTGAAGCTGATAGCATAAATATTAACCTATACTATCTTTTTAGGAATTACTATAATTATTGTATAGCTTTTCCTGAAGACACATAATTAACCTACCTTGCTTCACTGTTGATAACTATGTGTATGTATAATCTATGTAGCTTACACAGTAACATGTTCAAAGAACGCATGATTATCTTTGGCTGACTTACTAGCAATTACTGTCATGTTTCTGGAATCATATAGAACGCATGATATATTTATAATTAACTTATACCCTCTTACCAGCAGCCATAGTATTGTTTGTTGAAGCATATAGGTTAATTATCATATAATTTTTTGCAGAAACACATAATCAACTTTTACTCGCTTCTTGATTATTTTGTCAATTATACCTATTAGTATGTGTATTCATAGTAAGATTGCAGATTAAATTCTATGGATTATTTATAAATCATAATCTCTCAGATATAACTAAAGTGTCTAACTGTGTATAACAGGACTTATATGGAAGGAGCACATGCTTTTGGGTAGTTGTAGCAGCAGACAAATTAAGCATTTTGGTGCCTGTTCAAGATGGTATGTGTCATCTATATCATCTTGAAGCAAGATGATTATTTAGAATATGGTCCTTTTTGTAGTTTTGCATCCTACATGTCTTAAGTAGTATAAACTTTTTGATTTAAGCTTTTCAAGCTTTGGATGATAGCTCTCTAATTTAAGTATCTACAATCTACACTCTAAGTTATATCCTCTCTTTATCAATCATGCTACTATTACAAATTATGTTTAGTAATTATCAGTTCTTTATTAATGATGATACTATAAAATGTTATGTTTAGTAATATAATTGAATATGATTAAATTAAATATATTCACTACTATTCTTGAGGACTATAAATATACTTCTTTTTAGTAATATAGCTTATGATTACTTGAATATATAATATTGTCTAATGACTGTTTTTAATATTACAATTCCTGCCATGAAAATTGTGAATGAAATTTCCTATCCTGGAAAAAGGGAGAGAATTTAACAGAATGAAAGTATAAAGTGACAATAAGTTTTTAAAGTTTTAGAGATTTATCGAATATTAGTCTCAAACTCAAACTTAATGGATAACACAAAATATCTTCGACTAAGTAAGTAATGACAACAATAATTATCATTATGGCTGATAACAATGAATCAAGGCTTGGGCTTAATTAATGAGGGTGTGTTTGATACATATTATAGAACAATATAACAAAATTAACTGAGTTACATAATAACTTCTAGTCCTATTCACTAGTTAGTAGTTAATACAATAAACAAGAAATTTTGTATTGTTAAATATTTAATTAACATAAATATTAGATAAATTAATGTGAAATTTATTGTGCAAAGTTTGTCATGTACCAGAAAGGTGTTAGATAAGATTTTGATATTTCATAAAAAAATATAATATATTATTAATAATATAAAAATAAAATATTTTTAAAAATTATAATGCTTCAACAATAAATTTGGACAGCGGAAATCTTGCTGTAAACTGCACCCAGAAGTTCTGAAATCATGACAGCCAATTTCTAGAGTAATCTGCCAAGGAAATTCTTCATCATATCTAGGAAGGACGGCCTTGAAACCAGACTGATGGTAATCGTCAAAACTTTCCCAGCACCTCGACCTTTCTTGTCTGGTATTTTTGAGGATTCTTTCAAAATTTTGTGATAATTTTTAACTGACTGACCAATTTTGCAAATTCCTACCATGCAAATTGTGATATCAAATTTCCTATCATAAATAAAAAAAAAAAAAAAGAGTGAGAATATACCAGAATAAAAGTATACAATTGTACTTTGGACATTAAAGTTTTAGAAAAATTTATCGAACATTAATCTCAAACTCAAGGGATGACATCATATTTTTTTGAACTAAGTAATGACTAATTAAAGAGTTCTTCAAGTTCTATACAAGAGAGGGCAATTGGACTGATGTTTTTATTTAAGCTCCGCACTAAAGAGCCCAATTAAACTAACATTCTTTAAATTTAAAAGACACCAATAAAAATAATGCTCTTTGATCTTTAGCCTAAAAAAATAGTATTTTAATAATATATCTTGAAATAACAATAAAATGATAGAAAAAAACTAATACTTTTATACTGTTCTAGTATTTTAATAAAGAAATAGTATTTTGATAATATATCTTGAAACACAGTTTACCAATTTTAATTGTCTCAAAAGGAATCTTGGTCAAGATATCTTTTTTCTCAAACATGTCAACATCATTTTGGATGACCTAAGATTATATTTTAGATTCTTTTGATTTAATCACTCATTCTCGGCTAGGAACAAACACAAAGATCCACAGCAACAACTACTACTACAACGTTGTTGGGCTATTAGGCAGTGTGGTTGATCAAAATCAAACAACCTTGTATATGGGAGACAGCAATAATTCCAACGTAAGTACTACTATTTTAGTAGTCCAAAAACTCACAAAAAGAATCGAAAAATACTGCGAGATTGCGTGCAAGAAAACTGGAAAATCCTTTGTTTAAGATTTTGGTGAGCATTATGCTAATGTACCTCCGATAGGTTTGTAGATTTCAAAAAAAAAAAAAAATGTGAAAACTCAATGTATAAAATACAAGATATATAATATTAAAATGTCAAGAAAAAATTTTTTTAAATTTATTTTTGACATTCTTGTATTTTTATATAGTACTGCATATTTTATTTTAACCTATATTAGGTGACTAAGGTTAGGTTTATGCTTACATATATTTAAGTCATTCATAAATTATTTTGAAGTCATGTTATAAAATAAAATATTATTTTTTCAAAAAATTATTATTTTAATATCAAAATTTTTTTCATTATTTTTTTAAAAAAAGTAATATTTTAAATTAAATAAAATAAAATTTTATATTTTAAATTAAAAATAGAAGTGAACGTATTTTTTAAAAAAAATATTTTATTTTAAAATTAAAATATAAAAATTTATTTTTATCTAATTTAAAACATAAAAAAAATTAAATTAAAAAAATTTCTCTAATAATAAATAACTTTTTATCTCTAGGACAAGCGATAACGACCCAGCACCGACCCAACCCCATTTTCCCTGCTATTACTTCTGGGCTAATGAAGATGGCCGGGGTGAGACCCTACACGGTGGAGATAGAGCCGGGGACGGCGATGAACTTCTGGGTGCCATCGGAAACCATCACAAAACCCAAAAAGCCCAACCTCATCGCCAAACCGAGCAAGCCCGTGGTGGTTCTGGTCCAAGGTTTCGCTGGCGACGGCATCGTGACGTGGCAGTTCCAGATTGGCGCCTTAACAAAGAAATACTCGGTTTAATTGCCGGACCTGCTCTTCTTCGGCGGTTCGATCACGGATAAACCGGACCGGTGGCCGACTTTTCAAGCGGAGTGTTTGGCTACGGGGTTAAGGAAGCTCGGGGTGGAGAGCTGCGTTGTGGTTGGGTTCAGCTGTGGTGGGATGGTGGCGTTTAAGATGGCTGAGCTGTATCCTGAGCTGGTCCAAGCCATGGTGATCTCCGGCTCGGTGTTGGCCATGACTGACTCTAAAAAAACTATGTAAAAATCTTCAGCCTAGTTTTATCTTAAAATTATGGGAAGTGTTATATACATATTTATAATTTTTCACCCATTTTTATATTTTATTTCTTTTTATTATATTTTTATTTATATTTCTACTTTTGTAAATAAATTAAAACTCAAAAAATATGTAAAAAGTGTACGTAAAAAAGTGTGAAATCAGCCTTTTTCTCAAGTTATTTTGATTACAAGAGCTTTTGATACCTAGGTGTGTACAGGTTATCTTAAAATCTACACCTATTTTACCTTTTCATAATTAAAGTTATTCATAAGGACCGAATTATCTATAAATATTTAAATTTAAATCTCATTACATATCTTACAACTAGAATCTTTCTTGTTTTTTTCAATCTAACTCTTTCACTACCGCGAACCTTAATTAGATTATGACATGACACACTTTTTAGTCATAACGATGAAAGATTCCTCAAAAAATTAAGAATTAGCTATCATTTTGAAAATGGAATCCATAATCTTTTTTAGTGATATTATACAGGATGGGACAGTTTTTCCTCAACTTAAACTTTGGCATACTAGAAATTAAGAACAAAAGAGTACTATGTTTTATTGAAGCTCTTGTCTAATTCACTATCCACTGAACATTATCAAATGATATTAGGTATTGGTAATGTTCTAAAAAAATTAATATATATAGTACCGACAATTATATTTAATGATAATCAATAACGAGTGATTTAGTAATAAATAAATTAAATTTAATAGTTAAAAATTTAAAATTATAAAAAATAATTATAATTAATCTTATTTTTAATATAAATTAAAATATTCATAAATAAAAGAAAAATAATTATATATATTTTGATAAGACCAGACGATAAATTTTAATTCTTGTTAGCGTACCTAAAACGCAACGAAGAATAGACACCGCAACGTTGTTATTGGTCACGATCAAATTGAGCAAAGATATGACAGCCACGTGATAGATGGCAGAAAAATGCTTGGCTAGCTCAACTAACTGGACCTAATAATTAAAGATGAGAACTTCGTAATAATCCAAAAAAAAAAAAGCTATTTAAAGGCAAATATTTTTATCTTCTACGCATGTTAATATTTTGATTTAATAAAACTAATTTAAATTTAATAAGACTTATTTAAATTATTTGATAAAACGAAATAGGTAAATTTCAATGGTGAAATTCTTACCTATATAGTGCAAATTACAGGTGATGTTCACCAACAGAGATGAAAGAAGTGAGCTCTTAGAGGCCTTAGTCATCAGCAACAAAGACTTGACTATTCCAAGTTTTCCACAGGTAATATATATTTGGATATTTTAACTTAATTAATTCCTTTATCTTCATTAGTTGCATTTTTAAAAGTTTACCCTTGTGCTTAAATTTCTAACTTTAATTTTGCAGAGGGTACATCTTTTTATGGGGTGAAAATGATCAAATTTTCAAGCTGGAGCTTGCGCAGAACATGCGACGGTATATATATATATATATATATATATATACACACTGACCATTAAAACAATATTTACTGAACAATTCTTAATTAAAAAGAAAAAATAAGTTTTTAGATAGATGCTGCCCAGAATTGCTGGGTTTTTTTACTATCATGGGCTCTAGTGGAATATTATTTACAAAATATCAGTTTCTTTTTTATAAAAAAAAAATATTTTTTTCTTTCTCATATTATCACTAATTTAAAAAAAAATCACATTTTAAGTTAAAAAAAAATAAATTCTCACATTTCAAACTTAAAACAAAAGTAAACTTTTCATACAAGCAAAAAACATTTCAATAAGATTTATTTTTGTTCTTAGCTTAGAAATATTTAAAACATGAGAATCATTTTTAAAATTAATCATAGTGCAAGGAGACAAAAAGAGATTTTTTTTTTTTATAAAACATTATTTATGTAAAATATGTATTGCCAAAAGTAAATAACCCTTTATTAAAAAAAAAGAAGACTCAATTTGGTAAATAATTTTAAACGAAATTTATTTTTTAAAAAGTAACATTTCATTAGAATCTATAATAGCAAAAAACCCCGATTGCTCAGTAGCTGAAAATGTTGTGATATATTTGATAACAGGCAGCTAGGAGAAAATGCAACCTGGAGAAAATATAATTCACTTAACTCACATAGAAGTCTCTCAAGTCTAATCTTAAAAATTAAACCTTAAAGCCGACAAAATAATATAAAATACAATTAAATTTAATTAGACTTCTGTGATATAAATATGAACTAAGCCATCCATTAAATATAAAATTGAGATATAAAAGTTAAGCATAAGAGTTTAAAAGATAAACATCATAAAGTGATTATCATACTTACCTCTGCAAAGAGGAGAGGCAATGAAAGAGTGAAATTGATAGAGTAACTAGTATCGGGCCATGGATGCAGTAGGGTGCCGTCTTCCACTAGCTAGAGGCTGAGTTTCTTTCTTTGAATCATATGCAATTAGTTTTAGAAGGGAAGGGGATTGATAGATATATGTAAACAACACAGAAAGTGAGTAAGATGCAATTTCAAAATGATAGAGAGGGAGATTAAGTAAACTTCTGAAATTCTTCCCGATGATAGCTCATACGCATATGCCATAGATAGGGCAGATTTTAATGGGGAATAAAATTTTATCCCAAAAAATTAGTGCTTGTTTTAACTGCCACTAAATTACCTAATTTAGGGACGGTCACAGTTCCTATTATCTCTCCTATGTAACCACTAGTAAATACATGGATTTTCTGTAGTGTATATAACAAAAATATTAAAAAAGAAACACTTTATACACAAATTTACTTTTTAGATTTTTTTTTTTTTTTGTAAAAAGAGAAACATTTCTAAAAGTAATGTTTTTAGAAGCAAATAGGAGATGCTTCTCCTTTTAATTTTTATTTATATTTCTTCTTTTGGCTTCTCTTCTATTTTAGAAGCCAATCTAAATAGCCACTTAATAAATTTATAATACTGGCATAGATGGTAAAATACATTTAATCTAATGGGATATAATATAATATAATTTGTTGTAGAGTAGTTACTTGTTACATGTGTGTGCATGAGGTTAGGATAAGCATGCACCAAAAGTGTAAAAGTTAGTGTTATGCAAAATTGAAATGAGAATGATGAAATTATGAGGCACAATAAATGTGGTGATATTGTGACATAAAAACGACAACTTGTTGCTTAATAATTTTGGCAAAGTCTTGGAATTGATTTTGCAGATAAGTATTACTTGTGGTGGATGCAAATATATTTTTGTACTTAATTAGTTTGGCACTACTTAAAAGAATTAATTTGCATCAAATAGATGTTGCTATAGCATATTTGTGTTGAAATCCTTGAAGGATTTTATTTACCTGAAGCAAATAATTCAAGTTCATGAGATGAATACTCTATCATATTAAATAAATCTCCTCATAGATTGAAATAATTTTGAGATATTTGGTATGTCTGCTTCAGTGAGTATATGATAAAAAGAATGACATAATGTGATCCTTTTTGCCTAAGCAATTTTATGATGATACGAATATGAGTTTTTGCAATTGCTCTCTATAAATGATTTGAGCATCATTAGAACTCTTGAAGAGCATCCAAAAGGTAATAAATTATTTGAAGAAATAGTTTAAAATCTTACAAGAGTAAATGTTTTTTCTTTGTTTAAAATTGAACCTTCAAATAATAGAACTTCATGCACCAAGGAGCTTACATAGAAAAGGTGCTAAGATGGTTCTATATAGATATAACTCAACATATTCAATAGACATGTGGATGATCCTTTTGCAAAAGAACTCCAACTATACCTTTGAAGACAACGTTGCATGTGTAGCTCAATTGAAGGGAGTGTATATATAAGTGGACCAGAGGAGGCATATTTTACTGAAGTTTTTCTTCACCCATGATCTTCAAAGGAAAGGTGATGTTGATATTCAACAAATTTGTTCAAGTGATAACTTAGTAGATCTATTTATCAAGACACTACCTACATAACATTTGAAAGATTAGTACACAAGATTGAAATGCATGAGCTTAGAAATCTTCATTGATATCATGTACATGGAAGTATACAAAGAACAGTGTACTTTTTTTCTTTCACTAAGATTTTGTCCCACTAGGTTTTTCCTTAGTAAGGTTTTAATGAGACATATTCTTTGTAAAATTGACATCCAAGGAGAACCCATCATTATGGTGGATGTCCATTTAGCTTCTCAACTCCCAAGCTATCATGGTGGAGGTCCATTTGGTTTCTGAACTCTCAAATCCCTTGAATCCTTTATGTAACTCTTGATCTTAAGGTAACTTATCACTGAATTTAGATTATAACTCTTAGCTTTAGATATGCCTATTATTATGATTATATGCCTATAAATAGAGGTTACACGGATCATTTGTACATAAGCAAGAAATCAAATAATCAGGTTCTTTTATTGTCTTGTCTCTTGTGCTTTAAATATTATACTATCAATTTACTTTAGTTTCATAGGATTAAAATCTGATGTCCCACTTCCATGTCTTATTCCTTATCTCATTCTCCATGATTAGCTAAGAAAAAAATAAATCAAGGTTACTTTCTCAATCTTTGATGTATTTTGATCAATCTACTATAATAAGACTGTGTAGAATACTATATAGTACAACAAATTTGGTCCAAGTTTCATAGCAATATTTTATTTTTTATGTTTTATAAAATTTTTGCAATGTCTGATTCAATTTTTAAAGTATTACTTTATTTATAGTCTAATAACTACAATTTAAGTAAGCCTTAAACACTATCACTTCAGATTATGATAATCCAGACTTAGTACATCCATCTGAATCACCAACCCTGCCCTGGGCTTGCTAACCACCCGACTAGTACCAAGGCAAAACTTTCCAAAAGCAAATATGCTGACTAGAGAGCAATTGAATATTCTAGACATATCCTTAGATCTATTACTCTTAATAAGGTAAGATGTAAGGAATGCGTCATATGCTTACATCCATATGATCACACTGATTGGGACATATATAGATATAAATATTATAAATTGATTAAGAAAGCATTTTTTAATGCTCTGATACACGAGGCTCTTAATTTGAAAATTAAACAAAAAAAAACTTCGTCGATTTTTGGGGCTATATTCTACGTTTAAAAATACTTATATTTATAATTACTAAAATACTTTTATTTATTTAAAAAATCAATATGATAGGAGAGGTAATACAGTGACTATATATATTTAAAATTAAAATAATAATTATATATTCAATAATTATTAATTATAAATTATAAATCATAGAATATCTATGGTGTCTCGTGAATCTTGAATTTCTTTTGGGGATTAAAGATAAGTAAAATTCTCGTCAGGTCGGAGATAGTGACACTACTTCTTGCCCCTTTTACATAATGAATTGTAATCACATGGCTGCGATGACTCGGTTTCTCTTTCTTGAGAATTAGAACAATTTGCTTTTGCCCAAAATTTGTTGACTTTAGACAGCTTCCAATACGATGATGTTATTTACATTTATACTCGCTACAAACCCTTTAAAATGTACTTACCACAATTTAATGATAAAATGAGGTCATTCCGTCCAATGCCCGGAAATCATGGAGGTGTTAGCAATTTTGTCTTTGTTCACAAGGTCAAAGGGTTTTCAACTACAACACATTCAATCTAAGACTCTACAGTGCTAGTGCCGGGTATCCCGTTCGAAAATTTTGACTAATAACTCGGTTATGTTAACCTCAGTTCTTAAGACTCAAAATAAAACATAATTAATAACTTTTTAATATTAATTTTTCTCTTATTCTAAGGTTATGTATGGTAAGTTGTAAGATTCAATAATATATTAAGGAATGCGGCTTTCATGAGTGATCATCCAATACGACTGTCGTTCTTCATTTTCACAACTAATTCCACGATAACTTATCCAACTGTATTCCTTAACGTATAACTAAATTTTCTTAGGCCTAATTAATTTTGGATGCCACCACAAGTTAATGAACTTTCAAGCACAAATAATTTAGTTGTAAGTTTTGTTTACTTAAATCATTGTGGAGTTATATATTAGAATATATGTAGTCCAATGGTGATACGTTGCTTTCACGTTAACAATTTCTAATGTTATTTAATAGTTATTTTTTTAACTATTTACACCAAAAAATTGCTCTCTTTGATGCCACCACAAGTTAATGAACTTTCAAGCACAAATAATTTAGTTGTAAGTTTTGTTTACTTAAATCATTGTGGAGTTATATATTAGAATATATGTAGTCCAATGGTGATATGTTGCTTCCACGTTAACCATTTCTAATGTTATTTAATAGTTATTTTTTTAACTATTTACACCAAAAAATTGCTCTCTTTGATTTTTCTTTTGGCTCTCACATATTCTTTTCTCTTTTCATTGTTATCTTCACACTCTTTAAAGTGGATTTTCAAAGTGAATTGATGTCAAATTGTTCTCTTTGCTTTCAAACTTTTACATTTTATCATTTCATTACCTTTTTCTCCATTCACTCTGCAACATTTATTTTATTGTTGTTTTTATTTTATTTTTATGCTTTGTAGCAATAGAACATGTTAACTAAAAAAAATATGAATATGGTTTTGAAAAAATAAAGAAAAAGAAAAGAAAACTTGAAAAATTAATTCAATCTCAACGTGATGCTCTTGATAAATTTGTTATTATTCATAAAAGAGATGTAACAACTAGTTCCATTGATAGAGGTTGTTGAAAACAATAATGGTTCTAATTCCTATCAAAGAATGGGCAGAAGATAAAAATTTAAATGAATATAATTTTGTAGAAATGAATATTGAGCAAAATAATACATCAAGTGGAGTTCCTAAAAATATTTATGACCTTGAGCAATGAAAAAACAAACATTAATGAAAAGTTTAGAGATCTAATAGTAGAAAAAAGGTCCAATTACACAATAATTTATAATTTTCAAAAGATGAAAATAATAGACATTAATCATTATTCTCTTACAGACATATTTTCAAATGGAAAATAATATGATAGAATATGACTAGTTTATTCAAGAGATTTAGATAGAGTGTATTGTTTTTGTTGTAAGTTGTTTTGATTCCAAAAGTGTAGTTAGTCAATTAGTTAACAAAGGAACTAGAGATTGAAAAAACTTTGGTTTTCAAGCTTAGTCATGAAAAAACCAAGAACATATCCCTAATTAATATGGGAAAATGGATATTGAAATAGAAAAATGATTAAGACGAATAGAGACAATTGATAAAAACTTATAAGAACAAATTAATAAAGAAAGGGAATAGTGGAGAAAATGTATCACTTAGGATTATTGTTATAGGGACATATCTTTTCAAAAATATTGTTGCTTTTTATAAAGTAGCTAACCTAATCTTCATGTCGGTTTTGATTTGTCTTGTTTTCTCATTTGATGTTTCACATCATTGCTCGTACCTCGTTGTTCACATTCAACGTGTCACACCATTAATTTTTTACAACTCCTTGTGTATATATTTATTTATGTATATTTAATTATTACATTTTTTATTTATAATTGTATTCCTTCCATCAATCAACATATACAAAATATGTATAAAAACCCATACAAACAATGATGGATATAACATTTTCCTTTCTATATTTGATTATGCTGCACAACTCGTTTTGCAATTTTACATTATTGGTCAGCGAGTTAATATTTCCTAACTAGAACACCGGTTGTGGCAGAAAGCAACTCTTGCGGAATTCACTTGGTTGATAAAATAAAGATAAATAACAATATATTAAAATGTGAGGTAAGGTACATAATATGGATAAAATTTATATGAAATAAATAGCGTTTAGCTCGGTGATTATCGTCTCTTATTTAAAATTTTTTAAGATTACATTAAAACTTATAAAATATTTCGCTCATCAAATTATAATTTGATTGTTTTATAGAAATATCGACCCTCCACACGTGTAAATAATAATTTTTTTTTTTCACAAAAGAATTCACCCACATCTTTGCTTTTTTTCTTGGTAGGTGCCCACATCTCTTTTCACCTCATTGATTAATGCACTGCCATAGTTAAAATTTTGTGTGATAATGACTTCGCATTATGCTAATCAAAATGATAGTCTTTTCATTAAAGTAAACTACTTTTATTAAAGATGATTGTTATAAGGTACTAGATGAATATAAAAATATGTGAAAATGAAAAATAAAAATAAAATGTTAAAGATGAAAACATATGTTTAAAAATAAAAAATGAAATCATTCCCTAAACCAAAAACAGCCTCTGATATTAGAAAAGATAAACATGAGATGAAAGAAAAAAATTATCGTGAATCAATATAGAGAGTGAAATAGTTCAATAATATGAAAGATGAACTAACACGTATGAAGCACAATCAATTTGAATCATGTGCAGATGTGATTAAAGAAATTACTACTTCAGTGAGAGATTTAAATAATGTACAAGTGGTTAAAAGTTTGGTCTTCCTTTATGAATAAAAGTAAATAGTATTTAATCATGCACTTCTTTCCACAAGTTAATATTTTATTTAATATTCAATCATATATTTCCTGTCTTCACATATACTTCTCTTAATAAGATTTAAGAATTCAATGAGTTCCACCGTCCTAAAGAAATAATTACGTTAGTTGAGCCTAATGTCAATTCCTATCTGGAACGCTATAAATAAGTGGCACCATTTGAACTAAAGAGACAAAGCAACAACAGCTGAAACTGGGGCTCATAATTGCGAGAAGAAACATCCAGGTTCGTATATAAATGCGCTATTATTTCAAATTAAGATTGTTTGCACAAATACAATTGATTGTTTATCTCTGTAGTGTAGTCTTACTTACTGTTGTCGTTAGATTTGATTTCTCTGTTCTGTGTGTTTTTTGGGTCTGTGTTTCGCATTCAAATTAATTACAAACTATCCATACACGATTGGTAGAAATTCAGTTCATTCGACACAAACTCCTTAGGACCAGAAGTCATTAGGTGTGGGCTATTAGTTGTGAGAGACTTGAGTAATATCTTGAATGTTTGAGGTTGAATTGTTACATGTAACCAGAAAAAGCTCTTTCTCATTTGGAGGCTCAAAAACTTTATGAATATTTCAACCTTTTGTCCCTGTACTATGTTTTTTTAACGGGGCTCACCAGTATCCTTAGACGTTGGAGTAAACTCGTTTAGAAAGGGAACAATTATGATTACTCACCCTTCCAAAATCCATGCACCATGTTTTTATTCAGTAGGAAAAATACTTAAAAAATTAGAACTTTTGATACTGTATTTAAAAAATAAAAAAGAAATTTGTCATAAGGAATTCTTGGCCTCTCCAATCAGTTTCTCTCGTTTGAAGGCAATTATGTATATATATTCTACTACAAATAAAACTCAGGAATTCTTGTATGAACCATGAAACAAATGAAATATTTTTTAGAGTTTATAAAAATATATTGCCCTTTCTCTAATTTCTTTTTTCAAAATGCAATTTCAAGTCAATAAACATGACCAAATGAAACATTAGTTGACTTCTCTTGTCGCATGTTATAAAAAAAATTTGATTTACACATGTTATATATCACATTTTTTAGGTATAAAACTAATTTATAATGACAATGAAGAACTATAAATGATAAATTGATCCCATCTAAGGTTTCAGATTCAACCTTTGTTCAACCTCTCATATGTTTCTTAACAAATAAAATAAGTGCATAGTCAAATTTGCAATCAGAAATCACTCAAAAAAAGTGCAGCCCGACAATTTGGCAGTGACTGTATCAATTGAATATTATTTATAATGTGATTGATTATTTTATTTTTAGGGAAAGGGAAGCTATCTCAAGTGCAATGGCGTCTGCTAAATCCCATAAAATTTTAAGTGCTTCATACCAGAAAATTAACTTGGCACCTGGTAAATTTGACGAAATTTTGTAAATTTAATTTGTTTAATTAACATTATTATTATTATTCTGACCATTGCTTATTATTTATAATATGCCTAACCATTCAACTTAGATGAAGAGACATCGGCCTTGTCTAAGCTACTGATTGACATATCCAGTGAAAAGGGTAAATTTGTCAAAATTTTGATAAATTTTGTTTGTTCTAAATACTATTACACGTATTAAAATTGCTATTTATTTATAATAGAGAAATAATACGTACATAATTGTTTGTGTATACTTTTTTTATATATTTATGTTTTGTAGTTATTTGCAGAGTAGAATTGTAAATTAAAAAGCAAGAAAGATGAAAAAAAAATATTAAAGAAAAAAATTGTGTAGAAATTGGTATACATAAAGGGTGTAGAAATAGCACGTCTCTTTATAATATGCCTAACTGTTCAACTGATAGGTGATCAAGTGGATTCCTCCATGGATGCTGGTGCTCCTGATGGTATAACTGCTTCTGGCAAGCAAAACTTTAAGATGCACAAAGAACTTGGTAAATTTATTTGTTTGGCTAGATGATATTATTCTAAACAAATTAACATGCTCTATCAGCTATAAGATTATTAGGGTTATGAAATATGCTTTTGAGACCCCTAACATTGTCACTTTCCAGATGAAGGGATCAATAACATGGATCTCTATGAATTTGGACTGTGGGGGAAGAAACGCTGCATCTACGAGGTTCCTCAGAGTCTCCGGAAAGAAGAGAATTTGTCAGCCTATACCCCACAATATGTCTCCATTGGCCCTATTCACCACAATAGAAAAGATAACTTGAAGACCATGGAGAAGCTTAAAAGGACATATCGGAAATATTTCGAGACACGTCTAACCGACGGTAAAGCCTCATTGGAGAAACATAGATGCTACCTTGAGCAACACGAACAGGAGATACGTTTATGTTATTCAAAGAAATTCGATGATCATATATTCGAGCATAATGATATTGAAGGGAAGAACAAATTTTTGGATATGATAAAGTTGGATGCTATCTTCATAATGGAGCTTTTCATAATAACGGTAATTGAACCCAAGCCAGAAAGTGATCTTCCATTGCCTAAGCCCTGGATGCTGGCTGGCATATGGAAAGACTTGCTACTGCTTGAAAATCAGCTTCCAATGTTTGTTCTGGTAAAGCTATACGACGACTTTGTCCCTATTTTTCTTAAAGACGAATATCATTGCTTCTATCAGCTTGCCTTCAAATACTTTAATCCTTATGATCCGTTTGATTTTTCAAGCTATTACAAAGAGTCCAAACATTTCACTGATATGTTAAGATATGCACAACTCCCTACTGATTATAAGCAATTGGAATACAATCAAGGAGAATGCTTCCACAAAAATGAAGACTGCAATAAAGCTTGATGCAGCTGGGATAACCATAGAAAAGCAGGAAGAAGAAAAGCAGAAAATAGAGTTCAAGAAGGGGAAATTCCTCAATATATTTCCATTCCTGAGTATGATACCATGGATGAAATGTTTCAAAGCTCGTTTCATAATCCCACAACTAGATGTAGATGACACAACAGAACTCCTCTACAGGAACATCATTGCCTTGGAGCAGTGTCTCTATACAGAGCAACCATACATTTCCAGTTATATTGCTATTCTGGATCGTCTAATTGACAACGAAGAAGATACTCAATTTCTTATGGATAAAGGGATTATCAATCACACAATGGGCAGCAGCAAAGAGGTGGCAGGTTTGTTCAATAATCTCCTCAAAGATGTCTATCTCGATTATGAATGTTTTGGCAACGAACTTAATAAGATCCCTAGACACTGTGAGAGTAAATGGAACAATGCTATGGCCACACTGAAGTCTGTCTACTTCTGTAGTGTATGGAGAGGAAGTTTAACAGTGGTGGGAATTGTTGTCTTCTTGCTCACTATCTTTAACAGTGCCTATACTTTCTTAAACAATATTAATTTCTGAGTGTGAAATTGTTGTCCTAGTGAGTTCAGAAGCTCTGTATATGCTTGCTGGTTTCTTGAAGGAGTGTAAGTTTAGGTATGTGTGGGGGTTGCCCTAACTACATTTTCTAGTATGGAATGAGTCAATCATCCACTTTGGTATTGTGGATCTTATTGAATAAAAATGGCTATATTCTTCCTCTTGATTTGCAGGGCCTATTATATAAAATGTCTTTTTGTGTTATTGGCTGTGAAGACAAAATATTCTCGATTTGCCACTATATGTATGCATCAAAATTTCCCCAATACTGAAAAAACATAAAAAAAAAAAAAGAAGAAACAAAAATGAATGATAAATTCAAATCAGGCAATTGAGTGAAGCAGTATATATATATAAGAAATTAAGAGCCAAAATATAAACAAGTACAGCCATATACTTGCCACTTCAATCCCAGATTTATTCTCCATGAGAGGAGAATTTAGAATATAATAATTTAAATTTATTTAAAGTCTTTTAAAATATGTTTAACAAAACATTTAAGCTAGCTTCTAAAGCATTTAATTAACTTATAAGTTTATTTCAACTTATCACATTAACTTAGATTTTTTTTTCAGAGAGTTTGAGCTTATAACTTATAGCATATCTTTCTCATTCTATTTTTACCCTTGTTTTTACCTTAAACTACATGACAAGTTCACTCCCACCTTTCTCTTCTCTCTTCATTTTCATTTTTGAGTCATCTTACATCCATTCATATTTTTACAGCAAAATTTCAATCACTTATTTTTTAAGGAAAAACACATGTTAATATAATTATATCATAGTACTGAAACATCACTCAAACAAATAATTAGAAGGCCATTTACTTTATCAAGCCATAGACAAGCAAACAACAGAAACCTTTCAGTTCTTCCTTATATTATTTCGCATTATCAAACTGTCCTCTACAAATACACTAAAGCATCAAAAGAAAAGAGACAATCGTTGCTAAAGCAAGCAATGGCCTTCTGAAGCCGATAAGACCGCGTGTCTACAACAAGAATCGCTCCAAACACCTGGAGAAAGATATGTGCACTATCTCTTTCGCTCTCATCTAGAGATATCATTCCTTGAAAGTTTATATGCCAGTGAAAAGAGAAGTCGTGAAAACCAAGAACCCATCAACCAAATTTCCTCTCCTATATATGTCCAAGTTCAAGCAACACCATGACACCCTAACACAGTCCTAGCTATTCAGATTTCCATGTCAGCTCGATAAATCTGCCAGGGATCCATCGTTGACTTTGGACCAAAAGTTGTGGAAGCCCACACTGTCCTTCAATGGTCCAAGAATTAAAATAAACTTTTTGAATATACAAAAAATAATTCAATAAAATCAACTTTTATTCTGAACTTAAAATATAATTAAAATGTAAGATTTATTTTGTTTACTTTAAAATGTGAGAATTTTTTTTAAAGAAATTAAAAAACAAAAAATAATTTTTCTCTTGATTTGTAATATGCTCTAAAGACACATCAGTTAACTATTAATAAATACATGTGGATAATATACGTAGCTTTGACTATAATATACCTAAAGAACGCATGATTAACTTGCACTTAGTATAAATTACTGTAATGTTGCTGCAATCATGTAGAATCATTTGTGTATATTTTCTTTAAAAAATAGATAATTAACTTATAGCATAATTATTAACCTATACTATCTTTTTAGGAATTACTATAATTATTGTATGTTAGCTTAAGAGCTTCCCCTCTATTATTTTTTGTGGGTTTTGATAATAAATATAATTTTTGAGTATGTCTAAAGTTTTCATTCATTTTGCAACAAATTTATTTTATAAGAAAGATTTTTTTTTAACAATATTGGTTTGGAATTATATTTCCAGCAGAAACTATTTTTCCAAAATTTTGTTTTGGAAATCTTTTTGAAAACCACTTTTGTTTCAGTCTCCAAAATTTCCTCCTTCATGATGTTGTTTATCGTAGGAACATATGCATGTAGCTCTCCCAAATCTTCTAACTATGTGCAGCAACTATATCAATTTAAACAAAGTCAAAAGATGTCAGCATGCAGCCTTGGGGCGTGAACACCTTTGGAAGAGAGCCTTATGGGTAACTTGGAGTACCCTATAGATAATGGCCATGAAGCAGCATTCAGAAAGAGCAAATTTGGCCTCACGTGTTTGTCAATATGCTTCCCTCATCTTGGGACCCACGTTCATGTCACACAGCTTGCCTACTTCTCTTGCTCCATTGAGTGTATCACATATGACAAAAAGCAAGCCTCCAAAAAGTTGGGCTTCTCGGCAAAATGGTCATAGGCTGGTCATAGGCTTTTATCAATCTTTGCTTCCTGTGCAAAGGTTATAGGACAAGGTCAGCATGGTATGGCCAGCACATATGCGCAGAAAAGAAAAAATGTTTTTGGTCTCTTGTGACAACAAAATGTATGTATCCTTGATCTTGGAAGTCTCACGCAAGTATCGTCAAAGCATTCACGTCATCTCTGTTGCATTGGGCATCATGTGTGAAGCAAAAGGAAAGTCTTCTGGGTCTTTCTCACTTGCGTCAACCCAAACTTTCCATATTCATACAACAATAGTCACCTTGAATCAAGCATATTTTCATGAGCTGGATTCTGTCATGGTGACCAAGCCAGATTTACTGCAGCCTTGAACTTCATGGATCATAAAATGGAAACTCTGAAAAGTCCATTTTGTCTCACCAACACAGACCTCTCATTCTCAAGCAAATAACAGCTACCTGCTGAATCAAGCATAACTTTACAAGTTGGATTCTGTCATCAATGTCTATTCAGTCTGCTATGAGAAGGATGTTGTGAAGCTGCAATAAATGAGCTCCAATAGTCATATTTTGAAGCTATTATAAAAGGAGAAAGGAGCCTCCAAAGAAGTAAAGAGAAGAGGAACAAAAAGAGAGAATACAATGGATCTTTATTTGCATATCCTCCAAAAAGGCTTTTTAGTTTTTATCATCTTCTCTTTAACTTTCGTACGCCAACACTCTCAACTTGAGTATTATTCCATGTACAAAGCTTCCTAGTATATTAGCTGAATCAAGCAGCACATGTTACGCTTGATTTCTTCAACTTCAAATTCTTTTGTAAGGGTTTTTGGTTAGCTTGGAAAACCAAGCAGAGGTTGCTGGCATCCTGTAAACCAGCATAGACATAGTCTTTTAGAGACATAGTCTATTGAAAGGGTTTTTGGTGCTCCTGGTAAAACCAAACTATAGCAGTAGTACTTAATTATTGCAAACTGTACCAGGTAGCTGGAAGCCGTTAAACCAGTTCAGATAGTGGAGCTAACTCTCTCAAAGGCATTTGAGAGGAGTAGACATAGGTCTTTATTAAACCGAACCACTATAAATAACTGTGCAATCTTCTCATCCCTACTCTCTTTACTTTTAGCACTTTTTAACTTCCAGCATCATAATCAAGCTTATAATTTTATTCTGCTTTATCGCGTTTTAAACTCTGAGATTTTTGAAATCAAGTTTTCGTTGTCCATAATCAATCTTATCTTTTTATGCTTGATTCTGAAAATATTAATTTTATTGCAAAAATTTTTATTGTCCTATTCACCTCCTCTCTAAGACTTATTTACTTGCACTTTCTTTGTATAGCTTTTCCTGAAGACACATAATTAACCTACCTTGCTTCACCGTTGATAACTATGTATATGTATAATCTATGTAGCTTACACAGTAACATGTTCAAAGAACGCATGATTATCTTGGGTTGACTTACTAGCAATTACTGTCATGTTTCTGGAATCATATAGAACGCATGATATATTTATAATTAACTTATAACCTCTTACCAGCAGCCATAGCATTGTTTTTTTTTTTTTTTTGACAGCCATAGTATTGTTTGTTGAAGCATATAGGTTAATTATCATATAATTTTTTGCAGAAACACATAATCAACTTTTACTCGCTTCTTGATCATTTTGTCAAGTATACCTATTAGTATGCATATTCATAGTAAGATTACAGATTAGATTCTATGGATCCTTTATAAATCATAATATCTCAGATATAACTAAAGTGTCTAACTGTGTATGACAGGCCTTATATGGAAGGAGCACATGCTTTTGGGTAGTTGTAGCAGCAGACAAATTAAGCATTTTGGTGCCTGTTCAAGATGGTGTGTGTCATCTATATCATCTTGAAGCAAGATGATTATTTAGAATATGGTCCTTTCGGTAGTTTTGCAACCTATATGTCTTAAGTAGGATAAACTTTTTGATTTAAGCTTTTCAAGCTTTGGATGATAGCTCTCTAATTTAAATATCTACAATCTACACACTAAGTTACATCCTTTCTTTATCAATCATGCCACTATTACAAATTATGTTTAGTAATTATTCGTTCTTTATTAATGATGATACCATAAAATGTTATGTTTAGTAATATAATTGAATATGATTAAATTAAATATATTCACTACTATTCTTGAGGACTATAAATACACTTCTTTTTAGTAATATACCTAATGATTACTTGAATATATAATATTGTCTAATGACTGTTTTTAATAGATAAGATTTTGATATGTAGTAAAAAAATATAATAATTTATTAATAATATAAAAAATTAAAATAAAAACATAAAAATAAAATATTTTTTAAAATTTTAATGCTTCAGCAATAAATTTGGACAGCTGAAATCTTGCTGCAAACTGCATCGAAGTTCTGAAATCATGACAGCCAATTTCTAGAGTAATCTGCCAAGGAAATTCTTGATCATAACTTTCCCAGCACCTCGACCTTTATTCAGAAAATTGCAATGGTAGTGAAAGCTGACAACCAGTGGCTTGTGGCGGCAGTGAAGGAACTAGCAGTGGTTCGCGGCAGCAATTAAGGAATTAGCAGCAGCTTGCAGCGACAATGAATGAAACCTAGCCACCTCCAAAATCAAGCAATGCCTATGAATTGATGGATACAGGTGAGATGAGTTAATCATGGGTTAAAAATATTCCTTTTCTTTATTATGTACAAAATTTTTGTTTATTGTTGATGTTTATGTTAAAATTAAATATACTACAAAATTTTGATCACACAAATATGTTGATTTTTTTATTTAAATACTAAAGTTGAAGTATATTAATTTAATTGTGCGAGACGACAAGACATCGGGCAAAGGAAATAAAAATAAAGTTGAGTAATTACATAACGGCCACAACAATGAGTGCATGTCTGATTAAAAAAAAAAAAAAAACAGTAAGCAGACGTCACATTTTATTTAAAAAGATTTTTTTTTTTTTTGACGAATCCCAAAATTCTGAATAGCTTATTGGAGGTAACTCTTAGCAGAAAATACATTATCCAAAATCAATTCTATAGTTGACTGTGAGTTGTTTGATTTATTTATTATTATAATTAATTGTGTTGATTATATAATAATAAATAGATCGAATGATTTATAATTAATTGTACGGTACAATCAACTACAAGTAATTTAAATCCTACTTAACACCAGCCCAATTAATCAACATTGCAAACATGATTGCTTGTCTGGTATTTTTGAGGATTCTTTCAAAATTTTGTGATAATTTTTAACTAACTGCCTAATTTTGCAAATTCCTACCATGCAAATTGTGATGTCAAATTTCCTATCATAAAAAAAAAAAGTGAGAATATACTAAAATAAAGATGTAAAATAATTTTGCCACTTTATGGGAGGTGGTTCGAACCTCACTGCAATTTTTTTTTTTAAACAAAATAATTTTTTAAAGGAAGAAAGAGGGAAGTAGATAAATAATCAGACTGTGACCAATTCACATGATTTCACGCAACTTTATCAATTTTTGACTGCTTTTAGATAAGATTGGCCAACTGACCGTATTCATCTCTAAAATATTATTACTGGTTCTTCTAATTTCTTCATCAAACATTTTTGATCGAAAATTAGCAGTGTTCAATTCATTCATTGATGTATATGATTCTTTTAGATACCGCAATCGTTGATGTGTTTATGTTATTAAAAAAACAATCCTAACACATTATGAACTATCCTAAGATTTAATGAGATTAAAAAGAAAAAATGAAACACAGTTTACCAATTTTAATTGTCTCAAAAGGAATCTGAGTCAAGATCTTTTTTCTTAAACATGTCAATATCATTTTGGACGACCTAAGATTATATTTTAGATTCTTTTGATTTGATCACTAATTATCGGCTAGGAACCAACACAAAGATCCACAGCCACATCTACTACTACAACGTTGTTGGGCTATTAGGCAGTGTGGTTGATCAAAATCAAACAACCTTATATATGGACACCAATAATTCCAACGTAAGTAGCACTATTTTAATAGTCCAAAAGAATAGAAAAATACTGCGAGATTGCGTGCAAGAAAACTGGAAAATCCTTTGTTTAAGATTTTGGTGAGCATTATGATAATGCTACCTCGGATAGGTTTGTAGATTTCAAAAAAAAATTGTGAAAACTCAATTTATTTTGTATAAAATGCAAGATATATAATATTAAAATGTCAAAAAAAACTTTTTAAAATTTATTTTTGACATTCTTGTATTTTATATAGTACTGTGTATTTTATTTTAACATATATTACGTAACTAAGGTTAGGTTTCTACTTAGATATATTTAAATCATTCATAAATTATTTTGAAGTCTTGGTATAAAATAAAATATTATTTAAAAAACAAAACAAAAAATATTTTCTCTAATAATAAATAACCTTTTATCTCTATGACAAGCGATAACGACCCAGCACCAACCCAACCCCATTTTCCCTGCTATTACTATATAAAAACATTCGAATTCTCTTCACTTATGAGCTTCACTACACAGAGAAAGAGACAGCAAGAGATAGGGATGGTGAACTTGGTGGCAGCACAGAAGCCATTGTTACACGGGCTAATGAAGATGGCCGGGGTGAGACCCTACACGGTGGAGATAGAGCCGGGGACGGCGATGAGCTTCTGGGTGCCATCGGAAATCATCGCAAAACCCAAAAAGCGCGACGAAAAGCCCAACCTCATCGCCAAACCGAGCAAGCCCGTGGTGGTTCTGGTCCACGGTTTCGCCGGCGACGGCATCGTGACGTGGCAGTTCCAGATTGGCGCCTTAACAAAGAAATACTCGGTTTACGTGCCGGACCTGCTCTTCTTCGGCGGTTCGATCACGGATAAACCGGACCGGTCGCCGACTTTTCAAGCGGAGTGTTTGGCTACGGGGTTAAGGAAGCTCGGGGTGGAGAGATGCGTTGTGATTGGGTTCAGCTATGGTGGGATGGTGGCGTTTAAGATGGCTGAGCTGTATCCTGAGCTGGTCCAAGCCATGGTGATCTCCGGCTCGGTGTTGGCCATGACTGACTCTATCTCTGTGACTGCACTTAACGAGCTTGGGTTCTCTTCGTCTTCGGAGCTCTTGTTGCCAACTTCTGTTAAGGGGCTTAAGGCGCTTCTGTCTGTGGCTGCTTACAAAAAGCTCTGGTTCCCGGACCGATTACACAAAGACTACCTTGAGGTTTGCACCATTTTAATCCTTCAAATTTCTCTATATATATATATTTCTTGTTTAATTTTAGCATATCATTTATTTTTAATAGATGTGAAAAAGCTATTTACAACCTTGTTCGTGTACACTTTAATGTACATTTTGTACATGTTGATTACTTGGTTGAGAGGATAAAATTATAAAAAAAAAATTATAAAATATTAAGAGAGATAAAAAATAAAAAGAAATGCAAAAATAAAAAAAAAGTGTAAAAAAATATGTATAAATCTTCAGCCTAGTTTTACCTTAAAATTTTAAGATGTGTTATTTATATATTTATAATTTTTCACCCATTTTTATATTTTATTTTTTTTTATTTATACTTTTTCTCTTATAAATAAATTAAAACTCATAAATATATAAAAGGTGTATATAAAAAATGTGAAATCAGCATTTTTCTCAAGTTATTTTGATTACAAGATTACAAGAGCTTTTGATACCTAGGCGTGTATAGGTTATCTTAAAGTCTACACCTATTTTAGGTTTCCATAATTAGAGTTATTCAACTAGTAAGGACTGAATTATCTATAAATGTTTAAATCCGAATATCATTACATATGTTATAACTAGAATCTTGTTTTTTCAATCCAACCGACACACTCTTTAGTCTTAATGACGAAGGATTCCTCAAAAGATTAAGAACAAAAGAGTACTATGTTTTATTCAAGCTCTTGTCTAATTCACTATCCACATAACATTATTAAATGATGTTAGATATTTGGTAATATTTTAAATATATATGTAGTACTTAAAATTATATTTAATGATAAGTAACAATAAGTGATTTAGTAGTAAGTAAATTAAATTTAACATTTGAAGATTTTTATAAAGTTAGAAGTTTAAAATAAAAATATATATATACATGTTCAGAGAAAAATATAAGATCAGACAATAGATTTTAATTCTTTGACGATTAAGGTACCTAAAACGCAATGAAGAATAGACACCGCAACAACGTTGTTATTGGTCACAATCAAATTGACCAAAGATATGACAGCCACGTGATAGAGGGCAGATATATGCTTGGCTAGCTCAACTAACTGTACCTAATAATTAAAGGCGAGCACTCCATGACAATCAAAAAAAAAAAATTAAAAAAAAAATAGCACTTTTAAAGGCATATATTTTTATCTTCTACGCATGTTAATATTTTGATTTAATAAAACTAATATAAATTTAATAAGACTTATTTAAATTATTTGGTAAAACGAAATAGGTAAATTTCAATGGTGAAATTCTTACCTATATAGTATTTTGACCTGTTTGAGCAAATTACAGGTGATGTTCACCAACAGAGATGAAAGACGTGAGCTCTTAGAGGCCTTAGTCATCAGCAGAAAAGACTTAACTATTCCAAGTTTTCCACAGGTAATACATATAGATATATATGAGCACTACCTTGGATATTTTAACTTAATTAATTCCTTTATCTTCGTTAGTTCCATTTTTAAAAGTTTACCCTTGTGCTTAAATTTCTAACCTTAATTTTGCAGAGGGTACATCTTTTATGGGGTGAAAATGATCAAATTTTCAAGCTGGAGCTTGCGCAAAACATGCGAGGGTATGTATATGTGTGTGTGTGTATATATATAAATATATATACCAACCATTAAAACAATATTTACTGAACAATTCTTAAGTAAAAAAGAAAATAAAGTTTTTGATAAATGCTGCCCAGAATTGTTGGGGGTTTTTTTACTATCATGGGTTCTAAGAGAATATTATTTACAAAAATCAATTTCAAAAACTTTTTTAATATTATCGTTAATTTTAAAAATAATCTTTTATATTTTAAAATTAATAAAATGAACGTACATATTTTAAGTCTAAAATAAAAATAAATTTTTTGTATATATAAAAAATATTTTAATAAAATTTATTTTTATTTTTAATTTAAAATATTTGAGCTTTTTTTTAAATTATTAATAGTATATAGGGTAAAAAAAAAATTCTCTTTTTTTATGAGACATTATTTATGTTAAGTATGTATTGCCAAAAACAAATAATCCTTTACTAAAAAAATTTAATAACTCAATTTGGTAAATAATTTTAAACGAAATTTATTTTTTTTTTAAAAAAATAACATTTCATTGGAACCTATAATAGCAAAAAACCCCAATTGCTCAGTAGCTGAAAATGTTGTGATATATTTGATAACAGGCAACTAGGAGAAAATGCAACGTTTGAAGGAATAAAGAAAGCTGGTCACCTGGTTCACTTGGAGAGGCCCTGTGTGTACAATAGGTGCCTTAAGCAGTTTCTTTCTTCTTTGCTGCCTGCAACCGAAGCCAAAAAGTAAACCAATTGAAGCCTTCATTTATTGGAATCGTATCTCATGTTTGTTATTCTCTAATTAAAATGCCAGGCTACTTTATAGAATAAGCTTATGTTAATTTGTTGATTCAAGAATTCTGACTCTAATCAATGCTTTATATATCTTTCAATGAGCACAAATTAGAGTTACTTTTATTTATTTGAATATGATACGATATGATAATTATTGTTTAGATCAGTTATATAAATTGCGTCATAACATTATGTTTTATATAAAAAAAAAATTTGAGAATATATTATTAATCTTAAGACTTTTTTTAGAAATATGATAGCTGCTATTGAAAAAGAAAAAAATTCTCAGAAGTACGATGTCAAGGTAGATTATTTTAGTTTATAGTCAAAGTATCCCTTCCTTCAAGTTCAGAGATTAATCCCTCAAAATAGGACTATAGTAACTAATAAATGGCTCTCAATAAAAATAACTCCCACATAAGAAGTGAGAAGCAAATTATTGAAAGTAAATTTCGATTATCATTCAATAAACGTCAAAATTAATCACAACATTATCTAATAAGTTTAGAGTTCAATTCTTGTAACAAAAAAATTAATTACAGCAATACAATTAATTACGCCTTTTAACATTGCTTTCCTTTAAACTTCGAACGTATATATATATATATTCTTTGGTTTATAATAATTTTTTTTACTACATTACTGACCTCTCAATTTTGTAAGGATACAAATATTATGGGCTTCATTTGACTAGAAGTCTTGTTTGATATATACATTTTCTTTTTCTTTTTCTTTTTAAATTTCTTTAATTTTTTAACTAAAAAATGAGTAAATATTTAAATGTTCAAAGACGTGTGAAAATAGCTTTTTCCTTCTAGAAAAGAGTTTTGCTAGAGTTTTGAAGAGAAGATAGCCCAACAACCACCTAATAATAATAATAATAATGATAATGATATCGACGAAGACAATGATGATGAGGATTTTCATTCTTGTAAGCTTTGAAATTTCTACTCTAGCCATGTTCTCGTCAGAAAACGTAATTAGTAAAAACAAAGGCATTACCTCCAAAAACAAGAAACATAACATTTCACAAAATAACAGATTCTACCATCTTATTACAGAACATAATATGGGATTTGGACCAATTCTCAGCACGATCGAAGGTTAATGTCACAAGTCATGAGAGGAAAACTATGAAATTGAACCTATTATAAGCAAAGCAACTACTCAAGGCAGAATGGAGGCCGCGTTTTCTCAACCGGGAAGATGGAGATGGAAAGTAGACACAAAACTACCATTTATGGCTAAAGCTAATTCTGGCTACTAGCCGCGGCTGCCACTTAATGCTGGGTCTTGGGAATGTCAAGGTCTTTAAATATCGGACTGTCAACTCCGACGCCCATGGCGTTCAGGCCATTGTCTACGTATATAACAGCTCCGGTAATGGCCGATGCCAATGGTGATGCCAAGAAGGCAGCTGTGTTGCCCACCTCCTCTGTTACATCAAATTTTGACTTACTCAGTACCACAAGTAATCACAAATATATATATACATGGAGCCATACGAGAAGAAGGGAAATATTACCAGCAGATAGTTCTTTCTGTAGAGGTGCATTTTCTAATGAGTAATCAATCATCATATCAATGAATCCAATTGCTTTTGCAGCACGGCTTCTCAGAGGACCTAGAGGTAAAAGATGGTTAAGTCAAGAGGAAAACAAACTTGCAAGCAACACTTGACTCCAACCAAGATTTAATTACACAGTAATGGGAGAAATAACTATCTAATCGTATTTTCGTGACACAAAATGAAGTAACTAAGAGTAATTATGGGAAATATTCATGCTCGTTCATCTCACGGCAGGGCTTCATTTGTGCTGATATGTGTGCAGTGAGAGATATATCTATGTCTATAACTGAAATAGCTGATGATTTCTCATCATACCGATGAGGTAATATGGACAGAAGATGGTCCTGTGACTTGATTAGCAAACATAGGAGTTCTAGAGCTGCACATCCATGGCATATAAGTCCATAGTCCCCCTTATGCAGGATCTCCAATAAGATGGAGGCAGCCCATCACATTGGAATTACAAGCACCGCGTCAAAAAGTTAGAGCAAATCCTAGTCCGTTTATATAGTGAAAAGAAGACAAGCAATTGCTACATTAAAAGAGAAGACAGATTATCCATACCAGCAGATATAGTGTTCACTCTGATTTTGTGTTTTCTACCAGCTTCAAAAGCAAGCACCTGAAAAATCGTAATCGTAAATTGATACATAAATTTGAACAATCATAAGGAAGGAGAAAAGACAAGTACAAAAGAGGTACTAAAAAGGAAACAATTATGCAAGTCATGTACAATAAGGAATTTACCCGTGTATCACTTTCCAATGCAGCTTTTGCAGAACTCATACCTCCACCATATCTGCATATCATTTGGTTCAAGAATTAGTCAATCTAGAGCATGTTTTAATAAATAAGAGATATGGACTTTGCAAAGACAGCGCATGGCCAACTGACCCTGGAATGATCCTCTCTGAAGCAATGTATGTAAGAGAGATCGAAGATCCGCCTACAAACAAATCAGAAAGGTAAGAGCCAACAATATACAAGAAAGATGTAAAAAAATGGGAGTCCTAACAAGTAAGGAACTTGCCTGGGTTCATTATTGGAACAAAATGCTTGAGTAAAGAAACATAGGAGTAACTAGATGCAGATAATGCAGCAAGGTATCCTTTCCGTGATGTCTCCAACAGTGGTTTGCTCACCTATAACAGAATTAAATGTGTGTTAAACTCAGAGAGAGAACAAAGGGAAACTTTAATATTTGATTTTCCATACCTCAGGTCCATTAGCAAGTGAGTGCACAAGAATGTCTATGCTGCCAAAGTCTTTCCTAACAGATTCAGCAGCTTCCTGTAGGGGGAAAAAATACAACTTAGAAATAATAAAGTTAATTAAATCAGGATGGAGAGGCCAAAATTGCAGTTCGTATGCTAAGGCACTACTAAGCTGGATGGTTTCATTAGAGTGCTTATCTCTGTCTACTACCTAAAAGAACAAACCTTATGCTCAACCATCACCAAAAGAGAAAAAAAGGAATTACCCCTAGAATTCAACCGCTAATCAACCATCAAAAGTTTAAAGATAAAATAAAGTAAACTCCAGGCTTAGGCCAAGAAAAATTGAAGAGAAAAGAGAAATCTCCAACCTAGAGATATCTGACCATAAAAGCATTAACAATTTATGACAAAAGAATATGAGGGAAGGCCTTAAAAGCAATCTCATTGAAAATCTATCATATAAAGAATTATCATAAATCCTATTCTTTTTGCTAGTAACCATAAATCTTATTCAATCTTTACATACATTAGTCAAATATACAGTGAACCCCCCCCCCCCCTCTCCCCAAAAAAAAAAGAAAAGAAAAAAGCTTAATTTATTTATTTTAATCAAAATAAGGCTGTATAGGATAGAAGACAAACTCAAGTAAAAAGAAAATGAACAGAAAAGCAAATTTTAAAATCAGGGTATGCACCACAACATGGCTGAAACACTGAAATACAAACATTTATTTAAAAAAAAGAATGTATCTTTTCAGTGAGTTTTGGGATTTTGATATTAATGTTTTCGCGTGATGTGGACTAGGTCTGCAGGCTCCTCTAAAATTAAATGCTACAGAAGTGTTTTGAAATTAATCTTTAGCAGAAAAATGCTCAGGTGACACTTGATTCCCTATTTTATAGTTTTCCATTTGTATATTTGTTGAAAGTAGTGTCTAAGCTGACAACCAGAAGAGTATTACCAGATAAAAATGTATATTACCTGAACTGTCCAATTACTGGATCCAGCATAACGTTTGTTTGTTTTTATCTTCACAAATTTCAAACAGAAAAATGGAATTAGTTGAGGGATATAACAGATTGTATATGTGCAATTTGACCCTTTAAAAAGGAATTAGATGTTCCTCCCTTACATCTTCTGGTACATCATCAGGATTGTCAAATACAGCATCCAAGGGATAAACTTTAGCAATCTCCATCAATGAACCATCTGGTAACCTGAAAATGGTATTTTTTTTTATCATTAGCAGAATACATTCATTTCACATAACCTAACATAGAATCAATGGCACAAATTAGAGTTATACACGCGTGACTCATCAAATTTTCCCCGTCGTAAGCTGGACTCAAAAATATTCAGAGCCTACAAAAGAAGGTTCACAGTTAGAAACTGCTCCCTTTTAAATAACTGCAAACTTGGGAAAATGAAATTGAAATATATGCTGACAGAAATTCTTGGAATCTATAAATACTTACAGGTACCCATGTGCCAACAAGAATTTCAGCTCCTGCTGCTGCAAGAGATTTTGCAATTGCCCAACCATATCCATTGTCATCGGCCACACCAGCAATGAAAGCTCTTTTACCTACAATTAAGATTACATTTAGTAGACAACTACCATGAAAGGGGGATAGCAATCATCTTGGGGACAGCAATCTATAATAAGAAGGCCAACTACATTTATCATCAGAAAAGACAATTGATGCTATTATCTTGGGTTCCTATATATTGTTCTATTATATACACTGAATTCAGTTGTAAAGGATGGCACTCTATGATTTATACATTCAAACAAGCACAATATTAATGACAATGTTCTTAAGTGGGCAAGATGATTTCTCTTTTATTCTGAATGTTGACTGGTAAGGCAACTTAATTACAGGACATTTGAAATGAGTAACTATTCAATAGGGGAGAGACAATAAAGTCAACACAAGATGAAACTTCTGCTGACAATACTTCACTCAATCACAGAAAGGGACACTGGGATAAGAAATTCTTATACTCACAGAACACCAATATGGGTATAAGGAGTAATGGTCAAAGAAAATCAAAGAGACTATGGGTGAATAAAAACAAAATGGGCATAAGTAGTGATGGTAAAAGAAGAATGACCTTTTAAATCAATTGGCAATCCTGAGACTGGCTTGGTTTCACTAGACTCAGACATTGCTTTTGTAATGATTTTGTCAAACTTTATAGAAGATGATGTAAAGCCCCGTCGCAAAGGTTGCACTGATGCAATTTGGTATGCACTTGCGAGTTTATTCCATGATCCAACCTTAGACTTGCCACCAAGAACCGCAACACCTGTATTTGCAAATCTTTGTGATGATGGAATGCAGGGTCCTGACATTGCAATATGCAAACCAGAAAATGCTGCTGTTGCCATCTTCAATGGATGTAGTAAGACCGAAGAGAGTCTAGATCTGCATTAAAAAAGAAAGAAAAGCTATCATCAGAACAGACAAATACATAAAACAGAAAAAGTCTTACTTGAGTGATTTTTCACTGTCCAAATTAACAATTTTACAAGCGAAAAATGAGAGAAAAGATTGACAATTGAGGATATCCAGGCTGTTAATCAGTGGAACTAAATCATTCTAAAGTTTCAATACATCACTAAGCACGATAAGATGAAATTGTCAAAAACAAGAAGCCCCAAAGCTTAACATTTTGATGGAAAAATTTTCTGAAAGTCATGAAGATATCATATACACAAATTTAATCGATTCATTCTTCATTACTTCTACAAAGTATATATATCCCAATCAAAATTTCTAATTTGAAAATAATAAAATCAGACTAAGCAATCAATTGCTTCCCAGAAAGTAGAACCATTAAGCTAGAGCACAGGAAATGAGGATATTACACGGCACATAAAAAATCGTGGCAAGAACCAAAGACAACAAGTAAACAACAAATGATTGGCCCGCCAGAATGGTAAGAGTAAATTAATCAACTTGTTGAATTTTTTCAATCCCTTCTTTAAAACTCACATCCTCTACCGTATGGGAGCCCCAGAATACCAGAAATCTTATATTTTAAAATTTTACCCAAAAAGTGCGACCACTCAAACCCAGTTGCATTCTGAAATTACCAGCTTTTCCTTACTCATAAATAGAACCCAGATAGCCCAAAAAAAAAAAAAAATTGCTTGAGTACACATTGCAGGAGTTAACGGTAAATCTATATAGGAAATAGAATGTAGCCCAGATTCTATGGATAAACCCACGACATTATTAAGCAGACTGATAAAATCTTCATGTATTACTAAAACCCATTAAAAGCCAGAAATTAAACAACTGAAAGACGCAAATGGAAGGAAAAATAGAAAGGGGCATAACCTTTTTGCTACGAAGAGCGCCAATGCGGAATGAAAATGCAGATTTATGGGTAGGAAAGTAATAGAAAGTAATGGATTTTGTAAAGTAGATGGCCTCGTTCTTATCAAAGGTCTGTTGTCAAAAGCAAGATAAAGAGTCGAGAAGAGTTATGAAGGGCACCAAGAGAAGGTTTTGTTGGGTCGATGAGAACGATGCTGTGTTTTTATATGAAGCAGCCGTCAGAGTAGTTGGAAGCTTTGGAAGTGCCGAAATTGCAAAACCAGTGAGTGTTCGTTTCGTCCTACCGTTCGCTTAAGAAACGAAAACATATCAAAAACGTTTCGAAAATTGTGTTGAGAAACGTTTTACATATTTTGAAATTTTTTTGATGTACTTAAATTTCTTTTTTGATGATTATTTGTGCACTTAAATTAATTTTAACATAAAAATAAATAACATAACTTACGAAGCAGAAAATTTGAGTAAGGGCAAAATTTCACATTATGTTAAGTAAAATTAACAATGACTAATTTTTTATTATTAACAATTGTTTTAACAAAATTCAGCAATCACTCAAACATATATTCTTTTTTTCCTCATTTTATTTAGGATATCTCAAATTTCTAACGTCACACACTTCTTTTCTCTCACACCCACTAAATCCCATTTGTATCAAAATGGTACGTGTGGTTAGAAATTATGGGGTGTGCCAAAAGAAGCTCCTCATGTTGAGCTCGCAGGCCCAATCCACAGCACATAAAAGGCCCATTAACTATATTTTTATTTAAAATGAAAGTGCAAAAAAGAAAATAATAATATAATTGAATTATAATTTCTTACGTGGTACAAATTATTAAAAATTCATCGGATAATTTTTTTAAAAAAAAATAATATGAGAAGAGAAAAAGGTATGTACGATATATTATAAATATTTATCATTAACTTCAAAAAAATTTCATCAATTCCATTCCCTGGACCTTATCTATTCTTTGTATCTATTATGGCAAAGTGAAGCAAGAAATCAGCTTCCAAAGTATTATAAATATATATCATTAACTTCAAAAAAATTCCATCCATTCCATTCCCTGGACCTTTATCTATTCTTTGTATCTATTATGGCAATGTCAAGCAAGAGATCAGCTTCCAAAGTATTATAAATATTTTTCATTAACTTCAAAAAAAATTCCATCCATTCCATTCCCTGGAACTTTATCTATTCTTTGTATCTATTATGGCAAAGTGAAGCAAGAAATCAGCTTCCAAAGTATTATAAATATATATCATTAACTTCAAAAAAATTCCATCCATTCCATTCCCTGGACCTTTATCTATTCTTTGTATCTATTATGGCAATGTCAAGCAAGAGATCAGCTTCCAAAGTATTATAAATATTTTTCATTAACTTCAAAAAAAATTCCATCCATTCCATTCCCTGGAACTTTATCTATTCTTTGTATCTATTATGGCAAAGTGAAGCAAGAAATCAGCTTCCAAAGTATTATAAATATATATCATTAACTTCAAAAAAATTCCATCCATTCCATTCCCTGGACCTTTATCTATTCTTTGTATCTATTATGGCAATGTCAAGCAAGAGATCAGCTTCCAAAGTATTATAAATATTTTTCATTAACTTCAAAAAAAATTCCATCCATTCCATTCCCTGGAACTTTATCTATTCTTTGTATCTATTATGGCAAAGTGAAGCAAGAAATCAGCTTCCAAAGTATTATAAATATATATCATTAACTTCAAAAAAATTCCATCCATTCCATTCCCTGGACCTTTATCTATTCTTTGTATCTATTATGGAAATGTCAAGCAAGAGATCAGCTTCCAAAGTATTATAAATATTTTTCATTAACTTCAAAAAAAATTCCATCCATTCCATTCCCTGGAACTTTATCTATTCTTTGTATCTATTATGGCAAAGTGAAGCAAGAAATCAGCTTCCAAAGTATTATAAATATATATCATTAACTTCAAAAAAATTCCATCCATTCCATTCCCTGGACCTTTATCTATTCTTTGTATCTATTATGGCAATGTCAAGCAAGAGATCAGCTTCCAAAGTATTATAAATATTTTTCATTAACTTCAAAAAAAATTCCATCCATTCCATTCCCTGGAACTTTATCTATTCTTTGTATCTATTATGGCAAAGTGAAGCAAGAAATCAGCTTCCAAAGTATTATAAATATATATCATTAACTTCAAAAAAATTCCATCCATTCCATTCCCTGGACCTTTATCTATTCTTTGTATCTATTATGGCAATGTCAAGCAAGAGATCAGCTTCCAAAGTATTATAAATATTTTTCATTAACTTCAAAAAAAATTCCATCCATTCCATTCCCTGGAACTTTATCTATTCTTTGTATCTATTATGGCAAAGTGAAGCAAGAAATCAGCTTCCAAAGTATTATAAATATATATCATTAACTTCAAAAAAATTCCATCCATTCCATTCCCTGGACCTTTATCTATTCTTTGTATCTATTATGGCAATGTCAAGCAAGAGATCAGCTTCCAAAGTATTATAAATATTTTTCATTAACTTCAAAAAAAATTCCATCCATTCCATTCCCTGGAACTTTATCTATTCTTTGTATCTATTATGGCAAAGTGAAGCAAGAAATCAGCTTCCAAAGTATTATAAATATATATCATTAACTTCAAAAAAATTCCATCCATTCCATTCCCTGGACCTTTATCTATTCTTTGTATCTATTATGGCAATGTCAAGCAAGAGATCAGCTTCCAAAGTATTATAAATATTTTTCATTAACTTCAAAAAAAATTCCATCCATTCCATTCCCTGGAACTTTATCTATTCTTTGTATCTATTATGGCAAAGTGAAGCAAGAAATCAGCTTCCAAAGTATTATAAATATATATCATTAACTTCAAAAAAATTCCATCCATTCCATTCCCTGGACCTTTATCTATTCTTTGTATCTATTATGGCAATGTCAAGCAAGAGATCAGCTTCCAAAGTATTATAAATATTTTTCATTAACTTCAAAAAAAATTCCATCCATTCCATTCCCTGGAACTTTATCTATTCTTTGTATCTATTATGGCAAAGTGAAGCAAGAAATCAGCTTCCAAAGTATTATAAATATATATCATTAACTTCAAAAAAATTCCATCCATTCCATTCCCTGGACCTTTATCTATTCTTTGTATCTATTATGGCAATGTCAAGCAAGAGATCAGCTTCCAAAGTATTATAAATATTTTTCATTAACTTCAAAAAAAATTCCATCCATTCCATTCCCTGGAACTTTATCTATTCTTTGTATCTATTATGGCAAAGTGAAGCAAGAAATCAGCTTCCAAAGTATTATAAATATATATCATTAACTTCAAAAAAATTCCATCCATTCCATTCCCTGGACCTTTATCTATTCTTTGTATCTATTATGGCAATGTCAAGCAAGAGATCAGCTTCCAAAGTATTATAAATATTTTTCATTAACTTCAAAAAAAATTCCATCCATTCCATTCCCTGGAACTTTATCTATTCTTTGTATCTATTATGGCAAAGTGAAGCAAGAAATCAGCTTCCAAAGTATTATAAATATATATCATTAACTTCAAAAAAATTCCATCCATTCCATTCCCTGGACCTTTATCTATTCTTTGTATCTATTATGGCAATGTCAAGCAAGAGATCAGCTTCCAAAGTATTATAAATATTTTTCATTAACTTCAAAAAAAATTCCATCCATTCCATTCCCTGGAACTTTATCTATTCTTTGTATCTATTATGGCAATGTCAAGCAAGAAATCAGCTTCCAAAGTATTGATTTTGATGGATTGTTTCAATAATTTCTTGTTTTTGTTTCGTTGAATCATTTCATTCACTAGAACGTTTCATAATTGTGTGCTCGTTCGTTTGTTTGTTTTTGTGGCCTTATAGGTTGAGCCCTCTCTCGTTCCAAAATCTGTGAAGAAAGGTACGGAGTTTATGAAGCCTACCAATTGCCTTTTGTTTTTCGGTGCTAAGCGAGAAGCTGAGGATGAGCTTGAGAAGCTGGCGAGTGCGAAGAAGCAGAAAAGAGATGAGCTTGCTGACAAACAACTGAATGCGAAGGTGCAAAAGAAAATAGGCTTGAGCAAAATTTATTTAATCGATCAAAATTGACAACAAATTGGTTCAATCAGTCGGTTAATATTAGTTTAATTGGTCGGTTATAGCTTTGTAATTTAAAAAAAATTGGTTAATGTGGATTGGTTTTAGTATGATAAAATTACATGTTTAGTTAATATTGATTGGTTAAAAATATAGTTAAAATCAACGCTAACCATATCCATGCTCACCTTAATTTAATTAATTGACTGAAATAGATTAAATTAAAAATAAATTAATTTAATTTGTCTGTCTGTCAGTATCAATTTAGTATGTCGGTTACGGTTTTATAATTTGAAATAATCGGTTAATGTTAGATAGTTTTAGTTTAACAAAATTATACATCGGTTAATGTCGATCTGTTAAAAATATAGTCAAAACCAACCGTAATAGACCGATGCTCATCCTAAAAGAAAAAGAAACCGCAAAGTAGTTCATCTGATTCCTCTTCTTCGATTCTGAGGGGATAAGGTATCCATTATGATTGGTTGAAGTGTTTTTTTTTTTTTTTTGCTTAATAAAACCATAAATTGCATTCCTGTGTACTCTCCTGCGCTGTCCTTTGTTTGATAACTCTACTCTTTGTTTTTTTTTTTTTTTTTTGGCAGAAACCTGCTGTTAAAGTTCCTATTCCTTCAAAGAAACAACCTTCCCCTGCAAAGAAAAGCAAGCCAGCAAGCAGTTCCAGTTCTGACTCTTCTGATGACTCAAGTGAGGATGAAGTGAGTATGCAAGTTACTTAGGGGCTGCAAATAGTGCTTAATTTTTTTATTATTATTGGATACTACATGGTTGGTTAGAATGGAATATCTCTATTCTCTTGTTTAAACTCCCAACAATTTCTGGGTATTGGTTTTAGGCTCCAAAATCCAAGGTGAATGGACCTGCTGCCACAAAGAAGAAAGGTGATTCTATTGAAAGCTCTGACTCTGATGACATTAGCTCAGGTGAAGATAATGTAAATGCTGTGTAATTCGTTATTATTAGTCTTTTCTGAAAATAGAATTTCTATTTCCACATTCTATACGAAGTGAACAAGATGATACCTTGCATTTGAATTGGTTAGTGAAAGAGAAGAAAACATCAGCAAAAGCTTATTGTTGCTAATCATCTCTAAGCTCATATCTAATTCTTGATGACAGGAAAAGATGGATGTTGATGATGATGATGATGATGATGATGATAGTTCTGAAGAAAGTGAAGAAGAGACACAACAGAAAAATATTAAAGGCTTGGTATGTGGATTGTTCACTTGACTATGCCTTATATTTGTTGTGGTCTCACTTGACTATGCCTTATTTGTTTTAACTTTTTGTAAAATTAAATACACTTTCAAATTACCATAAAATGTTTCAAATAATATTTAACTTTTTTTTTTTATTTTGAACATTTTTTAGTAAATTCTAAATGAATAATTTCACTTCTAAATTTTTGCATATAATATGATATTTGTAATTGAAGCATTGTTTTCATAAGCAGAACAGAGAAAGAAAAATGGAGGGACTGAAAAGTCGATCAGTGTTGATCGTCTGCATGGTGTTGCATTTGCTTATTGCTAGCTCAGAGGCATATACTCTTGGATGCATCACAAAATGTGGGCTCAATGTGCCAATAAGTCTGGAAAGATGGTCACCATTTGTGTTTGTGGTGAACCGTGGGTTCAGCCCCAGAGGGTCCACAGAACCCTCAGGGTATTGGGTTCGAACACGGCCTTGCCTTACTCCCTTCGAGTGGACAATACCTTCTGTGAACTCTCCGGAGGCTAAACCCACAGTCCCACCTCTGCGGTCGGGCCCACGGTTCACCACAGTGTTCTTGCTTGTCAGGCTACGTGCGATGTTGATAATGGCAAAATAGATAATCAACACTTCTGCAAAATTGGTTGTACTGCTTCATACTGCACTAACCAAACAAACATAGGTACCTCTTCTTTCTTTGCTTCCAATTCTTTCTTCTTCTTTTCTTTTTCTTAATTTTGTATTGTATGTGTTCCATAACCATTTTGATCATGTTAGATGTAATATAAAATTAATTATAAACTTTCTCTTAATAACAAAAGTTTTTTAATTAAATTAATTTTTAATAAACCAAAAGTGTTATTTAATACTTCAGAAAAGTTAAAAGTAATCACAGATAAGGCAAAAATTCTCCTCTTTCTGCTTTCAGTTCACTTAGAGTACTCTCTTTTTCTTTTCCAATGTTACATCTCTTATATCATAATTGCTAATATTATTTATTTATTTTTTCTTGACAGATGACAACAAATTTGATAGTTGTGAGAATAATTGCACTCTGACATGTGCCAAGAACCAGATATCGTTGGCACAGAGAGATCGTAAGAAGCAAACACTGGCGAATTTAGGGTTCCTTTTATTTCCAAGTTTGTTTCTTTATTAAAGAAGTTAAGTTGATACTTGATGTCATCTTAAGTGTGTTTAAGTTCATTTAATAAAGTTAGAAGCTAAGTTCATACTTGATGTAATCTCAAGTGTATTTCAAGATAATGTAATGAAGCTATCATTTAATAAAGTTGATAATTGGTTTAGTTTAAAATCAGATTATTAAGTGCCTAATGTGATATAAAATATTGGTTTATAAAAAAATTTAAAAAAAAAAACTTTTAAAAAGACCTTGAACAACTGCAAAAGATATTTTTTCAACGACCGAAAAACTGTTATTAGATAAGGACTGAAGGAGTGAGTTAAATGAAGTTGATTTTGCAACTGAATTTGAATTGGATTTTGGTCTCATAATTGGCTTACTAAAATGAATTAGTATCCTGCTTAGGCCTCTATAATAAGCGAGGGAGAATCATTGTTAGTTTTAACTATTCCAAAAAATGCAACATTGCTGAGAGATGAGTTGTATTAGCACAAAAATGGAGAAGATTTATGTTGAGAAATTTTATTAAGAGATAAGAATTTCTAAGTCAACATAATTATTTTTAGTTACATTAATCAATGTTTACAGCCTTAATGCTAAATAAAAAATTATAATTAATAATTTGGTTTCAGTTTTAATTTGTTGTCCAATTTTTATTGTTGTTGATGTGCTTTATATGTTTTCTTTCTTTCTTCTTTTTCTATTTTTCCCTGTTATCTTCATACTCATTTTGTTTTTTATTATAAGACATACATGTACCAATACGATTAGTTAGTTTTGTTGGTTTTTTTAAAAAAATTACAATACTCTAGATTTACTCTTATTTTTTATCATTTCTCGTTAATGAACTTCTACTTGCAAAGATAATTAAATTATTTATTAAGGATAAATTTTAATAAAACAAAAATAAAAATGCTTCGTGGTTACGGATGCAAAGGTTGCATCGTGTGATATTATATCATGCAATTTGTCATTTATATATACATATAAATGTTACGAAAGGATTTCAATGTAGTCTAATTAATTTGCATGTTTTAAAAGTATGAGATATATTCATATTTATAAATTAAATTCATGTATTAATGACCTTAATCTCATCAAGCATCAGATTGGTTCTTTTTTAGATTACAAGTGTTACAATGGTGTTGGCAAGAATTTCTATTGTGAATTCTGAAGCCTTAGTCCAGCTCAAAGTTGGAAATATCAACCAGCTTAGTCCATCAAGTTAAAATCCAAATCGTTCTTCAAAGCAAGAACCCCAAAATCTGGATTGATTTTAGTGCCAAAATTCCAGTATACTCCCTTTTCTCAAAGAAAGGCTGCTTAGGAGCCATTGTGATGGTAGATCTATCAATTAACTTAAGAACATTGATCATTCCTAAGCTAATTGAATCAGAAATTAAAAAGGACAACATACACACCCACAGTAATCCATGTATTCATAGAAAATTCCTAATCCTTTACAAGATTCAACTAATCCATCAATCCCTGGACTCCAGAGTTTACTTAGACATAGTTCCAGCAAAAATCAACACAATATGAACAAAGAAATTCAATCACAGAAAGGGACACTGGGATAAGAAATTCTTACAATCACAGAACAAAGAAAATCAAAGAGACTATGGGTGAATAAAAACAAATGGTAAAAGAAGAATGACCTTTTAAACAATTTGGCAATCCTGAGACTGGCTTGTTTTCACCAGACTCAGACATTGCTTATGTGGTGATTTTGTCAGACTTTATAGAAGATGATGTCAAGCCCCGTTGCAAAGGTTGCACTGATGCAATATATCCCACCTTAGACTTGCCACCAAGAACTGCAACACCTGTATTTGCAAATCTTTCTGATGATGGAATGCAGGGTCCTGACATTGCAATATGCAAACCTGAGACTGGCTTGTTTTCACCAGACTCAGACATTGCTTTTGTAATGATTTTGTCAGACTTTGTATAAGATGATGTCAAGCCCCGTTGCAAAGGTTGCACTGATGCAATATGGTTTGCACTTGCGAGTTTATTGCATGATCCCACCTTAGACTTGCCGCCAAGAACTGCAACACCTGTATTTGCAAATCTTTCTGATGATGGAATGCAGGGTCCTGCCACTGCAATATGCAAACCAGAAAATTCTGCTGTTGCCATCTTCAATGGATGTAGTAAGACCGAAGAGAGTCTGGATCTGCATTAAAAAAGAAAGAAAAAAGAAAAGCTATCATCAGAACAGAAAAATACATAAAACAAAAGGTTTTACTTGAGTGATTTTTCACTGTCCAAATTAACAACTTTACAAGCAAAAACTGAGAAAACGGAAAAACCGGTTAACAATAGCTTGATGAAAAGATTGACCATTGAGGATGTACAAGCTGTTAATCAATGGAACTAAATCATTCTAAAGTTTCAATACATCACTAAGCACTATAAGATGAAATTGTCAAAAACAAGAAGCCCCAAAGCTTAACATTTTGATGGAAAAATTTTCTGAAGTCATTAAGATATAATAATATACACAAATTTAATAGATTCATTCTTCATTACTTCTACAAAGTATTTATATCCCAATCAAAATTTCTAACTTGAGAATAATAAAATCGGACTAAGCAGTTAATTGCTTCCCAGAAAGAAGAACCATTAAGCTAGAGCACAGGAAATGCGTACATTACAGGGCAAGTAAAAAATCGAGGTAAGAACCAAAGACAACAAGTAAACAACAAATGATTGGCTCGCAAGAATGGTAAGAGTAAATTAATCAACTTGTTGAATTTTTTCAATCACTTCTCTTTAAAACTCACATCCTCTACCGTATGGAAGTCCCAGAATACCAGAAATCTTAAATTTTAAAATTTTCCCATTCTGAAATTACCAGCTTTTCCTTACTAATAAATAGAACCCAGATAGCAAAAAAAAAACTTGCTTGACTACACATTGCAGGAGTTAACAGGAAATCTATGGGAAATAGAATGTAGCCCAGATTCTATGGATAAACCCACGACTTTATTAAGCAGACTGATAAAATCTTCATGTATTACTAAGACCCATTAAAAGCCAGAAATCAAACAACTGAAAGACGCAAATGGAAGGAAAAATAGAAAGGAGCATTACCTTTTGGCTACGAAGTGCGCCAATGCGGAATGAAAATGCAGGTTTATGTTTAGGAAAGTAATAGAAAGTAATGGATTTTCTAAGGTACATGGCTTCGTTCTTATCGAAAGTCTGTCGTGCAAAGCAAGATTAAGAGTTCAGACGAGTTAGGCCACCCACCAAGAGAAGGCTTTTTTGGGTCGATGAGAACGATGCTGTGTTTTATATGAAGCAGCCGTCTAAGTGCCGAAATTGCAAACCAGTGAGTGTTCGTTTCGTCGTACCGTTCGCTTAAGAAAAGGAAACATATAAAAAAACGTTTCGAAAATTGTTTGAGAAACGCTTTACATATTTTGAAATATTTTTGATGTACTTAAATTTCTTTTTTGATGATTATTTGTGCACTTAAATTAATTTTAACATAAAAGTAAATAACACAACTTACAAGGAAAGAAGCAGAAAATGACTAATTTTTGAGTAAGGGCAAAATTTCACATTATGTTAAGTAAAATTAACAATGACTAATTTTTTATTATTAACAATTGTTTTAACAAAATTCAGCAATCACTCAAACATATATTTCTTTTTTTTTTTCCTCATTTTATTTAAGATATTCCAAATTTCCAACGACACACACTTCTTTTCTCTCACACCCACTAAATCCCATTGGTATCAAAATGGTACGTGTGGTTAGAAATTATGGAGGGTGCCAAAAGAATTTCTTCATGTTGAGTTAACCGGCCTAACTCACAGCACATAATAGGCCCATTAACTATATTTTTATTTAAAATGAAAGTGCAAAAAAGAAAACAATGATATAATTGAATTATAATTCCTTATGTGGTACAAATTATTAAAAATTCAGCAGATAATTTTTGAAAAAAATTTAATATGAGAAGAGAAAAAGGTAATTTACGATATATTATAAATATTTATCATTAACTTCAAAAAAATTCCATCCATTCCATTCCTTACACCTTTATCTATTCTTTGTATCTATTAAGGCAAAGTCAAGCAAGAAATCAGCTTCCAAAGTATGGATTTTGATCGATTGTTTCAATGATTTCTTCTTTCTGTTTCGTTGAATCATTTCATTCACTGCAACATTTCATAATTGTGTGCTCGTTCGTTCGTTTGTTTGTTTTTGGGGTCTTATAGGTTGAGTCCGCTCTCGTTCCAAATTTAAGAAAAAAGGTAAGGTACGTAATTTATGAAGCCTACCAATTGCTTTTTGTTTTTCGGTGTTAAGCGAGAAGCTGAGGATGAGCTTGAGAAGCTGGAGAGTGCGAAGAAGCAGAAAAGAGATGAGCATGCTGACAGACAACTGAATGCCAAGGTGCAAAAGAAAATAGGCCTAAGCAGAATTTAATTATCCAACTGGACTGGCTGAACAAAAAATAAATAGATTTAATTGATCGATTAATATAATTTAGCCAGTTGGTTATAGTTTTGTAATTTAAAAAAATCAATTAATATCTATTGATTTTGATTTAATAAAATTACATGTTAGGTTAATGTCAATCAGTTAAAAGTTAAAATTAATTATACTTGAATCAATACTCATCTTAATTTAATTAATCGGCCAAAATAGACTAAATCAAAAACAAATTGGCTTAATCTATTTAATCGGTTCAGTTAATTAATATTGATTTAATCATTTGGTTTTAGTTTTGTAATTAGAAATAATCGATTGCTATTGGTCGATTTTAATTTAACAAAATTATATATTCGATTAATGTGATCGGTTAAAAACATAGTTCTCAACCCTAAAAGAAAATGAAACCGCAAAGTAGTTCATCTGATTCCCCTTCTTCAGATTCTGAGGAGGATAATGTATCTATTATGATTGGTTGAAGCAATTTTTTTTTTCTTTTTTTTTTCCTTAATAAAACCATAAATTTCATTCTCTGTACTGTCCTGCGCTGTTCTTTGTTTGATAACTCTTCTCTTCGTTTTCTTTGTTTTTTTTACAGAAGCCTGTTGTTAAAGTTCCTTTTCCTTCAAAGAAGCAATCTGGCCCTGCAAAGAAAAGCAAGCCAGCAAGCAGCTCCAGTTCTGACTCTTCTGACGACTCAAGTGAGGATGAAATGAGTAAGCAAGTTACTTAGGGTCTGCAAATAGTGCCTAATTTTTTATTATTATTGGATACTGCATGGTTGGTTAGAATAGAATATCTCTATTCTCTTGTTTAAACTCCCAACAATTTCTGGGTATTGGTTTTAGGCTCCAAAATCCAAGGTGAATGGACCTGCTGCCACAAAGAAGAAAGCTGATTCTAGTGAAAGCTCTGACTCTCATGACATTAGCTAAGATGAAGATAATGTAAATGCTGTGTAATTCGTTATTATTAGTCTTTTCTGAAAATAGAATTTGCTATTTTCCCACATTCTATACGAAGTGAACATGAGGATACCTTGCATTTGAATTGGTTAGTGAAAGAGAAGAAAACATCAGCAAAAGCTTATTGTTGCTAATCATCTTTAAGCTCATATCTAATTCTTGATGACAGGAAAAGACGAATGATGATGATGATAGTTCTGAAGAAAGTGAAGGAGAGCCACAAAAGAAAAATTTTAAAGGCTTGGTACGTGGATTGTTCGCTTCACTATGTCCTATATTTGTTGTGGTCTCACTTGACAATGCCTTATTTATTTTAACTTTTTTGTAAAATTAAATATATTTTCAAATTACCATAAATGTTTCAAATAATATTTAACTTTTTTATTTTGAGCATTTTTTAGTATATTCTAAATGAATAATTTCACTTCTAAACTTTTGCATAAAATATGATATTTATAATTTGCCTTTCTTTATGTATTCTGATATAGAGAGACATGAAAATTCCATGCTTGTCAAGGACTTCATTGAAAATTCTTATAAACATTAGAAAATAAGTATCTTATCAGAGCAAACCTAGTTACTCTAAAATTTAATAACAAAAATTTAAATTATAAGAGCATAAATTTAAATAATTGACTAAAATATCATCAGTTTAACAAAAAAAAAAAAAGAAAAAAAAAGAAGAAGAATAATTCATTGACATAAGAGGTAAAGAGTAACCCTTTGACTTGACCTAAACTAAATTATTGACTTGGCAAGAAAAATAAGCTATTGACATGACAGGATAAAACAAATTTTAGACTTGACAAAATAAAGATCACAATTGACTTTTTTTTTTTTTTTTCTGTTTTTATGAAATTATTTTGGATTATAAAAGGCTACAACCACAATAGAGTTTGCCAAGTTTCCAAATTGTAATTGAAGCATTGTTTTCACAATCATAACAGAGAAAATTCGATCAGTGTTGATTGTCTGCATGGTGTTGCATTTGCTGATAGCTAACTCAGAGGCATCTACTCTTGGATGCTACACAGTTTGTGTGGCTCATTTGTCTTATTGGTTTCTGGCTCAGTGCCAAAAGTCTGGTGATAATGGCAAAATAGTTAATCACTACTTCTGCAAAATTGGTTGTTCTCCTTCATCCTGCACTAACCAACCAAACATGGGTACCTCTTCTTTCTTTGCTTCCATTTCTTTCTTTCTTTTTTCTTAATTTTGTATTGTATGTGTTTGATAACCATTTTGATTATGCTATTGTAATATAAAATTAATTATAAATTTTCTCTTAAATTGGTTTTTAATAAACCAAAGGTGTTATTTAATACTTGAGAAAAGCTGAAAGTAATCAGAAATAGGCAAAGATTTTACTCTTTCTGCTTTCAATTCATTTAGAGTACTCTCTTTTTCTTTTACAATGTTACATTTCTTATATCATAATTGCTATTATTTATTTATTTATTTTTTCTTGACAGATGCCGGCAAATTTGATTCTTGCGATGGAATATGTGCCAAGAAAGAGAGACCGTAAGAAGCAAACACTGGCGAATTAAGGGTGCCTTTGATTTACAAGTTTGTTCTTTATTAAAGAAGTTAAGTTGATACTTGATATAATTTCAATTGTGTTCAAGTTAATTTAATTAAGTTATATCCAATATCCATATATTTGACTGTGTATCTCAAACGAACTGAAATAAACTGGCATTTGCTGCTATGAAATTTTAAGAAATCCATGTCCAATTGTTTATAGCATGAAGCTTCACACGCTGAATCTCTCTGCCATTTTATAAAGTGCAAAATGATCTTTTCTTCTTACTCTCTGCTTGTTTTCATTTTATAATTTTCATGGAGATAGTTGAAAGCAGCAATTTATAAATTATCTGGTGAAAGTCAAGAACAAATTAAAGGATGAACTTTATTTAAATATTGCTATAAGATTGAAAAGAAAAAACTATACGCTATAAATTTAGAGGCTACTTCAAATCTTTGGTTCCATTAAAGAATGATAGAATTCTGATAAAAAAGGAGGACAGATATTATATTCACACGTTGGTTTAGCTTAAAATAGGATCAATAAGTACCTAATGTGATATAAAATATTGGTTTATAAAAAACATTAAAAAAAAACTTCTAAAAAGACCTTGGACAACTGCAAAAAGATATCTTTTCAACGACTGGAAACTGTTATTGGATGGGGACTGAAGGAGTGAGTTAAATGGAGTTGGTTTTGCAACCAAATTTGATTTGGATTTTGGTTTCATAATTGGCTTACTAAAAAGAAGAATTAGTATTCTGCTTAGGCTTCTATAATAAGCGGTAAAGGGAGAAGCATTGTTAGTTTTAACTATTCCAAAAATTGTAACTGTTGGTTGGTTAACACGAAATTTGGTCTAGGTGTGGTCCTGCCTGTAAGAAATGCAAAAGAATGGGTTGGTTGGTAGTACTTCGACAACCAAGTTATGATGAAGTATGGGTAAAATGGAAAAAATACTTAGGAAAGATAAGGATTAGAGTTATGAATGTTGCGTACCTTTTCATTTTATTCCCTTTTTATAGTAACATGACCCTTAAGGTCTTTTCTCTTTATAGATGAAAATGCGAATTTGACTTTAGGCTCTTGGTTCTTCTAGGCCCAATCTTAAATTATAAAGATAGGATTCAAGTAAGTCAGGTCTACGTCAACAACATTATTAAGAGACGAGATTATATTTGCACAAAAATGGAGAAGATTTAAATTAGGTGAGAATGTTGAGAAATTTTATTAAGAGATAAGAACTACTATGTCAACATAATTATTTTTAGTTACATTAATCATGTTTACAGCCTTAATACTAAATTAAAAAATTATAATTATAATTTGGTTTCAGTTTTAATTTGTTGTCCAATTTTTATAGTTGTTGATGTGCTTTTATATGTTTTCTTTCTTTCTTCTTTTTCTCTTTTTTTTTTTCCTGTTATCTTCATACTCATTTTGTTTTTCATTATAAGACATACATGTACCAATACGATTAGTTAGTTTTGTTGGTTCTTTAAAAAATGTTACAATATTCTAGTTTTACTCTTAGTTTATATCGTTAATGAACTTCTACATACAAAAATAATTAAAATATTTATTAAGAATAAATTTTAAAAAATAAAAATAAATGCTTCATTTTACGGATGCAAAGGTTGCACCGTGTGATATTATATCATGCAATTTGTCATTTATATATGCATATAAATGTTACGAAAGGATTTCAATGTAGTCTAATTAATTTGCATGTTCTGAAACTATAAAAGAAATTTCTAAGTTATAAAAGTATGAGATATATTCATAAGAATCATAACAAAAAAGAAAAAAAAGAAGAAGATGAAACTAAATCACGAAGACTGAGAATGCTAATTTGTCAAGATATGAGTTGAAGTTGTGTGTGTAAACTAAGCTTTAAAGTTTAAAAATTAAATACATGTATTAATGAACTTAATCTCATCAAGCATCGGATTGGTTCTTTTATAGATTACAAGTGTTACAATGGTGTTGGCAAGAATTTCTATTGTGAATTCTAAAGCCTTAGTCCAGCTCAAAGTTGGAAATATCAATCTTTTCTCAAAGAAAGGTTGCTTAGGAGCCATTGTGATGGTAGATCTATCAATTAACTCAAGAACATTGATCATTCCTAAGCTAATTGAATCAGAAATTAAAGAGGACAACATGCACACCCACAGTAATCCATGTATTCATAGAAAATTCCCAATCCTTTACAAGATTCAACTAATCCATCAATCCCTGGACTCCAGAGTTTACTTAGACATAGTTCCAGAAAAAATCAACACAAGATGAAACTTCTGCTGACAATACTTCACTCAATCACAGAAAGGGACACTGGGATAAGAAATTCTTACACTCACAGAACAAAGAAAATCAAAGAGATTATGGGTGAATAAAAACAGAATAGGCATAAGTAGTGATGGTAAAAGAAGAATGACCTTTTAAATCACTTTGGCAATCCTGATACTGGCTTGTTTTCACTAGACTCAGACATTGCTTTTGTAATGATTTTGTCAGACTTTATAGAAGATGATGTCAAGCCCCGTTGCAAAGGTTGCACTGATGCAATATGGTATGCACTTGCGAGTTTATTGCATGATCCCACCTTAGACTTGCCGCCAAGAACTGCAACACCTGTATTTGCAAATCTTTGTGATGATGGAATGCAGGTTCCTGACATTGCAATATGCAAACCAGAAAATTCTGCTGTTGCCATCTTCAATGGATGTAGTAAGACCAAAGAGAGTCTAGATCTGCATTAAAAAAGAAATAAAAAAGAAAAGCTATCATCAGAACAGACAAATACATAAAAAAAAGTTTTACTTGGCTGATTTTTCACCGTCCAAATTAACTACTTTACAAGTAAAAATTGAGAAAACGGAAAAACCCGTTAACAATAGCTTGATGAAAAGATTGACCATTGAGGATGTACAAGCTGTTAATCAATGGAACTAAATCATTCTAAAGTTTCAATACATCATTAAGCACTATAAGATGAAATTGTCAAAAACAAGAAGCCCCAAAGCTTAGCATTTTGATGGAAATTGAAAGTCATTAAGATATAATAATATACACAAATTTAATAGATTCATTCTTCATTACTTCTACAAAGTATTTATATCCCAATCAAAATTTCTAATTTGAGAATAATAAAATCAGACTAAGCAACTAATTGCTTCCCAGAAAGAAGAACCATTAAGCTAGAGCACAGGAAATGCGTACATTACAGGGCAAGTAAAAAATTGAGGCAGGAACCAAAGACAACAAGTAAACAACCTCTGCCGTATGGGAGTCCCAGAATACCAGAAATCTTACATTTAAAAATTTTACCCAAAAAGTGCGACCACTCAATCCCAGTTGCATTCTGAAATTACCAGCTTTTCCTTACTAATAAATAGAACCCAGATAGCAAAAAAAAAAAAAAAAAAAACTTGCTTGAGTAAACATTGCAGGACTTAACAGTGAATCTATAGGAAATAGAATGTAGCCCAGATTCTATGGATAAACCCACGACTTTATTAAGCAGACTGATAAAATCTTCATGTATTACTAAAACCCATTAAAAGCCAGAAATCAAACAACTGAAAGACGCAAATGGAAGGAAAAATAGAAAGGGGCATTACCTTTTAGCTACGAAAAGCGCCAATGCGGAATGAAAATGCAGATTTATGGGTAGGAAAGTAATAGAAAGTAATGGATTTTCTAAGGTAGATGGCCTCGTTCTTATCAGAAGTCTGTTGTTAAGAGCAAGATTTGAGACGAGTTATGAAGGAAACCAAGAGAAGTTTTTGTTGGGTCGATGAGAACGATGCTGTGTTTTTATATGAAGCAGCAGTCAGAGTAGTTGGAAACTTTGGGAGTTCCGAAATTGCAAACCAGGGAGCGTTGGTTTCATCGTACCGTCCGCTTAAGGGACGGAAACATATCAAAAAGGAGCGAAATTTGTGTTTAGAAAGGTTTTACATATTTTGAAATATATTTGATGTACTTAAATTTCTTTTTTGATGATTATTTGTGCACTTAAATTGATTTTAACATAAAAATAAATAACATAACTTACAAGGACTGAAGCAGAAAAATTGAGTAAAGGGCAAAATTTTTAACGACACACTTCTTTGCTCTCACACCCACTAAACCCCATTTGTATCAAAATGGTACGTGTGGTTAGAAATTATGGGGTGTGCTAAAAGACGTCCCTAATGTTGAGTTGACAGGCCCAACCCACAGCACATGATAGGCCCATTAACACTCCAAATTTCCCATTTCCCATGAATAACTATTTTTTTATTATTTAAAAGGAAAGTGCAACAAAGAAAATAATAATATAACTGAATTATAATTTCTTATGTGGTACAAATTATTAAAAATTCAGCAGATAATTTTTTTCAAAAAAATTAATATGACAAGAGAAAAAGGTAATTTACATATATTATAAATATATAAATTATAAAATATTTATCATTAACTTCAATTTGTTTTTTCATTGAATTGAGTTTATAGTAAAAAAAAGAAAAACATCGTAGGAAACGCACCGCATCATAGTTGCGCGCGGCACCGTCCAGCTCAGCTTTTCGGCCCGAAAACCCTAAGCCCATAACTGCCGACACGCATATAAATTTGAGCAGCCGCAAGCATTCGAGTAGAAGTTTGCTCCCAAAACCCTAAACTCTGTGACGCGTAGGGTTTTGCAGAGCTTCTCGTTATCTATCCATTTCCTCGACCTTTTTCTATTCTTTGTGTCTAATATGGCAAAGTCTAGCAAGAAATCAGCTTCCAAAGTATGGATTTTGATCGATTGTTTCAATAATTTCTTCTTTTTGTTTTATTGAATCATTTCATTCACTACAACGTTTCATAATTGTGTGCTTGTTCGTTTGTTTGTTTTTGTGGTCTTATAGGTTGAGTCCGCTCCAGCCGTCGTTCCAAAATCTGCGAAGAAAGGTACAGAGTTTATAAAGGCTACTATTTGTTTTTTATTTTTCGCTTTTGTTTTGGTTTTCTGATGTTGATTTTATAATCTTGGGTTATTTTAAATTGTTCTCTATGGTTGAAATGTACTCTCTTTTATTGTAAATGATAAAGGTGCTAAGCGAGAAGCTGAGGATGAGCTTGAGAAGCTGGCGAGTGCAAAGAAGCAGAAAAGAGATGAGCTTGCTGACAAGCAATTGAATGCGAAGGTGCAAAAGAAAAAGAAACCGCAAAGTAGTTCATCTGATTCCTCTTCATCCAATTCTGAGGAGGATAAGGTATCTATTATGATTGGTTGAAGTATTTTATTATTAGGCTTAATAAAACCATAAATTGCATTCCTCTGTACTGTCCTGTTCTTTGTTTGATAACTCTGGTCTTCGTTTTTCTTTTTTACAGAAACCTGCTGTTAAAGTTCCTATTCCTTCAAAGAAGCAACCTGGCCCTGCAAAGAAAAGCAAGCCAGCAAGCAGCTCCAGTTCTGACTCTTCTGATGACTCAAGTGAGGATGAAGTGAGTATGCAAGTTACTTAGGGGCTGCAAATAGTGCTTAATTTTTTATTATTATTGGATACTACGTGGTTGGTTCGGATAGAATATCAATATTCTCTTGTTTAAACTCCCAACAATTTTTGGGTATTGGTTTTAGGCTCCAAAATCTAAGGTGAATGGACCTGCCGCGGGTAAGAATGGACCTGCTGCTACAACGAAGAAAGTTGATTCTAGTGAAAGCTCTGACTCTGATGACAGCAGCTCGGATGAAGATAATGTAAATGCTGTGAGCTACGAATTGTCTCTTAGTATTTTGAGTCTTTGTTTCCTGTATTCTAATTTTTTGGTGTTGTTTTTAGGCTCCAAAATCCAGGGTGAACGGAGCGGCTGCTGGTAAGAATGGACCTGCTACTACAAAGAAAAAAGCTGATTCTAGTGAAAGCTCTGATTCAGATGACAGCAGTTCAGATGAAGATGTAAGTTCTTCTGTTGTTTGATTTTGTCATGCAGTCTGATTCTCTTGATTACATTATTGTAATACTATCTTGCTGTATTCTTTAGTTGGCAGCTGCAGTTGCTCCTAAGAAGAAAGTGGAAGCAGTTGCTCCAAAGAAAAAAGTTGAGAGCAGTGACAGCTCAGAAGATGAATCAAGCGCTGAAGAAGATAATGTAAATTATGGGTTTTTGAATGATTTTTTTCCCTTATTTATTACTTTAACTGCCATGTTCTAATCATAGTGGGATGCTTGATTGTAGGATTCAAAAACTAAGGTAACTACAGTATCCAAGGTTTCCACGGATCCAAAGAAGAAAGTTGAATCAAGTGACAGCTCAGATTCTGATTTTTTATTTTTTATATGTGACAAATTAAGATTATCCTTAATTACTGTGAAATTCGTTATTATTAGTCTTTTGTGAAAATAGAATTTGCTATTCCCACATTCTATACGAAGTGAACATGATACCTTGCATTTGAATTGGTTAGAAAAAGAGAAGAAAACATCAGCAAAAGCTTATCGTTGCTAATCATCTCTAAGCTCATATCTAATCCTTGATGACAGGAAAAGATGGATGTTGATGATGATAGTTCTGAAGAAAGTGAAGAAGAGCCACAAAAGAAAAATATCAAAGGCTTGGTATGTGGATTGTTGACTTGACTATGCGCTATATTTGTTGTGGTCTGTTTGTTTTATTCATATTGTAAATAATTTTTTCTTAACTATTTTTAATTCTTTTAATTATGCTGAAGCCAAATGCTGGAAAACCTAATGTAAAAGCTGTCAAAAAGGATAGCAGTAGTGATGGTTCAGAGGATGATGATAGCTCTGAAGAGGATGACAAAGTAAAAAAGGTGATAAATTTGGACATTAAGCTTTGCCTGTTTTTTCATTTTTTTGCAGTACTTGATACGTTTATCTTATTCTTACTCATTTTTTTTCCGTTTATTCCTTGTTTTTATTCTGAAGCCAAATGCTGGAAAACCTAATGTAAAAGCTGTTGAAAAGGGTAATAGTAGTGATAGCTCAGATGATGAAGATGATAGCTCTGAAGAGGATGAGAAAGTGAAAAAGGTGATAACCTTCTTGACCTTTGTGCTTGTCATTTTTAACGATTGTGTCAGTGCCTGTTGTATTTTTTATTCTAATGCATAATTCTCTAATAATTCCATTTTTTTTTTTTTTTAAATTCTGTAGCCAAATGCTGCAAAACCAAGTGTAAAATCTGTCAAAAAGGATAGCAGCAGTGATAGCTCAGATGATGAAGATGATAACTCTGAAGAGGATGAGAGAGTGAAAAAGGTGATAATCTTGTCCCCTTTGCTCGTTATGTGTAATAAGTGTGTCAGTGCCAATTGTTTATTTTATTCTTACTTGTGATTTTTTCTTGGCTTTTTTTTTCCCCTGAAGCCGATTGCCACATCAAGTGCTGGAAAACCTGGTGTAAAAGTTGTCAAAAAGGATAGCAGTAGTGATAGCTCAGATGAAGATGATAGCTCTGAAGAGGAGGATGAGATAGTGAAAAAGGTAATAATTTTGGACATTGTTCTTGTCATGTTTTATAATTTGTTAGTGCCTGTTGTGTTTGATTTATACATACCCATAAATTTTTATTAATTCTTGTTTTTATTCTGAAGCCAAAGACTACACCAAATGCTGGAAAACCTAGTGCAAAATCTGTCAAAAAGGATAGCAGTAGTGATAGCTCAGATGATGAAGATGATAGCTCTGAGGAGGATGTAAAATCTGTCAAAAAGGTATTAACCTTTAATAATTTTATTTATGTTTGCTTTTCCTCTCATGGGAAGACCTTCATGATTATTGTTATCGTCTTAAAACAGGCTAAAGATGTGAAGATGGTTGATGCAGCCTCACCAGAGCCAACTTCCAAGAATTTTAATTCAGCATCTGCTAAGAAAACTGTAACCAATTAATGTCCTTTGTTTTTCCTCTCTTAATGCGATGTGAATATTCAATCTGTAACATGATGTGCATTTTAAATTTTGCAGCCTAAGACTCCAGCTACCCCTGTAGAACAAAATTCCACAGGAAGGACACTATTTGTTGGAAACTTGTCATATAGTGTGGAAAGAGCTGATGTGTAAGTATTATATACTTGCTATGCTCAGATAGATTTTTTTCCCTGCGTTTTTCTGATTTAGTTGTTCTTCAGGGAAAATTTCTTCATAGATTGTGGAGAAGTTGTTGATGTCCGCCTTGCTGTAGATGATGAAGGAAGGTTTAAAGGTTTTGGACATGTTGAGTTTGCTACTGCAGAAGCAGCCCAAAATGTTAGTATTTATATTTTTTGGTATGCTTTACTGTGAGGATCCTTAGTTTTTTAGATGATTGGGGCATCCATCAATTTCAGCGTTGTAATTTATTATAATAGGTATACTTGTATGCCTGAGTTTTTGTTGCTGTAATGTAGCTTGGTTTATCTCTACTTTTGTTGAAACCTTGTCTTATGCACTGCATCATTGTTGAACCTTGTTGCAGGCCCTGAAGTTGAATCAAAATGAATTGTTGAGACGACCCGTCAAACTTGATCTGGCACGAGAAAGGGCCTCATATACCCCTAACAGCAGGTGCCTATTAAATCTCGTCTTTTCTCAATGGGCTGATGTGCCTCATATATATATTATTGTGACATGTGCCTCTCTTATCTGATGTGCTAATAATTTTAGCAACTGGAGCAACTCCTTCCAGAAAGGTGGAAGAGGTCAGTCTCAAACAGTATTTGTTAGGGGTTTTGACTCATCCCTAGATGAACAGCAGGTAACTTTATCACTAGCATATTGGCTTTGCTTTAGTTATAAATCAACTATTGGATTTACCTTTCATTTTTCTTTCATGAATATTTTCTTATCATAATTATGTTTATACCCTGAACAACTCCAAATATGTACTTTCAGATTAGGTCTAATCTGGAGGAGCATTTTAGTTCCTGTGGAGAAATTACTAGGATATCAATCCCTAAAGATTATGACACTGGTGCTTTTAAGGGGTATGTTCTGGTTTACATTTTTTCTAATCTGCTTATCTTTAAAAATGTCGTTGTTTGCATGGCACCCTGAAAAAGACCAAAAAAATAAAAAAAAAATGTCACTGTTAAGGGGCATTGGCTTTACCTCCTAATATGTTGGATTTTTAACTTATGAGCCATACTGCCACACCCCTTAAAAAAAGGAAAAAACTGAAATGCCAAGTTTTCATGGTCACCCTAAAATCCTTATTTTCTCTTCTGCTTTTTCTTTTGTTATTCTGTTTTGTTAATGTTCTATATTATCCTTTTTCTCTTTCTTTCCCATTTTTAATCCCTTTTTTGGCAAGACTTTTCTTTTATCTAAGAGTCTCTATCTCTCTAAACGTTGTATTCTGCTCTGGTAAGTAGACTAGGGCAACCAGTCTAAAGGGGTATTATATCTCATCAGCAACATTTTGCTTGCAATAATATTCTCCCTTATTACCAAAAATAGTTTCTCCTGCTGAATCTCAATATATTGGAGTCCATGGATTGCCATAGATGGACCTTGGATGCCAATCAATATTATTTATGATCATCATGTGCTAGAACTAATCTTGTTGTCCCGTCTTAAATTGTAAATATCTCAGGTATGCATACATGGACTTGAGTGATGCTAATGGCATAAACAAAGCATTAGAACTCAATCAATCAGAGTTAGGCGGTTATCCATTGATGGTTGAAGAAGCAAGGCCTCGGGATTCTCAGGGTGGCAGTGCTAGAGGTGGAAGAGGTGGTAGAGATGGTGGCGGCCGTGGTGGAAGAGGTGGTAGAGACAGTGGTGGCCGGGGTGGAAGAGGTGATCGTGGAAGAGGTAACCGCGGTGGAAGGGGTGGCCGTGGAACCCCCTTTAAACAAAGTTTCAGTGCAGGAGGAACAGGTATAATTCTCGTTATTGAAACTCAAATAGTTATTTTTTCTCGTTTCTGAATTGAGTCCTTGATTAGACCCTGTTTTGATAGAGATTCATTTTCAATTGAGTTTCAGATTGTCTGATCTCATGTTCTTAATTATCAATTTAGCAATTTGCTGTAGCTAGCTGATGGTTCTGTCTTCGTTCTGGTTTAATGAATGAATTTTCTTTGTGATGTCTCAGGGACCAAGACTACTTTCGCAGATGACTAGTAGTTCCAAGATTTTGCTGCCTAGATTTTGCTCTAGCGAATATTATTTGTCGTATTTTCTTCTTCTTTTTAACTCATCAGTTTTGGTAATTTTGATCATTTCACTAAATTCATATGTTTTGGAACAACTATGTTATACTGAGTATCTGTAGCTCTCCAAACACTAGATTGAAGCTACAGTATTATTATGTCTTGTTTAAGTGTTGGTAGCTTTCGCATTCTATTTTCTTAATATCTTGTCAGACTAAGTTATTTTCTTCTTTACGACTGAAGAAGTTTCCGTATTGAGTTTGTAATCTTTTGGAAGATGGAAAATGAAAAATGTTAAATATACCTTTATATGAATGAATTTGCCTCCAAAGAAGAAACCGTTGAAAGTAAACAACCCAACTAAGGTAATCTATTTTAGCCCTTCAGCAATATCTGAAGTTCCGAAAACTATATTGGCCCTTAGGTGAATCGTGTTGAAAATTAAATTAAAATCTATACAAAAAAATATTTTATTTAATATTTGAATTAGTCAACTATATATTAGATATGCTAAATAATAAATAACCTCTTACTCTAATACGGGTCTGTTTTTATGCTGTCACGATAGTGGATATGGTGACATCGGATAAAGTATGTTCATTTCTTCTTGGAAGATAGTTAAGCATTTTGATTTGCTCATATATGAGCATTAAAAATGACAGTGGGACAAAGTCTACCGCCCCATATAATCATATTATATGCTGATCAACTAAAACAAATTAGTTAAATTACATGAGAAATCAAAGAAAATAATATTATAAATTAGTTTGTTTATTTCTCTAATTAATTATGAGAAGTGAGACATGAAATGAAATAAGGAAATGGATAATTAATTTTAATCTATGATAATCATGTTTGTCTAAAAATTTCATTGGACAAAAAAAAATAATAATTTATATAAATTAGTTATTGTCAAATTTTTTTTTTTTTAAAATGATTAGGAAGTGACTTAATATTATGAAAAAGATTTAGATTACTTTACACTTCTCTTACGAGATGAAAAATACTAGTGTGTGAACTTTTATGATAGATTGGATTCGGACTACTTGTGATATCTCTTATTAGATAAAAATGACTAGAAAATAATCTATCATTATGGAGTGGATTTAGACCACTTGGGATCACCTCAATATATGAAAGCAACTAGTAAGTAGACTTCTATGATGGAGTGGATTTGGATCCCTTAGGTCCTCTTTCATTAAATGAAAATGACTAGGAGGTGAGCTACTAGTGGATTTAAACAACTTGGGACCTCCCTCATTAGATTAAAAATGATTAAAAAGTCATCTATCATTATGGAAAGGATTTATACTATTTTGGACTTCCCTAAAAATAATTAGAAAGTGACTTACTATTATGGAAAATATTTAGACCATTTTAAACCTTTCTTATTAGACAAAAATGACTAGTAGATGACTTATTATTATAGAGAGAATTCGGACCATTTAGGACCTCTCTCATTAGACAAAAATGACTAAGAGTTGACATTTTATTATGAGGTGGATTCAGATCATTTGAGACCTCTCTTATTAAATAAAAATAACTAGGGGTAACCTTCTTCCATAAGTGAATTCAGACCTCGTAATTTGAAATGCTTTACCAAATTTCAATTGTTGATTCACAGGTAAAGTGAGAGGCACTTGCTATTGCATTAGTTGTAAAAAATGATGCAATAAGAAATACAACAGTTGACATTGCTCTAAACATAGTCTTATGGAAGGTTACCACACCTTCGAGCACAGATCGAATTCGGACAATAATGGTGTGAAGATGTCTCAACTTTATAGTCTTATTTACAGCAGTGTTGCATGCTTTTTTTTTTTTTTTCTTTCTTCTTCCTAAAAAACACTTATCTTAAATACATGATTTGATATGAATTGTTAAATATGAAATTAATATTATAAGATCATTCAAAGTTAAGTGATTTTTCTATAATACTGTTAATATTTTTAAATCCATTATTTTATTTAATATTTTATTTGTTATCTATTTTTTAATTAATTAAGAAAACGATAAAATAATATTACTAAGTGTTACAGGGACACAAAACTGGCACAACAGACTCTTTTCTTCTTCTTCCTTCTCCCTGTCTCCTTTAATGCTTTCATCACATCACAATTCTGCATCATCTACCAAAAACCCTTTGTTGGGGCAATAAGGATTTCTTTCATCTCCAAACTAACAGAGGCTACAATATTTCAGTAACATTACCACTGCTGTGAATCTGTGCATAATGTATAAGTGCAGTAATTATTCCTGTTATTAGGCCGCCTCTTTTTCTTGCTCTGAATTTATGGGAAACTCCTTAAGTTGAACTTTCTTCTCATTTTTGCTTGCTGCCTCCTTATAGCTTGTAGGTTCTAGCAACACAACATTGCATTTTTCATATTCTTCTTCTTGTAGCTTCTTCATTTGTTGCTTTTCTAGCATTGTTCTCATCACCATTCCACTCAATTGGAAAACTCTTAACCTTCGTCTTAACATACATAAACTCAACCACTGGCATCACAAATTCTACAAGCTTTGTTTTCAAAGTGCAAAGATTTTTTTTTTTCCTACTAATTGTGAAATGCTTAGCAAATTTTTGTTGATATCATCAGGGACATAAAGAACATCATCGATAAATTTGACACCTGAACCAGTGTCAATAGCAACACTGCTCTTTCCTTTAACTTCAATAAAATCTCCATTTCCGAGCTTAACTTTGGAAGTATAACTTCCATCCAACGTTCTGAATAAACTTACATCATATGATACATTTGGTTTTAACAACCACCATCAATCAACCAACCATTGCTTTTACTGCTTTTTGCATAACATGTTGCAGAAGAGAGTGTTTCTTCATAATTTTCTTCACTTTCAGTAACTTGTGCTTGCTGTACTTGTTGCAGTTGTTGGTTCCTTTTCTTTTTGCAAAATTTTTCAACATGGCCAAGTTGGTTACAAACTCCCCACCTTGCATCGAGCCTACACCAGCAGAATTTTTCAAAGTGATTTTTCTGCTTGCTGTGAGGATATAGTGGATAATCTCCTTTTCTAGCTCCTCCCTTGCTGCAATGACCATCTTTGACATAATTTTTTTTTTCTTTCCTCCATTTCTGCTAGGTTGCTTTTCTTTCATCATTGCAAGATATGATCCTTTAGTTGACTCCTGCTCTCTTAAAGCTCTCTTCTTTGACACTCACTACCACTTTCACACTCAACCGAGAAGCCCTTGCTCATTTATGTCTTTTCCAAGCAACCTAAGTTGGTTTACAACCTTCATAAGCCGATCATTATACTTTTTTTATTGCTTCAGACTCTTTCATTCTCAACATCTCAAACTCTCTTCTCAAATTGATGACTTGAATCTGTCTTGTTCTTAGATTGCCTTCAAGTTCTTCTTGCAGCTTCTCCCATGCTTGCTTTGCTGTCTCTAGGTTCATAACCCTTATAAAAATTTCATCCATTACAGATGAATCGATAGCAACCAAAGTTTTATATTGCTTGGCATGCTCTTCACTAGGTAGCTTTATTGGAGCTAGGGTGGGGTTGAGGTAGAGGGGCCGATTATCTTCCAGTCTCCACTACTTCCCTCAAATCAAAATTCCTCGAATAAGCTTTCATTTTCAATGCCAAAATTGGGTAGTTTTCACCTGAGAAAGATGAATGAGAAGGTATAGATTAGCTGCTTGAAGCATTTCTCAAGGGTTTGAACGAGTGTTATGCAACAGTCAAATCACAAATCATCTTAATGGAACCTTTACCTCAAATCAACATGGTTTTCTCACATCAGAACACAACATAGCCTTAGCAGCAAGAGGCTATAACACAGTTTAATTCTTCTTCAAAGAAACCCCATTATGCACACTGCGATTTACCAGGACATATAGCTAACACTTGCTACAAGAAGCATGGTTTTCCTCCAAGCCACATGAGCAAACAAAGGGCACCACATCATTTTCGTGTAAACCAATGTTCTGAACTGTTGGCTCAAGAAGGAAATCTTCCTCAAGCGAACAAAGAGGCAAATCAAGCCCTTGATACCAAGGAAGTAAAGAAAGACTAAGTCACAATGAGAATGAGAAGCTCATGACACTACTCAGAAGTACAAATATAAACAATGCACCTCAGCATCTCAACTTTAACGGCACCAAAACAGCACAAAATTCAACATTTGCTGGTCTAACATTTGCACAGAGCCTGAAAGAGAGATGACTATAGAAGCAGAAAACGGTTTTGCTAGTCTTTACTAAGACAAATTCACTATTACGAATGATGGTATAATTTTTTCTTGCCAAATTTTAAAAGTAGGTTTCAAAACTACATGTATTATAGTTTGATCATTTTAGTTAATACACGCCAATAACAGATTATCAAGTAAAACCATATTTCCAATCAGATCTAATTCTTTACATGATGTTTTATATGTACCTAGCTTTCACATAAAAAAGAATTGAATTTTAAAAATTAAATAATAAGTCCCATCTTTTAAATTTAAAAAATCTGAAGTTTGATTGAATTACCTTTTTCTGAAAATTAATTATAGTTTTTTCAAACATAATTTTAGAAAAATTTATATGCCGTCAGAATTCTTTTTTAAATAATTTGAAAAAAATTCTAACGATCTAGCTAGTGTTGGAATTAATTTGTTTTAAAAAATACTGTTAGAAAAAATTTCTATCAGTATATTTATCGGCTAGATTTGGTTTAGCTTGACTAGATTTTTCTAAGATTACTGTTGGAATTTTACTAAAAAAACTACTTTTATAAAAGATTTTGGTAAAATTCAAACGTATTTATGTCGTTGGAATTTCCATTTTGTTGCTTTTCTTTTTTATGCTGTGTCACTCCAGCTAGGCCAGCAAAGAAGTTGACAGATTCAAACCTTTCTTCATAATATTATCCGGTATATATATTTGTATAAGCCAAGTTCAAATATACTGTATATTTATCAGAATTAGATGTCTGTCCTAACAAATTTAGTCTAGGCCGTGTATATATATAGCTACACAGAATCAATTGAATCCATTCAACTTTTTACAAAAACCTGAAATTTTCATAAACATAGTAAGAGGTTCCTTGAACATGGGAAACGGAAAACGGTCACGGTCTTCGGACGTTGTACTTGGCAACATTGATCTCCTCGCAGAAATTCTTGTGCGTTTACCACCAAAATCACTTGTGGGATTCAAGTGTGTTTGCAAACAATGGCTGTCTCTTATCTCCAACTCTGAGTTTGGTCGCTACCATGCCCTTCGCAACCAAGGCTCTCTTTCTGTCCCTTCTGCACTTTTCTTCAGAGCTTATTATGTGCGATCTCCCCCTTTTGAAGTTGCCCATTTGCGGAACCATGCATGCACTTCCAAAGTTCGAAACTTTGATTATCTTGGCGATCCATCCACTGTTACAATTCTGGATTCCTGCAATGGGTTGCTGCTATGTGACGTGTTCTGCAAGCGATCGCGTCCTAAACAAGTATCAAGGTACTTTGTTTGCAACCCAACTACGAGGCAATTTGCCAGAATCTCTTCTCCTAATGGCGAGGTGTTGTCACTTTATTTAGCTTTTGAACCCTTGAAGTCTCTCAATTACAAAGTGATTTCACTGTGCAAAATGGCTGATAAGTTTGGAATTAATATATATTCGTCTTTGACTGGATTTTGGAGTGACCCAGAAATTTCATTCACCCCTCCACTTAAAATGGCAATTTCTAGCGGGGTTTTTTTCAAGGGTGCGATTCATTGGTATAGTGCCCATTACTCTATATGTTTTGATGTTGAGAGTCAATGCTTAATAACAATCCCAATGGCATCAGGGATGGAAAATCAGGATGATCTGGTAGTAAGGTACTTGGGTGAGTCAAGGGGCCATTTGCACCTTATACTCCTTGACATGGTTGATGCAAAGTATAATATTTTGAAGATGGAGGATGATTGCACTGGATGGTCAGTGAAATATTTTGTCAACTTTTATGATATTCAACGTGCAATTCCTCGGCTGGTTGGTTTCTTTTGGCCGCTGTCTATTATTCAAGATGAGAAAGAAGAAGATTTGATGATCATGCTGTTCCAATCCGGTTCGGTGATGTCCTATAATCTCAAGCATCGAACTGCGAAAGAGTTTAAACGTTTGGAGCCTTACGGCATTATGCCCATTTTAAAATTCATTAAGGGATATCCCTCTTCAGAACAACAACATGGACTTGGATTCTTTCAGTATTTTGAAAGCCTTTCCAGTGTTTGAACATACGCTATCTATTGTTTCTTTGACCAGCTCTCAGAACTCAAGTGCTGTCTCTAATGGAAGAAATTGTGGTGGGTGCATGTTGTTTATTCAATGCATCTATTTATTCTCATGGAACTATCAAACCAGAAGTCCAGTGTTTAAATATGTAACTAATTTTGGTGCATCAGATGCTTAATTGTTGATTTCAGATGTATATTGCTTAATGCACTAACTCATTGGAAGTATGGAAACACAGTTTTTGGAAGATGTTTACATTGAGTTTTCATTCAGGAACGTATTTTTGATTAATTGCCTGTTGTCATCTTTCAATGAATTTATTAATGTTTTTGCTCCTTGATATATATCTATTTAGAATGTTTTGACATTAATTTCTTCTTTGAATAAATGGGTAGAAGACGTAAAATAGCTGGAAGCCTTATGCTTTCTTAGTTTAAGCAAGTACCAAAAAAAAAAAAAAATACAAATAAGTTTTTGGCAACAATAAATTAGACGCAATAAATAAAACATATCTAGCCTAATTTAACTAATTAGAATGCTAGATTGATAAGATTTCTTGAAAATATATTTTTTCCATATGGCCCCTGTAAGAGTGTTTATATTGGACTAGGCTTAGTACATAATCCCACCTTAGAATCTAATGGTCCATTCTTGTTATGTTTGTCTTGCATTAATGAAATGTTTTGCTAAAGAACTTGTATCACTTTATTATTTTGTTAATTTGTTTATTTATCATATATAATTCCAAGAACGTCACAAAAAGATTGATTTTTCTTCGACAAACCTTTGCAAACTCTTTTTATTCTTAATTATTTGAATTTTCAACATATCAAAATCACAAAGCAAAGCACCTGAGCACACATACTAACTATTTAAAGATAAATGTGGGTCAAATTAATTGATAAAAGCATATGAAGACAAATAAATTACAGCTTTTATCAGTTCTTCTTCGTCCATGTTTGGATTCCAATGTTTTAATTTCCTCCACTATCTTAACCTAACCTTTCAATAATTTCATAATCAATTCTAAGATTTCTTCTAAAAAATAATATATCATATATAAACATATATATTGAATTCATTAAAAATGTATGATATAACTTAGAAAATCACATGATGTTGATTCACTTTGTACTTTTGGTAGAATATCATGTCAAGTTTGTTTTTCAATGAGAATGTAATATGTGTGATCCATGAATGGTCTTAGGAAGAAGACCAAAAGAGAAAAATGTGGAAGGAGGCTCAGAAAACATGTCAGCATCATGACTTGTGTCAGCTGCGATGAAAATACTTGTCAGCTTGACCCACTTTAACTCAAGCTTAGGCTTCTTATGATATGCCAATGGTTTGAGAAATGAAAAACGATTAAGGCATGACAAGCACACATCTTATTTCATGACTCATTCCCCGCTTCCCTTTCCCATTGTCTTTACACTTATATCTAAATCCATTCTACTTTTAATTGAAAAGTAAAGTAGCTGATGCAAACTACAACAAATAGGCATTTAGGGTGATTCAGACGTCCTTAACTTTCCCATTTTGGTTCTTTTTTGAACTCAATTTGGTTCAGTTGGGCTAAATTTGATATGCTGATTTCGGGTTAAGTAAATTTTATACAGCTTAATTATACAGAAATTACCAATTTATGTCATGCTTTCTTGCCACAGCTTATTTTTAGGCCCTTGTCACTCCAGCTATCGTAGCAGGCTGACATATTCAAACCTTCATGATTTTATTTGGTATATCTGTAGAAGGCAAGTTTATTTTGAGTTCATATATACTCTATTTCTTAGAATTAGATATATGTCCTAACAAATATAGGTGTTGTGACTTTATTTAGCCATTGAACCATTGCAGTCTCAGAAATAGAAGTGATTTCCCTGTGCCAAATGGCATATAAATTTGGAATTATTATATATACTCATCAATGACTAGATTTTGGAGTGACTCAGAAATTTCTCACCCCCCCCCCCCCCCCCAACTTAAATGGCAATTTCTAGTGAGTGTATTTTTTTAAAGTGTAATTTTTTTTTTTTTTGCCATAAATATAATAGGCATGCTAACTTTTTAATATTAACTTAAATATTTAGATGAGATTCAAAGATACGGTTCACTTATATAATTCTTGTTACTTTACATATTTTGATGTTGAGAGCCCATGCTCATGAACAATCCTAATGCCTTCAAGGACGGAAAATCAGGATGATTTGGTTGTAAGGTACTGTACCTTAAGTAAGTCAAGGGACCATTTGCATCTTATACTTTGATATAAAATTTTTGTTAACACCCTAAATTTTTTTATTCTCACCCCACACTTTTTTTTATAGCAAAATTACCCTTCTAAAATTTTAAACCTATTTCCCTTCCTTTCTTCCACCCCTATGTATCTTATATTTCATCACCCCTACATTATATTCTCACCCATAAACTCCAATATTTCTCTTTCCATCTCATCCCAACTGATTTTGTGCTATCAATAGTCTTAGGAAATTTATAGTTTTGAATTTTGCTTAATTTGTAATTGATTGTTTTTTAATTTCGGATTGTGCATAATCCGAAATTGGAAAAAATTAACCAAAAAGCCTCACTATCGTGAGAGAGAAAAGGAGAAGCTTTGAAAGTGGAAGGATGCAACAAGAGAGAAGCAAAAAATTGAGTTGAAAATCATAATACTTCGTACTAACTTAGAAGTTGCTCTACAAGGAGTGAGAGAAAAAGAGAAGGTTGAAGGTAAAAAGGCTACCATGGGAGAGAGAAAGCTAGTGAGAGAGAGAGGGGCAAAAGCTTGGGAGTGATGAAAAGGGTACATTGGCAAGGGATTTTTGGAGTGTTTAGTGTGAGAATATAATACAGAGTAGGCTAGAATAGAAATTTTAGGGGTGTTAAAAGAAATCCTCGTATAGAGAAAGGCCCACTCACTGCTAGCCCAAGTCAAGATCTAAGGAACGCTCATCCTGTAACCCAACCAGGTAATTAACGCAATTGCCACTAGGATACTTACAATATGTTTACCCCCACTCGTTCAAGGAACAAGTATGTCATTACTGATACTACTTTTATCCCCACCTCCGTCTCACCTCCGGCTTTGTTTTGTCAATCCATCGCGGGTTCATGACAACTCGCTAAACGCAAAGATTACTGTCTATAAAATCAACCTCAGATAGGAACACAGGTAAAAACAATGTTAATATCTTCTGGACTCTGTCTATTATTCAAGATGAGAGAGAAGAAGATTTGAGGATTGTGATGTTCCCTTCTACTTAAAAGTGGTTTCTATGCTCAGGGGAGAACTTTAAATCATAACTTTAATTGGAAACATTCACGTTAAATCTTATTGAGTCTACTAAATATTCTCTACAGAAATTTGTAGAATTTTCTCAAACTTAGGCAGAATGCAATCTTATTGAGTAGATATGACATTTTTATACAAAGCATTATAGATATAAAAAGCAGCTGCGCTAATTTATTAAACTGATTTAGAAATATCTACTTCAATGGCTTCACGTCGTTTCCCTTAGCTTAAGAGACAACCGTGGTTGAATGAAAACTTGAACTCTACCCATATCAATAGGTTCATTAGATGGTTTTGAGATATCAAATGAGTGTAGAAAACTAGCTAGGGAAAAATGAACCATTTTAAGGCCAAAAGATATTCCGGGACAAATTCTTCGGCCACTTCCGAATGGTATAAACTCAAAATGATAACCTCGAACGTCAATGTCCTTGTGAGTAGTAAGAAATCTCTCAGGCTTGAACTCCAATGGGTCTGACCAAATGCTGGGGTCTGTTTGGATCTTCCACAGGTTTGGGATTAATCTAGTTCCCTTTGAGATATGATAACCACCTATGGTGCAATCCTTTGTGAATTCACGTGGTACTGAGAGAGGTGCTGTTGGACGTAATCTCAACGTCTCCTTAACTATGGCTTGAATATATACTAGCTTATTGATATCTGTTTCTTTTACAGCTCTATTCTTTACAATTTGAATATCCAGTTCTTCCTGTGCTTTTCTTAAGACATGGGGATTGTTTACCAATAATGCCATTGCAGATGTAAGAGTAACTGTAGTGGTTTCGGTTCCACCTGCAATTAATGCCTGATATATACAGATTTTGTAAGAGGAATATATTCTCTATTATCAAACCAAAGGGCGAATAAAAAGAAAAAAATAGATAAAATTAGTCTCATATATTTAATAGGAATTGCCATCCTTCGTTAACGCAATTTTGGGAATACCGCTACTATAGCACTGTTTGGCACATTTTATAAGGTTTGATGGAATAATATTTTGATCGGATAAGGCCTGAGTTATTCATTATAAGTTAATCATTTGATCAAAAATACCCTTTTAATCCAAATCAAATATATTTTTTCTCTCGAGGTGAGAATTGGTTAAGAAATCTACACTTAAAACAAGTACCTTGTTGGTTTCATTTTTCTTATACTATTTGGGTGATTTAGGTATGACCCACCTAATGAATTTAATATTTTTATCAAGATATTGAAAAGTGATTAACCTAAAATGTGTCCGAGCAATCTATTTCTTATAAAATATAAAAATAACACGATATAAAAAAACATAATAAAAAATATTTAAAAATTCAAAAATTATATTTTAGTATGCTTATTGATACGAAAATTTTGAATTTAATAAAGAAATATTTGATTTATCATAAATTGAATAAGACAAATTTTCAAATTTTTTGTTATTTACACCAAAATTTCTTGGGGATATCTCACCGAAACCCACCCCACTGAATGAAGGTATTAATGGTGCCTCCCATGATTAGGATGATAATCACCAAACTCAATATAATCAAACTTCAAACCATATACTGCACAAGTTTTTAATCATTCAAATTCTATCAAATCAATTAATGTATTATTCTTAATATTGCAAAAAAGAATTTCAGAAAACAATTGATAAACAAAAACCATTCAGATGTCTACTTTTTTTAAGAGAAGAAATTTCCTAGTTGCTTCATAGTTCATACGTACCAGGACTGTTGCTTTGTTAATGGTGTCAACATCAAACCCTGCTAGATCTCTCCCATCAAGAATCGATAACATCACGTCTATGAAGTCTTGATCACCTGTGACATCCCCCAAAGCTCTCCTCTGTCTATGCTCTTCTATCCACTCACCTACAATGGTGTCCAATTCCTTTGCAGTTTCTTTCATGGCCTTTTCATGCCCACCCAAATCCAGCCACCTAAGCGATGGAATCGCATCTCCCACAGTGAATACCCCAACGAAGTGCATGAAGTTCTTTATTGCTTTCATACACCGTTCTGCCTCCTCTTGCTCAACCATAGCTGAAGCACCATAATATTGCTTCCCAGCAATCATTCTAAGAACCATGTTGAAAGTCAACTCACTGAACCACTGCTTCAGATCCACCATTACTTGGTGCTTGTCGTTCTTTTTCTGGGTCCAAGTTTCATAGATCTCTTTAATAGAAGTTTCTACTTGAGAGACTCGAACATGGCTTAACAGCTCGATTCGACGATTTGAGAGGAACTCTAGAGTGATAATCTTTCGCATTTCACGCCAATAAGGACCATAGGGTGCAAAACCAGGCATGGCAAAGTTGTAGGAGAAATATTCAGTAGAAACAAATTTGGGACGCGAGGAGACGGCTAAGTCATTGGTGGTGAAGCATTCTTTAGCCATTTTCCAGTTGCTGATAACCAAAGTTGGTATGGAACCAACCCTAATAATGAAAAGGGGTCCATATTTGTCAGCCAATGCACCCAAAGTTAAATGGGGTTTCTGGGAACGGCTTAGAAGTGGGAGATGACCAATTATGGGCCAAGCACCCTTGGCCACCGGTGCTTCTCTGCCTTGTTTTTCATCAACTTTCGACCCTTTTAAAATTAGGAAATAAGAAATGAAGACAAGAGAAACAAGTCCAAATGCAGCAGTATAAAAGAAACTCAGAATTGAATCCATGGTGATTCAATCTCTGGATCTAAGTGCAGGAGTAGTTGACTCCAGCCAATCTCTTTTCGGTGTTGCAATGGCCAGGAGTATTACTCATATTTTGACACTAGATGTGATTATCAGCTTAACTTTTTCGCATTGGGTTCTTTGCAAGGTTGCTATCAATCACTTGCGTGATTTAGAAGCATTATTACTCGTATTTTGTCCCTATATGCTTATCAACTATGTTGAAAATGAAATCCAGCCATTAGAAAATTCCTATTTGGTTGAATATGAAGAACCCTTGTACGCGTTATTCCACTTTTGAGGATATATGTATATACACTCTCCCTTATCCTATCCATAAGATGTTTTCTTAAAAAATTTTGGGGTCGTTAACATAAAATTATTTGTAAAATTTTAAACGTATTTATTATTATTATTATTTTATATTTGTCATTTATCATTATTAAATATTTAAATTTTAAAATTTTAATTAATGTAAAATTTGACTTTAAATAAAGATAATATTTAAATGTTATGATATTTTTTAAAATAATAACACAATAATGAATTTTAATAATTTTTCTTAAACTCATGATTCCATTAGAAGGACCTTACGAAGAGAACCAAGAGTATTTAACTAAGCAAATTATAAGTAAGTTCAGTGGAGTCAACTCAGAAATAATAGGCCTAATTGAATTTGATGTGCGAAGGATAAAAAAAATATCAATTTGAGGATCACGTTGATCTTATGAAAAGTAAACAATTATTTAAATTCATAGTTAAAGATAAAATGAGCTGTTGAACTATGTTATCTAATTTAAAGTCATTTGAAATCCGAATCCTAAGTGGGACATAAGAATCGTGCACAGCTTTGCAAAGAAGCCATTATGCCAACGCTAACATTCTTGTATACATCAATTCTTATGCAAGCACCTTTGTTAAATTAACTTCACGACAAATTAACAGGTGCCCGTTTTCTCATACGATGTCGTTTTCATCAGTATTTTGCTTTGGTATAGATTGGGGTGAGAGAAAAAACGTAAACCAACCAAATCCGACCGAGCCAAACTATTTTAAGAATTCGGTCGGTTTCATTCGGTTGAGCCGGTTAGGAACGGAATAAAAAATTAGAAAACGTCTGTACGGTGTGTTTCGGTTTCAAAATTGTAAACTGCTGGTAACCGAAACTGACTGACATCTTAATATCAAGCTTTGATTTCTTAACGGAGATGGAAAGTCTGCTACTAAAGATGAAGAAATTGTTCATCTTGAGGTAAAATAAGTGAGTTAGAGACAAGTTTTCAAACCAAGTGTGCTCAAAGATGCTCAACAGAGCTCTATCAGTTTATCCTCGGAGCCTCTGCAGCAAGATCAAGAAGTATTGCATAGAACAACTCTCTCCTTTCTTTGGTAGAGATATAAAAGCTAAGAATAAGCACCACAACATGAACTTGGGCATTCTGGGAAAATGAAAAGCTGGAATTATTTTTAAAAAGGCTATCAAATGACTTTTTAAAATTATGAGACGACCGTAACATGAATATAGATAGTTTCTGGAACTAAAAATTGAAAAAAAAAAAGAAGAAGAAGTAAAAAAGCTGATTTATGGTAAAAAATATAAACTATTTATCAAAATGTTAATATTTCAAAATAATTTTTCAATATACCACAGTTTTTAGCAAGTTTAGGGGCTCCAGTCAAGGTAGCACCCCTTCAAATGGATTTTTTTTTTTTTTTTTAAAAAAAATTTGGCTTACTTTTTTATATTCTTCTTTTTCCTACCTCATTCTCTCTTTATTGGAATAATTTATTTACAGTTTAAGTTTAGTGTAGGATTCTACCGTCTTGTCATTTTTTAAAAAAACTAAAAAATCAAGAGAATTAAACTATCTTCGAATCACTTGAAAATTAGCAAGGAGCTAATTTTCGACTCAGTTTACTGGTACGAAAGATGCAATTATTTTGGCCAAAATTCCATAATTTTGACAACTTTTCCATTTTCTTAAGATTTTTATTTTAATTTTTTGGTTTATATTTACAGTAGTCATTTGTGAGTTATTCATGCATGGTTCACGTCGTTTGTGATTCTTTTACGTGCTTTCTTATGTATTTTAGCTTAGTTTGGCTGTGTATGACTAAGTCTTCTACTATGTCTGCAGCCGATCTTTTTGCACATGATATGGAGATTTAGGGGAGTTAATGCATCAGATTTTGACACTTGTTATGAAGTTTTCTTAGGGTCAAACTAATTTCTTTAAAAAAAAAATAAAAACACGTGTCAAAATTTGGTGCATTGATTGATCAAACAGTCCAGAACAAAACAAAGTTAGCCATGCTAAAACCTCATGCAATCCTTATCTTCATTTCTAGTGATCAATTTTAGATTTGGATACTTTTGTGTTGAGGATAATATGACCTAGTCATGTTAATGAAATTCAAGCCCTCAAATTTAATTAAAGCAAAATCAATCAATGGCTAAATAATAACTGTTGGATGGCCAACATAGAATGGATGCTGGATCTCATTCTGTTTACAAGTTTGGAAAAGAACGGGTTGATTAAGTGATACTTTAATACCCAAGTCAAACATAGAGTTTGAACAAATTGAAAAAAGTAGAGAAAGTCAAGATTAAAGTTTACAGACACATCTAACGAGGTTCTTTTCTTTTATAGAACGTTGGTCTAAAAAGTTTGATAAAAGTGTAAGTACATTATTGAATCTTCAGAATAATGGACTTATCCATTGTGTTACGTGTAGCCCATGTGAGGAGTTCAGTTTATATCAATAACAATCCTTTTCTCGCTTCAAAACTCACAGGGTAAATCCCTTTCTCTCCCCCCACCCTCCCCCCAACCTTTCCCATTGACCCCCAATGTGTGAAAAGACCAAATTAACCTTCGACGTTTAAAGAAATTGCCCTCCCCTCACAAAGCCATTCTGCTAACATCCTTTGGAACCCTAACCTCCGAACCTTCTTCTTCTTGCTGTTTTTTTGCTTTGAAAGAGGAGAGGAAGTGATTTCTAGGTGTGTGTTATTCGTTTGAAGTTTAATCGTAGTATAAAACGAGGTATAAACTTTGTAATTTTGAGTAGATCGACGATAATGACTCTGATATGTTAAACGGATGTGTAGAGCCATTTTAAGATAAAAACGGTTCTGCATATCTGTTTTGAATGCAAAACAAATGTGTAGAGCCGTTTTTACCTTAGAACGGCTCTACACATTCGTTTAACATGAAATACGGCTGTGCACATTCGTTTTACATTCTAAACGAATGTGCGTGGCTAGGGATATTGTTGGTATTTTTAAATTTTTTTAATTGAGAGGAGGAGGAGGAGGAGGAGGGGGGGGGGGGGGGGAAGGGAATTACCAACTCACAGTTTCAGTTGCAGACAATATTTTGTCCGTTTTCTATGGAATGATTTTCAGAGGTCCCCCACGCAACTCTCACGCTTGAAAACTCGAGTTCCTGATTTAAATCTCCAAACGGCGTTGAATCAAGCGAGCTTACGAGCCAATCGGGTAAGGACAAGTGTTAGAGATAAGGTTAACTTTGAATATGTGAATTCTCCAACGGCTGTATATAGGATTAATCGGTCTGTCTAGGGTATCAGAGTTGTTAACATCGAGGCTGGTCCCTATCCAGGAACCTGTGGTTATGAATCCGTGGTGGGATAAGGGGTTCTATTATGAGATAGGGATTCAATAAGACCAAATTTACAAGACTGCCCAAGAGATACTTGAATATTGGTTGGCTGGTATAAGTGCAGAAGGACATATAGTTGGTCCAAATTCATGCTAATTCTATCTGACAACATTCCTGTTAAATTAATTTTACATAAACTTGCCAAATTTAATCAAATTAGGTAATAGATACAATTTTAAAATAAATTTTTGTTTTGATCTCTCACATTTAAAATTATTGTCAATTTGATCATTTATATTCTAAGTTTATTAATTTGGTCCTTCACATTAAAATTTTAATCAATTTGATTTCTTAAATTTGTCAAATTTATCAATTTAATTTTTTATATTTCAAAAATATTAATAAATTTAAGAGACAAAAATAATAAGAATTTTAAAGTATAAAGAATTAAATTAATAAAATTGAAGTGTAAGGGATAAAATTAATTAGAGTTTTAAGTGTAAAATACTAAATTAATAAACTTAAAATGTAAAGAACTAAATTGATAAAAATTTCAAGTGTAAAGAGACCAAGATAAATATTTACTTAATAAATTTATTAAGTTCATATGACATTCTTAATTTACAAATCACTTACATATATAGAAATATCTTGTTCAATAGCATCACATCGTTTCCCCAAGCTCAAGAGACAACCGTGGTTGAATGAAAACTTGAAGTGGAGTAGCTTTCTTGTTCGTCATGCCAAGGATTTCAGTCATATCAATGGGTTCATTAGATGGAGTTGAGATTTCAAATGAGTGTAGAAAACTAGCCAAGATATAATGAACAATTTGAAGGGCAAAAGATATTCCAGGACAGATCCTTCGACCTCCGCCAAATGGTATAAACTCAAAATGAGAACCTCTAACATCAAAATCCTTATGAGTGGTAAGAAATCTCTCTGGCTTGAACTCCAATGGGTCTGACCAAATGCTGGGGTCTGTTTGGATCTTCCAAAGGTTTGTGATTAATCTTGTGCCTTTTGGGATATGATAACCACCTATGATGCAATCTTTTGTGAACTCACGTGGTACTGAGAGAGGTGCTGCTGGACGTAATCTCAATGTCTCTTTTGCTATGGCTTGAATGTATTCTAGCTTATTGATATCTGATTCTTTTACAAGTCTGTTCTTTTCAATTTGGATATCCAGTTCTTCTTGTGCCTTTTTCAGGACATGGGGATTGTTTAGTATTAATGCCATTGCACATGTAAGAGTTACTGAAGTGGTGTCGGTCCCTCCTGCAATCATTGCCTGAAATGTACAACTTTTGTAAGAGGAATATTATCTATTATCAAACAAAAGGCTAAAACACCATTAGCATTGAGGAATAATTCTATTTGCATTCTTTTAAATCCAACATAGTATCATATATGTAATGATTTTATACATTAGGCAAGTAATTTTGGAAAGATCCAATATGGGTAACATCTATTTGTTCCATTTGTTGTTTTCCTATTTTCTTATTAGTTAATAAATTATAAAATAATATTTTAAGTGTTATTGTTAAGTTATTAAAAGTAAATTTCTTGTCTAATAAGAATGGAATGAAGCAACAAATAGAAGAAAGCATGTTAAATACAATTAAGGCGTGTTTGGATGAGCTTTTTTTTTTTAAATAATTAATGTACTTTTATTAAAAATAAGTTATTTTACATTTGAATATAGTATTAAAAAATATTTTTAAATTATAAAAAATGTTTGTATGCAAAAATTAAAATAACACTTTTAAACTCTCTGCATACATATTTTCTTTCTTCTATTGCACCTGCTTTTTTTAAAGTAACCCACAGGATGTTAGGGGTGCTTTTTTGCCTACTTTGGCTTTTTTTTTTTTTTTAATAAAAGTTCATCCAAACATCTCAATTTTAAGTTAAAGTTTTTTTTTTTTAAACAAAAAGAGCTGCTTATCCCTTTCAAAAAGCCATCCCAAATTTAAAAAGTTATGCTGTTGCATTTTATAGAAAGCTATATGTTTTATCAAATATTGAGTAACAAAAGTTTTTAAATCTTTGTTGTGATGCCAAATTTGACAGGGAGATATATCACTCAAACCCACCCCTCTGAATGCCATTTGGTATGATAACAAACACGAAACTTAATACAATCTAAACTCTGCATATAATGTTAGATAATTTGTGAGTCTTTAACACTCCACAATTTTTTTATCACTCAAAATGGGATTAACTCAATTAATGCGTAACTTACTGTGCCACTAAGTAACATGCTACAAACATACCAGAACTGTTGCTTTATTGACGGTATCAGCATCAAAACCACCTAGTTCATTGCGATCAAAAATTGAAAGCATCACGTCTATGAAATCTTGGTCACCTGCGATATCCCCTGAAGCTCTCCTCTGTCGATGCTCCTCTATCCACTCACCTATAATGGTGTCCAATTCCTTCGCAGTTTCTTTCATGGCCTTTTCATGCCCACCCAGATCGAGCCATCGAAGAGATGGAATAGCATCTCCCACAGTGGACAGCCCCATGAGGTGCATGAAATCCTTTATTGCTTTCAAACATCGTTCTGCCTCTCTCTGCTGAACCATATCTGAAGCACCAAAACATTTCTTCCCGGCAATCATTCTCAGAACCATGTTGTACATCAACTCACTGAACCACTGGTTCAGCTCCACCAATACTTGGTTCTTGTCGTTCTTTTTCTGGGTCCAAGTTTCGTAAAGCTCCTTTTTGGAAGTTTCAACTTGAGAGACTCGAACATAGCGTAAGAGCTCGATTCGACGATTTAAGAGGAACTCTAAAGTGATAATTTTTCGCATTTCACGCCAATAAGGACCATAGGGTGCAAAACCAGGCATGGCAAAGTTGTAGGAGAAGTGTTCAATAGCAACATATTTGGGACGAGAGGAGATAGCTAAGTCATTGGTGGTGAAGCATTCTTTAGCAATTTCCCAGTTACTAATCACCAAAGATGGTATGGAACCACCCCTAATGACGAAAGGGGGTCCGTAATTATCTGCTAATCCACCTAAAGTTAAATGGGTTGCCTGGGAACGGCTTAGAAGTGGGAGATGACCAATTATGGGCCATGCACCCTTCGCCTCTGGTGTTTCTCTGTGTTTTTTCTCATCAAATTTTGACCTCTTCAAAATTAGTAAAGAAGAAATCACGATTAGGACAAGAGAAATAAGACCAAGTGCAGTAGCTCGAGAGAAACACAGAATTGAATCCATCAAGATTCAATTGCTAGATCTGCTGAGTTCAGGATTAGTTGATGAATTTACAAGTTTATAGCAGATCTCTGTTTTTGGTGTTGGAGTTCTATTCGTGGTTGCTATATGATGCAATTAAGTGTCTAATATATTGAAGCTGCATAGTTAGCATAGATCGGACGACCTGCAGTCAATTGCACAACTGCAGTGATAGCAGACAATCCGAGTCTGATTTAGAGTATTCCTCCTATGTATAGGCTCATCTCATCCCGACACGTGTTTGTCAGCTTATCTTATAGGGAAACATTGCTTGTACACTCACTTCTATGGAAATTTACATATATATACTACAAAAAAATTATTATCAACATATATTACTTTTAAAAATATTTATTAATATATATATTTTTTAAATATTGCATTACGGTAATGCAATATCTGAATAATATCGTATCACCATAATGTGATATTTGACAAAAAAGCTAACAACTTACAAATATCATATCATCGTAATGCGATATTCACGAATATCTTATTATCGTAATGTGATATTACTATACTGTGATATTAATTAAAAAAATAATTAAATTATTTATTTTTATTTTTTACGAATAAAACATAAAAATTAATTTTTATAAATTTTTTTAGACATATATACAACATCCCAAAAATTATCACTAATACATGCCACTTTTATAAATATTTACTAATATATACTACTTTTAATAAAATATAATATAATATAAAAAAGTAATTTTAGTGGGTAACAAAGTTCACAAGATCAAGATGTAGAAGAAAATGAAGAAGAAGATGATGAACAACCTCCTTCACCGATGCAACATCTTGAACAGTCGTCCTAACCATCAGAAGGTCATTGTCAGAGGAGATGACTCACAAATGCAATTGGGAGGCTAATTTGCTTACATCTCACTAGTAAAAAGTCTCGTTGTGATACAAGTGGACACAAAAGTCATGAATGGAGAAGAAATAGAAAAAATTAAAAATTTCAATTTAATCATGTAATTTTTAGTTACAATGCTTTATTTACTAATGAAATTACATTATATTTTAATTACGTATTTTTATTTTAATTAATTACTTATTTAATTAAATTATAAAGTATAATAAATTTAAATTAAATAAAGTAAATTTGTAAGAGGGTGATGTAATTTTATTAAAAGTAATATATATTAATAAATATTTATAAAAGTGATATATATTCGTAATAATTTTTGATATGTTGTATATGTATCTAAATTTTTTTATAAAATTATTTTTTATGTTTTATTTATAAAAAATAAAAACAAATAATTTAATTAATTTTTTAATTAATATTGTAGTACTATAATACGATATTAATATTGTAGTACGGTAATACGATATTTGTAAATTGTTAACTTTTTAGTCAAATATTACATCACGGTGATACAATATCTGAAAAATAATATATATTGATAAATATTTTTAAAAATAATATATATTAATTTTTTTTTATAATATATGTGCGTAAATTACCCTTTAAAACGCAACCGCTAATGTCAATTGAGCGAGCCAAATCAATTAATTAAAATCCAAACGGTGGGTCCCCAAAAATGCCATCGCTTCAATCCAAGTGGGACGACCTTTAGTCTAGTCTTGAGAAGAGAGTACTGACACATGCCGGGACACTCCATATCATTTGTGTGGCGCTCTCTGCCTCCCCGAAATAATTATAATTATTATAATAAGGAATTAAAATAATAAAGTATTCCTTGAAGTCCAACCAGCTAAGGCAATTTAATCTAAATATCTGAATATTATACTATGCGCGTAAAGATAAAACGATGTTGCTTATATTGAACGGACATATCTTAATTTTAGGACGTTTTCAAAAACTAGAAATTTCAATTAATTAATTGAGATGCATAATCAATTTTGGGTAAGGTAAGATAGGCATTTACATACATTATTGATAAATGGATTATGCACTCATTTGGTGCAAACATTAGGAGAAATGTCTAAATTGATGACTTGCAAAGCGATGTTAGATTAGCAAGCAATCACAATCAATCATGAAGTTGCCTTCATTGTAAGTATATCGAATTGTCACTGTTCATGATGGAGGCAAAAACTAGTTCACACCAGCAAACCTAGAAAGCCCACCCCATTACATAAATTTTGGATACATCAATTATATGTATTTATTGTAACATGATTGGATTTCAATTTTGTGCAAAAAAAAAAAGAAAAAGAGGGAATTTTTTAGGATAATAGTTTAGAATTTGTTAACATGGTTTATTTTTCATAGAAAACGATATTTTATGTCATTAATTAAACAAGCTTCATAACATGGATTAAAATTTTTTAGGACATATTTATTTTATGACATTATTTTTAAAAGAGGGAATTTTTTAGGATAATAGTTTAAAATTTGTTAACATGGATTAACTATACAAATTTATTTTATGACATTAATTAAACAAGCTTCATAACTCCTTAAAGGGTTATATTATGCTTACCTTTGTTTGTGTATACTCATCACTCATGTTTTATAGTTTTTTTTTTTTTTTTAAAAAAAAATTCTCTCACTTTTTATTTCTCTTAAGTATACAATTCTTTTTGGTGTTCTGATCTTCTTAAGGTCAACATCAACCACGCTCATGATTTGGAGCATTACATGTATTTACATTTTCTTTGGCAATAAATTGTGTGGATATCATTAGAAACTTGTCTTTTGAATGTCTTTTTCAAACTTATACGTCATTACGGCATCTTAAGGTGGCAACGCATTTAATTCTTTCTCCTCGCTGAAATGGGAGACAAGGAAGTTAGAGAAGACATCGAAAAGACACAACAATAAAATTTATATTACCATTTATTGCAAAAGAAGAAAGATAAATTTCAGAGGAACGTATACATGTAATGCTCCAAATTAGGCACGCCGTTGATGTCGGCCTTAGAAAGATCAGAACACCAGGAAGATATTATCTATAAATTGACAGTTTCAGTGAACTACCCCTGCATAGAAAATCCATAAATCCAACCGCGATGGATTCAGATCTGAGTTTTTTCAATGCTTCTGCACTTGTAATCATTTCTCTTGTTCTAATCTCTTATGTCCTAATTTTTAAAAGGTCAAAAGGTGATGAGAAAAAAGGCAGAGAAGCACCAGTGGCCAAAGGTGCATGGCCCGTAATTGGCCATCTCCCACTTCTAAGCCCTTCCCAGTTACCCCATATAACTTTGGGTGCACTTGCTGACAAATATGGACCTCTTTTCATAATTAGGGTTGGTTCCATACCCACTTTGGTGATCAGCAACTGGGAAATGGCTAAAGAATGCTTTACCACCAATGACTTAGCTGTCTCCTCACGTCCCAAAAATGTTTCTATTGAACACTTATCCTACAACCAAGCCATGTTTGGTTTTGCACCCTATGGTCCTTATTGGCGTGAAATACGAAAGTTTACCACTCTAGAGTTCCTCTCAAATCGCCGAATTGAGTTATTAAGCCATGTTCGTGTCTCTCAAGTAGAAAATTCAATCAAGGAGCTCTATGAAACTTGGACCCAGAAAAAGAACGAGGAGCGCCAAGTATTGGTGGATCTGAAGCAGTGGTTCAATGAGTTGACGGTCAACATGGTTCTGAGAATGATTGCGGGGAAGCATTATTTTGGTTCTTCAGCTACGGTTGAGCAGAGGAAAGCAGAACGGTGTATGAAGGCAATAAGGGATTTCATGCACCTGTTGGGCGTGTTCACCGTGGGAGATGCCATGCCATCTCTTCGATGGCTGGATGTGGGTGGGCATGAAAGGGCCATGAAAGAAACTGCAAAGGAATTGGACACCATTATAGGTGAATGGATAGAGGAGCATCGGCAGAAGAGAGCTCTGGGGGACGTCAAAGGTGACCAAGTCCTTATAGATGTGATGCTTTCTATCCTTGATGGGAGTGATCTAGGAGGTTTTGATTCTGATACCATTATCAAGGCAACAGTCCTGGTATGCATGAAGTAGCTATGAAAGATTTCTCTTGTTTTTATTTTTCTTAAAACTAAACGTAATGATAACTTATATATAATTTTTAATATTTTACTTCTGAAAAAAAATGTGATGTTCTTCGCATTTTACCTAATGCCGCATAATGTTAAACAACTTAGGTGATAAAAAATAAGATAGCGAAGTATGTGTAATTGAAGTTAGATTTATTAAATCACCACTAATAATGGGAGGTAGACTAACTTAATCTATTGTGATGTTTTTTTAGGAGGCATATGTAATAAATTTCATGTCACAAATAAGATTTGGAAAAATTTGAGTGACTTAATATATGACCAAACGGAATGGATAGTTCTTTTAGAAGATGAAACAATATCACCATATATCAAACATTAGTTTTTTTTTTTTTTTATAAGAAATTATTCAATCGGAAATACATTAACTGACTGACCTTTTATAGATATTTTCAACAATACCAAATTCTTTTTTATTTTTGGTGGCATTTGCCCATATTTTTCTAATGTTTGATAGCAATTATTGTTAAATATGTTGTATTATACGGATTTAAAAGAGTGTAAATAGAATCACTATTATAGATTTTTTTTCACCTTCAATTTCATAATCGAGAATATGTCTCTTACAAAAACTGTGCATTGCAGACATTAATTGCAGGAGGGACCGACACCACTTCGGTTACTCTTACTTGGGCTATGTCACAATTACTAAACAACCCCCATGTCCTAAAAAAAGCACTAGAAGAACTGGATATCCAAATTGGAAAGAATACACCTGTAAAAGAATCAGATATAAATAAGCTGCTATATCTCCAAGCCATTGTGAAAGAGACACTTAGAATACATCCAGCAGGACCTCTCTCAGGACCACGTGAATTCACAAACGATTGCAGCATAGGTGGTTATCATATAGCAAAAGGCACAAGATTAATTACAAACTTGTGGAAGATCCAAACTGACCCCAGAATTTGGTCAGACCCATTGGAGTTCAAGCCGGAGAGATTTCTTACCACTCACAAGGACATTGATGTTAGAGGATGTCATTTTGAGCTTATCCCATTTGGAAGTGGTCGAAGGATATGTCCTGGAATATCTTTTGCCACTCAAATGGTTCATTTTGTGCTTGCCAGTTTGCTACAATCATTTGAAATCTCCAAACCATCTAATGATCCTATTGATATGGGTGAAACCTTTGGAATATCTAACACGAAGGCTACTCCACTTCAAGTCTTCATTCAACCGCGGATGTCTCTTTAGCTTAGGGAATCAATGTGATGCTATTGAACGAGATATTTATATAAATTTTCTGTTTTAATAAATGTGTCTAGCTACCAAGAAGGTTGGTCCTGGTGATATGGAATGATATCTGTTAAATTATATTGACTTGTATTCAAGTATATATGCATATAGAAAACGTCTTTGGGATAGCCTTATTTTTCATCGAGTCTTCAAGTTAATTTAATTATATTTAGTTGTGGATTGAATGATCTACTAATGGGTTCGTGCCCATAGGTATCATTGATTAACAACCAAAAAGTAAATATGTCTAGTTACTTTAATTTGTGTGTATACAATGCTTTGTAAATTGAGAATATAAGATTAACTAAATAAAATTAGAGTACTATTACATGAACACCTCTATATCTAAACCTACCTTTGTATTTTTATTTTTTTTCCTTTTTCATGATCTCTTATTTTGGTTCTTCAGCTACGGTTGAGCAGAGATAAGCAGAACAGTGCATGAAGGCGATCAGGGATTTCATGCACCTCTTGGGCGCGTTCACCGTGGGAGATGCCATGCCATCTCTTCGATGGCTGGATGTGGGTGGGCATGAAAGTGCCATGAAAGAAACTGCGAAGGAATTGGACACCATTATAGGTGAGTGGATAGAGGAGCATCGGCAGAAGAGAACTCTGGGGGACGTCAAAGGTGACCAAGACTTAATAGATGTGATGATTTCTATTTTTGATGGGAGTGATCTAGGAGGTTTTGATTCTGATACCATTACCAAGGCAACAGTCCTGGTATGCATGAAGTAGCTATGAAAGATTTCTCTTGTTTTATTTTTCTTAAAACTTAACGTAATGATAACTTATTGTGATGTTTTTTTAGGAGGTATATCCAATAAATTTGATGTCGCAAACTAGATTTGGAAAAATTTGAGTTACTTAATATATGACCAAACGGATAGTTGTTTATAAGATGAAAGAACATCACCATATAACAAAGCTTGTTCAAAAGTACAATTTTTTTTTTTTTAACTTTTATTTAGCTTATTTTTTTTCACAAGGAATTATTCAATCGAAAATACATTAAGTGATTGACCTTTTTTAGATCTTTTCAACAATACCAAATTCTTTTTTTTTTTTTTTTTTTGACATTTGCCCAAATGTTTCTAATATTTGATAGCAATTATTGTTAAATATATCATATTATGCGGGTTTAAAAGAGTGTAAATAGAATCAATATTGTTTGTTGGATTTTTTTTTAACCTTCAATTTCATAATAGATTTTTTTTTTTGTGATATTTAATTATGTATTTTATTTTATTTTAGTTAATTACTCATTTAATTAAATTATAAAGCATAATAAATTTAAATTAAACAAAATAAATTTATAAGAGGGTGATGTAATTTTATTAAAAGTAGTATATATTAGTAAATATTTATAGAAATAATATATATTTGTAATAATTTTTTAGATATTGTATATGTATTTAAAAAATTTTATAAATTTTTTTTATGTTTTATTTATAAAAAATAAAATAAATAATTTAATTAATTTTTTAATTAATATTACAATACGATAATACAATATTAATATCGTATCACGTAATACGATATTTATAAATTATTAATTTTTAATTAGATATCATATCACGGTAATATAATATTATTTAAATATTATATTATCGTATGATATTTTAAAAAATAATATATATTAATAAATATTTTTAAAAATAATATATATTAATAAAAAAAATTTCAGTGATGTATGTGCGTAAATTTCCCTTCGAAAGGCATCCTTTGAAAGGCAACCGCTAATGTCGATCGCTTCAATCAATTAAAATCCGGACGGTGGTCCCCAAAAATGCCATCGCTTCAATCCAAGTGGGACTACCTTTAGTCTAGTCTTGAGGAGAGAGTACTGACACATGCCGATACACTCCATATCATTTGTGTGGCGCTCTCTGCCTCCTCGCAATAATTATAATTATTATAATAAGGAATTAAAAAAATAAAGTATTTCTTGAAGTACAACCAACTAAGGCAATTTAATCTAAATATCTGAATATTATACTATGCGGTTAAAGATAAAAAGATGTTGCTTATATTGAACGAACATATCTTAATTTTAGGACGTTTCCAGAAACTATAAATTTCAATTAATTAATTGAGATGCATAATCAATTTTGGGTTAGGTAAGATAGGCATTTACATACATTATTGATAAATAGATTATGCACTCATTTGGTGCAAACATTAGGAGAAATGTCTAAATTGATGACTTGCAAAGCGATGTTAGATTAGCAAGCAATCACAATCAATCATGAAGTTGCCTTCATTGTAAGTATATCGAATTGTCACTGTTCATGATGGAGGCAAAAACTAGTTCACACCAGCAAACCTAGAAAGCCCACCCCATTACATAAATTTTGGATACATCAATTATATGTATTTATTGTAACATGATTGGATTTCAATTTTGTGCAAAAAAAAAAAGAAAAAGAGGGAATTTTTTAGGATAATAGTTTAGAATTTGTTAACATGGTTTATTTTTCATAGAAAACGATATTTTATGTCATTAATTAAACAAGCTTCATAACATGGATTAAAATTTTTTAGGACATATTTATTTTATGACATTATTTTTAAAAGAGGGAATTTTTTAGGATAATAGTTTAAAATTTGTTAACATGGATTAACTATACAAATTTATTTTATGACATTAATTAAACAAGCTTCATAACTCCTTAAAGGGTTATATTATGCTTATCTTTGTTTGTGTATACTCATCACTCATGTTTTATAGTTTTTTTTTTTTTTTTTAAAAAAAAAATTCTCTCACTTTTTATTTCTCTTAAGTATACAATTCTTTTTGGTGTTCTGATCTTCTTAAGGTCAACATCAACCACGCTCATGATTTGGAGCATTACATGTATTTACATTTTCTTTGGCAATAAATTGTGTGGATATCATTAGAAACTTGTCTTTTGAATGTCTTTTTCAAACTTATACGTCATTACGGCATCTTAAGGTGGCAACGCATTTAATTCTTTCTCCTCGCTGAAATGGGAGACAAGGAAGTTAGAGAAGACATCGAAAAGACACAACAATAAAATTTATATTACCATTTATTGCAAAAGAAGAAAGATAAATTTCAGAGGAACGTATACATGTAATGCTCCAAATTAGGCACGCCGTTGATGTCGGCCTTAGAAAGATCAGAACACCAGGAAGATATTATCTATAAATTGACAGTTTCAGTGAACTACCCCTGCATAGAAAATCCATAAATCCAACCGCGATGGATTCAGATCTGAGTTTTTTCAATGCTTCTGCACTTGTAATCATTTCTCTTGTTCTAATCTCTTATGTCCTAATTTTTAAAAGGTCAAAAGGTGATGAGAAAAAAGGCAGAGAAGCACCAGTGGCCAAAGGTGCATGGCCCGTAATTGGCCATCTCCCACTTCTAAGCCCTTCCCAGTTACCCCATATAACTTTGGGTGCACTTGCTGACAAATATGGACCTCTTTTCATAATTAGGGTTGGTTCCATACCCACTTTGGTGATCAGCAACTGGGAAATGGCTAAAGAATGCTTTACCACCAATGACTTAGCTGTCTCCTCACGTCCCAAAAATGTTTCTATTGAACACTTATCCTACAACCAAGCCATGTTTGGTTTTGCACCCTATGGTCCTTATTGGCGTGAAATACGAAAGTTTACCACTCTAGAGTTCCTCTCAAATCGCCGAATTGAGTTATTAAGCCATGTTCGTGTCTCTCAAGTAGAAAATTCAATCAAGGAGCTCTATGAAACTTGGACCCAGAAAAAGAACGAGGAGCGCCAAGTATTGGTGGATCTGAAGCAGTGGTTCAATGAGTTGACGGTCAACATGGTTCTGAGAATGATTGCGGGGAAGCATTATTTTGGTTCTTCAGCTACGGTTGAGCAGAGGAAAGCAGAACGGTGTATGAAGGCAATAAGGGATTTCATGCACCTGTTGGGCGTGTTCACCGTGGGAGATGCCATGCCATCTCTTCGATGGCTGGATGTGGGTGGGCATGAAAGGGCCATGAAAGAAACTGCAAAGGAATTGGACACCATTATAGGTGAATGGATAGAGGAGCATCGGCAGAAGAGAGCTCTGGGGGACGTCAAAGGTGACCAAGTCCTTATAGATGTGATGCTTTCTATCCTTGATGGGAGTGATCTAGGAGGTTTTGATTCTGATACCATTATCAAGGCAACAGTCCTGGTATGCATGAAGTAGCTATGAAAGATTTCTCTTGTTTTTATTTTTCTTAAAACTAAACGTAATGATAACTTATATATAATTTTTAATATTTTACTTCTGAAAAAAAATGTGATGTTCTTCGCATTTTACCTAATGCCGCATAATGTTAAACAACTTAGGTGATAAAAAATAAGATAGCGAAGTATGTGTAATTGAAGTTAGATTTATTAAATCACCACTAATAATGGGAGGTAGACTAACTTAATCTATTGTGATGTTTTTTTAGGAGGCATATGTAATAAATTTCATGTCACAAATAAGATTTGGAAAAATTTGAGTGACTTAATATATGACCAAACGGAATGGATAGTTCTTTTAGAAGATGAAACAATATCACCATATATCAAACATTAGTTTTTTTTTTTTTTTATAAGAAATTATTCAATCGGAAATACATTAACTGACTGACCTTTTATAGATATTTTCAACAATACCAAATTCTTTTTTATTTTTGGTGGCATTTGCCCATATTTTTCTAATGTTTGATAGCAATTATTGTTAAATATGTTGTATTATACGGATTTAAAAGAGTGTAAATAGAATCACTATTATAGATTTTTTTTCACCTTCAATTTCATAATCGAGAATATGTCTCTTACAAAAACTGTGCATTGCAGACATTAATTGCAGGAGGGACCGACACCACTTCGGTTACTCTTACTTGGGCTATGTCACAATTACTAAACAACCCCCATGTCCTAAAAAAAGCACTAGAAGAACTGGATATCCAAATTGGAAAGAATACACCTGTAAAAGAATCAGATATAAATAAGCTGCTATATCTCCAAGCCATTGTGAAAGAGACACTTAGAATACATCCAGCAGGACCTCTCTCAGGACCACGTGAATTCACAAACGATTGCAGCATAGGTGGTTATCATATAGCAAAAGGCACAAGATTAATTACAAACTTGTGGAAGATCCAAACTGACCCCAGAATTTGGTCAGACCCATTGGAGTTCAAGCCGGAGAGATTTCTTACCACTCACAAGGACATTGATGTTAGAGGATGTCATTTTGAGCTTATCCCATTTGGAAGTGGTCGAAGGATATGTCCTGGAATATCTTTTGCCACTCAAATGGTTCATTTTGTGCTTGCCAGTTTGCTACAATCATTTGAAATCTCCAAACCATCTAATGATCCTATTGATATGGGTGAAACCTTTGGAATATCTAACACGAAGGCTACTCCACTTCAAGTCTTCATTCAACCGCGGATGTCTCTTTAGCTTAGGGAATCAATGTGATGCTATTGAACGAGATATTTATATAAATTTTCTGTTTTAATAAATGTGTCTAGCTACCAAGAAGGTTGGTCCTGGTGATATGGAATGATATCTGTTAAATTATATTGACTTGTATTCAAGTATATATGCATATAGAAAACGTCTTTGGGATAGCCTTATTTTTCATCGAGTCTTCAAGTTAATTTAATTATATTTAGTTGTGGATTGAATGATCTACTAATGGGTTCGTGCCCATAGGTATCATTGATTAACAACCAAAAAGTAAATATGTCTAGTTACTTTAATTTGTGTGTATACAATGCTTTGTAAATTGAGAATATAAGATTAACTAAATAAAATTAGAGTACTATTACATGAACACCTCTATATCTAAACCTACCTTTGTATTTTTATTTTTTTTCCTTTTTCATGATCTCTTATTTTGGTTCTTCAGCTACGGTTGAGCAGAGATAAGCAGAACAGTGCATGAAGGCGATCAGGGATTTCATGCACCTCTTGGGCGCGTTCACCGTGGGAGATGCCATGCCATCTCTTCGATGGCTGGATGTGGGTGGGCATGAAAGTGCCATGAAAGAAACTGCGAAGGAATTGGACACCATTATAGGTGAGTGGATAGAGGAGCATCGGCAGAAGAGAACTCTGGGGGACGTCAAAGGTGACCAAGACTTAATAGATGTGATGATTTCTATTTTTGATGGGAGTGATCTAGGAGGTTTTGATTCTGATACCATTACCAAGGCAACAGTCCTGGTATGCATGAAGTAGCTATGAAAGATTTCTCTTGTTTTATTTTTCTTAAAACTTAACGTAATGATAACTTATTGTGATGTTTTTTTAGGAGGTATATCCAATAAATTTGATGTCGCAAACTAGATTTGGAAAAATTTGAGTTACTTAATATATGACCAAACGGATAGTTGTTTATAAGATGAAAGAACATCACCATATAACAAAGCTTGTTCAAAAGTACAATTTTTTTTTTTTTAACTTTTATTTAGCTTATTTTTTTTCACAAGGAATTATTCAATCGAAAATACATTAAGTGATTGACCTTTTTTAGATCTTTTCAACAATACCAAATTCTTTTTTTTTTTTTTTTTTGACATTTGCCCAAATGTTTCTAATATTTGATAGCAATTATTGTTAAATATATCATATTATGCGGGTTTAAAAGAGTGTAAATAGAATCAATATTGTTTGTTGGATTTTTTTTTAACCTTCAATTTCATAATAGATTTTTTTTTTTGTGATATTTAATTATGTATTTTATTTTATTTTAGTTAATTACTCATTTAATTAAATTATAAAGCATAATAAATTTAAATTAAACAAAATAAATTTATAAGAGGGTGATGTAATTTTATTAAAAGTAGTATATATTAGTAAATATTTATAGAAATAATATATATTTGTAATAATTTTTTAGATATTGTATATGTATTTAAAAAATTTTATAAATTTTTTTTATGTTTTATTTATAAAAAATAAAATAAATAATTTAATTAATTTTTTAATTAATATTACAATACGATAATACAATATTAATATCGTATCACGTAATACGATATTTATAAATTATTAATTTTTAATTAGATATCATATCACGGTAATATAATATTATTTAAATATTATATTATCGTATGATATTTTAAAAAATAATATATATTAATAAATATTTTTAAAAATAATATATATTAATAAAAAAAATTTCAGTGATGTATGTGCGTAAATTTCCCTTCGAAAGGCATCCTTTGAAAGGCAACCGCTAATGTCGATCGCTTCAATCAATTAAAATCCGGACGGTGGTCCCCAAAAATGCCATCGCTTCAATCCAAGTGGGACTACCTTTAGTCTAGTCTTGAGGAGAGAGTACTGACACATGCCGATACACTCCATATCATTTGTGTGGCGCTCTCTGCCTCCTCGCAATAATTATAATTATTATAATAAGGAATTAAAAAAATAAAGTATTTCTTGAAGTACAACCAACTAAGGCAATTTAATCTAAATATCTGAATATTATACTATGCGGTTAAAGATAAAAAGATGTTGCTTATATTGAACGAACATATCTTAATTTTAGGACGTTTCCAGAAACTATAAATTTCAATTAATTAATTGAGATGCATAATCAATTTTGGGTTAGGTAAGATAGGCATTTACATACATTATTGATAAATAGATTATGCACTCATTTGGTGCAAACATTAGGAGAAATGTCTAAATTGATGACTTGCAAAGCCATGTTAGACTAGCAAGCAATCACAACCAATCATGAAGTTGCCTTCATTGTCAGTAGTATGTTGAAGTAGGGGTGGATATCGGGCAGTTTGATTCGGATTTTTAAAAAAATTCAACCCAAACCGCAAAATTATTTTTGGTTCGGATTGGTTCGGATTTCTTAAAAATTTTTAAAAAATCCAATCCAAACCAAATCACTTAAATACGGTTCGGTTCGGTCGGTTTAATCGGTTTGTGAATAAGATTACGGAAAAAAAACACACATATATACATAAATATAAAGTCAAAGTCATCATAAAAAATTTAAACAAATTACAATTTTTATCTTAATAATAAATAAACATAACATACCATTTATATTCATTTTCTTCCTTTTTTTCTTTCAAATTTCATCAGTTAGCTTCAAGTTTATGCTTCTTGAGTGGTAGTAGATGATATATCTAATTTAAGTATCAAAACCAGTGACTAGCAGCAATTAGCGACGAGTAGCAACCAACATACGATGGCGAGGAAGAGAAAGGAAAAGTGAGTTAGGGATTTCGATTTCGAAAAGAGAAAGCGAGTTAAATGTTTATTATTTACTAATTTTTATATTTATTAATATAAATTTATATTTATAATAAACTATTTCATAAATATATAATAAAATTTAGTTATCTTTAATATATTTAAATCATATAATATATATATAATATAATATAATATAATTTTCGGTCAGTTCGAATTAGTTCGAATTTTAAACATCTAAATCCGAAAATCAAACTGTTGTAATCAACTTAACAATTTTGTAATCCAATCTAAACCGTTAGTCAATCGGATCAGATCGGTTTCTATACAGTTCAGATCGGTTCGGGCAGTTTAAGTAGATTGGTTTAGATTTTGCCTACCCTTATGTTGAATTGTCACCATCCATGATGGAGACAAAAACTCGTTGACACCAGCAAACCTAGAAAGCCCACCCCATTACATAAATTTTGGATACATCAATTATATGTATTTATTGTAACATGATTGGATTTCAATTTTACGCAAAAAAAAGGGTATTTTTTAGGATAATAGTTAAAAATTTGTTAACATGATTTATTTTTCATAGAAAACGAACATTATTATTAATTTTTTTTCTAATTTGGTTGTATCCACTAAAATTTGATGCATTCTCTATTTATCCAATTTTAATATGGATATTTGCACTTAATAATATTAGTTTGTACTAATTATTAATTGAATAAACTTTTATTTCATATTTTATACAAAAAAAAAATTTTTATGTAATTATTTTGTAAAAATCTAGTTTCCACGAAGTTTAATATTATTGTGTAATTTATATTCTATAATTATAATTATAACTACAAAATAATAGTGAGCAAGTGACCGGAGAGAAAAGGTAATTGAAAAAGCAAAAATGGAAAAAAGAAAGGGAAATTTACACACATATACCAAAAAAATTATTATCAATATATATCACTTTTAAAAATATTTATCAATATATACAATTTTTTCAGATATCGTATTACAATAATGTGATATTTGAATAATATTGCATTACCGTCATACAATATTTGACGAAAAAGCTAACAACTTATAAATATTACATTACTGTAATGCGATATCTGAATAATATAACATTACCGTGATGCAATATTTGAAAAAAGTGATATATATTGATAAATATTTTTAAAAATGGTAATAATTTTTTTTGTGGTATGTGTGTGTAAATTTCCCCACTTCTATATACCTTGATGTTCATTATACTTTGATTTAGTTATTTTATAAAAGTAAAATTATAAAAAAGAATAATAAAAGAAATAAAGACTAAAAGAGATGGAGAAAATTAATAAAAAAGAAGAAGAAAGAATTGGTGTAAAGAAAGAATGGTATGCATGACACATCTCTATGTCCTATGTGTTGGATTTTTTTCAACGTCGCGATCTACTGAATGTCTGATATAGAAGCATTGTTACATGTATATTGTCACTATATGTGATAGGTCCCAGCTACTAAAGACGTACTGGGTTGTATGACTTATAGTTTTATTTTATGCAAATAGCCACGCAGGGAAGATCATTTTTGGCTCAAGGAGAGCGCAGACCTGGCATTTCATTTTCTATTGGGTAATGTCTTTACTCAGTACTTTTGAATTATTTATTTCACACATTTTAAAATTATAAGATTATATTATTTATTTTATATTTTTAAAAAATATAGTTACATAATTAAAAATAATTTTTTATAATATTTTTATTTAATATTTTATCTCTTAAATTAAATATATAAAAAATATTATTAATCAATTCTTAAAATTAAAAAACTAGTCTTACATATTTTTTTTAATATATAACTTTACAAATATAATCTCGTAATTTTGAAGAGATTACCTAATAACATCAGTACTCATAATACATATACTGATCAACTGAGTATTTTATGTGCACATAATTAAAGTGTATAAAATATGGGTTAATTCTCTTGAAACGCAAAAATAAAATTATTTATTAAAATAGCATTAATCCAAAATTATTTTTTAATATACTACAAATGAGTTGAGCTATAAAAATACCAAATAAAATGGTGCCTTCGCAAAGAAGATTAGTAGAAAGTTTAATGGTGCTTCCTGAATGTTGGTTCAGGTAAGTTATAAAACACTGTTTTGTTGTGTGAGGTAAAATTAATAGAAAGTGTTACACATTTCTATTTTTACAACTGTTATTATTATTTTGACAAATTAGTTGCACAAAAATATTGTTTAGAGGCTATAATTACATATAGTTCTTAATTAATTAAATCACTATAAGAATTTTTATGTTTGAAGCAAGAATCTTAAAATATTTTTATTAAAATAAAAAACTTTTAGCCTCTTATTTACCCTGTAACATAATAGAGTGTATATGAAAATGTTTATATATGCATGCAAAGCAAGACCCTACACTACATGACACTTCCCTTTCGGGCAATAATGGGAAAAGTAAATACAGTACTTTCATTATTGGAATTAAATAGATTACTTGAGCAACAAAATTCCAACAATTATTGTTGAGAAGAAAATGCAGCAAGGACGCCAGTGCCAGCGTCCTCCTTTAAGGGACGGCAACTAGTTTGGCGTCCCTAGGAAGAACCTTTTAATAATGATACCAACTTACAAGGAAGCGATGGAAAGGAACAGGGGGAGAACCAACTTACTAGTCTTCGAGGATATATTCTCAATCTCATCAAATGTTTAAGGAATAGGAGACACTAGTGGAGTTTAAGAAACTTTGCACCTGCAAAACATATGGAGATAACAAGGGAGGTTGAAAAGTGATAAGGTGTTAAATCCCCCACACTGAAAACAAGGCTAGTATTCAATTCACTAAGCAAGTTAAGTAAATGTACATTACACCCAAGAATTTTCAAGATGGAAAAAGACCCAATAGCTTTAGCATGTAATTTCTCAGAGGAATATTTAGAGTAACATTCAAGACGGATGTTCAGAGTAATATATTCACTCACATTTAAACTTTGAGCCCTACGATACGTCAGTAGTAAGTTTATAATGATTACCACTCAAAGTAAGTTTAAATCTAATGTTGGCAGGCAAATCACATATATACGTGGCAAAAGATTTAATAGTCTCGGAAGGCTGAAAAGAAATGGGTGAAGGCACAAGGTCAATAGGTTGGCATGGGGAAAATCCATGGACAATCTCAAATGAACTCTTACCAGTTGACCTATTAACATAATTTTTATAAGCAAACTCAGCTATAGGCAATACACTATGTCCAAAAAGATTTTTGATAGCGGTTAAAGCCGCTGTCTAATGAGGCACTATAGTAAATCACACATTTTTTGTCTAGAGTATAAAAACCTCTGTCAATAATAGTTTAAAGACAATGATTACATTTATAACCATTGTCTTTCTTGATGTCTCGATGCCTCATACTTCTTTTGGATGTTAAATAGACAATAGTTAAAACATACAACTGCTTTCACATAAACTTTTCAAATTTACTCAAGCTTAGGTACTACATACAATTTTATTGAAGTTGATATGACATTCTTAATTTACAAAGCACTAACTGATAGAAATATCTTGTTCAATAGCATCACATCGTTTCCCTGAGCTCAAGAGACAACCGTGGTTGAATGAAAACTTGAAGTGGAGTGGCCTTCTTGTTCGTCATGCCAACGATTTCACTCACATCAATAGGTTCATTAGATGGCTTTGAGATTTCAAATGAGTGTAGAAAACTAGCCAGGATAAAATGAACCATTTGAAAGGCAAAAGATATTCCAGGACATATTCTTCGACCACCACCAAATGGTATAAACTCAAAATGAGAACCTCTAACATCAATGTCCTTGTGAGTGGTAAGGAATCTCTCTGGCTTGAACTCCAATGGATCTGACCAAATTCTTGGGTCAGTTTGGATCTTCCACAGGTTTGTGATTAATCTTGTGCCTTTTGGGATATGATAACCAGCTATGTTGCAATCCTTAGTGAATTCTCGTGGTACCGAGAGAGGAGCTGCTGGACGTAATCTCAGTGCCTCTTTTACTATGGCTTGGATATATATTAGCTTATTTATATCTAATTCTTTTACAAGTCTGTTCTTCCCAATTTGGATATCCAGTTCTTCCTGTGCCTTTTTCATGGCATGGGGATTGTTTAGTAATAATGCCATTGCCCATGTAAGAGTTACTGAAGTGGTGTCGGTCCCTCCTGCAATCATTGCCTGAAATGTACAACTTTTGTAAGAGGAATGCTTATTCTCTATTATCAAAACAAATGCTAAAAGATCTCTAACAAAGACGAATAATTCTATTTACATTTCTTTAAAGCCAACATAGTATCATATTTTTAATGATATCATATATTAGGGAAGTAATTTTGAAAAGAGCTCAGCCCCTAATACACTTTGGTCTTGGGTGGGTTCGGATTTGACTATCCAAATGAATTTCTTATTTATGAGAAGACCTATAGGGATAACATCTTTTATTTGTTCCATTTGTCCTAGTCAATAACTATAAAATAATACTATAATAATTATTATTAAGTTAATAGAAATAAACTTCTTAACAATTGAGAATGCAATGAAACAACAAGTAAGTCAACAGATGTGGCTCTGACCTAATAGTGTTAAAACAATATCATAAAATGTAAGAGTAACAAAATATAAGAAAAACATACTAAATAGATTTAAAAGTTGTGTTCTTTGATATGTTTTCTCATATGGTGAAGTTGTTGCACTTTATAAAATACTATATATTTTATCACACAGTGAGTAACTCATTTTTTTAAATCTGTGTTGTGATGTTAAATTTGATGGGGCAGATACATCACTCAAACCCCCTGAATGCTATATGATAGGACATTAAACACCAAATTCAATACAATCTAAACTCAATGTTCATATTAGATATTAAATATAATATAAAATTATTTTTAGGTCTTTTTTTAAAAAATGCTTAAACTTCTCGATTGAATAAAAAATAATTTAATGCAGCACTAACATACTATATACGTACCAGGACGGTTGCTTTGTTGACGGTATCAACATCAAAACCTTCTACTTCATTGCGATCTAAAATAGAAAGCATCACGTCTATGAAGTCTTGGTCAACTGTTACATCACCCGAAGCTCTTCTCTGCCGATGCTCCTCAATCCACTCACCTATTATGGTGTCCAATTCCTTTGCAGTTTTCTTCATGGCCTTTTCATGCCCACCCAGATCCAGCCATCGAAGAGATGGAAAAGCATCTCCCACAGTGGACAACCCTGCGAGGTGCATGAAATCCTTTATTGCTTTCAGAGACCGTTCTGCCTCCCTTTGCTCAACCATAGCTGAAGCACCAAAACATTGCTTCCCAGCAATCATTATTAGAACCATGTTGTGTGTCAACTCGCTGAACCACTGATCCAGCTCCACCAATACTTGGTTCTTGTCGTTCTTTTTCTGGCTCCAAGTTTCATAAAGCTCCTTGATGGAAGTTTCGGCTTGAGAGACTCGAACATGGCTTAACAGCTCGATTCGACGATTTGAGAGGAACTCCAGAGTGATAATCTTTCTCATTTCACGCCAATAAGGGCCATAGGGTGCAAAACCAGGCATTGCAAAGTTGTAGGATAAGTGTTCGGTAGCAACAAATTTGGGACGTGAGGAAATCGCTAAGTCATTGGTGGTGAAGCATTCTTTAGCCAATTCCCAGTTACTAATCACCAAAGACGGTATGGAGCCAGCCTTAATGATGAAAAGGGGTCCATATTTGTCAGCTAATGCACCCAAAGTTAAATGGGGGGCCTGGGAACGGCTTAGAAGTGGGAGATGACCAATTATGGGCCATGCACCCTTTGCCACTGGTGCTTCTCTGCGTTTTTTCTCATCAAATTTTGTCCTTTTAAAAATTAGGAAAGAAGGAATTAGGAGTAGGACAAGAGAAATAAGACCAAGTGCACTAGCATGAAAGAAACTCAGAATTGAATCCATTGTGATTCAACTTTTGTATCTGAGTGCAGGAGCAGTTGACTGCAAATACAAGTTTATCGCAAATGTCTTTAATATTGGTGTTGAGTTCTTGAGAAATTGACGTACAAAGCAGAAATATTTTACATCTAATTTCTGAACGCATGATAGTAGCACTAAACTTATTTGTCGCTAAAATAATTGTTTTTCTTAACATACACACTAACGATCCTTAAATTTGATGTAAAATATTTATGCTTTGTACATCAAATCTGAGGATATCAGTGTGATGCTGGGAAAAACAATTATTTTACCAACAAATTAAATTTAGTCCTGCCGTCATGCGCTCACAACTTTTGACCAGTGACTAGTTAAGACAAAAGAGTTGTTCGACTATGTGGTCGCATTTAAAACCACGTGAAATCCCAATCCTAAGTGGGACATCAGTATCTTCAGACGATGCCTATATTTATGATGTAGCAATAAATAAAAATTGCCAACTTCAACATTCGTCTAATAAATTAGCTTATAATCAAGCAGCTACTTTATTAAATTACCTTTTCGACAAATTAACAAGTGCACAGAATCCAATTTGAAAAAAGAATTAAAAATGTGGTTCTTTATCACATCAGAAAAACCATAGATAATTTTATATAATGTCGTTTCCATTGATCTGTTTACTTTTGGTAGGTCTAGTGTCTCTTTGTTATAAATAAATGTACTTGGATTTTCTATGGCTAGGGTAGTTGAATGTGGCTCGATTAAAATTTTTAATGGCAATTACAGAGTAAGTATTAAGAATTATTTATTGTAGTGATATGTACACGCTTCATAGCCTATTTTTCTTGGCACTAGAGTAATTGCTGCGCTTACTAGTGAATTAGGTGGAATTTACATAATTTGGCTGGCTGAACAAGTGAAAAAAATTATTGTGCCCTGACTGTTTGTTAGTTGATTGTGGGCTATTGACATTGTCCTTGATCTAAGTTGATAAAAGAAACCACAAATGGAAGAGTAGAAAATTAGTGACAACAAGAAAGAAAAGAAAATATAAATTGTGCGCAAGAAAAACAAAGTGTACAAAAGTCAAAAGGTTAAGTTTCCTTTTGTGAAAGAAAGTGATTCGGGCCTTTAATAAATATGCCAAAGTGAAAGTTTATTGGAATTGCTATGATCATCCAATTGAAACCAACAAGGACCAATCTGGAAGTTATATTGGGGTTATGACACGATAATACTTCAATTGCTTAATAAATTTGTAATGAGGTCCCATGGTTGGTGAAGGATACCATTTGGAAGACTGTCAAGGTAACAATCTTCAATTAAATGGATGGTTTTACTATATCAGTTACTTGTGCATAACATTTTGCTTCTTTTTTGTTGGAGGAGCATTTTATTGTGGAAGAGGATAAAGGCCGTAAGTAGTTCATACTAAAAGAAACAGGAAAGCTGCTAACGAATTGGCAAGCTGAGCTTAACAGAAGATACGTGACATATGAAAGTAGCAACTCCATTTGGAAGCCCCTCCATAATACGAATCCATAATAAAGTGTGGATAATTGGAGAACCTTTGTGACCCATTGTTTAGGCAATAATTTCCAAGAAATTTGTGTTGAATTAGGTATTCTGCAATTCCCTTAGGTGGTGTTTGGTAGGAAAAAATGGAAAAAGAAGACTAGATGGAGTTAATGATTCATTTGTTTGGTAGGTAGGAATAGTCATAATAACACATTCCAAAAAATAGATTATTCCTTAAATTTAAGGAGAAGTCATTTCCTCTGAAAATAAGAGGATTTGTTCATTCCATCTATTTTTTCCATCTTGGTCCTTCTTTCTCACAAAATCACCAGAGACCGACCATGATCGAAATCCACTGCGTCTTCGCCGGCACCAAACATGAGGGAAACATCAACAATAGAGATGGGATGGCATGGGTGCTCACTGCTCAGTTTGCATCTCGTTAATGGGTGCTCGATTTGCAAATCGATAGTGGGTTTGGCTGTACCCCTGCACTTTATATTGCTCGATTTGCATCTCGATAGTGGGTGCTCCGATTTGCTTTGCTTTGACGAAGAAGCAAGACGATTTGCCGATTTGCTTGGCTCAAATTTTCCATCTTTGTTCGATTTTTGGGTTTGCATTCTCTGTTGTTTGTCGCCGGTGTCTATGGCGCTATTGTTCGTCGGCTTCTATAGTGATTGTTTGTCGGCTTCTATTATTTTTTCATTGTTTAATATTGTTTTGATTTGCTGGTATTCTGCTGGGTTTAGAGAGAGAAGAGATGAATTGGTGAGAGAGATAGTCGTTTAACTATATTTTCTATTCATTATTCCAATCTTTTACTTAACATACCAAACAATGTAATTGACTTTATATTGCATTCTGTTCCTATTTCCTTTCTTCTTTCTATTCCCACCAAGTCTCATTTTACCCAACCAAACACCACCTTAGTGCATGCTTCCCTTCATTACTCACTTATATTTGTTTAATATTTTCACAAAAGTACATGAGAAAAATAGTGAGCATGTTTGTGTACCATCACGTGCTCCTTAAGTTTGTGTGGAGGAGCAATTGAAAAAAGAAAAAGAAAAAGGAAAAAAAGAGGAACAACCCGGAACCCATGGATGATGATAGGGAATTGCTCAGCACCAATGTGAAGGACAGATGCACATTTGTTCCTAGCAAGATCCTTTAGGTATTATTCCCTACTTATTAGCGTGACAATATTTATATATAGTTTCTTAGTTTGGTTATTTATAGTTTCTAGCATACTTTATAATTTGATTAAGGGAATATGCAACAGGGTTTTCTTTGCTAGAGCCTCAGGGTTTTCTTTCTCTTCCTTCCTTACATTAATTTCTTGCTTTAATGGTACTATTAGCATTAAACATACTTTATTTAATACCTTTATGTCCATTTAATACAATCTGGTACTCTGAAGATTAAGGGCAAGTGTCCACGTAATATCCTATGCATGACATGGTATAAGGAGTATGATTCCTACATCTCTTTCACACAAGAAAGATTAATTAATCAATGTGCCTTGCAAGTTTACTGTTCTCCCATTCTTATCCTCAACCCATTTAATGTGTTGAGGTAGCTACTCTTCTAATTTTTTTTTTTTAATTATCTTACACTATTAGAGACCAAACGCAGTGAAATCTATGTACTATAACAGAAATTGGTTACAAGGAGTCTAAATAAGTTCATTTTTATAAACTCTTATAAACACTTGCTGTTTTTAGCTAAAGTACTTGCATAATAAGATAAGCTCAAATAAACTCTTATAAGCTTTTTCATAATATCACTTTTAGTGTCATATTAATTGAGTCACTTTCAATTTATTAAATCCTTATCAATGAGAATTGAAAAAGTAAGGCAACCAATAGGTAGTAATATGGAGAAACTAGGCGCTATTTTCAACAAATGCACCAACGTGGGAATTGTAAAGACAAGGTAACCAAGAGTCCAATTGACTGCAAAGGTAAAGTGGTTTGATTGCTGTGGTGTATGTATTAATTTTCCACATATTACAAATGAGAATTGGAAAAATGAACCATATTAATTAGGTAATATATATATATATATATATGTATACATATAACTTTAAATTTTGGTAAAAGGTCTTACATTATGAAATACTTAAAGTTTTCAGAAGAGATCCTATTATATGAAACTCAAATAAACCATGATACACCCACCCTCTGATATTCGCAAGAAATCATCATTGTTCACAACAACATAATTAGAGCCCTAGAGAAAAAATAGAAAGGTACTCCTTCGATTCAAAATTGTGAGGCTATATCACTTACTTTATGCTTCTAAATTTTTTTTTTTTTCTTATAGTGTTTTTATTTAATATTTTGTTTTTAAGTTAAGTACATAAGAAATTGTTAAAATTAGATTTTAAGTAAGAGTATTTTTTTAAAAAAAATGTCATTAATTATTTTTTAAAATCAAGAAATAATTTTATATTTTAAATATATAATTTTATAAATATGACTTTATAATTTTCAACGGCGAAGTTCATTTGATCATTAGAACCATAGCCTATAAAGGTTATATATTACTCCTAGTAACCATTCTTCACAAGTAGATGCAGAGCTCTTAGACAGGTATACACATATGCCCAACTTAGTATGGAGTATGGAAAATTTAAAAGAACAAATTAATAGTGGTGCAGAGGCCAACAAAATCAGATTCAAATTACCACAGATGAACATACCAAATCACCAGCATATGCTAACAAAATTAGAGAAAATAGCACAAAATTAGAGATGAGCGAGAGGAAAAAGAATGGGAAACATACCTAAATAGGTGGCACAATCGTTAACAGAAGAGTGATGAACAAGATGTGCAAAGAAAACCCAAACCAAAGAAAGAGCAAAACAAAACCAAGAGTAACACCAAAATTACAGATCTTGACCCTTCAAAATTTGTGCAAAATAAGAGAATTAGAACATACATAACGATACAAACTTATTACAGATCTTCGTAATTTTTTTTTTTTCATTCATTTTGTTAGAGATAAGGGATTAACTATACAAACTTATTTTATGATTTTAATTAAACAAGCTTCATAATTCTCATTAGCAATAGTAACTCCTTAAAGAGTTCTGTTATGCTTATGTTGTTTGTTTACATCCATCACCCATGTTTTATAATTTTTCTTTTTTAAAAAAGAATAATTTCTCACTTTTTATTTCTCCTAAGTATACAATTCTTTTTGGTGTTCTTATCGTTTTAAGGTCGACATCAACCGCGCTCATGATTTGGAGCATTACATGTATTTTGCCACTACAAGTCCCTCAGAAATTTACATTTTCTTTGGCAATAAATTGTGTGGATATCATTAGAAAAGCATCTTTCGAATGTCTTTTTCAAACTTATATGTCATTACGGCATTTAAAGTGGGAATGCATTTAAGTCTTTCTCCTCGTTGAAATGCAAGACAAGACAAGGAAGTCAGAGAAGACATCGAAAAGACACATAACAATGAAATTTCTATTACCATTTATTGCAAAAGAAGAAAGATAAATTTCACAGGGACTTATAGTGGCAAAATACATGTAATGCGCCAAATCAGGCACGCCGTTGGTGTCGGCCTCAGAAAGATCAGATCACCAGTAAGAGATTATCTATAAATTGATAGCTTCAGTGAACTACTCCTGCATAGAGAATCCATAAATCCAACCACGATGGATTCAGATCTGAGTTTTTTCAATGCTTCTGCACTTGTAATCATTTCTCTTGTTCTAATCTCTTATGTCCTAAATTTGAAAAGGTCAAAAGGTGATGAGGAAAAAGGCAGAGAAGCACCAGTGGCCCAAGGTGCTTGGCCCATAATTGGCCATCTCCCACTTCTAAGCCGTTCCCAGTTACCCCATATAACTTTGGGTGCACTTGCTGACAATTATGGACCTCTTTTCATCATTAGGGTTGGTTCCATACCCACTTTGGTGATCAGCAACTGGGAAATGGCTAAAGAATGCTTTACCACCAATGACTTGGTTGTCTCCTCACGTCCCAAAAATCTTTCTGTTGAACACTTATCCTACAACCAAGCCATGTTTGGTTTCGCACCCTATGGTCCTTATTGGCGTGAAATACGAAAGATTACCACTCTAGAGTTCCTCTCAAATCGCCGAATTGAGTTATTAAGCCATGTTCGTGTCTCTCAAGTAGAAAAATCCATGAAGGAGCTCTATGAAACTTGGACCCAGAAAAAGAACGAGGAGCACCAAGTATTGGTGGATCTGAAGCAGTGGTCCAATGAGTTGACGGTCAACATGGTTCTGAGAATTATTGCGGGGAAGCATTATTTTGTTTCTTCAGCTACAGTTGAGCAGAGGGAAGCAGAACGGTGTATGAAGGCGATAAGGGATCTCATGCACCTCTTCGGCGTGTTCACCGTGGGAGATGCCATGCCATCTCTTCGATGGCTGGATGTGGGTGGGCATGAAAGGGCCATGAAAGAAACTGCAAAGGAATTGGACACCATTATAGGTGAGTGGATAGAGGAGCACCGGCAGAAGAGACCTCTGGGGGACGTCAAAGGTGACCAAGACTTCGTAGATGTGATGCTTTCTATTTTGGATGGGACTGATCTAGGAGGTTTTGATTCTGATACCATTATCAAGGCAACTGTCCTGGTATGCATGAAGTAGCTATGATTGTTTTATTTTTCTTAAAACTAAACGTAATGATAACTTATATATATATTTTTAATATTTTTCTTCTGAAAAAAAATGTTATTTTCTTCTCATTTTACCTAATGCCGCAAAATGTTAAACAACTTAGGTGATAAAAAAAAAAAAAAGGCGAAGTATGTGTAATTGAAGTTAGATTTAAATCACCACAAGTTATGGGAAGCAGACAACCTTAATCTATTGTGATGTTTTTTTAGGAGGTATATCCAATAAATTTGATGTCACAAACAAGATTTGGAAAAATTTGAGTTACTTAATATATGACCATATGGATAATTCATTATAAGAAGAAAGAATTTCACCATATAACAAAGCTTGTTCAAAAGTACAATTTTTTAAACTTTTACTTAGTTTATTTTTTTTTTAACGTTAAGTGACTGACGTTTTCTACATCTTTTCAACAATACCAAATTCTTTTGTTTTGGTGGCTTTGCCCAAGTTGTTCTATAGCAATTATTGTTAAATATGTCATATTATGCAAGTCTAAAAGAGTGTAAATAGAATCATATTATTTGTTAGATGTTTTTTCACCTTCAATTTTATAATAGAGAATATTCCTCTTACAAAAACTGTGCATTGCAGACATTAATATCAGCAGGGACCGACACCATTTCGGTTACTCTTACTTGGGCTATGGCACTATTATTAAACAACCCCCATGTCCTAAAAAAAGCACAAGAAGAAATGGATATCCAAATTGGAAAGAATAGACTTATAAAAGAATTAGATATAAATAAGCTGCTATATCTTCAAGCCATTGTTAGAGAGACACTGAGATTACATCCAGCAGCACCTCTCTCAGGACCACGTGAATTCACAAAGGATTGCAGCATAGGCGGTTATCATATCTCGAAAGGCACGAGATTAATTACAAACTTGTGGAAGATCCAAACTGACCCCAGAATTTGGTCAGACCCGTTGGAGTTCAAGCCGGAGAGATTTCTTGCCACTCACAAGGACATTGATGTTAGAGGATGTCATTTTGAGCTTATACCATTTGGAAGTGGTCGAAGGATATGTCCTGGAATATCTTTTGCCACTCAAACGGTTCATTTTGTGCTTGCCAGTTTGCTACAATCATTTGAATTCTCTAAACCATCTAATGATCCTATTGATATGGGTGAAACCTTTGGATTAACGAATATGAAGGTTACTCCACTTCAAGTCTTCATTCAACTATGGATGTCTCTTTAGCTTAGGGAATCAATGTGATGCTATTGAACAAGATGTTTATATATATGTTCTGTTTTAATCGATGTGTCTAGCTACCAAGAAGGTTGGTACTAGTGATAAGAAGTTAGATCCGTTTAATTATATTGACTTATGTTCAAGTTATATGTATGTAGAAAATGTTTTTAGGATAATTTTACTCCTCATTGAGTCTTTGAGTTAGTTTATACCTGATTAGTTGTTGATTGAGTGGTCTAGTAATGGATTCGTGCCCAAAAGTACCAGTGATCAAGAACCAAAAAGTAAATGTGTCTAGCTACTTTAATTTGTGTGTATGCAGTGCTTTGTAAATTGAGAATATAAGATTAACTAAAAAAAATTAGAGTACCATTATATGAACACCTCTTTATCCAACCCTATTTTTCAATTATTTTTTTTTCTTTTCCATAACTTCAGATATTTATACATGGAAGATACTAAAATTAAGTAATTGCAATACCTAATACTAAGAAACGTAGTTTTACAAAGAACAATCCATTATCACAGTTAATCTAATCGACCCATATACCATTACTGATTATGTCCAATCTGCAGTACAAGTGGTATTCCTATCATTCCTTCTCCACATAGTGTAGATGTGGGTAAGTTAAGATTCCATAAGTAAGTGCATAAGTACCAAGAAGTATTACACAAATGACCTTACGTAGTTTAACTACTACAAGTTAGTTTAAACACGGTTAGTTGAGTCTCTAACTAGGCTAGTTAAGTTAACCCAATTTGTACAGTTGTATATATTCTGAAGTTATTTGTTGTAACCAAAATATTTTTTTCATTTATTGAAACTGATTTCTTTCATCTTCTTTCTCTCAAAAGTGTGATACCTTGATATGGTATCAGAGCTACATTGGCTCTGTTACCGCGCTTCCCTCGTATGCGTCTATGAGATCTAAATCGAGCTTTTAGCTTCTTGTTCGTTCAACAGAGGATTTAATTTCAGAATATATACAACTGTACAAATTGGGTTTAAATTAACTAGGCTTCTTAGAGACTAAACTAACAGTGGTTAAGCTAACTAAGATCATTTGTGTAATAACGAGTACTAGGGCTATAAAGAGTTCGGTTTCATGCCCAGTAAAGGTGGAATTTCATTATTTCCAAGAGTGTACTTGTTGGCAACAAAGTTTGCATCACACATTTCATCAATGACTTAACAACAGGAACAACTATTTATACGCTCAAAGTTTTAAACTCAAATTATATACGCAATTTTTTGAGAATAGTGTACAAGTAAAAATATAAATAAAAAAGTAAGAGAGATAAAAAGTAATATAATATTGAAAGAAAAAATAGGTGTAACAATAAGGTATAAAATTATAAGACTTATAACATATCTCGATTAGGGAAATGATATGTGTATACTTACTATTTTACACCTAATTTTGTGTTTGTTTACAAAGGTAAAATTGTAAACATAAATATAAGATAGATACAAAAATACACACACACATATATATATATATATATATATATATATAAAATAAATGTACATAAATAAGTGTAGATATAACATCACATTATAAATAAAAGGAGTAGTCATTCATGGAATAGGTCTCACATTGGATATGAAATTTCAACGTAAATAAAACCATATTCCTTCTCATAAACATATAATTTGTTGGGAAAAGCTTTGCATACATTTCATTGTACACCCTTCGCGTTTTAATTTATGATGTCAAACATTCAATTTATAAAAGTAAAACCATAAATAAAAATAAAAGTTAAAAAGATTAAAAAAGAAAAGAAAAGAAGCAAAATGTAAAACTTTATTTCAGCCTGGTAATAAATTGTTCATGACATTTCCCAGTTTGAAAATTTGATAAAACTATAGCGACGAATTTGCCTCTTCTTAACTCTTGTTCAAGTATCTCTAGCCACATATCTCATTCCCATTTTTAAACCTTTCTTCCGAAAATATCCTGTCTGCAACACACCTTGTCCACGTACCTACCTCTGGCTAAATAGGAGGTGGGCATAGGATGGAATGGAATGGGATTATGTTTGTCTTAATCCCATCCCAAAACTTGATTGATCCCATCCATTCTCCTTTTCACTTAGATTTTGTGTGTTTTTATAGTAATTTTAGTAGTTCTTTTAGGATTTTTAGTTATTTCACATGGTTACTTAATGTAAGAGTGTTTCATTGTCTGAAGAAGAGATTTAACATTAATTGGAAGCCTTTTTTTATGATTTTTTGCAGGTTGCAAGCACTTTTGGAAGTCTAACACTCAGCTCCGGAGGTCCAACACTCAGCTTTGGAAGCGAAAAAAAGCAATTTGTCTCAGACAAGTTGGAGCTTAGCACCAAGTGGTAGAAAAGAGTGCCTTGATGCACAACTGGCACCTAGTGCCAGACCTCTCGAGCCCAATTTTCACTTAAGGCCAGCGCCTAGCTCTTGAAATCGCAGCGCTCAATGCTGACGACGTTGTAAACCAACAATGGACACGTTTTTTGTCCCCGTGGACTGATATAAAAAGGGGAGAAACCTAATTTTATGTATTTTGAAGTATAACGAGGAAGGAGAAACTCTCTTTGCAAGTGGATTTGGCAAGGAATGTAAAGATCTCAAGATTTTTATGATAGAGAAGCTTCCTTCTTGCGTTTTCTTGATCCAAACCAATGATTTCTATCTTAGTTATTGTGTTTATGGATATGAACATATCCAGCTAAATCTCTCACTAGGAGAGGGATGTAGCCTAGGGTTCTTGTGTTATGGATTGATTGATTGATTTCATATATACATGGTTCTATTTCGATTTCTATGAGCAATTACTTTTGTTTTTAATGCTTTATATGGCTTGATCACCTGTAGAAAGATTTGATATCTATAATTCACATAGAAAAATGGTTTTATAAAATTGCTTCTAAAATTAATTACTATAACTTGAGCAAAAGCTAAAAATAGGTAGACACGAGTCATTTTGTCATTAATAATTCTTTAAAACTTTTGCCTAACTGAATTAGATCAAGAGATTGGATAATTATTTAGGAAAAGAATGTTAATTCAACAAGAGATTGAGTTTTAATTGAATAAGTAATTGGACAATTATAGAATTAAATAAGATTGTTATATTGGATAATTTATATTTATAACTGATACCCTAGGTGAAATCTTGAACCTAAATTTTATCTCATTTTGTAATTGTTTTTTTTTTATTTATTTATTTTCATTGCTACTCTTTATAATTGAATCGCCTGAATTATAACTGACAAACAAAATTGGTACTTGATTCCAATTCCTTGAGGACGATAACCTGTGTTCTCTCTATATTACAGGTGCTATCTAGTGCACTTACTAGTAATAGGAAAATCATACTTTGTCCTAGTATTGGCTCAAATCCTGTCTTGAGTTCCTTGTCCCAACTAATTTTCTTTTTTGATATTTTATCGATTGATCAACTATATTCCAATTGATGAAGTTTTCTCACAGTAGAATAGCCAAATCAAGCATAGAAAACCATGCATCACCCACTTTTTATATAGAATTACAAAAAAGTTAAAAACGAATATATGAGAACAGAAAGCAATAGGATCACGCAGTAGACAGATAGATAGAAGCATCTAATCTTCTTCATAATCAAATAATGAAATAACATAGCAGGCACCAGTTTCCTACGCTCATGGATATGGAGCTATGATATTATTGCCAAGGACTAAGTAGCCAACGACCTAGCCATGTTGCAAATAGGAGAAAACTGGGTTAGAAGGTTGGCATAGAGCATCTATAGAAAATTTTGAACTAACTGTTCAAGGACTAGCTAATTTTAAGTTTATACTTTAAATAAAAGGCAGCAAGAGCTAGCAATTAACCAAGATCTAGCAAGTAGCGCATAAAACTATTTGAATGAAAAACTATGATAGTATTTTCTCTAGGAAAAATGAATAACATCCTTCCATAACTTTAGCCATTAATATGGGTATCTATTGCTTGCATGACAAAACTTTAACTGATACGGAAGAAGTAAAGAAAGACAACTAAGAGCCCGCAGGCTAACCAATGAACAAATTACAAAGCTGTGCATGGATAATTGTGTGTCTCTGATTCATCATACTACTAGACGAAGAGAGAATCTAAGAGAGCAGATTCAATGTCTGCGAAAGGTACGAGACGAAGTATTATGGGAGGCAGACTATCTTCATCTATTGTGTTTTTTTTGTTGGAGGTATATCCAATAAATTTGATGTTGCAAACAAGATTTGGAAAAAATTGAGTTAACTTAATATATGACTAAACAGATAGTTCTTTATAAGATGAAAGAACATCACCATATAACAAAGCTTGCTCAAAAGTACAATTTTTTAAACTTTTACTTAGTTTATTTTTTTTATAAGGATTTATTCAACTGAAATACATTAAGTGACGGACCTTTCTGGATCTTTTCAACAGTACAAAATTCTTTTTTTCTTTTGTTTTGGTGGCATTTGCCCAAAATTTTCTAATGTTTGATAGCAATTATAATTAAATATGTCATATAATGCAGGTTTAAGAGAGTATAAATAGAATCACTCAAATCGCCGAATTGAGTTATTAAGCCATGTTCGTGTCTCTTAAGTAGAAAATTCCATCAAGTAGCTCGATGAAACTTGGACACAGAAAAAAAAGGAGGAGCACCAAGTGTTGGTGGATCTGAAGCAGTGTTTCAATGAGTTGACGGTCAACATGTTTCTGAGAATGATTGCGGGGAAGCATTATTTTGGTTCTTCAGCTACGGTTGAGCAGAGGGAAGCAGAACGGTGTAAGAAGGAGATAAGGGATCTCATGCACCTCTTGGGCGTGTTCGCCGTGGGAGATGCCATGCCATTCCTTCGATGGCTGGATGTGGGTGGGCATGAAAGGGCCATGAAAGAAACTGCAAAGGAATTGGACACCATTATAGGTGAGTGGATAGAGGAGCATCGGCAGAAGAGACCTCTGTGGGACGTCAAAGGTGACCAAGACTTCATAGATGTGATGCTTTCTATTTTTGATGGGTGTGATCTAGGAGGTTTTGATTCTGATACCATTATCAAGGCAACAGTCCTGGTATGCATGAAGTAGCTATGAAAGATTTCTCTTGTTTTATTTTTCTTAAAATTAAACGTAATGATAACTTATATATAATTTTAATATTTTTTATCCGAAGAAAAGTGTTATTTTCTTCGCATTTTGCCTAATGCCGCAACATGTTAAACAACTTAGGTGATAAAAAAAATCGTGAAGTATGTGTAATTGAAGTTAGATTTATTAAATCACCACTAATTATGGGAGGCAGACAACCTTAATCTATTGTGATTTTTTTTTGGGAGGTATATCCAATAAATTTGATGTCACAAACAAGATTTGGAAAAATTTGAGTTACTTAATATATGACCAAACGGATAGTTCTTTGTAAGATGAAAGAATATCACCATATAACAAAGCTTGTTCAAAAGTGCAATTTTTTAAACTTGGTTTACCTTTTTTTTTTTTTTTTTTCATAGTGAATTATTCAATCGGGAAATAGGTTAAGTGACTGATGTTTTATAGATTTTTTCAACAATACCAAATTCTTTTATTTTGGTGGCATTTGTCCAAATTTTTCTAATGTTTGATAGCAATTATTGTTAAATATGTCATATTATGCGAGTTTAGAAAAATATAAATAGAATCACTATTGCTTGTTAGATGTATTTTCACCTTCAATTTCATTATAAAGAATATTCCTCTTAAAAAACTGTGTATTGCAGACATTAATTACAGCAGGGACCGACATCACTTCGTTACTCTTACTTGGGGTATGGCACTATTACTAAACAATCCCCTAGTCCTAAAAAAAGCACAAGGAGAACTGGACATCCAAATTGGAAAGAATACACTTGTAAAAGAATCTGATATAAATAAGCTGCTCTATCTTGAAGCCATTGTTAGAGAGACACTGAGATTACATCCAGCAGCACCTCTCTCAGGACAACGTGAAATCACAAAGGATTGCAGAATAGGTGGTTATCATATCTCGAAAGGCACAAGATTGATTACAAACTTGTGGAAGATCCAAACTGACCCCAGAATTTGGTCAGACCCATTGGAGTTCAAGCCGGAGAGATTTCTTACCACTCACAAGAACATTGATGTTAGAGGATGTCATTTTGAGCTTATACCATGTGGAAGTGGTCGAAGGATATGTCCTGCAATATCTTTTGCCACTCAAACGGTTCATTTTGTGCTTGCCAGTTTGCTACAATCATTTGAAATCTCTAAACCATCTAATGATCCTATTGATATGAGTGAAACCTTCGGAGTGACGAACTTGAAGGCAACTCCACTTCAAATCTTCATTCAACCACGGATGTCTCTTTAGCTTGGGGAATCAATGTGATGCTTTTGAACAAGATGTTTATATATATGTTCTGTTTTAATAAATATGTCTAGCTACCAAGAAGGTTGGTTTTAGTGATAAGAAGTTAGATTTATTTAATTATATTGACTTATGTTCAAGTTTATATGAATGTAGAAAAACGTTTTTGAGATAACTTTACTCCTCATCGAGTCTTCAAGTTAGTTTATGCTTGTTAGTTGTGGACTGAGTGATCCAGTAATGGATTTATGCTCACAGTACCAGTGATCAATGACCAAAAAGTAAATGTGTCAAACTACTTTAATTTGTGTGTATACAGTGTTTTGTAAATTGAGAATATAAGATTAACGAAATAAAATTAGAGTAATATTATGTGAACACCTCTTTATCTAAGCCTACTTTTTCAATTTTTTTTTTTTTTAATCTTTTTCATGATCTCTTATTTTTTATAATAGGTAACTCAAAGTTTCCAATTCAAGTAGTGTTATCACTTCAAAAATCAGAGTTGAAAGAAAGAATGACAATAAATTGCAAGTCTGAACTTCACTACTAATTAATCCATAACTTCAGATATTTTTACATGGAAGATACTATTATTAAGTAAGTGCGATACCTAATACTTAGAAACGTAGTTTTACAAAGAACAATCCATTATCACATTTAATCTAATTGACCCAGTTACCATTACTGATTATGTCCAATCTGCAGTACAAGTGGCATTCCTATCATCCCTTCTCCTCAAAGTGTACATATGGGTAAGCTAAGATTCCATAAGAAAGTGCATAAGTACCAAGAAGTATTACAGAAATGGCCTTTCTTCGTATAACTACTATTAATTAATTAGTTTAACCACGGTTAGTTGAGTCTCTAACTAGGCTAGTTAAGTTAACCCAATTTGTACAGTTGTATATATTCTGAAGTTATTTGTTGTAACCAAAATAATTTTTTTCATTGAACCTGATTTCTTTCATCTTCTTTCTCTCGAAAGTGTGATTCCTTGATATGGTATCACAGTTACATTGGCTCTGTTACCGTGCTTCCCATCCTGCCCCAACTAATTTTCTATTTTCTCTTTTGATATTTTATCGACTGATCGACTATATTCCAATTGATAAAGTTTTCTCACAGTAGAATAGCCAAATCAAGCATAGAAAACCATGCATCACCCACTTTTTATATAGAATTACAAAAAAGTTAAAAACGAATATATAATAACAGAAATCAATAGGATCACGCAGTTGACAGATAGATAGAAGCATCTAATCTTCTTCATAATCGAATAGTGAAATAATATAGCAGGCACCAGTTTCCTACGCTCATGGATATGGAGCTATAATATTATTGCGAATGACTAAGTAGCCAACAACCTAGCCATGTTGCAAATAGGAGTAAACTGGGTTAGAAGATTGGCATAGAGCATCTACAGAAAATTTTGAACTAACTGTTCAAAGACTAGCTAATTTTAAGTTTATACTTTAAATAAAAGGCACGAGCTAGCAATTAACCAAGATCTTGCAAGTACCACATAAAACTGATTGAATGAAAAACTATGATAGTATTTTCCCTAGGAAAAATGAATAACATTCTTCCATACCTTTAGCCATTAATATGGTTATCTATTGCTTGCATGACAAAACTTTAACTGATACGGAAGAAGTAATGAACGACAACTGAGAACCCGCAGGCTAACCAATGAACAATTCACAAATGCATGGATAATTGCGTGTCTCTAATTCATCATACTACTAGACGAAGAGAGAATTTAAGACGGGAGATTTAATGTATGCAAAGGCACGAGAGGAAGTATTTAAATGTTGTAGAGGATAATGATTGAGGACAATTTAAGACGAGAAATGAGTACCTAAATTTTGAGACAGGATAACCTTTGTTTTGATACCACCTTGAAATTTAGTCAAATAAAATTAATAAACTCATCTTGATCCCATTCGGATTTGTTCCATACCAAATATATACCAAACTCATCATATTAGGAGGGGACACCACGAAATTCTATTGTGTGCCCAGCCTCAGTGTACATCCCAAAAATTTCTCCCAATGCATGACTATTTCTTCTTTTTCTTGCTAAATTTTCAAAATTACACATTTATAAATCCGTAAACACTCTTACTGTTGTATAAATTTATAGGTTATGGAAATATGTGAAATTTGATTCTCATCACACCTGCAGATTTATAAATCTGTAGGAATTTAAGGGTTCATGTTGACAAGATGGCATGTTGAGGAGTATCTATGTTTGTTAGAACCCATATTGTTATAAAAGCTCCAACATTAAAGTTAGGAAAAAATTAAAAGAGTGTCAAAAGAAAATACTAAAAAATTAGATGAGTCAAGTCTAATTCTCAAAAAAAAAAATTTACATATAAAAGGTTTAATTATAAAAATAAAAATTTACATATAAGATTAAAAGATTTTTGAAGGAGGGGTCAACGCCCGTACTTATCATTGTCAAAATCGAACTAAAATACGATGGAAATCATGTGCCAGGAATTATTGTATTTACCTTGCTTTTTTCCCACTGTTAGCAACACGGATATTTCCTTCTCAATATCACTTAAATGACTTAACATTCAACTGAAAAACCATATATAGCACTATTTTGTTTTGGAAAGATGACGTAAAAGTTACAACTCTGCACATTGGCAATATGCCAACACATATAAACCATATAGCCCTTTATTTCATTTTCAAAATACATAGATGCTCACAACAACTATAAGCATGCACCTTACATTATTTCCTCTTATGTATAATATACTCTCATCGATATAGAAAGAGTAATTATAAGGAGATCAAAATGGTACAGATACAGACAGTTAATATTTCTAATTAAGTTCATTTATTTAATAGCATATAATTTATATTTAGAATACTATTATCTTGATATGAAGCTCTTTTAACAGTTTTTGGTGCACCAGCATCGATGGTCATCTCTGCATCTGCCACTGATATAGTGTTCTGTCGTGGTGCAGTGCACATCACAACCCCAAAAGCATGGACCCTTCTATGTATCAGCCAGCACCTCACATCTCTTTGCCTCTGTCTGCACCATCATTTCCTCTGCACAGTCCAATCATCCAAACTTGCACACTCAGATTGTGCACACGCGGTTTTAGTTATAGTGCAGTGGTAAAACTGTAAACAAAAAAATAAAAGGTAAAGTAAACTCCCAGTTTAGTACATGTGATAATGTGAGATAGAGATGTCATCAAGTTGATATCTATTAAATCATTGGCATCATGTTAGTTTCTTTGACATAACTTAAGTATTTGTGAGATTAATTTACATTAATGAAGTTCTGATCAAGGTACCAATTTGATGATATTTCTATCAATGAAGTCCTTATTTGATGTAAATTCAATTTTACAAGAATTTAAGTAATATCAAAATTTTAATAAGCACTAACTTGATGATACCCTTATCTTAGAGATATTAAATTGTGGTTTACTCTAAAAAGTAAGAGAGATACAGAAAGAAAAAATAAGTTTAAAAAATGAGTGTACACAAATGGGTATAGATATAATACCACTCCTACAATAATGACCTAAGATAATCAAATTTAGAAGAAGGTAGCATTTAAGAACTTACGAGTAGCAAACATGATGATAAGGAAGAAGTAGAGACAAGCAAGTGATTTTTTCTCCATGATTGATGATTCAGATGTTATATCTATCTCACCACAATACTGCTCTTTCAGATTTTAGTGCAGAAAGTGGTTAACTTGGTGTGCTATATATAGAGCTTGCTGTTACTGGTTAGTCTATCAAGGTCAAAGATGGTTGCTTGGTAGAATCTGGATAAACTCTGCATTTCTTTGTGGACTACGTGAATTGAACCACGTAGCAAGATGAATTATACAAGTCAGAATTGACGGGTTATTAGAAGGTACTATTGGAATAGCTTTTGAAAAGTGAGGACTCCTTATCTCTGTAGAGACCCGTAGGAGTCTGAGCCGCGTCTCTTAACCTAGAGATTAGTTTTCTTTTCTTGAAATATTTAGAAGTACCTTGATCTTAATGTAGGTTAGGGACAAGGATGGTAGTTTTTTTTTTTTTAATTGGGCGGGGATCCGATGAGATTCCTACTCGAAAATAAAACTGTTATTTCAAGCCTCACGCATTTATTTCTCAGACTGTACGAACATATGCATTTATTGGTGGACCATGAGAGTTTGACTAGAAGAATTAAAGAATGGTCTAGATCACATGAATTTGATTGCCTAAGCAGTACAGATAGCTCTAAAATCTAAGGGAAAACAATACAGGCACCCTTAGAAGTGTACGTCGTTTTTTTACACTCTTATGTCATGGTTATTTTGTAATGTTAAAACTCTAAATCGAAAAATAAAATAGATAAAATTTAAAAACAGAATTAAAAAAAAAAAAAAGTGTATACACAGTAGTTCTTAATCTAAAACATCAAGTTAATCACTCGTGGGGAAAAAATCTTTGCCACTTGCCATCTATGCTTCTTCCTAGTACCTCAGCAAAATCTTTATAGATCTGTCTGTACTGCTTAGACAATCAAATTTATGTGATCTGGACTACCCTGTACAGATCTCTAAAGATAAAGTATCCTCACCACCCTACAGCTATTTTAGAATACATTAATTAATAGAGAAAAGCTACATCCCCATCTAAATTTACACACTTCAATATAAAATTTTTATTATTAGTAGTTTTGTTACAAGAATACAACTGTTCATAAAAAAGTAAAAAATATAAGAAGTAAAGGAGATAAAAAAAAAATAATATAAAAGATAGATGTGTATAAGATTTTAATTTTTTTTTCGCAGCTAGTGATCACTACAGATCCTTCGTGAATTGGTGCACATTCTATATATATGTGCAAGTAAATATGGTTTATCCTTGTGAACATGATGCTCCTTGTCCCACCCAGAAAAAGAAATACGAAACACAAGCAATATATAAATCAAAGAAGGTGATTCTCGCCTTTAATAAATATGCCAAAGTGAAGGTTTATTGAAAGTGCTATGATCATCCAATTTGTAAGCCATATTGGGGTTATAACACGATAATACTTCAATTGCTTAATAAAATTGTGATGAGGTCCCATGGTTGGTGAAGAATACCATTTTGAAGACTGTCAAGGTAACAATCTTCAAATAAATGGATGGTTTTATTATATTAGTTACTTGTGCACAACATTTTGCTTCCTTTTTGTTGCAGGAGCATTTTATTGTGGAAGAGGATAAAGGCTAGTTCATACTAAAAGAAACTGGAAAGCTTCTAATGAATTGGCGAGCTGAGCTTAACAGAAGATACGTGACATATGAAAATAGCAACTCCATCGGGAACCCCCTCTATAACACTTTTCCATAATAAAGTGTGGATGATTGGAGAACCTTTGTGACCCGTTATTTAGGCAATAATTTCCAAGAAATTTTTGTTGAATTAGGTATTCTACAATTCCCTTAGGTGATGTTCGGTAGGACAGAATGGAAAAGGAAAACGAGGTGGAGTTAATGATTCATTTGTGTGGTAGGTAGGGATGGTCATAATAACACATTCCAAAGAATAGATTATTCCTTAAATTTAAGGAGAAATCGTTTCCTCTGAAAATAAGAGGATTTGTTCATTCCATCTTTGTCCTTCTTCCTCACAAAATCACCAGAGATCGACCATGATCTAAATCCACTGCGTCTCTCCTCCACCACGGTTCGCCGGCACCAAACATGAGGGAAACCTCAACAATAGAGATGGGATGACATGGGTGCTCATTTTTCAGTTTGCATCTCGTTAATGGGTGCTCGATTTGCATAACGATAGCGGGCTTGGTTGTACCCCTGCACTTTATAGTGCTCGATTGCATCCCGATAGTTGGTGCTCCGATTTGCTTTGCTTTGATAAGAAGGAAGGTGATTTGCCGATTTGCTTGGCTCAAATTTGCTATCTTTTCTTTTCTTTTCTTTTTTTTTGAGTTTAGGTTTGCATTTTCTGTTGTTTGTCGCTGGTGTCTATGGCGCTATTGTTTGTCAGCGGCATTTTTTGTGAGCTTGAGGGTATAGTTTGTCGGCCTCTTTTATTTTTTCATTGTTTAGTATTGTTTTGATTTGCTGGTATTCTGCTGGGTTTAGAGAGAGAAGAGATGAAGAATTGGTGAGAGAGAGGGGTAGGATAGTTTTTTAATTATATTTTCTATTCATTATTTCAATCTTTTACTTAACATACCAAATAATGTAATAGACTTTTATATTTCATTCTATTCCTATTTCATTTCTTCTTTTATTCCCACCAAGTCTCATTTTACCCAACCAAACACCACTTCAGTGAATGTTCCCCTTCATTACTCACTTACATTTATGTAATATTTTCACAAAAGTATATGAGAAAAATTGTGAGCATGCTGGCAACATAGTTTACCCTTATAAGAAATTACTAGTACGGTGTACACGTCTCCATCAAAAGTTAAAAAAATAAATATCGGATCATTTGTTTCTAAAATAGTAAATACCGGATCATTTGTGATGAAAAGAGGTTGGGTTGAACAAAGACAAATTTATTGATCATCCCGCCATTCAGAGGGTGGGGAAATATTGTGCAAGTATCAAGTGATCCTTAAAGTTTTCTTTTTATTTATATAATATAACAATATTAATTGTTTGTTAATCTTATGTGTGACAGGATGCTATATCACAAGATGTTTCATGGACGAATTACAGCAATCTAAACGACGTTTGTCAGGGCACTGCATATCCCTGAAGACCTTGGACATGTTACGCGTCTTGGGGTATCTCAAAAAAGATACTTCTAGAAAGACGATAACTTCAAATAGAAAAGTAATGAGTTAAGGGAGCTGCAAGAGCAGTTAGAGATGTTTACTCAAAGTTTAATAAATTTGGAGAAGAAATCGGAAAAAAAAAAAAAAGAACAACCCGGAACCCATGAACGACGGTGGGGAATTGCTCAGCCCTAACCGGAAGGACAGATGCACAGTTGTTCCTAGCATGATCCTTTACGGTCCGTTTGATTTGCTAAAAAACAAAGGACTGGACAGTACAAAAATTTTTGTCCTTTGTTTGATTTGTAAAAGACCACAGTACTGGACAAAAACTTGTCCATGGTACTGGACAAATCCTTGAATTTTTGTCCCTCACCAAACCATGGGACAAGAATTTGTCCAGAGTATTGGACAAAAATTTTAACATTGTTATCTCTCAAACCATCTTATAATTCTCTATACCTTGGCTCATCAAATCAATAGCGGTAAGTTCTAACAACAGTTATCAATCAGCTAGATATTCACAACGGTAGGTGACTGGCAAGGTACCGACAATGATCAGCGACCGATGACGTTTTTTTAAATTTATATTTTTATAAATTACTTTAATTGTTATAAATATTAAAATTATATTATATATTTTTTAAAAAATAATAATATAAAGTATTACTATAAATTAGACCAAAATGATATAAAAATTTTTGTCCAGTACGTTAAGCAACAAACAATGGACAGTACAAAAGATTGTCCTGTACCTCAACTCTTTGTGCTGTGCTGTTTTTCTTGTACTGTCCAGTACTGGTATCAAACGCACCCTTAGGGAATATGCAGCAGGGTTTTCTTTGCTGGAGCCTCAGCACAGGGTTTTCTTTTTATTCCCTCCTTACATTCATTTCTTGCTTTAATGGTACTATTAGCGTTAAACATACTTTATTTAATACCTTTGTGCCCATTTAATAACAGTCTTGTACTCTAAAGATTAAGGACAAGTGTCCACGTAACATCCTATGCATGACATGGTAGAAGGAGTATGGTTACTACATCTCTTTCACGCAAGAAAGATTAATTAATCTATGTGCCTTGCAAGTATACTGTTCTCCCATTCTTATCCTCAGCCCATTCTAATTTTTTTTGGTTATCTTACACTATTAGAGACCAAATGCAATGAAATCTGTATGTCATAAGAGATGTTACGAAAACTCTGCATAAATTTATTTTCATAAACTCTTCTAAATATTTGTTAATTTTAGCTAAAGTGTTTATACAATAAAATAAACTCAAATAAATTTTTTATAAGCTCTTTCATAATATCACTTTTAGTATTGTATTAATTGAGTCACTCTTGTCAACGAGAATTAGAAAAGATAAGGCAACCAATAAGAAGTAATTTAGAGAAACTAGGTACTATTTTCAACAAATGCACCAACGTGGGAATTGGAAAGACTAGATAACCAAGAGTCCAGTTGACTACAAAAGTAAAGTCGTTTGACTGCTGTAGTGGGATTATTAATTTCCACAGATTACAAATATGAGAACTGGAAAAATGTACCATATTAATTAGGGACATATATATATATATATATATATATATATATATAATAATTCTAAATTTTGATGGAGGGTCTTATATTATAAAATACCTAAAGTTTTTAGAAGAGGTCTTGTAATATGAAACAGATAGAGTATATCCAAATAAATCATGATACACCCACCCAATGATATTTCCAAGAAATTATCATTGCTCACAACCACATAATTAGAGCCATAGTTAAAATAGAAATTACTCATTTCGTTTAAAATTATGAGGTTATTTCACTTACTAAACTTCTAAGAAAAATAATTTTTTATAGTGTTTTTATTTAATATTTTATTTCTTGGGTTAACTACATGAAAATTATTAAAATAAATCTTTAAATAAATTTAAAAATATGATTAATTATTCTTTAAAATTAAAAAATAATCTTGTAATTTTGAACAGGAAATTCATTTGGTCATTAGAGCCATAGGCTATAAAGGTTATATATTACTCCTAGCAATCATTCTTCGCATGTGAATGCAGAGCTCTCAGAAAGGTACATACATATCCCCAAATAATTTAAAAGAAAAAATTAATAGATGTGCAAAGGCCAACAAAATTAGAGAAGAGCGAGAGGAAAAGGAATGGGAGACATACCTAAATAGGTGCCACAATCACTAACGGAAGAGTGATGAACAAGATGTGCAAAGAAAACCTAAACCAAAGAAAGAGCAAAACAAAACCGAGAGTAACCTCAAATGAAACGTACAAATGAAGGAGAATGAACACCCACATGATAATCAGAAAAATTACAAATCTTAACCCTTCAAAATTGGTGCAAAATGAGAGAATTAGAACATATATGAGCAATGATGAACAAGAGATGCAAAGATGGAGTTGGATTATGTTCAAGTGAGTGAGGGCAGCATAGTTTGGCAGTGAGCAATAGTTCTTTTATTCCAGTTGCAAAAATGAAAAAGACGGAAAATAAAGGGAGTAAATAAAATTTAGTAATTCCAACGTCGAAGGTTCCAATAGAGCTGGGCCGTTGGTACGGCACAAAAATTTAAAAACTCCATGATAATCTAAAAAATTTATAATGGCATTTCTAACGACAGGCAGAGTCACTAAATTTCTTGCTGTTGGAATAAGGAATTCCAACGAAACAAAATTCCCACGGCTCCGTTTGTCGTCAAAGTTGCCGTTGGCATTTTCAAAAATGCAGGATAATTATTTAGGAAAAGAAGGTTAATTCATCAAGAGATTGAGTTTTAATTGAGTAAGAAAGTGGACAATTATAGAATTGAATTAAATTATTATATTAGATCATTTATATTTATAAATAAGACTCTAGGTGAAATTCCTAACTTAAATTTTATCTCATTGATTCACATATCTTTGTAATTGTTTTTTTTTTTTTTCCTATTTTCATTGCTACTCTTTTTAATTGAATTGCCTGAATTGTAATTGGTACTTGATTCCAATTGCTCGAGGACAATAACCTGTGTTCTTTCTATTTTACAGGTGCTATCTAGTGCACTTCGTAATAATAGAAAAATCACAAACACTTTATCCTAGTATTGGCTCCAATCCTGTCTCGAGTTCCTTGTCCCATCTTGTCCCAACTAATTTTCTTTTGTGATATTTTATTGATTGATCAACTATATTCCAATTGATGAAGTTTTCTCACAGTAGAATAGCCAAATCAAGCATAGAAAACCATGCATCACCCATTCTTTATATAGAATTACAAAAATGTCAAAAACGAATAAATGAGAACAGAAAGCAATAGGATCACGCAGTTGACAGTTAGATAGAAGCATCTAATCTTCTTCATAATCAAATAGTGAAATAACATAGCAGGCACCAGTTTCCTACGCTCATGGATATGGAGCTATAATATTATTGCCAAGGACTGAGTAGCCAACAACCTAGCCATGTTGCAAATAGGAGTAAACTGGGTTAGAAGGTTGGCATAGAGCATCTACAGAAAATTTTGAACTAACTGTTCAAAGACTAGCTAATTTTAAGTTTATACTTTAAATAAAAGGCAGCACGAGCTAGCAATTAACCAAGATCTAGCAAGTAGCACATAAAACTGATTGAATGAAAAACTATAATAGTATTTTCTCTAGGAAAAATTAATAACACTCTTCCATACCTTTAGCTATTAATATGGTTATCTATTGCTTGCATGACAAAACTTTAACTGATATGGAAGAAGTAAAGAACGACAACTAAGAGCCCGCAGGCTAACCAATGAACAATTCACAAAGCTGTGCATGGATAATTGTGTGTCTCTGTTTCATCATACTACTAGACGAAGAGAGAATCTAAGAGAGGAGATTCAATGTATGCAAAAGGTACGAGACGAAGTATTTAAATGTTATGGAATATATTTAGGACAACTTAGGACAAGATATGAGTATCTAAAATTTTGGGACAAGATGACCCCACTCCTAAATTTAATCAGAACAAATTAATGAACTCGTCTTGATCCCATCCTAATTTGTTCCATACCAAATATATAACAAACTCATCAGGCTAGGAGGGGACACACATTTTGTTCCGTGCCCATCCTCAATGTATACCCCAAAAATTTCTGCCAATGCATCGCTATTTTTTCTTTTTTTGCTAAATTTTTAAAATTACAGATTTATAAATCTGTAAACACTCTTACTGTTGTACAAATTTATAGGTTATGGAAATATGTGAAAACTGATTCTCATCACATCTACAGATTTATAAATCTGAAAGAATTTAACTGTTGGCAAGATGGCACATTGAGGAGATATTTGTAATTGCTCGACTTTTATTTACTATTGTGTTTTGTATTTGGAGTCTATCTAAGTTTCTTAGAACCCAAACTGTTATAGAAGTTCCAACATCAAAATTATGGAGAAATTAAGAGAGTGTCAAAAGAAAATACTCATAAAATAAATGAGTCAAGTCTAATTATCAAAGAAAATTTACATATACGATACAAAATTTACATGTAAGATTAAAAGATTTTTGAAGGAGGGGTCAACACCCCTACTTACCCTTGTCAAAAACCAACCAAAATACGATGGAAATCATGTGCCAGGCAGTATTGTATTTACCTTGCTTTTTCCCACTGTTAGAACACAGATATTTCCTTCTCAATATCACTTAAATGACTTAACATTCAACTGAAAAACCATATATAGCACTATTTTGTTTTGGAAAGATGACACGAAAGTTACAACTCTACACATTTGCAATATGCCAACATATATAAACCATTTAACCCTTTATTTCTTTCTCAAAATACATAGATGCTCACATACAAGTATGAGCATACGCCTTACATTTTTTCCCCTTATGTATAATATACTCTCATCGATATAGCAAGAGTCATTATAAGGAGATCAAAATGGTACAGACACAGACAGTTAATATTTCTAATTAAGTTCATTATTTAATAGTACATAGTTTATATTTAGAATACTATTATCTGGATTTGAAGCTCTTTTATCAGTTTTTGGTGCACCAGCAGCGATGGTCATCTCTGCATCTGCCACTGATATAGTGTTCTTTCGTGGTGCAGTGCACATCACAACCCCAAAAGCATGGACCCTTATATGTATCAGCCAGCACCTCACATCTCTTTGCCTCTGTCTGCACCATCATTTCCTCGGCACAGTCCAATTTCAAAGAAAATTAACAAAATGAACGACGTGATTGAACGTAAATACAATAACAGAAAAACCATTTGCACACCCAAACATTCACACTTAGATTGTATACCCACTGTTTTAGTTATAGTGTAAGTATAAAACTGCAAACAGAAAAAATAAGAAATATAAAAAGTAGAGTAAACTCTAATTTAGTACATGTGATGATGTGAGATAGAGATATCATCAAGTTGATACCTATTAAATCATTGGTATCATGTTGGTTTCTTTGACGTAACTTAAGTATTTGTGAGATTAATTTACATCAATGAAGTGTTGGGAAAAAGGTGGATATTGATGTTGCGGAAGCGAACCTTTTTCCGTCCTTGTATGATTAAGATAGGCAATGAAGAAATGCAGAAAAATAGAGAAAGAAGACACACAAGAAATTTTTACGTGGAAAACCCCCTAATAAATGAAAAGGAAAAACCACGGGACTTTAGTCCAAAAACTTCCACTATAATAGTAGGATTACAGGGAGTATTTTTCCTCTCTAGTACAATACTAAAGGATCTCACAATACCTCACCCACTAAAGATGGATTACAAGAATTTTCTTCACTCAATATAGTGGATCACTCTCACCTTTGTGGTGGCTCACACTCAACTTAAGAAACACTCTCAAATTCTTCACTCAAAGTGGCTCTCTCTCAATTTCTCTCCTTCTCTTGGAGGAACTCTCTTGCTTTTTGCTTGGCTTGGCTTTCTCCCACCAAGAGCACCTCTATTTATAGGGAGAGATTAGAAGCTTGTGCATGAATCCACCAAGCTCTAGAAAAATCTTTATTCAATTCTCTTGCATTTCCTATGCTGCCTTTGAACTTCCAAAGCACTTGAAAATTGTAGTTTTAATTGCATGGGGAATTCTCTATAATAATTGAGTATGCATCTTCCCATGAGTTGCATTGGAAATTCAGATCCTTCTTAGTTGGTGGTCCCAATTAATGAGGGACGAATACCAACAAATCTCCCCCTTCCTGAATTAATTGGGGGGAACAACCAAATTGACTCCTTCACAGTAATCTTCAAATTTATTTGTTGGAATCACCTTGGTCAACATGTCAGACCAATTCTTACTTGTGTGGACTTTATCAAGAAACAATTGCTTCTCTTCTACCATGTCTCAGATCCAATGATAACGAATATCAATATGTTTTGTGCGGAATGATAGGTTGAATTTTTAGCTAAATGGATAGCACTTTGATTGTCACATTGTAACACATACTTTTTCTGCATGTGACCTAGTTAATGTAGAAAGTTCTTCATCCATAACATTTCCTTGCATGTTTCTGTTGCTGCAATATATTCTGCCTCAGTGGTAGATAAAGCAACACACTTTTGGAGCTTGGACTGCCAAGACACAGCTCCCCCTGCAAAAGCAGTCAAATATCCGGACGTTGACTTTCTTGAATCAATGTCACCAGCCAAGTCAGCATCTGTGTATCCTTCAAGCTCAAGTTTGCCTTTCCCAAAACATAGACATCTTTTAGATGTACCTCGAAGATATCTAAATATCCATTTAACAGCAGTCCAATGTTCTTTCCCTGGGTTTGACAAAAATCGGCTAACAAGCTTAACTGCATAAGCTATGTCTGGCCTAATACATATCATTGCATACATAAGATTGCCAACTGCTGATGAATATGGTACGTCCTTCATCTTTGTCTTTTCCTTCTCTCTTGATGGACTTTGCTCTTTACTCAACTTGAAATGTCCAGCAAGTGGAGTGTTTACAGGTTTAGCCTTGTCCATGTTAAATCTTTTTAAGACTTTTTCAATATATTTCTCTTAAGATAACCACAACAATTTCTTTGATCGATCTCGAGAAATTTTCATCCCAAGGATCTGCTTTGCTGGCCCAAGGTCTTTCATGGCAAATGATTTACTCAGGGCTTTCTTAAGTGCATTAATTTTCTTCATGTCTTTTCCAACAATCAGCATATCATCAACATAAAGCATAAGTATAATAAAATCACCACTGGCATACTTTTTAATGAATACGCAATGGTCAGCATGAGTTTTCTTGAAATCATGTTGGGTCATGAATGAATCAAATTTCTTGTACCATTGGCTTGGTGCTTGCCTTAGACCATAGAGACTTTTCTTGAGTTGACAAACTAAGTGTTATTTACCAGGGACTTTAAAACCCTTAGGCTGCTCCATGTAGATTTCTTCTTCTAAGTCTCCATGAAGAAAAGCAGTCTTTACATCTAATTGTTCAATCTCCAAGTCCAGGGTGGCAGCTAAACCCAAAACAGCTCGAATTGATGACATCTTCACAACTAGGGAAAATATCTCCTCAAAATCTATACCTTTCTTCTAGTTGCATCACTTGACAATGATTCTGGCCTTATATCTTGGTTGTGAAGTATTTTCTTCTGTTTTGAGCTTATATACCCATTTATTCTTCAAAGCTTTCTTTCCATTTGGTAGCTCCACTAGCTCGTATGTTTGATTTTCTTCAAGAGATTGCATTTCCTCCTGCATGGCTTTCAACCATTCTTTTTTCTCATTGCTGGTCATGGCTTCTTGATAATTCTGTGGCTCCCCCTCATTTGCTATTATCACATATTCATCTTCAAGATACTGGGTAGAAGAACGCCTATTTCTAGTAGACCTTCTCAGTTGAGATTGCTCTTGTGTCTCAAGCTGATTTGGTTATTCTGACACAGTTTCCATTGCTTCACCAACTTCTTCTATTGGTGGCTCAATATCACCAATCTCCTCATTGTTAGTTTGTGTGCCTCCTCTTGAGTCATTACATACCACAGGGGTTGACTCAAGCTTAGAACGGATTATCACCTTTATTTTATTCTTCTTGACATCTTCAAGAGTTTGATCTTCAAAAAACACAACATCTTACTTCTCACTATCTTTTTGTTGATAGGATCCCACAGTCTGAAGCCAAATTCATCCTTTAGAGAACCAAGGTAAATGCACTCCTTGGTTTTTACGTCAAGTTTAGACCGTTCATCTTTTGGAATGTGGACAAATACTTTGCAACCAAAAACCTTCAAGTGATTGTATGACACTTTCTTTCCTGACCAAACCTCTTCTGGGATTTCTCCATTCAAGGGGTTTGAAGGCGACAAGTTGATTATGTCGATTGCGGTCCTCATAGCTTCACCCCAAAAAGACTTAGGGAGTTTAGCATGAGATAGCATGCATCGAACTCTTTCTTCAATCGTCCGGTTCATTCTTTCAGCTACACTATTCAATTGTGGAGTCTTTGGAGGTGTCTTCTCAAGTCTTATGCCTTGATTCTTGCAATATGACTCAAATAGGCCACGATATTCACCACCATTATCAGCTCGCACGCATTTCAATTTTCTTCCAGTTTCTCATTCTACCTTGACATGAAACTCCTTGAATGCTTGGAGAACTTGATCTTTTGTGCTCATTAAGTATGCCCATACCTTCCTTGAATGATCATCAATGAAGGTGACAAAATAATATGCACCGCCAAGAGATTTTTTAGTCATAGAACAAACATCTGTGTGTACTAATTCAAGCACATGTTGCCTTCTTCTAGGTTGAACTGGCCTTTGAAATGATACCCTATGTTGCTTGCCTGCTAAGCAATCCGTGTAGGGTTCTAGTATTTTTCCTTTCACATCAAGAAGGATATCTTTCTTGGCAAGAATCTGTAGCCCCTTCTTGCTCATGTGTCCAAGCCTTTTGTGCCACAATTCAAGGCTTGAGTTGTCTTTTGCAATATTGACTTCTCCCTTGCAAACTTCTCCTTGCATAATGTACAAAGAGCCTTCTTTCTTTCCTCGAGAAATGACCATACTTCCTTCAGCAAGCTTCTATTTGCCACTAGCAAAATGATTTACTAGCCCAACATCATCAAGCTTTCCAGTTGAGATAAGGTTAAGACGTATATCTGGAACATGCCTTACCTCTTTCAACACAAGCTTGCATCCAACATCAGTTATTAGAGTAATGTCACCAATTCCAATGATTTTACTAGTGACATGGTTTCCCATTTTAACAATACCAAAATCACCTTTTTGATAAGATGAGAAATTTTTTTCATGAGGAGTAACATGGAAGGATGCACCTGAATCAACAATCCATGAGTAATTGTCATAAGCAACATTTAAGTAGTTATCTTCTCCAATGAGAAATACATCATCATCTTTATTAGCTGCGATAGCTATTGTAGTCTTCTCCTTTTTCTTCTTTGACTCTATTTGATCAGGCTTGATAGTACCAGCCTTCTGATCTCTTTTAAAAATCCGACATTCAAATTTTCTATGACCCAGTTTGCCACAGCAGTAATAGGTGAGCCTAGAGCGAGATTTGGATCGCCCTCTAGATTTATCATGACTTTTACTTTTGCTTCTTCCACGTGTCTCACTTATCCCACGATTCTCAATGATATTGGCTTCTATTTGACTAGACATACCTCTTTCCTTCCTCCTAGCTTCTTCATTTAGCAGACTGTCAACTACAGCATCCATGGTAAGCATTCCTTCAGGAGCAGAGTTACTTAGAGTAACAACCATAGTATCCCAACTTTCTGGCAAGGAACTGAGGAGTAGAAGGGCTTGCAATTCATCATCAATTCTCATCTCGATCTTTCTTAATTGGTTCACAAGCCCCTTGAGAATGTTTAGGTGCTCAATCATACTTTGACCATCTTTATACTCCAACTTCACCAATCGTCTCACCAAGTGGGCTTTATTGCGAGGGTCTTCTTTTGAATCATGGATTCTAACTTTGTCCATAATTCATAGGCATTGGTGAACGTAGACACGTGCTCGAACAGACTTCTGTCAATGTACTTGCAAATCATGGCAACAGCTTTGCGATTCAAGAGCTCTCATTCTTGATCAGTCTTTCCTTTTGGCTTGTCTTCATTTGTAATAGGCTCATGCAAATCCTTGCAGTAAAGATGATCTTCAATCATGGGCTTATAATAAGAATAATTTTCTGCAGTGAGCTTGAACATATCACCATCATGAGTGTGATAGCCTCCATCTTAAATCACACAAGAATATAAGGCCCTCAACCAGGGCTCTGATACCACTGTTGGGAAAAAGGGTGGATATTGATGTTGCAGAAGCGAACATTTTTCCGTCCTTGTATGATTAAGATAGGCAATAAAGAAATGCAGAAAAATAGAGAAAGAAGACACACAAGAAATTTTTACGTGGAAAACCCCTTAATAAACGAAAGGGAAAAACCACGGGACTTTAGTCCAAAAACTTCCACTATAATAGTAAGATTACAAGGAGTATTTTTCCTCTCTAGTACAATACTAAAGGATCTCACAATACCTCACCCACTAAGGATGGATTACAAGAATTTTCTTCACTCAATATAGTGGATCACTCTCACCTTTGTGGTGGCTCACACTCAACTTAAGAAACACTCTCAAATTCTTCACTCAAAGTGGCTCTCTCTCAATTTCTCTCCTTCTCTTGGAGGAACTCTCTTGCTTTTTGCTTGGCTTGGCTTTCTCCCACCAAGAGCACCTCTATTTATAGGGAGAGATTAGAAGCTTGTGCATGAATCCACCAAGCTCTAGAAAAATCTTTATTCAATTCTCTTGCATTTCCTAAGCTGCCTTTGAACTTCAAAAGCACTTGAAAATTGTAGTTTTAATTGCATGGGGAATTCTCTATAATAATTGAGTATGCATCTTCCCATGAGTTGCATTGGAAATTCAGATCCTTCTTAGTTGGTGGTCCCAATTAATGAGGGACGAATACCAACATGAAGTTCCAGTCGAGGTACCAATTTGATAATATCCCCATCTACAAAGTTCTTATTTGATGTAGATTCAATTTCACAGGAATTTAAATGACATCAAGATTCTAATATGCACTAACTTGATGATACCCCTATCTTATAGGTATTAAATTAGGAATTTACTCTAAAAAGTAAGAGAGATACAAAAAAAAAAAAGATATGTAAAAAGTGAATGTACATAAACTGGTATAGATATAACACTACTCATACAATAATGACCTAAGATAATCAAATTTAGAAGAAGATAGCATTTAAGAACTTACGAGTGGCAAGCATGATGATAAGGAAGAAGTAGAGACAAGCAAGTGATTTTTTCTCCATTATTGATGATTCAGATATTATATCTATCTCACCACAATACTGCTCTCTCCGATTTCAGTGCATAAAGTGATTAACTTGGTGTGCTATATATAGAGCTCGCTGTTACTGCGTAGTCTATCTAGGTCAAAGATGGCTACTGGGTAGAATCTGGATAAACTCTGCATTTCTTTGTGGACTACGTGAATTGAACCACGTAGCAAGATGAATTATACAAGTCAGAATTGACGGGATATTAGAAGGAACTATTGGAATAGCTGTTGAAAAGTGAGAACTCCTTATCTCTGTAGAGATCCGTAGGAGTCTGGGCCACGTCTCTTAACCTAGAGATTAATTTTCTTTTCTTGAAATATTTACAAGTGCCTTGCTCTTAATGTAGGTTAGGGACAAGGATGGTAAGTTTTCCTAATTGGGCGGGGATCTGACGAGATTCCTATTCAAAATAAAACTGTTATTTCAAGCCTCATGCATTTATTTCTCAGACTGTATGAACATATGCATTTATTGGTGGACCATGAGAGTTTGACTAGAAGAATTCAAGAATGTTCCAGATCACATGAATTTGATTGCCTAAGCAGTATTGATAACTCTAAAATCTAAGGGTCACTATAGGCGCCCTTATAAGTGTACACCATTTTTTTACACTCCTATGTCATGGTTATTTTGTAATGATAAAACTCTAATTCAAAAAGTAAAATAGATAAAATGTAAAAATAAATAAATAAATAAGTGTATAAAAGTAAATGTATAAATAGTAATTCTTAATCTAAAACATCAAATTAATCACCCGTGGAGAAAAAATCTTTGCCACTTGCCATCTATGCTTCTTCCTAGTACCTCATCAAAATTTTTATAGAGCTGTCTGTACTGCTTAGACAATCAAATTCATGCGATCAGGACTACCCTGTACATATCTCTAAAGATAAGGTGTACTCACCACCTTACAGCTATTCTATAATACCTTAATTAATAGAGAAAAGTCACTTGCACATCTAAATTTACACATTTCAATATACAATTTTTATTATTAGGAGTTATTTTGCAAGGATACAACTATTATAAAAAAGTAAAAAAGATAAGAAGTAAAGGAGAAAAAAAAATAATATAAAAGATGGATGTGTATAAGGCTTTTTTTTCTTTTTTTAATTATTTCTCAGCTAGTGATCACTACATATCATTCGTCAATTGGTGCACGTTCTATATATATGTGCAAGTAAGTATGGTTTATCCTTGTGAACATGATGCTTCTTGTCCCACCCAGAAAAAGAAATATGAAACACAAGCAATAAATAAATCAAAGAATAAATTAATTAAAGAAGGTGATTCCGGCCTTTAATAAATATGCCAAAGTGAATTTATTGAAATTGCTATGATCATCCAATTGACTCCAATAAGGACCAATTTGTAAGCCATATTGGGGTTATAACACGATAATACTTCATTTGCTTCATAAAATTGTGATGAGGTCCCATGGTTGGTGAAGGATACCATTTGGAAGACTGTCAAGGTAACAATCTTCAAATAAATGGATGGTTTTATTATATTAGTTACTTGTGCACAACATTTTGCTTCCTTTTTGCTGCAGGAGCATTTTATTGTGGAAGAGGATGAAGGCTAGTTCATACTAAAAGAAACTGGAAAGCTTCTAATGAATTGGCGAGCTGAGCTTAACAGAAGATACGTGAGATATGAAAATAGCAACTTCATCTGGAACCCCCTCCATAATACTTTTCCATAATAAAGTGTGGATGATTGGAGAACCTTTGTGACCCATTGTTTAGGCAATAATTTCCAAGAAATTTTTGTTGAATTAAGTATTCTACAATTCCCTTAGGTGGTATTTGGTAGGACAGAATGGAAAAGGAAAACAAGATGCAGTTAATGATTCATTTGTGTGGTAGGTAGGGATGGTCATAATAACACATTCCAAAGAATAGATTATTCCTTAAATTTAAGGAGAAGTCATTTCCTCTGAAAATATGAGGATTTGTTCATTCCATCTTTGTCCTTCTTCCTCACAAAATCACAAGAGATCGACCATGATCTAAATCCACTGCGTCTCTCCTCCACCACGGTTCGCCGGCACCAAACATGAGGGAAACCTCAACAATAGAGATGGGATGACATGGGTGCTCACTGCTCAGTTTGCATCTCGTTAATGGGTGCTCGATTTGCATAACGATAGCGGGCTTGGTTGTACCCCTGCACTTTATAGTGCTCGATTGCATCCCGATAGTTGGTGCTCCGATTTGCTTTGCTTTGATAAGAAGGAAGGTGATTTGCCGATTTGCTTGGCTCAAATTTGCTATCTTTTCTTTTCTTTTTTTTTTTTTTTGAGTTTAGGTTTGCATTTTCTGTTGTTTGTCGCTGGTGTCTATGGCGCTATTGTTTGTCAGCGGCATTTTTTGTGAGCTTGAGGGTATAGTTTGTCGGCCTCTTTTATTTTTTCATTGTTTAGTATTGTTTTGATTTGCTGGTATTCTGCTGGGTTTAGAGAGAGAAGAGATGAAGAATTGGTGAGAGAGAGGGGTAGGATAGTTTTTTAATTATATTTTCTATTCATTATTTCAATCTTTTACTTAACATACCAAATAATGTAATAGACTTTTATATTTCATTCTATTCCTATTTCATTTCTTCTTTTATTCCCACCAAGTCTCATTTTACCCAACCAAACACCAACTCAGTGCATGCTTCCCTTCATTACTCACTATATTTGTGTAATATTTTCACAAAAGTATATGAGAAAAATTGTGAGCATGCTGACAACATAGTTTACCCTTAGAAGAAATCACTAGTACGGTATACATGTCTCCATCAAAAGTTAAAAAAGTAAATACGGGATCATTTGTGTTCTATCACATCGTATGAAAAAAGTTTAGGTTGAACAAAATCAAATTTATTGATCATCCCGCCATTCAAAAGGTGGGGAAATATTATGCAAGTATCTTCCTTAAAGTGTTTTTTTTTTTTTTTTAATTTGTGTAATATAACAATATTAATTGTTTGTTAATCTTATGTGGACAGGGTGCTCTATCACAAGATGTTTCAAGGACGAATTACAGCAATCTAGACGACATTGGTTAGGGCATTGCATGTCCCTGAAGACCCTGGACATGTTACGGCTCTTGGGGTATCTCAAAAAAGATACTTCTAGAAAGACGATAACTTCAAATAGAAAGGTAATGAGATAAAGAAGCTACAAGAGCAGTTAGAAACTTTTACTCAAAGTTTAATAAACGTGGAGGAGCAATTGAGAAAAAGAAAAAGGAAAAAAAAAGAAAAGAAAAAAGGAACAACCCGGAACCCATGGACGATGATAGGGAATTGCTCAGTCCCAATCTGAAGGACAGATGCACACTTGTTCCTAGCATAATCCTTTAGGTATAATTCCCTACTTATTAGTGTGATAATATTTATATACAGTTTCTTAGTTTGGTTATTTATAGTTTCTAGCACACTTTATAATTTGATTAAGGGAATATGCAGCAGGGTTTTCTTTGCTAGAGCCTCACCACAGGGTTTTCTCTCTCTTCCTTCTTTACATTTATTTCTTGCTTTAATGGTACTATTAGCATTAAACATACTTTATTTAATATCTTTGTGCCCATTTAATAACAGTCTGGTACTCTAAATATTAAGGACAAGTGTCCACGTAATATCCTATGCATGACATGGTAGAAGGAGTATGGTTACTACATCTCTTTCACACAAGAAAGATTAATTAATCTATGTGCCTTGCAAGTATATTGTTACCCCATTCTTATCCTCAACCCATTTAATGTGTTGAGATAGGTACTCTTCTAATTTTTTTTTTTTTAGTTATCTTACACTATCAGAGACCAAATGCAGTGAAATCTATATACTACAAGATAAATTAGTCACCAGAATTCTGCATAAGTTCATTTTCGTGAGTTCTTTTAAACACTTGTCATTTTTAACTAAAATGTTTATACAATAAGATAAGCCCAAAAAAACTTTTTCATAACATCACTTTTTAGTGTCATATTAATTGAGTCACTTTGAATTTATTAAATCCTTATCGACGAGAATTCAAAAAGGTAAGGCAACCAATAGGAAGTAATATGGAGAAACTAGACACTATTTTCAACAGATGCACCAACATGGGAATAAGCAAGGTAACCAAGAGTCCAATTGACTACAAATGTAAAGTGGTTTGACTGCTGTCGTGGGATGTGTTAATTTTCCACACATTACAAATATGAGAATTGGAAAAATGAACCATATTTATTAGGGACAAATATATATATATATATATATATATAATAACTCTAAATTTTGGTGAAGTATTTTATATTATAAAACACTTAGTTTTTAGAAGAGGTCCTATAAATCATGATACAACCGCCCTCTGATATTTCCAAGAAATTATCATTGCTTACAACCATGTACATAATCAGAGCCATAGAGAAAAAATACAAAGATACTTATTTCATTTAAAATTACGAGGCTATATTACTTATTTTACACTTATAAGAAAAAGAATATATCTATATATATATATATATATATATATATATATATATATATATATATATATTTATTTATTTATTTATAATGTTTCCATTTAATATTTTATCTTTTGAGTCAAATGCATGGGACACCATCAAAATAAGACTTAAAGGAAAGATATTTTTTTAAATAAATATCATTAATTACTCTCTAAAATAATAAAAAAAAAAATAGCCTTATATTTTTAAACATAAGACTTAATAAATATGAACTTATAATTTTGAATGGGAGAGTTCATTTAATCATTAGAGCCATAGGCTATAAAGGTTATATATTACTCCTAGTAACCATTCTTCGCAAGTGGATGCAGAGCTCTAAAAAAGGGACATACCTATGCCCAACTTAGTATGGAAAATTTAAAAGAAAAATTTAATAGATGTGCAGAGTCCAACAAAATCAGATTCAAATTACCACAGATGAACATACCAAATCACCAGCATATGCTAACAAAATTAGAGAAATAGCACAAAATTAGAGAAGAGCGAGAGGAAAAGGAATGGGAGACATAACTAAATAGGTGCCACAATCATTAACAGAAGAGTGATGAACAAAGTTTGCAAAGAAAACCCAAACCAAAGAAAGAGCAAAACAAAACCAAGAGTAACCCCAACTGAAACGTACAAATGAAGTAGGATGAACACCCACATGATAATCAGCAAAATTACAAATCTTAACCCTTCAAAATTTGTGCAAAATAAGAGAATTAGAACATACATGAGCAATGGCCACACAACAGGAAGAGTAAGAAGAACAAGAGATGCAAATATGGAGTTGGATTATGTTCAAGTGAGTGAGGGCAGCATAGTTTGGCAGTGAGCAAGAGTTCTTTTATTTCAGTTGCAAAAATGAAAAAGATAGAAAATAAAGAAGACCGCAAAGGGAGAAAATAAAATTTAGTAACTCCAACGTTAAGGTTCCAATGGAGCTGGGCCGTTGGCATGTCACAAAAATTTTAAAAATTCCATCATAATCTCTCAACCGTGGGCTCACTAAAAAATTTCCAATGCCATTTCTAACGACAGGCAGCGTCATTAGAATTTCTTATTATTGGAATGAGGAATTCCAACGAAACAAAATTCCCACGGCTCCATTTGTCGTCAAAGTTGCCGTTGGCATTTTCAAAATTGCACTGCCGTTAGAATGGCAGTTGGAAATCATTAAAAATTCTGACTTTAGGCGTGATCGGTGGAATTTTTCCTTTGGAATTTAATGTTTTTGTTGTAGTGATATCTAAAGCTTTATTATCTTGGGAGACCGCATCTATTGCAGCAGACAATGACTAAGGCTAATGTCCTGACATTTTGGGGCCTTGGACAAAATTATTTTAAGACTCAAAATTATTGCCATTTTTATACTATTATTTTAACTTTTTAAGCTACAAAATTATTTGTTAAATTTTTATAATTAAGTAATTTTAACCTTCTACTCTTAATAGATAACATATTTAATTTATTTAATATATCTTGTAACATAGTTTATCTAAGTTAGCATTTAAGTAATTTTAATTTTGAAAAACTTCTCTGGGTAATAATAACAGTTACATGTTTTTTTTTTTTATAAAAAGATCTTCTGATATAATTCAATATTTCAAAGAAATATGAACAAAAGAAGAAGAAGAAGAAGAGAGAAGATAATGAGAGAGCTGAAAAAATTTAAAAATTGATAATTAATATTAAAAATTAAATTGTCAAAACATAATAATATAATATTTTCACATTAGACTCTTTGTTATTTGAACTCTTTGTAGAATTTTTTTCATTCATTTTATTAGAGATAAGGGATTAACTATACAAACTTATTATATGACATTAACTAAACAAGCTTCATAACTCTCGTTAGCAATACTAACTCCTTAAAAGAGTTATGTCATGCTTATCTTTGTTTGGGTGTATAGATTTTTTTTTTCTTAAAAAAAATTCTCTAACTTTTTATTTCTGTTAGGTATACAATTCTTTTTGGTGTTCTGATCTTTTTAAGGTCGACTTCAACCATGCTCATGATTTGGAGCATTACATGTATTTTGCCACTATTTGTCCCTCAGATATTCACATTTTTCTTTCGCAATAAATTGATTGGATATCATTAGATAACGTGCCTTTTGCATGTTTTTTCAAACTTTCATGTCATTAGAGTAACCACAAATTTAGATAAGACATCTTAAAGACACATAACCACAAAGTTATATTATCATTTATTACCATAGAAGAAAGGTAAATTTCATAGGGACGTATAATGGCAAAATACAAGTAATGCTCCAAATCAGGCACGCCCGTTGATGTCGACCTTAGAAAGATTACAACACCAGGAAGAGATTATCTATAAATTCACAATTTCAGTGAACTACTCCTGCATAGAGAATCCATAAATCCAACCACGATGGATTCAGATCTGAGTTTTTCCAATGCCTCTGCACTTGTAATCATTTCTCTTGTTCTAATCTCTTATGTCCTAATTTTGAAAAGGTCAAAAGGTGATGAGAAAAAAGGCAGAGAAGCACCAATGGCCAAAGGTGCATGGCCCATAATTGGCCATCTCCCACTTCTAAGCCGTTCCCAGTTACCCCATATAACTTTGGGTGCAATTGCTGACAAATATGGACCTCTTTTCGTCATTAGGGTTTCCATACCCACATTGGTGATCAGCAACTGGGAAATGGCTATAGAATGCTTTACCACCAATGACTTGGTTGTCTCCTCACGTCCCAAAATTATTTCTATGGAACACTTATCCTACAACCATGCCATGTTTGGTTTCGCACCCTATGGTCCTTATTGGCGTGAAATACGAAAGATTACCACTCTAGAGTTCCTCTCAAATCACCGAATTGAGTTATTAAGCCATGTTCGTGTCTCTCAAGTAGAAAATTCCATGAAGGAGCTCTATGAAACTTGGACCCAGAAAAAGAACGAGGAGCACCAAGTATTGGTGGATCTGAAGCAGTGGTTCAACGAGTTGACGGTCAACATGGTTCTGAGAATGATAGCGGGGAAGCATTATTTTGGTTCTTCAGCTACGGTTGAGCAGAGGGAAGCAGAACGGTGTATGAAGGCAATAAGGGATTTCATGCACCTAGCGGGCGTGCTCACTGTGGGAGATGCCATTCCATCTCTTCGATGGCTGGATGTGGGTGGGCATGAAAGGGCCATGAAAGAAACTGCAAAGGAATTGGACACCATTATAGGTGAGTGGATAGAGGAGCATAGGCAGAAGAGACCTCTGGGTGACGTCAAAGGTGACTAAGACTTCATAGATGTGATGCTTTCTATTCTTGATAGGAGTGATCTAGGAGGTTTTGATTCTGATACCATTATCAAGGCAACAGTCCTGGTATGTTTGAAGTAGCTATGACAGATTTCTCTTGTTTAATTTTTCTTAAAACTAAAAGTAATGATAACTTATATATAATCTTTCATATTTTTCTTCTGAATAAGAACTGTTATTTTCTTCTCATTTTACCTAATGCCACAAAATGTTAAGCAACTTAAGTGATAAAAAAAAAAAAAAAAATCTAGGAGCATGTGCAATTGAAGTTAGATTTATTAAATCACCACTAATCATGGGAGGCAGACTACCTTAATCAATTGTGATATTTTTTGTTGGAGGTATATCCAATAAATTTGATGCCACAAACAAGATTTGAAAAATTTTGAGTTACTTAATATATGACCAAACGGATAGTTCTTTATAAGATGAAAGAACATCACCATATAACAAAGCTTGTTTAAAAGTACATTTTTTTTAAACTTTTACTTCTTTTTTTTTCTAAAGGAATTATTCAATTGAAATATCATTAAGAGACTGACCTTTTCTAGATCTTTTCAATAATACACTTTTTTTTTGTGGCATTTGCTCGAATTTTTTTAATGTGTGATAGCAATTATTATTAGATATGTCATATTATGCAGGTTTAAAAGAGTATAAATAGAATCGCTATTGTTTGTTAGATGTTTTTTCACCTTCAATTTCATCATAGAGAATATTCTTGTTACGAAAACTGTGCATTGCAGACATTAGTTTAAGGAGGGACCGACACCACTTCGGTTACTCTTACTTGGGCTATGGCACTATTACTAAACAACCCCCATGTCCTAAAAAAAGCACAAGAAGAACTGGATATCCAAATTGGAAAGAATACACTTGTAAACGAATCTGATATAAATAAGCTGCTCTATCTTCAAGCCATTGTTAAAGAGACATTGAGATTACATCCAGCAGCACCTCTCTAAGGACAACGTGAATTCACAAAGGATTGCCGCATAGGTGGTTATCATATCTCGAAAGGCACGAGATTAATTACAAACTTGTGGAAGATCCAAACTGACCCCAGAATTTGGTGAGACCCATTGGAGTTCAAGCCAGAGAGATTTCTTACCACTCACAAGGGATGTTAGAGGATGTCATTTTGAGCTCATACCATTTGGAAGTGTTCGAAGGATATGTCCTGGAATATCTTTTGCCACTCAAACGGTTCATTTTGTGCTTGCTAGTTTGCTACAATCATTTGAAATCTCTAAACCATCTAATGATCCTATTGATATGGGTGAAACCTTTGGAGTGACGAATTTGAAGACTACTCCACTTCAAGTCTTCATTCAACCACGGATGTCTCTTTAGGTTAGGGAATCAATGTGATGCTATTGAACAAGGTGTTTCTATAATTGTTCATTTTTAATAGATGTGTTTAGCTACCAATAGGCATTGGTCTTAGTAATAAGAAGGTACATCTGCTTAAGTTTACTGGTATGAGTTCAAGTCTATGCAAAAAACGTATTTAGGATAGCTTTTAAGTCCTCTAATTGAATCAAATCAATTAGGTTATAGATTGAATAACTTAATAATAGATTAATGCTCTACAGATACTGGTGATTAACAACAAAAAAAAAAAATTGTGTTTAGCTACTTTAATCCATGTGTCATAGTGTATTCTGAATTGAGGATATAAGATAAGCTAAATAAAAATGGAGCAATGCTATATAAACACTTCTTTTTTTTTTTTTTCTTTCTTTCTTTCTTTATTTTTGCATCATCTCTTACTCTTTGTAATGGATAACTCAAAGTATCCCAACTTTGGGGTGGCCATTATCTGAATAATCTGTTTGAATTATTCGAACAAGACAAAATTTCTAAACCACATCTTACATTTTGGTTTGTGGTTAAACCTCTCCAAAAATTGCAAAAACCGAACTGAGCAACACATAAATGTATGCTAGTTTTTATACATATATAATTATATTTGAAATGATAAAAAAGTTCATTAACCAAAATAACTACGTATATTTGCATACAAGGAAAAGGAAATTTAGAATATATTATTAAGGAATTTAGAATAATATATATATATATATATAAACAAACCAAGCAAAGAGAACTTCAAACTAGAAAGAAAACTCCACTCCTTTCCCAGATCCCTAACCCTTACAATAGCTACCAAGAAAATTAAGTGTTGAAGTTCTTGATATAAATATGTGGTGACTTTCTTTGATCCATTGTTTTGTGATTATATATGTATTAATGAATTGTTATTTTTGAAATATTATATAAATATGTTGACTTTGATGTTTCATATAGATTTGATTTAGATCTTTCTAATTTTTATATAATTAATTAGTTTTTAAACCATTATTTTGTTGTCACTTTATGACTTTAAAGTTTTCATATAAATATACTATTGGATTTTTTAATTAGACTATTTAGTAAATTCAAAAATTGTTTAAACCATTCGAACCACACAACAATTGAATGATTTGGTTTGACTTGACTTTCAATTTAAAATTTCAGAAATCCAAACCAAACCATACCACAAATTATTGAGTGGTTTGGTTTATGATTTTTCTTAAAATCACACCAAACTACACCATAGCCAACTCCATGAGTAGAGAAATTACCTTAAAAATAAGAGAATGAAGCAGAGAGAATAACAATAAATTGCAAGTCTAAACTTCACTACTAATTAATCCATAACTTTAGATATTTATACATGGAAGATACAAAATCTTAGTAATTGCAATACCTAAGACTAAGGAACATGGCTTTACAAATAACAACCTATTGTTACACTTCATCTAACTGACCCACCACATGACACTATGACTGATTATAAGTAATTGTGTCCAATCTGCACTACAAGTGGTATTCCTATCATTCATTCCATTCGGTTAATAAAACTGATTATTAGTAACGGCCTATTTAAGCATTGTTAGTTGAGTCTCTGACTAGGCTAGTTAACGTTATTTGTTGTAAAGATCCTTGTAACTTTAAACCCAACTTGTGCAGTTGAAGGGGGCACCTTTGTTTGGCAAGCTTGTAAAACAATCGTTCTTCTACACAATTTCTTCACAAGGGCGTTACTTTAAAGGGTGGCCTTGAACCCAAATTCAAATTGGGGCTAATGTGGCAATAAGAACAATATATTAGAGAATGGTTTTTAAAATATAATATTTTGATAAATGGTTTAAATTTTTACATTTTTTTTTCCTTTTGTAAAAGAGCCAATCTCACATGTACAAGTTTTCTATTGCTAAAGTAAGTAATTTATAAGTATTATTATTAGTTTTTATAATTTATTTTATGACATTAATTATACAAACTTTATAACTCTTGTTTGCAATACTAACTTCTTAAAAAGTTGTGTTAGGCTCATATATATTTGTGTATATCAATTTTTTACAACTCATTTTTTTTTTTTGTTTACATTTCTTTTTATTTCTCAAATTTTTGTTTATAATTTTATACTTATAAAATAACTTAAAAAAAAAATGCTACATCCACGCCCACTTTTGCATCCTCAAGCTTACATTTCTTTTTAAGGTCGACATCAACCACGCGCATGATTTGAAGCCACCATATGTCCCTATGAAATTTACCTTATTCTTCGGCAAGAAATAGTGTGTATATGATTGGTAACAGCAAATTTCTTGGAAGTAAATGTAATTTAAAATTGTTGTTCCGTGTGTCATTTGGATTTCTTTTCTAACTTCCATGTTTTAGAGCATTTCAATGAGAGACACATTTAAGGAGAAAACATGCTGCATGTTTTGATCTTTCATTTCCTCTCCTTAAACATGTCTCTCGTGAAATGATCTGAACACAAGAAAGTTAGAGAAGATGTTGAAAAAGACACGTAACGACAATTTCACATTACCGTTTTATTGCCAAAGAAGATAAATTTGAAAGGGACATATAGTGGCAAAATACATGTGATGCTCCAAATCAAGCACGCTGTTGATGTCGGCCTTAGAAAGATTAGAACACCTGGAAGAGATTATCTATAAATTCACAATTTCAGTGAACTACTCCTGCATAGAGAATCCATAAATCCAACCACGATGGATTCAGATCTGAGTTTTTCCAATGCTTCTGCACTTGTAATCATTTCTCTTGTTCTAATCTCTTATGTCCTAATTTTGAAAAGGTCAAGAGATGATGAGAAAAAAGGCAGAGAAGCACCAGTGGCCAAAGGTTCTTGGCCCATAATTGGCCATCTCCCACTGCTAAGCCGTTCCCAGGTACCCCATATAACTTTGGGTGCAATTGCTGACAAATATGGACCTCTTTTCATCATTAGGGTTGGTTCCATACCCACATTGGTGATCAGCAACTGGGAAATGGCTAAAGAATGCTTTACCACCAATGACTTGGTTGCCTCCTCACGTCCCAAAAATGTTTCTATTGAACACTTATCCTACAACCAAGCCATGTTTGGGTTCGCACCCTATGGTCCTTATTGGCGTGAAATACGAAAGTTTACCACTCTAGAGTTCCTCTCAAATCGCCGAATTGAGTTATTAAGCCATGTTCGTGTCTCTCAAGTAGAAAATTCCATGAAGGAGCTCTATGAAAATTGGACCCAGAAAAAGAACGAGGAGCACCAAGTATTGGTGGATCTGAAGCAGTGGTTCAATGAGTTGACGCTCAACATGGTTCTGAGAATGATAGCGGGAAAGCATTATTTTGGTTCTTCAGCGACGGCTGAGCAGAGGAAAGCAGAACGGTGTATGAAGGCGATAGGGAATTTCATGCACCTCTTGGGCGTGTTCACCGTGGGAGATGCCATGCCATCTCTTCGATGGCTGGATGTGGGTGGGCATCAAAGGGCCATGAAAGAAACTGCAAAGGAATTGGACACCATTATAGGTGAGTGGATAGAGGAGCATCGGCAGAAGAGACCTCTGGGGGACGTCAATGGTGACCAAGACTTCATAGATGTGATGCTTTCTATTTTTGATGGGAGTGATCTAGGAGGTTTTGATTCTGATACCATTATCAAGGCAACAGTCCTGGTATGCATGAAGTAGCTATGGAAGATTTCTCTTGTTTTATTTTTCTTAAAACTAAACGTAATGATAACTTATAATTTTTAATATTTTTCTTATGAAAAAAAATGTTATTTTCTTCGCATTTTACCTAATGCCGCAAAATGTTAAACAACTTAGGTGATATATATATATATATAAAAAAAAAAAAGATCGTGAATTATGTGTAATTTAAGTTAGATTTATTAAATCACCACTAATTATGGGAGGCAGACTACCTTAGTCTATTGTGATGTTTTTTCTAGGAGGTATATCCAATAAATTTGACGTCACAAACAAGATTTACAAAAATTTGAGTTACTTAATATATGACTAAATAGATAATTCGTTATAAGATCAAAGAACTTCACCATATAACAAAGTTTGTTCAAAAGTACAATTTTTTTAACTTTTACTTAGCTTATTTTTTTCATATGGAATTATTCAATCGGAAAATACGTTAAGTGACTGACGTTTTCTAGATTTTTTCAACAATACCAAATTCTTTTTTTTTTTTTTGTGGCATTTGCCCAATTTTTTTTTTAATGTTTGATAGCAATTATTGTTAAATATGTCATATTGTGTGGGTTTAAAAAAATCTAAATAGAATCATATTTTTTGTTAGATGTTTTTTCACCTTCAATTTCATAGTAGAGAATATTCCTCTTACAATAACTGTGCTATGCAGACATTAATTGCAGGAGGGACCGACACCACTTCGGTTACTCTTACTTGGGCTATGGCACTATTACTAAACAACCCCCATGTCCTAAAAAAAGCACAAGAAGAACTGGATATCCAAATTGGAAAGAACAGACTTATAAAAGAATCAGATATAAATAAGCTGCTATATCTTCAAGCAATTGTTAAAGAGACACTGAGATTACATCCAGCAGCACCTCTCTCAGGACCACGTGAATTCACAAAGGATTTCAGCATAGGTGGTTATCATATCTCAAAAGGCACAAGATTAATTACAAACTTGTGGAAGATCCAAACTGACCCCAGAATTTGGTCAGACCCATTGGAGTTCAAGCCGGAGAGATTTCTTACCACTCACAAGGACATTGATGTTAGAGGGTGTCATTTTGAGCTTAGACCATTTGGAAGTGGTCGAAGGATATGTCCTGGAATCTCTTTTGCCACTCAAACGGTTCATTTTGTGCTTGCCAGTTTGCTACAATCATTTGAAATCTCCAAACCATCTAATGATCCTATTGATATGGGTGAAACCTTTGGATTGACGAACATGAAGGCTACTCCACTTCAAGTCTTCATTCAACCACGGATGTCTCTTCAGCTTAGGGAATCAATGTGATGCTATTGAACAAGATGTTTATATATATGTTCTGTTTTAATAAATATGTCTAGCTACCAAGAAGGTTGGTCCTAGTGATAAGAAATTATATCCGTTTAATTATGTTGACTTATGTTCAAGTCCATATATATGTAGAAAATGTTTTTGGAATAACTTTACTCTTCATTGAGTCTTTAAGTTAGTGCATGCCTGATTAGTTGTGAGTTGAGTAGTCTGGTAATTCATGCCCGCAAGTATCAGTGATCAAGAACCAAAAAGTAAGTGTGTCTAGCTACTTTAATTTGTGTGTATGCAGTGCCTTGTAAATTGAGAATATAAGATTTACTAAATAAAATTAGAGTACTAATATATAAACACCTCTTTATCTAAGCCTACTTTTTCAATTTTTTTTTTTTTCGTGATCTCTTATTTTTTATGATAGGTAACTCAAAGTTTCCAATTCAAGTAGTGAAGTCACTTCAAAAATAAGAGAGAAAGAAAGAATAATAATAAATTGCAAGTCTGAACTTCAGTACTAATAAGGAATTGCAATACCTAATACTAACAAACGTAGTTTTACAAAGAACATTCCATTATCACATTTAATCTAATTGACCCAGTTACCTTTACAGATTATGTCCAATCTGCAGTACAAGTGGTATTCCTATCATTCCTTCTCCTCAAGGTGTAGATGTTGGTAAGCTAAGATTCCATGAGTAAGTGCATAAGTACCAAGAAGTATTACACAAATGACCTTAGTTACTTTAACTACTGTTAGTTAATTAGTTTAAACACGGTTAGTTGAGTCTCTAACTGGGCTAATTAAATTAACCCAATTTGTACAGTTGTATATATTCTGAAGTTATTTGTTGTAACCAAAATAATTTTTTTCATTCATTGAAACTGATTTCTTTCATCTTCTTTCTTCGAAAGTGTGATACCTTGATATGGTATCAAAGCTACATTGGCTCTGTTACCGCGCTTACCTCCTATGCGTCTATGAGATCTAAATTGAGGTTCTAGCTTCTTTTTCGTTCAACAAAGGATTTAACTTCAGAATATATACAACTATACAAATTGGGTTTAACTTAACTAGGCTGCTCAGAGACTCAATTAATAGTGGTTAAGCTAACTAAGATAATTTGTGTAATAATGAGTATTAGGGCTATAAAGAGTTCAGTTTGTTGCCATTTGGACAAAAAAAACAAAACCGAACCGAGATAAATGACTTGAAAAAACACTTATGAGTTGAGACGGTTTAGAATAGTTTGAAACAGTCGCTTTGTGATGGTAAAGGGGGAATTTCATTATTTCCGAGAGTGTACTTGTTGGCAACAAAGTTTGCATCACATATTTCATCAATGATTTAACAACTAGAAAAATTATTTGTACACTCAAAGTTTTATATTCAAATTGTATACCCATTCTTTTAGAATAATGTACGCATAAAAATGTAAAAAAAAAAAAGTAAGAGAGATAAAAAATAAAATAATATTAAAAAAAAATCTAAAAACTAGGCATAAAATTATGAGTATACTTATAGCATATCTCAATTAGGGAAATGATATGTGAATACTTACTATTTTACACCTACCCCTTGCATTTTGTGTTTGGTTACAAAGATAAAATTGTAAACATAAAATAAAAAAATACAAAAAGAAAAAGAAATATAAAAAATGTACACAAACAGATGTCTTCTTAGCCCTTGTTCAAGTATCTCTGGCCACATATCTCATTCCCATTTTTAAACTTTTCTTCCAAAAATAACCCTATCTACAACACACCATGTCCACGTCCCTGCCTCTGGCTAAATAGGTGGGCACAGGATTCTGTTTATCTTAGTCTCATCCCAAAACTTGATTGACCACGTCCCGTCTCGATTTTTGGTACCCCTTTGTTAACTCTATAAAAGTAGAGTTAATTTAGCTCCTTTTCACTTAGATTTTGTGAGTTTTTATAGTAATTTTACTAGTTCCTTTAGAATTTCTAATTATTTTACATAATTAGTTAATGTGTGAGTGTTTCATTGTTTAAAGAAAAGATTTAGCTTTAATTGAAAGCGTTTTGATGATTTTTTGCATGATGCAAGCACTTCTAGATGTCCAATGCTCAACTTTGGAAGCGAAAAGAGCAATTTGCCTTTGACCAGTTGGCACTTAGCGCCAGAATGGCAGAAAAGAGTGGCCTTGATGCATAGTTGGCGACTAGTGCCAGACCTCCCGAGCCCAATTTTCACCCAAGGCCAGCGCCTAGCATTGGAAATCGCAGCACTCAGTGCTGACGACGTTCTAAACCGACTGTTGACATGTTTTTGTGCTTGTGGACTGAATAAAAAGGGGAGAAACCTAGGTATTCTGAAGTATAAGGAAGAAGGGAAAACTCAAGTGGATTTGGCGAAGAACGCAAAGATTTCAAGAATTCTACAATATAATTCTTGCTTTTTCTTAATCCAGACCATTGATTTCTACCTTAGTGCATTTATGGATATGAACACATCTAGCAAAATCTCTCACTAGGGGAGGGATGTAGACTAGAGTTCTTGTGTTATGGATTGATTGCTTTTGTCTATACGTAGTTATATTTGGATTTCTATGAGAAATTACTTCTCTTTTTAATGTTTCTTGTAGCTTGATCACTTATAGAATGATTTAATGTCTATAATTCACATAGATAGATGGTTTTATAGAATTGCTTCTAGGATTAAATGCTATAACTTGAGCGAAAGCTAGAGATAGGTAGATACGAGTTATTTTATCATTAACAATTCCCTAGAACTTAATATTTTTGACTAACTGAATTAGACCAAGAGATTGGATAATTATTTAGGGAAAGAGGATTAGTTCATCAGGAGATTGAGTATTAATTGAATAAGGAATTGGACAATTATAGAATTGAATATGATTATTATATTAGGTTATTCATATTCATAACTAAAACTCTAGGTGAAATTCTGAACCTAGATTTTATCTCATTGATTCATGTCCCTTTGTAATTGTTGTTTTTCTTCTATTTTTATTGTTACTCTTTATAATTGAATCGCTTGAGTAGTAATTGGTAAACGAAATTGGTGCTTGATTCCAATTCCCCAAAGACGACAACCTATGTTCTCTCTATACTACAGGTGCCATTTAGTGCACTTGCTAATAATAGGAAAATTACAAATACCTTGTCCTAGTATTGACTCAAATCCCATCGCGAGTTCCTTGTCCCATCCTGTCCCAACTGATTTTTTTTTAATATTTTATCGATTGATAAACTATATTCCAATCGATAAAGTTTTCTCACAGTAGAATAGCCAAATCAAGCATAGAAAACCATGCATCACCCACTTTTTATATAGAATTACAAAAAAGTTAAAAACGAGTATATAAGAACAGAAAGCAATAGGATCACGCAGTTGACAGACAGATAGAAGCATCTAATCTTCTTCATAATCAAATAGTGAAATAACATAGCAGGCACCAGTCTCCTACGCTCATGGATATGGAGCTATAATATTATTGCCAAGGACTAAGTAGCCAACAACCTAGCCATGTTGCAAATAGGAGTAAACTGGGTTAGAAGGTTGGCATAGAGCATCTACGGAAAATTTTGAACAAACTGTTCAAAGACTAACTAATTTTACGTTTATATTTTAAATAAAAGGCAGCACGAGCTAGCAATTAACCAAGATCTAGCAAGTAGCACATAAAACTGATTGAATGAAAAACTATGATGGTATTTTCTCTAGGAAAAATAGCCATTAATATGGTTATCTATTGCTTGCATGACAAAACTTTACCTGATACGGAGGAAGTAAAGAACGACAACTAAGAGCCCGCAGGCTAACCAATGAACAATTCATAAAGCTGTGTATGGATAATTGTGTGTCTCTAATTGATCATACTACTAGACGAAGAGAGAATTTAAGAGAGGAGATTCAATGTATGCAAAAGGTACGAGATGAAGTATTTAAATGTTGTAGAAGATAATGATTTAGGATAATTTAGGACAAGATATGAGTATCTAAATTTGGGGACAGGATGACCCCTATTTTGGTACCACCCCAAATATAGTCAAAATAAATTAATGAACTCGTCTTGATCCCATTCCGATTTTTTCATACCAAATATATACCAAACTCATCAGATTAGGAGGGGACAGCACGAAATTCTGTCATGTGCCCATCCTCAGTGTATATCCCAAAAATTTCTCGCAATGCATCACTATTTCTTCTTTTTTTGCTAAATTTTCAAAATTACACATTTATAAATTCGTAAACACTCTTACTGTTGTATAAATTTATAGGTTATGGAAATATGTGAAAACTGATTCTCAACACACCTACAGATTTATTAATCTGTAAGAATTTAAGGGTTCATGTTGGCAAGATGGCACATTGAGGAGATATTTGTAATTGCTCGACTTTTATTTACTATTGTGTTTTGTATTTGGAGTCTATCTAAGTTTCTTAGAACCATACTGTTATAGAGGTTCCAACATCAAAATTATGGAGAAATTAAGAGTGTCAAAAAAAAAATACTCAAAAAATAAATGAGTCAAGTCTAGTTATCAAAGAAAATTTACTTATAAGATTAAAAGATTTTTGAAGGAGGGGTCAACACCCCTACTTACCCTTGTCAAAAACCAACCAAAATACGATGGAAATCATGTGCCAGGCAATATTGTATTTACCTTGCTTTTTTCCCACTGTTAGAACACAGATATTTCCTTCTCAATATCACTTAAATGGCTTAACATTCAACTGAAAAACCATATATAGCACTATTTTGTTTTGGAAAGATGACACGAAAGTTACAACTCTACACATTTGCAATATGCCAACATATATAAACCATATAACCCTTTATTTCTTTTTCAAAATACATAGATGCTCACATACAAGTATGAGCATGCACCTTACATTATTTCCCCTTATGTATAATATACTCTCATCTATATAGCAAGAGTAATTATAAGGAGATCAAAATGGTACAGACACAGACAGTTAATATTTCTAATTATAATCATTTATTTAATAGTACATAGTTTATATTTAGAATACTGTTATCTGGATATGAAGCTCTTTTAACAGTTTTTGGTGCACCAGCAGCGATGGTCATCTCTGCATCTGCCACTGATGTAGTGTTCTTTCGTGGTGCAGTGCACATCACAACCCCAAAAGCATGGACCCTTATATTTATCAGCCAGCACCTCACATCTCTTTGCCTCTGTCTGCACCATCATTTCCTCTGCACACTCCAATCATTCAAAGAAAATTAACAAAATGAACAAAGTGATTGGACGTAAATATAATAACAGAAAAACCATTTGCACACCCAAATTTGCACACTTAGATTGTATACCCATGGTTTATGTTATAGTGCAGAGGTAAAATTGTAAACAGAAAAATAAAAAAAAATAAAAGATAAAGTAAACCCCCAATTTAGTAGATGTGATGATGTGAGATAGAGATGTCAAGTTGATACCTATTAAATCATTGGCATCATGTTGGTTTATTTGACGTAACTTAAGTATTTGTGAGATTAATTTACATCAAAGAAATTCCAATCGAGATACTCATTTGATAATATCTCCATTAGCGAAGTCTTTATTTGATGTAAATTCAATTTCATTGGAATTTAAATGATATCCAAATTATAATAGGCACCAACCTAATGATACCCTTATCTTATAGGTATTAAATTGGGGGTTTACTCTAAAAAGTAAAAGAGATATTAAAGAAAGAGACATAAAATGTAAGTATACACAAACGGGTATAAATATACACTACTCATACAATAATGAACTAAGATAATCAAATTTAGAAGCAGAAGGTAGCATTTAAGAACTTACGAGTAGCAAACATGATGATAAGGAAGAAGTAGAGACAAGCAAGTGATTTTTTCTCCATGATTGATGATTCAGATATTATTGCTATCTCACCACAATACTGCTCTCTCAGATTTCAGTGCAGAAAGTCATTAACTTGGTGTGCTATATATAGAGCTTGCTGTTACTGCTTAGTCTATCAAGGTCAAAGATTTCTGCTAGGTAGAATCTGGATAAACTCTGCATTTCTTTGTGGACTACGTGAATTGTACCACGTAGCAAGATGAATTACACAAGTCAAAATTGACGGGTTATTAGAAGGAACTACTGGAATAGCTGTTGAAAAGTGAGGACTCCTTATCTCTGTAGAGATCCGTAGAAGTCTGGGCCACGTCTCTTAACCTAGAGATTGATTTTCTTTTCTTGAAATATTTACGTAGGTTAGGGACAAGGATGGTAATTTTTCCTAACTGGGCAGGGATCTGACGGGATTCCTATTCGGAAATAAAACTGTTATTTCAAGCCTCATGCATTTATTTGTCAGACTGTATGAACATATGCATTTATTGGTGGACCAAGAGATTTTGACTAGAAGAATTCAAGAATGGTCCAAATCACCTAAGTAGTACAGATAACTCTAAAATCTAAGGGAATACACTATAGTCACCCTTAAGTGTACACTATTTTTTTACACTCCTATGTCATGGTTATTTTGTAATGATGAAACTTCAAATTGAAAAGCAAAATAGATAAAATGTAAAAAAAAAAATAATAATAATAAAAGTGTATAAAAGTTAATCACTCGTGGAGAAAAAATCTTTGCTACTTGCCATCTAAGCTTCTTCCTAGTACCTCATCAAAAAATTTATAGAGCTGTCGGTACGGCAATCAAATTCATGCCATCTGGACTACCCTGTATAGATCATTAAAAATAAGGTGTTCTCACCACCTTACAGCTATTCTAGAATACCTTAATTAATAGAGAAAAGCTATTTGCACATCTAAATTTACACACTCCAATATACAATTTTTATTATTACTAGTTATGTTGCAAGGATACAATTGTTAATAAAAAAGTATAAAAACTAAGAAGTAAAAGAGATTAAAAAAACATTATTATAAAAGATGGATGTGTATAAGTGTGTGTAAATATAACACTACTCTACACCCAATAGCTAATTCATAGGGCCTCAATTCTTGTGTTATTCATCTTGCTACGTGGTTCAACTCACCTAGTCCACAGGTGGAAGACAGTCAACTTTGGGGAGCGTTGGAGTACATACAAAGGAATACAGCTAGCACTGGAACTCAAATTAGAAAATGTCATTATTGAATCAGATTCTGCCATTGCTATATCTGCTTTACAAAGCAAAATTCCTTGAAAGATACACATCCATGGAGCACAATAATTGATGTTTGCAGGGGACTAATGAGGCAGCTCGAGCAGTGTAGGGTACAACGCAACTACAGGGAAGGAAATCAGCTTGCAGATACTATAGCAAAAAGAGGCCATGCGACACAGGAGCAGCTAGTCATTTAGCAACTATGGATGTAAACCTTATCTATATAGCTGATAAGGTGGGATGTACCTACCCACGGACCATTACTTTTGGCATGTAACCTTATGACTATGCATGGATCTAGTTTTTCTGTTGGGTTGTCTTTGTTGTTCTTGTGCTGGGTAATAGATGAATAGTCACGATTCACTTTAGAGATGTGTGCTCTATGATAGTATTTTGTGACAGTAAATCATAGTCATTCATATACTACCCAACATAGAAACAACATAGACAACTCAACAGAGAAGTTAGATCCAACTATGCGCAACTTCAGTACTTAATGCTATTATGCTTTTACGGGGAGAAAAAAAAAAAAAAAAAACCCTCCAAGCTATCCATGACTTTATTAGGCTAAGCAGTAACAGCTCTATCTATCTAACAGACGAATTTAATCACTTTCTGCTGTGAAATCAGAGAGCAATATTGTGGTAATTGGATACATAAAATACCTAAATCATCATTCATGGAGAAAAAAATCACTTGCTTATTCTTGTCTCTGCTTCTTACTTATAATCATCTTTGCAACTAAGTTATTAAACTTATATTCTGCTTTTAAATTAGGTTATCCAAGTGCATTATAATATTTAAGTTCCGTCACTTGAAGCAGCGAGATAACATAGCACATACCTAGTAAAATTATATTCAAACAAAATTCAGCTTTAAAAATAAAATGAATTTGTAGAAAAGTATATGTTAAGAAAAGAGTAATTGTTTTCACTTTCCAAACGAGCTTTAATCCTATTTCTAATATGGTATCTCTAATGTGATGTCGTGGGTCAATCAAATAATCTCGTTACATTTTAAATAAAGGACCGATGCACATATAGTGTTTCAGTGGCAATTCCCTATAAAGTTTTATATATAATCTATATATTATATAAATTGAGCCTCTAAATCAACTCAATCAGACATACCAACTCAGCAATCAATAATTTAATTATCTAATTAAAAAATCAACAATTATGTAATATTGATATCATTAATATTAGTAACTGTACAATATCTATACATCTATAGATTTCCCAAATGAACGCAGTTGTAATATGTTGTTTTCTTAAAAATACGATTTGGTTGTGCTTCAATTGGTGTGGTGGACCTGATTGGTGTTCAGCTGTGTTAATTGTCAGCCTATTTTACATAATATTTACTATGTTCATCTGTTTCGTTTATCTAGAGGATTATGGACATGGATGTGATTGGTGTTTGTCTAATGCTCGGGTTGTTGCTCACTGCTTCTATATAGTTCATGATGTGTATTAATTTTGCCCATATATGTAGTGTTAAGGTTTGTTTCTAAATGGGTTTGTATTGAGATTTTTATAATTCATATATTGCTATGTGAAGTGGTTTTGAATTATATTGATTATGCCAATTTACTTATGACAGTATTTAACTAATTTTTTTTTCTTCAAGATTATACTTCTTTTTTCACTATTTTTTTTGTCTTACAAAGTTTAAGTGATCTTTTTTTGAAAAAAAAAAAAAATTTGAACTATACTAATCTCAAATACCAAAATACATTACAAAAAAAATGTCACCCTCAATATAGCTCGAGCATTCAAATTATATATATATATATCCACTGTATATAGATATGTGATACATGGCCCCATAAATTTTATTAGTAACACTATATTGAGCTCACTTGAACTATTTTATCAAGTGATTAATCGATGATTTCAAGAGCTAAATAATTTTTATTGCACTAAATTACTTATTTGTGTAGTATATTTAAACCTAATATACTCATTTTTTGCATTTAATAAGCGGCAGTTAATTTGTTTAGTTCAACTTCATGCTTCAGAATTTTTTTTTTTTTTTTATGTAGAACTTTTGACAGTACATAATTAGCTTCAAAATTATATTGTAAATATAAGCTCTGATAATGTAATTTCAAAATAAAGAGGGATTAGTGATATTTTCAAATAAAGCTTGCAGAAACTAGAAAGCTTATTGCATATATATGTTTATATATTTGTTATTACAGTAATTCTTGATATAACCAATGGCTACTGCAATAGTTGAAAGAACATTCTTTGTTGTTTATATCATCAATAATCGGATGTAAAATCATATAAGAGATCAATGACTGAATAATTGTTTAGTTACTTATAAAATAAATAAATTTTTGATAGTATTAAAAATGAGAAAATCATCTAATATTTTTAAAATATATGTGTGGGTTGCCCTCACAATGCATATCAGTAGTTTTATAATGAAAAAACTATTCAATATTTCCAAAGAATGTAGAGAATAATTATAATGTGTATTCATATTTTTTTATCATAATATCTTATACTTTTAATGTTACAAATTTATATATATATATATATATATATATACACACACACACACAATTCGTCAATATTTTAAATTGTAGCATTTGCATAAACACAAAGAAAAATGTTAAACTTATAACATTACATTCACTTAATTACACTCATTAATTATCTTGCATCTGACCGCTTCGATATCTTCCCAAATCATCATCAAAATTGTCTGCTTATGATCAAAGTCAAAGGTAGACCTATCCCTTATCCTTTGCCTTATGTAATGGGACGGGTTAATACTTAACATCCTAAATTATCTGCTCATATAGTTTGACCCACCGCCAAGGGTGGGAGTGGGCGGAGACTGGAATGTTGTAGCCTTGTGATAGAGACAAACTGCTAGGAATTAGACATAGTCTAATGATGTGGGCTTTTTTGGTTTCGGTGGAAGGTGGATGTTGTGGTGAAGGTGAGATGAGAAGGAGAAACGGTTTGTTTGACCAAGAGGGGACAACGTTACATACGGTCCCCCACCCATGACACCATCCAGTTCGCTAAGACCATCTTTAGTAATGGGTGCTTGACACCCATTTTATATAAGAACTAGTTGTTTTAACAAGTGCACCCCTAGAATAAGTTACATGTAAGAACAATGTTCTTATACAAATAAGGTTCTTAAATGGGCCTAAGCATGAGAAAAAAGTGAATGTAGAAAATCAAAAAAGAAAGAGAGAGACATAGAGGCAGGCATTGGAGTTAATAGAAGTTGAAACAATGAATTACAACTATTGGAGTACAACTTTAAGAACTTCATATTATCACATGAGTTGTTATGCTAACAACATAAAAATTGGGTTGCACAATTGATGATGTGGGCCACACATTTATTGTGTGAGTTGCATAAATTATAAAATATGAGAGATATCTGGAATCCATTTAAAAAGTTTTGTAAAATTGTATTATTGAAGTAAATAAGTATAAAAGTTGTATAAAATAATAAAAAAGAAAGTAGTATTATAAAACTATTTATTAGATAGTTATTTTATCAAAATATTCACTGAGAGAGTGAGAAGTTTATTTGAAACTGAAAGGAAATAATGAATCAATTGAATTGAAATATTGATATTGATGTGGGATTTAAACAACCAATAACAACATTTAATTAATAAAATAATGAATCAAATGAATTGAAATATTCCAAGGTTGCCACTCACTTTTAACAATCAATAAATGCATTTAATTAATAAAATAAAATAATTAAACAAATAAATATTTCAACGTTACCAATCATCTAATTATAATATAGATTTTTAATTAGATTATGGCCAATTAAGTTTTAATTACATAATTGCTGACTTTAATTAAATAATTACTGCTAATTATATTTTAAATTGCTTATGTCACATAGCGAATTGGCTAAATTTAGAGACTTCTTTTTATATTAGAGATATAGATGTGGTAATATTGAATTGGTTAAACAGTGCAATATTATTACAAGAAAATTTATAACCAAATAAATAATCTAATTAACTAGTATTAAAATCTGGTAATACAAAATCAATTAATGTAGGTGAGGTTTACTTTTAAAAAATTAATAATACTTTAATTTAATTTACCAAAAAAAAAATATATGACTAAAATTTGTCTATTCAAATGAGATTTATATAGAAAGATTCAACAATATTTTATGAAAAACAAGTTGACTCTTCATTTACCACTGATAGTGTTCTACATTAGTTCAACATTAGTTCCAAGAAGCAAGAGACCAAATGTGACCATTTATAAAAAGCAGAATTTGTCTCTTTCTCACTTGTCCAAAAATTACCAGGCTGTAAGAGCATGTAAGAAAATAATATATCATGATACAATAAGCAAGATAACATCACGTGACAAGGATGGATCCATGTTCAAAATAATATTTTGTCTTGTATGAATGGTAATGTACAGCTGAACCAATGAGACAACAGATAATATGCAGTACAAGACATGTGCAAGGAGGTGATAATCCATTTTATTGCAACAGTTATTTTCAGGGAGAATAAAAATTGATTTTATTCTGTTACAACTAAGGTTATATACATTAGAAGAATCAAATACTTAGGCTTTTTGTTGAACATCAAATATTTAGAAAAAAATTATATGCTCTCTCTTTCCCATATATTTTTTGTTGTTTAATACATTAATTATCATTAGTATAATACATTAATTATAATGCGTTATTTAATTTCTCTTGTTTATATGGTAATTAAAAGAGATAATTAGTAAATTATTGTTAATTAAATAAAGACATATATAAAAAATAAACAAATTTAACATAATTTTAAAATTTTAAAAATACAATAGTTTTAGAACAGAAAAATCTCGAAAGATACCGGATGGAGGGAGTATATATGTTTAAGCCATATACGAAGATGGAAATAGCTAGATGTGCAGAGGATATTATCGACATAATTTATGACTTGTTTGGTATATTAAATGACGATTGCAATTCATGTTCTATTATATGAAATTAATATCTTTAGTAGTAAAAACATGAAATATCACTTTCATTCCAAGTCAAATTTATATAGTAGAATAAGCAAATTCATCTTGGGAGATAAGACTGCTCATTTCAAGCTCGCTGGAATCAATTTTTTCTTTCTCTTTTTTTTTTTTTCACTCTATCTACCCATTTTAAACCAATAATGATTTAATTTCACATTAATTGTGTACAAAATCTATTTCATTCTACACGTACCAAACTATAAATGAAATAGTCATTATGTTAGATTCTTATTCAAATATTCCCATTTCAATTCCATGATTTTATTTGTATGTACCAAACAAGACTAAGGCTTCAAATTTATATGATAATCATTATTGAATCCTCTAAAATCTATGTAATAGAGGTTATCATGTTTAACTATTACTCAAATAAATTTATATTGTTTTGGATCCTCTAAAATGATATTACACTTTTAGGTGTGTTTGCAAATTAGTTTTAGGAAGAAAAGGAAAAGGGAGGTAGGTATATGCTATACCTCTCATTTGAGCACTAAGATACCTTCTTCATAGTCCAAATATAGAACAAACTAATGGGGAAGGAGATATATTGTCATTAAGAGCCCTAAAGTGTTGGCTCACTTGGACAATTCTTCTACCAAGGTTCAAGGCTACAATTCTGTTAACATGATAACGTCATGTTAACCACCAACATGAGAGGATCCAAATCCATCTTCTTCAACTCTTGATGACAGCTTCCTAGAGTTAAATATTATTTTAGTCTCTCACACTTAGAATCGTAATTAACTTGGCTTGTCTCATTTCAAAATCTCTATCAATTTCGCCCCTCTATTATTTACCAAAGGTTTAAATTGCCGATAAACCCATAACCAACTTCCTATATTAGTAAGTTTGAGGAACAAAATTGATAAGTTTGAAGTGTGAAAGATTAAATTTATAAATATTTTGAGGAGTCAAGGATAAAATTAATTAGGGTTCCAAAGGTGAATGATCAAAATGGTATTTAACTCTTTTCTCATATCTTGGCTAGTTTTCTACACTCATTTGAAATCTCAACTCCATCTAACGAACCCATTGATATGAGGGAAATCCTTGGCATGACGAACAAGAAAGCTACTCCACTTCAAGTTTTCATTCAACCACGGCCGTCTCTTAAGCTCAAGGAAACGATGTGATGCTATTGAACAAGATATTTCTATATTTGTGATTGCTTTGTAAATTAAGAATATCATATGACCTTGATAAAATTGTATCTAGCACCTAAGTTTGAGTAAATTTGGCAAGTTTATACTATAACTACTTAGTTAGTTAGATTACTTGGTTGGTTGAAAGTGTAATTATCTATTATATCAGCTGTTATTATCTTGTATTCTCTGACTATATCTATTGTACACTCTCAGATCTATAAGGCATTATTTTACTCTCCATTTTCAATCTCTCTTTTATTTTGTTACTCTAATACGGTATCAGTAAAGTGATTCGCTCACCGCTTCATCATTTCTTCTCTGTCCTTCGTCAATGGCATGTATTCCTAGTTATTCATGTGAAGATAATTTAGCACAAATGTTATCAGATAGAATTAGCGTGAATTTGGACAAACTTTATGGGTCTGTTTGGTATAAAGTAATGGAAAGGAAAACGTGAGAGAGGAAATGGGCCAAAAGAATAGAAAGGAAAATAACAACTCTTGAGTTTGTTTGGTATATAATAGAAATGAGAGAATCTCCTTCCTTTTGTAATGTTTGATTTGCACAAAAAAATTGAAACAATAAAATATATATTTTTGAGTAAGTACAAAATTGTCTTTCATTATAAAACTTAAAAAAATCCCAATTTCTCAACTCGAGTACGATGAGATTTCATGGTTGATATTCACATTAATTTTTTTTTTAAAAAAAAAATGCACTAGCTTTGTATAGATTTAATGTATCATTTTTTTTAACATGATAGTTATTTAAATTTAGATTATTATACAAATTAAACATACGGAGATAATAGAACCACATAATAATAATAAACTTGTTTGCCAACATTGTTAGAATCAACAAAAAAAATTAACAGAAAGAAATCACATTGAAATTTATAAGAAAAATAATATCAGTACTTATATATATATATATATATATATATATATATATATATATATATATATCTTGCTAAAATATTAAAAAAAATCATCATAGTATTTAACCCAAAAAAAAGAAAAACAACTCAATGCTGAAAGAAAATAAAACTTGGATATTTTTAAAAGATAAAAATACTTTCCATCTCTTTCTCTTGCTTTTCTTCTAATTTTGAAGAAAAGTTGTATCCTTAATTTAAAGAAAAGTGATATCATGAGAGAAAGAATTTATTTTACCACTACTGAACAATACAAAATAAAAATATTAATAAAACTTACTTCTTTCTTTTCCTTTTTAACATACCAAACCGATACTATGTTCTTCTACATTTATCCCCAGCCAACCCAATGATATTCAAGTATCTCTTGGGCAGTCTTCTAAATTTGGTCATATTCAATCCCTATCTCATACTAGACCCCCTTATCCCACCACCGATTCATAACCACAGATTCCTGGATAGGGACCAGGCTCTGATATTAACAGCTCTGATACCCTAGACTGACCGATTCTATATACAACGTTGGAGAATTGACATATTCAAAGTTAACCTTATCTCTAACACCTATCATATTAATTGAGTCACTTTGAATTTATTAAATCCTTATAGATGAGAATTGGAAAAGATAAGGCACCAATAGGAAGTAATATGGAGAAACTAGGTACTATTTTCAACAAGTGCACCAACGTGGGAATTGGAAAGACTAGGTAACCAAGAGTCCAATTGACTACAAAAGTAAAGTCGTTCGACTGCTGTAGCGGGATTATTAATTTCCACAGATTACAAATATGAGAACCGGAAAAATGAACCATATTAATTAGGGACACATATATATATATAATTCTAAATTTTGGTGGAGGGTCTTATATTATAAAATACCTAAAGTTTTTAACTTTTACTTAGTTTATTTTTTTTCATATGAAATTATTTAATCGGGAAATACGTAAAGTGACTGACGTTTTCTAGATCTTTTCAACAATACAAAATTCTTTTTTTTTTTTTTTTTGTGGCATTTGCCCAAATTTTTTTAATGTTTGATAGCAGTTATTCTTAAATATGTCATATTATGCGGGTTTAAAAGGGTGTAAATAGAATCATATTGTTTGTTAGATGTTTTTTCACCTTCAATTTCAATTTCATAATAGAGAATATTCCTGTTACAAAAACTGTGTACTGCAGACATTAATTGCAGGAGGGACCGACACCACTTCGGTTACTCTTACTTGGGCTATGACACTATTACTAAACAACCCCCATGTCCTAAAAAAAGCACAAGATGAACTGGATATCCAAATTGGAAAGAATAGACTTATAAAAGAATCAGATATAAATAAGCTGCTATATCTTCAAGCCATTGTTAAAAAGACACTGAGATTACATCCAGCAGCACCTAGGTGGTTATCATATCTCAAAAGACACAAGATTAATTACAAACTTGTGGAAGATCCAAACTGACCCCAGAATTTGGTTAGACCCATTGTTATTCAAGCCGGAGAGATTTCTTACCACTCACAAGGACATTGATGTTAGAGGATGTCATTTTGAGCTTATACCATTTGGAAGTGGTCGAAGGATATGTCCTGGAATATCTTTTGCGACTCAAACGGTTCATTTTGTGCTTGCTAGTTTGCTACAATCATTTGAAATCTCTAAACCATCTAATGATCCTATTGATATGGGTGAAACCTTTGGATTGACGAACATGAAGGCTACTCCACTTCAAGTCTTCTTTCAACCACGGATGTCTCTTTAGCTTAAGGAATCAATGTGCTGTTATTGAACAAGATGTTTATATATATGATTTGTTTTAATAAATGTGTCTAGCTACCAAGAAGCTTGGTCCTAGTGATAAGAAGTTAGATCCGTTTAATTATGTTGACTTATGTTCAAGTCTATATGTACGTAGAAAACGTTTTTGGAATAACTTTACTCCTCATTGAGTCTTTAAGTTAGTTTATGCCTGATTAGTTGTGGGTTGAGTGATCTGGTAATAAGTTCGTGCCCACAAGTATAAGTGATCAAGAATCAAAAAGCAAATGTGTCTAGCTACTTTAATTTGTGTGTATGCAGTGCTTTGTAAATTGAGAATATAAGATTTACTAAACAAAGTACTATTATATGAATACCTCTTTATCTAAGCCTACTTTTTCATTTTTTTTTTCTTTTTCGTGATCTCTTATTTTTTATGATAGGTAACTCAAAGTTTCCAATTCAGGAAGTGAAATCACTTAAAAAATAAGAGGGAAAGAAGAATAATAACAAATTGCAAGTCTGAACTTCAGTACTAATTAATCCATAACTTCAGATATTTATACATGGAAGATACTAAAATTAAGTAATTGCAATACCTAATACTAACAAACGTAGTTTTACAAAGAACAATCCATTATCACATTTAATCTAATTGACCCAGTTCCATTATTGATTATGTCCAATCTGCAGTACAAGTGGTATTCCTATCATTCCTTCTCCTCAAGGTGTAGATGTTGGTAAGCTAAGATTCCATGAGTAAGTGTATAAGTACCAAGAAGTATTACACAAATGACCTTAGTTACTTTAACTACTGTTAATTAATTAGTTTAACCTCGGTTAGTTGCGTCTCTAATTAGGCTAGTTAAGTTAACCCAATTTGTACAGTTGTATATATTCTGAAGTTATTTGTTGTAACCAAAATAATTTTTTTCATTCATTGAAACTGATTTCTTTCATCTTCTTTCTCTCGAAAGTGTGATACCTTGATATGGTATCAGAGCTACATTGGCCCTGTTACCGCGCTTCCCTCCTATGCTTCTATTGATCTAAATCGAGGTTTTAGCTTCTTGTTCGTTCAACAGAGGATTTAACTTCAGAATATATACAACTGTACAAATTGGGTTTAACTTAACTAGGCTGCTCAGAGACTCAACTAACAGTGGTTAAGCTAACTAAGATCATTTGTGTAATAATGAGTACTAGGGCTATAAAGAGTTCAGTTTGTTGCCATTTGGACAAAAAAAAAATACCGAACTGACATAAATGACTTGAAAAAACACAAACTCGATTTAAGAGTTGAGACAGTTTAGAATTGTTTGAAACAGTCCCTTTGTGATGGTTTTTGCAAACAATAATCTACATAGCATACCCAAGCAAAAACAAATGTTAATAGTTGAAAATTCAGTAAATTTACTAACAGATCTAACATAGATCCCATAACAATTCTTAATTCCTATATACAAACTGTATATTTAGATATTTCTATCTAAATAAACAATTCTTCTACTATATACCCACATAACAATGAAAACAGATATCATCATCGCTTAAATTAAATACTGTGTAATTTTTAAAAGAAAGAGAATGTCGTTTTTCTGTAAATTGTTTATATTAATTAATGATTGTCGATTTCACTAAAAGAAATTGTCTTATTCTTGTAGATTTTGCTACAGATTATGTTTAGTAGGAAAAAAGTTTGTAGAAATTCATCTTCCAACGGATTTTGAAATTCGCAAGTAATGACATGTGGATTTTTTCAAACAAAATCCGTAAGTATAATTTGTAGGAAATTCCGCATATAAGTAATTTGCAGAAAAATTCGCAAGTAATTTCTGCATAAAAATTTCGTAGGTTAAATTTGCAAGTAAAATTTGCAGAAAACTCCGTACATAAATAATCCGTAAGAAACTCTGCAGATAAAAAATTCCGCAAAAAAATTCCGCTAAATCAAACTGAACTCTTGGTTTTTTTTTTTTTTTTTGAAACTGTTAAATTAAACTGAACTGTTGGTTTAACAAATATTAAAACCGTCAAAAGTTATTTCGGCTTGCTTAATACGAGTTGGGTCGGTTTGCTTACATCGTACTGGACAAGTACAGTAAACAACGCTTCCAACAACTTGCATGCCTGGTCAAGGTGGAATTTCATTATTTCCAAGAGTGTACTTGTTGGCAACAAAGTTTGCATCACACATTTCATCAATGATTTAACAACTAGAAAAATTATTTGTACACTCAAAGTTTTATATTCAAATTGTATACCTAATTTTTTGACAATAATGTAAATGTAAAAATGTAAACAAAAAAGTAAGAGAGATAAAAAATAAGATAATATTAAAAAAAAGATGTAAAAACTAGATATAAAATTATGAGTATATTTATAGCATATCTCAATTAGGGAAATGATATGTGAATATTGACTATTTTACACCTACCCCTTGCATTTTGTGTTTTGTTACAAAGATAAAATTGTAAACATAAAATAAGAAAAATACAAAAAGAAAAAGAAATATAAAAAATGTACACAAACAGGTGTCTTCTTAACTCTTGTTCAAGTATCTCTGGCCACATATCTCATTCCCATTTTTAAACCTTTCTTCCAAAAATAACCCTATCTACAACACACCTTGTCCACGTCCCTACCTCTGGCTAAATAGGTGGGCACAGGATTCTGTTTATCTTAGTCTCGTCCCAAAACTTGATTGACCCCGTCCTGTCTCGATTTTTGGTAGCCCTATGTTAACTCTATAAAAGTAGAGTTAATTTAGCTCCTTTTCACTTAGATTTTGTGAGTTTTTATAGTAATTTTAGTAGTTCCTTTAGAATTTCTAATTATTTTACATAATTAGTTAATGTGTGAGTGTTTCATTGTTTAAAGAAAAAATTTAGCATTAATTGAAAGCGTTTTGATGATTTTTTGCATGATGCAAGCACTTCTGGAAGTCCAATGCTCAACTTTGGAAGTGAAAAGAGCAATTTGCCTCGGACCAGTTGGCACTTAGCGCCAGAATGGCAGAAAAGAGTGGTCTTGATGCATTGTTGGCGCCTAGTTCCAGACCTCCCGAGCCCAATTTTCACCCAATTTTCTACCTTAGTGTATTTATGGATATGAACACATCTAGCTAAATCTCTCACTAGGGGAGGGATGTAGCCTAGAGTTCTTGTGTTATGGATTGATTGATTTTATATATACATAGTTATATTTCATTTTCTATGAGCAATTACTTCTATTTTTAATGCTCCATGTAGCATGATCACCTATAGAATGATTTGATGTTCATAATTCACATAGATAAATGGTTTTATAGAATTGCTTCTAGGATTAATTGTTATAACTTGAGCGAAAGCTAGAGATAAATAGACACGAGTCATTTTGTCTTTAACAATTCCCTAGAACTTAATATCTTTGCCTAACTGAATTAGATCAAGAGATTACATAATTATTTAGGGGGAAAGAGGATTAGTTCATCAGGAGATTGAGTATTAATTGAATAAGGAATTGGACAATTATAGAATTGAATAGGATTATTATATTAGGTCATTCATATTCATAACTAAAAATTTAGGTGAAATCCTGAACCTAAATTTTATCTCATTGATTCATGTCCCTTTGTAATTTTTGTTTTTGTTCTATTTTTATTGTTACTCTTTATAATTGAATCGCCTGAATAGTAATTGGTAAAAAAAATTGGTACTTGATTCCAATTTCCCGAACCTATGTTCTCTCTATACTACATGTGCGATTTAGTGCACTTGCTAATAATAGGAAAATTACAAACACCTTGTCCTCGTATTGACTCAAATTCCATCCCGAGTTCCTTGTCCCATCCTGTCCCAACTGATTTTTTTTAATATTTTATCGATCGATCAACTATATTCCAATCGATAAAGTTTTCTCATAGTAGAATAGCCAAATCAAGCATCGAAAACCATGCATCACCCACTTTTTATATAGAATTACAAAAAAGTTAAAAACAAGTATATAAGAATAGAAAGCAATAGGATCACGCAGTTGACAGACAGATAGAAACATCTAATCTTCCTCATAATCAAATAATGAAATAACATAGCAGGCACCAATTTCCTACGCTCATGGATATGGACCTATAATATTATTGCCAAGGACTAAGTAGCCAACAACCTATTCATGTTGCAAATAGGAGTAACATGGGTTAGAAGGTTGGCATAGAGCATCGAGCATCTACAGAAATTTTTGAACAAACTGTTTGAAGACTAACTAATTTTATGCTTATACTTTAAATAAAAGGCAACACAAGCTAGCAATTTGAAAGTGCAAGAGATATGTCCTACAGGGGGGTGAATAGGACTAATAAAAATTTTTGCGAAATAAACTATTTGTTTTTAAAATCAAGTACAAAGTAAGAAGCTTAGAGTTAAACAATACAAACTTGATTTTAGAAACTTTACAGTTTTAAGCGTGATAAAACAGAATACAACTATATGCTAGAATATGATGCTGGAAGTATAAATGAGCTGAAAATTAAAAGAGTAGGGAAGAGAAAGTGTTCAGCTATTTATAGTGATTCGGTCTCAACTTAGACCTACGTCCACTCCCCTCAAACTCAGTTGAGAGATTTATCTCCTCTATTTAAATTTGGTTTACAGGATTCCAACACCTATTACAGCTTCACAAAATACAGCCGAAGACTTAAGCTTAGTTTTTCAGGAACATCAAAAACCTCTTACAGCTATGACTATGTAACTCAGGACTATGTCAATCCCTCTCACAGGGTTGCAAAACAATAAACAAGGCACTACAGCCTTTTTACAGAGTTTAACAGAGATGAGGAAATGTAGTACGGATTTGTTGCTAGAACAACAGATTTCCCAGTTTGCTTCAATGCACCAAATATGTATTCCAAGTGAAAGAATAGTGCACGAAAATGAAGAGAGCAAGATGAAACCTTGAGAGCTTTTGAAAGTGTATGTGAATGAACTTTTGTAATTTCTCTTCTTATCTCCCTTGAGGCTCCTCTCTTCTCTTATATAGACTTTAGGATTTTTGACTGTTGAAGCTCATCTATTACAGGTTCATGACTTCCTTCTCTAGGTGTACCATGTGACAACTAATTATCCAAGGGCTAAAATGAGTTGCTGTTATTTACTTTGGGTACACGTTGGTTTCTTAGATGATGTTCACCATGACTTTTTATTTTGCATCCTTGGAGGAGCTGCTAAGACAATTTGACAGTTTGTAGCACAGCAGAAGAGGCTCCGTAATGCAGGTTAACGTTGTTGCATCAAAATAGTGAGCATTGGGCTGAGACACTCAAGAAGGACAAGAGAAGACTTTCTCTTTTGGTGAACTTGCGAGGCCCAAAGAAGTGCATGCTTAGCTGATGTCTTGCGCGGCCCAAGATGCATACAAAAGACAAACACGTGAAGCCAAAGTTTTCTTTTCTGGATGCTGCCATGTGGGTCATTATCCACTAGACATTTTGGATATACCAAGGTTGTCTTCCAGACATTAGCAACGCCCAAGAGAAGTCCAAGGTGGTCACGTTTTGCTGCAGCTTTGGCTGCACTTCTTACATCTTAGGATATCCAAGGTTGACTTTGAATAGATGATAAGTTTTGCTGCACAAAGTTAGATTATGGAGAACCAAGAAATACAAACCTGTTTAAACATATGAATGAAAAAAGAAATTTTAGAACCCATATATATATATATAGTAAGAACCAGATTTGAAAAGAAAAATATAATACTTTCATTTTAAAGTCAATTTATTAAAATAAATTTTAGAAAATTCAAAAACATATATAAAAATTATTTTTATTATCAAAATAAAAAAGTTTAGAGAGAGACCCTTGAGCGAACACAATTAACCAAGATCTAGCAAGTAGCACATAAAACTCATTGAATTAAAAACTGTGATGGTATTTTCTCTAGGAAAAATGAATAACATTCTTCCGTACCTTGAGCCATTAATATGGTTATCTATTGCTTGCATGACAAAACTTTACCTGATACGGAGGAAGTAAAGAACGACAACTAAGAGCCCGCAGTCTAACCAATGAACAATTCACAAAGCTGTGTATGGATAATTGTGTGTCTCTAATTCATCATACTGCTAGACGAAGAGAGAATTTAAGAGAGGAGATTCAATGTATGCAAAAGGTACGAGAGGACGTATTTAAATGTTGTAGAAGATAATGATTTAGGATACTTTAAGACGAGATATGAGTATCTAAATTTGGGGATAGGATGACCCCTATTTTGGTACTACCCCGAAATATAGTCAAAATAAATTAATGAGCTCGTCTTGATCCCATTCCGATTTGTTTCATACCAAATATATACCAAACTCATCAGATTAGGAGGGGACACCACGAAATTCTGTCATGTGCCCATCCTCTGTATATCCCAAAAATTTCTCCCAATGCATCACTATTCTTTCTTTCTTTTTTTTGCAAAATTTTCAAAATTACACATTTATAGATTCGTAAACACTCTTACTGTTGTATAAATTTATAAGTTATGGAAATAAGTGAAAACTGATTCTCATCACACCTACAGATTTATTAATCTATAAGAATTTAAGGGTTCATGTTGCTAGACTTTTATTTACTATTGTGTTTTGTATTTGGAGTCTATCTAAGTTTCTTAGAACCCATATTGTTATAGAAGTTCCAACATCAAAATTATGGAGAAATTAAGAGTGTCAAAAGAAAATACTCAAAAAATAAATGAGTCAAGTCTAATTATCAAAGAAAATTTACATATAAAAGGTTTAATTATAAAAGTAAAAAATTTACATATAAGATTAAAAGAGTTTTGAAGAAGGGGTCAACACCCCTACTCACCCTTGTCAAAAACCAACCAAAATACGATGGAAATCATGTGCGAGGCAATATTGTATTTACCTTGTTTTTTTCCCACTGTTAGAACACAGATATTTCCTTCTCAATATCACTTAAATGACTTAACATTCAACTGAAAAACCATATATATCACTATTTTGTTTTGGAAAGATGACACGAAAGTTACAACTCTACACATTTGCAATATGCCAACATATATAAACCATATAACCCTTTATTTCTTTTTCAAAATACATAGATGCTCACATACAAATATGAGCATGCACCTTACATTTTTTCCCCTTATGTATAATATACTCTCATCTATATAGCAAGAGTAATTATAAGGAGATCAAAATGGTACAGACACAGACAGTTAATATTTCTAATTATAATCATTTATTTAATAGTACATAGTTTATATTTAGAATACTGTTATCTGGATATGAAGCTCTTTTAACAGTTTTTGGTGCACCAGCAGCGATGGTCATCTCTGCATCTGCCACTGATATAGTGTTCTTTTGTGGTGCAGTGCACATCACAACCCCAAAAGCATGGACCCTTATATGTATCGGCCAGCACCTCACATCTCTTTGCCTCTGTCTGCACCATCATTTCCTCTGCACACTCCAATCATTCAAAGAAAATTAACAAAATGAACAAAGTGATTGGACGTAAATATAATAACAGAAAAACCATTTGCACACCCAAACTTGCACACTTAGATTGTATACCCATGGTTTTAGTTATAGTGCAGGGGTAAAATTGTAAACAAAAATAAAATAAAATAAAAGATACAATAAACCCCCAATTTAGTACATGTGATGATGTGAGATAGAGATGTCAAGTTGATACCTATTAAATCATTGGCCTCATGTTGGTTTCTTTGACGTAACTTAAGTATTTATGAGATTAATTCGCATCAAAGAAATTCCAATCGAGGTACCAATTTGATAATATCTCTATCAATGAAGTCTTTATTTGATGTAAATTCAATTTCACAAGAATTTAAGTGATATCCAAATTATAATAGGCATCAACTTGATGATATCCGTATTAATTTGGGGGTTTACTCTAAAAAGTAAAAGAGATATAAAAAAAAGAGACATAAAAAGTAAATGTACACAAACGAGTATAAATATAGCACTACTCATACAATAATGAACTAAGATAATCAAATTTAGAAGCAGAAGGTAGCATTTAAGAACTTACGAGTAGCAAACATGATGATAAGGAAGAAGTAGAGGCAAGAAAGTGATTTTTTTTCCATGATTGATGATTCAGATATTATGTCTATCTCACCACAATACCGCTCTCTCAGATTTCAGTGCAGAAAGTGATTAACTTGGTGTGCTATATATAGAGCTTGCTGTTACTGCTTAGTCTATCAAGGTCAAAGATTGCTGCTTGGTAGAATCTGGATAAACTCTGCATTTCTTTGTGGACTACGTGAATTGAACCACGTAGCAAGATGAATTACACAAGTCAGAATTGACGGGTTATTAGAAGGAACGATTGGAATAGCTGTTGAAAAGTGAGGACTCCTTATCTCTGTATAGATCCGTAGGAGTCTGGGCCACGTCTCTTAACCTAGAGATTGATTTTCTTTTCTTGAAATATTTACGAGTACCTTGCTCTTAATGTAGGTTAGGGACAAGGATGGTAATCTTTCCTAATTGGGCAGGGATCTGACGGGATTCCTATTCGGAAGTAAAACTGTTATTTCAAGCCTCATGCATTTATTTCTCAGACTGTATGGACATATACATTTATTGGTGAACCATGAGATTTTGAGTAGAAGAATTCAAGAATGGTCCAGATCACATGAATTTGATTGCCTAAGCAGTACAGATAACTCTAAAATCTAAGGGAATACACTATAGGCACCCTTAAGTCTACACTATTTTTTTACACTCCTATGTCATGGTTATTTTGTAATGATAAAACTTTAAATGGAAAAGTAAAATAGATAAAATGTAAAAAAAAAAAAAAAAATTAAAAAAAAAAAGTGTATAAAAGTAAATGTATACATAGTAGCTCTTAATCTAAAACATCAAGTTAATCACTCGTGCAGAAAAAATCTTTGCCACTTGCCATCTATGCTTCTTACTAGTACCTCATCAAATTTTTTATAGAGCTGTCGGTACAGCAATCAAATTCATGCGATCTGGACTATCTTGTACAGATCATTAAAGATAAGGTGTTCTCACCACCTTACAGTTATTCTAGAATACCTTAATTAATAGAGAAAAGCCATTTGCACATCTAAATTTACACACTCCAATATACAATTTTTATTATTAGAAGTTATGTTGCAAGGATACAATTGTTAATAAAAAAAGTAAAAAAACTAAGAAGTAAAAGAGATTTAAAAAACATTAGTATAAAAGATTGATGTGTATAAGTGTGTGTAAATATAACACTACTCTACACCCAATAGCTAATTAATAGGGCCTCAATTCTTGTATTATTCATCTTGCTAGGTGGTTCAACTCACTTAGTCCACAAAGAAAAGTTTGAGTTTATCTCGATACCTCAAAGCAGTGAAAGGCAGTCAACTTTGGGGAGCGTTGGAGTACATACAAAGGAATAGAGCTAGCAGTGGAACTCAAATTAGAAAATGTCATTATTGACTCAGATTCTGCCATTGCTATATCTGCTTTACAAAGCAAAATTCCTTGAAAGATACACATCCATGGAGCACAATAATTGATGTTTGCAGGGGGCTAATGTGGCAGCTGGAGCAGTGTAGGGTACAACACGTCTACAGGGAAGGAAATCAGCTTGCAGATACTTTAGCAAAGAGAGGCCATGCAACACAGGAGCAGCTACTCATTTAGCAACTATGGATGTAAACCTTATCTATATAGCTGATAAGGTGGGATGTACCTACCCACGGACCATTACTTTTGGCATGTAACCTTATGACTGTGCACGGATCTAGTTTCTCTGTTGGGTTGTCGTTGTTGTTCTTGAGCTGGGCAATAGATGAATAGTCACGATTCACTTTGGAGATGTGTGTTGTATGATGGTATTGTGACAGTGAATCATGGTCATTCATATACCAACATCGGAACAACATAGACAACTCAGCAGAGAAGCTAGATCCGACTATGTGCAACTTCAGTACTTAATGCTATTATGCTTTTACGAGGAAAAAAAAAAAAAAACCTCCAAGCAGCTATCCATGACTTTATTAGGCTAAGCAGCAACAGCTCTATCTATCTAACAGACGAATTTAATCACTTTCTGCAGTGCAATCAGAGAGCAATATTGTGGTAATTGGATACATAAAATACCTAAATCATCATTCATGGAGAAAAAAATCACTTGTTTATTCTTGTCTCTGCTTCTTACTTATAATCATCTTTGCAACTAAGTTATTAAACTTATATTCTGCTCTTAAATTAGGTTATCCAAGTGCATTATAATATTTCAGTTTCGTCACTTGCATAGCACATACCTAGTAAAATCATATTCAAACAAAATTCAGCTTCAAAAATAAAATGAATTTGTAGAAAAGTATATGTTGAGAAAAGAGTAATTGTATTCACTTTCCAAACGAGCTTTAATCCTATTTCTAATATGTTATCTCTAATGTGACGTCGTGGGTCAATCAAATAATCTTGTTATATTTTAAATAAGGGACCGATGCACATATAGTGTTTCAGTGGCAATTCCCTATATAAGTTTTTAATATAATCTATATATTATATAAATTGAGCCTCTAAATCAACTCAATCCGACATACCAACTCAGCAATCAATAATTTAATTATCTAATTAAAAAAATTAACAATTATGTAATATTGATATCATTAATATTGGTAACTGTACAATATCTATACATCTGTAGAGTTCCCAAATCAATGCAGTTGTGTTATGTTGTTTTCTTATAAATACGATTTGGCTGTGCTTCAATGGTGTGGTGGACCTGATTGGTGTTCAGCTGTGTTAATTTTCAGCTTATTTTACATAACATTTACTATGTTCATCTGTTTCGTTTATCTAGAGGATTATGGACATGGATGTGATTTGTGTTTGTCTAATGCTCGGATTGTTGGTCACTGCTTCTATATAGTTCATGATGTGTATTACTTTTGCCCATATATATAGTGTTGAGGTTTGTTTCTAAATGGGTTTGTATTGAGATTTTTATAATTGATATATTGCTATGTTAAGTGGTTTTGAATTATATTGATTATGCCAATTTACTTATGACAGTATTTAACTAATTTTTTTTCTTCAAGATTATACTTCTTTTTTTTCACTATTTCTTTGTCTTACAAAGTTTAATTGATCTTTTTTTGAAAAAAAAATATATTTGAACCATACTAATCTCAAATACCAAAATACAAAAAAATGTCACCTTCAATATAGCTTGAGCATTCGAATTATATATATATATATATATATATATCCACTGCATATAGATATGTGATACATGGCCCCATAAAATTTATTAGTAACACTATATTGAGCTCACTTGAACTATTTTATCAAGTGATTAATTGATGATTTCAAGAGCTAAATAATTTTTGTTGCACTAAATTACTTATTTGTGTAGTATATATAAATCTAATATATTCATTTTTTGCTTTAAATAAGCGGCAGTTAATTTGTTTAGTTCAACTTCATGCTTCAGATTTTTTATTTTTTATGTAGAACTTTTGACACTACATAATTAGCTTAAAAATTATATTGTAAATATAAGCTCTGATAATGTAATTTCAAAATACAGAGGGATTAGTGATATTTTCAAATAAAGCTTGTAGAAACTAGAAAGCTTATTGCATATATATGTATATATATTTGTTATTACAATAATTCTTGATATAACAATGGCTACTGCAATAGTTGAAAGAACACTCTTTGTTGTTTATATCACCAATAATCGGATGTAAAATCATATAAGAGATCAATGACTGAATAATTGTTTAGTTACTTATAAAATAAATAAAATTTTGATAGTATTAAAAATGAGAAAATCATCTAATATTTTTAAAATACACGTGTGGGTTGCCCTCACAATGCACATCAATACTTTTATAATGAGAAAATTATTCAATATTTCCAAAGCATGTAGAGAATAACTATAATGTGTATTCATATTTTTTTTTTATCATAATATCTTATACTTTTAATGTTACAAATTTATATATATAGATAGATAGATAGATATTATGATAAAAAAAAATGAATATACATTATATATATATATATATATATATATATATATATATATATATATATATATATATATATATATATAATTCGTCAATATTAATTAGGGACATATATAATAATAATAATTCTAAATTTTGGTGGAGGGTCTTATATTATAAAATACCTAAAGTTTTTAGAAAAGGCTCTGTAATATGAAACAGAGGGAGTATATCCAAATAAACCATGATACACCCAAACTATGATATTGTCAAGAAATTATCATTGCTCACAACCACATAATTAAAGCCATAGAGAAAAAATAGAAATTACTCTTTCCGATTCAAAATTATGCGGTAATATTACTTACTTTACACTTTTAAGAAAAATAATATTTTTTTATAGCATCTTTATTTCATATTTTATTTTTTATCAAATATATAAAATATCATCAAAATAAAAGTTTAAATAAAGAAATTTTTTAAAAAATATTATAAATTACTCTTTAAAATTAAAAAATGACCTTGTAATTTTGAACAGGGAGTTCATTTGATCATTAGAGTCATAGGCTATAAAGTTTATATATTCATGCTTGTAATCATTCTTTGCGAGTAGATGCAGAGCTCTCATAAAAGTACATGCATATTCCCAACTTAGTATGGATAATTTAAAAGAAAAAATTAATAGATGTGCAAAAGCCAACAAAATCATATTCAAATTACCACAGATGAACATACCAAATCACCAGCATATGCTAAAAAAATTAGAGAAGAGCGAGAGGAAAAGGAATGGGAGACATACCTAAATAGGTGCCACAATCATTAACGGAAGAGTGATGAACAAGATGTGCAAAGAAAACCCAAACCAAAGAAAGAGCAAAACAAAACCAAGAGTAATACCAACTGAAACGTACAAATGAAGTAGGATGAACATCCACATGATAATCAGAAAAATTACAAATCTTAACCCTTCAAAATTGGTGCAAAATAAGAGAATTAGAACATATATGAGCAATGGCCACACAATAGGAAGAGCAAGATGAACAAGAGATGCAAAGATGGAGTTAGATTATGTTCAAGTGAGTGAGGGCAGCATAGTTTGGCAGTGAGCAAGAGTTCTTTTATTCCAGTTGCAAAAATGAAAAAGACAGAAAATAAAGAAGACGGCAAAGGGAGTGAATAAAATTTAGTAATTCCAACGTCAAAGGTTCCAATAGAGCTGGGCCGTTGGTATGGCACAAAAGGCTTGATCGTGGAATTTTTCCTTTGGAATTTAATGTTTTTGTTGTAGTGATATCTAAAGCTTTATTATCTTGGGAGAGCGCATCTATTGCAGCAGACAATGACTAAGGCCAATGTTAAAACATTTTGGGGTCTTAGATAAAATTATTTTAAGACTCAAAATTATTGCCATTCTTATATAATTATTTTAATTTTTTGAGTTATAAAATTATTTGTCAAATTTTTACAATTAAGTAATTTTAACCTTCTACTCTTAATGAATAATATGTTTAATTTATCTTGTAACATAATTTATCTAAGTTACGATTTAAGTAATTTTAATTTTAAAAAACTTCTCAGTAATAGTAATAGTTATATGTATTTTTTTTTAAAAAAATTAATCTTATGATATAATTTAGTATTTTAAAGAAATATGAAAATAAGAAGAACAAGAGATAAGATAAAAAAAATTTAAAAACTGATAATTAATATTAAAATTTTTTTGTATTTTTTTTTTTTTTAGAGATAAGGGATTAACTATACAAACTTATTTTATGACATTAACTAAACAAGCTTCATAACTCTCATTAGCAATGCTAACTTCTCAGAGAATTATGTTATGCTTATCATTGTTTGTGTACATCCACCACCCATGTTTTATAGATTTTCTTTTTTAAAAAAAAAAAATTCTCTCACCTTTTATTTCTCGTAAGTATACAATTCTTTTTGGTGTTCCGATCTTTTTAAGGTCGACATCAACCACGCTCATGATTTGAAGCATTACATGTATTTTGCCACTATATGTCCCTTAGAGATTTACATTTTTCTTTGGCAATAAATTGTGTGGATATCATTAGATAACGTGCCTTTTGAATGTTTTTTCAAACTTTCATGTCATTAGAGCATTTTAAAGGACAAACGCATTTATGTCTGTCCCCTCATAAAAATACAAGACAAAAAAGTTAAAGAAGACATCTTAACGACACATAACCGCAAATTTATATTATCGTTTATTGCCAAAGAAGAAAGATAAAATTCAGAGAGAGACATATAGTGGCAAAATACATGTAATGCTCCAAATCAAACACGCCGTTGATGTTGGCCTTAGATAGATCAGAACACCAGTAAGAGATTATCTATAAATTGATAATTTCAGTGAACTACTCCTGCATGGAGAACCACGATGGATTCAGATCTGAGTTTTTTGAATGCTTCTGCACTTGTAATCATTTCTCTTGTTCTAATCTCTTATGTCCTAATTTTGAAAAGGTCAAAAGGTGATGAGAGAAAAGGCAGAGAAGCGCCAGTGGCCAAAGGTGCTTGGCCCATAATTGGCCATCTCCCACTTCTAAGCCGTTCTCAGTTACCACATATAACTTTGGGCGCACTTGCTGACAAATATGGACCTCTTTTCATCATTAGGTTTGGTTCCATACCCACTTTAGTGATCAGCAACTGGGAAATGGCTAAAGAATGCTTTACCACCAATGACTTAGCTGTCTCCTCACGTCCCAAAAATCTTTCTACGGAACACTTATCCTACAACCAAGCCGCGTTTGGTTTCGCATCCTATGGTCCTTATTGGCGTGAAATACGAAAGATTACCGCTCTAGAGTTCCTCTCAAGTCACCGAATTGAGTTATTAAGCCACGTTCGTGTCTCTCAAGTAGAAAATTCCATGAAGGAGCTCTATGAAACTTGGACCCAGAAAAAGAACGAGGAGCACCAAGTATTGGTGGATCTGAAGCAGTGGTTCAATGAGTTGACGGTCAACATGGTTCTGAGAATGATTGCGGGGAAAAATTATTTTGGTTCTTCAACTACGGTTGAGCAGAGGGAGGCAGAACGGTGTATGAAGGCGATAAGGGATTTCATGCACCTCTTGGGCGTGTTCACGGTGGGAGATGCCATTCCATCTCTTCGATGGCTGGATGTGGGTGGGCATGAAAAGGCCATGAAAGAAACTGCAAAGGAATTGGACACAATTATAGGTGAGTGGATAGAGGAGCATCGGAAGAAGAGAGCTTTGGGGGATGTCACAGGTGACCAAGACTTCATTGATGTGATGCTTTCTATTCTTGATGGGAGCAATATTGGAGGTTTTGATTCTTACACTATTAGTAAAGCAACAGTCCTGGTATGTATGAAGTAGCTATGAAAGATTTCTCGTTTTATTTTTCTTAACACTAAAAGTAATGATAACTTATATATAATCTTTCATATTTTTCTTCTCAAAAAGAAATGTTTTTTATAGGAGGTAATATTAAATAAATTTGATGTCATAACAAAAGATTTGGAAAAATTTGAGTTACTTAATATATCACCAAATAGATATTCATAAGATGAAAGAACATAACCAAATAACAAAGCTTATCCAAAAGTACAAATTTTCAACTTTTGGTTTATTTATTTATTTTTTCATAAGGAATTATTTAATCAAAAATACATTAAGTAACTCACTTTTTCTAGATCTTTTCAACAATACCAAATTCTTTCAATTTTATTTTTTTTTGTAGTATTTCTCCAAATTTTTTTGAAGTTTGCTAGCAATTATTGTTAAATATATCATATTACACGATTTAGAAGAGTGTAAATAATATTACTATTATTTGTAAGATATTTTTTCACGTTCAATTTCATAATAGAGAATATTCCTCTTACAAAAACTGTGCATTGCAGTCATTAATTGCAGCAGGGACCGACTCCACTTCAGGTACTCTTACTTGGGCTATGGCACTATTACTAAACAACCCCCATGTCCTAAAAAAAGCACAAGAAGAACTGGATATCCAAATTGGAAAGAATACACCTGTAAAAGAAACAAATATAAATAAGCTACTATATCTTCAAGCCATTGTTAAAGAGACACTGAGATTACATCCAGCAGCACCTCTCTCAGCACCACGTGAATTCTCAAAGGATTGCAGCATAGGTGGTTATCATATCTCGAAAGGCACAAGATTAATTACAAACTTGTGGAAGATCCAAACTGACCTCAGAATTTGGTCAGACCCATTGGAGTTCAAGCCGGAGAGATTTCTTACCACTCACAAGGACATTGATATTAGAGGATGTCATTTTGAGTTTATACCATTTGGAAGTGGTCGAAGGATATGTCCTGGAATATCTTTTGCCACTCAAACGGTTCATTTTGTGCTTGCCAATTTGCTACAATCATTTGAAATCTCTAAACCATCTAATGATCCTATTGATATGAGTGAAACCTTTGGAGTGACGAACTTGAAGGCTACTCCACTTCAAGTCTTCATTCAACCACGGATGTCTCTTTAGCTTAGGGAATCAATGTAACGCTATTGTACAAGATGTTTCTATGTATGTTTGTTTTTAATAGATGTATTTAGTTACTAATGGGCATTGATCCTAGCAATAAGAAGGTAGGACCCTTGAAATTTGTTAATATGAAATCAAGTCTATGCAAAAAACATATTAAACTCTTGTTTAGGTTCTTTAGTTAGATTAAGCTAATATGGTTGTAAATTGAAGACCTTAATAATATATTCATAGTTTACAAATATGGGTGATCAATAACTAAAAAATAAATATCTTAAGTTACTTTAATCCGTGTGTCTTAGTGCATTTTAAAATGAGAATATAAGATCAACTAAATAAAAATGGAGTAATGCTACGTGAACACTTCATTATCTACATTTACTTTTACATTTTTTTTTTTTTTTTTTGCATCATCTCTTACTCTCTGTTTTTTTTTTTTTTTTCACACACACATTGCAAGCCCACACTATTATTTTCTTCCCACACTCCACCTTTTTTTTTTGACACCCTTGGCCCATTAACACTCCATCATTTCTTTTCGCACCCCTCTCACAAAAACGCAGCTTCTTCCGTCGATGCTTATCGCGTCTAGGACTCGCAGATTAGATCTCAAACCCCAAAGAACTAAAAATCGAAGCTTCCGTTCCTAATTCTTTTCTCCAACGTCGATCCCTCACTTTCTTCTCACTTTTTGCTTCTACTTTTTCTCAGGAATCCTCCAACTCTCTCCGTCTCTATAACTCTCTATTTTTCTCCCCCTGAAGACTCTCTCCAGTTTGTTTCACGAATCTCGCTCTTCACTTCTACTCCCTTCATTCTTTGATTCGCCCTCTATTCCTATCACTCTCTGTTTTCCTTTTCTTAAGCTCTCCCTCTCTTCTTCGCTTTCTGTTTTCCTTTCTTCCCCTGATCAGGCTACCCACCTCTCTTCTTCGCGACGCGTCTTTTGTTTTTTTTTTTGGCTTTTCCTATCATATCTATTCCGTCTTCTCATTTTTATTTTTTGAGTGTGCCACCTCTTCCTTTTTTTATTTTTTATTTATTATTATTATTATTTTTAATTTCCTTTGTGTCGCTAACCTTATTTTGAGTGAGGGTTGGGGTTTTGCTGTGTTGGGCTTAGATTGTGGACTCAATTTTTGAACTTTTGATCTGCAATAAGAATATCAGGCTTAGTCTAAAAAATTTAATATGTATCAAACACAAAAATTGAGTCAAACCAATTTTTTTTAAAAAAGATTAATTAATTTTTTCAACTAAACTAAAACAAAATGCAAAAATTATAGAAAAATTAATTTTTTATTTTTTTAAAAAAATTTAAAAATACTTAATCAAAATATAATGTATACAATGTATATTTCCATACAAGGAAAAGGAAATTTAGAATATATTATTAAGGAATTTAGAATAATAATAATAAAAAAAAAACTAAGCAAAGAGAACTTCAAACCAGAAAGAAAACTCCACTCCTTTCCCAGATCCTTAACCCTTACACTAGCTACCAAGAAAATTAAGTGTTGAAATTCTTGACATAAATATGTGGTGACTTTCTACGATTCATTGGTTTGTGATTATATATGTATTAATGAATTGTTATTTTTGAAATATCATATAAATATGTTGACTTTGATGCTTCATATAGATTTGATTTAGATCTATGTGACTTTTATATAATTAATTGTTCTTTAAACTATTATTTTGCTATCATTTTTTGACATGAAAGTTTTCATATAAATATACTATTGGATTTTTTTATTTGACCATTTAGTGAAATAAAAAACTACTTAAACCAATTGAACCAAACAACAATTGAATGGTTTGATTTGGTTTGACTTTCATTTTGAATTTTTAGAAATTTGAATCAAAGCACACTACAAATTATTCAGTGGTTTAGTTTGTGATTTTTCTTAAAATTACACCGAACTATACAATAGCCAACTATATGAGTAGAGAAATCACTTCAAAAATAAGAGAATGAAATAGGGAGAATAACAACAAATTGCAAGTCTAAACTTCACTACTAATTAACCCATAACTTTAGATATTTATACATGGAAGATACAAAAACTCAGTAATTGCAATACCTAAGACTAGGGAACATGGTTTTACAAATAACAACCTATTACATTTTATCTAACTGACCCACCACATGACACTATGACTGATTATAAGTAATTGTGTCCAATCTGCACTAAAAGTGGTATTCCTATCATTCATTCCATTCTGTTAATAAAACTGACTATTTGTAACAGCCTATTTAAGCTCTGTTAGTTGACTCTCTGATTAGGTCAATTAACGTTATTTGTTGTAAAGATCCTCATTGTCACTTTAAACCGAACTTGTGCAGTTGAAGGGGGCACCTTTGTTTGGCAAACTTGTAAAACAATCGTTCTTCTACACAATTTCTTCACAAGGGCGTGACTTTAAATGGTGTCCTTGAACCCAAATTCAAACTGGGGCTAATGTGGCAACAAGAACAATATAATAGAGAATGGTTTTTAAAATATGATATTTTGACAAATGGTTTAAATTTTTATATTTTTTTCTTTTATAAAAAAAGTCAATCTCGCATGTATAAGTCTTCTATTGTTTTAATAAGTAATTTATAAGTATCATTATTAGTTCTTATAACTTATTTTATGACATTAACTATACGAATATTATAACTCTCATTAGCACTACTAACATTTTAAAAAGTTGTGTTATGCTTACACATATTTGTGTATATCCATTTTTCATAACTTATTTTTTTTATTTATATTTCCTTTTATTTCTCATATTCTTTTTTATAATTTTATTCTTATAAAATAACTTAAAAAAAAAAAAGCTACATCGACGCCCACTTTTGTACCCTCAAGTTTACATTTCTTTTTAAGATCAACATCAACGACACGCATGATTTAAAGCCACTATATGTCCCTATGAAATTTGCCTTATTCTTTGGCAATAAATGGTGTGTATATGATTGGTAGCAGCAAATTTCTTGGAAGTAAACGTAATGTAAAATTATTGTTCCGTGTGTCATTTGGATGTCTTCTCTAACTTACATGTTTTAGAGCATTTCAATGAGAAACACATTTAATGAGAAGAAATGCTGCATGTTTTGATCTTTCATTTCCTCTCCTAAGACATGTCTCTAGTTGAAATGCTCTAAACACAAGAAAGTTAGAGAAGATGTTGAAAAAGACATGTAACAGTTATTTTCAATTACATTTTATCGCCAAAGAAGAAGATAAATTTGAAAGGGACATATACTGGCAAAATACAAGTAATGCTCCAAATCATGTACTTCGTTGATGTCGGCCCTAGAAAGATCAGAACACCAGGAAGAGATTATCTATAAATTCACAATTTCAGTGAACTACTCCTGCATAGAGAATCCATAAATCCAACCACGATGGATTCAGATCTGAGTTTTTTTAATGCCTCTGCACTTGTAATCATTTCTCTTGTTCTAATCTCTTATGTCCTAATTTTGAAAAGGTCAAAAGGTGATGAGAAAAAAGGCAGAGACGCACCAGTGGCCAAAGGTGCATGGCCCATAATTGGCCATCTCCCACTTCTAAGTAGTTCCCAGTTACCCCATATAACTTTGGGTGCAATTGCTGACAAATATGGACCTCTTTCCATCATTAGGGTTGGTTCCATACCCACTTTGGTGATCAGCAACTGGGAAATGGCTAAAGAATGCTTTACCACCAATGACTTGGTTGTCTCCTCACGTCCCAAAATTGTTTCTATGGAACACTTATCCTACAACCAAGCCATGCTTGCTTTCGCACCCTATGGTCCTTATTGGCGTGGAATACGAAAGATTACCACTCTAGAGTTCCTCTCAAATTGCCGAATTGAGTTATTAAGCCATGTTCGTGTCTCTCAAGTAGAAAATTCCATGAAGGAGCTCTATGAAACTTGGACCCAGAAAAAGAACGAGGAGCAACAAATATCGGTGGATCTGAAGCAGTGGTTCAATGAGTTGACGGTCAACATGGTTCTGCGAATGATTGCGGGGAAGCATTATTTTGGTTCTGCGGCTACGGTTAAGCAGAGGGAAGCAGAACGGTGTATGAAGGCGGTAAGGGATTTCATGCACCTCGCGGGCGTGTTCACTGTGGGAGATGCCATTCCATCTCTTCGATGGCTGGATGTGGGTGGGCATGAAAGGGCCATGAAAGAAACTGCAAAGGAATTGGACACCATTATAGGTGAGTGGATAGAGGAACATCGCAGAAGAGACCTCTGGGGGACGTCAAAGGTGACCAAGACTTCATAGATGTGATGCTTTCTATTTTTGATGGGAGTGATCAAGGAGGTTTTGATTCTGATATCAAGGCAACAGTCCTGGTATGTATGAAGTATCTATGACAGATTTCTCTTGTTTTATTTTTCTTAAGACTAAAAGTAATGTTAACTTATATATAATCTTTCATATTTTCTTCTGAATATGAAATGTTATTTTCTTCGCATTTTACCTAATGCCACAAAGTGTTAAACAACTTTAGTGATAAAAAAAAACATTGGGAAGTATGTGAAATTGAAGTTAGATTTATTAAACCGCTGCTAATTATGGGAGGCAGACTACCTTAATCTAGTGTGATGTTTTTTGTAGGAGGTATATCCCATAAATTTGATGCCACAAACAAGATTTGGAAAAGTTTGAGTTACTTAATATATGACCAAACGGATTGTTCTTTATAAGATGAAAGAACATCACCATATAACAAAGGTAGTTCAAAAGTACAATTTTTTCTAACTTTTACTTAGTTTATTTTTTTTCTTCAAGAGGAATTATTCAATCAAAAAAACATTAAGTGACTGACCTTTTCTAAATCTTTTCAATAATATCATTTTTTTTTTTGTGGCATTTGCCCGAATTTTTCTAATATTTGATAGCAGTTATTGTTAAATATCACATATTATGCGAGTTTAAAAAAGTATAAATAGAATCACTATTGCTTGTTAGATGTATTTTCACCTTCAATTTCATTATAGAGAATATTCTTCTTACAAAAACTGTGCTTGCAGACATTAAATGCAGCGGGGACCGACACCACTTCGGTTACTCTTACTTGGGCTATAGCACTATTACTAAACAATTCCCGAGTCCTAAAAAAAACACAAGGAGAACTGGATATCCAAATTGGAAAGAATACACTTGTAAAAGAATCTGATATAAATAAGCTGCCCTATCTTCAAGCCATTGTTAAAGAGACTCTGAGATTACATCCAGCAGCATTTCTCTCAGGACAATGTGAAATCACAAAGGATTGCAGAATAGGTGGTTATCATATCTCGAAAGGCACAAGATTGATTACAAACTTGTGGAAGATCCAAACTGACCCCAGAATTTGGTCAGACCCATTAGAGTTCAAGCCGGAGAGATTTCTTACCACTCACTAGAACATTGATGTTAGAGGATGTCATTTTGAGCTTATACCATTTGGAAGTGTTCGAAGGATATGTCTTGGAATATCTTTTGCCACTCAAACGGTTCATTTTGTGCTTGCCAGTTTGCTACAATCATTTGAAATCTCTAAACCATCTAATGATCCTATTGATATGAGTGAAACCTTTGGAGTGACGAACTTGAAGTCTACTCCACTTCAAGTCTTCATTCAACCACGGATGTCTCTTTAGCTTAGGGAATCAATGTGATGCTATTGAACAAGATGTTTCTATAATTGTTCATTTTTAATAGATGTGTTTAGCTACCAATAGGCATTGGTCTTAGTAATAAGAAGGTACGTAAGCTTAAGTTTGTTGATATGAGATCAAGTATACGTAGAAAATGTATTTAGAAAAGTTTTACTCTCGTTTAAGTCCTCTAATTAGATCAAGTCAATTAGGTTGTAAATTGAGTAACCTAATAATAGATTCATGCTCTACAGATATTGGTGATTAATAACCAAACAAAATAAATGTCTTTAGCTACTTTAATCTGTGTGTCTTAGTGTATTCTAAATTGAGGATATAAGATCAGCTAAATAAAAATGCAATAATGCTATATAAACACCCTTTTATCTACATTTACTTTTACACTTTTTTCTCTCTCTCTTTATTTTTGCATCATCTCTTACTCTTTGTAATAAATAAATCAAAGTATCCTAACTTTGTGATGACCATAATCTGAACCAATCCGTTTGAATTGTTCTAATTACATCAAATTGCCTTGAATTACTTTTGGTTTGTTTGAATTTCAAAATTTCTAAACCACATCCTACATTTATTTTGCCGTTAAACCTCTTCATAAATTGCAATAACCGAATTGAGCAAAACATAAATGTATGTGAATTCTTATACATATAAAATTATATTTGAAATGATGAAAAAGTTCATTAACCAAAATAACTACGTATATTTGCATACAAGGAAAAGGAAATTTAGAATATATTATTAAGGAATTTACCATAAAAAAAAAAAAAAAAACCAAGCAAAGAGAACTTCAAACTAGAAAGAAAACTCCACCCCTTTCCCAGATCCCTAACCCTTACAGTAGCTACCAAGAAAATTAAGTGTTGAAGTTCTTGATGTAAATATGTGGTGACTTTCTTTGATCCATTGTTTTGTGCTTATACATGTATTAGTGAATTGTTATTTTTGAAATATTATATAAATAAGTTAACTTTGATGCTTTGATTTAGATCTTTGTAACTTTTGTATAATTAATTATTTTTAAACAATTATTTTACTGTCACTTTATGACTTTAAAGTTTTCATATAAATACACTATTGGATTTTTTTTTATTATACCATTTAGTAAATTCAAAAATTGCTTAAACTAATCGAACCAAACAACAATTGAATGGTTTGGTTTATGATTTTTCTTAAAATCACACCGAACTATACCATAGCCAACTCCAAGAGTAGAGAAATTACTTTAAAAATAAGAGAATGAAACTGAGAGAATAACAATAAATTGCAAGTCTAAACTTAACTACTAATTAACCCATAATTTTAGATATTTATACATGGAAGATACAAAAACTTAGTAATTGCAATACCTAAGACTAAGGAACATGGCTTTACAAATAATAACCTATTGTGTGCAATCTGCACTACAAGTGGCATTCCTATCATTCATTCCATTCGGTTAATAAAACTGATTATTAGTAACGGCCTATTTAAGCACTGTTAGTTGAGTCTCTGACTAGGCTAGTTAACGTTATTTGTTGTAAAGATCCTTGTTGTAACGTTAACCCAACTTGTGCAGTTGAAGGGGGCACCTTTATTTGGCAAACTTGTAAAACAATCGTTCTTCTACACAATTTCTTCACAAGGGCGTTACTTGAATGGTGGCCTTGAACCCAAATTCAAATTGGGGCTAATGTGGCAATAAGAACAATATATTAGAGAATGGTTTTTAAAATATAATATTTTGATAAATGGTTTCAATTTTTACATTTTTTTTTTCCTTTTGTAAAAGAGCCAATCTCACATATACAAGTTTTCTATTGTTAAAGTAAATAATTTATAAGTATTATTATTAGTTTTTATAACTTATTTTATGACATTAATTATACAAACTTTATAACTCTTGCTAGTAATACTAACTTCTTAAAAAGTCATGTTATGCTTACATATATTTGTGTTTACCCATTTTTGACAAATAATTTTTTTATTTACATTTCTTTTTATTTCTCAAATTTTTGTTTATAATTTTATACTTATAAAATAATTAAAGAAAAAGAAAAATGCTACATCCACGCCCACTTTTGTATACTCAAGCTTACATTTCTTTTTAAGGTCGACATCAACCACGCGCATGATTTGAAGCCACCATATGTCCCTATGAAATTTACCTTATTCTTCGGCAAGAAATGGTGTGTATATGACTGGTAGCAGCAAATTTCTTGGAAGTAAATGTAATTTAAAATTGTTGTTCCGTGTGTCATTTGGATTTCTTTTCTAACTTCCATGTTTTAGAGCATTTCAATGAGAGACACATTTAAGGAGAAAACATGCTGCAGGTTTTGATCTTTCATTTCCTCTCCTTAAACATGTCTCTCATTGAAATGATCTGAACACAAGAAAGTTAGAGAAGATGTTGAAAAAGACACGTAACAACAATTTAAAATTACCGTTTTATTGCCAAAGAAGAAGATAAATTTGAAAGGGACTTATAGTGGCAAAATACATGTAATGCTCCAAATCATGTACTTCGTTGATGTCGGCCCTAGAAAGATCAGAACACCAGGAAGAGATTATCTATAAATTCACAATTTCAGTGAACTACTCCTGCATAGAGAATCCATAAATCCAACCACGATGGATTCAGATCTGAGTTTTTTCAATGCTTCTGCATTTGTAATCATTTCTCTTGTTCTAATCTCTTATGTCCTAATTTTGAAAAGGTCAAAAGGTGATGAGAAAAAAGGCAGAGAAACACCAGTGGCCAAAGGTGCTTGGCCCATAATTGGCCATCCCACTGCTAAGCCGTTCCCAGTTACCCCATATAACTTTGGGTACAATTGCTGACAAATATGGACCTCTTTTCGTCATTAGGGTTGGTTCCATACCCACTTTGGTGATCAGCAAATGGGAAATGGCTAAATAATGCTTTACCACCAATGACTTGGTTGCCTCCTCACGTCCCAAAAATGTTTCTATTGAACACTTCTCCTACAACCAAGCCATGCTTGCTTTCGCACCCTATGGTCCTTATTGGCGTGAAATACGAAAGTTTACCACTCTAGAGTTCCTCTCAAATCGCCGAATTGAGTTATTAAGCCATGTTCGTGTCTCTCAAGTAGAAAATTCCATGAAGGAGCTCTATGAAACTTGGACCCAGAAAAAGAACAAGGAGCACCAAGTATTGGTGGATCTGAAGCAGTGGTTCAATGAGTTGACGGTCAACATGGTTCTGAGAATGATTGCGGGGAAGCATTATTTTGGCTCTTCAGCTAAGGCTGAGCAGAGGAAAGCAGAACGGTGTATGAAGGCAATAGGGAATTTCATGAACCTCTTGGGCGTGTTCACCGTGGGAGATGCCATGCCATCTCTTCGATGGCTGGATGTGGGTGGGCATGAAAGGGCCATGAAAGAAACTGCAAAGGAATTGGATACCATTATAGTTGAGTGGATAGAGGAGCATCGGCAGAAGAGACCTCTGGGGGACGTCAAAGGTGACCAAGACTTCATAGATGTGATGCTTTCTATTTTTGATGGGAGTGATCTAGGAGGTTTTGATTCTGATACCATTATCAAGGCAACAATCCTGGTATGCATGAAGTAGCTATGAAAGATTTCTCGTATTATTTTTCTTAAAACTAAACGTAACGATAACTTATATATAATTTTTAACATTTTTCTTATGAAAAAAATGTTACTTTCTTCGCATTTTACCTAATGCCGCAAAATGTTAATCAACTTAGGCGATAAAAAAAAAGATCGTGAAGTATGTGTAATTGAAGTTAGATTTATTAAATCACCACTAATTATGGGAGGCAGACTACCTTAATCTATTGTGATGTTTTTTCTAGGAGGTATATTCAATAAATTTGGTGTCACAAACAAGATTTAGAAAAATTTGAGTTACTTAATATAGGACCAAACAGATAGTTCTTTATAAGATAAAAGAACTTCATCATATAACAAAGCTTGTTCAAAAGTACAATTTTTTTAACTTTTACTTAGTTTATTTTTTTTCATATGAAATTATTTAATCTGAAAATACGTTAACTGACTGACGTTTTCTATATCTTCTCAACAATACCAAATTCTTTTTTTTTTTTTTTTTGTGGTATTTGCCCAAATTTTTCTAATGTTTGATAGCAATTATTCTTAAATATGTCATATTATGCGGGTTTAAAAGAGTGTAATAGAATCATATTGTTTGTTAGATGTTTTTTCACATTCAATTTCATAATAAAAAATATTCTTCTTACAAAAACTGTGTATTGCAGACATTACTTGCAGGAGGGACCGACACCACTTCGGTTACTCTTACTTGGGCTATGACACTATTACTAAACAACCCCCATGAGATGAACTGGATATCCAAATTGGAAAGAATAGACTTATAAAAGAATCAGATATAAATAAGCTGCTATATCTTCAAGCCATTGTTAAAGAGACACTGAGATTACATCCAGCAGCACCTCTCTCAGGACCACGTGAATTCACAAAGGATTGCAGCATAGGTGGTTATCATATCTCAAAAGACACAAGATTAATTACAAACTTGTGGAAGATCCAAACTGACCCCAGAATTTGGTCAGTCCCATTGTTATTCAAGCCGGAGAGATTTCTTACCACTCACAAGGACATTGATGTTAGAGGATGTCATTTTGAGCTTATACCATTTGGAAGTGGTCGAAGGATATGTCCTGGAATATCTTTTGCGACTCAAACGGTTCATTTTGTGCTTGCTAGTTTGCTACAATCATTTGAAATCTCTAAACCATCTAATGATCCTATTGACATGGGTGAAACCTTTGGATTGACGAACATGAAGGCTACTCCACTTCAAGTCTTCTTTCAATCACGGATGTCTCTTTAGCTTAAGGAATCAATGTGATGTTATTGAACAAGATGTTTATATATATGATTTGTTTTAATAAATGTGTCTAGCTACCAAGAAGGTTGGTCCTAGTGATAAGAAGTTAGATCCGTTTAATTATGTTGACTTATGTTCAAGTCTATATGTATGTAGAAAACGTTTTTGGAATAACTTTACTCCTCATTGAGTCTTTAAGTTAGTTTATGCCTGATTAGTTGTGGGTTGAGTGATATGGTAATAAGTTCGTGCCCACAAGTATAAGTGATCAAGAATCAAAAAGCAAATGTGTCTAGCTACTTTAATTTGTGTGTATGCAGTGCTTTGTAAATTGAGAATATAAGATTTACTAAATAAAGTACTATTATATGAATACCTCTTTATCTAAGCCTACTTTTTCATTTTTTTTTTCTTTTTCGTGATCTCTTATTTTTTATGATAGGTAACTCAAAGTTTCCAATTCAAGAAGTGAAATCACTTAAAAAATAAGAGGGAAAGAAGAATAATAACAAATTGCCAGTCTGAACTTCAGTACTAATTAATCCATAACTTCAGATATTTATACATGGAAGATACTAAAATTAAGTAATTGCAATACCTAATACTAACAAACGTAGTTTTACAAAGAACAATCCATTATCACATTTAATCTAATTGACCCAGTTACCATTACTGATTATGTCCAATCTGCAGTACAAGTGGTATTCCTATCATTCCTTCTCCTCAAGGTGTAGACGTTGGTAAGCTAAGATTCCATGAGTAAGTGTATAAGTACCAAGAAGTATTACACAAATGACCTTAGTTACTTTAACTACTATTAATTAATTAGTTTAACCATGGTTAGTTGAGTCTCTAATTAGGCTAGTTAAGTTAACCCAATTTGCACAGTTGAATATATTCTGAAGTTATTTGTTGTAACCATGTTTTGTGTTTGTGGACTGAATAAAAAGGGGAGAAACCTAGGTATTCTGAAGTACAAGGAAGAAGGGAAAACTCAAGTGGATTTGGCGAAGATCGCAAAGATTTCAAGATTTCTACAATAGAATTCTTGCTTTTTCTTAATCCAGACCATTGATTTCTACTTAGTGCATTTATGGATATGAACACATCTAGCAAAATCTCTCACTAGGGGAGGGATGTAGACTAGAGTTCTTGTGTTATGGATTGATTGCTTTTATATATACATAGTTATATTTCAATTTCTAGAGAAATTACTTCTATTTTTAATGCTTCTTGTAGCTTGATCACCTATAGAATGATTTGATGTCTATAATTCACATAGATAAATGGTTTTATAGAATTGCTTCTAGGATTAATTGTTATAACTTGAGCGAAAGCTAGAGATAAGTAGACACGAGTGATTTTATCATTAACAATTCCCTAAAATTTAATATCTTTGACTAACTGAATTAGACCAAGAGATTGGATAATTATTTAGGGAAAGAGGATTAGTTCATCAGGAGATTGAGTATTAATTGAATAAGGAATTGGACAATTATAGAATTGAATATGATTATTATATTAGGTTATTCATATTCATAACTAAAACTCTAGGTGAAATTCTGAACCTAGATTTTATCTCATTGATTCATGTCCCTTTGTAATTGTTGTTTTTCTTCTATTTTTATTGTTACTCTTTATAATTGAATCGCCTGAATAGTAATTGGTAAACGAAATTGGTACTTGATTCCAATTCCCCGAAGACGGCAACCTATGTTCTCTCTATACTACAGGTGCAGTTTAGTGCACTTGCTAATGATAGGAAAATTATAAATATCTTGTCCTAGTATTGACTCAAATCCCATCACGAGTTCCTTGTCCCATCCTATCTCAACTGATTTTTTTTTAATATTTTATCGATTGATAAACTATATTCCAATCGATAAAGTTTTCTCACAGTAGAATAGCCAAATCAAGCATAGAAAACCATGCGTCACCCACTTTTTATATAGAATTACAAAAAAGTTAAAAACGAGTATATAAAAACAGAAAGCAATAGGATCACTCAGTTGACAGACAGATAGAAGCATCTAATCTTCTTCATAATCAAATAGTGAAATAACATAGCAGGCACCAGTCTCCTACGCTCATGGATATAAAGCTATAATATTATTGCCAAGGACTAAGTAGCCAACAACCTAGCCATGTTGCAAATAGGAGTATACTGGGTTAGAAGGTTGGCATAGAGCATCTACAGAAAATTTTGAACAAACTGTTCAAAGACTAACAAATTTTACGTTTATATTTTAAATAAAAGGCAGCACGAGCTAGCAATTAACCAAGATCTAGCAAGTAGCACATAAAACTGATTGAATGAAAAACTATGATGGTATTTTCTCTAGGAAAAATAGCCATTAATATGGTTATCTATTGCTTGCATGACAAAACTTTACCTGATACGGAGGAAGTAAAGAACGACAACTAAGAGCCCGCAGGCTAACCAATGAACAATTCATAAAGCTGTGTATGGATAATTGTGTGTCTCTAATTGATCATACTACTAGACGAAGAGAGAATTGAAGAGAGGAGATTCAATGTATGCAAAAGGTACGAGATGAAGTATTTAAATGTTGTAGAAGATAATGATTTAGGATAATTTAGGACAAGATATGAGTATCTAAATTTGGGGACAGGATGACCCCTATTTTGGTACCACCCCGAAATATAGTCAAAATAAATTAATGAACTCGTCTTGATCTCATTCCGATTTTTTCATACCAAATATATACCAAACTCATCAGATTAGGAGGGGACAGCACGAAATTCTGTCATGTGCCCATCCTCAGTGTATATCCCAAAAATTTCTCGCAATGCATCACTATTTCTTCTTTTTTTGCTAAATTTTCAAAATTACACATTTATAAATTCGTAAACACTCTTACTGTTGTATAAATTTATAGGTTATGGAAATATGTGAAAACTGATTCTCAACACACCTACAGATTTATTAATCTGTAAGAATTTAAGGGTTCATGTTGGCAAGATGGCACATTGAGGAGATATTTGTAATTGCTCGACTTTTATTTACTATTGTGTTTTGTATTTGGAGTCTATCTAAGTTTCTTAGAACCATACTGTTATAGAGGTTCCAACATCAAAATTATGGAGAAATTAAGAGTGTCAAAAAAAAAAAATACTCCAAAAATAAATGAGTCTAAGTCTAATTATCAAAGAAAATTTACTTATAAAAGGTTTAATTATAAAAGTAAAAAATTTACATATAAGATTAAAAGATTTTTGAAGGAGGGGTCAACACCCCTACTTACCCTTGTCAAAAACCAACCAAAATGCGATGGAAATCATGTGCCAGGCAATATTGTATTTACCTTGCTTTTTTCCCACTGTTAGAAGACAGATATTTCCTTTTCAATATCACTTAAATGACTTAACATTTAACTGAAAAACCATATATAGCACATTTTGTTTTGGAAAGATGACACGAAAGTTACAACTCTACACATTTGCAATATGCCAACATATATAAACCATATAACCCTTTATTTCTTTTTCAAAATACATAGATGCTCACATACAAGTATGAGCATGCACCTTACATTTTTTCCCCTTATGTATAATATACTCTCATCTATATAGCAAGAGTAATTATAAGGAGATCAAAATGGTTCAGACACAGACAGTTAATATTTCTAATTATAATCATTTATTTAATAGTACATAGTTTATATTTAGAATACTGTTATCTGGATATGAAGCTCTTTTAACAGTTTTTGGTGCACCAGCAGCGATGGTCATCTCTGCATCTGCCACTGATGTAGTGTTCTTTCGTGGTGCAGTGCACATCACAACCCCAAAAGCATGGACCCTTATATTTATCAGCCAGCACCTCACATCTCTTTGCCTCTGTCTGCACCATCATTTCCTCTGCACACTCCAATCATTCAAAGAAAATTAACAAAATGAACAAAGTGACTGGACGTAAATATAATAACAGAAAAACCATTTGCACAACCAAACTTGCACACTTAGATTGTATACCCATGGTTTTTGTTATAGTGCAGGGTAAAATTGTAAACAGAAAAATAAGAAAAATAAAAGATAAAGTCAACCCCCAATTTAGTACATGTGATGATGTGAGATAGAGATGTCAAGTTGATACCTATTAAATCATTGGCATCATGTTGGTTTCTTTGACGTAACTTAAGTATTTGTGAGATTAATTTACATCAAAGAAATTCCAATCGAGGTACTAATTTGATAATATCTCCATTAGCGAAGTCTTTATTTGATGTAAATTCAATTTCACTGATATTTAAGTGATATCCAAATTATAATGGGCACCAACTTGATGATACCCTTATCTTACAGGTATTAAATTGGGAGTTTACTCTAAAAAATAAAAGAGATATTAAAAAAAGAGACATAAAAAGTAAGTGTACACAAACGGGTATAAATATACGCTACTCATACAATAATGAGCTACGATAATCAAATTTAGAAGCAGAAGGTAGCATTTAAGAACTTACGAGTAGCAACATGATGATAAGGAAGAAGTAGAGACAAGCAAGTGATTTTTTCTCCATCATTGATGATTCAGATATTATGTCTATCTCACCACAATACTGCTCTCTCAGATTTCAGTGCAGAAAGTGATTAACTTGGTGTGCTATACATAGAGCTTGCTGTTACTGCTTAGTCTATCAAGGTCAAAGATTGATGCTTGGTAGAATCTGGAAAAACTCTGCATTTCTTTGTGGACTACGTGAATTGTACCACGTCGCAAGATGAATTACACAAGTCAGAATTGACGGGTTATTAGAAGGAAATATTGGAATAGCTGTTGAAAAGTGAGGACTCCTTATCTCTGTAGAGATCCGTAGGAGTCTGGGCCACGTCTCTTAACCTAGAGATTGATTTTCTTTTCTTGAAATATTTACGAGTACCTTGCTCTTAATGTAGGTTAGGGAAAAGGATGGTAATTTTTCCTAATTGGGCAGAGATCTGACGGGATTCCTATTCGGAAATAAAACTGTTATTTCAAGTCTCATGCATTTATTTCTGAGACTGTATGAACATATGCATTTATTGATGGACCATGAGATTTTGACTAGAAGAATTTAAGAATGGTGCGAATTACCTAAGTAGTACAGATAACTCTAAAATCTAAGGGAAAACACTATAGGCACCCTTAAGTGTACACTATTTTTTTACACTCCTATGTCATGGTTATTTTGTAATGATAAAACTTTAAATTGAAAAGCAAAATAGATAAAATGTAAAAAAAAAAATTAAAAAAAAAGTGTATAAAAGTAAATGTATGCATAGTAGCTCTTAATCTAAAACATCAAGTTAATCACTCGTGGAGAAAAAATCTTTGTCACTTGCCATCTATGCTTCTTCCTAGTACCTCATCAAAAATTTTATAGAGTTGTCGGTACGGCAATCAAATTCATGCGATCTGGACTACCCTGTGCAGATCATTAAAGATAAGGTGTTTTCACCACTTTACAGCTATTTTAGAATACCTTAATTAATAGAGAAAAACTATTTGCACATCCAAATTTATACACTCCAATATACAATTTTTATTATTAGTAGTTATGTTGCAAGGATACAATTGTTAATAAAAAAGTATAAAAACTAAGAAGTAAAAGAGATTAAAAAAACATTAGTATAAAAGATGGATGTGTATAAGTGTGTGTAAATATAACACTACTCTACACCCAATAGCTAGTTAATAGGGCTTCAATTCTTGTATTATTCATCTTGCTACGTGGTTCAACTCACCTAGTCCACAGAGAAATGTTTAAGTTTATCTCGATACCTCAAAGCAGTGGAAGACAGTCAACTTTGGGGAGCGTTGGAGTACATACAAAGGAATAGAGCTAGCAGTGGAACTCAAATTAGAAAATGTCATTATCGAATCAGATTCTGCCATTGCTATATCTGCTTTACAAAGCAAAATTCCTTGAAAGATACACATCCATGGAGCACAATAATTGATGTTTGCAGAGGGCTAATGAGGCAGCTCGAGCAGTGTAGGGTACAACGCATCTACAGGGAAGGAAATCAGCTTGCAGATACTTTAGCAAAAAGAGGCCATGCAACACAGGAACAGCTAGTCATTTAGCAACTATGGATGTAAACCTTATCTATATAGCTGATAAGGTGGGATGTACCTACCCACGGACCATTACTTTTGGCATGTAACCTTATGACTATGCACAGATCTAGTTTTTCTGTTGAGTTGTCTTTGTTGTTTTTGTCCTGGGTAGTAGATGAATAGTCATGATTCACTTTAGAGATGTGTGCTGTATGATAGTATTTTGTGACAGTGAATCATAGTCATTCATATACTACCCAACATAGAAACAACATAGACAACTCAGCAGAGAAGCTAGATCCGACTATGCGCAACTTCAGTACTTAATGCTATTATGCTTTTACAGGGAGGGAAAAAAAAAAAACTCCAAGCAGCTATCCATGACTTTATTAGGCTAAGCAGTAACAGTTCTATCTATCTAACAGACGAATTTAATCACTTCCTGCAGTGAAATCAGAGAGCAATATTGTGGTAATTGGATAAATAAAATACCTAAATCATCATTCATGGAGAAAAAAATCACTTGCTTATTCTTCTCTCTGCTTCTTACTTGTAATCTTCTTTGCAACTAAGTTATTAAACTTATATTCTGCTCTTAAATTAGGTTATCCAAGTGCATTATAATATTTAAGTTCCGTCACTTGAAGCAGCGAGATAACATAGCACATACCTAGTAAAATTATATTCAAACAAAATTCAGCTTTAAAAATAAAATGAATTTATAGAAAAGTATATGTTAAGAAAAGAGAAATTGTTTTCACTTTCCAAACGAGCTTTAATCCTATTTCTAATATGGTATCTCTAATGTGATGTCGTGGGTCAATCAAATAATCTCGTTACATTTTAAATAAGGGACCGATGCACATATAGTGTTTCAGTGGCAATTCCCTATAAAGTTTTATATATAATCTATATATTATATAAATTGAGCCTCTAAATCAACTCAATCAGACATTCCAACTCAGCAATCAATAATTTAATTATCTAATTAAAAAATCAACAATTATGTAATATTGATATCATTAATATTAATAACTGTACAATACCTATGCATCTATAGAGTTCCCAAATGAACGCAGTTGTGTTATGTTGTTTTCTTATAAATACGATTTGGTTGTGCTTCAATTAGTGTGGTGGACCTGATTGGTGTTCAGTGTAGACAAAAGGGAATAGAAAGTAAAAGGGAAAAATGTAGGTTTTCTTATTCATAATCAAATACACCTGAATGCAATTTAAATAAACTCCAGTTTCAACTAAAACTCTTAAAATGTTGCAGCACATTTACAACTCCACAACTGATTGACTTTTTCTTAAAGATAATGTAGACTAACATGCATGACAATAACAAACTCCTAAAATTACTCCAACAGATAATATCTAACATTCCCTCCCTTAAGCTGAACTGAAACAAGTTCAGTTTAAAGAAAACACTTGTACCCCTCCCTTCATGCTAAATCTTCTTTGCTGCAAACTCCTATCATATGCCTTAAATTGAAGAATGATGCTGCCTTGAGGGGTTTAGTGAAGATGTCTGCTGCTTGGTCTTCAGTTTTGCAACGATTTAGTTCTAGAAGTCCTTCCTCAACCAGCTCTCGTAGAAAATGGAACCTTACATGTATATGTTTGGTTCTGCCATGGAACACAGGATTCTTAGAGAGCTTAATAGTTGAGTTGTTGTCACAATACATTCTGGTAGCTCCATTAAGTTCCAACTTTATTTCTGCAAGAATCCTCCGCATCCAAACAGCTTGAAAAGCGCCTGAAGTTGCAGCTACATACTCTGCTTCAGTGGAAGAAAGAGTGACAATTGGTTGTTTTTTGGAACTCCAAGCAACTGCACCAGTTCCCAATTTGAAAACATTGTACTTCTCCTATCATCCATGTCTCCTGCAAAGTCACTATCTACAAATCCAGTTAATTCACTTTTGTCTCCCTTTCTATAGAACAAACCATAATCTGTTGTTCCTTTGAGATATCTCAGAATTCTTTTAGCTGCAAGAAGATGCTGTTGCATTGGCTTCTCCATATATCTGCTAATAATGCCTACACTATGTAGTATATCTGGTCTTGTGGCTGTAATATACATCAAACTCCCTACAAGTTGCTTGAATAATGTACTGTTTACAGGTTTTCCACCTGGATTCTTGATCATTTTTGAATTCTGCTCCATTGGGGTTGTAACAGAATTGCAATCAGCCATCTCAAATCTGTCAAGCACCTCATTAACATATTTCTTCTGACATACAAATATAACACATTCTGATTGAATGATCTCTAGACCAAGAAAATAATGAAGCATCCCCAAATCTGTCATACTGAATTCTTTCTCCATGGACTGCTTAAAATAATTTATCATCTCCAAACAATTTCCAGTAAACATTAAATCATCCACATATAAACATATAATCATTGTTCTATCACCTTCATGCTTCATATAAAGTGTATGTTCATATGGACATTTCAAAAAACCTTCTTTTAACAGATATGAATCAATGCGACTATACCAAGCTCTAGGAGCTTGTTTTAGTCCATAAAGAGCCTTTTAAGTCTATAAACTTCGTGTTCTTCTCCAGACTTAATAAAACCATGAGGTTGTTCTATAAATACCTGCTCTTTGAGCTCTCCATGTAGAAAGGCAGATTTGACATCAAGTTGATAAATTGGCCAAGAGTTTTGTGCTGCCAATGCAATCACCATCCGAACAGTATCTAGTCTTGCTACTGGTGCAAAGACTTCAGTGTAGTCAACTCCATATTCTTGCTTGTATCCTTTCACCACCAAGCGAGCTTTATATTTATCTATTTCTCCATTGGGTTTAACTTTAGTTTTGTAAACCCATTTAACTCCAATAACCTTTTCTCCTCTGGGCAAGTCGACTAGCTCCCATGTTTCATTGCTTTCAATAGCATTTATCTCCTCTATCATTGCTTTTTGGCATTTATCTTCCTTCACAGCATCTTCAAATAAGACTGGATCACAGTCTGCAAACAAGGCAAATTGTGAGAAATGCTCAGAATCTACATTAGGAACACTTGTTACCTCATAATCTTGCATCCAAGTAGGCCTTCTTCTAGTGCGTTGGGGCCTTGAAGAATCTCTAGTTTCTTGTTGCACTTGCTGTTGAGTTGCAATAGGTTTAACAGCTAGTTCATCTACTTCATCATCAGGAATAACTTCTGTGTTTGACAGCTCTTTTGGTGAATCCCATGGCCAAAATTCATTCTCATTAAATACCACATCTCTGCTGATAATAAGCTTCTTTGTCACAGGATTATACAGCTTGTAAGCCTTAGATTCTTCACTTACTCCCACTCCCAAGAAAACACACTTGTCTTCTAGCTTGGTTCGATGCTGGTCTGGTATGTGTGCATATGCCAAGCAGCCAAAAATTCTGAAATAGTGCACAGCTGGTTGGATTCCACTCCATGCTTCTTCAGGAGTCCTATTAAGGGCGCTGGATGGACACCTATTCAACACATGATTGCTCCATGCAACAGCTTCTGGCCAAAATGTTTTTGGGAGACCAGATTTCTTTAATATGCTTCTCACCATATCAAGCAATGTTTTGTTCTTCCTCTCACTAACTCCATTCTGTTGAGGAGTATAAGGGGCTGTAAGCTGCCTTTTGATGCCATTTTCTTCACAAAATTTTGTGAATTCAAAAGAATTAAATTCTCCACCTTTATCAGATCGCAGCATTTTAATGGAGATGTTGGATTCTTTTTCAGCCAGCATTTTGAACCTTTTGAATGCTTCAAATGCCTCTGACTTATTATGCAAAAAATAGCACCAAGTCCTTCGACTAAAATCATCAATAAATGTTATAAAATACTGTTTACCTCCATTGGATACAGGAGTAATTGGTCCACAAAGATCTGTATGAACCAATTCTAGTACATGTTGAGCTCTACGAGCTTTCCCCTTTGGAAATGCATCTCTATGTTGCTTACTGAGAATGCATTCTTCACAGACTCCATAAGGCAATTCAAATTTAGGAAGCCCTCTAACCATCTTCTTTTGTTGTAATTGTTGTAGGCCTCCAAAATATAAATGACCATATTGATTGTGCCAAAGCCCAGCCAAGCTATTTTTTGCCATTTGAACAAGTATGGAAAGGGTTTTTTAGGAACCTTCATGGGCTTAACACCACCTTCCAACCCAAAAGCTTAAGCTATTAGGTGTGTGGGTCTCTCCATTATATATATTCTTCACCTCTCTTTAATTTATCCGATATGGGACATCACTCACACTTGAATTCCCAACAATCTCCCCATCAAGTGTGAGCCTCTTCCACATTGGGCCTTTGGACCATCTCCCCCCTTGAGCGGCTAACACTATGTGGATCTAGTACTTACCCCATGACTTGTCCATTCTTGGACTCCATCGCTCATCTTTGCCCCAAGCCGAACCTCGGCTCTGATACCACTTGTAGACAAAAGGGATAGAAAGTAAAAGGGAAAAATGTAGGTTTTCTTATTCATAATCAAATACACCTGAATGCAATTTAAATAAACTCCAGTTTCAACTAAAACTCCTAAAATGTTGCAGCACATTTACAACTCCACAACTGATTGACTTTTTCTTAAAGATAATGTAGACTAACGTGCATGACAATAACAAACTCCTAAAAATACTCCAACAGATAATATCTAACATTCAGCTGTGTTAATTGTCATGTTATTTTACAGAATATTTACTATGTTCATCTGTTTTGTTTATCTAGAGGATTATGGACATGGATCTGATTGGTGTTTGTCTAATGCTTGGGTCGTTGCTCACTGCTTCTATTCATGATGTGTATTACTTTTGCCCATATATATAGTGTTAAGTTTTGTTTTTAAATGGGTTTGTATTGTGATTTTTATAATTGATATATTGCTATGTGAAGAGGTTTTGAATTATATTGATTATGCCAATTTACTTATGACAGTATTTAACTAATTTTTTTTTCTTCAAGATTATACTTCTTTTTTCACTATTTTTTGTCTTACAAAATTTAATTGATCTTTTTTTGAAAAAAAATATTTGAACCATACTAATCTCAAATAACAAAATAAATTATAAAAAAATGTCACCCTCAATATCGCTTGAGCATTCAAATTTTATATTTATATCCACTGTATATAGATATGTGATACATGGCCCCATAAAATTTATTAGTAACACTATATTGAGCTCACTTGAACTATTTTATCAAGTGATTAATTGATGATTTCAAGAGCTAACTAATCATTTTTGTTGCACTAAATTACTTATTTGTGTAGTATATTTTAATCTAATATTTTCATTTTTTGCATTAAATAAGCAGCAGTTAATTTGTTTAGTTCAAATTCGTGCTTTAGTTTTTTTTTTTTTTTATGTAGAACTTTTGACACTACATAATTAGCTTAAAAATTATATTGTAAATATAAGCTCTGATATATTGTAAAAATTATATATATATATATATATATATATATATATATATATATATATACACACACACGTTTGTGTTGGCCTTAACGTAAAATTTCAGGATTCGTCATTATTTTAAATTGTATCATTTGTATAAACATAAATAAAAATGTTAAACTTATAACATTACATTCACTTAATTACACTCATTAATTATCTTCCATCTCACCGATATCTTCCAAATCATCATCAAAATTGTCTGCTTATGATCAGAGTCAAAGGTAGACCTATCCCTTATCCTTTGCCTTATGTCTTGGGACGGGTTAATACTTAACATCCTGAATTATCTGCTCATATAATTTGACCCACCGCCAAGGGTGGGAGTGGGCGGAGAATGGAATGTTGTAGCCTCGAGAGAGAGACAAACTGCTAGGAATTGGACATAGTCTAATGATGTGGGCATTTTTGGTTTCGGTGGAAGGTGGATGTTGGGGTGAAGGTGAGATGAGAAGGAGAAACAGTTTGTTTGACACCCATGACATCATCCAGTTCTCTAAGACCATCTTTAGTGGTAGGTGCTTGACACCCATTTTCTATAAGAACTAGTTGTTTTGACAAGTGCACCCCTAGAATTTGTCACATGTAAGAACAATGCTCTTAAGTGGGCATAAGCATTAGAAAAAGTGAATGTGGAAAATCAAAAAAGAAAGAGAGAGACATAGAGGCAGCCATTTGAGTATAACCTTAAGAGCTTCATGTTATTACATGATTTGTTATGCTAACAACACAAAAATACTCTAATATGGGCCACCAAACATTTGTTGTGTGAGTTGCATAAATTATAAATTATAAATATAAGAGATATTCAGAATTAATTTAAAAAGTTTTGTAGAGTTATATTATTGAAGTAAATAAATGTGAATTTTATATAAAATAATAAAAAATAATATAACATTATAAAAAAATAATTAAAATAACTGTGAGCAACCACAAAATATTGAAAAAGAATGGAGTTAACAACTTTAGTGGATTGCACCACTAAAGATACTCTAATAACAATATATATTTACTAGAATGCCACTATTACTTACATATAAATGCAGGCATAGATCATTGTAGTCTAAATTGATTGAAGTTGAAAAGAAACGAACGCAATAAAAAAGTGAGACTTACACTTTCTTCTCCACTCTTACTACACTCAATTTGGAGTATAGAGGATCCATTTCAATATAAATATCCCTTCATTGGGCAGCTACACAGCTGACTAGGATATTAACTTAAGCATTAAAATGGTCTTATACCACGCCTGGTATCTTACCCTTTGTGTAAGTTTCGAGACCTTACCAACCAAGTTTATCCTCTCCTCGCTTGTGGCTCAGCAGAAAAAGACAAGAAATGCCTAGTTATCCTGTCTGAAAATTTCGAACACCTATATATAAAATGTTTCTTTCAGTTTGGTCAAGCAATTTAAGTGATAGTTCCGACTTCCACCAAGCGGCTATACATGACTTTAATACCTCAATAACAAAAACAGCTAGCCCTATATATAACCCACCAAGTTAATCACATTCTGCACACAAAACAGCTGAGAGCAATATTGTGGCAAGAGTCATGGAGAGAAAGTCACTTGTTGGCCTTTGCTTCTTCCTCTTCATCATCCTCGCTACTCGTAAGTTCTTAACCTTTAATGTTATATATCCCACTTTTATGTTCCATCACTTTGCTTCTTCTGTAATTTTCTTTTTGATTTAATGGATTCTGTGCAGAAGAAATGATGGTGCAGACTGAGGCAAGAACATGTGAGGTGCTGAGTGATAAATACAGGGGTCCATGCTTCTGGGGTTGTGACAATCACTGCAAGAATAAAGAACACTTAATGAGTGGCAGATGCAGGGACGATTATCGTTGCTGGTGCACCAAAAACTGTTGAAAGAGCTTCATGGTTGATTTTCTCCATTAAGATGGTTCAAGCACACTTACGGTGATGACAGTTATTATATGTACTAATTAAGTATTAACTATATACTATGAAATAAATAATCCCTTTTGTGATGAATTTCTCAGTTCATCATATCGGTAAATTAATAGTGTTGAATAGTTAATTAATTACATAATGGAAAGAAATATAAGCTTCTCTTCTCTGTAGTTTATGTTGCCAAGGTGAGTATTTGTGAATTTGGTATATCTTAATAATTGAATATAATCATAACTATCATCTTTCCACAACAATTGAATATTATTTACAGTTGAATGGATCTGTTAAACAGAAAGTAAAGTTGAAAACAAAATTATAAACAAGTTTAAGTCAAATAGAGAAGGAAATACATGTGCTAAGGATATTCTCTCGACATCAACTTCCTCTGGACTTTATGTTTACATGAAAATCCTTCTCATGGTTTAAAGGAAATCTTTGATATTAAAAAAAAAAAAAAAACAAAGCTATTTATACTTTTATAATAAGAACTCAATCCTCAATATTAAAATTTAAAAATAAATAGATTTGGATGGCCGACCAGGTTTTGAAAGGTAGCAAAAAAATAATGAAAAGATGAAGCAAAATCTTGTACTTAGAAACGATTTGTTGAAATCTTGCTACCATTAAATTACAATCATAATTCAACCTTAAACGTAATCGCCATTTGTTCAACCACTTATCCAGCTTCTCCACCCCAGCAAGATGGTAAAGTGATGATTTCTTTGTATTTACTACCATTAAATTTATGTCAATTTAAGATATCAATTATTTTAAATGATATTTTATTGGCATTATTAATGATCTCACAACTGGTGATGTGCTTCCAACTATTTTATTTTTTTTTATTGGAGCTTTTAGCTGATATTTTGGTTTTCCTTTAACGATTTTAAATATTATGAGGGATTTATTAGATAGTTATTGTACCAAAATATTCACTGAGATAGTGAGAAGTTTATTTGAAACTGAAAGGAAATAATGAATCAATTGAATTGAAATATTGATATTGATGTGTGATTTAAACAACCAATAAAAACATTTAATTAATAAAATAAAATAATTAAACACCCTATTATTCCAAGGTTGCCACTCACATTTAACAATCAATAAAAGCATTTAATTAATAAAAAAATAATTAAACACATCAATATTCCAACGTTACCAATCATCTAATTATAATAGAGGTTTCTAATTTGATTATGGCCAATTAAGCTTTTAATTAGATAATTGCTGACTTTAATTATATAATTACTGCTAATTATATTTTAAATTGCATATGTCACATAGCGAATTGGCTAAATTTAGAGACTTCTTTTTATATTATGTATGTATAGAGATGTAGATGTGGTAATATTGAATTGGCTAAACAGTACAATATTATTGAAGAGTAATTACAAGAAAATTTATAACCAAATAAATAATCTAATTACCTAGTATTAAAATATGGTAATACAAAATCAATTAATGTAGGTAAGGTTTACTTTTAAAAAATTAATAATACTTTAATTTACCAAAAAAAAATATGTCACTAAAATTTGTCTATTCAAATGAGATTTATATAGAAAGATTCAACAATATTTTATGAAAAACAAGTGGACTCTTCATTTACCACTGATAGTGTTCTACAGTGGTGCAACTGGTAGACCATTTCGAGAACATATGGAATTGGCAGAATAAACTATGCTGGAAAATTTTGAATCAATGATGCTTAAATTGAGGTTCAACATTAGTTCCAAGAGGCAAGAGACCAAATGTGACCATTTATAAAAAGCAAAATTTGTCTCTTTCTCACTTGTCCAAAAATTATCAGGCTTTAAGAGCATGTAAGAAAATAATATATCATGATACAATAAGCAAGAGAACATCACGTGACAAGGATGGATCCATGTTCAAAATATTATTTTGTCTCGTATGAATGGTAATGTACAGCTGAACCAATGAGACAACAGATAATATGCAGTACAAGACATGTGCAAGGAGGTGATAATCCATTTTATTGCAACAGTTCTTTTCAGGGAGAATACAAATTGATTTTATTCTGTTACAACTGAAGGTTATACACATTAGAAGAATCAAATACTTAGGCTTTTTGTTGAACATCAAATATTTAGAAAAAAATTATATGCTCTCTCTTTCCCATATTTTTTGTTGTCTAATACATTAATTATAATGCGTTATTTAATTTCTCTTGTTTATAGGGTAATTAAAAGAGATAATGAGTAAATTATCGTTAATTAAATAAAGACATATATAAAAAAAATTCAACATAATTTTAAAATTTTAAAAATACAATAGTTTTAGAACAGAAAAATCTCGAAAGACACCGGATGGAGGGAGTATATATGTTTAAGCCACGAAGATGGAAATAGCTAGATGTGCTGAGGACATTATCGACATAATTTATGACTTGTTTGGTATATTAAATGACGATTGCAATTCAAGTTCTATTATATGAAATTAATATCTTTAGTAGTAAAAACATGAAATATCACTTTCATTCCAAGTCAAATTTATATAGTAGAATAAGCAAATTCATGCTGGGAGGTAAGACTGCTCATTTCAAACTCGTTGGAATCAATTTTTTCTTTCTCTTTTTTTTTTTTTCTTTTTTTTCGTTCTATCTACCCATTTTAAACCAATAATGATTTAGTTCCACATTAATTGTGTACAAAATTTATTTCATTCTACACGTACCAAACTATGAATGAAATAGTCATTATGTTAGATTCTTATTCAAATATTCCCATTTCAATTCCATGATTTTATTTGTATGTACCAAGCAAGACTAAGGCTTCAAATTTATGTGATAATCATTCTTGAATCCTCTAAAATCTATGTAATAGAGGTTATCCTGTTTAACTATTACTCAAATAAATTTATATTGTTTTGGATCCTCTAAAATGATATTACATTTTTAGGTGTGTTTGCAAATTTGTTTTAGGAAGAAAAGGAACAGGGAGGTAGGTATATCCTATACCTCTCATTTGAGCACTAAGATACCTTCTTCATAGTCCAAATATAGAACAAACAAATGGGGAAGGAGATATATTGTCATTAAGAGCCTTAAAGTGTTGGCTGACTTGGACAATTCTTCTACCAAGGTTCAAGGCTACAATTCTGTTAACATGATAACGTCATGTTATCCACCAACATGAGAGGATCCAAATCCATCTTCTTCAACTCTTGATGATAGCTTCTTAGAGTTAAATATTATTTTAGTCTCTCACACTTAGAATCGTAATTAACTTGGTCCGTCTCATTTCAAAATCTCTATCAATTTGGCCCCTTTAATATTTACTAAAGGTTTAAATTGCCGATAAACCCATAAACAACTTCCCATATTAGTAAGTTTGAGGAACAAAATTGATAAGTTTAAAATATGAAGGATTAAATTTATAAAGATTTTGAGGAGTAAAGGATAAAATTAATTAGGGTTCCAAAGGTGAATGATCAAAATGGTATTTAACTCTTTTCTCATATCTTGGCTAGTTTTCTACACTCATTTGAAATCTCAACTCCATTTAACGAACCCATTGATATGAGGGAAATCCTTGGCATGACGAACAAGAAAGCTACTCCACTTCAAGTTTTCATTCAACCACGGTCGTCTCTTAAGCTCAGGGAAACGATGTGATGCTATTGAACAAGATATTTCTATATTTGTGATTGCTTTGTAAATTAAGAATGTCATATGAACTTGATAAAATTGTATCTAGCACCTAAGTTTGAGTAAATTTGGCAAGTTTATAGTATAACTACTTAGTTATATTAATTGGTTGGTTGAAAGTGTAATTATCTATTATGTCAGCTGTTATTATCTTGTATTCTCTGACTATATCTATTGTACACTCTCAGATCTATAGAGCATTATTTTACTCTCAATTTTCAATCTCTCTTTCATTTTGTTAGTCTAATACGGTATCAATAAAGTGATTCGTTCACCGCTTCATCATTTCTTCTCTGTCCTTCGTCAATGGCATGTATTCCTAGTGATTCATGTGAAGATAATTTAACACAAATGTTGTCAGATAGAATTAGCATGAATTTCGACAAACTTTACGGGTCTGTTTGGTATAGAGTAAAGAAAACGTGAGAAAGGAAATGGGCTAAAAGAATAGAAAAGAAAATAATAACTCTTGAGTTAATTTGGTATATAATGGAAAGGAGAAAATCTCATTTCTTTTATAATGTTTGTTTTATAATGTTTGGTTTACACAAAAGATTGAAAGAATGAAATATATATTTTTGAGTAAATACAAAATTATCTTTCATTATAAAACTTAAAAAAATCCTAATTTCTCAACTCTGTGAGATTTTATGGTTGATATTCACAATAATTTTTTAAAAAAAAAAAATGCACTAGCTTTGTATAGATTTAATATATCACTTTTTGTTAACATGATAGTTATTTAAATTTAGCTTATTATACAAATTAAACATACGGAGATAATAGAACCACATAATAATAATAAATTTGTTCGCCAACATTATCAGATTCAACAAAAAAAATTAATAGAAAGAAATCACATTGAAATTTATATATATATATATATATATATATATATATATATATATATATCTTGCTAAAATATATAAAAAAAAAATCATAATAGTATTTAACCAAAAAAAAGAAAAATAACTCAATGCTAAATGAAAATAAAAGATATTTTTAAAAGATAATAATACTTTCCATCTCTTTCTCTTGCCTTTCTTCTAATTTTAAAGAAAAATTGTATCCTTAATTTAAAAAAAAAAAATGATATCATAGGAGAAGGAATTTACTTTATCTTAAAACTACTAAACAATGCAAAATAAAAAATTAATAAATTACTTCTTTTTTTCCTTTCTATTTCTTTTATTTTTAACATACCAAAGGGATACTATGTTCTTCTACATTTATCCCCAGCCAACCCAATGATATTCAAGTATCTCTTGGGCAGTCTTGTAAATTTGGTCATATTCAATCCCTATCTCATACTAGACCCCCTTTTCCCACCACCGCTTCATAACCACAGATTCCTGGATAGGGACCAGGCTCTGATATTAACAGCTCTGATACCCTACACTGACCGATTCTATATACAACGTTGGAGAATTGACGTATTCAAAGTTAACCTTATCTCTAACACGAGTCATATTAATTGAGTCACTTCGAATTTATTAAATCCTTATAGATGAGAATTGGAAAAGATAAGGCAACCAATAGGAAGTAATATAGAGAAAAACTAGGTACTATTTTCAACAAATGCACCAACGTGGGAATTGGAAAGACTAGGTAACCAAGAGTCCAAATGACTACAAAAGTAAAGTCGTTTGACTGCTGTAGCGGGATTATTAATTTCCACAGATTACAAATATGAGAACCGGAAAAATGAACCATATTAATTAGGGACATATATATATATATATATATATATATATATATCTAAATTTTGGTGGAGGGTCTTATATTATAAAATACCTAAAGTTTTTAGAAAAGGCTCTGTAATATGAAACAGAGGGAGTATATCCAAATAAACCATGATACACCCAAACTACGATATTTCCAAGAAATTATCATTGCTCACAACCACATAATTAAAGCCATAGAGAAAAAATAGAAATGACTCTTTCCGTTCAAAATTATGAGATAATATCACATACTTTACACTTCTAAGAAAGATAATATTTTTTTATAGCGTCTTTATTTAATATTTTGTTTTTTGTCAAATATATGAAAAATCATCAAAATATTTTTTTTTTTTAAATTTCATTAATTACTCTTTAAAATTAAAAGATGACCTTGTAATTTTGAACAGGAAGTTCATTTGATCATTAGAGTCATAGGCTATAAAGTCTATATATTAATGCTTGTAATCATTCTTTGCGAGTAGATGCACAGCTCTCAGAAAAGTACATGCATATTCCCAACTTAGTATGGATAATTTAAAAGAAAAAATTAATAGATGTGAAAAAGCCAACAAAATCAGATTCAAATTACCACAGATGAACAAACCAAATCACCAGCATATGCTAACAAAATTAGAGAAGAGCGAGAGGAAAAGGAATGGGAGACATACCTAAATAGGTGCCGCAATCATTAACGGAAGAGTGATGAACAAGATGTGCAAAGAAAACCCAAGCCAAAGAAAGAGCAAAACAAAACCAAGAGTAATCCCAACTGAAACGTACAAATGAAGTAGGATGAACAAGAGATGCAAAGATGGAGTTAGATTATGTTCAAGTGAGTGAGGGCAGCATAGTTTGGCAGTGAGCAAGAGTTCTTTTATTCCAGTTGCAAAAATGAAAAAAGACAGAAAATAAAGAAGACGGCAAAGGGAGTGAATAAAATTTAGTAATTCCAACGTCAAAGGTTCCAATAGAGTGGGCCGTTGGTATGGCACAAAAATTTAAAAACTCCATGATAACCTAAAAAATTTCCAATGGCATTTCTAACGACAGGCAGAGTCATTAAAATTCTTGCTGTTGGAATAAGGAATTCCAACGAAACAAAATTCCCACGGCTCCGTTTGTCGTCAAAGTTGTCGTTGGCCATTTCAAAAATGCACTGCCGTTAGAATGGCAGTTGGAAATCATTAAAAATTATGACTTTAGGCGTGATCGGTGGAATTTTTCCTTTGGAATTTAATGTTTTTGTTTTAGTGATATCTAAAGCTTTATTATCTTGGGAGAGCGCATCTATTGCAGCAGACAATGACTAACACCAATGTTAAAACATTTTGGGGTCTTAGATAAAATTATTTTAAGACTCAAAATTATTGCCATTCTTATATAATTATTTTAATTTTTTGAGTTACAAAATTATTTGTCAAATTTTTACAATTAAGTAATTTTAACCTTCTACTCTTAATGAATAATATGTTTAATTTATTTAATTTATCTAAGTTAAGATTTAAGTAATTTTAATTTTGAAAACCTTCTCTCAGTAATAGTAATAGTTATATGTATTTTTTTAAAAAAAATTAATCTTATGATATAATTTAGTATTTTAAAGAAATATGAAAATACGAAGAACAAGAGACAAGATAAAAAAAAATTAAAAACTGTAGAATTTTTTTCATTTTTTTTTTTTAAGAGATAAGGGATTAACTATACAAACTTATTTTATGACATTAACTAAACAAGCTTCATAACTCTCATTAGCAATACTAACTTCTTAGAGAGTTATATTATGCTTATCATTGTTTGTGTACATCCACCACCCATGTTTTATAGATTTTCTTTTTTTTAAAAAAAAAAATCTCTCACCTTTTATTTCTCGTAAGTATACAATTCTTTTTGGTGTTCTGATATTTTTTTTAAGGTCGACATCAACCACGCTCATGATTTGAAGCATTACATGTATTTTGCCACTATATGTCCCTTAGAGATTTACATTTTTCTTTGGCAATAAATTGTGTGGATATCATTAGATAACGTGCCTTTTGAATGTTTTTTCAAACTTTCATGTCATTAGAGCATCTTAAAGGAGAAACGCATTTATGTCTGTCCCCTCATAAAAATACAAGACAAAAAAGTTAAAGAAGACATCTTAACGACACATAACCGCAAATTTATATTATCATTTATTGCCAAAGAAGAAAGATAAAATTCAGAGAGAGACATATAGTGGCAAAATACATGTAATGCTCCAAATCAAATACGCCGTTGATGTTGGCCTTAGAAAGATCAGAACACCAGTAAGAGATTATCTATAAATTGATAATTTCAGTGAACTACTCCTGCATGGAGAACCACGATGGATTCAGATCTCAGTTTTTTCAATGCTTCTGCACTTGTAATCATTTCTCTTGTTCTAATCTCTTATGTCCTAATTTTGAAAAGGTCAAAAGGTGATGAGAGAAAAGGCAGAGAAGCACCAGTGGCCAAAGGTGCTTGGCCCATAATTGGCCATCTCCCACTTCTAAGCCGTTCTCAGTTACCACATATAACTTTGGGTGCACTTGCTGACAAATATGGACCTCTTTTCATCATTAGGTTTGGTTCCATACCCACTTTGGTGATCAGCAACTGGGAAATGGCTAAAGAATGCTTTACCACCAATGACTTAGCCGTCTCCTCACGTCCAAAAAATCTTCCTATGGAACACTTATCCTACAATCAAGCTGCGTTTGGTTTCGCACCCTATGGTCCTTATTGGCGTGAAATACGAAAGATTACCGCTCTAGAGTTCCTCTCAAGTCACCGAATTGAGTTATTAAGCCATGTTCGTGTCTCTCAGGTAGAAAATTCCATGAAGGAGCTCTATGAAACTTGGACCCAGAAAAAGAACGAGGAGCACCAAGTATTGGTGGATCTGAAGCAGTGGTTCAATGAGTTGACGGTCAACATGGTTCTGAGAATGATTGCGGGGAAAAATTATTTTGGTTCTTCAGCTACGGTTGAGCAGATGGAGGCAGAACGGTGTATGAAGGCGCTAAGGGATTTCATGCACCACTTGGGTGTTATCACCGTGGGAGATGCCATTCCATCTCTTCGATGGCTGGATGTGGGTGGGCATGAAAGGGCCATGAAAGAAACTGCAAAGGAATTGGACACCATTATAGGTGAATGGATAGAGGAGCATCGGAAGAAGAGAGCTTTGGGGGATGTCACAGGTGACCAAGACTTCATTGATGTGATGCTTTCTATTCTTGATGGGAGCAGTATTGGAGGTTTTGATTCTTATACTATTAGTAAAGCTACAGTCCTGGTATGTATGAAGTAGCCATGAAAGATTTCTCGTTTTATTTTTCTTAAAACTAAAAGTAATGATAACTTATATATAATCTTTCATATTTTTCTTCAAAAAAAGAAATGTTTTTTATAGGAGGTAATATTAAATAAATTTGATGTCATAACGAAAGATTTGGAAAAATTTGAGTTACTTAATATATGACCAAATAGATAGTTCTTCATAAGATGAAAGAACATAAACAAATAACAAAGCTTATCCAAAAGTACAAATTTTCAACTTTTACTTGGTTTATTTATTTATTTTTTCATAAGGAATTATTCAATCAAAAATACATTGAGTAACTCACTTTTTCTAGATCTTTTCAACAATACCAAATTCTTTTTTCTTTTTTTTTTTGTGGCATTTGTCCAAATTTTTTTGAAGTTTGCTGGTAATTATTATTAAATATATCATATTACGCTAGTTTAAAAGAGTATAAATAGTATTACTATTATTTGTAAGATATTTTTTCACGTTTAATTTCATAATAGAGAATATTCTTCTTACAAAAACTGTGCACTGCAGTCATTAATTGCAGCAGGGACCGACCCCACTTCGGTTACTCTTACTTGGGCTATGACACTATTACTAAACAACCCCCATGTCCTAAAAAAAGCACAAGAAGAACTAGATATCCAAATTGGAAAGAATACACCTGTAAAAGAATCAGATATAAATAAGCTACTGTATCTTCAAGCCATTGTTAAAGAGACACTGAGATTACATCCAGCAGCACCTCTCTCAGGACCACGTGAATTCTCAAAGGATTGCAGCATAGGTGGTTATCATATCTCGAAAGGCACAAGATTAATGACAAACTTGTGGAAGATCCAAACTGACCCCAGAATTTGGTCAGACCCATTGGAGTTCAAGCCGGAGAGATTTCTTGCCACTCACAAGGACATTGATGTTAGAGGATGTCATTTTGAGCTTATGCCATTTGGAAGTGGTCGAAGGATATGTCCTGGAATATCTTTTGCCACTCAAAAGGTTCATTTTGTGCTTGCCAGTTTGCTACAATCATTTGAAATCTCTAAACCATCTAATGATCCTATTGATATGAGTGAAACCTTTGGAGTGACGAACGTGAAGGCTACTCCACTTCAAGTCTTCATTCAACCACGGATGTCTCTTTTAGCTTAGGGAATCAATGTAATGCTATTGTACGAGATGTTTCTATGTATGTTCGTTTTTAATAGATGTATTTAGTTACTAATGGGCATTGATCCTAGTTATAAGAAGGTAGGCCCGTTTAAATTTGTAAATATGAAATCGAGTCTATGCAAAAAACATATTAAGGAGAGTTTTACTCTTATTTAGATTCTCTAGTAAGATTAAGCTAATATGATTGTAGATTGAAAAACCTAATAATATATTCATGCTTTACAGATATGGGTGATCAAAAACTAAAAAATAAATGTCTTAAGCTACTTTAATCCGTGTGTCTTAGTGCATTCTAAATTGAGAAATAAGATAAGCAATAAAAATGGAATAATGCTATATGAACACATCTTTATCTACATTTACTTTTACATTTTTTTTTTTTTTTTGCATCATCTCTTACTCTTTGTAATACATAAATCAAAGTATCCCAACTTTAGGGTGGCCATTATTTAAATTAATCTGCTTGAATCGTTTAAACTAGACCAAATCGCCTTGAATTTGATTCAATTACTTTCTAGTTGTTTGAATTTCAAAATTTCTAAACTACATCCTACACCTGGGTTTAGGTTAAACCTCTTCAAAAAAATTAAAAAAAAAAAAAAAACAAATTAAGCAACACATACATGTATGTTAATTTTTATACATATATAATTATATGTGAAATGATAAAAAAATTCATTAACCAAAATAACTATTTATGTCCCGATGTACTCTTCGATGGTAAAGCTCTATGATGAAGAATAAAACGACTCTACTTTCTTGAAATTTTTATTTTTAAAGTTATCACTAAATATTTAAGAATTAAGGTATAATTGAAAATTTTATTTATTTTAAATTTATTTATTTTTAATGAAAAAACATTATAATACAAACTAGGGATGAGTTTAGGAGTCGATTATGTATGAAGAAGGTGTTGACACCTCATAGCATCTATCATATACGGTTATCCAAATTAGTTATGCAAAATAACAATATGATCAAAATTATATTTTATCTATTGCTGAAATAAATATTACAATCTCTAATAAAATGGCTTGAAGATAAACATATATATGAATTCTCTAAATGAATCTAAAGTCCTTCTATCCTTCAAGACAAATCTATAGATGGTGCTTATCATCACTTAAGTCAAATAGTACAAGCTCAGTTTTATGAAATATCGGATCACCTACTCTTCTATGGTAAGTGAGTGGCTTTGAGACCTTAAAAATCTAGATGCATTTTAATGTGTATGTATACTAATTACAATTTAAATTTTGAGCGAAATAAAAAAAAATTACATGGGAAATTTGACATAAAAATAAAATTACATTTTTCTCCTTTTTTTTTTTCACACACTCATTGCAAGCCCACATCATTATTTTCTTCTTACACCCCGCCTTTCTTTTTTAACACCCTCGGCCTATTAACACTCCATCATTTCTTTTCACACCCCTCTCACAAAAACGCAGCTTACGTCGATGCTTATCGCCTCATCATCTGGGACTCAGATTAGATCTCAAACCCCAAAGAACTAAAAATCGAAGCTTCCGTTCCTAATTCTTTTCTCCAACGTCGATCCCTCGCTTTCTTCTCACTTTTTGCTTCTACTTTTTCTCAGGAATCCTCCAACTCTCTCCGTCTCTATAACTCTATTTTTCTCGCCCTGAAGACTCTCTCTAGTTTGTTTCGCGAATCTCGCTCTTCACTTCTGCTCCCTTCATTCTTTGATTCGCCCTCTATCCCTATCACTCTCTGTTTTCCTTTTCTTAAGCTCTCTCTCTCTTCTTCGCTTTCTGTTTTCCTTTCTTCCCCCGATCAGGCTACCCACCTCTCTTCTTCGCGACGCTTCTTTTTGGTTTTTTTTGGCCGTTCCTATCAAATCTATTCCGTCTTCTCATTTTTATTTTTTGAGTGTGCCACCTCTTCCTCTTTTTTTTTTTTTTTAATTTCCTTTGTGTCGCTTACTTTATTTTGAGTGAGGGTTAGGGTTTTGTTGTGTTGGGCTTAGATTCTGGACTCAATTTTTGAACTTTTGATCTGCAATAAGAATATCAGGCTGTCTAAAAATTTAATATGTATCAAACACAAAAATTGAGTCAAACCAAATTTTTTTAAAAAAAATTAATTAATTTTTTCAACTAAACTAAAATAAAATACAAAAATTAAAGAAAAATTAATTTTTTATTTTTTAAAAAATATAATGTATACAATGTATATTTCCATACAAGGAAAAGGAAATTTAAAATATAGTATTAAGGAATTTAGAATAATAATAAAAAAAAAAAAACTAAGCAAAGAGAACTTCAAACTAGAAAGAAAACTGCAGGCCTTTCCCAGATCCTTAACCCTTACACTAGCTACCAAGAAAATTAAGTGTTGAAATTCTTGACATAAATATGTGGTGACTTTCTACGATTCATTGGTTTGTGATTATATATGTATTAATGAATTGTTATTTTTGAAATATCATATAAATATGTTGACTTTAATGCTTCATATAGATTTGATTTAGATCTATGTGACTTTTATATAATTAATTGTTCTTTAAACTATTATTTTGCTATCATTTTTTGACTTGAAAGTTTTCACATAAATATACTATTGGATTTTTTTATTTGACCATTTAGTGAAATAAAAAACTACTTAAACCAATTGAACCAAACAACAATTGAATGGTTTGATTTGGTTTGACTTTCATTTTGACTTTTTAGAAATTTGAATCAAAGCACACTACAAATTATTCAGTGGTTTAGTTTGTGATTTTTCTTAAAATTACACCGAACTATACTGTAGCCAACAATATGAGTAGAGAAATCACTTCAAAAATAAGAGAATGAAATAGGGAGAATAACAACAAATTGCAAGTCTAAACTTCACTACTAATTAACCCATAACTTTAGATATTTATACATGGAAGATACAAAAACTCAGTAATTGCAATACCTAAGACTGATTATAAGTAATTGTGTCCAATCTGCACTAAAAGTGGTATTCCTATCATTCATTCCATTCAGTTAATAAAACTGACTTTTTGTATCTGCCTATTTAAGCACTGTTAGTTGACTCTCTGATTAGGTCAGTTAACGTTATTTGTTGTAAAGATCCTCATTGTCACTTTAAACCCAACTTGTGCAGTTGAAGGGGGCACCTTTGTTTGGCAAACTTGTAAAACAATCGTTCTTCTACAGAATTTCTTCACAAGGGCGTTACTTTAAATGGTGTCCTTGAACCCAAATTCAAACTGGGGCTAATGTGGCAACAAGAACAATATAATAGAGAATGGTTTTTAAAATATGATAGTTTGATAAATGGTTTAAATTTTTATATTTTTTTTCTTTTATAAAAAAGTCAATCTCACATGTATAAGTCTTCTATTGTTTTAATAAGTAATTTATAAGTATCATTATTAGTTATTATAACTTATTTTATGACATTAACTATATGAATATTATAACTCTCATTAGCACTACTAACATTTTAAAAAGTTGTGTTATGCTTACACATATTTGTGTATATCCACTTTTCATAACTTATTTTTTTATTTATATTTCCTTTTACTTCTCATATTCTTTTTTATAATTTTATTCTTATAAAATAACTAAAAAAAAAAAGAAGCTACATCGACGGCCACTTTTGTACCCTCAAGTTTACATTTCTTTTTAAGATCGACATCAACGACACGCATGATTTGAAGCCACTATATGTCCCAATGAAATTTGCCTTATTCTTTGGCAATAAATGGTGTGTTTATGATTGGTAGCAGCAAATTTCTTGGAAGTAAAAGCAATGTAAAATTGTTGTTCCGTGTGTCATTTGGATGTCTTCTCTAACTTCTATGTTTTAGAGCATTTCAATGAGAGACACATTTAATGAGAAGAAATGCTGCATGTTTTGATCTTTCATTTCCTCTCCTAAGACATGTCTCTCGTTGAAATGCTCTAAACACAAGAAAGTTAGAGAAGATGTTGAAAGAGACATGTAACAACAATTTTCAATTACATTTTATTGCCAAAGAAGAAGATAAATTTGAAAGGGACATATACTGGCAAAATACAAGTAATGCTCCAAATCAGGCACTTCGTTGATGTCGGCCTTAGAAAGATCAGAACACCAGGAAGAGATTATCTATAAATTCACAATTTCAGTGAACTACTCCTGCATAGAGAATCCATAAATCCAACCACGATGGATTCAGATCTGAGTTTTATTAATGCCTCTGCACTTGTAATCATTTCTCTTGTTCTAATCTCTTATGTCCTAATTTTGAAAAGGTCAAAAGGTGATGAGAAAAAAGGCAGAGACGCACCAGTGGCCAAAGGTGCATGGCCCATAATTGGCCATCTCCCACTTCTAAGTAGTTCCCAGTTACCCCATATAACTTTGGGTGCAATTGCTGACAAATATGGACCTCTTTCCATCATTAGGGTTGGTTCCATACCCACTTTGGTGATCAGCAACTGGGAAATGGCTAAAGAATGCTTTACCACCAATGACTTGGTTGTCTCCTCACGTCCCAAAATTGTTTCTATGGAACACTTATCCTACAACCAAGCCATGCTTGCTTTCGCACCCTATGGTCCTTATTGGCGTGGAATACGAAAGATTACCACTCTAAATTTCCTCTCAAATCGCCGAATTGAGTTATTAAGCCATGTTCGCGTCTCTCAAGTAGAAAATTCCATGAAGGAGCTCTATGAAACTTGGACCCAGAAAAAGAACGATGAGCAACAAATATCGGTGAATCTGAAGCAGTGGTTCAATGAGTTGACGGTCAACATGGTTCTGCGAATGATTGCGGGGAAGCATTATTTTGGTTCTGCGGCTACGGTTAAGCAGAGGGAAGCAGAACGGTGCATGAAGGTGGTAAGGGATTTCATGCACCTCGCGGGCGTGTTCACTGTGGGAGATGCCATTCCATCTCTTCGATGGCTGGATGTGGGTGGGCATGAAAGGGCCATGAAAGAAACTGCAAAGGAATTGGACACCATTATAGGTGAGTGGATAGAGGAGCATCGACAGAAGAGACCTCTGGGGGACGTCAAAGGTGACCAAGACTTCATAGATGTGATGCTTTCTATTTTTGATGGGAGTGATCTAGGAGGTTTTGATTCTGATACCATTATCAAGGCAACAGTCCTGGTATGTATGAAGTATCTATGACAGATTTCTCTTGTTTTATTTTTCTTAAGACGAAAAGTAATGTTAACTTACATATAATCTTTCATATTTTTCTTCTGAATAAGAAATGTTATTTTCTTCGCATTTTACCTAATGCCACAAAGTGTTAAACAACTTTAGTGATAAAAAAAACATTGGGAAGTATGTGCAATTGAAGTTAGATTTATTAAATCACCAATAATCATGGGAGGCAGACTACGTTAATCTAGTGTGATGTTTTTTATAGGAGGTATATTCCATAAATTTGATGCCACAAACAAGATTTGGAAAAGTTTGAGTTACTTAATATATGACCAAACGGATAGTTCTTTATAAGATGAAAGAACATCACCATATAACAAAGGTAGTTCAAAAGTACAATTTTTTCTAACTTTTACTTAGTTTATCTTTTTTCTTCAAGAGGAATTATTCAATCAAAAAAACATTAAGTGACTGACCTTTTCTAAATCTTTTCAATAATACCATTTTTTTTGTGGCATTTGCCCGAATTTTTCTAATATTTGATAGCAGTTATTGTTAAATATGACATATTATGCGAGTTTAAAAAAGTATAAATAGAATCACTATTGCTTGTTAGATGTATTTTCACCTTCAATTTCATTATAGAGAATATTCCTCTTACAAAAACTGTGCATTGCAGACATTAAATGCAGCAGGGACCGACACCACTTCGGTTACTCTTACTTGGGTTATGGCACTATTACTAAACAATTCCCGAGTCCTAAAAAAAACACAAGGAGAACTGGATATCCAAATTGGAAAGAATACACTTGTAAAAGAATCTGATATAAATAAGCTGCCCTATCTTCAAGCCATTGTTAAAAAGACACTGAAATTACATCCAGCAGCACCTCTCTCAGGACAATGTGAAATCACAAAGGATTGCAGAATAGGTGGTTATCATATCTCGAAAGGCACAAGATTGATTACAAACTTGTGGAAGATCCAAACTGACCCGAGAATTTGGTCAGACCCATTGGACTTCAAGCCGGAGAGATTTCTTACCACTCACTAGAACATTGATGTTAGAGGATGTCATTTTGCGCTTATGCCATTTGGAAGTGTTCGAAGGATATGTCTTGGAATATCTTTTGCCACTCAAACGGTTCATTTTGTGCTTGCCAGTTTGCTACAATCATTTGAAATCTCTAAACCATCTAATGATCCTATTGATATGAGTGAAACCTTTGGAGTCACGAACTTGAAGGCTACTCCACTTCAAGTCTTCATTCAACCACGGATGTCTCTTTAGCTTAGGGAATCAATGTGATGCTATTGAACAAGATGTTTCTATAATTGTTCATTTTTAATAGATGTGTTTAGCTACCAATAGGCATTGGTCTTAATAATAAGAAGGTACGTAAGCTTAAGTTTGTTGATATGAGATCAAGTATATGCAGAAAACGTATTTCAAAAAGTTTTACTCTCGTTTAAGTCTTCTAATTAGATTAAGTCAATTAGGTTGTAGATTGAGTAACCTAATAATAGATTCATGCTCTACAGATATTGGTGATTAATAACCAAACAAAATAAATGTCTTCAGCTACTCTAATCTGTGTGTCTTAGTGTATTCTAATTTGAGGATATAAGATCAGCTAAATAAAAATGCAATAATGCTATATAAACACCTTTTTATCTACATTTACTTTTACACTTTTTTTTTTCTCTTTATTTTTGCATCATCTCTTACTCTTTGTAATAAATAAAAGTATCCTAACTTTGTGATGACCATAATCTGAACCATGCCGTTTGAATTGTTCGAACTACATCAAATTGCCTTGAATTACTTTTGGTTTGTTTGAATTTCAAAATTTCTAAACCACATCCTACATTTATTTTGCCGTTAAACCTCTTCATAAATTGCAATAACCGAATTGAGCAAAACATAAATGTATGTGAATTCTTATACATATAAAATTATATTTGAAATGATAAAAAAGTTCATTAACCAAAATAACTACGTATATTTGCATACAACGAAAAGGAAATTTAGAATATATTATTAAAGAATTTACCATAAAAAAAAAAAACCAAGCAAAGAGAACTTCAAACTAGAATGAAAACTCCACCCCTTTCCCAGATCCCTAACCCTTACAGTAGCTACCAAGAAAATTAAGTGTTGAAGTTCTTGATGTAAATATGTGGTGACTTTCTTTGATCCATTGTTTTGTGCTTATACATGTATTAGTGAATTGTTATTTTTGAAATATTATATAAATAAGTTAACTTTGATGCTTTGATTTAGATCTTTGTAATTTTTGTATAATTAATTATTTTTAAACGATTATTTTACTGTCACTTTATGACTTTAAAGTTTTTATATAAATATACTATTGGATTTTTTTTATTAAACCATTTAGTAAATTCAAAATTTGCTTAAACTAATCGAACCAAACAACAATTGAATGGTTTGGTTTGGTTTATGATTTTTCTTAAAATCACACCGAACTATACCATAGCCAACTCCAAGAGTAGAGAAATTACTTTAAAAATAAGAGAATGAAACTGAGAGAATAACAATAAATTGCAAGTCTAAACTTAACTACTAATTAACCCATAATTTTAGTACATGGAAGATACAAAAACTTAGTAATTGCAATACCTAAGACTAAGGAACATGGCTTACAAATAATAACCTATTGTGTGCAATCTGCACTACAAGTGGCATTCCTATCATTCATTCCATTCGGTTAATAAAACTGATTATTAGTAACGGCCTATTTAAGCAAATTTAGTTGAGTCTCTGACTAGCCTAATTAACGTTACTTATTGTAAAGATCCTTGTCGTAACGTTAAACCCAACTTGTGCAGTTGAAGGGGGCACCTTTATTTGGCAAACTTGTAAAACAATCGTTCTTCTACACAATTTCTTCACAAGGGCGTTATGTGAATGGTGGCCTTGAACCCAAATTCAAATTGGGGCTAATGTGGCAATAAAAACAATATATTAGAGAATGGTTTTTAAAATATAATATTTTGATAAATGGTTTAAATTTTTACATTTTTTTTTCCTTTTGTAAAAGAGCCAATCTCACATATACAAGTTTTCTATTGTTAAAGTAAATAATTTATAAGTATTTATTAGTTTTTATAACTTATTTTATGACATTAATTATACAAACTTTATAACTCTTGTTAGTAATACTAACTTCTTAAAAAGTTGTCTTATGCTTACATATATTTGAATTTACCCATTTTGGACAACTCATTTTTTTATTTACATTTCTTTTTATTTCTCAAATTTTTGTTTATAATTTTATACTTATAAAATAATTAAAGAAAAAGAAAAATGCTACATCCACGCCCACTTTTGTATACTCAAGCTTACATTTCTTTTTAAGGTCGACATCAACCACGCGCATGATTTGAAGCCACCATATGTCCCTATGAAATTTACCTTATTCTTCTGCAAGAAATGGTGTGTATATGATTGGTAGCAGCAAATTTCTTGGAAGTAAATGTAATTTAAAATTGTTGTTCCGTGTGTCATTTGGATTTCTTTTCTAACTTTCATGTTTAAGAGCATTTCAATGAGAGACACATTTAAGGAGAAAACATGCTGCATGTTTTGATCTTTCATTTCCTCTCCTTAAACATGTCTCTCATTGAAATGATCTGAACACAAGAAAGTTAGACAAGATGTAGAAAAAGACACGTAACAACAATTTCAAATTACCGTTTTATTGCCAAAGAAGAAGATAAATTTGAAAAGGGACATATAGTGGCAAAATACATGTAATGCTCCAAATCAGGCACTTCGTTGATGTCGGCCTTAGAAAGATCAGAACACCAGGAAGAGATTATCTATAAATTCACAATTTCAGTGAACTACTCCTGCATAGAGAATCCATAAATCCAACCACGATGGATTCAGATCTGAGTTTTTTCAATGCTTCTGCACTTGTAATCATTTCTCTTGTTCTAATCTCTTATGTCCTAATTTTGAAAAGGTCAAAAGGTGATGAGAAAAAAGGCAGAGAAACACCAGTGGCCAAAGGTGCTTGGCCCATAATTGGCCATCTCCCACTGCTAAGCCGTTCCCAGTTACCCCATATAACTTTGGGTGCAATTGCTGACAAATATGGACCTCTTTTCATCATTAGGGTTGGTTCCATACCCACTTTGGTGATCAGCAACTGGGAAATGGCTAAAGAATGCTTACCACCAATGACTTGGTTGCCTCCTCACGTCCCAAAAATGTTTCTATTGAACACTTATCCTACAACCAAGCCATGTTAGGTTTCACACCCTATGGTCCTTATTGGCGTGAAATACGAAAGTTTACCACTCTAGAGTTCCTCTCAAATCGCCGAATTGAGTTATTAAGCCATGTTCGTGTCTCTCAGGTAGAAAATTCCATGAAGGAGCTCTATGAAACTTGGACCCAGAAAAAGAACGAGGAGCACCAAGTATTGGTGGATCTGAAGCAGTGGTTCAATGAGTTGACGGTCAACATGGTTCTGAGAATGATTGCTGGGAAGCATTATTTTGTTCTTCAGCTACGGCTGAGCAGGGAAAGCAGAACGGTGTATGAAGGCAATAGGGAATTTCATGCACCTCTTGGGCGTGTTCACCGTGGGAGATGCCATGCCATCTCTTCGATGGCTGGATGTGGGTGGGCATGAAAGGGCCATGAAAGAAACTGCAAAGGAATTGGACACCATTATAGGTGAGTGGATAGAGGAGCATCGGCAGAAGAGACCTCTGGGGGACGTCAAAGGTGACCAAGACTTCATAGATGTGATGCTTTCTATTTTTGATGGGAGTGATCTAGGAGGTTTTGATTCTGATACCATTATCAAGGCAACAGTCCTGGCATGCATGAAGTAGCTATGAAAGATTTCTCTTGTTTTATTTTTCTTAAAACTAAACGTAATGATAACTTATATATAATTTTTAACATTTTTCTTATGAAAAAAATGTTATTTTCTTCGCATTTTACCTAATGCCGCAAAATGTTAAACAACTTAGGCGATAAGAAAAAAGATCGTGAAGTATGTGTAATTGAAGTTAGATTTATTAAATCACCACTAATTATGGGAGGCAGACTACCTTAATCTATTGTGATGTTTTTTCTAGGAGGTATATCCAATAAATTTGGTGTCACAAACAAGATTTAGAAAAATTTGAGTTACTTAATATAGGACCAAACAGATAGTTCTGTATAAGATAAAAGAACTTCATATAACAAAGCTTGTTCGAAAGTACAATTTTTTTAACTTTTACTTAGTTTTTTTTTTTTTTTCATATGAAATTATTTAATCGGGAAATACGTTAAGTGATTGACGTTTTCTAGATCTTTTCAACAATACCAAATTCTTCTTCTTTTTTTTTTTTTTTTTTGTGTGGCATTTGTCCAAAATTTTCTAATATGTCATATTATGCGGGTTTAAAAGGGTGCAAATAGAATCATATTGTTTGTTAAATGTTTTTTCACCTTCAATTTCATAATAGAGAATATTCCTCTTACAAAAACTGTGCATTGCAGACATTAATTGCAGGAGGGACCGACACCACTTCGGTTACTCTTACTTGGGCTATGACACTATTACTAAACAACCCCCATGTCCTAAAAAAGCACAAGATGAACTGGACATCCAAATTGGAAAGAATAGACTTATAAAAGAATCAGATATAAATAAGCTGCTATATCTTCAAGCCATTGTTAAAGAGACACTATTACATTCAGCAGCACCTCTCTCAGGACCACGTGAATTCACAAAGGATTGCAGCATAGGTGGTTATCATATCTCAAAAGGCACAAGATTAATTACAAACTTGTGGAAGATCCAAACTGACCCCAGAATTTGGTCAGACCCATTGGAATTCAAGCCGGAGAGATTTCTTACCACTCACAAGGACATTGATGTTAGAGGATGTCATTTTGAGCTTATACCATTTGGAAGTGGTAAAAGGATATGTCCTGAAATATCTTTTGCCACTCAAAAGGTTCATTTTGTGCTTGCCAGTTTGCTACAGTCATTTGAAATCTCTAAACCATCTAATGATCCTATTGATAAGAAGTTAGATCCGTTTAATTATGTTGATTTATGTTCAAGTCTATATGTACGTAGAAAACGTTTTTGGAATAACTTTACTCCTCATTGAGTCTTTAAGTTAGTTTATGCCTGATTAGTTGTGGGTTGAGTGGTCTGGTAATAAGTTCGTGCCCACAAGTACAAGTGATAAAGAACCAAAAAGCAAATGTGCCTAGCTACTTTAATTTGTGTGTATGCAGTGCTTTGTAAATTGAGAATATAAGATTTACTAAATAAAGTACTATTATATGAATACCTCTTTATCTAAGCCTACTTTTTCATTTTTTTTTTCTTTTTCGTGATCTCTTATTTTTTATGATAGGTAACTCAAAGTTTCCAATTCAAGAAGTGAAATCACTTCAAAAATAAGAGGGAAAGAAGAATAATGACAAATTGCAAGTCTGAACTTCAGTACTAATTAATCCATAACTTCAGATATTTATACATGGAAGATACTAAAATTAAGTAATTGCAATACCTAATACTAACAAACGTAGTTTTAGAAAGAACAATCCATTATCACATTTAATCTAATTGACCCAGTTACCATTACTGATTATGTCCAATCTGCAGTACAAGTGGTATTCCTATCATTCCTTCTCCTCAAGGTGTAGATGTTGGTAAGCTAAGATTCCATGAGTAAGTGTATAAGTACCAAGAAGTATTACACAAATGACCTTGGTTACTTTAACTACTGTTAATTAATTACTTTAACCACAGTTAGTTGAGTCTCTAATTAGGCTAGTTAAGTTAACCCAATTTGTACAGTTATATATATTCTGAAGTTATTTGTTGTAACCAAAATAATTTTTTTCATTCATTGAAACTGATTTCTTTCATCTTCTTTCTCTCGAAAGTGTGATACCTTGATATGGTATCAGAGCTACATTGGCTCTGTTACCGCGCTTCCCTCCTATGCGTCTATGAGATCTAAATCGAGGTTTTAGCTTCTTGTTCGTTCAACAGAGGATTTAACTTCAGAATATATACAACTGTACAAATTGGGTTTAACTTAACTAGGCTGCTCAGAGACTCAACTAACAGTGGTTAAGCTAACTAAAATCCTTTGTGTAATAATGAGTACTAGGGCTATAAAGAGTTCAGTTTGTTGCCATTTGGACAAAAGAAAAAATACCGAACTGACAAAAATGACTTGAAAAAACACAAACTCGATTTAAGAGTTGAGACAGTTTAGAATTGTTTGAAACAGTCGCTTTGTGATGGTTTTTGCAAACAATAATCTACATAGCATACCCAAGCAAAAACAAATGTTAATAGTAGAAAATTCAGTAAATTTACTAACAGATCTAACATAGATCCCATAACAATTCTTAATTCCTATATACAAACTGTATATTTAGATATTTCTATCTAAATAAACAATTCTTCTACTATATACCCACATAACAATGAAAACAGATATCATCATCGCTTAAATTAAATACTGTGTAATTTTTAAAAGAAAGAGAATGTCGTTTTTCTGTAAATTGTTTATATTAATTAATGATTGTCGATTTCACTAAAAGAAATTGTCTTATTCTTGTAGATTTTGGTACAGATTATGTTTAGTAGGAAAAAAGTTTGTAGAAATTCATCTTCCAACGGATTTTGAAATTCGCACTTAATTACTTATGGATTTTTTCAAACAAAATCCGTAAGTATAATTTGAAGGAAATTCCGCATATAAGTAATTTGCAGAAAAATTCGCAAGTAATTTCTGCATAAAAATTTCGTAGGTTAAATTTGCAAGAAATTCCACATATAAGTAATTTGCAAGTAAAATTTGCAGAAAACTCCGTACATAAATAATCCGTAGGAAACTCTGCGGATAAAATCTGCAAAAAAATTCCGCTAAATCAAACTGAACTCTTGGTTTAGTTTTTTTTTTTTTTTGAAACTGTTAAATTAAACTGAACTGTTGGTTTAACAAATATTAAAACCGTTAAAAGTTATTTCAGCTTGTTTAGTACAATTTGGGACGGTTCACTAACATCGTATTTGTCAAGTACAATAAACAAGGCTTCTAACAAAGTGCATGACTGGTAAAGGGGGAATTTCATTATTTCCAAGAGTGTACTTGTTGGCAACAAAGTTTGCATCACACATTTCATCAATGATTTAACAACTAGAAAAATTATTTGTACACTCAAATTTTTATATTCAAATTGTATACCTAATTTTTTGAGAATAATGTAAGCGTAAAAATGTAAACAAAAAAGTAAGAGAGATAAAAAAAAAGATAATATTAAAAAAAAAGATGTAAAAACTAGGTATAAAATTATGAGTATATTTATAGCATATCTCAATTAGGGAAATGATATGTGAATATTGACTATTTTACACCTACCCCTTGCATTTTGTGTTTGGTTACAAAGATAAAATTGTAAACATAAAATAAGAAAAATACAAAAAGAAAAAGAAATATAAAAAATGTACACAAACAGGTGTCTTCTAACTCTTGTTCAAGTATCTCTGGCCACATATCTCATTCCCATTTTTAAACCTTTCTTCCAAAAATAACCCTATCTACAACACACCTTGTCCACGTCCCTACCTCGGGCTAAATAGGTGGGCACAGGATTCTATTTATCTTAGTCTCATCCCAAAACTTGATTGACCCCGTCCCGTCTCGATTTTTGGTAGCCCTATGTTAACTCTATAAAAGTAGAGTTAATTTAGCTCCTTTTCACTTAGATTTTGTGAGTTTTTATAGTAATTTTAGTAGTTTCTTTAGGATTTTTAATTATTTTACATAATTAGTTAACGTGTGAGTGTTTCATTCTTTAAAGAAAAGATTTAGCATTAATTGAAAGCGTTTTGATTTTTTTTGCATGATGCAAGCACTTCTAGAAGTCCAATGCTCAACTTTGGAAGTGAAAAGAGCAATTTGCCTCGGACCAGTTGGCACTTGGCGCCAGAATGGCAGAAAAGAGTGGCCTTGATGCATAGTTGGCGCCTAGTTCCAGACCTCCCGAGCCCAATTTTCACCCAATTTTCTACATTAGTGTATTTATGGATATTAACACATCTAGCTAAATCTCTCACTAGGGGAGGGATGTAGCCTAGAGTTCTTGTGTTATGGATTGATTGATTTTATATATACATAGTTATATTTCATTTTCCATGAGCAATTACTTCTATTTTTAATGCTCCATGTAGCATGATCACTTATAGAATGATTTGATGTTCATAATTCACATAGATAAATGGTTTTATAGAATTGCTTCTAAGATTAATTGTTATAACTTGAGCGAAAGCTAAAGATAAGTAGACACGAGTCATTTTGTCTTTAACAATTCCTTAGAACTTAATATCTTTGCCTAACTGAATTAGATCAAGAGATTGCACAATTATTTAGGGGGAAAGAGGATTAGTTCATCAGGAGATTGAGTATTAATTGAATAAGGAATTGGACAATTATAGAATTGAATAGGATTATTATATTACGTCATTCATATTCATAACTAAAAATTTAGGTAAAATCCCAAACCTAAATTTTATCTCATTGATTCATGTCCCTTTGTAATTGTTGTTTTTGTTCTATTTTTATTGTTACTCTTTATAATTGAATTGCTTGAATAGTAATTGGTAAACAAAATTGGTACTTGATTCCTATTTCCCGAACCTATGTTCTCTCTATACTACATGTGCGATTTAGTGCACTTGCTAATAATAGGAAAATTACAAACACCTTGCCCTAGTATTGACTCAAATTCCATCCCGAGTTCCTTGTCCCATCCTGTCCCAACTGATTTTTTTTAATATTTTATCGATCGATCAACTATATTCCAATCAATAAAGTTTTCTCATAGTAGAATAGCCAAATCAAGCATAGAAAACCATGCATCACCCACTTTTTATATAGAATTACAAAAAAGTTAAAAACGAGTATATAAGAACAAAAAGCAATAGGATCACGCAGTTGACAGACGGATGGAAGCATCTAATCTTCCTCATAATCAAATAGTGAAATAACATAGCAGGCACCAGTTTCCTACGCTCATGGATATGGAGCTATAATATTATTGCCAAGGACTAAGTAGCCAACAACCTATTCATGTTGCAAATAGGAGTAAACTGGGTTAGAAGGTTGGCATAGAGCATCGAGCATCTACAGAAAATTTTGAACAAACTGTTTAAAGACTAACTAATTTTACGTTTATACTTTAAATAAAAGGCAGCATGAGCTAGCAATTTGAAAGTGCAAGAGATATGTCCTAGAGGGGGGTGAATAGGACTAATAAAAATTTTCGCGGAATAAACTATTTGTTTTTAAAATCAAGTACAAAGTAAGAAGCTCAGAGTTAAACAATACAAACTTGATTTTAGAAATTTCACATTTTTAAGCGTGATAAAACAGAATACAACTATATGCTAGAATATGATGCTGGAAGTATAAATGAGCTGAAAATTAAAAGAGTAGGGAAAAGAAAGTGTTCAGCTATTTATAGTGATTCGGTCTCAACTTAGACCTACGTCCACTCCCCTCAAACTCAGTTGAGAGATTTATCTCCACTATTTAAATATGGTTTATAGGATTCCAACACCTATTACAGCTTCACAAAATACAGTCGAAAACTTAAGCTTCGTTTTTCAGGAACACCAAAAACCTCTTACAACTATGACTATGTCACTCAGGACTATGTCAATCCCTCTCACAGGGTTGCAAAATAGTAAACAAGGCACTATAGCCTTTTTACAGAGTTTAACAGAGATGAGGAAATGTAGTACGGATTTTGTTGCTAGAACAATAGATTTCCTAGTTTGCTTCAATGCACCAAATATGTATTCCAAGCGAAATAATAATGCACGAAAATGAAGAGAGCAAGATGAAACCTTAAGAGCTTTTGAAAGTGTATGTGAATGAACTTTTGTAATTTCTCTTCTTATCTCCCTTGAGGCTCCTCTGTTCTCTTATATAGACTTCAGGATTTTTGACTGTTGAAGCTCATCTATTACAGGTTCATGACTTCCTTCTCTAGGTGTACCATGTGACAACTAATTATCGAAGGGCTAAAACGAGTTGCTGTTATTTACTTTGGGTACACGTTGGTTTCTTGGATGATGTTCACCATGACTTTTTATTTTGCATCCTTGGAGGAGCTGCTAAGACAATTTGACAGTTTGTAGCACAGCAGAAGAGGCTCCCTAATGCAGGTTAACGTTGTTGCATCAAAATAGGGAGCATTGGGCTGAGACACTCAAGAAGGACAAGAGAAGACTTTCTCTTTTGGTGAGCTTGCGAGGCCCAAAGAAGTGCATGCTTAGCTGATGCCTTGCGCGGCCCAAGATGCATACAAAAGACAAACACGCGAAGCCTAAGTTTTCTTTTCTGGATGCTGCCATGTGGGTCATTATCCACTAGACATTTCGGATATACCAAGGTTGTCTTCCAGACATTAGCAACGCCCAAGAGAAGTCCAAGGTGGTCACGTTTTGCTGCAGCTTTGGCTGCACTTCTGACATCCTAAGACATCCAAGGTTGACTTTGAATAGATGATAAGCATTGTTGCACAAAGTCAGATTATCGGGAACCAAGAAATACAAACCAATGTTTAAACATATACATGAAAAAAGGAATTTTTAGAACCCATATATATATATATATAGTAAGAACTAGATTTGAAAAGAAAAATATAATACTTTTATTTTAAAGTCAACTTATTAAAATAAATTTTAGAAAATTCTAAAACATATATAAAAATTATTTTCATTATCAATAAAAAAGTTTAGAGAGAGACCTTTGAGCTAACACAATTAACCAAGATCTAGCAAGTAGCACATAAAACTCATTGAATTAAAAACTGTGATGGTATTTTCTCTAGGAAAAATGAATAACATTCTTCCGTACCTTGAGCCATTAATATGGTTATCTATTGCTTGCATGACAAAACTTTACCTGATACGGAGGAAGTAAAGAACGACGACTAAGAGCCCGCAGTCTAACCAATGAACAATTCACAAAGCTGTGCATGGATAATTGTGTGTCTCTAATTCATCATACTGCTAGACGAAGAGAGAATTTAAGAGAGGAGATTCAATGTATGCAAAAGGTACGAGACGACGTATTTAAATGTTGTAGAAGATAACGATTTAGGATACTTTAAGACGAGATATGAGTATCTAAATTTGGGGATAGGATGACCCCTATTTTGGTACTACCCAAAATATGGTCAAAATAAATTAATGAGCTCGTCTTGATCCCATTCCGATTTGTTTCATACCAAATATATACCAAACTCATAAGATTAGGAGGGGACACCACGAAATTCTGTCATGTGCCCATCCTCAGTGTATATCCCAAAAATTTCTCCCAATGCATCACTACTCTTATTTTTTTTTTTGCAAAATTTTCAAAATTACATATTTATAGATTCTTAAACACTCTTACTGTTGTATAAATTTATAGGTTATGGAAATAAGTGAAAACTGATTCTCATCACACCTACAGATTTATTAATCTATAAGAATTTAAGGGTTCATGTTGGCAAGATGGCACATTGAGGAGATATTTGTAATTGCTCGACTTTTATTTACTATTGTGTTTTGTATTTGGAGTCTATCTAAGTTTCTTAGAACCCATATTGTTATAGAAGTTCCAATATCAAAATTATGGAGAAATTAAGAGTGTCAAAAGAAAATACTCAACAAATAAATGAGTCAAGTCTAATTATCAAAGAAAATTTACATATAAAAGGTTTAATTATAAAAGTAAAAAATTTACATATAAGATTAAAAGAGTTTTGAAGAAGGGGTCAACACCCCTACTCACCCTTGTCAAAAACCAACCAAAATACGATGGAAATCATGTGCCAGGCAATATTGTATTTACCTTGTTTTTTTCCCACTGTTAGAACACAGATATTTCCTTCTCAATATCACTTAAATGACTTAACATTCAACTGAAAAACCATATATAGCACTATTTTGTTTTGGAAAGATGACACGAAAGTTACAACTCTACACATTTGCAATATGCCAACATATATAAACCATATAACCCTTTATTTCTTTTTCAAAATACATAGATGCTCACATACAAATATGAGCATGCACCTTACATTTTTTCCCCTTATGTATAATATACTCTCATCTATATAGCAAGAGTAATTATAAGGAGATCAAAATGGTACAGACACAGACAGTTAATATTTCTAATTATAATCATTTATTTAATAGTACATAGTTTATATTTAGAATACTGTTATCTAGATATGAAGCTCTTTTAACAGTTTTTGGTGCACCAGCAGCGATGGTCATCTCTGCATCTGCCACTGATATAGTGTTCTTTTGTGGTGCAGTGCACATCACAACCCCAAAAGCATGGACCCTTATATGTATCAGCCAGCACCTCACATCTCTTTGCCTCTGTCTGCACGATCATTTCCTCTGCACACTCCAATCATTCAAAGAAAATTAACAAAATGAACAAAGTGATTGGACGTAAATATAATAACAGAAAAACCATTTGCACACCCAAACTTGCACACTTAGATTGTACACCCATGGTTTTAGTTATAGTGCAGGGGTAAAATTATAAACAAAAAATAATAATAATAAAAGATACAGTAAATCCCCAATTTAGTACATGTGATGATGTGAGATAGAGATGTCAAGTTGATACCTATTAAATTATTGGCCTCATGTTGGTTTCTTTGACGTAACTTAAGTATTTGTGAGATTAATTCGCATCAAAGAAATTCCAATCGAGGTACCAATTTGATAATATCTCCATCAATGAAGTCCTTATTTGATGTAAATTTAATTTCACAAGAATTTAAGTGATATTCAAATTATAATAGGCATCAACTTGATGATATCCGAATTAATTTGGGAGTTTACTCCAAAAAGTAAAAGAGATATAAAAAAAAGAGACGTAAAAGGTAAGTGTACACAAACGAGTATAAATATAGCACTACTCATACAATAATGAACTAAGATAATCAAATTTAGAAGCAGAAGGTAGCATTTAAGAACTTACGAGTAGCAAACATGATGATAAGGAAGAAGTAGAGACAAGAAAGTGATTTTTTTTCCATGATTGATGATTCAGATATTATGTCTATCTCACCACAATACCGCTCTCTCAGATTTCAGTGCAGAAAGTGATTAACTTGGTGTGCTATATATAGAGCTTGCTGTTACTGCTTAGTCTATCAAGGTCAAAGATTGCTGCTTTGTAGAATCTGGATAAACTCTGCATTTCTTTGTGGACTACGTGAATTGAACGACGTAGCAAGATGAATTGCACAAGTCAGAATTGACGGGTTATTAGAAGGAACGATTGGAATAGCTGTTGAAAAGTGAGGACTCCTTATCTCTGTATAGATCCGTAGGAGTCTGGGCCACGTCTGTTAACCTAGAGATTGATTTTCTTTTCTTGAAATATTTACGAGTACCTTGCTCTTAATGTAGGTTAGGGACAAGGATGGTAATCTTTCCTAATTGGGCAGGGATCTGACGGGATTCCTATTCGGAAGTAAAACTGTTATTTCAAGCCTCATGCGTTTATTTCTCAGACTGTATGAACATATGCATTTATTGGTGAACAATGAGATTTTGACTAGAAGAATTCAAGAATGGTCCAGATCACATGAATTTGATTGCCTAAGCAGTACAGATAACTCTAAAATCTAAGGGAATACACTATAGGCACCCTTAAGTGTACACTATTTTTTTACACTCCTATGTCATGGTTATTTTGTAATGATAAAACTTTAAATGGAAAAGAAAAATAGATAAAATGTAAACAAAAGAAAAATTAAAAAAAAAAAGTGTATAAAAGTAAATGTATACATAGTAGCTCCTAATCTAAAACATCAAGTTAATCACTCGTGGAGAAAAAATCTTTGCCACTTGCCATCTATGCTTCTTACTAGTACCTCATCAAATTTTTTATAGAGCTGTCGGTACAGCAATCAAATTCATGCGATCTGGACTATCCTATACAGATCATTAAAGATAAGGTGTTCTCATCACCTTACAGCTATTCTAGAATACCTTAATTAATAGAGAAAAGCCATTTGTACATCTAAATTTACACACTCCAATATACAATTTTTATTATTAGAAGTTATGTTGCAAGGATACAATTGTTAATAAAAAAGTAAAAAAACTAAGTAAAAGAGATTTAAAAAACATTAGTATAAAAGATGGATGTGTATAAGTGTGTGTAAATATAACACTACTCTACACCCAATAGCTAATTAATAGGGCCTCAATTCTTGTATTATTCATCTTGCTAGGTGGTTCAACTCACCTAGTCCACAAAGAAAAGTTTAAGTTTATCTCGATACCTCAAAGCAGTGAAAGACAGTCAACTTTGGGGAGCGTTGGAGTACATACAAAGGAATACAGCTAGCAGGGGAACTCAAATTAGAAAATGTTGAATCAGATTCTGCCATTGCTATATCTGCTTTACAAAGCAAAATTCCTTGAAAGATACACATCCATGGAGCACAATAATTGATGTTTGCATGGGGCTAATGTGGCAGCTGGAGCAGTGTAGGGTACAACACGTCTACAGGGAAGGAAATCAGCTTGCAGATACTTTAGCAAAAAGAGGCCATGCAACACAGGAGCAGCTAGTCATTTAGCAACTATGAATGTAAACCTTATCTATATAGCTGATAAGGTGGGATGTACCTACCCACGGACCATTACTTTTGGCATGTAACCTTATGACTGTGCACGGATCTAGATTCTCTGTTGGGTTGTCGTTGTTGTTCTTGAGCTGGGCAATAGATGAATAGTCACGATTCACTTTGGAGACGTGTGTTGTATGATGGTATTTTGTGATAGTGAATCATGGTCATTCATATACTACCCAACATAGGAACAACATAGACAACTCAGCAGAGAAGCTAGATCCGACTATGTGCAACTTCAGTACTTAATGCTATTATGCTTTTACGAGGAAAAAAAAAAAAAAACCTCCAAGCAGCTATCCATGACTTTATTAGGCTAAGCAGTAACAGCTCTATCTATCTAACAGACGAATTTAATCACTTTCTGCAGTGCAATCAGAGAGCAATGTTGTGGTAATTGGATACATAAAATACCTAAATCATCATTCATGGAGAAAAAAATCACTTGCTTATTCTTGTCTCTGCTTCTTACTTATAATCATCTTTGCAACTAAGTTATTAAACTTATATTCTGCTCTTAAATTAGGTTATCCAAGTGCATTATAATATTTAAGTTCCGTCACTTGCATAGCACATACCTAGAAAAATCATATTCAAACAAAATTCAGCTTCAAAAATAAAATGAATTTGTAGAAAAGTATATGTTGAGAAAAGAGTAATTGTTTTCACTTTCCAAACGAGCTTTAATCCTATTTCTAATATGTTATCTCTAATGTGACGTCATGGGTCAATCAAATAATCTTGTTATATTTTAAATAAGGGACCGATGCACATATAGTGTTTCAGTGGCAATTCCCTATATAAGTTTTTAATATAATCTATATATTATATAAATTGAGCCTCTAAATCAACTCAATCCGACATACCAACTCAGCAATCAATAATTTAATTATCTAATTAAAAAAATTAACAATTATGTAATATTGATATCATTAATATTGGTAACTGTACAATATCTATACATCTGTAGAGTTCCCAAATCAATGCAGTTGTGTTATGTTGTTTTCTTATAAGTACGATTTGGCTGTGCTTCAATGGTGTGGTGGACCTGATTGGTGTTCAGCTGTGTTAATTTTCAGCTTATTTTACATAACATTTACTATGTTCATCTGTTTCGTTTATCTAGAGGATTATGGAGATGGATGTAATTTGTGTTTGTCTAATGCTCGGATTGTTGGTCACTGCTTCTATATAGTTCATGATGTGTATTACTTTTGCCCATATATATAGTGTTAAGGTTTGTTTCTAAATGGGTTTGTATTGAGATTTTTATAATTGATATATTGCTATGTTAAGTGGTTTTGAATTATATTGATTATGCCAATTTACTTATGACAGTATTTAACTAATTTTTTTTTCTTTTCAAGATTATACTTCTTTTTTTTCACTATTTCTTTGTCTTACAAAGTTTAATTGATCTTTTGTTGAAAAAAAAATATATTTGAACCATACTAATCTCAAATACCAAAATACAAAAAAATGTCACCCTCAATATAGCTTCAGCATTCGAATTATATATATATATATATATATATATATATATATATATATATATATATATATATATATATATATATATATATATATATATCCACTGTATATAGATATGTGATACATGGCCCCATAAAATTTATTAGTAACACTATATTGAGCTCACTTGAACTATTTTATCAAGTGATTAATTGATGATTTCAAGAGCTAAATAATTTTTGTTGCACTAAATTACTTATTTGTGTAGTATATTTAAATCTAATATATTCATTTTTTGCTTTAAATAAGCGGCAGTTAATTTGTTTAGTTCAACTTCATGCTTCAGATTTTTTATTTTTTATGTAGAATTTTGACACTACATAATTAGCTTAAAAATTATATTGTAAATATAAGCTCTGATAATGTAATTTCAAAATAAAGAGGTATTAGTGATATTTTCAAATAAAGCTTGTAGAAACTAGAAAGTGTATTGCATATATATGTTTATATATTTGTTATTACAATAATTCTTGATATAACAATGGCTACTGCAATAGTTGAAAGAACAATCTTTGTTGTTTATATCATCAATAATCGGATGTAAAATCATATAAGAGATCAATGACTGAATAATTGTTTAGTTACTTATAAAATAAATAAAATTTTGATAGTATTAAAAATGAGAAAATCATCTAATATTTTTAAAATACATGTGTGGGTTGCCCTCACAATGCACATCAATACTTTTATGATGAGAAAATTATTCAATATTTCCAAAGCATGTAGAGAATAATTATAATGTGTATTCATATATTTTTTTTATCATAATATCTTATACTTTTAATGTTACAAATTTATATATATAGATAGATAGATAGATATTATGATAAAAAAAAAATGAATATACATATATATATATATATATATATATATATATATATATATATATATATATATATATATAATTCGTCAATATTTTAAATTGTATCATTTGTATAAACACAAAGAAAAATGTTAAACTTATAACATTACATTCACTTAATTACACTCATTAATTATCTTATATCTGACCTCTTCGATATCTTCCCAAATCATCATCAAAATTGTCTGCTTATGATCAAAGTCAAAGGTAGACCTACCCCTTATCCTTTGCCTTTTGTCTTGGGACGGATTAATACTTAACATCCTAAGTTATCTGCTCATATAATTTGATCCACCGCCAAGGGTGGGAGTGGGCGGAGACTGGAATGTTGTAGCCTTGAGATAGAGACAAACTGCTAGGAATTAGACATAGTCTAATGATGTGGGCTTTTTCGGTTTCGGTTTCGGTGGATGTTGTGGTGAAGGTGAGATGAGAAGGAGAAACGGTTTGTTTGACCAAGAGGGGACAACGTTACATACGGTCCCCCACCCATGACACCATCCAGTTCGCTAAGACCATCTTTAGTAGTAGGTGCTTGACACCCATTTTATATAAGAACTAGTTGTTTTAACAAGTGCACCCCTAGAATATGTCACATGTAAGAACAATGTTCTTATACAAATAAGGTTCTTAAGTGGGCCTAAGCATGAGAAAAAAGTGAATGTAGAAAATCAAAAAAGAAAGAGAGATACATAGAGGCAGCCATTGGAGTTAATAGAAGTTGAAACAATGAGTTACAATCATTGGAGTACAACTTTAAGAGCTTCATATTATCACATGAGTTGTAACAACACAAAAAGTGGGTTGCACAATTAATGATGTGGGCCACACATATATTGTGTGAGTTGCATAAATTATAAATATGAGAGACATCCGGAATTCATTTAAAAAGTTTTGTAGAATTGAATTATTAAAGTGAATAAGTATAAAAATTATATAAAATAATAATAAAAATAATGTAATATTGTAAAGCTAACAAAAAAATAATTAAAATACTTTAAGCAACTTAACAAGAGTTGCAATACTAAAAAAAAAAATTACTTTGAGTTGGGTAAAGTAAGAAAAAATTATGTGTCATGATAAAATCCAAAAAATATAAAACAAAATGGAGTTAAGCAACTTTAGTGGATTGCACTACTAAAGATGCTCTAATAATAATATATATTTACTACAGTGTCACTATTACTTATATAAATATAGAGAAGATCCTCTTCAGTTTAAATTGATTGAAGTTGAAGAGAAAAAGACGCAATAAAAATGTGAGACCTAAGCTTTCTTCTCCACTCTTACTACACTCAATTTGGGGTATAGAGGATCCATTTCAACATAAATATCCCTTCATTGGGCAGCTACACACCTGTCTAGGATATTGATTTAAGCGTTAAAATGGTCTTGTACCACACCTAGTGTCTTACCCCTTGTGTAAATTTCGAGCCCTTACCAACCAAGTTTATCGTCTCCTCACTTATAAAATGTTTCTTTCAGCTTGGTCGAGCAATTTACACGATAGTTCCAACTTCGATGCACCCACCAAGCGGCTATACATGACTTTAATACCTCAATAACAAAAACAGCCAACCCTATATATAACCCACCAAGTTAATCACATTCTGCACACAAAACAGCTGAGAGCAATATTGTGGCAAGAGTCATGGAGAGAAAGTCACTTGCTGGCCTTTGCTTCTTCCTCTTCATCATCTTCGCTACTCGTAAGTTCTTAACCTTTAATGCTATATCCCACTTCTAAATTTGATAATCTAATTGCGTTATCATATATATATTTATGTTCCATCACTTTGCTTCTTCTGTTAATTTTCTTTTTGATTTAATGGATTGTATGCAGAAGAAATGATGGTGTAGACTGAGGCAAGAACATGTGAGGTGCTGAGTGATAAATACAGGGGTCTGTGCTTCTGGGGTTGTGACAATCATTGCAAGAATAAAGAACACTTAATCAGTGGCAGACGCAGGGACGATTATCGCTGCTGGTGCACCAAAAACCGTTGAAAGAGCTTCATGGTTGATTTTCTCCAATAAGATGGTTCAAGCACACTTATGGTGATGACATTTATTATATGTATTAATTAAGTATTAACTATATACTATGAAATAAATAATCCCTGTTATGATGAATTTGCTAGTTCATCATATCGATAACTTAATAGTGTTGAATAGTTAATTAATTACATAATGGAAAGAAATAAAAGGTTCTCTTCTCTATGGTTTATATTGCCAAGGTGAGTATTTGTGAATTTGTTATATCTTAATACTTGAATATAATCCTAACTGTCATCTTTCCACAACAAATGAATATTATTTACAGTTGAATGGATCTGTTAAACAGAAAGTAAAGTTGAAAACAAATTTATAAACAAGTTTAAGTCAAACAGAGAAGGAAATACACGTGCTAAGGATATTCTCTCGACATCAACTTCCTCTGGACTCTATGTTTACATGGAAATCCTTCTCATGGTTTAAAGGAAATCTTTGATATTAAAAAAACCAAAACTATTTATGCTTTTATAATAAGAACTCAATCATCAATATTAAATTAAAAAATATATAGATTTGGATGGCCGACGAGTTATGAAAGGGGGCAAAAAAATAATGAAAAGATGAAGCAAAATCTTGAACTTAGAAACGATTTGTTGAAATCTTGCTACCATTAAATTACAATCATAATTCAACCTTAAACCTAATCCCCATTTGTTCAACCACTTATCCAGCTTTTCCACCCCAGCAAGATGGTAAAGTGATGATTTCTTTGTATTTAATACCATTAAATTTATGTCAATTTAAGATATCAATTCTTTTAAATGATATTTTATTGGCATTATTAATGATCTCTCAACTGGTGATGTCCAACTATTTTATTTTCTTGATTGGAGCTTTTAGCTGATATTTTGGTTTTCCTTTAACGATTTTAAATATTATGAGGGATTTATTAGATAGTTATTGTATCAAAATATTCACTGAGATAGTGAGAAGTTTATTTGAAACTGAAAGGAAATAATGAATCAATTGAATTGAAATATTGATATTGATGTGTGATTTAAACAACCAATAAAAACATTTAATTAATAAATATAATAATTAAACACCTTATTATTCCAAGGTTGCCACTCACATTTAACAATCAATAAATGCATTTAATTAATAAAATAAAATAATTAAACACATCAATATTCCAACGTTACCAATAATCTAATTATAATAGAGGTTTTTAATTAGATTATGGCCAATTAAGCTTTTAATTAGATAATTGCTGAATTTAATTAAATAATTACTGCTAATTATATTTTAAATTGCTTATGTCACATAGCGAATTGGCTAAGTTTAGAGACTTCTTTTTATATTATGTATGTATAGAGATATAGATGTGGTAATATTGAATTGGTTAAACAGTACAATATTATTGAAGAGTAATTACAAGAAAATTTATAACCAAATAAATAATCTAATTAACTAGTATTAAAATATGGCAATACAAAATCAATCAATGTAGGTGAGGTTTACTTTTAAAAAATTAATGATACTTTAATTTACAAAAAAAAAAATATATCCCTAAAATTTGTCTATTCAAATGAGATTAATATAGAAAGATTCAACAATATTTTATGAAGAACAAGTAGACTCTTCATTTACCACTGATAGTGTTCTGCAGTGGTGCAACTGGTAGACAATTTCGAGAACATATGGAATTGGCAGAATAAACTATGCTGGAAAATTTTGAATCAATGATGCTTAAATTGAGGTTCAACATTAGTTCCAAGAAGCAAGAGTCCAAATGTGACCATTTATAAAAAGCAGAATTTGTCTCTTTCTCACTTGTCCAAAAATTATCAGGCTGTAAGAGCATGTAAGAAAACAATATATCATGATACAATAAGCAAGAGAACATCACGTGACAAGGATGGATCCATGTTCAAAATAATATTTTGTCTCGTATGAACGGTAATGTACAGCTGAACCAATGAGACAACAGATAATATGCAGTACAAGACATGTGCAAGGAGGTGATAATCCATTTTATTGCAACAGTTCTTTTCAGGGAGAATAAAAATTGATTTTATTCTGTTACAACTGAAGGTTATATACATTAGAAGAATCAAATACTTAGGCTTTTTGTTGAACATCAAATATTTAGAAAAAAATTATATACTCTCTCTTTCCCATATTTTTTGGTTGTTTAATACATTAATTATCATTAGTATAATACATTATTTAATTTCTCTAGTTTATAGTGTAATCAAAAGAGACAATGAGTAAATTATCATTAATTAACGTAACTTTAAAATTTTAAAAATACAATAATTTTAAAACCAAAAGACCGGGAAAGATACTAGATGGAGAGAGTATATATGTTTAAGCTATATATGAAGATGGAAATAGCTAGATGTGCTGAGGATATTTTCGACATAATTTATGACTTGTTTGGTATATAAATGACGATTGCAATTCATGTTGTATTATATGAAATTAATATCTTTAGTAGTAAAAACATGAAATATCACTTTCATTCCAAGTCAAATTTTTATAGTAGAAATAAGCAAATTCATCTTGGGAGGTACGACTGCTCATTTCAAGCTCGTTGAAATCAATTTTTTTTTTTTTCACTCTATCTACCCATTTTAAAACAATAATGATTTAATTCCGCGTTAATTGTGTACCAAATCTATTTCATTCTACATGGTACCAAACTATGAATTAAATAGTCATTATGTTAGATTCTTATTCAAATATTCCCATTTCAATTCCATGATTTTAATTGTATGCACCAAACGAGATTAAGGCTTAAAATTTATATGGTAATCATTCTTGAATCCTCTAAAATCTATGTAATAGAGGTTTTCATGTTTAACTCTTACTCAAATAAATTTATATTGATTTGGATCCGCTAAAATTATATTACACTTTAGGTGTGTTTGCAAATTAATTTTAGGAAGAAAAAGAAAGGGGAGGGAGGTATATGCTATACCTCTCGTTTGGTAGTACAAAATTTAGGAGGTGAAGATTTTGCAAGATTTTCTATAATTCTCCAAAATCCCTTCTAAGGCTAATGTTATAGTTTTTCAAAATGAGAAGGTTTTATGCTCTCAAATAATGGGATGATAAACATCTCGTTCTCCTTCCTTCTTTTCTCTCCAAACTCACAAAAATAGCATTAAAGTGTGTTTGCATAAGATTAATTTTAGAGGAGAAGATTTTGTTGGATTTTTCATAGTTCCTAAACTCATAAGACTAATTTTATTGTTCTCAAAATTAAGGATTTATATACTCCCAAACAAAAGGAGAATAAAAACTCTAATTGTCGTTTCCTCCCTTCTCCATTCTTTCTCTTTAATTCCCTTCTCTTCCTTCTCCTCCAAACTTGCAAACATAGTCTTGGAGGATAAAATGCAGGCTTAAGTCTCCCCAGTACCCCATCTCCATTTAGTTTGCCATGTTCCCAGCAGCTAAATATTAGTTGCAATGTGCTATCAAGTTCAGATCTAAATGTCCTCCTAATAGTATATCTAAGCTATGGATACGGATTAAGAAATATTCATGCTAAATTGTTAAATAAAGTTCAATATATAATTTGTTTAATAGGAAAGTTGGTTCTATAATTATCCAACATATGGAAGTTATATATAATGCAATTTAACAAAACTCAATCATGATGATCTATTATTTTGTTTTATGAAAATGACATTGGGTAATTCATTCAAGTATATATATACATATATATGAAGAAATAATGGATTCACAAATCTGAAAATCGGCATTATAAATAGATGACACACATAAATCACACACTTAGATTCCCACATACAAGTAGAACAACTTGATCAATTTGAAATCCCTCCCATCAACACTTTTTGTCCATATATATTAAAACCCACTACTGTACAAATACGTACAGTTTATTTGTTTCATAGCACATAGTTATATAAAATGCATAACTCTGTTGACTCCACAAGCATGCATGCACCATATCTTGTTGGAGAAAATCATTCATGAAGCTCTTTTAACAATATTTAGTGCACCAGCAGCGAAAATCGTCCCCGCATCTGCCGCTGATATAGTGTTCTTTCGTGGTGCAATGCACATCGCAACCCCAGAAACAAGGTCCTCTATATTTATCAGCCAGCACCTCACATGTTCTTGCCTCAGTTGGCATCATCATTTCTTCCGCACAGTCCATTGATTCAAAAGAAAATTAACGAATGCAACAAAGTGATGGATTGTGAATTTGATAATGAACTTAAGAAATCGAATTTAGAAGCAAAATATAATTTAAGTTTGAGAACTTACGAGTAGCAAATATAACGATAAGGAAGAAGCAAAGACAAGCAAGTGATTTTGTCTCCATGACTGATGGTTCAGATATTTTATGTATCTACCACAATCAATATTGCTCTCTAATTTCAGTGGGGAAAGTGATTAAAATGGCCTGCTATATATAGAGAAAGCTTGCAACTATTTCTCAATTCTCTTTCCCTCTATTGTTCACTCATCCGTTCTTTAGAAAGCCACCGCTTTCTAATTTTTTTAGAAAGCCGCCGCGCTGCTTTGTTCTTTTCTTAGAAAGCCGTCGAGAGAGAGAACATTGACAGAATATTAAAACATGTGGAATCATGACTATTCCAAAACGAAAAATAGGATAAGCAGTACAGCTAACTCTAGAATATAAAAACAGTTAATCACTTTCTGTACTGAAAATTTTGATGATAGTAATATTGTGATGAGATTCATGTATTAGGAAAAAAAAAAAAATCACATGTCGGTCTGTGCTTCTTGATCATCATTATCGTTAAACAGTATATTCCACTTTAAAATCCCAAAATATCCCTTATTGCAAACTATTTTTTTAATATACACGTTTTGGCCATGTCAACCCTAATTACCATAGGGCTTAAGGGTCCCATTTGGATTGGCGGGCCTGAAAAGAAAATCTTCACAAACTAGCATCATCCAACAAAATTACCTCACAAGGTTACCAATTCAAATGGCGTCCTTGTTAAAGGGCAGGCGCTAGTTCCCTTAAACAAACTTAAAAAGATTCTTTAGAAAGTGATTTGTTTGTACACAATTTTTTGTTGTCAATGTTCTAAATGTGAAAATGTTATTAAGACTATTGAACCAAAGCATACAAGATGTTCAGTAACTCTTGGTGCATCTCCTCCTAAAACAAGTATGTAAAACTCAACTTGAATATGGGAATTCTTAAAGTCAATAACCAATAATGACATAAAAATCTTCAAAAAAGGAAATGGAAAAATTTGTCAAAACATTAGAATTTGGCTAAAATATATAAGTGCATAGTATGTCCTATTAAATGGGGATCACTTTTGATCCATGAGAACTAGTTAGTACCTTGTGAATTTTTAGGTTAATCAAATATAATATAATTTAACGATTCTACTTTTTCTCCAAAAACCGGTAAAAGGATGAAATCCAACCCTAAAATTATATAGAAATGACCCCAAAAAGAGAGAGAGAGAGAGAAATGAGGTGGCAAGGTAAGAATATACAAAATACGAATCTAACTTTTTTTAAAAAAAATAAAATAAAATAAAATTTCCATTAGAGAGGCATCATCTTGACTAACGCCCCTTAAAAAGAAAGTTCTTTTAAGGGATGCTAATTGAATTGGCGTGCCTGTGAAGATTTTCTTTGGATTGGCGCCCTAAGCGCAATGAATACTAGATTTGATAAATTTTGGTTGAAAACATGTGTATGTTGAAAAATAGTTTGCAAAAGAAAAGGTATTTTGCTTGATAAATTTTGTTTTCTTTTTTGGTAATTTTGCCCCAGAGCTAGGATAAACTTATGTTGAAAAGGAAAAAAAAAAAGAAAGAAAGAAAGAAATGATGCATCTCTCTTGGAGCATATATATATATATATATATATATATATATATATTATAAAGCAAAAAACTATGGTTGAAAAGTTATGTCATGTGCCTGTCTTGTGGATTATCTAAAATTTGATTTACTTTAGGCAAATGGCAAAACTTTTCTCTTTTAGTAATTTCCATGTTAACTTATGAATTGGATATTTTAGTTTGTTTCTATACTCTGCATTAACCATTTCTTCTTCTGATACTTTGGTAATCTACTTCTCTTAACATTCATTTCTATGTAATATGCTTTCCAAGCACTTACAACATTTTAAGGTGATATATCATTTACCACCTCGATGGGCTCAACGTTCACAAGATAATATTATTTTGTTATATGAAAATGACACTGGGTAATTGAATCAAGTACATATCAAGATAATATACCAGATACAAAGTAGCAATATAAATGATCACACACATAGATTCCCAAACATAAATAGAAGAACTTGATCAATTTGATTCCCTTCCCATCAACACTCTTCATTTATTTTATAGAAGGCATAATACTGTTAACTCCACAAGAACGCCTGCACCATCTTGTTGGAGAAAATCATGGATGAAACTCTTTTAACAATATTTGGTGCACCAGCACCGATAATCGTCCCTGCATCTTCCACTGATTAAGTGTTCTTTTTTCTTGCAGACGTCATCACAATACAGGAAGCAAGGACCCCTGTATTTATCACTCAGCACCTCACATGTTCTTGCCTCAGTCTGCATCACCATTTCTTCTGCAAAGTCCATTCATTCAAAAGAAAATTAACAAATTGAAGAAAGTGATGGATTGTGAATATGTTTTTTTTTGTCATATGTAAGATGGAAAATAAATTTTTTAATATTAACTTAAACATTTAAAAATAAAATCGAATTTGATATCAAAATATGAGAATGCTATAATTTTATCTTTGAAATTGTGTTACTGTACTAAATAATTTTCTTAATGCATTATGAATTTGATAACGAACATATATAACAAAAATTTAGAAGAAAAATATAAAGTTTAAGAACTTACGAGTAGATAATATAATGATAAGGATGAAGCATAGACTAGCAAGAGATTTTTTCTCCATGACTGATGATTCAGATATTTTATGTATCTTAACACAATTAATATTGCTCACCAATTTCAGTGTGAAAAGTGATTAACTTGGTGCGCTATATATAGGGAGAGCTAGCAACTACACTTCTCTCTCTCTCTTTCACTTATCTGAGGAGAACTGAGTTTGCCCTACTCTATTTTTTAAAAGAAAGCTGCCGCGTTGCTTTGTTTTGTTCTTAGAAAGCCGTCAAGAGAGAGAATGTGGACAGAATATAAAACATGTGGGATTATAACTATTTCAAAAAATAGGATAGACAGTACAGCTAGCTCTAGAATATAAAATAGACTAAATTAATCAGTTTCTGTATTGAAAATTTTGTTGACGGTAATACTGTGACAAGATAGATGTAATATCTGTGTCATCACCAGAAAAGAGAGGTGCTCATGTGCACGTCTAAAATTATACATCCACTTTTATATTTTTTTATTATGTATATTTTTTTATTTTTTATTTATAATTTTATCTTATAAAATAATTATTACGTAAAATGTAAAAGAGGTATATAAAATGTACAAGTAATATTTTACTTTAGGAAAAAAGTCACTTGTCAATACGTATTTCTTGGTCATCATTCCCACTAAACGCTATTTTTGTTTTCAAATTAGATGATCTAACTAAGTCAAGTATGTAAATTAATTAGTACATGATTTTTTTAATTTAATTAAAAATTTTAAAGTTGAGTTTAAGTTTTAAATATATAACTACATTAAAAAACTTAATTAAGAGAATTTTATTACATTTGTGATTTTATTTAACTTAAATCAAATTATTTGTAGACTTAATAATTTAATAATAATTTTATGCCTATAAATATCTATGGTCAAGACAAAAAATAAAATTAATCATCTAAGTGCATTATAGTATTTATGTTCCATTTGTTATTATTTTTATTATTTTTTGAAATAAGTAGACTTTGCTAAAATAAAAGGTTGCAGATTGGGGCAAGCACATATGAATGTGATGTGCTGAGCGATAATTTCATGGGAACATGCTTTACTTCTAGGAAACGCTAGTTACGATGCAAAATATTAATCAGTTTTAGAATAGGGAGTGAAATAAAGTGTACTTAATTCAACACTATGACATAAAAGACAAGTGCACCTATTATTTTGTAGTATAAAATGTAAGCACAAGGGTCGATCCACAAGAATCCTACAAGTACTCTTACTCACTATTTATTTATTTATTTTTCTATTATCTAACCTACCAATTTGAATGATAATGAGAATGAAAGTGAAATAACGTGAAAATAAAACCAGGCAGAAGATAAACAGGAACACGCAGAAAAACATGATAAAGACTAAGAGAAGTAATTAAATGAGATAGATCTAATTAAGAATCCTTTTGAAGTCAATTATAATTCTGGTCTCGATCCATCTTTTAGGTGTTTGCTGAAGCCCCATATTCATGAATGATCTTGGTTCAATTTTATAAAAACCTTTCAATAAAACTGATAATTGGATATTAGATTTGAGTGTATGCCAAAACAATCTATTGCAATATAAATTTCATGAACAATCCCAATCATACAAGTGAATCTCAACCAAAATCTATAAAATCACTTAATGTTCCACATAATCAAACCCAAATTTGCTTAAGCCACTCATAGTTCACAGAACTCAAACTACATAGATGGAAGGATAAAGAAGAAGTGAAAGCACTCATAGAATCGAGTGATTCTCAACATCCTTCATTTTCTAATGCCTAATATAGGTGAGTTTAAACTTTTTCTAGGCCTTGGACCACATCTAATCGTTCTCTAGCAGCCTCTGGTCCAAAAATGGAAGATTCCTCTTTCAAATCTCGAAGTTGGGTAAATTTTGGCAGCCAAACATGGTGTGCACCTCTCCAAAGTTCACTTTGACATGGGTGTGCTACCCATGTCAATTCCCAGGGTACGTACAAGAACCAGAGAATTATTGCTAAATTATTAAATAATGGAGGCCAATATATATAATTTATTAAATAAAACTTGTTTAAGCAAAAAGCTATGACAAACCTAAGGAAGTTATAATATAGGTTAATAAAATCTTAATATTGATTACAATCACAAGATATATTATTTTGTTGTATATATGAAAATAACATTGGGTAATTGATTCAGGTATAAATTAAGATAATATACATAGATTCACAAATCTTAAAATTGGGCAGTACATAAATAGATCACACGCAGATTAAATACCAAACATAAGTAGAACAACTTGATCAATCTGAAATCCCCATCCCATCAACACTCTTCATTTATTTCATAGAACATAGAAGACCTAGATAATCACGGATGAAACTATTTTAACAATATTTCATGCACCAGCAGCGATAATCGTCCCTGCATCTTCCACTGATAGCAGGTTCTTTCGTGGTGCAATGCACATCACAACCCCAGAAGTAAGGTCCCCTGTATTTATCAGCCAGAACCTCACATGTTCTTGCCTCAGTCTGCATCATCATTTCTTCTGCACAATCCATTCATTCAAAAGAAAATTAACAAATAGAACAAAGTGATGGATTGCAAATTTGATAATAATAATAATAATAACAACAACAACAAGGGAGAAGCACACAGGAAATCAACTTATGAGAGAACATACAAAAAACCAATACTACTCTAAACTCAATCTTAAAACATTGAGTTAATAAATTTTATTTATTTATATATCTCTCATAAGTCTTACCTGTATATCGAACAAACAACAACTTATATAATCAAATATAGAAGCAGAATATAAAGTTTAAAAACTTAAACAAACATAATGATAAGGAAGAAGCAAAGAGCAGCAAGTGAGTTTTTCTCCATGAATGATGATTCAGATATTTTAAGTATCTTACCACAATTAATATTGTTCACGAATTTCAGAGAAAAAATTGATTAACTTGTTGTGATATATAGAGAGTTTGCAACCATTTCTCATGCCTCTATCTCTCTCTGGTTCACATATGTGCATTGATTTTGCCCTTCTTTTTTTTTCTCTCCTTAGAAAGCCGCCGCACTGCTCTATTATTTTCTTAGAAAGCCGCTGCCCCTGCCCCTTTGTTTTTTCCTTGAAAGCCGCCAAGAGAGAGAACATAAGTAGAAGGGCTTGTTAAAATACGCATCGAATTATAAGGTGATACTATTATATTGGAATTTTGATTCTTTAACTTTGTGACAGATTAATTTTTGGTGATTTTGGGTCGTTAGTTTTAAATTTAATCATTCACCTTCATTATATGTCTAAAATTTAGTAATTGTTTAAAAAAATAAGTGTGATAAAATGTAAATCATTAAATTTAAAACTAATAATCTAAATTTCCTTAAAGTAAGTAACTTTTACTACTACAAAATCAAGAAATCTAAATCCACTGTATTAGTGTTAGTTGTTGGCGTTGGTTGCATTTTTTTTTTTTTTTTTATTTTGAGTAGGATTCATGTTAGAGGGAATAAATTGTTGGGCGTTAATTAACATATGGAATAATAACAGAGCATTCAGTTGTGCACGTTGAGAGTTTGACCACCTGACAAGATGAATATAAGAACGGTCCAGATCCCGCTAGTTTGATAAGCAAAGTAATAGAGTTTGGGGTATTTTACACAGATGTACTAAATAAAAAAACTTATTACCAATATATACCACTTTAAAAAGTATGTACCAATATGTACTAAAAAATTAAAAATCGCAGTACGGTGGTGCGATTTTTATGGCAGTACCGTACTGCGATTTTTGAGAAAAAAGCTGACACCTCATGAAAATCGCAGTACTGTGTTGCAATATTGTTGAAAATCACAGTACCGTACTGCAATTTTAATGTGCCACATGTCCTCCTTACCTTCCTTCTTTTAAACACGCGGGGCTCTTTTTTTTTTTTCTTCTTTTATTTGATTTATTTTTTAATATTTTTAATATAATTTTATATTATATTTTACATAAATTTTTTTTTCTATAAAAGAGATGCACCTCTACGCTTCTAGTATTTTTCCTTTCTTTTTCATTTTCTATTCCTTTTTGCATTCTCCAATAATTTTATGAATTTTCACACTTTACATTCTCAATAGGTATGTTTTAAAAATTAAATATAGAGATTAAAAATTATATTTTTGTCTATAATTTTTTTTTTACTATTTTAATTTTATATTATTATAAAATTATTTTCATTATTTTAAGTTTTATTTTAATTTTTTTTATTTTATTTTCACTTTCGTACAAATTTTTAAATATATCTGTAACACATTTAGTTTATTTAATTAGATGTTATAATTTTTGAATTAATAAAATTATTAAGAACAAATGAAATGATTAATTAATTAAAATAAAAATACATAATAAAATAATATAATATAATTTTATTAGTAAATAAAGCATTACAAATGTGAAGAGAAATACATGATTAAATTTTAAATTTTAATTCTTTTTGTTTCTTATCGATCCATGACCTTTATGTCCACCTGTACCACAATGCGGCTCTCTAATGGTGGGACGTAAGCCAATTAGCCTTCCAATTGTTCCTGTGAGTCCCCTCCTCTGGCGATGACCTTTTGATAATTGGGATGACTGTTCAAAATGTTCCGTTGGTGGAGAAGGTTGTGCATCATCTTCTTCTTCATTTTCTTCCATATTTTAATCTTGTGAACTTTGTTGTCCACTAATGTAAAACTCTCTCCACAGGATCTCTAAACTCACATTGAGCTGAGATTGGAGTCTCAATAGTTGCAGCAAACTCAGAAAATGGTGGGGTGTCATGTTCCTGCAATAATGAGGGTAAATGAGGATTACACCATTCATTTAAATTATAAAGCGATCTAACATGAATGTTATGTAATTTTGTTGGGATGAAGAAGGTACCTGTTGCATTGGTGACGAACTAGAAGTCCTGAATAATGTAAAGTCATTTGAACTAAAAGTATATCGAAATGGATCCTGTGTAGTCCTACTAGGCCCTGCTCCGTGCATATCAGAAACAGGTGACAGTAAACACTATCATAAAAACTAGGCATTGGCTCACACTGCGACTGTTTAGGTGCGACATACTATGACTGCTGAGGTTCGTCATCATTTGACTGTTGTTAGGCCCTTCTAACATAAGGTCGTTGTATGGGGCGTTGGCTATGAGGAATTTGTCGTGCAGCATTATGAGGAATATCCTCATAATATGTCCATTGTGGTTGGACATAATGGACACTTGGAGGCGGATCTTGTCGTGGAAGATCTACTGATAGCCTACCTGGCTCAGCCATGGTATGCAAAATGGTTGCAGCTATATCACGACGATTTTGTGGCATATTTTGTGCATGATATATCCATTCTGCCTGTTCAGCCTACAAAAAAAAAATCTAATTAAATTAAAAATGCAACTAAAATGCACCAATTGTAAAATACATCGCACATATACATATGTAATAGTGTAAATACCACTGGGGTCCTAAAAGTATTGGATTGATCAATCCATCGACGAGTGACACTAAGATACCATGTCATATAAGCTGATCGATGATGCAAAGAGCGAAATGATGAAGTATTGACACCAATTATACTGTTAGATCGCCTATTCCAAGCTGCAATCCACTCGGCATTAATAGTAGTCCAATCTTCACCAGAACGGCCTTGCATAGTCTGTGAGTGTTGTAAGTCCAAATCCCAAGGGTTATTCGGAATTGACTGATCTAAACCAAATTGGCGCATCACTCTATCAGCTTGATGTACCTCAACAATATGAAAATGTAACAATGGTACAACTGTTTGCCATATTTGTTGTCCATTTAAAGAGTACGAAGGTGCATCCCTGTTAATATACGGTGTCCAAATAAACTATAAATAAAAACATGTTAGTTTATGGTTAAAAGAAACGACAAATATAAGATATGCAAATCAAGTAATATAAAACTAACTTGCTCTTCTCTACATGTGTCAAACCAAAAGCGATACACATATAATATCTTTTGTTGTCTGGATTGAGTAGGTCTTGTCTGGTCAGACCACCTATTTAAAAGTAAAACATTGTATAATAATATGTTGAGAATTTTTTAATTAATAATAAATATTTACCAATTTTATTATGTTAACAAATTAATATAACGTACCGACGTCCAAAGGGAGCTGGATATGGATATGTATACGCCTGCTCCATATCTCGATTAGCTAGGAGGCCAGTCAGTTGTGGAGAAATGGTAGGAAATCGTTCCCAAGCCCACATGCATACTAATGTGTGACATCTTGCAAAATTAACAGTGCCTGGCTTTGACGCCCTACAAAGGGCATGATATAAATGCACAAGGACCGTTGAACCCCAACTATATCTATTGGCTATTTGAAAATCAGCCAAGAATGGTAGATATATAGTATACACCCATCTGGATGATGTATCCTCCACTAACCATCCTCCCAACATGCGAAGGATATATGCACAAGCATGTTGTTAAATCATATTATCATTTGCATGCTCAGGTAGTGATCTAAATCTATTAACAAGCCATCTCATTTGAATCCTATGCCCATTCCATTCATCAGGTATATCTCCAAGAAGCCTCAATGTTTCATTTCGGAGCTGGTTTATTGAAAATTGACATACAATCGGGTCACCATCAATGGGGAGGCCTAAAAGCATTGCCACATCTTGTAGAGTGATTGTACACTCCCCAAATGGCAAGTGGAATGTATGTGTTTCAGGCCTTCATCTCTCTACCAGTGCAGATACAAGAGTCATACATGACTCTACTTTACCAATACGAGAAACCCCATAGAATCCTGCCTGAATGAGGTATGGAACAATCCGAGTATCTGGGGTGTCATTTAATGCATTTGTTGCGCGTCTAGAACAAAGTACTCGATTAGTTTGTAATTAGCATCTAACAAGTGAATCAATGGACATAAAATAATGTTAAAACTTCAACTGAAAAAATTAAGATAACTCACATTGCGACCATTTGTAACAAATTGGGAAATGTGCCTCTCTTGCAACTTAAGTAATTGTTGGTGAGATTGTCTAAGATCCATGCTAAAATTAAAAACATTCAAATAATTAAATAATTATCAGTTGCACTATCTTAATCATGTAATAGAAATTATGGCACACATTCATATTACAAAGTAAAAATTACATTACACATGTTCAAGTTACATATAAGTTTATAAAATAAACAAGAAATAACATAAATATTCTTCAATAATCATAGTGAACAAATCAATCTCGATTTGGACATCCAGAGCGATTATGTCCTCGGACTCTGCACAGTGAACATCTCAAGCTCTCATTTGGCTCCCTCTAATCCATCTCATTTTAGAATCTTGTTGATTTTGGATGACCATTGTTTGGTCGGCATGTGTCTAGATTTGGGAGTAACATTGGACTCGCAACAGATGGGCAAAATTCCTTGCTAGCAATAGGGTAAAACTCAAACCTATACACATTGATCATATGATCCAATGTGTATACAGGGTTTACAAATAAGGTGTAATCAATCGAGGTAAACGCACAAGCAGCTATCACATGAGAGCAAGGGTAGTGCAAAGCTTGAAATTCTCCACATGTACAAGTCTTTCTAATAAGATCAACCACGTACGTGCCAGAAATTCTATAATTAGGATTACCGCCTACATCTATCACTTGAAATGTATTGTGTTCTCTGTTAAATGACTGGACACTATGTGCGGTTGCAACACGAACATTATGTTTTAATTGTTTCTCAATCCACACACTAAACTTAAAACTAGTTGACTTTTGAGCTATGTACTGGTTACTATACTCAGTGAAGTAGGTTGCAAGCTTTCCCAATGTTGCCTCAGCAATGGCAGTAATTGGGAGACGTCTAATACTTTTCAAGATGGCATTCATGCATTCAGCAAGATTTGTGGTCATATGACCATAGCGTCTCCCACCATCATATGCTCTGCTCCATTGTCTTAGGTCTAGTTTATCAACCCATCCATGAACATGCTCATTGGAAGCACGCAACTGATCCAATTTTTGTTGAAACATGTGTGGCATGTATTGGTATCCTATTAATATATAAAATTTGTTAGACATAAATTACACAATTCATCTATCAATAAAATAAATATAATTTTAAATTTATAAATAAAAATTACCTGCACTTACTAACAATTCCTTTAATTTCTTGTTTTTGAAAGTTGAGTTAAGGTTGGAGGCAAAATGACGAAGGCAAAATACATGGTATCCCCATGGTTCATTCCACCGTAATCTCTCATCATGCACAGCTTTCAATATGCCTTGGTGGTGATCTGATATTAGGCAAATACCTTGCCTATCCTTCGCCACATGTTGACGTACTAACTTTAAGAACCATGGCCAAGAGTTGGTGTTTTCACTTTCTACAATTGCAAAAGCAAGTGGGATTACTTTTTTGTTACCATCTTGACTACACACGATCAATAACGTCCCACGATATTTTCCATAAAGGTGGGTTCCATCAACCTGTATTAATGGCTTTAAGTACGCGAATGCATCAATGCACGGCTTAAATGCCCAAAACACACGAAAAAATAATGCTTTTCTAGGAGCTTCTCCATCTGGACATTGCTCTGGCCATGTCATGAACTCAACAACACTACCCGGCACATACTGCTTAACAGTGTATAGGAACCTTGGCAACAAATTGTATGAATCGGCCCAGTCACCATACACCCTTTGAAGGGCCTTCTGCTTGGCAATCCAAGCCTTCCTATACGAGATGATACAATTATGCAGATTATTAATGTGTTGAATAATCTCGGAGGGCTTAAAGTCTGGGTTTACCCTCACAAGTCCAACAATTTCTTCACAAATTTAATCAGAGTTCAAGTGGGAATGGTCTTGATTAAGCATGACTGACATGTAAGTGTGAGGAGCTACATATTTTGTAACCATCCAGCCATCACGCTTTTTCAATTTCCCTGCCCTTAGCCTCCATGGACATCCAACATCATACTGTTTACAACATATACTGTACCATTGCCTAGTCCATTTTTTAACTTTGAATTGAACGTTATGCTTGATACTATACAATTTAACAACATTGCTAACATCCTCCACAGTAGGCCATTGTAACCCTATATCAAGCTCATGCTCGGGGTTCCACTTAGGAGGTAACATCTGTTCTAACTCATTAGCTGGCATGTTGTTCAAAGCTTCCCAATCAATTTGCTTAAAAAACGAAGCTGTCGGCTCATAATAGCTTGAAATTGGGTTAGGAGACACAGAATCTTCATTCTCAATATGATAAGGGTTATCTTCAAACTCATATTCTGAGTCAGCATCCTCATCATCAGTACAATCTGACATATTAGCATCTATAGGTATATCTTCATTTGGTAGAACATTATAATGTGGTTCAGTTTCATCGTATGGTTCATTAAGATTAAACTGAGCCACTGAAGATGAAGCACCACCCATGTTTTGCTCTTTGAGTTGAGTTAATTGAAATGCACCATCTATGTTGTGATCTATTAATGCCATATATGAAAACAAATTTTGTTGCTCTTCTTCACCAAATCCTTCATTATAATTCCTACTTGGCCGTGATACAGTGCAGCTCGACTCACCGACAACTGCACACTCAACATATAACTCGATACAGTTATTGTTAGGATTGTTTTCATGATGACATATCATTACTTCCACATTTTGAGGTGTATTTATTTCTATAATACTGTATCTTGGACAAGGAAATTGTTCCACCAAAATTCTATATGTCACATTCGATACAATCTGCTCAGATCTTAACCCAACACAATTGCGGATTTTTCTCCAAAGAGATTCCAAGGTCACATCACGTTTGATCTGAATCATCTTTGGTAATGGACCATCATACATATATCTATATGGTCCATAATAAGCCTTTCCACCGTGATATATGAGACAAGATATCTCACTCATGACTATTATTAATAATATAAACCTGCACCTATTATTATAATTAAACAAAAATTCACAATTACAAGACATTCAAAGCAAATAAATTAATAATACCCATATTGGTACCAAATTCCAAAATAAAGGTAATGTAAATTCGTGGGTTATATTAGTGTTATAATTATTAAAATAACAAAAACATTATCTATGATTATAAAAATTATTTTAAATAACTTTAATTTCATAATTTATAACACAAATAAGAAATATAATATATTAATATAACAAATAAATATATATATATTATCAATATATATTTCAAAAATTTCATAATTTAATAATCATTATTAAATTTCAAAATTTTTAAAATAAAACTGAAAATAAATAAAATAATTTTATAATAATATAAATTAAAATAATAAAAAATAACATATTTGATAAAAACTTATTTTGAATTACGATAATTCTATAATTAATAATGCAAAATATGACAAATAAATTTAAATATATTATCATTATATATATATATTGATAATCTACTATTAAAATAATAAAAAACAATATCTTTCATTATAAACTTGGACTTGAACTACGTTAGTTTTATAATAAATAACACAAATAAAAAATATAATATATTAATATAATAAATAAAGAAAATAATTTTTTAATAATATAATATTCAAATAATAAAAAAATGATGTTTGATTAAAAACTTATTTTCAACAATTTTAATTTTATAATACATAACGCAAATAAGTCATATAATATATTAATATAACATATAAATCAAATATTATTAGTGTATATATATATATATATTCTTCGTATATATATTAATAAAATATAAATAAAAAAATAAATTTTTTTTTAAATAAAACTTAAAATAAAGAATTAATTTTATAATAATATCATATTATAATAATAAAAAATATATTTACTGTAAATTTATTATTGAATAAATTTTATTTTATAAATACTAACATAAATTTAAAATGTAATATAATGAAATTACAAATAAATTAATTATATATATATCGCTTAAACTAAAAAAAAATTATTTAAAAATACAAACTAACAGAAGAAAAAAATCTTTCAATATAAATGTGATTTGTTACTAAAGAAATATTATGTCAAATATTTAATAAAAATTATTATACTAAATATATAATAATAATCGAATATAAATTTATGCTAACTTTAAAAAAATACAATCTTAAGCCTTACAATATCAATTAATTTTTTTACCATAAAAAATTAACAATGATTACAAAATAGTAACATTATTGATGATTAATAATCAAAAATTACATATAACATACTATAAAAATATAAGCGTACCTATTGAAGATCAAATAACCCCAAATAGTGAAAGTTGAGAAGATGACACGGCTAAAAAGGATTCATGGAAAAAAAAATATAAGCAAACAAAAAAAAAATGAGAGAAAGAAAATATGTGGATGAAGAATTAAACTCTATTTAATTTTTAAAACATACCTATTGAAGATGTAAAGAGCGAAAGTTCACAAAATAATAGGAGATTGCATATAAGCAAATCAGAAAGGAAAAAAGACAAGGAAAGAAAGAGGAAAAGGAAGAAGAAAGGAAGAAGAAATAAAGAATGCGAATTGGAACTAGAAGCATGGCTGCATCCATTTATAGAAAAAAAATTATAATTTTTTTAAATAAAATATAATAAAAATTTATATTTTTAAAATATATTAAAAATATTAAAAAAATATAAAAATCAATTTCCCTGGACAGACTCATGAGGACTGAACAAAACTTGCATGAAGAAGTAAAAAAATTTGTTTTTTTGTGTATATGGCAGCAGCATGACTCGCAGGGGAGGGGGGCACTGAAGATGACAGCATGACTCACGGAGATGGCAGCCATATTTTCACTAAAATTGCAGTACTGTTCTGTAATTTTAAAATCGCAGAACAATACTATATATTGGTAATAAATTTTTTTATTTGGTACATATGTGTAAAATACCCTAGAGTTTGCTCAAGAACAAGTGCACAGCTTTTGTTTGTAGTTATTTATAAATAAAATTGTAAATAAAAAATAAGAGAGATAAAAAGAATATCTCTAAAAGATAGACTTGCACAAACAACTATGCGCACTTCAGATTAAGTTCAGTTATTAAATTGTGTAATAGGCTTGCTAGCTATCGAATCTATTTACAACTTTATTGACTGCATAATTATAGACAAATCTAATGGTTGATCGTCAACTGCACCCCAAGCAATAGCCAATCATTATTTATGAAAAAATATATCTAAAAATTCAAAAATTTATGTCTAATTATGCTTTTACTTTTACACCTTTAAAAAACTCCTTTTTTTTTTAATTTTTATAAACCAATCAAAATATGCTTAGTTTTGTTGTTTGAGTTCTTAGAGCTCAGTTGTAGAAGATCATACTCCAAACCAACCAAAAGAGAATCAAAAGCATTAGGAGGTGAATTAAGTTACCTTGTGACGTTTTCACCAATAAAAAAACACACTACAAAAAATAAATAAATAAAATACGTACATTTATTTCTTTTTCAATATGATGTAAGTGTTAGACATAATATATAATTATTCCTTAAGCATTCCATTAAAAGTTTAATATTTTAGGTTGTATTAGTTTCTAAATATTATCATAACCTCATTGAATTAATGGTTAAGAGATTTAATTCTTTTTATGGCAGCTTTGTTAAATATTAAATGAAAATTTTAACACATAGTATAAGCAGATATGTATTTTGTTCACACATCAGCTTAAAGAGATTATGTGTTGGGGCTTTCATTTGTAAGAGTATTATACATGTAATATAAAACCATTTTTAAGGCTTGACCAAGTAATTTAAGTTTTAAAGATGAACCGGTTTTTGACATTAAATGTGACAAACATTCAATTGTAAAAGCATAGTATATTAAATTTTGTGTTGGAAGGACGACATTTTGGAGTAGATTCAAGCATGAAGATATACCAGATAAAAAAATGCATCACAATCTACAAAATTCAAAAATCTTCACATTGTTAATATATATCATGCAAAGAGAAGAGGATGAGAAGAGAAATTTTTATTCAAAGTACGTATATACTTAACAAGGAGTGATCTTTTGATCAAACACATAGATATGCTCACACTATGAGCATGCAGAAATAGTATATCCAGTACAAACACGTACTAAGTTCATTTATTCCATGGTACATAGTTATTTTATATCACACTTTTCTCACCACGTATGCCTCTAACAGTTTTTGGTGCACCAGCAGCGGAAGTCCCTGTGGCACTTGCCACTGAGATAGTGTTCAAACGTGGTGCAGTGCACATCACAACCCCAAAAGCATGGACCCTTGTATTTAGCACTTAGCACCTCACATGTTGCTGCCTCTGTCTGCATCATCGTTTATCTGCACAGTATCAAAAACCAATTCAATTCAAAAGATAAAGTAGGTTTTATATCTAACATGCCTCCACACATGAAAGTTAAAAGTCAGGATAAGTTTTATATTTAATATATCCTTGTATATAAAAGTAATACAGATTCACTCATACCATGTGTTAAAATTGTATTTGATTATAATTTATTGAGAAAGCATTGGCAAGGGATTCAAATCCTTAACAGTGAGATCATTGAAGTTTTGATATTATATCAAAAACCGATTTAACTCAAAAACTATTATGAAAAAGCCTATAGTAGATTTTTATATCTAACACACTACATTCACTCAAAAGGAAATTAACAAAAGGAACATGATGATGAAAAGTTAAATATCATAGTTCACTTAGATAGTTGAGTTTAAAACCAGAAAATAGAAGAAGCAAAGACTGGCAAGTGTTTTCTTCTCCATGATAGATGACTTGGATATTGTATATATCACAATATTGCTTTCAGATTTCAATGCAGAAAGTGATTAGCTAGGTGTGTTGTATGTAGAGCTAGCAGTTACTGCTAAGCTTATTAAAAGTCATAGGTGGCTGCTTGGTGGGATCTTGACAAACTTATCCGTTTCTTTTTCCACATTGAATTTGAGGAAATCAAACCCTGAGCAGTAATATTGAGGTTGTTGTGGATTCCATCTAGGATTCCGTATTGAAATACAAAACCACATTGATAAGTACCAAAAGAAAAAAAAAAAAAAAAAAGTGAAAAATGTTATTGCATACTTGTAGGTGTTATCCACTTTGTAAACTCGAACTCTATTTAGATTGTCTTTTAATAAGGTATAAAAAGAATACGTTTATACAAAATTCACTTTTATATAAAATTTATTATTTAAATTAGCTTCTGTGAAAAAAAAAATTAAATCAATTTATATACAAAATAACTTTTCCTTCTTCTTTTAACTTTTATTTCTACTTCTCCTTCTAATGTCTTTTATTTTTAAATTCAATTCAAATAGATTCTCATTGTGTATTAGTTATTTGTTCAGAGAAAATTGTAAATAAAAAATTAAAGAATAAAAAAAAGAAATTAAAAAGTGTAAAAATACGTGTAGTGGTATTAATAAAGAAAGCATACAATTTAAATACCATATATTCGAATACAAAACCTTACAATTTGTTGAATTAATCTCATAATTAATAAGATTTCCTTTATATACATTTTACAAGTAGCACATATTGGAATTTAAGTCATTAAATATTTGTCACATTCACATGTTCCGTAATGGATCAAAATCCTCTCATGTTTAGAAGATAACATGAGGTCATGTTACTTCATCATGACCGTAAGAACTCTTGTAGCAGTTCATTATCAATAGTTAAGATAAACTCAATTTGAATTAATCAAACATAAGTCAAAAGATCCAAATCCTCCGTTAATAGAATTTGAATTCAATAGGATGAAAACCAAACATTATTTGTTTCTCTGCATGTGTTTCTGTGTTGGTCTGCATCTACATTTTATTGACACAGAAACGGGAGGGGATAAAGAGAGAATCCGCTCCCAATAAAAAACTTAAATTCAAATACAATTTAAGACTTGTTTTACTACAATGGGGATGGAGATATTTACTATTTATAGTCCTAAAACTATGAAAAATATCTAACCTAGAATTTAAAATAAATGAAGTTACATAAGCACTTCTATTTATATTTTATTATGCTTTTATTCTCTCCATAACTCCTTTATGTAATAGAAATAAATCCTGTATCTCCTTAACTCCTCTGTAACACAGAATTACAAATGCATTGATAAATTTCAATTCAAAAATTGTTCAGATAGTGTAGTTAACATGCTCAAGCGTGCATGTGTGTTAAGAAAAAACAAGGACTTTGGGTTCCTTTTTCTTTATATACATTTTTCTTTTCCTATCAACATGGAACTTCTTTTTTCTCTTTTATTTCTAAGACTCCCCTCAAATCTAACTGGTCTTTAGCCCGATTGAGATCCTCTTTTTAGGCTTGAGTCTCAAAAGCTTTTCTATTTTAGGTTCACTCTGAATCATAAGCTGTTAAGCCTTAATTGCCTTGATACCACTTGAGTAAGTCTTGTAAGTGTATGGGCTCAATTAATTTTTATGGTGAGAGAGTACGTGCAATAAAAAAATAATATTCTATCGAAAACATCTTAAAACAATTAAATTTAAGTTCTTCTTCTTTTTATATATACTTTTTTTTCTTATTCCCCGCCGACCTGACTTCTTTTTTTCTTTTCTATTTCCAAGACAATGTTTAGCTGCAGATGCATATTGGAGAAAAAAAAAGGCCACTAAAAAAAAACAGCCACCTTCGCCAAATGACAAAAAGTTGGATAGTTTTAACACACAAAAAAAAAAAGATTATTTATTTTGTTAAAAGATAAATCTAAGCCTTGACAACCAAAAAATGACAATACTTGGAAAGATGAAGAGCTTGAGTTACGTCAAACCAAGGCTACTGAACTTTTAAAGTTACTCCTTTATAATTTAATTGGTGTTCCCATTGCAGATCTGCGGAGTTCAACATGTTTCTTGTGTAATGAGTGATCTAAATTAGGTATTTTAGGGTTTTTTGAAAATTAAGTTTAAAATTTTAAATTAAGCTTTATTTTAATTTAACTTATTTATTTAGATAATTATAAGTTAGAGTATATTTTTTTATTCAGTTGAGCTATGTTGTTTATAAATAAATTTCTTTTGTATTCAGTTTAATAAATTTTTGATAAATTAATATTATAAAAGTTTTTATTTAAAGAATATCCAAATAAAATTAAAAAATATTTTACTTTAAAAATTAATTTTTTTTAGTTTTATTTTACATGACTTAGTTTAGTTTCAAAAGTTTAATTTCCGGACGACTAATCAATTTAAGTGGAAAAAGAAAATTAGAAAAAGAGCTACTGTACTGTGAACACAAATTGACCAAGATTCACCATTATTCTAGCAATCTGAATATTGGACCATGATTCTGCTGATCTATCAACATCAATGAGAGGGAGGGGAAGTTGGTGGTCGAAATCTGAATGAATCTTATCATTAAAGCTCTAACAGATATTTTCACACGAGAAACTATCGCTCTTTATATTTGCCCATTTTAGGGTTGACTGCTCCGCTCTGCGTTTCATTACTAACTACTATGCTTTTAAGACATTTTTTTTGCACTTTCAGCTATAAGTGGTTTGGTTTTCAAAAATTTAACTGAACGTAGTCAAATAGAAAAACTGTGTTTGCAATCAAGATGTAGAATAATATCTTGAAAGATTTTATGAAAGATCCCAGGCTACAGTATGATCTAGGTAGTGTCAATAATATGTTAAGAAAATATCTCAGTGGACCTTATGTCATTAGTGAGAAAAATCTCATTAATCATGACATTCCACAAATTGTATTTGTTTTTGTTTCTATGGTGCTTTTGAATATGTTTTTCAATTCGAATATGGAATCCTCTATGGAATCCACAACCTCACTACAACCTTATTACTATTGCTAGCCATAAGTGTTCTTTTTTTTTTTCCACAAAATTGAATGTGGTAAAAGAAATGGTTAAGTTTATCAAGATCCCACCAAGCAGCCATCCATGACTTTTAATAAGCTAAGCAGAAACTACTAGCTCTATATATAGCACACCTAGTTATTCACTTTTATGCACTGCAATCTTAGAGCAATATTGTGGTAAGATAGATATATACAATATCCAAGCCAACAACCATGGAGAAAAAATCACTTGCCAGTCTTTGCTTCTTCCTCATCATAATCTTTGCTACTCGTGAGATCCTAAACTTTAACACGATTTTCTGCTCTCAAATTTGATTATCCAAGTGAATTATGATATATATTTGCATTCCATCACGACGTCGTTCCTTCTGTTATTTATTTATTTTTTTTAATGAATGGACTGTGCAGAAGAAATGATTATGCAGACTGAGGCAAGAACATGTGAGGTGCTGAGTGATAAATACAAGGGTCCTTGCTTTGGGGGTTGTGATGGGGTTTGCAAGAAGAAAGAACACTTAATCAGTGGCAGATGCAGGGACGATTTTCGCTGCTGGTGCACCAAAAACTGTTAAAAGATTTTCATCCTTGATTTTCTCAGACAAGATGGTGCAGGCATACTTGGGGTGATAACAGTATGTGTATATATATATAAACCATGTACTGTGAAATAAATAAACGTGATAAGAAAATGTATCCGTACTTAGGTCTACTTATCCAGGTGCATGCTCATGTATTTATTATATATAAGCATCTATGTATTTGATCAATAGATCACTCGTTGAGTATTTATGTACGTGGAATAAAAGTTTTTCTTCTCTGGTTCATATATTTGTTGCCAATTCGAAGGCTTGTAAATTTTTAGATCTGTAGTATAATCCTAAATGTCGTCTTTTGATGACAAATAGTACCTCGTTTTTACAATTTTCAGAAGAAATTAAAATATTTTTAAATTTCAAATTAGCCTACACATGTAGGTACAGAACACAAAAAGGTAAGCAAACAACCTTGTTTTCACCTCTATATGAGATCAATTAAGTTGCATATATATAGTTAATAAGTCATATAACTTCGTGAGACCAAATGGGGATAAATGGCAAGGCAAACTGAAGTTACTTCCTTGTAAGATGGTAAAATATCCTACCCTTAGTGCATCCGAAGAGGTAAACCTTCTTCCAGTGTTAAACTCCTTCTCTTTAAAGATATTCTGCTAATAATTTATTTCATGATCGACAATCCATAGTGTTAACTAATTAACTATGCTGAGCCTTGACAAACTTTGAACTCATTGAAATCCTAAAAGTAAATATAGACCTTTTACTTTTGGGAAGATTTTTAAAATAAAGAAATACATATCTAATAAATTTAGTTATAATACTATAATAAAACGTTATTGGTGAAATATTAGGTTGGTTTATAAAAATTTCACACAATTAATTAGAAGTTGTAACTAATTTTAGAAAGATTAATAGTCCCCAGCAGAAAAGTTATGTTGGTTGATAAAGTTTTTTGATTTGAAAGGTTATATCTCATAAATGGAGAGTCATAAGAGTCATGTATGTCGAAAAAATATATTTCTTTATAACACTACACAACTTGTTTATATTGAAGAATTATATCCATTTATGAAACACTATTTTATGCCTATAAATAGACAATTCCACCAATACTTTGCAATCTAGAAAATCCAAGAAGTATTTACAAATTCATTTGTCTTTATCTTGAATGCATACAAAATAAAATACAAACTATTACTTTGTAAAAACCATTGTTGTTTTAACTTGAGTTTTGAGAGTGCAAATCATACTAAAGGGTTTTAATTGTATCCTAAAAAAGATTCATCATTAAACCTTATTTGCACCCAATAGTTGAGAATTTATGGAAGTAAATTAAGCCTAAAGGAATGGGGCTTTCGGTAGAAGGTATGGTTTTTGAGTAGTTTGTTGAATAACTGATGACTAAGTAAGTTTATTGTTGTATTTGGTTATTAAGTAAGTTTCCTAATAATACAGATAATTTTCTTATTAAAATAAGGGCAATTTTGGGATAAATTATACTTATTTTATGAAGTTTCTTGCTAAAGTTTGGATACCAACCTATTAAGTTGGGAATCCAAAATTTAAAATCCTTATTTTAGTTTTCTAGCAAACTTCAGATACCCAATGAAGTTTTCTGATAACTTCTAACTGAGTAACTTATTTTTTTAGTGAGTTTATTAGGAATCAAAAAACACCCTATAAAAGAAAGTGTTTCACACGCTGTGTCCACATCTTTCCTTCCTCTCACTACTTAACTCCAAAGAGAGCTATTTTCCACTAATATGTTTCAGACATTTTATCTAACATTACTCACATCAATATTAGACTTTTGTCTAACATTGCTCACATTAATATTAAAGAAACTTCAGCTGAATTGACAAATAGAATCCAATTAATCCCACTAGCATTAGAATATAGAAGCAAGTAAGAAAATGAATTGCTATTACTAATGGTATCAAATCTTTTGGATGATCACTAATAGGTTACAGAGAAGAAACATACCATCAAGAGTTAAGGGGAAGCTAAACGGTGAAGAAGATTGAAATGCAGCAAGCATTGTGACAACATGAATATTTAAGGATTTAAATTTGGATTCAATAAGAAATAAAATAGTTACCTCATTATTTCAATTGCATTTTATTTCAAATTGAATCATAGTTGACCTAAAATAATTACAATAAGTATTAATTCTTTCTTTCTTTTGATTGAAACGTATGTTGAATTTATTTTGGCAACCTTTTAATGTTTTGATTTGATTGTATATACTATGTTGATATTGGTTTTGGATGAAATCAGAAATAATTTTAAGCCATTGACTTATCAATTTTTTTCATTGTAATCAAAGGAATCAATTATGTTTAAAGATGGTTAATTTGGAATTATTATGTAGATTGATTTGTTTTCCATGTAATTCTTGGATAACTTGAAATTATTATATAGATTGATTTAAGTTAGAACTATTTCAAGGTTAATTTGAAAAACTTAGAATTCCATTGACTTATCAAAATTAAGTCTAATCATAATCGAAGGAATCAATTATGATTAAAGATGGTTAATTGGGATTATTATACTGATTGATTTGTTTTCCATTTAACTTCAGACAACTTGAAATTATTATATAGATTCTTTAATTTAGAATTATTTCAGGGAAACTTGGAATTATTAAAATATTTTATAAAAAATTTCAAAAATAATATCTTGTCCGTGCTTAGCATGAACTTGGGTGCAAGACCGGTTAGGATGAAACTTGGTTTTATTACCAAGAAAATTCTTATAGGTGGTTTATTTATGTTAGTACCTATTAAACATGGTGAAATAAATTAATATAACGCATGAAATTGCAATTTCAAAATTCGGAATAGACATATATACATATAAATCTTAAGGTCTTTTAGAGATTAATACTCTTCTCAAAGAGGCATACTTGCTTGAAATTTTTCCTAACTTTATTACTTAATATAATATAATTTTCTTTTCAAGTACATAATTTTTATGTTGTGTAAACTATCAACCTTATCTCATTACATAGGTTATTCCTTTGTTCTAATCCCTAAGCAACGAAACCACTTTGGAATTTAGGGATATATATATATATATATATATATATCAATTGCATTACCAAATGAGTTACATATTTTGCATTTGAGAGCCAGACATCTTAAACACACCTAATAAAATTCTAACTTTATCCTCTTCAAACACAATATCTTTTGATGTTGAAAATTGACTTCACTGATCAATACAAAAGTTTTGTTAGAGGCAGACCCAAGGTATTATCCCAGAGGTGGGCAAGGTAAGACTCGAACCCAGGACCTTAGGGTTTTGTTCTTTGAACTAAGTGATATGACCACTTGAGCTAAAGGCGCTAATGTTGTGAAGGTGATTTTAGGGCTGTTAGGTGTATGTGAGAGAGATGGATGAGGATGAGATTGAGAGAGCCCTATATAAAACTTGAATGTGGGCTTTGGTGGGCTTGGTTATAACAACTTAAACTTGAGAAAAAAAAATAAAAATGAGGATCTTACAGGATGACTGGCACCAGTGGCATGCTTAATGGCCTGGCCAGTGGCTTTGTTTACCAGGGCAAAGCAGGGGAATCCCTGTTCATCCTTCACCCTTGTGCTGTACTTCTCATCTTTGTACCAATGTTGGAACTCATCACTGGGATTAGATGGTGCAAGAATCACTTCTCCATCCCGAATTGTAAGAGAATAATTGGGATTGGCTTGGCAGTAGACCTTGAAAGTGGGTTTGTTGAAGAAATGAGAGCTAATATCGTCATTTTTATGATGAGAGAAGGAAGGCAGATGGGGACGATAGCCGTGATAGGTCTCAGATTGATCCACTTCATGAGAAACATGGTGTACGGAAGCGGTTGTGTTTGCCGGGGAATAAACAGGACGAGGTGGTGGTACCTCTGATGGGTAATTGTAGTTGTAAGGATCTGTTTGAGGTGGAGGAGGAGGATAATCAGAGTAATTGTGGCTTTCATGAGAGCTGTGGTAGACATGGGAGGATGCAGGGAAAGGTGGCGGAGGTGGTTCATCTACGCCGTAGAATGACTGTGGTCGCTGGGGAGGAGGGTTATCGAAGGAAGACAAATTTGATGGTGGTGGGTAATTGTCTTCTCCTTCTTCATCCCGACGGTGGTGGAGGTGGTGACTGTGAGAGGGATGGCTATGACCATAAGGAAATTCCAATGTCGACGATGATCCTGTGCTCTAGTGCTACTCAGAATTTAGAACTGGCATTGTCCTATAGATCTTATCTTTTCAATGCCTTAACAATCACCACTTTATCCTCTTCAAACACTCAATGTATCTTGATGTTGAGAATTGGCTTTATTAATCAATGCGAAAGTTGTATTATAAATCTTATCTTTTCAATGCCTTAAGAATCACATTGACCTCTGGATTATGCAGCGCAATATGTTAAAGAAGAGTTGTGATCCTTCAACTTACATTAAATAAACATTTGAAAAGCCAATTGGACCAACAAAGTTTCATGGTTTTAATTAAAAAAGACTTCAGAACATAGTAATACTAAGTAAAATAAATCCAATTATCAAGCAAAATAATTTGATTGGGGTTTTCTTACACCCAACTTTCTATCTTAAAATTGAATTATTTTTCCTTTCACAGTCTATTTCTATTGTTTCATACCCAATTTTACTTTTTGTTCAATTGAAACTTATTGGAGTAGAATTATAGAAGAAGATATTCTATCTTTATTAAGACGCTAGATAACCAAGAAAAATTCAAAAAAAAAAAAAAAAAGAAGATAAAACAAAACTTTATTACAAAAAACTTAGGGATAGAGTCATTGAAAATTCATTACAAAGATAAAATTATCAGTTGAAAAACTCTTTCCTCGTTTTGTTCTTTTTTACCTAGAAGAAAAGTAAACGTAAAAGAAAAAGAAAAAGAAAAAAAAGCCCGTAGCTATCTCTTTCAACAATCAATGGATCTTAAAGTACTCAAAATGTGTCGATAAGGATTGTTCTGTAAACAAAATTCATATGAAAAAAAGAATAAGAACAATAAATCCTACTTATTTAAGTTTGAATATTGATTGTCATAATATATCCTTTCAGAGGTAAAAATGCTACGACAAATAATTGAACGATTTTTTTCTTTTAAGAAAAATTAGTTTTGGAATCATCGTCAATTGTTTAAAAATTAATATACAATTAAAAACTTTATTTATTTCAAAATTTGTGTTTTTTTTTTTTTTTGAAAAAGCACTGAAATATAAATCATATATGAGTTCAGAAATCAGTTACTTGTGAAAAAAGTATTAGGCACCTCACAGCATTTGTCAAAAATAATTACCAAAATTAGTTGCGCAAAATAAAATATGACCCAAAATTATATTTTATTCTTTGTAAAAATAAATATTACAATCTTTAAAGCAATGGCAGAAAGATAAACATATATTAAAGTATATGTATATTAATTACAACTTAAAATTTAGGAAGTAGGATACATCTAAAATTATAAGGGGAATATAGCGTGAAAGAAGAATTAAGGTGCATTTTCTTCTCACACTTTTTTTTTTACACCACCATAATTCCTATTCATACTCCTTTTTCAATCAGATTTCTATCGACACCCCACAATTCCTACTTGCACCCCTGTCCTATAAAACTACGCACCCCCACAATTTCTGTCTACACCCACTAATTTTCTTCCTGCACCCCAACAAATTCTATTTACACCTCTCTAATCTGGACCAACTCTGTTCTGTTTTACACCCCGAAATTACTATTCACACCCATTTCTCTAATCAACTACCTTCTTTTATCAACCCCCAAAATTCCTATTTACACCCCTTATCAACTTCCTGATCCAACTTTTCTTTCCATACACATATTATGTCTACTCACACCCTCTGTACGATTTTCTCTCAACACCCCTTGATTTATATTTGCACCCCTTACCAGCTTTAAATCAACTTTTCTTTCCAGACCTCCTCAACGTGCAGAGTAACCAGCTGAATACAGCATTCACACATGAGATCAACAGCACCAATTACCAAAAAAAACAGATAAAATACCGACAAGAGATTCATATTGAAATTAAAATTCAATTAACTTATAACCAATTAATTAATGCATCAACAGAGATCAAATTGGGGACTAATAACAAAATTCACATAATCAAGAACAAGGGAATAATCTCCAAACATTCAGTTGAACCATAATTTACAAAATGCAATAAGATTTTTGGCTAATAAAAAGGAAAATTATATCCATCAACAATGACTTCCATAATCCAAATTACTCTACAAAAATCAGAGACACAAATCCATATTTGGGTTACAAACTCTATGAGCACATTAGTGGGAAATGTTGATTAATAAATGAATGGCGTATATGGAAGCATTCCGAAAGTACTGTAACAGCAACCAGCAACGGAGAACAAGGAAGGTGAAATCCTCAAAACTCCTTCTCTAAAACAGTAACGCAGTATATAACCACAATCCGCCCATGGTGTTCAATTTTTAATCTAGTCTTCGTATTAAAACACACCAGACTTTCACAGGACCAAATAGAATCAGATATATGGTAATTTCATTGTTTATAAAACCAGATTTGAGCAATAAAGATTTCTCTTACTTACATGCATTATTCAGATCAAATTACCACCACAAATCAAATTCCAAACCATAATCAAACTCAGAAACTCAAACTTGAACCCAGAAATTCATGGAGGTAATTTCCAGAGGCTTAGAGAATTCAAGCAGATTTGAATCAAATTAATCATTCACAAATGATAAGTAGTAGCCAATTGAAGTTAAGGATAGACAGCCAGCAAATTGTTCAAGAATTCCTACCCTTAATCAGCTTCACTTTCCTCGACTCTTCTCGCTTGAATGTGGCCCTTCTTCTCCAAAATCCCTCTGGCTTCTTTCTCACTCTCGTTTTCTCCGCTTTCGCTCACCTTTTCTCCTCTTTTCTCTCTTACGCTCGCTCTCGTTCTCTAGCTCTCTTGCTCTCAGTTTTTTCTCTCTTTCTTCAGGTTCCTCTCACAACTTCTAGCCCTTCAACTTTTCAATCTCTGTTCTCGCTCTCTCACTCTCTCTGCCCCTTCAAAGAGCTCCCACTCCTCCTTTTCTCCCATCTGTTTTTCCCTCCTTTCTCTCGCTTCCGCTTTTCACTCCTTTCTCTACCAATTCCCTTTTTTTTTTTTTTTTTCTTGACAGTATTTCCTTTTTCTTTCCTTTCTTTTTTCTTTTCTTCGTTGTTTCTTTTTCTTTTGCTTCTTTTTCCTTTTATATTTTTTTTATAAAAACATATAATAAAATAAGATAATAAAAATAAAATGGAGAAGGAAAATAAAATAAATAATTAGTTAAATAAATAAAATAAAAATCGTAACAAAATATAGTGTGATCATTCAAAACATTCAAATCAAATGATATAAGGGAGAAGAAATACATAGGAGAAGGAAGTCATCAGTCTTCCTTGAACTCTTCTTGTCCAATAGCTTCAATGATTCCACCACCAATGAATCCAAACAAAAACTATAAATTGAAGTGACATGTGAATTAAACATTTAACAAACTGGTAGCAAATTAAAGAGATTTACAAATTAAGAAATATAAAATAAAGAAAATGAAGAAATTCCTTCCTTGAATTGGTTAAAATCTTCACAAACTAACATTGGAATACTTGTGCTCGGAGCTATTTTCTTCAACACTTTTAAGAGAGCATGCACCTGAAAAGAAAATTGAAAAAGGGAAGAAAAAAACTTAACTACAAATTTTTAGAATTAGCAAATTAACAAACAATATATGTACTACTTGTCAAAATTTAACATATTTTGATATATAAAATACACTTGATTATAATGAATTAAAATTTTACCTTCAAGCATTATCTTTGTAAAATAGAGAATGATATCTTCAAACAAAAAGAAAAAATGAGAAATGGCTATACTACATATAACCGCTCAGCATGCTCTCATCAAGTCCATCAAAAGTAGCTTCTATTTATAATCAAGTGGTGATAGATAAACTCTAATTTTTTAACCATTTATTTCCTAATTTTCAAAATATATTATTTGATTTTTTAATCTTATTTTCTAATACTCGTAAGGGTATATCTATCGATTTTATTGATTTTACTGAATATATTTATTGATTTTATCATAAAAATATATTAATTTATTTTATTATTTTTAGATTTATTAAAATTTTATCACCTAATAAAATTAACGATTTACGGATCATTAAAAGAATAAAAATAAATTTATAAGTATTCTCATAAAAATGTAATCTTCTCAAGTCAAATGCCGTTTAATTACATGATTGGTAGATAAAGGGAAGACATTATTAAATCATATCATAATTTTCAAAACTTTCCTAATTCCAGTATAACTCAATTAATTAGGAACCCTATTCCTATTAGCAAAATCATAAATCATATCATACTCTCAAATATTTTCAATTATTGTATAATTAAATATTAAGATTTTCTAATCCTCTAATTAGCATTTACAATATCATTTAAAATTATTCTCTATATGATTTCAATTATAATTTTAATTTAACATTGTTACATGTCATTCAAGTAGAATGATAAACATTGACACTATAGCGATGTGATCTACTTTTATAATATAATAAATATAAATAATTTTATTTCTTTGAATCAATCACAAGATAAGAAGTAAAATAATATATTTACTTCCCAATTCTATCACCATCACGATTTTATCAGAAATCCTATTGTAATTATATTGAATGCAGTATATTTCGGTAATTTTAAATGCGAAATGATATTTTCACACCCAATTTTATACACTTATCTGTTTTGGTTATTTTATAAGAATATAATTGTAGAAAAAGAGATAAAAATAAAAATAAAATAAAAAATATAAGAATGAATGTACATAAATAATCATCCACCTGGCACAACTTATTATTCATATACCAGTGCATCTGAGTAGAAATTTGTAAATAGTATATATATATGTACAGTTACCTCAATCCATCGTAGCCTGGTCCTACTTGATGAACCTTATCACAAGTGTTCGTTGGGATGGGATTGATTCCTCTCTCTTCTTTATTCTTGACATCTCTGCTAACAGTGTAAAATAGGCCATGAGCCGAGCTCGTTTCCATTTTGTTCTTCACCATCTCACCCATCTTGGAAAGCAAAATTTTAGAAATAAGATGATTGACCCATGATCAAAATTATTGAACTTGGGATGAGTATAGATTTTCTCCATTCCAACTTGATTAAATTAGGAGTGTTCTTGATACAATTCGTTTCAAATTGCTCAATTGATTTAAAAATAAAAAATAAAAACTGAAAAAATTGGTAACTTAAAAAATTGAAAACTGCAAAACTGCTATTTTTTAATCAGTTTGAATAAGTTTTCAATTCTCCTTTAAAAACCGAAACGGAATCAAATCAAACCGCACATACCATATACTATTTTGACATAGAATGTTTGTGAGTTTTGTATTAGTTGTATTATTTTTTTTAAGATCTTTTAAAGATTTTTATTTCAATATTTGATTCTTTGGCATCATAGTTAACACTATCGTATACTTTTTAAAGTAATTTTTGGATTCTTTATATTTTTTAAATTAAAATTTTAAAATAATTAGGTCTTGCATTTTCATTTTTGATGTTACAAAAAATTAAATAAAAACCGAATTAGCTAATCCAGTTCATATTGCATTTGATTAGATCGGGATGATAGGGATGTCCAAACATAGCCTGACTTGGTTGGGTTGGGTAAGGTTTTTCTTGAAAAAGTTAGCTAATGGGTTGGGTCACCGGTTGACAAGCATCTGACCCAACTCAATTCTAGAGATCATTTCATTTTTGCATAAGCCTTGTACAATGTCTCACCACTAGAGGAAAATAAGGTGCAAGAGAGAAAAGGAGAACGGTGCACACAAGCAAAAAGAAAAAGTCTAAGACCATCTTTAATCATATAATTGAAAAAGATTACATATTTTAAATTTTTTATATTATTTTGTGAGTCTTATATTAACACATTATCTTTTTTTATCTTATATAATTTATATTTTTTTTATTTATATAACTCTAAAAAATTTTAAATAGGTTCGATAAATTATCATTATTTTTTTTTATCTCTCATCCATATACTCTATAATTTTTCTCCCTCTCATAAATCTTCTCATTCTTCTTACCAAATAGTATAATTTAGCTTTTTTTTTTTTTTTTTTTTTACTTATGCAATATTTTTCAACTATAAAACTCTCCATTCTCCCTCTTCCACCTCACTTCTCTCTAGTGATGAACCAAAATAGTGCATTGTTACACAAGCTTATGCAACACTTAAATTATCAGCACCAAAGATAGTCTAAATTATACTTTTTACATAAGAAAGAGAAGATTTATGAGGAAAAAGAAAAAAATTGTAGAGTAAATTAGTGAGACTTATTTAATTTTTTTAAAATTATATAAATAGAAAAAAAAATTTAAATTATATAAAATAATAAAAATAAGTTATTATTGTAATAACTACAAAAATAATATAAATGATAAAATGTACAGCTCTTGGATTCATGAGTTAAAAGATCATCCTTTTCAACTGTCAAAGGAGGTTCCGTGTAGCTTCTCAAAGATTTGAGGTAAACCCGACAGGTTCAAAGTTAAAAGGTGGCAAAATAGACTTTTCCCTTAAACAAACAAAAACGATAGTTTGTCTTGAAGTTAAAATATTGAAGACGCACTCACATGCCCAAAAATATCTCAAGAGTTTCTCTTCCACGTTGTTGGAAACTTAAGTCAGTTTTGTTCCCTTAGACTGGTTATTATTGTTCTTATATTGAACGTTACTTTGTTCTTATGGCACAATGATTTGTACCCTATTCCTTCCAAGAGTATGAGGACAAATTGAATCCTTTATGGCCACACATGTATGTAAATTTCCACATACTTTTCTCTATTGACTTGGTTGACTACCGATTCCATATGTCCTATAGATAAGTGAGGAGAAGATATTCATTGAACATAAAAACTGCTAGCTTCCTCATATCTTTTACTCACGTTCATTCATCTCCATAGATCAGTGTTCAAAGAGAAGCAATACTTTGCCTCAAATAATAGTCTAGCTAGTGTTGATGGGTACTCTTCAATTTCATAGAATTCATCTCACTTTGTTTCATCTTCTTTTTGTTCTGCATTTCTCACTGGCTAGTGAGTACAAGACCCAAGAAAAGTACTTCATCAATTGTGGGTCAGATCAGAATGAAACCAACCCAAATATTTCTAACCAGGTGTTTGTTGGGGAATCTAATGCCAAAGCCCTTAAGTTCTCGCTTACAACGAAGGACAGCACTGTGGAAAGTACTCAATCGACAGTGTCAGTGCCTTCTCTGTATCAAACTGCAAGAATTTTTAAACGTGAAAATTCCTCATACAAATTCACTATCGATACTTCAGGTACTTACCTCTTACGACTTCATTTCTTTGCCTTCTCCTCCCCAAGTAATCTCTCCTCTGCTGTGTTCAATGTCTGGGTTGATAGGTTCTGGCTGTTACAAAATTTTAGTGCCAAAAGTTATACTAATTCTTCTTTGGTAGAGGAATTTTTCCTGAATATCGATGGCAGCAGCTTCAAAGTCTACTTCACACCTCAGGAATCATCCTTTGCTTTTATAAACGCCATAGAACTCTTCCTACTCCCCAGTAATTTCATTCCAGATGATGCAGAACATGTGAGTACAAGAGGAAATGAGAGTAATTACAAGGGTATGCCGTCTATGGTGTTACACACCAAATTTAGGCTAGATGTTGGAGCTGCCTCTAAAGAATTCGACTATTCATTGTGGAGAAGTTGGGACCCAGATGATGCTTATCTCAGTAATCCTAAGAATGCAGTACCTAACAGCTCCCAAAGTCCAGTTATCTATGAAGAAAGCAATGACTCTGCTAACCATCTAGCAACCAAATATATTGCTAAGGATAATGTCTATAAAACTTACAGGGTGGCTTCTTATCCCTCCAATATAACCTGGGTTCTTCCTCTGAAAGGGAATTCTCTTCATCTTTTACGGGTTCACTTCTGTGACATGATCAGTATGGCACCTAATCTCACGTTGTTTGATATGTTGTTATACAACAACTTTAGGAAAATGATAAATTCCTATGATGTGTCTCAGCGATCGCATGTTCCTTTTTATTATGATTTTGTGGTTGAAATTGATGATTTTGGAGTAATGAATATCACCATAATTCTTAGTCCTCGCGAAGATTCTCCGAACCAAGAGGCTTACCTAAATGGGCTAGAAGTGATGGAAATCATTAACAAAACAGGTCCAGCTGCTGTGGATGGAGATGATGAAAACAACAAAGAAAACCATCTTCCTTTGGAGCTGGGGTTAACCTTTGGAGCTTTGGCTCTGATTTGCATTCTTGTAGTTGGGTTCATTCTGCATATGAAAATCCAAAAAACAAAGCCTGTTGAAAATCTGGATTGGTGGCCGGTTCCAATTGACAAAGGAGGAAGTTCCCACAGCAAATGGGGATCCACCAACATAAATCTTGGGCTGAAGATCTCTTTCCATGAAATTCAGTCTGCAACAGATAATTTCAATGCGAAAGGGATAATTGGGAAGGGTGGGTTTGGCATTGTCTACAAGGGAGTTCTCAAGAATGGCATGAGAGTTGCAGTGAAAAGAAGAGAGGAAGGTTCAGAACAAGGCATTTCAGAATTTCAAACTGAGATCACTGTTTTGACCAAAATTCGCCATCGACATCTTGTTTCCTTGATTGGGTATTGCAATGAAGGCTCTGAAATGATACTGGTTTATGAATACATGGAAAAGGGCACACTCAGAGATCAACTATTCAATTCAAATTTACCATGCTTGTCTTGGAAGCAAAGGCTCGAAATTTGCATTGGTGCTGCAAAAGGCCTTCATTACCTTCACAAAGAATCAACAGGGAGAATCATTCACCGCGATGTTAAGTCCACCAATATATTGCTTGATGAAAACCTTGTTGCTAAAGTTGCTGACTTTGGCCTGTCAAGATCAGGCCCTCTTGATAATCTACAGCTACATGTCACCACAGGTGTTAAAGGCACATTTGGGTATCTCGATCCTGATTATTTTAAGACCTACCAGTTAACAGAAAAATCTGATGTCTACTCATTTGGGGTAGTTCTTCTTGAAGTGTTATGTGCAAGACCAGCCTTTGATAGGAACCTTCCACTGGAGCAAGTGAATTTGGCTGAATGGGGAATCTATTGCATGAACAAAGGGACACTAGAAGAGATCATGGATCCTTCTATCAAGGGACAAATAGATGCAAATTCTCTGAGAAAATTTAGTGAGACAGCAGATAAATGCTTAAGAGAAGATGGTGTTGAAAGGCCTTCCATGGTTGATGTGGTGTGGGACTTGGAGTATGCACTGCAGCATCAGAGAGGTGCAATAAAGAGAATGCCGCACGAGGACAGCTCTAGCGTTGCTTCTGCATCACTTGGATTGCAGCGTCTTCTTTCACTCTCTGCACTCGGTGAAACGGCAGATGAATCCATTGTGAAGGACAACGAATAAGATTCTGCAGGGGATTATGCTTTCTCTATGATGAAAATTGGTGAAGACAGATAATTATTTAAGGGAGGTTTATGAGATATGTTTGTGACATGATAACAACTGTTGATGTGTAAGCATTTAATCTAATCTATTTATCATTAAAGCTCATGGTTATGACTCTTATATTGTCACATTAGGAAGTATCTCCTTAGTACGGTAGAATCACCCTTATTTAAAGTACAATAAATCAATAACATGCTTGTTTAGGTGTCTTGAGGTATGTTGCTGCAGTTTTATCTGTTAGGTAATAGTTTGTTCAGGGAAAGATTTTTCCCTTCATAGGAAACTCGCTTAAGAATAGTTGCATATTTGGTAGAAGATATGAAAAAATTTCACCAAGAGGCCGAGTTCACCTTGGAAACATAATATGTGAATGATTTCGACTTCTTTCATTCTGTGCACTCCATGAAACGTTGATGAATCCATTGTTAAGGATGACAAATCAGATTATGCAGGGGATTACACTTTGTCTATGATGAAAATTGGAGAAGCTAGATAATTTTTCAAGGGAAGTTTATGTGATAGGTCGGTGCCAAGATAAAAACTGTTGATGGGTCATCATTTAATCGAGGCTATTTTCCTTTAAAGGTCAAGGTTACGGTTCTTATATGGTAGAACTAGAATCTCCCTCATATATTTCTAAGTGTTTTTCTGGTGGAGTAGCGGCAGTTCGATGAGCTCGCCTTAATGCGTTGGGCTTGTTTTATGTGTTTGCCCTCCCAGCTGTGATTGCCAAAGAATTCATTACATCAGAAACAGCTTTTAATGACATTCTTAAGATGACGTTTCTTTTAAAAAAATGCTATCATTTCAGAGGCAGGGGACATAAGATAGTGCTTCTTGAGGAATTGCTATATTCCTATTGAAAAATTTGTATTAATTTTCTTTTATCATGCTGCAAAATGGTATCTAGTGGAGATTCAATGCATCTGCAGAAGCTACCAAAGTGCAGATTCTATGCACATGCGCAAACTATTATTTCTAAGTGTCCGAGATACTGCAGCTGCGGTTTAATCAGCTTTAATGTATGTCTGAGATAAAACAAAAGCAAAATACTTATATGTCCTGTGCAAGGTGACAAGTTACTTCGGCCGATAGAAAAATCTGATGTTTGCTCATTTGGGATAGTTCTTGAAGTGTTATCTATGTGCAAGATCAGCCAATCATTCTATGCTTCAAGGGATCAAGAAACTAAACTTGGCTGAGAAGGGAAACCTTTGGAAAAAAATGGGATAGTCGAAGAGATTATAGATCCCTCCATCAAGGGGAAAAAAATGTTTAGGCTTTGACAATGCATGGCTTTCTGTTTTAAGGGCTACAATACTATAAGTTGAGTAGCTCTAGTGTCTTTCCTTTCTTAATTGTGTCATTTTTCTCCCAATAGTTGTATGCTAATTGTTTGATGACAAGAAATTTTGTATTTTTTTTTTATTTCTCATAAATATTTTCTATTAAAAATAATTTTATTTGAAATATTGTCTATGAACCAAACATTTAAGAATGAGAGATAAAATAACTAAGAGACCATGAGAAAGATCAATAAGCGAATTCAATACCATAAACTAGGCCCGAGAGAAACAGGGTGAGGCCTAAATGGATGAAGACCATGAGATTCCTTGAGCTAAAAGAGTGATCTGACAGCATTAGTGTGAAACCTAGAGTTTGTTATTGATTTAGTTCTTGCTTTATTTCTTGGTTTTATTTTCCTTCTAGTTCTACAACGGAGAGGTGATGTCTATATAGACGAATACTTATGACATGAGAAAGGCACGATGAATGAAACCATTATGTTTTGATGATTCTGTAATTGAAGATTACGAAGGGAAGGAAAAATAAACAAAAAGTGAATGCCTTAGGGACTCCCAGCTCTTCTATCTCCCCGAATAATTCTAAATCCTCCTAAAACATATTCTTACAAATCTTCTAATTTACTAAATAAAAAATAATTAAATATATTTTATGTTGTAAAGATAATAAATACATTTAATTTTTTATTTAATACTTACTTTATATAGTATTAAGAGGGTATTTACTTTATTGAAAAGGACTAGCCCAACCCCTCTTTAAATTTTGTATTTTTGTAAAGTTAGTTTCAACATAAAGTTTTATATACATTAAGAACTTAGCCTTAATCACCATCTCAAATACATGAACAGGTGTGGTACAGTGGTACCTCTGGGAGCCTTAAAGTTCTTTGGTTAATTTGTTTCAGGATTAAACTTGAGTAAGTCATTTTTTCTAATAAATTAAAATTCTTACAAACTTTTGTCTGTCTATGTCAAAAAAGAAAAAAAAAATTCAGCTTAAATACATTGAAATAGGCAAATTGATCTAGAACATTTAGTTGAATTTGAATTTTGTGTAGTTATTGTTTAGTAATAACACATTTTAAAATATTGGATAAAGTTGTTCCAATAGTCTAATCTTGTTTAACAGTTGAGAAACTATTACCACTAAATAATAATAGCAGTAAATCCATCTCTAAGTTAAAGAGTTCTACATTTATCTTTGTTTATTCTGACATTTATTGCCTTCATAGAGCATCAATTATGTCAAAAAAAAAAAAAAAATCAAAGTTTCTCTGAGAAAAATAGTAGGTTGGGAGATACTATCCTTACAAAAAATTAATTTATCCTTGGTAAGCAAATTACTACAACACATACCGATTCTCTCGCATTGGCATAGAACAAAATTACATATAAAAATTAATTAGAAGAAAACTAATTTCTATAACGACATGTTAATATCCGCACATCAGCACGAGGCAAAATACTAGTTGTAATAATATAAGGAAGTAGAAAAGAAAAAGAAAGCAATAAGTAAACAACTCTGGTGTCTTGTCTAACATGTTCCTATCGGACATAGTCGAACAACTTTAACGACAATGATTCGGCAGGAATCAGTACATATTGAAAAACAAAAGCGAAAGCACACGCGTTAGAGCCAATGCAGAAGATTAATGTTTCAAGGTAGAAACCTGTAAAGAAACGAACATTTTTAATTGTAAGATCATATTTGTACAAATTTACAACTTATCCTTGGGAGTTCTTTTTACTTCATTTTCTTAGCAACTAAATTTGGAGTTCTTCACGTTTATCATAGTGATGGGACTTAAAAAGAAAAAATTACCATAGAAAAATAAAAAGAAAATCTCAAAATGGTTCAAATGTTGAAATTTTACAAAGAAAATTATTAAAAAAATCAAACAAATAACAAAAATTAAACCCAGAATTCTAATGAAAAAAACTTCATTGAAAAATTTTCCCCTCTCTAAAATTGAATTACATCGGTTGTTTCTCCAAGTGACTAGTTTCCATTGAAATTGCAAAATTTCAACTAATTCCATATGGTTAGAGTTCTGTGCTTTTCTTGTATGATACTGATATATGAGAATAGAGGCAAAACTCCCAATAAGTTGTGTTATAGAGTTTCTTAAACAGAAAATGTAACGTTTAATTGGTTATAGATAGATTCCAATGACAATGACAAAAATTGCATCCAAGAGAGAAACTCGTGGATGGTGTAATCAATATTCCTTGTGATTTGCAAACAATCATCAAGACATGGATGAGCTTTGTATATACCGTTAACAAAAACACTTGAAATAACCGCCTAGACTTAAATAATAGTACTTAGATACCCCCTAAGACAAAGAAGATCATCAAACAAAGCAACACATAAATAAATGCCATAATATTCATATATTTACAGCTAGTCGTGAGAATCTAAAAAGAGACTTCAAAATTATATAAACTCCCACAGAATGGTTCATCTTCATCCGCCAGTGTTGGTTCCTTCTTAGACTCATAGCATCTTCTAGTTAAATCCTAAGAGAGAAGAGAGAAGAGAAGGAAAAATAATGGCAATACCACTTCCCTCGAACCTTGATCCTTCACTAACGGCCCCAGATTGGATGAACAAAGCTGACAATGCATGGCAGCTCACGGCGGCGACCCTGGTCGGACTTCAAAGCGTGCCGGGGCTGATACTCCTCTACGGCGGAGCCGTCAAGAAGAAGTGGGCAGTGAACTCAGCATTCATGGCACTCTATGCTTTTGCTTGTGTTCTCTTCTGTTGGGTTCTTTGGGGTTATAGAATGTCTTTTGGTGATAGACTTGTTGGTTTCTGGGGAAAGGCTGGTGCTACTCTAGACGAGAATTATCTTTTCGATCAAGCTTATGGTGGATTTTTCCCCAATGCCACAATGGTTTATTTCCAGTTTGCTTTTGCTGCGATTACTTTGATTTTGATAGCTGGGGCTGTGTTGGGGCGCATGAACTTTTATGCATGGATGTTATTTGTGCCTTTGTGGCTCACTTTCTCCTACACTTTCACTGCATTTAGTATATGGAGTCCTAAGGGTTTTTTCTCTAAGATGGGGATAATAGACTTTGCTGGTGGATTTGTGATACATTTGGCTTCCGGGGTTGCTGGATTCACTGCTGCTTATTGGGTAAGCAATAATTAAGATCTTGATGCACTTCTTTTATATCATCATTTTATAACTGAACCATTTTCTCTATATTTTGAAAAGAAAATTAAATTTCTTTGTATTCCCCGATATATACACTACAAAACACATAAATGAGTTGACTGGAGTTGTTTTAATTTTTCACCAAAAGTCTTAAGTTTTAGTTTTAAAAATATAGATGCATTAAACTTGATTAAGAGAGTTTTATCACTTTATAATTTTATTCAGTTCAAATTAAATTAGTGAATGGGTTGTTTTTTTTAAAAAAAAATCTTCTTATATGTATACGTAACATAAGTCTCAAATTAATATGAGTGAGTTGAAGAGTAGATACAAGTAATAGTTGCCAAAAACATCCATTGGCCATTCTGAGTGGATTTTATATTCCATAACTTTTCTATGATTAAGATTTATAGGGTGCCATTGGCATAGGGTTACGGACCTCGTAATTTTAAAAGACATTCCTCAAGAAGCATTGAGAAAGTATTTTGTGCAAGCATACCTGAAATTTAGTGGTTGAGTTTATAATATGTTAAATTTTAGACAGTAATCTTCTTAGTCTATTTACATATATCTAAAAGATGCTTTTGTATTTTAAAATTTAGTTATGTTTTCAAAAGTATCATCTAACATATAATTGATTATCATGACTAATTCTAAATATATATTCTAAACATAGTCTTGATATTTTCCCAATGATTAGCCTATTAAGGCCCAAATTTATAAAACTCTTGGACAATAAAGGTGGGTCTCATGTCAATGGGTTTAGTTTAAGTAACCATGATTGTTTAAATTTTAATTCAAGCATTCATTATTTGGTAGACCATATCAAAGTACTATTATAAGCTTTAATTGAGTCTTTTCTAACTCTAAACTCATAAGAAACACAAAAGAATCTAAAATTATAAGTAGTTGTCATTTATGGGATCTGATTAAATATCTCCCACTTTTTCTGTCCTTTTTGTGTCTGTAGATTTAGTTATTTTAATTCTTGCAATTGTACGTTCACTTGAAATTCTTGAACTGATCTTATTTGGATGGCCACTGTCAACTATGGTATTTTTGGGGCAGGTTGGTCCTCGCCTAAACAAGGACCGAGAAAGGTTCCCACCGAACAACATCCTTATCATGTTAGCTGGTGCAGGATTGCTATGGTTGGGCTGGACAGGTTTCAATGGAGGAGCCCCAGTTGCAGCCAATATGGAAACTTCTTTGGCTATTTTGAACACCCATGTATGCACTGCTACCAGCTTGCTTACTTGGGTCATCCTCGATGTCTTATTTTTCCGTAAACCTTCTGTCATTGGAGCTGTTCAGGGCATGACCACTGGTTTAGTCTGCATCACCCCAGCTGCAGGTTTGTAAATTCATTCACATGAAATCCTTGATAATTGTTGGATACAGGGCATTGTCTCTAAAATCTCCTAGTTACACATTGAGTACAACGGAAAAAATTCTAATCAAACAAGAAAACCTTTTTCACCCAAATTTACTTGGGATACTAGGAGCGTTCAAGACTTATCCTTATATAATATCTGTTTCATCAAAATCAGATGATCCATTGTAACTACTATATTATGGACATATTATCAACACTTTTAATCACAATCTATTGAAAAGCGGAATGCACAAGCATGAAATTAATATGGAAGCAACTAGGGTTATGTGAAAGTTTTCAATTGCATTGTTATAGTTAATTCAAAGCAGGCTTTACAATATGAGTTTTGGTTGCTACCTTCTCAGGAGTTGTGCAAGGATGGGCAGCACTTCTAATGGGAATATTTTCTGGTTCACTTCCTTGGTTCACCATGATGGTGGTCCATAAGAGATCAAAGCTCCTACAGAAAGTTGATGATACAATGGCAATCCTGCATACTCATGCCATTGCTGGATCCCTCGGAGGTATCTGTGCCGGGCTGTTCGCTGTGCCAAAGCTAAACAGTTTCATGTACAGTGGATATTTTAGATATATTGGCTTATTTTATAGTCTACAAATGAAAGATGTCAAAACCGGGTTAAGGCAACTCGGAATTCAGTGCCTCGGGATATTGTTCGTTGTCATAATCAATGTACTAGTCACAAGCTTGATATGCCTCGCTATTCGATTAATTGTTCCTCTAAGAATGTCTGAAGAGGATATGGAAATAGGTGATGAGGCTGCACATGGAGAAGAAGCTTACGCTATTTGGGGTCAGGGTGATAAGCTTGAAACCTCTATCTCAAAGTACAATGGGAATTCATACTATGAAGATGCTGAGGGAGGAGCAAAAAAGAAAAAGACTGCAGGCCAGGTTGAGATGATGGCATAGAAAACTGCTTCCACTCTTTTCCAAAAGAATTGGAGGAATGTCCTAGATAATACATGAATCCTCTATTTGAAACATGATCAATATATGAATTTCCTTTTCTTAGTAGGACATAATTAATAAATAAGAGCCAGAATAGAAATGTTCATTCCTTTCCAATGTATTCTACAAATGGAATAAGTGGTTTAGCTTCTGAAGGATTAACATCCTAGTACTAAGCTTCATATATAGCAACGTGATGTATTTGGTGTTCATTTTTGTTTCGTTAATTGGGAAGTTCTGAAAGGGTGACTTGTTGCCTTGTTCTTTTATAAAATGTTTATTAAGTTCTGTCTCATTCCTTATTTCATGATAAAAAAATAATATTAAAAGTATTACTAAATTATTGAAATAAAATTCTAGAAAAATAACAAAGAAATTAGGAAAATTGAATAGAGGCCTTAAATGCTTTTCAATAACAAGAACTTTTTTTTTTTGAGACTCTTAAAATTTGCCAAGTGTTGCAGGTTCCAATATCATCAGACAGACTAGCATGCAATTATAGGTTTTTTATTAAATGATTACATTGGTGCCAAGCAAGCAAAAAGAAAAAATTGTTTCTTAGTAGTTTTAATATAGAGGATGTTGCTTAAAAACTAAAATATATAGTAATGTTATATGTAAAACTATTTGTCAATACTTATATTTTGCACATTTATTATTTTTTTAATTTCTCTTATTTTAATTTTTAATTTTACTTTTGTAAATAACTACAAAAATAAAGTATACAAAAAATCGATGCACATAAATAAGTTAACTGCACAAAGCAATTTCCTTTAAAATATCTCTTTTTAGTTTCTATTTCCCTATCTATGCAAGATTTGCACCAGGATTGACTTGGATGATAAAAATGGTCATAACGCAATCAATTTTACTGCCAATTGAATCTCCAAGAAATTAAATAAATGATATAGAGAACAACAAAAGCTTTACCTGCCAGTGTTGTGCCACCAATAGAAAAAGAACAAAGTCAATAGTTTTTACACAGAAAACCTTGAGTTCAAATTATTGTCTGCTTCAAAGCAAAAGTTCACAAATATTAAAACATATAAGGTGTTGATTCAGTAAAAGCAAGCTATGTTCAAGGAATTTCAAACCAAATTTTGAATTGTTGTGGGGTTTTGAGGCAATCCCCAGTTTTCCTCCCCCTTTAAAACTTGATATCTCAAAAAAGGGAGAAGAGTACTTGGGATTAACCAACAATTTTATCCATTAGCCAATTTTGAATGCTTTGTACTGAGTAAACGTATTTTAATTTGTCAAAGCCCTAGTACTAAAAACAGATGAGAGGCATTAAATTAGCTCACTTATTCAAAACTTAGAGAATTTTTTTCTTTTATACTATCATTAATTTTAAAAAAATTATATTTTAAATTCAATAAAATAAACTTTTATATTTTAAATTAAATAAAATAAATTCTCACATTTTAAAAATAAAAATAAATCTTATAAATATGTTTTTTATCTGTACAAAATATTTATTTTTATTTTAATTTTAAATGTGATAATTTATTTTATTTAATTTAAAATATTATAATTATTTTTAAAATTGACAATATCGAAAGATAATAATAAAAAAATTCTTTAAAACATAAGCTCAAGAGCGATATATCAACAAACAACAAAGAACAAAATCCGCAGTTCAAAATAATTCTATGTCAACGGAGGACAAAAATTTAGAGCTTGGGATTGATTAATGATTATCATGCTTCTAGTGTCAAATGATGCATTACAAGTTGTTCAAATCGAGGTTGTCTCTCTTTCAGTTAAAACTTATGGTATTTTTTTATGGGATAACATCTTCCATTTACTCTACATCTAATAGTATTTTGTGCTTGTGTCATGCTTCAAGCCCGTGATCCTATTATTAGTTGTCTCCAACCAGCAAGCCAATCGACGAGCTAGCATGTCCTATAGTAATTTAATTGTCGCAAAAACTCAAATAATAATTTAAATATTATTAAGTTATTGTTAACCAATCAAAATCAAAATACAATAGTAAGACAAAATATCTTTTCTTGTATTATTTAATGTATTATATTATAATTTTTTCACCAATTTTTCAGAAAAGAAACAATAGAAATTCTGCAATGTTTTTAAATATAAAAAATTCTAATGAAGTATTTTACTGAAATTTTATGAACAGATAAAATAATAATAAAAATAAGGAAATTTCAATTAAATTTTTCATAAAAAAAACCAGAAATTATGTTGAAAATTTTCAAAAAAAATTTGGAACAAACTTTTTTATTTTTGTCTTGTAGTGCTCTGCACTTTTAGATAAATGATGCTTTATATTATGTTACATTTTTATTAGAATCATCTTCAAATTTAAATTCTTTTAAAAAGATTTTACATCAAATCATTATGGCAAAATAACAATATTTTGCATAATTACAAACACCAATAAAAAGACATTTTATAGAGCTGACTCGTTAGCAAACCTGCAAATCACATGTACAGGCCAAAGCACACACTCCTAAATTTACAGTCTTTCGAGAAACCAGAGACTATAAAATACTGTGAAGTCATTCAAGCTCACAGGAACAACAATGTGACACTCAGATCCTAGAGATTTCCCATGAAAGAACATAGATTATTAAAGATAGAGAAGATGAAGACAACAACTACCATGAAAGAATATGGACTACAGAAGTAGACGGACTTCAATGTTGCCATACCAATGATCCATGGGTTCTCACAGTGTTTATGGATCTTCTTGATTTCGTCACCAAAATATTCATAATCTATATAGACATCTTTGACGAGATTATTGAACAAATTTGCCACTTCCTTGTTGCTGCCCAATGTGTGATTGATAATCCTTTTATCCATAAGAAAACGAGCATCATCTCGAGTGTCAATAAAACGATCTAGAAGAGCAATATAACACGAAATGCATAGTTCCTTGGGTTAGTGGCACTGCTCCAAGGCAATGATGTTCCTGAAGTGGACTTCTGTTGTGTCATCCATATTTAGTTGTGGGATTTTGAAACAATTTATCCACGGTATCATACTCAAGAATGGTAAGCTATCGAAGAATTCCTTCTTGTTTCTCTAGGGTTATCCCAGCCTCATCATGCCTTATTGCAGTCCTAAGTAGGGGAAAGCATTCTTCTTTACTGGGTGAAACTCCTTCAGTGTAAAAAGAAAAGAAATGTAAAGTAACAAGAAAAATCAACTAAAATAAAATCCTAAAAGAAAATAAAAACCAAAATAAACTCAATAACAAAAAAAAAAAAACTAAACTAAAAGACTAGAATAATAAATACGTCTCTAATATCTCAACCCTTGACAACAGTGCTAAAAACTTGATGAGCCTATCAACAAGTGCATCGGATCAAACAAGTAATAGAGTGATGAGAAGAGTATCTTTTTCACAAAGATTGATAATTAGTTCAACTCAATTTTGTCAAACTAACTGCTAGGAAAGAAAATGAAACTCATTTATGAAATTGATTGTGTTAAATGGAAAGTTAACAAATAATAACTAATTGAGATGCGTTATCGACTAAAATAGGTCAATAAGGTAAAACACAACAACCAAGAAAGTGAAACATAACCATACCATAGAATCCCCTATAAACTTCTTTTTATAGTAAAACTCATGTTCAGTTTGGTTTACTAGTTATTTGGGCCATAAGAATTCCTAAATTAAGCTAATATTACTCTTGAGACTATTAACTCCTAACCATTGGTTAATTAAATGAAATCTCTTTCTAATTAAAGCCCCTAAGTTGCATTAATTGTGCTTTGTGAATTCTATTATTGAGTTTGACCTCAATACGGAAGATTTATGTCATACTATCTTTATGATTGCATGCAACTCCTTCTAATTATGCATAAGTCTAATTTATTAATCAGGTTTCTCAACTTTAATCAACAAAGCCACACAAGAACAGGCATTACAGATGTACCCATTCAAGGAAAATGGAGAATTGTATAATTAAACCACAAATAAACAATAAACTAAACTAGATTAATAAAATGTCAACTACAAAATTCTATTAATAGATTAGGGAAGATGAAACCCAACAAAGCATGAAGGTTCTCTCAAAGTTTTTACAAGAACCGCTCAAATTTGCATGGAACCAACCCCAAAATAGTTGAAAGGTGTTGTGTCTATTCCAAAAATGTCTCCTTTAGCCGCAGCTCTTAAAAGTCTCAAAGTGATTAGAGCATTAATTGCAGCCACGATCCTATTTATACGAGTCAAAAAGTGACAACAGAAAAAGCACAGAGCCCATGTACATGCCCCGACCATGTACATGGGGTGTATATCTCTTCAAAGCCCTTGTGATTCCCTCCTTCAATGCAAATAGAGATACACAGCCCTTGAATGGCAAGTACACGGGGCATGTACCTTGGGGCATGTATCTCTTGGGAATCCTTCTTTCTTCTTCACTCTTGGCAGAATTGTACGCCACATTGTACATGGGGTTGTACTTTGCAAAATCAAACAACGAGATACATGGGATATGTACTTTACTCCATGCATGAAATGGGCTTGGGATACTTGAAATTGACTATGACTTTGCTCCAAATACATCCAATCATTAAATTAAAACTTGAAACCAAAATATGATTTATCTAAATACCAAACTCCAATGAAATGATTATGAAATCTAACATTATCGTTCAAATTTAAGCACAAAAATAAATGTATTTTTGTACTTATCATTTATTTGTGTTTCATAAAAACATTATTCAATTTTTTCATATAAATCACATTTGATTAGCAACTTTTATTCAACGTTTGATAAGTGAGTGAACCATAAATGACAAGTGTAGTATAATGATGGAAATAAGTTGAGTTGGCTCATAAGTTAAGCCAGCTCGACTTCATAAGCTTATCTCATGAGCTAATGAGTTAACTTTAAGCTAACAATTTTAGTTTATTTATTAAATGAGCTAAGCTTGAGTTTTTATAAGTAGCTAATGAGTTAACTTTAAGCTAACAATTTTAGTTTATTTATTAAATGAGCTAAGCTTGAGTTTTTATAAGTCTTACTCATTAGCTCGTAAGCTAGCTCATATGTGCGTGTGTGTGTGTGTATATATAGTATGTTGCATATTTTTTGTGTCATTATATATAACTTATGCTATATCAATATATTCTTAAGCAGATAGACTTAGACATTTTTGTCTCTCTTGTAGGTCTTGATACCATAAATGCATAAGGCTTTATCTAATTTTAACAAAACAAACATGTTTCAAAGAGTTGTTTTATAATATTTATAATGATTTTATACTTTTTTTTTTCTATTTTATTAAGACTATTTGTTTATTAGTGTTTAATTTTTAATACGGTAGAATAATATTTTGTTTATTTTGTTAAATAAATGTGATTAGTATATAATTTGTCTAATTTTGTTAGTTTGCAAAATGGCTTAAGCTCGCAAGATTTAAAGTGAACCAAGTTTCAGTTGAAAAAATTGACTCTTTAGTTAAAATAAGCAAACTTGAATTTACTAGATTTTACGTGAACTAAGTTTGAGCTCAACCTAACAGCTCATTTTTCATCCTTAATGTTGTCTACATATTTGAAACAAATCTAAGATTTCTAATTGAATTTTTGTCATGTGTTTTCAAATTTCTAATTGTATTATTATGTGTTATATACATAGTTCATACATATCTCTTCCTTTTTGTTGTGTTGTGAAACGAAGTAGTAGAACAGACACAATTAAGTAGTAAATTATTTTAACCAACATACAATACAATTCTCTTCACTTCCCACTTTTTTTTTTTTTTTTGGTAAACCAATTTCAACAACAACACATACTCGTTCGTGCCCTTTGGGGGGGGGGGGGGGGGGGTGGAGTTGTTGGGGAGGAGAAAAAATTACATATGAAAGTTAATCAGACGGTAAACCAATTTCTAAAATGACATGTCATGGACTGCACATCGACCTGGTTGCAAAATTCTAATAAGAATTATAATTTAAGTCAAGTTCAAAATCTTTAGAAAATCAATTACAATCAGTAAAATCCTAAAAAATCTCACAATTATAAAATCAATAACCATTAGAAAACTCTTTAATTTGCAAAGGTTAAATCTCTCTCAAATATAGTTTGAAATAATTAGAAATTTACAAAAAATATTCCCATAATTCACATTTACCACATGTAATAATTAGAATCGTAAGATATTCTAAACCACATGTAATCCTAATTACACAAAAATTACATTTACCCAAATTCACTTAGACACGGTAGTGCCATGGCACTCATAACTCGGACTATTTTTTTCAAGTGTCGTGACACAACTACCCCCGTGTCATAGCATACAGAGACAGAACCTTAACTTGAAAACGAAAAGAGGGTTCTAGATAATACCCTTACAATGGAAAACAAATAATAAAAAGAAACAGTGCAGCCGTGGAACCCAAAGCTCTTGCCAAGATCAAATCTTTCTAGCTATTTTAATGCCAGTACTTATATACCAACAATATGCTGCTTGTTCACGGGCCACTTAGAGAGCCCTACAAAGGAGAAGAAATCAAAATTTGATAGCCATTAATATGGTGCTGGATGACATTCATCAGAGTTGTTCTTTGCAGCATAATATCGAGTTAGTTGGGAAGCTAACCAAGTAGCTCACAAGTTAATCTCTTATGACAAAACTCCCATATCTACGATTTCTTGCCTGGATGGCACCAAATTTTTGAAAGACTTTATAAGAGAAATATAAAATGAATGCAGCTAATCTGTTGAACTTACAAAGACACTCAAAGAACTCACAAGTGTTTAGGAAATGATAGAGCTCTTCTAGCCTATGCCATCACCCTTCGGAGTATCACAAGCTAGTACTTTTTCATTCACCATTAATGAGCCACTTAATTCTTTTAAAGACATGTCAAACAACTTTTTGCTAGATGTACATTTTCTTTTATGATCAATCCATTTGACTCTTCCATACAAAATGTTTTCATTTGAGTTCCTTTGGTAATTATTTTCTCATACTAATCTCTTTATATATTTTACTGATATTAATTGATCCATATAGAGAAAGGCAAATATGAGAGAATATAATTGCATTATGTTATAATATATGTATTATTCAATACACTTTTATTTAAAAAACGCAAACTTATTCAGGTACATGTACATCACAATGAATCCCATAAATTGAATATTTCTTTTTCTTTAATATTCTAAACAATATATATACCCTCGCTTTCCTTCGTATTCAATTTTAATCACCACCACAACCCCCACCGCAACCACTACCACCACCATCAAGGTCAGCATCAAAAGAAGGAATAGTAATTTCTACAGTTGTCCCCTCATTTTTTTCACCCTCCTTTCTCCTTTTTTCTACGACACATATAGCACAAAGACATGGAGTTAAAATTAATAAGACAAATAAAACGACGAAGAAAACTCCAGAATCTCCCTGATCCTTTCTCTGTGATACTGGAATAGTGGGTGGTGAAAGATAAATAGGAGTAGGTGGTCCATAAATGGAATTGCAAAATGGAAAATCAGGAATACCATATTTGTCACAAGGATTTGACAAATTTCGCTCGCTCCGTTGCTGCCTCTGAAGTAAACTGGCCTTTGCTTCTTCATTAATGGATAATGGACTAGAAGCTTCCTTGGCGGTGGTGTTGGTGGTGGCGGCAACGAGCAATGTTGCTCCAAATAAAACTACCAAAATGAATGTGTAGTTTGCCATTGAAAATTAGATATCAAGATGGGATTGATCGCACTAGTTTAATGAATATTTAAAGAGATAGATGGGATGCTTTGAGGCAGTTCTGCCTGCCGATGTTTTATGTTAAATTAACTTGTGTTCATTGGATATAATATAAAAGCAGTTGTAATTTTTTTTTAACAACTTAAACTTTTAAAATAAAATAATTTTTAATATAGTATAAAGTTTGATGTGTGAAATGATCAAATCTGCTTATTGCCACTTTTAAAAATTTTAACTCAATGTATGAGGGGTTACAACTTTTGTCTGAGGAGCGTGTTAGATATAAGCTTTTAGAATAAATTAATTTTTAATAGTGTTAATATTTCTTTAAATTTTCCTGGTCAATATCTTTGGCGCGTATTTGAAATTAAAGAGAAACATGAGCAACTTCAACGAAGCTTCGACCATGGATAGAATTTGTCACTACCTTGTTTATAATTTTGAAACCTTGTAAAATACGTCCCTAATGTATCTTTATATGTTTCTCCTTAAAGAATGTTGAAGAGTGTCGTATGCTATTTTTCCTTTTTCTTAAGAATAATGAAACAGCAAAGACTGATTGAGACTTTTATTGTCCTGACTTGGTTTATCCCTAGGTTTATTCCTCCAAATGATTACTGGAGATTTCTTTACTAGTTCCTCCGAATGTCTATAGTAAAAATATCCTAAGTTAATTCTTGCACGAACTACAATGATCTTGAACGCATTATTGTATCTCTAATAGGCTAAAATACTTCTAAAAAATGTAAAAATATAAAATATTTATAAAAATATTACAATTCAAAAACTATTTATTAAAATACTGTTGTCTTGGTCAGGTACCTGATTTTTTTTTTTTAAAAAAAAAATTCACTTCCTTTTGTATATTCTTCAAATCTTACCTTATTCCCTCTTTTGTTTGGGTTATCTATGAATTTTTTAGGTAATATAATTCAATTCAATGATCATGACACAATTCTCAGTTCTAGAGAGTGATTAAATAATTATATATCTATTTTAAGGACAGTTGGTCTTTGAGTTGGGAGTGATATGCATATTGCAATAGAAAGAGGAAATTGTTGTTCAACCTTCTGATCTGAATACAGTAAAATGAGTCTATTTGTGGACTCTATAAATCTCATTCCAGAGCTTAATATGTACTACAAAGGAAAGGAATAAAACTAAGTAAAACTAACTGACACCTTAACTTCATAACAAAACAAACTATAATTGTGTCAGCATCAACAAGGAAACATAGGAAACATTGTGATGACAGACAATGTTGAGTAGTGATTTGGATATATAAGTGGCTAAGACTCTCACTCCTAAGAGGCTTGAACTTTTATGTTGAATTGTGATGACATTGTGATCACATGACATTATCATGTTATTCAGAACGGATCTAAAGACAACCAAAAATTAAATGATTAGACATAGGAAACATATTGAAGATCATAAAAACCATAGACATAGGAAAGACTTCCAGAAGAGAACAAGAAAACTCTGCTGGAAAAACCCTACACGTCCAATTAATCACGTGAACTAATGTCATTTTGCGTTTGGTAGTACTTTCTGAGACATAAATGAATCGAAATAAAGCGAACCAAAATTGATAACAACATTCCATACAAAATCTAACAACTTTAAATGATACTAAATATAATAGGGATTTTATAGACACAACCACTACTTTTTTAGTTAATTCCAATTTGCTAGGAAACGTTGCTAATAGAACTACACAATAATGGTTTCAACATAACAATATTTTTGGGCAGTTTAAGGTTTTCAAAATTGTGTAAATGCCTCTATAACTAATCAATGCAACCCATACTTTCTGAATTTTATATTAAATTGTATGTTAGTTTGCTTCTTGAAGAGTACTGTTAGAATATTATACTTCTGTATTTTTCCATATTTAGTTCTTTTTTTTTTGGAGTAAATAAGCACTAACTTAAGTATTGAACATATATTATGTTGTCATTTCCATATGGAGCCTTTGTTTAAACAAATGAATGAATCCATGCAAGCCGAACATTTCGATTCCTCCTTCTTAAATTTCGTTATTAATTACTTGTATTAATAGATAAAGGTATATTTTGGTAGATATACGGAACGCTTAATTTATATTTGCTATCTATCGACTACCAAAAATAAAGTCTCATATCAACAATTACTCAAATCAACGAAACGAACGGAATTATTTTACTTTAACTAGAAATTTATAGTTAGAGACCTAGAATGGAGAGAGGTTTACCAGCAATGTAATCATTAGACTTCAACAGTTGCAATTGTAGGAATCTATTTGTTAATACAATATAGTATTTGGAAAATACAAAAATTTAAAGGGATAAAAGCGACAGTGTGTTATAATTTTTCTGTTTGATTGGAAAGACAAAATGTTATTTAATCAAGATAAAATAGAGTTTGATTGGAATTAATAGTATATGATAAGATTATGCAAATAAATCTAACTAATAACAATTAGTTTTAAATATTACTTTTATTGAATAAGGATTAAAGTTATCGATATAATAAGTCTTCAATAAATAAATTATGTCATAAGTAATATTGACTGCAAAACTAATGATATACGCACACATGACGAAATTAAATATGTCCTCTCCCTTCCCATCTGCATTAAGGCTCCAGCTAACCATATTGTGTCATTTACTTACAACACTCAATAACAACATCATCCAAAACATATTTATCTAGTTAATTTAAGTGATTCATTTACTGGATAATAAATCAACAACAAAATATACTCATAAAAGAAGAGTCCCTATATATATATATATATAAAATAAAAAGTAAAAGAGATGAAAAAATATGTTAAAGTGAGTGTAAAATTATAAATGTGTATATATCACATCTCTTTTTATTATTACCACGACAGTAGAATTCAACGTCACTATGTTTAGAGTCTGAAATCTTTGTAAAAAAATGTTCCTGGTGATGACACTATGCGTTTTATGCTTAAATGTTGATGTTTCGTATGATATTTTTTCTTTTTCTCAAGAGTAAGAAAACCGCACGCTCGTTATCATTGAGATTATTGAATTATTAAATATCTCTTATTGAAAAAATAATCGGGGAAATTGCTCCCATTATTTAAATATTATGATACTTGTTGGTTAGAACCCCCAAAACATTTTAGGCTGAAGTTCTAGCTAGTTTTGAAACCTTAGAGTAATATAAATTAGTAGCCTGCCCCAAGGGGCGTAAAAATACTGAGTATAAACCAAAATGAAAAAGTTATATTATAATATTTTACCAAGTGTATGAAAGGGATTTACCTAAAAATACTCAACCTCAAGGACAGTTTAATTCTTTGTGAATAGCTATAAAACCTTAAAAAAAAAAAAGAGGGGAATAAAAAAAAAAAAAAGAATCCGGATGGTGATTTTCTCAAACTTCCTCAACTCATTCATGCTTGTTGCATCTTTGGCAATGGTGTACGAACCTATACACATCAAAAAAATTAACAGTTTCTCATTTTAATTAGTGCTGTGGCACGAGGAAAGGGTAGTTCATTGTGATACATCATAAATAGAACTAGAAAGCACCTCGTAAATGTAAATCTCATTAATCACTTTTGATAAATTTTGAACACAGTATCAAGTTACAACAGAACGGATTTTACAGTAAAAGGTGGACGAATGAATTCTTCAGAGAAAACAAAACTAGAGTTACTGTAATCTTTTCTTCCTTTCTTGGTAGAGTTAATTAGTTCCTTGACATTACAAATACACATATAGAGTTTTTTTTTTTTTTTTCCCACACTTTTAGCTACGATTTTGATTCAAGCATGAAATCTGATAATGCCCTTAGTATCACTCTTCTAACGGCCATTTAGTGTAAAGGGGACTCCAACATACAGGATTTTCCATCTGCCACCTTCTTCATTAATTTTGTTCAATTTTCCATTACGTCTGTATGGATAGGTTTAAGAAAGTCCATGAACTTGGTTTATTGGATGAATAACTTGTATATTGAGTAGATATTATCTTGTCATTTCTGATTGGAACTTTTGTTTAAAGAATGAATAATCAATGCCGGCCTTGTTCCAATTCTACAAGGAGCTCTAAATTGATTTCTCCTTTTCGAACTTTTTGTTATCACTTGTTGAGAAGGCAAACTTTACATTTGTTACAAAACAATTACCAAAAACAAAGCTTCCCACAAAAATTTACAATTGCTACTTACCGATGACAAAAGGCGTTTTGATTGCCAAAGCTATATTCGTTGTATAGTCATGCCATATTTAATTGGTTATCAAGTATATTGAGAGTGGGTACCGGTCAAGACATCCTGTTGTCTCAACTAACCTAAAGTTCGAACAAGATAGATTAGGATACAAGATATGAATAAGGCAATGTTTCAAGTCCCAAATGAAAAACGAGATGCAGAACTCAGACAAGGGGGAAACATCCTAGTATCTTGTCCTATTCATGTCCCATTGTTGATAATTATGAGTAGGTCTGATCTTAATCTGACGCATTGAGAAAGCGTGAAAGTAAAGAAAACAAGTTTTTAAAGAAAATTGAGAGAAGAAAGTAGAATATTAAAAATTGTTTATTTCTAAACGTGTGAAAAAGATTATAATACGAGACTTTATATAACCCTAATGAAAAAGGAAATTACATCATGTTTTCCTTATAAAAGAAAACGGAATCAGTAAAAAAAAAAAAATCAGAGAACTAAAAAAAATTATGACAACATAATTGATAATAAATATTTAAAAATTTAAAAAGCGGAATAATTAAAAATTCGAAATATAACTTATTTAGGCTTGAACTTGGGCTTAATATGTTTGCAACATTCTCCTCCACTTGAAAGAAGCTTGACCTTTGAGTGTTGCACAATGGAGGTGTAAATCCAAATGATAATCGTAGTTCCAGAATATCTGAAAATTTACTAGGATGATAATGAAATTGATCTATGGAAACATGCACAACTTGCACCTTCAGAATTTGTATTAGGACCTTCACAATTATGCTTCATTTCTTCTTCATATTTCTATGTTACTAGTCTTGCTACATCGAGAGACTTGTAGTGAGATTCAACTATTGTAGCATCTTTACGCTAACATCAAAATCAACAACCTCATCCATAAGTGAATCTGCAGCTTGTGTAGGACAATCCTGTACTTGTGTTTTGTAACTCCCCATTATATGGTGGTTGCTCATGCTCAAACTCCTCCTTTTGCCTTGATGGTCAGGGTGATTGATCATCCTCAAATTTCTCCTCATCTCTTTAAAGAGTCTCTTGAGGCAATTCTAGAGAAACATTACTACTATCATGGTTCCCTTGATGCCGTTGAATCAAAAAAATTTCATAATATCCAGAGGTAAGAAATACTCCATCAAAATTTTCATTCTAAACCATGTTCGTATGGGAGCTTTTCCTTGACGAGCTCTTCTAGTCTACAAATTGTTCCACCAGACAGAGGCTAATCAATTCTACCTACATGTCACCAACTTCAAATGCTTTTCTTCTGGAATCTCCACGTCTTCAAAGCATTGTTCACAAGTTACCATCCAATCTAGAAATTCTGCAATATCCATATCTCCTATAAAATAGAGAATCTCCACCTTCAGTTGGAATTTGCAAGTCTCCCTCTGCTCATCATGATAATCTATCTCCTCCATTTAGGTATGTTGCATACACCGATGGAAATCAGGAACAGGTCAAATAATGGGTTGCCTGCGAGCAAACTCCACTCTAGTGCAAAACCCCTTATTTTTCCTGTTTGTTGGCATCCACACAGTCATAGCTTTGAACCAACCTGCCTTCTTGAAGCGGCTATCAATACGCATCTCAAAATTATCAATCTGTCTTCTTGATGTGTCCGTGTGAAAATCGAACTGAATCATTTGTCGTAAAATAAAGTTTAACAGTGCACCTTTGTCTAAAATAATCTAAGGCAATTAGACTTAGGCTTTCTCTCGCTATATATACAATTCCATTCCCTTTGACCTCATCCATGTAGGAGTTGCTTTTACTAAAACTTCCTCTCAAATTAAATTGGGTTGTCAACTTGCTTTTAAAACTTTATTTGTAGAAATAGTCGATTTGACGACAATGTTGATAACGAAGCAATAAGTTATTCTAAAGAGTTATTTAGAATTGATTATTTCCTTACATACTCAAACAACGTTTTCACCCCCATGTAAATTTGAATAATTTATTATGTATGAATATCTTCGCTTCATCATCTATGGATGTTGGATTAGAAGCTTCCATGGAGGTGGTGGCAGGCAAGAAGAAATGTGGTGGCTTCAAATGGAAGTACCAAAATGAATGTGTAGCTTGCCATGGTAAGTTAGAATTCAGGGGATGGGTTTGATGACAGTAGTTCAATGAATATTGAAAGAGAGAGCTACATCTGGTTTATAAAGAGGTACAGACTACAGTAGTTTTTGGTAAATTGTTTTAATATTTCTCTCAATTTTCTTGGTCAACCCATGCCCGCATAATCCAAAAGAGATACCTTAGCAATTCTGAAATGCCTCCAGCGTAGATAGACTTTGTCACAACTTGTTTGTAATTTTGAATCTTTGTAATATATATAAATGTCCATAACGATGACTGTGTTTCTTGTAGGGGTGAAAAACCGATCGGATTGAACTAGTTTTCCCATTTGGTCAATTGAACCGCATAGATCAATTCACCAAAAAGTAAATAAATAAACATCAACCAAATTGATTATATTAGATCGGTTTGATCAGTTTTTTTTTTTTTTTTTTAAAAATACATCTCTAATTCAAAACCAAACATAAAACTTTGTTTCTTTAAGCTCCTTTATAGAAGACCAATAAATCGTTTTGGTCTCTCGTTCCTTCAAGTCCTTTCCATGCTTTACCAAACAATTTAAGGAACCAAATTTATTTGCACTCGTTTCCCTATTCCTATTCCCTCTCATATTCCTTACCTGAGGATCCTTTGTACAAGACAAATTGAAAAGAGAGTTTTTTGGTCACAGAAGAGTTTTTCATTTCTTTTTTTCTTTTTTGGCCATAGTTAGAGAAGGAATTCCAAGAATTTCAACTTAGTAATAAAAGAGGATTGAGCCAGATAGTAAAAGTAGAGAGATCTTTACTAACATCAAACCCCAATCTGCACAAGGATACCATTTGTGTCACAAGGGTAGACAATATTCATTACATTTCAGTTTTAAATCTATGTGAAACGACTTCATAATGGCTACACGTTTCATGCTTTTTCTCTTTTGAAAGTGAAGTGTGGTGTGTTTTTTTTTTTTCTTTTAATCTTTTACATATCAGTTAGTCTCATTCAATCCATTCGAGCTTTCACCAACACAAATTGAGCCCAGTGGCTAATCTAAGCCAAGGAATAAAGTCCAAACTGTATTATTGTGACCTCAAATTTGCTAAGAGTAGCAATTGGCAATGCAAGACTAGTTAACAAGCAATAGTGTTTCTTTTTTCTAAAACGATTATATGCTGCTAATAAGCAGAAAAGAACTGTATTATTATCATAATCAAAATCTTGTAAACAAAATCCCTGGAGGTGAAAAAGGAAAAGGGACAACACACTGATTGAGACTATTGATTCCTAAATATTGCTTAATTGGAAAAAAGAAAAGAAAAATTGGGGAAATTAGCCCTATTGTTTACATGCCATTGGTACGGCAAGACCCAATTAGAGGCCACCTAAATTACATTAAAAACATCAGATTTGGATGATAGGGATATACATCATTATTTTCACCCTCCGTTCTCCTTTTTCCTGGAACACATGTACAACAAATACACGAAGTTAAAATTAATAAGAGAAATAAAACAATTAAGAAAACAATGTAGTAAGCAATTTCAGAATCTTCCGGATCCTTTCCCTGTGATACTGGAACAATGGATGGTGAAATATAAAAAGGATTAGGTGGTCCATTGCAAAATGAAATATCATCTTTGTCACAAGAATTTGACAAATTTCGCTCGCTCCGTTGCTGCCCCTGAAGTAAACTGGCCTTTGCTTCTTCATTAATGGATGATGGACTAGAAGCTTCCATGGTGGTGGTGGCAGCAACAAGCAATGTTGCTCCAAATAAAACTAACAAAATGAATGTGTAGTTTGCCATTGAAAATTAGAAATCAAGATGGGATTGATAGCACTAGTTCAATAGATATTTAAAGAGATAGATGGGATGCATATATGCGGTTCTGCCTGCTGATGGTTTATGTTAAATTAACTTTTGTTCCTTGGATGTAATATAAAACTAGTTATAGTTTTTTTTCTAACAACTTAAATTTCTAAAATGAAATAGTTCTTCATATAATATTAAAGTTTGATATATTAAGGGATCAAATCTGCTGGCACTTCTAAAAATTTTAGCTCAAGATATGAGGGGACCAAGACTTTTCATGTGGGAGTGTGTTGGATATAAAATTTAAGCTTTTAAGATAAATTGATTATTAATAATATTAATATTTCGTTCAATTTTCTTAGTTAATATCAGCATATTCGAAATTAAAGAGAAACGTGAGCAACTGCAATGAAGCTTCCACCATGGATAGAATTTGTCACTACCTTGTTTATAATTTTGAATCCTTGTAAAATACGTCGTAATGTCTATTTATAGGTTTCTCCTTAGAGAATGTCAGCATCAACAAGGCAGAATGTCTACAAACCCAATAGTTAGACCCATTTAGTACAAAATTGATTACAGACGTTGTTGGGTAGTGCTTTGGATATATAGGTGGCTAAGACTCTCACACCTAACAAGCTTAAACTTTTATGTTAGGTTATGATAACAGGCCCACACGTGTGTCCTCTAACAAACCTAAGTTCACTACGCAGCGTAACGTGTTTTTCCCTATTGTAAAGTCCTCCCCCGATTCCAACACTCATAGCATATACTATCATGTTCTTCAAAACTAGGTCATCACATGATATTATCATGTTCTTCAGAACCTAGTTCATGCATCTAAAGACAACCAAAATTTAAATGATTAGACAGGAAATATATAGAAGATCATAAATACCCTAGACATGGGAAAGACTTCTAGGAGAGAAAATAAGAAAACTCTGCTGGAAAAACCCTAGACGTCCAATTAATCACGTGTAACTAATATCATTTTACGTTTGGTAGCACTTTCTGAGACATAAATGAATTGAAATAAAGCGAACCAAAATTGATAACAACATTCTATACAAAATCTAACAACTTTAAATGATGCTAAAAATAATAGGGACTTTATAGACGCAACCGCTACTTGTAGTTAATTCCAATTTGCTAGGAAACGTAGCTAATAGAACTACACAATAATGGTTTCAATATAACAATATTTTTGGGCAGTTTAAGGTTTTCAAAATTGTGTCAGTGCCTCTATAACTAATCAATGCAACCCATACTTTCTGAATTTTATATTAAAATTGTATGTTAGTTTGCTTCTTGAGGAGTACTGTTAGAATATTATAGTTCTGTATTTTTCCTTATTTAGTTCTTTTTTGTTCTTTAGCAAATAAGCACTAACTTAAGTATTGAATATATATTATGTTCTCATTTCTATTTGGAGCCTTTATTTGAATAAACGAATGAATCCATGCGGGCCTAACATTTTGATTCCTCCTTCTAAAATTTCTTTATTAATTGCTTGTATTAATAGATAAAGGTATACTTTGGTAAACGTATGGAACGCTTATTATATATTTGTGATCTACGAATTATCAAAAGTGAAGTGTCATGTCACCAAATGCTTAAATCAATGCATGGAATTATTTTACTTTTAACTAAAAGTTTTTAGTTTCAGAACCAGAATGGAGAGAGATTTATCATCATTAGTCTTCAACAGTTGAAATTGTAGGAATCTATTGGTTAATACAAGATAGTATTTCGAAAATACAAAAATTTAAAGGGAACAAAACGACAGTGTGTTTTCATTTTTCTTTTTATTGGAAAGACAGTGTTTAATCAAAGATAAAATAGATTTTGATTGGAATTAATACGTATATGATAAGATTATGCAAATAAATCTAACCAATAACAATTAGTTTTAAATATTACTTTTATTGAATAAGGATTAAAGTCATCGATATAATAAGTCTTCAATAAATAAATTATGTCATAAGTAATGTTGACTGCAAAACTAATGATACACACACAGAAGACAAAACTAAATATGTCATCTCCCTCTCCTTCTGCATTCAGGCTTCAGCCAAACATATTTGCGTCATTTACTTAAAACACTCAATCATAACATCATTCAAAATATATTTATTGAGTTAATTTAGATTATTTATTTGCTGTTAGGTAACAGATCAACAGCAAAATATGTCCATAAAAGAGCTGAGTCCGTATATATATATATAAATAGCAAACTTGAATGCATATATATACACATCATAATTAATCTCCAGAACACTATTTTCCGTCTGAAAACGTAACATATTGACTTTCCCTTCCCTTCCCTTTCTACCCCAAACAAACATTACCCTTTCTATATTATGCATTGAAACAAAGATCCAAACAAGAAGAAATGTCTACACTAAACTCAATGTTTTCTTCACTATTATTCTCATTTGTCTGATCCCTCCCTCTGTTCCTCAATACGCAACATGTAGCAGCAATGCATGGAACTAAAAATGTTGAGACAACGAGAATAATTTAGTGACGGCCATTTCCTTGCCCCATCTCCCCAGTGGGCGGTGAATAGTAAATAGGACTGGGTCTGGGTGGTACATTAGAAACTTCCGTGGCGGAGGCGGCGGCGGCAGAAGCAAGAAATGTGGCTCCAAGTAGAGCAGCCAAAACTGTTAAAATGAATGTGTAGCTCGTCATTGTGAATTAGAATTCAGGATGGGTTTGATGGCAATAATTCAATGAGTGTTAATAAAGCTTCTGAACGTTCGTGGAAATTTGACTTAATTTGTACTTTCAATTTTCTCGGTCACTACGTACTCTTCTCCATACATTCCAAACCACAAATTTGTCGTTTCTGTGTTTTATAATGTGAATATTATTCAACACGCATAGTATTCCTCTTTCAAGAATATTAGAGTGTCGTATATATACTATTTTTCCCTTTTCTTACAGTAAGAGTAACGAAACCGCACGCTCATAACTCATTAAGATTATTGAATTATTAAATATATATTTTCTTATTGAAAATAATAATAATAATAATAGGGGAACTTGCTCCTATTGTTTACATGCATGGGATACCAAATCTATATTATAATACTTATTTAATTTGTTCGTATTTTAATTTAAAGGTCCTAAATTTAAAATATTAAAATTATTTTTATTAAAAAAAATTAATTAATCTCGTACTCAAAGATATAAAAATTAATGTCTTAGACATAAATCAAATTAAAAAGAAAAAATTTCACTGCAGTACTTTGCAATGAGAAGCATGACCCCATAAATTAGCTAGAAGACCATCAAGATATGTGCTGTTTGATGCCTGTTGCATAATACTCAAAAGATGGACCAATCGACACATGATTAAAAAGGTTAGCAGTTTCCCATCTAGATTAGTGCTGTCTCAGAGGAAAAATAATAGTTCAGAGTAATAAAGCAAAAACAGAACATGCAAACACAGTAAATTTGAATCAGAATCTCTTTTCATAGATTTTGAACACGCTATCAAGTTACAACAGACAACAATTACACAATAAAAGGTGGGTGAAATGAATTTTTCAACGATATATAAAACTATGAGTTACTGTAGTTTTTCTTCCTTTTTGCATAAAAAAAATTAAAAAGCCAAACAGGCCCTCAGAGTGCCAGATGCCTTTTTTTTCTCCCCTTTTTTCTTGACTGTGATGAAACACCACACGTTGATTGGGTTTTATATCTCAATTGGTTTTTTTTTTTTGGTAAGATCTTAAACTGGGCTTATTCCTCTAATTTGTTGTATAACTGGGAATTCCCTAATTTATTTACCCGTTCCTCCTAAAGTCGACTAAAATTATTCATAGCTATCAACCTGACATACCTTATATGAATTAGAGTAAATTTGAATTCATCAAGTTTTATATATTCCCATAATTGGTTACACAAATCATGAAAATATATCCCTATCATTAATTCAAATTGTGACATTCAATTCAATAAGCTTGGCACGTAATTCTCCTTCTAGTTCAATAACTAATGCTCAGTTGACATTGAATACTCAGTAAGGACAATAAGCACTAGAATAAATCAAAACAGCATAAATTCAACACAGCCAGGGGTTAGCTATATAAGATGTCGGTCAATATCAAAGAACTGAAGAGAGTATCAACTAACGTCACAAATGATTAATCATATTTGAAAGTTGTGTCGGATATATCACCTTTAAATTAACTAATAAATATTAGGGGTTATTTTTACTTAAACATATGTTTTAATTTTAAGCTATGCAACTGTATTTAAAAAAATGAAAAAAGTTGTGTTTCATAAAACCAATATTCTAAAAGCTGAATTGGTGATTGAATTGAGCAGGAGAATAGTTCACAGATCAATGGTTCAATCGGAATCAAATCATGGTGAGACTGATATTTTTGAACATATGTATAATTTATTAAAAGAAATATAAGATTTATCAAAATATATATACATAAAATCTCAACAAAAAAAAAAAAGAAAAAGTTGTAAGTTGAGAATAGTACAAGATTAGGACACGTAATGAGAAGTCAACGTCCTCTCTTTCCTCTGTAATGTTTTTTCTTTTCTTTTTTTTTTAATTAAAGGAAAATGCATTATAGAGAGAAAAATACAGGGAAAAAAAAAAAAACTACATTACGATGTACAAACTGGCTACTCAAAAAAAGTCTGAAAGCATAAAGAAAGAAAAAAAAGATGGCATAGTCTCAAAATATAAAACAAAAAGATTGTCTACGTATTGCACAAGCATTTGCTATTTGATTTCCTTCTCTATTGATGTATTTGATCTTGCACTCGTGGAAACCCTCTGTAGTTAACCTACATAAATAAACAAGAGTAGTTCAGGGATGAGTTTCTTTTAATTTATTTAAAAGGGCATGAACAACTACTAGAGTCCGATTCAACAATGATGGACTTAATATTGTGAAATAGAGCAAGCTTCAATCCATGAAAGATGCTCCAAAGCTCTCCAAGAGACACAGAGGTATCGCCCAGTTTCCCAGAAAGTCCTGCTATCCAACTTCCTTGATCATCTCTAAGGACTCCTCCAATGCTGATGGAGCCTGGATCAGTGATCGTTGAGGCATCACAGTTGACTTTAAACCACCCTCTTGGAGGTTTGTTCACACTGATAAATTTGGTGGTCTTGTGGAGCTTATTTGAATGAGAAATAGATAAAACATAGAATTCACAAGCCAAAGTGAGTGCTGTGTTCACATTGTTGGACATTTGGAAAAAGTGCCTTGAAGGTGGATGGCGTTTCTTCCCCTTCAACTAATCCAACACATAAGGGAAAGTTGTGGTCCAAGGAGGATCTAAATCCTGGATGTTGGGTGGCTTCAGAGAGTAGAGAAGCCAGGATTCAAGAATTGAGGAAAAGAATATGCCAAGGGGGATTGGGTCTAGTGGGAAGACAAGCCCAAAACTTTCTACTATTAGGGAAGTCTTGGTCGCAATGAAGGATGGTTTCCTCTTTCTCACAGACTAAGCAAAATGGATCATTTAAAATGTTTCTTTTGAAATGGTTAGGGCTTCAGGAAGAGCATCCTGAGCACATTTCCAGTGGAAGTGTTTAATACTTCTATGACATAGGGTCTTCAAAATAACGGTGAATAAAATGGAGCTATCACCGGGAGAACTAAGAAGATCGTATGCAGAACTAGTGGAAGAGATACCATTTGCATTTTGAGCCCAAAATGAAGTATCATGTATATTCAGGGAAGGGTTAATAGCAATGGTATGAATCTTAGCTAAAATAGAATCTGGGCGAGAGAAAGATAAAGAATCTAGATTCCAGAAACCATCTTGGCCAACCAGATCCTCTACATGAAGGTTATATTTTGATGGTGATACACAATAAAAAGATAAAATTATTAATAAGTTTTTTTAAAGTTAAAATAATAAACAAAGTTCTTTCATTTTATCTTTTCATATTATTTTATTTTATTTTATTCGTCCTAGTAATACTGGGATCATGTATACAATTTAGGAGGATCCTAAATCTAGCTATTTATGAAACCAAAAAGAGGAGGAATGCCCATTCCTGATAAGAATATTTAGGCTAGTTTGGAGAGCTTTAAAGCCAGAAGAGTGAAGATGTTTAATAGAAGTTGATTTAAGCGTTTTAGCCCAAAGGGAAGGTCCCTTTTTATCTAATCTCCAATGAATTTTGGTAGAAAAACAATGTTTCAAAGTTTGAATTTTTTTCAAACTTAAGCCACAAGAAGCTTTCCTTTCTGTTACCTTTTCCGAACCAACGAAGTGATTCTTCGAGAAAATGTTACTGTGTCTCCAAAGAAAGTTTCAGTTAATGTACTCAAATTGGGAGATTCACTTCTTGCATGTAGTAATCTGGGATAGAAGCACAAACTTCTTGTATGGACTAGACCGCCACAGGGACCCAGCCTTTGTAAGTGGCCTAAAAGACCCACCAAGACCCAAGTCTCAAATTACCAAGAATGCCACTCCAGCTGGAAGTATAAATACTACACTTATTAATGAGCTCAGGTACGTTGAACAACTCTCTATTCTCCTTTTGTCCGAACTCGTAACGTACTCACCAACCTCCCTTGCTACCTGCCTCAAATCACACTCTGACTTGGGCATTGGAGTGGACGTACCCCGACCTCATCTTCCTGTTTCCCTATTGCGGGTCCACCTCAAATAGCTTTACCTCGGCTGGACCATCCCGACATGTGGGACCTCATTTTTGTCCCCTCTAGGTACCCCTTGCTGCTAAGGAAAGGAGACGATTTCCAACTCGAAAGGCGTTCTGTAACTTTTTCCACAATAAATATGTAAGATGTTTCTGAAATGAGATTTCCAACTTGGAAGACTTTCTCTAACCTTCTTCATGATGAATCTATAAAATGTTTCTGAAAGCTTATTACCAAGCAAAAAACCTAGATATTTACCTAGGTGGGTTGAAACATGAATACCTAGGACATCTTGGAGCTCAGAGATCACGTGTTCGGGGATGTGAGGGGAACGAAAAAGCTTAAATTTATTACAATTGGGTGGTGGACAAGAAAAAGGAATGGGAGATCCAATGGAAGGGCAATAAAAGTGAATTTGCAAGGGTTATACAAAATTTTACATTTTTACATTAAAAAAAAAAAAAGAGAAAAAAGCGGCTGACTTTGAACTGGGAAGTAAATTAGCTTTGCTTCTCGTAAATTTTCATCAATAAATGCAAACTTGTAAGTTTGTATATATATATATATATATATATTTACACACATCAAATAATCAATTCAACAATAGAACATTTCCTTTTCTTTCATTTTCTCTCGTGAAACAATCAAACAATTATACCCCATCTCTTTCCTGCCTATTCTATCTTAATCACCGCCGCAACCGCCACCACAACCACCACCACCGTCGCCATCCACAGCACCAGCATCCAAAGAAGGAAGATTAATTTCTACAGTTGTCCCCTCCTCACTTCTCCTTTTTACTATAGCACATATACAAGCAGATAAAAATAATATGACAGATAAAACAATATAGAAAACAACCATAGGATCCACCTGATTCTTTCTCTGTGATGCTGTAACTGTGGGTGGCGGAAAATTAATAGGAGTAGGTGGTGGCCAAATAATGGAATTGCAAAATGGAAGATTAGGAATACCATAACTCTTACAAGGTGGCGGTGGATTAGAAGCCTTTGATACTTCATTTATGGATGATGGATTAGAAGCTTTGACAGTGGGGGTGGCGGCGGCGGCGGTGGCTGTAGTGGTGTTTGCAACGAGAAATGTGGCTCCAAGGAAAACTAACAGAACGAATGTGTAGGTTGCCATTGTAAATTAGAATTGAGGATGTGGGTTTGATGGCAACAGATCAATAAATATCAAAAGAGTTACATTCACGAGATGTATAGACGCGGTTCGGCTGATGGTTTAATTTATGTTAAACTTATTTTAATGTTTCTGTCAATTTTGTTGGTCAATGTGCCGCGTATTCCAGAAGAGAAACCTCAGCAAACTCAAATGAAGAAGCTTCCTCCATGGATAGAATTTTGTTACTATCTAAACTGTCGTCTATTGTTCTTAAAAAGTAAATAAATAAATAACAGAGGAAACCATGTTATTGCTTGTATGGGATTGGATATGGCCAAAACAAAATAGAGGCTTTACACGGATGAGAGGGATCAATCTAGAAATACTAAGAAAATATGTCCCTAACCCTTGTGACTGCTAATTTTATGTTTTTCCTTCATTGTGAGTGTTAGAAAGTCGTACGGTAATTTCCTTTTTTATATATAAGAGTAAATTTGCAATAATTTATGTCTTTTTTTTGAAGAAGAAGAGGAAGGTAAACACTTACATAAACAAAACAGCAAAATTCCAATCTCCAACAGGCATATCCTCAAGAGTAATTTAGTATATTACAACTTATTTCTTTTCTTATCATTTAAGCTGCTTCATCTAATTTTTAAGTGACTTATGTATTGAATATATATTATCTTGTCGTTTCTATTTGGAGCTCTGCTCCTTCTAAACAATGAATGAATCCTTGCCGGCCTTTTCTCATTTTCCAAGCGGATTTATTCATTTCTCTTTCTAAAAATTAGTAAAACTTAAATTGAAAAATGAGTAACACTTATCAAAAAGAGTGTCAATTAAGTGAAAGTAAGTTAAGTTATGAAATATTTCAAGTCAATATTCTTAAGTTTAAGACCATTACCATTAAGTCGCCTTTATTAGAAGGGTTTATCAATTCCGGCCCCTTCCTGATAGGAATTATTCTTGCATCCAAGGGGCATGGAACATGGGGCTGTTTAAACAGTTATCCATGCCATGTAGCTGCTATTTGTTCTCCATGTTAACATGTTTTTAATAAGATATATATATATATATATATATATATATATATATATTTTGTCTCTCTTACTTTTTTATCTATAGTTTTACTCTTACCAATAAATTAAAATCAAATATACACATTAAGGTGGGTATAAAAGGGTGTGCAAACATTAATAGTGCTAGGTATGCAGACCAAGTCGTTCATTTCGTGAAACTTTGAGGGGCTAAAATGTGTTCCATTTGGAAACAGGGAAGCGAAATGTGCATTCATTTGACCAAATTAAACAAGGGACCAAAGCTGCATGTAAGCTATCTATTAATCAATACAAGAGCAGTATTTTAAAAATAAAGTCAAATTTAAGGGGAGAAACAGAGAAAGAAATTTTAGTTAATATGAAATAAATTTTGATTTAATAGGTATAAGGGTGATGGATTAAAAGCTTCCATGGCGGTGCGGCAGCAGAAGCAAGAAATGTGGCTCCAAATAGAGCAGCTAAAACAATCAAAATGAATGTGTGGCTTGCCATTGCAAATTAAAATAAAGGTTCGTGGGACTTGTCTTAACTGTACTCTCAATTTTCTTGGTCAGTGCTTATGAGTAGAAAATATAACTACTGAAATAAGTGCAAACATATACAACTGTGTTGCCAGCAAGTTTCTTAGAGTGTCGTTCCCACAAGGATTGCTCAATTAATTACTAAAGTGTTATAGTTCAATTGTTATCTAAGCATTCAATTCATAACTATAAGAATAAACAATTAAAAGCAAAGCCAATAAAAAGAGTTCAAGTTGTAAACTAGAATTCGGTAGACTAAAACTTAGGGTTTTAATTTCATCTCAATTATTTGTATTAAATAACTTATTTTCCTTAATCCAATGGAATTATAGCAATTGTCAACCGGGTCATATTCCTAATGTGTTGACATGTCTTTTATAATGTGGAATTAACTTAATTTAAACCATCAATTTAATCATATCCTTATTGAATTGTAATAATCTAAGTTGCATTAAAGTTTGCAAATTTACCTTTTATGGTTGCATAAGGTACCTCCTAGAATATCCATATATATATATATATATATATATATATATATATATATATATATATATATATATATATATATATATATATATATATATATATATATATAATATATATATATATATATATATATATATTCTAAACTCATTTATAGAACTATTTCTCATGGTCTAAGTTATTTAATCCTTCACAATTTATAAAAACTCATAATTCTTCCAATTAATTAGCCAAATCAATAAGAAGGTGAAAAATGAAAAAAAAAAAAAAAAAAAAAACTCAATTGAATATAATAAACCGAATTAATTCATATATATACATTAAATACTTCAAGTTTTGACTACATTGTAGCCCTATTTAAAATAAATTAGAAAGCCATGACAATGAAAAACATCAATTTTAAACTAGTAGACATGAATTCTAAAGGAGAATTGAGTAAAAGAAAAAACTCTCGAATAAATCTCCACTTAGACTCCTCTCTGGCCTCCATATATGTGTTTTTTTCAGTTATCAAAGTGCCAAAAGTCCTAAACCTAGATCGAACATCCTATTTATTTATACCTAGGTTACAATTATCCAACTATTAAGAGTCCTAGCCCACTAAAATAACTCAAACGGCCCCAAAAATCGTGTCTTGGATCCTCATCCACACTAGGGCGTGGCTGCACTTGCTTCGAGAACTCAGCTTTTTGCTCTTCCACGCTATGGCGTAAGTCTCCTCACTCTATGGCATGGCTGACACCCATTCTACCAAAACTTTGGCCTTACATCACGCTGTGGTGTAAGCTGATCCACGTTGTGGCGTGGAGAACATGCTCTGCCTTGCTTGTTTTAGCTATCCATGCTATGTTGTGGGGATGGAAAGGACCTGAGCTAAGTTAAACTAAGCTTAAATTTGGCTTGCGTAAAATTTAATGAGCTCATTAGTTGGCAAACTAATTTTCTTAGCTCATTTAAAAATTTATAAACTTGAGCTAGTTTACGAACTGAGCTTGATTAAATAAAATACAATATTATAATTATTTAAGATAATAAAAGTCTCGTATAACTTAAAATTAGATCAAAATTTTATAAAATTGTAAAGTATGATTAAATTCTTTTGCAGATGAAACAAATATCCAATATAACAACTATCTTAGGTAAACCGTAAAATGAATTCTTAGATTAAATTGTGTTAAAGTGGGTATAAAATTGTAGATGTGTATATATCACGTCTCTTTTTATTATTGCCACTATAGTAGAATTCGTCCTTACTATGTTTAGAGTCTGAAATCTTTGTAAAAAAATGTCTCTGGTGATGACACTACGCGTTTTATGTTTTCTTCCTTAGGATTTTCCATCCGCTACCTTATTCATTAATTTTGTTCAATTTTCCATTACTTCTATATGGATAGGTTTAAGAAAGTCCATGAACTTAGTTTATTGGACGAATAACTTGTATATTGAGTACATATTATCTTGTCATTTCTGTTTGGAACTTTTGTTTAAAGAATGAATAATCAATGCCGGCCTTGTTCCAATTCTACAAGGAGCTCTAAATTGATTTCTCCTTGTAGAACTTTTTGTTATCACTTGTTGAGAAGGCAAATTTTTCATTTGTTACAAAACAATTACCAAAAGCAAAGCCTCCCACAAAAACTTACAATTGCTACTTACCAATAACAATAGGCATTTTGATTGCCCAAGCTATATTACCACAACATAATTGATAACAACTATCCAAAAATTTAGAAAGCAGAATAATTAGAAATTTGGAATCTGACTCGTTTAGGCTTAAACTTGAGCTTGATATGTTTGCGTTATTCCCTCCACTTGAAAGAAGCTTGACCTCGAGTGTTGCACAATGGAGGTGTAAATCAAGATAATAATAGTAGTTCCAGAATATCTGAAAATTTACGAGGATGATAATGAAATTGATCCATGAAGACACATGCACAACTTGCACCTTAAGAATTTGCATTAGGACCTTCACAATTATGCTTCATTTCTTCTTCATATCTGTGTTACTAGTCTTGGTACATCAAGAGACTTGAAGTGAGATTCAACTATTGTAGCATCTTTACGCTAACATCAAAATCAACAACCTCGTCCATAAGTGAATCTGTAGCTTGTGTAGGATGTACTTGTGTTCTGTAACTCCCCATTATACGGTGGTAATGGTGGTTGCTCATGCTCAAACTCCTCCTTTTGCCTTGATGGTAAGGATGATTGATCATCCTCAAGTTTCTCCTCATCTCTTGAACGAGTCTCTTGTGGCAATTCTAGAGAAACATTACTACTATCATGGTTCCCTTGATGCCGTTGAATCAAAATTTCTTCATAATATCTAGAGGTAAGAAATACTCCATCAAAATCTTCATTCTAAACCATGTTCCTATGGGTGCTTTTCCTTGGCGAGCTCTTCTAGTCTGCAAATTGTTCCAACATACAGAGGCTAATCCCTCCCACCTACAAGCCACCAACTTAAATGCTTTTCTTCTGGAATCTCCACGTCTTCAAAGCATTGTTCACTAGTCGCCAACCAATCTAGAAATTCTTCGATATCCATATCTCCTCTAAAATAGAGAATCTCCACCTTCAATTGGAATTTGTAAGTCTCCCTCTGCTCATCATGATAATCTATCTCCTCCATATAGGTATGTTGCATACACCGAAGGAAATCAGGAACAGGTCAAATAATGGGTTGCCTGCGAGCATACTCCTCTCTTGTGCAAAACCCCTTATTTTTCCTGTTTCTGTTGGCATCTACAGAGTCATGGGTTCAAACCAACCTGCCTTTTTGAAGCGTCTATCAATACGCATCTAAAAATGATTAATTTGCCTTCTTGATGTGTCTCTGTCAAAATCAAATTGAATCATCTGTAGTAGAATAAAGCTTAAGAGTGCACCTTTGTCTAAAATGCTCTAAGGCAATTGAAGTTAGGCTTTTCTCTCGCTATATATACACTTCCATTCCCTTTGACCTCATCCATGTAGGAGTTGCTTTTACTAAAACTCCCTCTCAAATTCAATTTTGTTGTCAACTTGCTTTTACCAACATATTATTTGTAGAAATAGTCGATTTGACGAGAATGTTGGTAATATAGCAATAAGTTCTTAAAGAGTTATTTAGAATTGATTATTTCCTTAACATACTCAAACAAATTTTTCACTCCCAAGTAAATTTGAACAATTTATTATGTATGACCATCTTTGCTTCATCATCTATGGATGTTGAATTAGAAGCTTTCATGCTGGTGGTGGCGGCAGCGGCGAGAAGCAACGTGGCTCCAAAGTACCAGAATGAATGTGTAGCTTGCCATGGTATGTTAGAATTTAGGGGATGGAAAAAAAAAAAAAAAAAAAGGCATCAACCAAACCGATTATATTGAATCAATTTGATTAGTTTTTCCTTAAAAAACACATCTAATTCAAAACCAAACATAAAAATTTTGTTTCTTTAGACTCTTTTATAAAAGACCAAAAAATCATTTGGTCTCTCGTTCCCTCAAGTTCTTTCTATGCTATACCAAACAACCTAACGAACCAAATTCATTTGCACTCCCTTCCCTATTCCTATTCCCTCCCATATTCCTTATCTAAAGATTCTTAGTACAATACAAATTGTAAAGAGAGTTTTTTAGTCAAAGTCAGAAGAGGAGTTTTTTTTTTTTTTTTTTTATTGTAGTTAGAGGAGAAATACCAAGAATTTCAACCTGGTAATGAAAAGGGATTGAGCCAACTAGAAAGAGCTTTACTAACACACCAAACCCCACTCCCCACACTGCACAAGGATACCATTTATGTCACTCAGTATTCATTACATTTCAGTTTTGAATCCATGTGGAACACCTTCGTAATGGCTACACGTTTCATGCTTTTTCTCTTTTGAAAGGGAAGTGTGGTGTGTTATTTTTCTTTTTAATTTTTTACATATCAGTTAGTCTAATTCAATATATTCGCGCTTTCACCAACACAAATTGAGCCACAGTGGCTAATCTAAGCCAATGAATAAAGTTCAAACTGTATTATTGTGACCTCAAATTTGCTAGGAGTAGCAATTGGCAATTCAAGACTAGTTAACAAGCAATAGTGTTTCTTTTTTCTAAAATGATTATATGCTGCTAATAAGCAGAAAAGGACTGTATTATTATCATAATCAAAATCTTGTAAACAAAATCCCTGGAGGTGAAAAAGGAAGAGGGCCAACACACTGATTAAGACTATTGACTTCCTAAATATTGCTTATTGGAGAAAAACAAAAGAAAAATTGGGGAAATTACCCCTATTGTTTACATGCCATTGGATATAGCCAAGACCCAATTAGAGGCCACCTAAATTACATTAAAATACATCAGACTTGGATGATAGGGATATACCTAAGTTACATTATAATAACTTTCTGTATGAATAAATTAGCCTTCAAAAGGTTAGCTCCCAAATCCAAATGGTGATTTTCTCCTGCTTCCACCTTCTCCATACATTTCATTCCACTTCCTCAACTCGTTCATGCTTGCTGCGTCATATGCAACTGATGGACCAACCTGCACACGAAAAAGGTCAATACTTTCCTATTTAGGGAGTATTTGGTTGAAAAATTCTTTTTTAAGTTCTCGAAATTTTAATTTAGAATTTCTTGTTTTTTACATGAATCTTTTAAAAAATAGAATCTCAAGATACATGTTTTCCAAGATTTTTTTTTGGTTTGATGTAAAATTCATTAAATAAAATCCTATGAAAGGGGTGAAATTCTAGTTTTCTGACTTTTTAAAAACATTTCAAAAAAAAAAAAAAATTCATGAATGTTGAAGGCTAACCAATCACATTTTAAGAATTCCCTGATTCATAAATCTTAGAATTTATGTTTCCTATCTTCATGAATTCTAGGATTCAAAAATGAATCTATCTACGAAACACCCCTTGAATTAGAGCTGTCGCAGAGGAAAGAGTAGTTCAGTATGATAAAGCATAAATGAAACTAGCAGTCATCTGTTAAATTTAAAGCAGAGGATAGATTTTGAACACAGTATCATGGTACAACAAAGGACAAAATTGTCTATCCCACAAATTGTCCTAACTCTTGTTTCATTGTTCCCATAATGCTTCTATTGGTAAGAAAATGTTAAAATAATGTTGCAAGTATTAAGTTATTTAAAATACATTTTCTGACTAATGAGAGCATAGTGATACAGAACTTAAGACTCGTAGGACAGAAAACGTTGTCTCGTACAGCAAACACAACAAATGCAGAAGAGAAAGGTGTATGAAATGAATTCTTCAAAGATAGAATTATATTCATTTTTATTTATATATTTTCCTTCTTTCAGTCTGGGATGCCCGGACATGAAACCGGGAACTTGAGGTGGAGTGGTGCCACTACAGTAAAGCCTCTTCCTCAAGTAATATTAGCATTGTCAACAACATAATAACAGTTTTATTTCATGTAAGATCACTAATTCAAATGAACAAATAGGCATTTATTACATACCTTTGATTTTGCCTGAACAAAGTCATCCAGATTAAGTGGCCTTAATGCTGGAGATGGACTGCTATTGCCTCTCTGGAAAAAGGAGAAAAAAAAAAAGGTGCATGATATAACCGGGCAAAGAAAGCTAATCAAAAGTCTAGAAAATGGAATAGGTTGCATGCACGTGATGCTGCAGCTGAGTACAACATTCCTCAATGAAGGAAGATGAGAAGAAAATTCTTGTAGGCAAACATGGATTTTATAACATAAGAAAATTCACAGATTGATATAACACGGAATCTAGACAAATTCTAAGTTACCCTTTTTGAGAGCTACCCACCTATTATAGACCACTATTTTTTTTGTTTGTTATACAGCGGTGGGTAGGGTGGATGAAGGATAGCCTAATAGCTTCCTAGAATCTAAGCTTCTTAGAGAGGTCGTTTTGAGTTTATGCATAAGAAAATCTGCCTCAGCCACTAAATCGTTAGTTTATTCCAATTTGGTAGGAAAAGTTCCTAATATAACTGCACAAGAATAATTGCTTCAACGGCAATCATTTGAATCGATATGCAAAACTTCATTGTAGGAAAAAAAGCATATTAGTTACTTCATGTAAAAGAACAGATCGGATAAAAAAGCATTTTAACCTTGAGCCAATTTTCAACGCACAGTGAGTAAATGCATGCTGATTTGTGAAAGCCCTAGTCTTCAAATCAGACAGGAGAGGATAAATCCAGATTTGAACAGAAATATGCATTATGGCAAAAAAACACAAAATTCAGTATGATAGAACGCGTGGTTCTAATGCTGACACGGCAAAGGAAGTTATCGTGTGCATGGTGTGTGTAGTAGTTATAAGTAGAGTATTTGCTGTGGAGTCTAGGCTGCTCTTAAGTATTTACCAAGGCAGATTGTACAATTATTCCCTTTCTATTCAACAAAATTCCATCAATGTTTTCTGTTTAATTTTTGGGTCCTATCACAGTATCAACAGCTTGAAATATTTAGGGGTTGAAGAGGATGAGCTTTCTCCTTGATAAACTACTATGGAATCCAAGCTCCTGAAAAGGTCAATTCATTAACTTTGACACCAGTACTTTCGGACCAATGATATACTGCAGATTTATGGCACACTTAGAGCCTTTTAGAAGATTTGTGTGTTCAGCGTGGACATCGTTCAGGAAGGTTGATTCATGATAATGTACAGTTTATGCAGTTCTCCATTGCATTTTGTTGGAGAGCAATACTTGTATTTTTAAGCATGCTTTATTGACTTCAGAATTGTTATGGGATAGTCTTGTTTTCATGTCCTTGTTCTGGTGCTCGTGTATTTTAAGATGTTCCATCAGCAAACAAAAGACCAAATTGAATGGCTCTATTACATGGATTTTGTCAAAAAAATTTCTGTTTCATTTTTTGGTGTTGTTTATTAGGGATAACTTGTTCTCCTTTTCTATATTCTTCCTCTCTCAGTACAATTATTTCATTTATCCTCCCTTTTCATTCACACCCTTCCTTAATAGAATCTCTTAGTTTATTCTACCTTCTTTTGTACTCTTCCTCACTTACAAAGGTTGCAATGACAAGGGCAAGAATTTCATAATCAAACCCACATTTTCCTTAAAAGCAACTGCTATGCTTTCCCTATAAAGTAACCATTGATGGAGGATCCCAAAGTTACAAACAATCGCCTAAATGCACACATTATGCTTCAGCTTGTGCAAATTTTAAAGTCTTTTGGTTTCAAAAGAAATAGTAAGAAGTCCAAGGAATCCTAGCATAATCAACAAATAAATCACCATGGGAGAAAAACCACAATTAGTCCATGTGACACCAAAAATACACATATTACACTGCAGTATATCATAGTGCTCAGATCCAATGCTACTAAACATTCATACATTAAGAAAGATTAGTTTATAAGGCCTGTACCTTGTTTTCTTCCTCTAAGAGCTCTTGAACAGGTCTATATGCCGAAGCAATACAGAGGTTCTGTAAAACACAAGCAAGTGGAAGTATAAGATACACGCCACGGTATAGTTATAGTCATTTTTATTTCTTTCAGATAATATAGAAAGAGGAGCAAGAATGTTCTCCAGTAAATATAGAACTAAAAAGGGAGGGGAAAATAAAGCCAATCCCATATCAGAATGTTAAGTGGCTTAAAAAAAAAAAGGAAACACAAAGAAGCATATTCACTTGCTCTTCACTTGACTGTGTTTACCTTCAAATCACTGCCAGAATATCCCTCAGTTAAGTTAGCAAGTTTGTCATATTCGAAGTTGGAATCTAGATTTTCTTGTGCTAGAAATATTCTCAGAATCTTCATTCGGTTTACAGCATCTGGTAAATCCACATATATCCTAGACAATGCCAGCAAAAATTTGGTTAGGATAGGAAGTTTTGTTTTGACGTCATTCATCATAACCCTTCTTATTGCAATAATAACTGGAAATGCAGCATTAACAAATTCCAAACCCATCCTATCAAAGATTCATTTTGGGATGTAATCTTGGTTCATGAGACAGCAATCCAAAATATAACTACGTTATTCCTTGTTGAAACATGGGAAGAGAAACAATTCATAGATTTGATAAATAACAGAAGAAAAACTATAGTACCCTTCAGCAGACAGATAAAACCAAAACCCTAAACCCCTAACATTTACCGTCTTGGCAAGCGACGGATAACAGCATCATCCAGATCAAATGGCCGATTTGTTGCACCAAGAATGAGGATTCTTTGACTTTCTTTTGACCTCAATCCATCCCAAGCTGCCATGAACTCATTCCTCATTCTTCTAGTGGCTTCATGCTCAAAAGAGCCACCTCGAGCACCGAGCAAACTGTCAATCTAGAATATAGATTCCAGTTAGAAAACAATTTACAAAGTCATGAACGATGAACATGAACAACAGATTCAAATATAGGTCTGTAGTGGCGGAAAAATAAAGAAAAAGAATACCCATAAAGATAACACAGTTTAAACCTCTTCTATCTAATTTTAAGGGCGAGCAGTTTGATGATATTGCAATTTCTAGGAAACTAACATGGTGTTAATTGAAAATGGACTATACAGAAACATGACTTGCCAAACTTAAGCATAACAAATCGTGGATTAAGAATTCTTGAAAGAGATTTACAGGTCAATTTAAGAAAAACAAATGCTACAACAAATTGTGAAGTCATTAAGATGTTCATTTCAAAGCAAGAAAGCTATTAAAATATCAGGCATTTATACGTTTGCAAAACTGATGGTCATTATTATACCTCCAGATTATAGTTCGGCATTACCTTCTCTTTCTATCTTAATTAATCAATTAAAATACAAAGCCAAAGTCAGAGCTAAGGATAAGAGACATTTTATTGAATAACAAATTCATAAGTTGCATGCTTTTTCTGATGTATTAGAAACAAAAGTAAATAAAAATAATAATCCTCATAATTTGATGTACCAGAATAAAAGCACAATTTTAGTATTGCAAAGATTAAACTTTTAGGATGAGATACAACATCCAAAAGGCCACTCACTTCGTCAACAAATATAATGACAGGAGCAAGCTTGCTGGCAAACGAGAAAAGGGCCTTGGTAAGTTTTTCAGCATCTCCAAACCACTGCATCATCAAAGCATATTACGTATGGGTGAAAACTAATGAACCTATGAATAACCAAACTGGAAATATTCATATTGAAAAAATAATAATAAGATGTTAAAGCAAATCTAAATTAAATATCATTTTGCAACCATATTTTATTTCATAAGTATATATATTAACTGCAACCTTTCAGAAATACACTCTGGTAATGTCATGAACAACTCAAATTTCAAATTATAAAAGGAACTGGCAGTTATCCTACTTCAAAAGTTTCTTGCTTTGCTTTCTTTCATGTGAACGCTATGCAAGCTTTGCAAACCTTCCTTGCCTAAAGAGGTTGAAACCCCCACAAAACCCAGATCAAAATTTTCAGTCACCTATCATGAATCATCCAAACCTTAATGACCTGACCGGAACACAACCCAGAATCCAATTACCAGCCACCCATCTGGCAACATCCAAATCACCAAAACACTAATAATCAACATCCCCACTCACACAACACAAACTATGAAGCATCCAACTTTACATAATTGGATAGATGAAGAAACGTGCTGAATTGAAGGAGACCAAAACTTGCCATACACCTATTTTTATTGGCAATACTTGATGACACTGTTTTTGTGATGAAGTTGATAGAGAACTGAGGAAAAAATGAGCTGATTAGTGCTCAAATTTTAATCATTTTGACTTACCAAATACTACATTTGTTGATTTTCTTGGAATCGGAAATTATGCTCAAAAGGTTCAGGAGTATTCACAACATGTAGAAAATCAACAGAAGATAAATAGAAATAATATTATGAAAGAATCAGCAACCAGAACAAGGCATTAAATCTCAAAGATATTCCAAGTATCTATTTCTTCCAAAGGGAAAACTTCAAACCCGACCTATCAATTCAGGGAAGAGTTTGCCTTTCAAATGGATGGATCCTGATACTCTAAATATTTTCAGTCCAGCTTAGGACATGGAAAATCTGATGACTCGTGTTACTTACCAGATGGTTTGCTGATACAGGTCACTAAATTTTATCCCTTAGATGCAGTATTTGACAATCCTAATAAATTGCTGTATCTCAGCGCAACTCAAGAGCGAGATCTTTAGAAGCAGGGGAGATTGGTATAGTACAGTACAGAACCAGAATGCAACTGTAGCGGGAACTGTAGCTCACACTACAGTTGCATGAATGGTATTTTCCTAATTTTTAAAATTTTGTCACACTCCTAGTTTCCTAATTCTATAAATTCCTTTCTGGAGCTTGATTAATCCTAGTCCTCCATGTCAAGTTTAGTCTTTTAGTTTTCTTAATCTCTCGGGCCTTTTAGCTTTCCTAGAATGAGAAAGTTTAGGAGTACTGCTATCAATTTTAGAAGTTTGTTGCTTGCAACTCGGTTTTTCTAGAAACAACACAATGTATCATTGTTATTTTCTCCTATTTCAGGACAGGCCCAAAGATGTATAGCTTCTGTGCACGTTGAAAAATTTTTATAAAATAATTTAAGAAAAAGAGCTGATGTGTGTTTAAGATAATGAAGACCTTGACATGGACACTTTAACAAACAATACAGCACACTACACTTCAGAGTGCAATTTCAAGGGGCAAAATATCCTATCATATCTGTTATGACTAAGAGGGAAAATCCCTGAAGCACTTTTTCGAATATTTATGTCCTGTAAGTAGCAAAAGTTACAATTCACATTACCTTCGAAGTAAGAATTGATCCAGTTATGCTGAGAAAATTTGTGCCAGCTTCTGTAGCAAGTGCCTTAGCCAGAAGGGTTTTCCCAGTTCCAGGAGGGCCAAAAAGTAATATTCCTTTACAAGGCTGATAAAAGCTTCTTCAATTAAACACTATAGAGGAACAGCAAAAACTCCAGATGGAGTTTGATTGAAAAAAAAAAAAATACAAAAAGAAACAAGAAACATTACCCGCAACAAATTTCCACGAGAGAATAGCTCCGGCCTTCTCATTGGAAGAATGACAAGTTCATTTAGTGCCTTCTTCACATCTTCAAGAGCACCTATGTCATCAAACTTCACCCCAATTTCACAAGAAGGTACTACAGCAGAAATGAAGTTGCTCTCGTACTCATCTTTTGCCAGGTTCTGTCACAATTTTTGTAGGACAAAAATTAAGTTAATAAATCCTATTTATTTGGCAATTTCAGAGAGATTAACTTAAACCACATGCCTTCAGACTTTGAGAGGGCTTGCGCGATCTATTTTCTTGCTCCTTCAATCTTGAAATTGCAATTTCAAGGCTGCATAAAAGGGGAAAGAACAAAATTAGGTTCAAAAATTGTCTCAATGACATGCACAATGAAAGAATGTATACCTTTCACGAGGAAGGTACAGTTGTTCTCCTTTAACAAGAGGACGAGAGCAAGATGACAAGTAATGATTCTTTGCCCAGCCCACTACTTTTTCAACTTCTGAGAAACGAACAAGGAAAATAAAATAAGAAATAAAATGGTAGCAATTTGCCTAAAATGGAGCCAACATCTCATGAATTATATTACAAAGACAGGAAATCATAGTTAATCATCTAACAAATAATTTTCAAAATTACATTCCCGAGATAATTTACAGGCAAGTCCAGCAAGTATTTGAAACCAGTATGTGGCATGCCACATGACCTGATTATTCTGCTCTCTGTTTTACTTATAAATAGATGTTCTGCGTGACATATCAAGTTAAAGAGCTGAAGTGAATGTCTACTGGTTTTAATAACACAATCTAAACTAGCAAAACCAGTCCTCACCCATCTACAAACTACTGATTTCAATTGTCAACTGAAATTTGATCAGGCTAGATTCGCTAGAAGGTTTTGAGAAGATCAAGGGATTATAACTTACTCTAGAGTGAATATCATTCAAAAATTCACAACAAAAATGTATACCACTCAACATAAATATATAAATATAAAGCAGAGCTGTCATAGATTCGTGTTGCAAGTGTAAAAAAGCAGTAGGAAAAAGGACCAGTTTTCCATAAAACTTACTACAGTGTATAGGACCACAAAGATCAGACAAATTCAATATATAAAGAAATAAAGAAATGCATGAGGTTTAGTTTAATGTAAAATCAACTGACAGATATCTAGCAATTAAATTAATCTAGGACAAAAAATTTTGTAAAAATATTTAAAAATAAAATAATATGCAGTCACTTGTTAGTATGTCCTTTTTGTTAGATATGATAGAAAACTGTAGAGAAACAAGCTGACCGATTTCCAGGAGATATTATAGGAGAGAGGAGATAGACGTTTAAAATGAGAGATAGTCAACTAATCAGCCTTATCATATCCCATATATTGTGGGATTTCAGTTACTAACCCCTGTATATATATATGATTGCTTTCAATTAGTAAATACAACAAATTTTTACCTCAAACTACAAAAACCATTCGTAAGCCTTCATCTAATAGTTTAAGCTAGGTTGAATTAGTTCTTAGCATGCATCAGAGTCTCTTTGACAAAATAGTCAGGAGATCAACTCCTTCTGCCACCACCTTCTTAATTAAATTAAAATTTCAGCATACATGACATAGTCTAAGTATTCCAATACTTTGTTCATAGTTCAATTCAAAGACCTTTCATACGCTTGTAGGGCTGTCTTACAATATAAAAGCATTCCTGAGTCTTCAGCTAAAAATTTATGCTTTTGGGTTGAATTGGTTCTAAACACTTTTCATCATCATAATTGTCATCGTCATCATCAACATTAATTGAGCATCAAATTCATTAGTAAAAACTAGTATTTCAGTTAAGAAAAATAACCAATTTCCTCAATTTATTGTCAGTTATTTTGTCTCTAATTAATCTCAAATTCCACCCCACATCATCAAACCATCCAACATATTAAGAATAATGAAACGTTGTCAATGCAAATAGGGGAAGTGAATAAAATGGATGAATCAAAGGTACCTATACAACAATGGAAAATAAGTATAAGCACATGGAAGATATAGACGCACAGGTTCTTAAAAAACTAGGTTGACTGTAGTTTCTTACTTTGCTTAGTCAAAATGACACCATCAGTATTTACATGCAACAGGTTCAAGCATGATAACCCATGTTCCTGGAGAACCTACAACATTAAAATCCAGCTATTAATGCCTAAGATTGAAGGAACCAAATGCAATAAATAATAACATACATCAAGGGAAGCATAGAAGATGTATAATGATTGTACCACCTTTAATTGCATCGTTACCAAGAAATTCTTCACACAGATCAAAGAATTACCTTATGTAGTTCATTTAAATTACTACGTGAAATAATAATTCTCCTGTCTTCTTCTAGTTGTTTATTGAAAGTTGTAAGCAGATCCTCCTCCTGTAAAGTGTGACAGAGAAATTTGTATGGAACTGTCATGTGACATACAATGCTTATAAAGCACATAAATAAAGGAAGTATATGCATAATGGAGAGGAGAAACAAACTATGACGCAAACATGTCCAACAACAATTATATCATAAATACATTGTCATATAAGTATTAAACTTTCTTGACGTAAAAAAAATGCACATAAAACCAAATACTTTGTAACCCTCAAATAAACAACCTATAAGGAGGCATACAGAGTTTCACAACGAACTATAAGATTTTAAATTTTTAACCATTTTCAAACGTGAAGTAACTCCGATTAAATTTTTTTTTTAAAAAAAAAAAAGGGTACCATAATCAATAATTCGGATAATATATATATAAATACATATAATTATATATGTGGGTAGTTATTCATTACCACAGGCAAAATTGATAAATGAAATTGTCTATACCATTTATTATACTTACTAGATATGTGGGGCCAATAAAACACATGGCCTAGATCATCTCTCAGTAGTGTGGCATCTTTACTATTTATGGCATTCAATAACTAGCCTATATATACTATAAATAAATTGACATTGAAAAATATAAGTACAAATCGTGAACCCTATTCTTAACTTCATAAAAATATGCCTCGCAAATTTCTGACATATCTTCGTGTCTACAAAATTTTCAGTAAGTGTTGCCTGTTGGATATTGTATATTTGTCGTTTTCAATTTCTTTTTCCTGTTCTATATACTACGGGTGGGAATACTGTATTTAAAAGTCAGTGACTGACATGTGTCAGACAAAGACACATCTCCCTCACAGTGTAAGTGCTTCAAAGTAATAAGCAATACATTTACTGCCTATAAGACTGCTTCAAAATAATATAAACTAAATAGAAGCTCTACTAAATTTATTGTGTTATGTATTTATTTATGGTTCTAATTATTGATTTAATGTTTTATATCATCAGTATCATGTTTCCTTTGTAATTTCTCTGAGGCATGTATCACCTTCAACCTAAGTATTTCCGTCCTTCCTTTAATTGCCTTTTTTATCAGAAAATGCATATTAATAAATTAAACTCTAAGTACAAACAAGGAGGGGATACTATTTTCTATTCACCCAGCATTTTTCTATTCAACATCATGTTACCACAAATATTTTACTTTATCAGTGGGCTTAAAAATCAGGGACTATAAAGATGATAATTAAAAATGAGTCATATAAGGATTATAGGGGCTAAGAAAACATGTAACAGAAAATTCAATTAAACAAAACCTACATCACAAAAATTTGTTGATATATTAATTACTGAAATTAGAAACCCAAAACGAATGAACAAAAGATGGGGAAAGGGAAAAGGGAGAAAAGTTCGTGTACATTAATATGGACCTTCTATATAATATTCTGTTAACTATTTTTAGTGATTTGAATCTCAAATTTCATTGCAGTATGAATTTAGGTGCAATATGAATTGTTTGAGGTAGTTGTGATCATAAATCCACACTTTAATGATTAAACTTGTGAATTCAGTATATACATGCATGCATGCAAGCACGCACACATGTGCATAAAAGTGTAATGTTCAGTGTAAAATACACTCTTCATATATCATCGGAGAAGGAAGAAAAAGGAAAAGCAAAAACTTAAAGTAGGCAGCACTACAAGAGATCCATCATGAAACATTATAATGATGCAACATGCAGCCATAATATTGAAAGTCGGGCAAAACAATTACCTTGGGTGGATATAAACATAAAACATTAGTGAAAAGTTTGTAAATTTCAGTATCATCAGATCTTTTTGTTGCTTTAAGTCCCTCAGTCAAACGCTTCAGAGAAAGAGGCTGCAAAAGGAAATGAAATTCAAGAATGGTTCTTATACAAAATAATTTAAAAAGATCACATCCAACTGAAGTAACTTGTTTCCTAATCTACAAGAATGAGAAATGAAATGCAATTTAAGAGTAAAGAAACTAACAGAAATTTTACAGAACGAAAATAGCCAAGGTTGAATTTAATGCACTTGAAAACATAAAGGGTTACTTCTTTTCTGTTTTTGGTTGTTGTTGTGGGGGGGCGGGGGCGGGGGCGGGGGGGAGGAAGACTCAACCAGTATTCTACAGGTCTCTTCAACATAGAAACAAAATCTAGCATCAAAGAAAAACCATGTTACTTTTCTCTTGAAAAGTAACACTAACATGGTTCACTAAAGGATCAAAGGAAAATTTCCTTACTTCTACTAGAATAGAATAAGATTAGATCATTAGAATATAGCTTTTTAATCAGCATCAAACAGAATATGTTCCATTAAAGCAAAATCTAGGCTTCAATGAACAGTATTAGAAAATTGGAGGCCGCTTCTTCAAACTAAGGATGATTTCAGATAAGGGGCATTCTCACATGGAATTATTGTATTCTTGTTTTACATACGCAAAACTTAACTATAGCAGCAAGTCCCTAAGGCCCATTTTTTCCAGTAGTTCACTGACCCAGTAGAGCACTCTTCAGATTCACAGTTCCCAATTTATATGTCCATTAGATAGCATACAAAAAGGGGACCATACCTCACACTTCATTAACCATTAAAACATAACTTCAGCATAGCATCAACCATGATTTAAAATAAAAAATAAAAAATAAAAATTAGACATGTAAGCTACTTGTTTTGGTTAGATCAAAATTAATTTCTACGCCAAAACTTCCAACAGACCATTTCACTTCTTTTCTGGTACGCAGCTCATGGTTTAGAGAAATTCCTTGACGTATATTCAACAAAATTGATGACATTGTTTTATATTATTAATCATCTTGCTTTCATGTTGACGACTTCTTGAATATCCCTCCTCTTAAATAAAAAGCTACGAGAGTGCCCAAGGCACAATACCAAAAGGAAGCACTCAATTCATTTCTTTCAAAACAGATTAAACAGCCCCTAAAGAGCCTGTTCAGTTTAGAAAATATTTCTGTTTCTAAAAACATACTTGTTAATTTTGTACGTTTTCATTTTCATTTTCACTTGATTTTATACTCATCCAGTATCCAACAATAACCTTCAATAAGTTTTATTAAACCACAAGTTATTTCTTGTTGAAAAATAAATAAAATAAAAAGAAGTCCACAAAATTACAAAATTGCCATTGGTCATTTCATGAAACACAAAAAATTTCTGTTTTCAGCTCATTTTCATTTTCACTAAAAATGAAAACAGAAAACAGCTAAAGCAAACAGGCCATAAACTTTTAAAAGAAAAACATTAATTAAATAATAGAAGAATCAAAAAACTTGAAGCAACAAGGAAGAGAAAACAGACTAATCAAATTCATATCTCTATTTCTCAATAAAAACTGGAAAATCATTTGACAGGACCATTGTTTGAAACCATAGGTTAACAAGGATACTGCATTTCAGATAATGCATATTGTAGAAAATATAAGAGATAACTATAAGATCCCTAGATCGTAGGAACCATTGTTAGTTACCTTATCAGATAATCATTATCTGATCTAACCCACCAGATTAAGTCTATCTTATCTACCTTATCTGATAAACCCTTCAAATTCTGATTTTGTAACCTAGGACTCTATCTGTTAGGCCTGTATATATATACAGTAGGACTGTACATTTGGAAATAATAAGAATATACCAAACAGAGTAAATTCAAGACATATAATAGCAGAAAGAAAGCAACCATTACCAGCTTAGCAACACGTCCAAAGCTTGGAAGTATCATGGTCTGTCAAACATCACATTTTTTATCAATGAGAAATGTCAAGATTAATGTTACAAACTTAAAAAATTGGTAAGAAAATGCATTTCACCATCACAGATATGTTGAACATATAACTCGATAACCAAAAATAACTCTTGAAGCTTACAAATTTTCCACTCTCCTTTGATTCTGACTGAACTTTGTTTTGCCCACAAATAAACACAACAGGGTCAGATAACTTGTCAAACATTTCTTCAACCTTCTGAACAAACTCACTTCGGTTTGACTTCGGAACTAATCTATGCAGCCACCGTGAACTATCTGGAAAATAGACAATAAGGGGCTGTTTGGAACGCAAAACCTGAAAATACAAAATAAACGGAATTTCAGCATCAAAGAAATTGGTGGTAATGTAATTATAAGTTACAGAGTATTATACCTCACACAGAGCCTCTATTGCAATATAGCAATCTTGTACTTGAGCATCAGGGTCTTGTTCAATGTTCTTAGCTGATTTCAAAAGAAAATTTCTTAGCTTGCTTATCATCAAAAGAATTAACAAATATCACCTTGATATTATCATATTCTAATTTCTACTTTCTAGAACACATAAACTACTCCCTCCATTCCATATCTTTTGTTGTTTAATGTTGTTGTACATAGATTAAGAAATCATTCATTACTGTAGTACATTGACTACAATGCCCTTTTTTAATTCCTTTAATTAAAAGAGAGGATGAGTTTCCTTTAATTAAATAAGGGTGAATATAAAAAAATAGTTTTAATAAAGCCGTGAAATTATAAAGCAATAGTTTTGGAACAAAAACAAGTATCTCTAAAGCAGCAAAAGATATAGGACGGAGGGATTACTTCTCAACCCTTGCCATGTACCAAGGTTGCAACAAAAATTACCCAACTTAATTATTAGTCATACAACATACATATTTGACAAAGCTCCAGACAAACTGACACCACTTAGCAAAACACAGAAGTCCCCTTAACAAAGAAAATTGGCAATACCCAAAACATATATACCAACTTCTTCAAATTACCACGATCAAGAAAAAGAAGAATGGAAACATAAACTAGAACCACAGCTGATGAATGGATTGCTAAGCACAAGTTAGTCAACCATTCAAAATGTTTAGGTTTAAATTATCTCCCATCCCCAATGTAATCATAAGCTAGAACCCAAGCTGATGAATGGATTGCAAAGCACAAGTTAGTCAACCATTCAAAATGTTTAGGATTAAATTATCTCCCATCCCCAATGATTGGCAGAAAATGTGGCAAAATCTACACAATCATGACACTGTATAAGAATGCACGAGATACAAACATAACAAGCAAAGTCAAATGACAAAGTCAGTTAGTTAAATCAGGGAAGAAATCAGAAAAATTTATGGAGCTTCTCGAATGCAATAGATACCAAACTCTTAAGTAGTGAAGTAAGAAGAAATTCTTCTGTTCTAAAAAAATTAGAAATAAAAACTTTTAAAAGTCAGATGTCATAAAAAAAAAAAAAAAAAAGAGAGAGAGAGAGAGAGACTGTAGATTAGTATATAGGAAATTAATGCAACAACATAAACAAGAGTTTCTAAAGGACAAAATAAAGTATCTATATCTATCCATCAAAATGTACCAGAAGTTTTATTTCTATTTTCCTCTGACAGAATATAACAGGCAGCACTTCAAATAAATCCATTTGCATAATTCTGCTGAAATAAATTCAAGATGATTTAAAAAAAAAAAAAAGTACCATGTAGAAAGTACAGATATTAGCTTTCAGACTTTTCAACACTGAACTAAATTATTATTTTGAATAAGAATGTACCATGTATCCAACATATTGGTAGTTCTGTTTCTTTCTCATTAATTTCCTGGACCCCAGCTTCATTCGCATGATCTTCACTGACATCCAAGAGGACAGCAACCTGATCACCATTTACCTCATATACCTCTCCCCTCTGACCCTTTGACAAAGCCCTGAAAAATCCCCACAATTGGTTAAAATTGTAAAGCCACATTTCAAGATATGAGCATCTGTAAAACACGTGACTCACATTTGCACATATCAAATGCAATTAAGAAAATAAATAAAACAGAGAACAACAATACCAGGGCATTTGTTATATGGATTCTTTTCACATTCCCATGGTTGGTACAAGTTTTATATATATATATATATGTGTGTGTATGTAAATTCCCGTTAATGGTTTTTACAAACTTCACCAGAAAAGCTTTCCCATAGGAAATCTATCCCCTTACACTTGTTAAACCCAAAACCCCGAGGCCCATCTTCCTCTCCCCCCTGTCCAAGTCAACTTAGAGCCATGGCTTTTCACTGACCACCATAGTGTAGTCCTTGCCAGTGCCACTGCCACCGCCATCATTTTCCATTTCCACCATTGATTCTCTACAAACCCGGAATCCAAAGCATCCATATTGTTTCACCATCTGACCCAGAACCCCAAGCTTCATCAAACACACCTAATCAAAATCTAAAGGAGGCAATTTTGAACGTTCAACAGTCAATAACCCATATTTTGCTACAAACCTACCAAACCCAATTCAAATAAATTTAGCCGCTCCCAATGTGAGTACAAATTTGGTGTTGCCTTGGGTTGAGTTGAAAGTTGTAAGAAAGAAGATGGATAGCAAGTGGTTGTACAATATGCATCTAACAACTTGAAAGATAGGAGTTGTTTGGGAAAAATACCCAATATTCCTAGAAATACTGTAATTTAACCAATCATAGAGATTAAAAATTACTTGGAAATGTTTAAAGCAACCAATCATAATTTACAACATTCCTAGGGGCATAAGGTACACACAATAATTTTTCATTAATGTCATTCTAGAGAACTTTTTTCTTGGGAGAATACAGTGTACATTTGGTTTGCCTAAAACACTCCTAGGAATGCGAGACAATATTTCCTGAGAATCTTCCATCTCCATGTTTGGATCAAATGCTGCTTTCCATTATTTTTCCAAAAATACAACCACCTATAGTTAGCCAAACTTTTGTGAGAAATAAAATAACAAAACTTCAATGTAGAGTCACCTTTGCAGCACTAGACTAGTAGTCAGCAATTAAGGACAAAGTTGTTTTTCAATTTATAGGAAAAAGAATGTGAAAAGATTGCTATATTACAGCCAAAGTTCCTAACAATTTCATTAATTCTTAAAAAATAAAACAAACCAAGAAGGTGCAGACAGAATCAGAACCACACATCACTGCCATAGTCCTTGCAAGAGGGTGAACCATAGTGTTGGGCCTTCCAACAAAAACCATGCCAATGGTGGTAAAAAGATTGTGGCTTGAATGAATCTGAGGGAAATGAAGGTGAGAGCAATGATCAAGAGAGTGAAGAGACTGTAGCTGTCGTTGCCAATGTTTTAAAAATCAGACTAAACAAGGAACCGAAGAGGACTGATTCAAGGTCTGATTAACTCAACCAGTTCAGCTGAGCAGTTCAATCATGCTAATATAAATTAATAATAAAATATTTAAAAAAAGATTTAAAAGTATTAAATAAAATTAAAAAAAAAAAAGAAACTAAATATCAAATAAAATGTTTTTTAATAAAGTATAAAATATTCACCATAACTAATAAAAAGAAAGAAATTGTATCACTTTCTACTAAATAAATTAAATTCAAAAATTAAAACTTGGAAATTGGAATTAAAAATTAAACAAGTTTTGAATTTAAAAATCTAACAAACATTATGCAATTCACAACGCTAGTCCCAATCTTAAAACAATAAAAGTAACAACATCTATAATTCAAAATTACATACCAAACTTAAATAACAAATTTATAATGTACCGCCACTTTCTTCATTGTTATTCCCATGCCCGTCACCAAAAGCAATGTATAAAAAACCAAACTGGACTGGTTCATTTTCTTGGTTAAATAGGGCTTTAGTCATTTTATATTTTAATTAAAAAATTCATATAAATTATTTATATGCAGTTTTTATTTTTTACTGAATTTTTAAGGAAAAAAGCCAAAAGAACCAATTTATACAAATATCACTCGGTCCAACCATATCTAGTTTATCCAGCTTAATCTGATCCAATCCAGTTTTAAAGCATGTCTAGTCTTTTTGTATTTCAGATGGCTCATGCCTTTGGTTCCACATTGAATTGATTTGTTCTGGATTTTTATACATTGATTGTCACCAGTGGACAAGGCAGGCTCTCCTTGTGACAGTAGGGAAACAGCAGATGAATCTTTAAGAGAGAACCATGGCTATGGTGGTCAATGATGGTTACATTGACAAACTCACCAAAACAGGCTGTGGTTGTTGGTGAGAAGCCATGGCTGATGACTCCAAGTATAAACTGTCAAGGGATGAGACAGTTGAGGCCTCAGGCATTTGGGTTCAATGAAAATGAGGGAAGCTAGATTTGTCTTTTAAATGTGAATAACATTCCATTGACCATGGGAATCCAACGTTATTTTAAAAGCTTGTGCAAAGGATGGGAATAATACATTCCTAGGCTAATATTTGCAGCAACCTAAAAGAATCTGTGTACCAAACACACCCAAAATAAACCATAACATTCAGCATGTTCTATCAAAATGAAATCCACGTTTGTTGCAACAAATATAAATGATCAACCAACCATGCTAATTGCTAAATACAAGATTATAGTTCATGAAAATGACAAAATGCACAACGAATGGTAGCACTACATTACTTCAATTGACTCCATCTACATATTATGACGCACAGTGGACTAAAGAAAGCTTAAGTTTTAAGACCACATTGTCTTTGAATTTTCATTTAGTTTTAATTTGAGGAATGGCTGTGGTTTTCAGTCTATCAGGCAATTCGATAATTATAATTGATTAATTTTCACACTTTTAGGTTGGGTTGTGTATTTGGGCCTAGGTTTATGTTTAGACTACTGACATGGTGTAGCCGTACTAGATGATGTAACATAGTATACATATTTATATGGGAGACCTCATATGAGATGCCTCTCCCATTAAAAGCCTTCCTCTCATAATAATGATGCATTTTATTGTTGCCAGAAACCCATCCTACACACATTGAGGATACAAAGGCAGAAGCTTCTTACTTAAAATTATTGCCTTCCCATTAAATCAAATGAAATTACCTTATTACTACTCCATCTAAAGCCCCCTATTTTTACATGGTTGGATTAATCCCATTCAAATTTGTTTACCAGTATTCTTGTTTAATTATGTTCTTCCCATTTGAACTGCATTGGATGTTGCTCGAGGACTGAGAAGATTATATGGGATGTCATTCCTTGTCCAAGGAGAGAGTACTAGGGGATATCATATGGTTCGGTTGGAAGTTTTATCTGGGCCTAAGAAAGAGGCAAATTCATGTTTGAAGCAACTTTATGTTGGGCTTTGAAGGGGACAACAGAAGCAAAAAGGTTGCAGAAATGAGAATACTAAAATGAATGTGTGCCCACACAAGAAAAGACAAGATACAAAATCACAACATAAGAGAAGGAATTGGGGTGGCACCTATCAATGAGATGATAGAAAATTGATTATGGTGGTTCAGACATGTGCAAAGAAGGCCACTGAAGGTGCTAATGAGGATAATTGATCACATGGTCTTTAGTCCTATTAAAAAAGTGGAGGGATGCCATAAAGGCCATAAAATATCTCATGGTTAATAACATTCCTGAAAATCCAGTTTCTAATAGAGCCAAAGGGCGTCATGCAATCCCTGAAGCCAACTCCTGTTGTTGTGACAAGCAATTGTGGCACTCTCCTCAAGAGCCAAACTCCCTATGGCATTGTGTAATTCTTGAAGCACTACTTACCAACCTTCCAAACCCTTCTCATTCAATAAGTGATCCATTACATACCATCAACTAATAAAAAAGTAATTTGAAACTACCTCCCCAACCTTTTCATAAACCCTTTGACTAATTCATCTCATTTTGTCATCTACAATATTAAATCTTCGTATAAATTGAGCTATTTTACAAAGCCAACCAAGTAATTTTAAACTTTTCTATATGATTCTAAGTATCAACTTTCAACAGACTGGGCATACTTGGCAAAGCAAGAAACTGTCACACCACACACCACAATGAAGACTAACTAGACAAGACATGAAACAAAACACTGACTGATAGATATTTACAAATTATCCAACACTATCATCAGGGAAAAAACAAATTTCAGGTAATTGTGAGATAGAAACAAAAACCAGAAACCACAAGTGCATTGCAAAGTTGCTATTCATACTGTCAAACTATAGACATGACCTAAACTAAACACTGTCACGTAACATATCATATCAGACCAGCCACTATCTTTGTACAATTTGCAGGTAACAACTGGTCCCTTGGTTTTCTACAACTTGTAGATAGAAGCACACACATAAAAGACCTTGTTTCACTGGTTTGAGAAAGCCTACAGGATGTACAAACTCTTATTCTATTGGAAACATATTAACGTAAATATTTGGATGATTATGAATTTCAAGTTTGCAAGTCCTTGAAATCAAAAATAAATAACTAAACCAAAGGAGTTCAATAAAATTAGTCGGGATAATTGACTTTAGGATGATCAGAAGACAACCTTAAGAAAATCTAACAAGATTATAACTGAGAAAGAGCATACATACACTCCAAAAAAACAATGGGCACCAAATCTATGGGACTAAAAGCAAGGATATAAGATGTCTATGGTTCATGGTTCAGACAAGGAACTATAGATCCTTAGGAAGCAAAAGAAAATGCAATCAATGTCAAGCGAAAGCCAGATGGCAAAAGGCATGTAAAAGTTTGCCTTCTCCACATAGGGATGACTTACCAACCCACCTGCCATGAATAATAGTATAAGCATTAGTTGGGCCATCAGATGTCAGTATCTTCCCCAGAATGATCCTGTGATACATTATATATGCCAATGTCAGGTGAGGGCAAACTCGAAGTCCAATGGGGAAGATTATACAATGGGTTTACAAGAAAGAGCATAGCTAGCCCTCCTAGAATTATGCCTGCAGTTCTCAATTTGTTTTGAGAACCAGCACATTATTGTCTAGTCACTAAATTGGACTAGAGGTCCAATGTTCAGTACAAAGGCTTCAAACTCCCTTTTTTTTATGTAAAAGGAACAAAAGCTTCAGAACTACTTGCATACTGACTCTAAAAGTAATCATCAAAACAACCAGGTCCTAGTTCGATGTCATGCAAACTATGAAAGTGCATATAGCTTAAAATTGCATGACTTGTACCTTTAACTTGCATTCACATGCTTAAGCAAAGAAGCTTATAACTTGTTATAATCACTCAGACCTAAAAAATAAAAAATTAGAAAAAAAAAGTAATAGAAAAATATAACTACAAAATCCTTCACCCAATATTGGCATATATAATTTCAGCACAAGATAAATGGATAAAGATAAAGACATCCATTCAAAGAAACAACATATATTTCTTCAATGAATGGAAAGCACATTGCAACATCCAACTTTTGCATTCAACTTTAATACAAGTACCACGAACAAGCATTAGCCTTCAGGCCGTATGTATGCAATGATACAAAATAATGTATCATCTAATTTTGCAAACCATATTAAGCACCAGTCTGTTTGCAGCAAGAGGGAAGCGTCAGATGACTCAGGCTAGAGAATGTTTCCTCATACACACTAGAAAATACACATGTTACTGAAGATGGACCATGAATGAAGGAAGCATCCCGCCATATTGAATTATGACAACTCATATGTACATACTTTAAAATTTTGATTACTGGATAAAAGATGTTTTATTCAACAAACAGACCAAATTCACATCACTAACATATATAACACTTAAGCAAATCATTTCTCTCACAAGGTAATTCAACATGTCAATATTATTATGTAAATTCAACATCATTGTACAAATTCAATGGTTAACAGATAAGGAGAATAATAGGAATCGTAGATCCAAATCTAATATATCAAATCTGAAATTTTACCTATTACGGTCTTCCGCTTGAACAGATGGCCCAATGTATCTTACACGGTCACCTAAGAATTGTAACAATGCAGTAACATAGCTGATTACAAGAATGCCAATGGAGTATTTTGTGTGTGTGTGTGTGTGTGTGTGTGTGGGGGGAAGCTAAATAAAATATTAATCATCAAAAATTTGTGATATATAAAAAATTAATCATCAAAAAGATGAAACAAATCATATAAACAAAAATAATAATAATATAACATGACAAGCCAATATCAATCCTATTATCATCCAGCATAAAAACCGATATACAGCTGAATTAGAGCCAGATCAGGAGGGGGAGTAAGAAATGTAACAATTAACAAGATACTAATTTAAATGCAGATGCAATCTTTCCAACTTCAAAAGTTATGAGAGCTTTTCCAGTGGGATAAAATGAACACAACATATAGAGAACACAAGATATCCCAAAATCATTTTGATCCTTCAGAATTATTGCAGCTTGAGGTGGGAAAAAAAAAAAAAAAATGATTGCTTGAACTAGATCTAACATGTGGGGGGCATATTAAGCCAGTATCGTGGTGCAAAAGTTATGTTGAGTTTTAGAGGTTATCTTTTTTCCTTTTTCTTTGATATATTGACATATTTCTGTTTTGGTCTTTGTTTTTCTTGCCTATTAAGAGGACTCCTTGTCTTCTGCCTCTGTTACTCTGTATTTCTTTCTCTTAGATTCTGCTAAACAGTTTCATCTTCTTATATATATATATATATGAAGGAACAGCTAAGTTATTTTCTGGTTTAGAAAAACAAAATGTGCCACAGCAGAGAGACACAACGGTATCAACGCAGTAAGGTGATACAATCCCTATGAATAACTGAAATGACAGTTCCATTAAAACAGCTTGACATGGCACCAAAGAGAGGTCATGTGTATAATCCTATCTCAATGTTTTTTATTTTTTAAGAGTGTGTTTTGATAAATACAATTTACAGGTTGTTTTATCTAAGAGATTACAAATGTAGTTTTCAAGCCCAAAGGATACCATTGATCATTATCAACTTGATTTATGAACCCCTTGATAGCCTTTCTCACAAGAGGCTCTAACTTTCAGATTGTCAAGAAAACATGCCATTTGAGAAATGGGGTGTTTGAAGTTTCAGTAACGAAAATATTAAATATCAAAGACTGGCATTTTTACTGCAGCCATAAAGAGCAAGAGCAGGGGGGCCACTGTGAATTCTGAATTTCCACCTAGTAAAGATATAATCCTTTCTTGCAATATATTGACATGTATTCACTGTAATGTGATAAAAACTCCAGCTAGCTGAATAAATTACCTTTCTTTAGCTGGCATCCTGATTTCTCAGAATCCTTGACATTCTGTGACCTGTGTGACTCCGAACTTTCAGATTCCACAGATGCTACCTGGCAAAATATAAAAGCAAGAAAAAGAGGGAAAAAGAATATCATGAGGTCCATTGATACAACATCAGTTCAAAGAATATAATTGAGTAAATCAATAATCATGGATAGAGGATCAATATGGGTTCCAACTTTGGATCAAGATAACCAAAAACAGACATTAATAATACAATATCCAAATGAGCCTTGAACCAAATTGAAGTTCCACCGATCATCTTAAAATCCATCTGTTACAATAAACGGAACTATAATGAAGAATGATGCAAGCAAATGACTGGGAATCATAGTTGCACCTACATAGCGAAACTAAAATAGTCATTGTTCCCAAAATTATGGAAGAAAACTACACTTTAACCACCAAAATAGTTGAATTTCATACACCATTTCACATCTTCCTTCCCGTGCTGTTTTCACTTGAAAATATTGTGAATCAGCCATGCCACTTAAGACAGCATACTACATCACTCCCTACTCGTACTTCTAAGTTTTAAACAATCATTCCTATAACTTGACTTACATTTCCTGCGTTAACAGCAATCCAAAACAAATATATCAATCTGTCTCACTTTATGAGTGTGTTTCTTTGATTGGTTTGACATGTTATTTGATAAATTACACCAAGACATATGACACATCTATAAAAGCCAATCTTCATAAGTTGATTAATGGAACTCTCACAAGAAACAATGACTTAAACTATTTGGCCTGAGATGCTACCATAATAATAACCCACTGAACTCTGAGGCCTAAGGTGGTCCCTTGTTAAAATACTATCAACTCCACCTTATTCTACATCTTTTCTAATGAATGATGATGAATATGAAGTCCTTGCATCAAATAGTCTCAAATGCATCAAACTGAAGCAACATTAAAGGATTGGTAATTTTTAAACAAGAGCAGCCAGCAAATAAACATGTATTAACACAACCATCACAATCACAATCTTCTAAACCCCTTATGTTAAACTACACTCCGACACAAAGAAAGTTAAAAATTAAAATTCCCGAGTTCCCAGATACTTCATTTTATCTGTCAAAAGACAGAAAAGATATCCCATTACTTTTAAACAGTTTCCCCATAAGAACCTTTTCAAAGTCTGCAATAGTGGCATAGGGAACAAGCTTCTGAACAGCTTCTTTAACCTTCTTAAGGGCTGCCTCAGTGCTTGCCAGTGTATCAAGATCTTCATTATCACTAGCATCTGACTTTGCCTCAGTACTACTAGTCCATTCTTCTTCATTGCTAGCATCATTATGCTCATCCTCAGACTCCAAAGAATCTTCCTCCCCTGACTCTGCATTTTCATCATCAGATTCACTGTCTGTCGATAAATCATCATCAACACCCTGTACAATAATTCAAATAAAACAGGTGACCTTGCCCTTTCAGCGCCAACTATAAGAAAATAATCAATCCCTGATAATTTCTAATTTCTAATTTATTCAACAACTTACATAAGGAGCAAGTACACTGCTATCAAGCACCAACAAAGGAACTTGTAAATCTCGTGCAAGTGCTCTAATTAATCTCTCCCGATAAAGCTCAGTGCCTGCAGGTAACAAGACAACATAAACTTTTCTAAATAAAGATACAATTTGAATATAACTAACAATGCTAGAAAATAAGCATTGAAAGCAAACACAATGACGTAAACAGAATAAGAACAAATTTTTTGAATGGATGACATACCAGGTATTCCCTGAAGTAATATTCTTGCACTTGACGATGCAAGACGAGCACCATAAGACAAAGCAAGATCTTTATGTCTCAGATGAGAAGCAGCACATTCCACCAAAAGGGTTTTTGTAGGCTCACTACATGCAGAAAAAGTAGGACTTAAAATCACATGTATAGACATTAATAGAAAGAAGAATGAATAGGAATAACATGTAATTACTGTATGTAGTAAGGAAATGTGTCCAATGAAATGTTTATTTTCTCCCATGGAACAACCCTTCGCAGAAACTCATTTTTGAACTTCTCCCTCCTTGTCAAAAAGGGTGATTGGTTCTTTTTAAACTCTACAGCAAGCTTCTCATTTTTAAGCCATTCCTCTTGATCCTGTTCTCCAAGTCTTGCATGCCCATTACAGTTGTTGACATCTTTCCCAAACTTCTCTTGCCGATCCTTTCCCTTATCAAGGTTAGCTCCATCATTTATATGCACATGTTTATCCTCACTTGCATTCCTTCCATCACTTTCAGAACTATAGACACGAAACTGGGTACTTTTCAAACATAAAGCAGGCGGACCTTGCAGCACAGTATAACTATTACTAGATAAACCCCTAGAAGAAAATAAACCTAATAAATTCCTTCTGATGACACCATCATGTGAAGAATGTTCTTCCACGGTCATCTCATGGCACAATGATTGAGAGCATGCATGGTTATTGCATCTTGGCCTAATGAAGTATTTGGATGGCTGAAATACTAAACCCCATCTTCGATCTCTGCACTGTATTCTTCTAAAGTACATTGAAATTACTTTTCTCCAACTCTAATAATTCTGCAACAGAATTGCTTTCCATTAGTTTATAAAAACCCACTACATCATAATCAAAGTAGCTATACTACTCAATAGCTTTAGTAATCAAACTGCAAATAGAAGTCTGAACAAATAATCAATTTATTTAAGCGACCAAAAAGAATTAATTTGTGACTTTATTTGTTTCCTTTCCCTTTTGCCTCTGCATTCAATTTTCAAGAATCTGATTCACTATTAATAAGATTGTTCCTCACATATTTTATGTTCAGACTCAACTTCCTTAGCTTGTATCATTGCACATCTGCAGAAAACTAATTAACTGGCCATAAGATTATTCCAGTTCCACTGAAATGTCATGTTATTGAAATAGATTCTGACTCACATGCGAGTAGTATTTTTGAGATCGTACTTGTATGTAATATAGGGAGTTCCCAGTTGTATTTAATAATAATTAAAAAAAAAAAAAAAAAGATAAATGCTGAAGTAAACTAAAAGTCACAAAAGTATTTGAGCTGACTTAAATTTTAGATATTGAATTCTTCATTCAATCTATGGACTAAACAGAAGGATTGCAAAATCAATTATTTGTTTATAATTTTATTTCGAGCTGAAGGTATAACTCACCAATCTTAAAAGATATTATGCTGTACAAGAAAGTTCCTTCATTCCCAAAATTCTAAGAAAACTAGGCAACTACTTGCTAAAATTTAACTCTTTGAAATCTGTCATTCTCACTCTATAGATAAGACCTAAACGATAAAAGAAAAGGCAAGTGATGAATGAGAAGGATATATGTGCTGAAAGAATAAGATGCACGCATGCAGAAAATATATTGACATTTCCAGCAATCAAAATCAACCATATCCTATGCATAAGAAACCATCTTTCTGAGAAAAAAAAAATTTGTACGAAAGCAAATTATGTTGGTATTTATAGAGTCTTCCTCTGAAGAGGAAACCAACAAAAGAGAAGGAGAGATAGTAACCCCATAATATGCATTTTAAAAGTGCCAAGAATATCCACCGATTTTTGTAGAATGAGGGCATTATAGATTTCATTTTAGAAGATCTAAATGCGTTTTAAATTATATGCAATCACTATAACAGAAAACCATTCATCTCTGAATTCACAAGACAAAGAAAAAAAGATCCACCTGAACTCTCTCAAGCAGTTCCAACAGAAACTAGTTCAAAATTTTAAAAGCGCACATCACAAAACAATAAAATCAAAAATAAACAGAAAAATCAGAAATAATAATTGCAAAGATTCAATTTTTCATCTTCCCACCAAAATGCTAAGATAATTATAGCTTGACAGATGTGTGACCAATCCATGAAAGAGGGAAAAAAGCAGACCTTCTAGGATTGGTTTTGAGGAACAACCTAGCTTATTGGTCGGCCATAAGAGAGAAAGGGACGATAAAAGGGGAAGCGAGAGTGTATGCTAGACGAACGTTTTGGAAGGGAAGAGAACAGGGGAGGAGAGATAAGCCGAGTTCCCTAACCGGTAGTGCAAACGCTGAACAAGGTTTGAGGATGTAGCGCCCAGTTTAAGGGTGTCCTTGCGAGTCGCCAATTGACAATGGTTAAGTTACATCATGGTAGGTTTTGTTGTGAAAGTCCAGGCCCATCTCAAACTCCAATTCCACACATTCTTTTTACATGGAGATTAATTTTTGCCCCAAGTGGTTGTTTTTGTTTTTTTTTTTTAATATAGAATAGACTACCTAAAATATTATAACAAAACATATTTATAGATTGAAATGAATTATTTTAAATTTATAATTATTTATTAATTTTAATTTTAATTTTAATTATTTATTTAAATTTAATATTATTAATACTTAAGATGTTATATAACTTTTTTTATAAATAAAAATCTCGTAAATTTTTAACATAGGGTAAAAATTATACTCCTCGTCTAATAACAAAAAATTTATTTCCCCTATCCTTGTAAGGAAACTTTTAATTTTTTTAACTTTTTTTTTCTAAATTTAAATATTTAAATATAATAAAAATAATATGTAATTATAAAAAAATTCCTAATATTATATAGATTTTATTAAAAGATATAGTATTTTAATAAAAAATTTTATTAACGAGGAATCTTGATGGATTCTCGTGGAAGTTGTCAGTTGTCATCGCTAGCTTAGCTAACTGCTATTAAATTAATATCTTGTTTATACCAATTTAACAATTCTTATTCAATATAAAAAATTATAAACTTTTTATTAAATAAGGGTAATTAATTAATAATTTAATTAATATCACAAACTATTATTAAAAAATTAACAAAATAGACAAGAGCCAGTTGCTCGCATAAACTAGCCGGCGAAAAATAAAATTTCAAATTCATTGATTATACGAAGTAACTCATATAGAGGGAAACTCCAGCTCCACCAACAGAAGTAATTTTGCTTTAGATTACAAACGCAGAAGCCACCGTTGAAATTGTGCGATACAGTTCGCAATTCTCTCGTGGAAACTGAGCTTCAATGCCTCCGACACCATCGCACATCTCAAACTCCGGTACCTATCTTCTTCCACCTTTCTTCTCCTTCAATCGCTCCCGCTATTTTCTGGTTGGTTTCTTAGCAGCACTGTAAAGATCCACAAAATGTAGATTCAAAAACTCTTGCATTTTGTTTTTTCAAGGGAAAGTAAATTGTAGAAGAGAGGATAGAGACCAATTTTGATTTTATATGCGTACTGTTGTTAGAACTACAAGCCATATTTTCTTTGGAGAGAGGTTCGTGGTCTTCTCATTCCTTTGAACATTTACTTTTTATTTAGGGGAAAATGAAGGAGAAAAGAAAAATGAAAATTTCATTATTTCAAAGGATCAGTTAAATACTGAAAGGAGATGCTTGTCCTGCATAAGTAGGAGAGGAAAAAAAAATAGTAAATTGGGAGTTTTTGTATTGCGAGAATTAGTTCCTTTAATCCCATCTTTTGTTATTTTCTAATGATATTCTTGCTCGCGAAATTTTAATCAGCAGAAGTTTTGAAACATTTCATCATTAATGCTTCGCGTTTGAACTACTCTCTTGTTTATAGAGTTCAATAGTCTGTTGACCTTGGTCATTTTCATGGCATGGAAGTGTTGTAATTCTAGTTGACATTGCCATGCATTATAATAGAAGTTGATGTCCATTTTTGGTTGGCTTCATCTTTGGGTGCTGATATAAGTGATTCAGTTTTGAACATTTTATAGGTCATAAATTATTCATGGGGCAAAAAGTTTACTATATGGTTCTCTTATATACCTAAGAGAAGAAATTTAGTGGACCTTTTACCTCCAATGTGCTCTCACATGATATTACGTAATATAAGTCTAGCTATCTTTTTTGTTTACCCCTTTTCTCCATTGTTGGTGTCTGAGAGTGCCATATACATGGAGCTTCATGTTGATGGATTGCTATAGATAGGCATATTAAAATGCTTCTCTTCAGTTTGCTCTTAAAGGATCAACTCCATAGGCTTGTTATTTTTCCCTGTACACTGCAAATTAGTACTTGATGCTAACATTTGTTGCCTTTGTAGATATTTAGCCAATACAAAACGTTTCAGGCACTGATTTAGGAATCTCTATTCTTAAATCTGTTTGGGCTATGGCATCCTAACATATGATTGTAGGTAGAAGTGGAGTTTGTCTGATGAGAAATACGTGGAAAGAGGAACAACACCCATATTTCATCAATTTTATCTCCACTTTCCTCAGTGCAAATTCTTTTCGCCTTAATTGCGTCCCAATTGCGCCGGTAATTGCCATTTCTTTTGCTATGTTTTCCCCTCTTTCCTAAAGTGTAGCTCGTTACTGAAATTTGAGGCACTTCTGTAGGACTTTATTTTCAATTCTGGAGGTTTGTCTGTAGCCTTCATTTTTGTGACGAACTTGGATCACAAGAATGTGTCTACTATTTTCAACAGGTAATATGACTGTTGTTTTTGGTGCTACTTCCTGGAGCTTTTTTAGTATTTCTGTTGAGTATAGCGTTCAGAACTTTTTTTTGTTTAATCCAATTCTTTTATGCAGAGTTCAGAAGCTAAGAATGCAATTTACACGTCTTTATGTTGTCATATCCCTCCCAGCAAGAGAGGAAATTGATTTATTTTTTCAATCATATTTCAAGTGAGTTTGGTTACTCTCTATTCTATTCTAATCGATTACGATTTGCTGTGACTCTAATTGTAAAAGAATGAGGACTGTTAACATGTGAAGATTTGGGATGGTGATGGGCAAGCCAACATTTTTGCCAGTTCAGGATCCAGAGATGGGCTTTGAAAAGATGGTAAAAATAGCTTATTCTTCTGGAGGTAAGAGCTCAAGCTTGAATCTAAATTTTAAGTGTCATTCCAACTAATGTTTCGTAATCTCATACTATTTGCAGTTTGCAAGCAACAAAACATTGGAGAAAGATTAAATGCTGAGGTCAGTTGGCTGATTTCTATGTAGATGCACTCTTAATTAATTCTTAAGAATGAAACTAATATATTGGTGAATGGATTTTGTCTTATTCTTTAAGAGGAAGGAATCAGTGCAAGCCATGGACTTGTATCTTAAAGTGGTTACGCTCATCCCAAGCATTGACAAGCATGATGCTAATATGGTAAGTTACTCAATTGTGACCCAATTTTTTATTCGTTTTACTAATTTTGCATGTATTCTCCAAGTGAACTTGTTTAGGAAGATATGAGTTCCATTTTTTGTCATTCAGTTTTGTTTGTTCATGGAGAAGTGTACATAACGAGACAATATTGTCATTTATAGTAAGCTTCTGTTAAGTCTTACGAGTAATTGGGATCATATCAAAAATTACAATTTTATCACTTGTCTTGTCAAACCATAGTAAACAACAGCGAGGAAATCAAAAGTACTCAATGCTTTCATTTGTGGTTACTGAATTCAGCTCAATCAAGCTATTGGCTCTGTCCAAGCAATTGCCAAGGCGTCGAAAGAGCAAATTCTGGAGAACACTGATCTGTCAATTGACAAGGCAGAGATAATTTCCATGTTTTTCAGGGAGCCAAAGTTTTACCTTAGTCCCAAAATTGGTAACGACGGATTTCTAGTTTGATTCCCCCTTCCCCAGCCAATACCACAAAATATTTGATTACTAGTTTCTTTGTATTGTGTCTATTTGGTTCTTTTTCTAGTTGAAGTCTTGTACAAAATAGTGGCACCTATTGTAACAGAGAGTCAGCCGAAGTTGAAGAGTGCATCTAGCTGAATGGTTGACATCATCCTTTTTACTCATTATAATGATACAGTAGCTTTATTGGATCTTGATTTAAAATGTTAATTCATGGTTAGATAGAGATTTGAATGAACCAACGTCAAAAGAATGAGGAGCTTATAAAAGAGTAGTATTATGTGCACATTTATTTATATACACAATTACATATACTTTTTTACTTCTTTTTTTTTCTAGCATCTTTTTTACTTTCTATTTATAATTGTACTTTTATAAATAATTACAAACAGAAGGTGTACACAAGTAAGTTGTACATTTAGGGTCCGTTTGATTTGCTAAAAAACAAGGGATTGGACAGTACAAAAATTTTTGTCCCTTGTTTGATTTTGTAAAAGACCACAGTACTGGACAAAAACTTATCCATGGTATTAGACAAATTTTTAAATTTTTGTTACTCACCAAATCATGGGACAAGGATTTGTCCAGAGTACTGGATAAAAATTTTAATATTGTTATTTCTCAAACCATCTTATAATTCTATATACCTTGGCTCATCAATGACGTAAGTCCTAACAACGGTTATCAACTAGCGAGGTATTCACAACAGTCGGTGATCAGTAAGGTATCGACAATGATTAGTGATTGATGAACTTTTTTTAAATTTTATATATTTTATAAATTACTTTAATTGTTATAAATATTAAAATTATATTTTTTTTAAAAAAATAATAATACAAAATATTACTGTAAGTTAAACACAAATAATATAAAATTTTTTGTCCAGTACATTAAACAATACAAAAAGTTATACTGTACTTCCACTCTTTGTACTATATTATTTTACCTGTGCTGTTTAGTACTGGTATCAAACGCACCCTTAGCATTTTCTTTAGTAAACACCCAACAATAACAATTGGGTATCTATTTGTGTCCATAAAAAAAATCTTGGACACATTCATTCAAATGAGAGCATGTTTGCGTCGGCTTATTTTAAGAAAATAAAAATTCTATTTAAAATTAAAGTATTATCTTAATTATATAGAAAGAAATAATATATTGTCTCTGCCAATTCTCCAGTATAGTGCTTCAAAGTCTCTTGTCCATGTAGAGCTTATACCAAATTTATATTGTGCCACATTATTGTAGAAGCAGCAACCAAAGATGGGCAATATGGAAAAGCAATGGGACATTGCATCAGGAGAGCAACGGGGTGGGAGACTAGCAGTAAAATACAATATTATAAGACTTGAGTGAGGTGTATCTTTATAGCCAACATTACACAATAGAATTAAGAATTCTAATTTTACTTAAGCTATAATGAATCATTATTATTTATTTAAAAGACATCTTTATAACTATCTACAATATAAATGAGAAATCTTAATTTTAGTTACTTCAACCTTTACATCAAGAATTCATATTATTATGTTGCGTCATTTATATTTTATCAAGTAATAAGATTAAAATAATAAAACACTACTATAGGAGAGTGCATTAACTGTATTTACGCACTTCCTCATTTATACTGTCAAGTAACACAACCACTCTCCCAAGTCCCAACACAGTATTAGATTTAGGGCAAATGTTCCCCTTCACAGAGGAGAAGTGTTTCCACTTTTAATTATACGTCAGTCTGTGTGGCATTCACAGAGGCAAAAACGAAATAAATAACACGAGTATTTGGAGGGCGCCAACCCACGCATTTACCCAATTTCTTTTGGTGCCTTTAAACAATATTATTTTTGTGGTATAACTAAAAATAATTTTTGATTAGTAATATTTTGTTAAATAGTTTTAATTTTTATATTTTTAAAAAATTAACTTTACAAAAAGACAAAACTCTTCAAATAATTGTATTTTTAGAACTTGAATGACTTCTTATTAAACTGAAATAATACTCTAACTAAGTTTTTTTTTTTTTTTTTGGGATGATATATCATATGGAATAATCATATGAATAATTCTTCACTCAATAATTACTGCAAAATAAACATTGGTTACAAAGAAAAATACAAACAGAAATATGAAATGCTAGATTTCTTAGGAACACACATATATAAAAGTCAAAAAGAGTTAATGGTTTGTATAAAAGTCAAAATAAGTAATGTGGTTGCTGCTATGAGGGCAATGATACTCCAAGGCGATCTGCAGTGAGTATAATAACCTTCGGCCATCCAAATTCTGAATTTGTTCTTATAATGCCACTCCACAAAATTTTTCAAGAAGCGAAATACCAAAGGGTTTTGCACCACTCCAGAGCCTATGGTATTAAAGAATTCAGATACTTGTTCATCACTCCCTAGGGAATTTTGGAGTATACCTTCCTTCCTAAGCTCCTTCACATCCTCTGGATCATCAATAAGCACATCAAGGAACTTTATAAACGAACTAATCAAGAAATAATTATTAAAATCAGGCACATCTCATATGCTATTAAGTTTAACAAAATAGGAATAGTTGAATCATCTAGAATGAGTGGACGAAGGTATAATCTTGCTGTATTGAAGAAGAAACCCCTGGACCACGAAAATGAGGCAAACTCATCGTTCTTTATTCTCTCTATTTGGATTGCGGATGCTTTAAGTTCTCGTATGCTTCTATATGTTATCTCCTCCTGTTTAAACAAATCATCTAACATAAAAATCTAAATATTACAATTGATAGTTATCCAAATTATAAAATCTTATTTTATCCTAAACTATTTAACAAAAATTATTTTATATTTAATATACTCTTGCACAAAATATTTTTTAACTTGAAATGTATGCAAAGGACAAGATCACTAAGTATATTTTATGTTAAAATTTCAATCTAACTTAAAAATTAATACGGGCACTTGTATTTTAGGTTGAATTTTCTGTTTAATTGAAAAAATAGTCCCTAACAGTTTGATCAAAGAAGTTTAAATATTTTATTAACAATTAATACAATCTTGTAACTTAAGTTACTAAGGGAATATCATAAATGATTTATTTTATTACTAACATTTAAAGCAAGTTAAAAGTGGTGAGTTTATACGAACTAGATATTGAGGAAAATATAAAATGGAACTATTCAATAGCAAAACTGTTGTAATAGGCATTTCTAAATATATGAGAAGATGAGACAAAAGTGAAACCATTTACTCAAACTTTCGTGGAAATGCCTTGGATATCCCTCCGACAGCTAGACTGTAAGATGTACTAAATGAGCATGGGATGTGAGGAAGCAAAAATTTGAAAAATTAAATGAAAGATACCTAAATATTTAAATCCTGTCTAAGTATAAATGATTAATTAATGCTTATCCTGATTCTTAAAGAGGTAAGGTTGACAAAACTATAAAAGTAATACTCCCCCTGTTTCATATTTTTTGCATTTAAGGTTGATACTTCATTAATTAGTGTAATACATTGATTATAACGCTTTTATTTAATTCTTCTATTTTAGGTATAATTAAGAGAAATAATGGGTGAATTGCCTTTAATTAAATAAAGGTAAAAATAAAAAATAGCTTTAATAAGGTCTTAAAATTCTAAACATGCAAAAATTTTGAGACAAAAAGAGATATTTAAAACAACAAAATATATAAATCAAAAGGATTTTGCATAACACTATTCTAATACTTCCTTCATCCTAAATATTTTACTTTTTAAGATTGTTACACACACATTAAAAAATCATCAATTAGTGTACTGTATTAACTATAATATTTCTATTTAATTTTTTCTATTTATAATGTAATTAAGAGAGAATGTATGTTTGATATCATTAATTATATAATGATATAGAATAAAAAATGAGTTTGATATAATTTTAAAATAAAATATTTCTCTAAAATAGCAAAATAAATGGGACAAAAGGAGTAGATAAAGTTACTATTTTTTGAGAATTGATTCTTTTAATGAGTGTTTATGAGCATTCAATAACCATTAATATATTCTCTAAAACCGTAAAAGATATGGGACAGAGAGAGTATAACTTTACAATTTGAAGAAAATTAATTACATCCTCGACCACAATTTCATTATTGTCTTAGCACAATTTTTTCTTTCAGTTTATTGTTGTTTTACTATATCAATTCATCATTAAATACTTTTTCCTTCATTTATATTCTTAATAAGTCATTAATATATGACATTTAAAAACTTAAAAAGAAATAGTTGAAGCATTTTTTATTATTAAGGATAATTTAATAAAATTATACTATTCATAAAATAATTTATTATCTTCCTATAGTTCTTGTACTAAAATTGTAAATGACAATCAAATTGGTACAGAAGAAGTGGAATTGAATGTCCAAGGCACTCTTCGGAAAATACAAAAATAAAAACTAATTACTAAAATACAACTTTTCAAAAACCATTTTCTTGTATATCACAAAAATTAGTAAGATTTAAGAGCATCAAATTAAATGACACACATAAGAAATCGCAGAAAACTATGTTGGCGCATTGATAGAAGAAAAAAAAAATTTAAAAGATAGTGAAAAAGAAAGTTGCTTGCTCCACGTCGCAAGTAGTGTTCTTTGTTTCAAATACATGTTGTTACGTGGAGAGAGAAAGAGTTAAAAGAGTTTAGTCTAACTTGTGTAAGTGATTATTTATGGTCGAATCTTGTGTGTGGATAGTTACGTATTAAAATGTCAACTAATTATCAAAAGACAAGTGGATAATACTCGTGAGCTAGCATGTACCTGATATAAGTAGATAACATAATTGATAGTTAGCTTGCGTGTCACACAAAAAAAAATGTGAAGACAAGCAGTCAATCATATAACATTAAAAAATATTATTTTTCATAAATAATATTTTAATAATTTTATTTTTAATTTTGAGAAATTAAGCCGCATCTTTTTTCCACCACATGTTTTTTACTTTGAAGAGAGAGGTAGAGATTGCACTATGCATACATACCTCGAGCAACGAGTTGACAGCCGAAGACATCATCAATTCTTTAAATTTTTCTTCAAGTTTTTCTTCGAGGTTTTCTCGGGCACCAATACAAATTCTTTAAAATTAATAATAATATAAACAATAAAAAAATTCTTTAATTAATTAAAACTTGAATGTAGTAAAATATTTTTAATAAAATACAAATTACTCATGTTATCTTGATCTTTTAAGTTTTTATTGTTAAATTGATAAGAAATAATTTAATTTAAAAACTAAAACTATGAAGTGAAGATTCAAGTATAAATATCTACCATAAATGAGTAATACTATCATTGAAAACACTACCTTAGGTCTGCAATGTCATCTAGAACCCTTTTATAAAGATCGTCGGGTTCTTGTCCATGATCTTTAGCAAACATGGATGCCCACATACGCTTGTACTGTTCTCCTCGCTTGAGTTTGGGATCACCATAGTGAATGGGACCAATTGATATTACCTTCGGCCTGCAGTACTTGGCATACTTGTCTTCTTTGAAAAGTGGGGGAACAGGTTGTATCTTGGAGCTTGAAATTTCATAGTCTCTCTCCATGCTTAGCATTGCCTCTTCTAGAACTAAAGATATGCTTTCAGATCCAAACGCCATGGTAGGTTGCTATATTTGCTTGAGAGGATATGGGATTTTAACACTTAAAAATTTCACAAATAGAATTCTAAGAAAGATTTGTAGCCTTATTTCCCATCTAGAGTAGGAGGAACTTCGCTAAAAACTTATCATCCAAATTTAACATTACAAAACAATTGGTACGTTAAATTAAAATTAAAAGTATTTAATGAGTAAGTCATATATTATCTAACCTTAGCAACTCTAGTTCTAATTTACCATATTTTTTTATTCTTGTTTGGTGGGCCATCAACCATGTCGTGAGTTGTCGAATAGCAAATTGTAGACAATTAATATCATATTAAATTGACAAAGATGAAAACAATTATATAGTTACGCCACCGACCAATAATGGGTGGACAATGGTCATACGACCTTCAACTATTCCAAATCCGTCGATGATCTCCAACAAATTGAAAACCATAACCAACAAAAAAAAAAGGAAAAAAAGTAAATTGAAAATGCGGAAAGAAACACCAAATTGAATCTACTTAAAGGATTATGATTGTCATTCTCTATGTTAGATTTCTACCTTGTGTATCCTTTGCTATCTTTTGAATCTCTATCAAATTCTTTGTGTTTTCGGTGTGGTTAATAACAATCTATTTATAAATAAAAAATAATTATAGTAAATCTCAGTCAATTAAAAATTTCATTACCATTAAAAAAATTATATGTCATATCACTTAAATTTTATCGTTATAATATTTCTAATTATATATTAAAATCTTCTAAACTCATTGTGATATCAAGATCAAACCAATTAGCATTTAATGCAATATTTAAAATTTATACTCTATAATTTAATTTTAGAAATTTAAATTTAGTAGTGTTGTATCATTCACTTTATGATATTTTTAATTATATATTAAATTTTCAAAAATCATCATAATACCAAGATCAAATCAATTAGCATTAATACAATATTTCATATTTTACTACCTAGTAATCTTATTTCCTAATGAACTCTCTTATTTCTTAATTTTTATATTGTTATTTTTCAAAATTTTACTACCTAGTAATTCTCTTATTTCAATTGAATTTTTTATACAAATTAATCGCCAAGTATTTTAAATTTATTGTTCATATAATTTGATATATTCATATAATTTTATTACCTAGTTACATTCTTATTTCCTAAATACAATATTTCATAATTTTATTACATAGTAATCTTATTTCCTAATGCTTCCTCTTGTTTTTTAATTTTTTATAACGTTATTTTTAAAAATTTTATTACTTGGTAATTTTGTTATTTCAATTGATTTTTTTTTTTACAAATCAATTGCCATTTAAATCAGCATTTAAAATTTATGGTTAATACAATTTGATGTATTCTCCATATAATTTTACTACCTATTCATCTTCTTATTTCTTAATTCTCCTTATTTATCAATCACCATTTAAACAAATATTTAAAATTTAATCTATGTATAATTTGATTTATACTTTTTAAAGTTTTAATTTAATTAATATTGTCATGTGTCATTTAAATAAAATGACACATGCCCACACAACAATACGACCTACTTTTATAGTGTATATATTTATGCACACGCTATACTATACAATACAGTACTAATTCCTGCACCGTCGATGCGTACTTAGTTTATACGAATGGGAGATTTTGTTTGATATATATTAGCCATAGTAAAATAAATTAAACAAAAAAATAACTATAATATCTTTATATCTGAAATTTAAACTTACTCTCTCCTCATAGAATTGAATTAGTATTAAAAATCTTGACAAAAAAAAAAATTCAAAGATAAAAAGTGATTGTCACAACATAACTTTGGAACAAAATCGTCTCAAACCAAGAGAAAAATAACTTTTTTTTAAAAAAAATATTTTTAAAATCACAACTAATTATTTAAAAATTAAAATATAATTAAAAATTTATTTATTTTAAAATTTATTTTTTAATTAAAAAGCATTAAAATATGAACTAAAAATAAGTTCAAAAGTCAATTATATGTAAGGAAGGTGTCATGCATCTCATAACATCCATAAAAAATAGTTACTCAGATTAGTTGTGCAAAATAATGTTGTAACCTAAAACTGTATTTTATTTATTATTGAAATAAATATTACAATTTTTAATAAAATGACGAAAAGATAAATATGTATGCATGAATTATTTAAATGAATCTAAAGTCCTTTCATATATGAAAAGGGATAAATCGTCTCTTTAAATGACGCTTATCCTCAACCAGGTCGAATAATATATGCTCAATCTTATAAAAGATTGAATTATCTATCTTTGAAAGGTCTCGAGATCCTAAAAATTAAAATGCACTCTAATGTGCATAAATGCTAATTAAAATTTAAAATTTAGAAATGGGATAGAAGAAAAATAATATATGAAAAAAATGGCATGAAATAAAGTTACAATTTTCAATTTTCTTCAATTTTTTTTTTCCTTCTCACACCCATCGATCTATTGTTCTCTCCTCACACTCCTCTTTTCTCTTTTCTTTTTTACACCTCTTAACCCATTTAGCACTTCGGCAACAGTGAAATACTTCGGCAACGATGAAAATGCAACATGAAGTGAGCACAAGAATGAACCTTAAAATCGCAAACTAGAATTTGCCCATTGTGATTTAGTAGAAAAGAATATTAAATTGAGACATAATCCAAGGTCACCACAATCCATACCCTTTAATGGATCAAGCAATCAAATTCAAAGTCAGAACTCAATGATTGGTCAAGTCAAATCCTTTTCGTACCCAAATGATAGACATAATCAGGCTACAAATCCTTGACAATAAAAAATTAATTTGCCAAATGAGTTAACACGAGTTCAAGTATATGAGCAAAACCACAAGCAGAAAACTCGAAAGCATGTCAACCATTCACTTGAATCTTTCATTAAGCACAGCCTAGAACCAACACTAGAAATAAGGTCAATGAAACATTAAGAACAACCACCAACATCCATAGATCAATCATGCCCACAACTTAAAGTAGCTACATGAAATTCACAGAAAAACATATTCAAAGACATCCATTTTCCACATACCACATGATGAAAAGAATGAAAGAATGCAGTGGTAGGCAATGGTGTCAACCTTGATTTTGAAACTAAAACTTGAATCAAAATATGACTGAACCTCATTTCCTCTTCCACAAGCAATTCAAAATAAGCATGGCACAATTTATAGCATGTCAAGGTCACAGTCTAGTTCCCATATACAGAGAAAGCCAAATGGCTTTCATTCAAGGTAAAAGTCAAACTAAATACCATATAATTTGAACTAGGAATAAGAATTCAGCATCCGACATCTCTATATCAATTTGCATCAAAACAAAACTCTTTTCCTTTATTTTATTTCCTTTTTTTTCTTTAAAAAAATAATAATTTCAGCTTCGTGAAAATGCATGGACTCAAAACATATCATCAATTGAACATATTGCAAACCAGAATTCTCAAGCCATAATCAGGACTTTCTAGATCCATGCATTCAAAACAAAATTCTCAATAAACAAACACTCTCACACATATGAATCACATCCCTAATCAATGGAACCTAAACCCTTTTCCTCACATCTGCGCCTCATCCTATTCTCCTTCTTTCTCTTTTTATTTATTTTTTTTTTTTTTTGCACACCCTACCAAGAAATACAAACATACAAGACAGCCAAGTAGCATTCATTTTCGTCCACAAAACTCAGAAACGAAACGCCAGGAAGCAGCAGATAAAAAACATAATGTCTGACCCAAAAAGTTGACCAATAGCAACTAGGGTATTAGCACAAATTTTATACCAATTTATCTAGAGAGGAGTTAACATGAAATTCACTAAATAGTACAAAAAGCTTTACAAAAATTTCTGACATAAGAGAGACCAAAAACAGCTAAAAGATACCAGAATATGCATGCTTAAGCTATTTGTCTATTAAAGTGCCAAATATGCTCTTACTCAGTAGATGCAGAACTAGACAAGCAATAGATGAGGATTTCAAATCAGTATTTAAAATTTATTGTTCATATAATTTGATATATTCTTCATATAATTTTATTACCTAGTTACCTTCTTATTTCCTAAATACAATATTTCATAATTTTATTACCTAGTAATCTTATTTCCTAATGCTTCCTCTTGTTTCTTAATTTTTTATGTTGTTATTTTATTAAATTTAATTACTTAGTATTTTCTTATTTCAATTGATTTTATTACAAATCAATTGCCTTTTAAATCAGCATTTAAAATTTATTGTTAATATAATTCGATATATTCTCCATATAATTTTATTACCTATTCATCTTCTTATTTCTTGATTCTCCTCTTATTTATCATTCAACATTTAAACTAATATTTAATCTATGCATAATTTGATTTATTTTTAAAATTTTAATTTAATTAATATTGTCACGTCTCATTTGAGTGAAATGACATGTGCCAACACAACAATGATATATATACATACATATATATTTCTTGCACCGACGTGTGAGTTTGGGATAACTTAATGTGATACTTAGTTTATTATCAAATTAATTTTTATGCATGGGAGATTTTGTTTGGTACACATTAGCCATAGTAAAATAAGCTAAGCAGAAAAAATAGCTATGATATCTTTATATCTCAAATTTAAACATACTTCCTCCTCATTGGATTGAATTACTATTAAAAATCTTGTCCTCATTGGATTGTTTCTAAACTTACTATTTACCATAAGAAAATAAATTTTAATAAACAAATTAACTTAAAACAAATATTGGCCATATAAATAAGAAAATCACCATCTCACTTAAGAAAGTAAATTTTAGAGGAAAAAAAAAGGTAAAGTAAAATATGACAGGAAAAAAAAATTAGGAAAGAGAAAAAAGTAATTGAATTAGCAAAGCAAATACATTTTGGAAGTGACTAACAAGATAGTAAATGTTTTAACCAATTACATCAGCACTTACCCTAACCAATAGCTAAACTTTGTTAGCTAACCCTAACCTTTCTTCACAGATGTAATTGGTTAGCTAATTACATAATCCTTGTAGCATACTCAGTATAAATTTACAGATATTTTGTTAAAATGTTGAATTAATATTACAAATTATTAGGTGAACCAATTACAGTGGGATTGAATATGCCAAAAATTATTAGAATAGGAATATGACAGACACGATGGTGGTAAAGAAAAAAAATTCTGTCTAAATGTAAAAGTAAAACTATAAACAAAGGAACTTTTGAATGAGGCCGGTGAATCGTATTTATCAGAAAAAATTCACTTAGCATTTCTTTTCCTATCCTTCAACTTCTCAACCTTGCCACCATAAAAATTTTATTGCCACCTATGGGCTGGGATGTCGTTAGCAATTTAGAATACAAAACTAAACCATAAAAATTTTCTATTTGCTAAATATTTTTGAGAATTTCTTCTTTTATCATGTTATGGATTCTGGGCCCCTTCTAAATGAACTTGCTATACCGTTAACCCTCTTCTGCCAAGAAGTAGAAATTTCATTATTAGTTTTGCAATACATGTATAACTGTTAATAATATAGAGAAATTAACCTATGCAATTGAATTGGGAATACTTTTCCCAATTGATTATTGAGGTACACAAATCTTTTGTGTAAGGGTACATGGCAACTCTGCAAATAAAACATGCAATGTAACGATGAGGAGGAGAGAGGCCAATTGACAAACAATTTTTGTGAAACAAAATTTACCAATTTTATAACTAATTATATTTAGGGCTAGTAACGGTGACTAAGAAATATGATCGTTGAAAGGGCTGCTAGTACCAGTCTTTGAGAAAACTAGCAACACGAGTGGTATCTGCAATAATTCCACCAAGAAAATGGTAAAATTCAGGACTTCCACCTGAGGCTTTTCTAGTAGGTATCTGGTGGCACTTTCTTTTTTAGTGTTTTGTCCAATGTAGCCTTTATTTAGATGATGGATAAACCCAATTTATTTTCCTAATCCTCCATAACCACTATAAACCCTAAATAATTCTGCAACAGAATTGCTTTCCATTAGTTTATAAAAGCCCACTGCATCATAATCAAAATAGCTATACTACTCAATAGCTTTAGTAATCAAACTGCAAATAGAAGTCTGAACAAATAATCAATTTATTTTAGCAATCAAAAAGATTTAATTTGTGACTTTATTTGTTTCCTTTCTCTTTTGCCTCTGCATTCAATTTTCAAGAATCTGATTCACTATTAATAAGATTGTTCCTCCACATATTTTATGTTCAGACTCAACTTCCTTAACTTGTATCAATTCACATCCGCAGAAAACTAATTAACTGGCCATAAGATTATTCCAGTTCCACTGAAATGTCATGTTATTGAAATAGATTCTGACTCACATGCAAGTAGTATTTTTGAGATCGTACTTGTATGTAAGATAGGGAGTTCCCAGTTGTATTTAATAATAATAAAAAAGATAAATGCTGAAGTAAACTAAAAGCCACAAAAATACTTGAGCTGACTTAAATTTTAGATATTGAATTCTTCACTCAATCTATGGACTGAACAGAAGGATTGCAAAATCAATCATTTGTTTATAATTTTATTTCTAGCTGAAGGTATAACACAACAATCTTAAAAGATATTATGCTGTACAAGAAAGTTCCTTCATTCCCAAAATTCTAAGAAAACTAGGCAACTACTTGCTAAAATTTAACTCTTTGAAATCTGTCATTCTCACTCTATAGATAAGACCTAAACGATAAAAGAAAAGGCAAGTGATGAATAAGAAGGATATATGTGCTGAAAGAATAAGATGCACGCATGCAAAAAATATATTGACATTTCCAGCAATAAAAAATCAACCATATCTTATGCATAAGAAAACATCTTTCTGAGAAAAAAAAAATTGTATGAAAGCAAATTATGTTGTCATTTATAGAGTCTTCCTCTGAAGAGGAAACCAGCAAAAGAGAAGGAGAGATAGTAACCCCATAATATGCATTTTAAAAGTGCCAAGAATATCCAACGATTTTTGTAGAATGAGGGCATTATAGATTTTATTTTAGAAGATCTAAATGTGTTTTAAATTGTATGCAATCATTATAACAGGAAACCATTCATCTCTGAATTCACAAGACAAAGAAAAAAAGATCCACCTGAACTCTCTCAAGCAGTTCCAACAGAAACTAGTTCAAAATTTTAAAAGCGCACATCACAAAACAATAAAATAAAAAATAAACAGAAAAATCAGAAATAATAAATGCAAAGATTCAATTTTTCATCTTCCCACCGAAATGCTAAGATAATTATAGCTTGATAGATGTGTGACCAATCCATGAAAGAGGGAAAAAAGCACACCTTCTGGGATTGGTTTTGAGAAACAACCTAGCTTATTGGTCGGCCAGAAGACAGAAAGGGACGATAAAAGGGGAAGCGAGAGTTTATGCGAGACGAACGTTTTGGAAGGGAAGAGAAAAGGGGAGGAGAGACAAGCCGAGTTCCCTTACCGGTAGTGCAAACGCTGAACAAGGTTTGAGGATGCAGCGCCCAAGTTTAAGGTTTTGTTGTGAAAAGGCTGACGGTCCAGGCCCATCTCAAACTCCAATTCGACACATTCTTTACATGGAGATTAATTTTTGCCCAAGTCGTAGTCTTTATTATTTCTTTATATATATATATCGAATAGACTACGTAAAATATTATAAGAAAATATATTTATACATTGAAATGATTGTTTTAAATTTATAATTATTTTATTAATTTTAATCTTAATTTTAGTTATTTATATACATTTAATATTATTAATACTTAAGATGTGATATAACTTTTATTATAAGCAAGTTCTCATAGATTTTTAACATAGGGTAAAAATTATGCTCCTCCCCTAATAATAAAAAATTTATTTCCCCTATCCATGTAGAAATAAGGAAACTTTTAATTTTTTCTTTGGTCCAAATTTAAATTTTTAAATATAATAAAAACTAATGTGTAATTATAAAATTTTCTCTAATATTATATAGATTTTATAAAAAAATATGGATATTTCATTAAAACATTTTATTAACGAGGAATTTTTATGTATTCTTACAATGAAAGTTGTCATCACTAGCTTAGCTAACTGCTATTAAACTAACATCTTGTTTATGCTAGTTTAACAATTCTTATTCAATATAAAAAATTATAAACTTTTTTATTAAATAAGTGTAATTAATTAATAATTTAATTAATATCACAAACTATTATTAAAAAAATGAGCAAAATAGACGAGAGCCAGTTGCTCGCATAAACTAGCCCGCGAGAAATCAAATTTAAAATTCATTGATTATACGAAGTAACTCAATGGAGGGAAACTCCAGCTCCACCAACAGAAGTAATTTTGCTTTAGACTGCTCTCCAGATTGCAAACGCAGAAGCCACCGTTGAAATTGTGCGACACAGTTCGCAATTCTCTCGTGGAAACTGAGCTTCAATGCCTCCAACACCATCTCACATCTCAAACTCCGGTACCTGTCTTCTTCCACCTTTCTTCTCCTTCAATCGCTCCCTGCTATTTTCTGGTTGGTTTCTTAGCAGCACTGTAAAGATCCACAAAAGTAGATTCAAAAACTCTTGCATTTTGTTTTTTCAAGGGAAAATAAATTGTAGAAGAGAGGATAGAAACCAATTTTGATTCTATATGCGTACTGTTGTTAGAACAACAAGCCATATTTTCGTTGGAGAGAGGTTCGTGGTCTTCTCGTTCCTTTGAACATTTACTTTTTAATTAGGGGAATGAAGGAGAAAAGTAAAAAGAAAATTTCATTATTTCAAAGGATCATTTAAATACTGAAAGGAGATGCTTGTCCTGCATAAGTAAGAGAGGAAAAAAAAAATAGTAAATTTGGAGTTTTGGTATTGCGATAATTACTTCCTTTAATCCTATCTTTTGTTATTTTCTAAAGATATTCTTGCTCGCAAAATTTTAATCAGCAGAAGTTTTGAAACGTTTCATCATTAATGCTTTGCATTTGAACTACTCTCTTGTGTATAGAGTTCAATAGTCTGTTGACCTTGGTCTTTTTCATGGCGTAGAAGTGTTGCAATTCTAGTTCACATTGGCACGCATTATAATAGAAGTTGATGTCCAGTTTTGGTTGGCTTCATCTTTGGGTGCTGATATAAGTGTTTCAGCTTTTAACATTTTGTAGTTCATAAATTATTCATGGGGCAAAAAGTTCACTATGTAGTTCTCTTATATGTAGTTTTTGCCTTGCTGTAGAATTCAATATTGTTGAACTAATATCTAAGAGAAGTTTAGTGGACCTTTTACCTCCAATGTGCTCCCATATGATATGATGTAATATAAATCTAGCTAGCTTTTTTGTTTACCCGTTTTCTCCATTGTTGGTGTCTGAGAGTGCCATATTCATGGAGCTTCATGTTGATGGATTGCTATAGATAGGCATATTAAAATGCTTCTCTTCAGTTTGCTCTTAAAGGATCAACTCCATAGGCTTGTTATTTTTCCCTGTACACTGCAAATTATGACTTGATGCTAACATTTGTTGCCTTTGTAGATATTTAGCCAATACAAAACGTTTCAGGCACTGATTTAGGAATCTCTATTCTTAAACCTGTTTGGGCTATGGCATCCTAACATATGATTGTAGGTAGAAGTGGAGTTTGTCTGATGAGAAATGCATGGAAAGAGGAACAACACCCATCTTTCATCAATTTTATCTCCACTTTCCTCAGTGCAAATTCTTTTTGCCTTAATTGCATCCCAATTGTGCCGGTAATTGCCATTTCTTTTGCTATGTTTTCCCCTCTTTCCTAAAGTCTGGCTCGTTACTGAAATTTGAGGCACTTCTGTAGGACTTTATTTTCAATTCTGGAGGTTTGTCTGTAGGCTTCATTTTTGTGACGAACTTGGATCACAAGAATGTGTCTACTATTTTCAACTGGTAATATGACTGTTGTTTTTGGTGCTACTTTCTGGGGCTTTTTTAGTATTTCTGTGAAGTATAGTGTTTTTGTTTAATCCAATTCTTTTGTGTAGAGTTCAGAAGCTAAGAATGCAATTTACACGTCTTTATGTTGTCATATCCCTCCTAGCACGAGAGGAAATTGATTTATTTTTTCAATCATACTTCAAGTGAGTTTGGTTACTCTCTATTCTATTCTAATTGATTACGATTTGCTGTGACTCTAATTGTAAAAGAATGTGGATCGTTAACATATAAAGATTTGGGATGGTGATGGGCAAGCCAACATTTTTGCCAGTTCAGGATCCAGAGATGGGCTTTGAAAAGATGGTAAACATAGCTTATTCTTCTGGAGGTAAGAGCTCAAGCTTGAATCTAAATTTTAAGTGTCATTCCAACTAATGGTTTGTAATCTCATACTATTTGCAATTTGCAAGCAACAAAACATTGGAGAAAGATTAAATGCTGATATCAGTTGGCTGATTTCTATGTCGATGCAATCTTAATTAGTTCTTAAAGTTGAAACTAATATATTTGTGAATGGATTTTGTCTTATTCTTTAAGAGGAAGGAATCAGTGCAAGCCATGGACTTGTATATTAAAGTGGTTACGCTCATCCCAAGCATTGACAAGCATGATGCTAATATGGTAAGTTACTCGATTATGACCCAAATTTTCAAATTCATTTTATTAATTTTACATATATTCTCCAAGTTCAGATTCTTGATAAGATATTAACGTATCTTGAACTTGTTTAGTAATATACAAGTTCCATTTTTGTCATTCAATTTTGTATGTTCATGGAGAAGTGTTGTCATTTGTCGTAAGCTTCTGTGAAGTTTCACTGGTAATTGAGATCATATTAGAAATCATAATTTTATCACTTCTCTGGTCAAACCATGATAAACAACCGTGAGGAAATCAAAAGTACTCAATGCTTTCATTTATGGTTACTGAATTCAGCTTAATCAAGCTATTGGCTCTATCTAAGCAATCATCATGGCGTCGAAAGAGAAAATTCTAGAGAACATTGATCTGTCAATTGACAAGGCAGAGATGATTTTCAGGTTTTTCAAGGAGCCAAAGTTTTACCTTAGTCCCAAAATCAGTAACAACGGATTTCTAGTTTGATTCCCCCTTCCCCAACCAATATCACAAAATATTTGATTCCTAGTTTCTTTGTATTGTGTCTCTTTGGTTCTTTTTCTAGTTGAAGTCTTGTACAAAATAGTGGCACCTGTTGTAACAGAGAGCCAGCCAAAGTTGAAGAGTGTATTTGGCTGAATGATTGACATCATCCTTTTTACTTATTATAATGATACAATAGTTTCGTTGGATCTTGATTTAAAATGTGAATTGATTAGATAGAGATTTGAATGAACAAATGTCATAAGAATAAAGAACTAATAAAAGAGTGGTGCTATTGGCACAATCGTTTGTGCACACACTCATATTTATTTTTTACATTTTTTTCTGACATTTCTCTTACTTTTTATTTATAATTGTATTTTTGTAAATAATTACAAAAGAAGGTATACAAAAAGGGTGTGTACAAGTAAGTTGTGCACTTAGCATTTTCTTTGATAAAACACTCAACAATAACAATTGGGAAAAATCTTGAAACGTATTCACGCAACTGAGAGCATGTTTAGGTTGGCTTATTTTGAGGAAAAAAAAAATCTCTTCTTAAAATTGAAGTGTTTGTTAAATTTTATTTCAATGGCCTTTTAAGAAAAAAAAAATGAAGCACTTAAAATAGTTCAAATTGGTGCTTATTTCTAAAGCAAAAAATTTTAGCTTCTAAAAAAAGCTCGATGTGGATGAGAGTTATTTTTATTGGTGATAAAATTTGATTTGCTTTTACAAGTTCATGTCAACAGAAGACAATTGCCAACCAAATTACACTAGAGTCCACGTATCATCTTAGTTATACAGAAAGGAATAGCGTCTTGTTTTAGCCGATCATCAAAGTAATAAGCTTCTGCCAATCCTGAAAGTAATAGGATTAAAATAGTAAAACACAATAGGCGAGTGCATTAACTCTATTTAAACACTCCTTCATTCGTACTATCAAATAACACAGTCACTCTCCCAACTCCCAACACAAAATGGCGCCAACCCAATTGGCGTGTTTCTTATTAAAAAGAAACAAAACTCTTCGTATTAAATTCTAAGACAACCATATTTCCAGAATTTGGATGACATCTTATTAAACTAGAATAATACTCTGGCTAAGGTTTTTTTTTTTTTTTTTATGATTCATCAGATGGCATAATCATATGAATAATTCCTTACTCAATAATTACTGCAAAATAAACATTATTCAAAAAGAAAAATACAAACAAAAATATAAAATTCTAAATTTCTTACGAATACACATATAAAAGTCAAAACGAATTAATGGTTTGTATAATAGTCAAAATGAGTAATGTCGTTGCTGCTATGAGGGCAATGATAGTCCAAGGCGATCTGCAGTGAGTATCACAAGCTTCGGCCATCCAAATTCTGAATTTGTTCTTATACTGTGACTCCATAAGACTTTTCAATATGGAAAGTGAAGAATGTTTTTGCACCAAGCCAGAGCCTATGGTATTAAAGAATTCTGATACTTGTTCATCACTCCCTAAGGAACTTTGGAGTATACCCTCTTTCCTAAGCTCCTTCACATCCTCTGGATCATCAATAAGCAAGTCAAGGAACTTTATAAACGAACTGATCACGAAAGCATTTTGAAAATCAGGGCACATCTCATATGCTATTAAGTTCAACAAAATAGGAATAGTTGAATCATCAAGAATGAGTGGAGGAAGAGATAATGTTGGTGTATTGAAGAAGCAACCCCTAGACAACGAAAGTGAGATGGACAGACCATTCTCTCCTCTCTTTATTTGGAATGCGGATGCTTTAAGTTCTCGTATAGTTATATATGTTATCTCCTCCTGTTTAAACAAATCATCTAACATAAGAATCAAAATATTATAATTCATAATTATCCAAATTATAAAATCTTATTTTGTCGTAAATGATCTAACAAAAATTGTTTTATATTTAATATACTCTTGCACAAAATATTTTTTAACTTGAAATGTATGTAAAGGACAAGATCACTAAATATATTTTATGCTAAATTTCAATCTAATTGAAAAATTAATACGAGCACTTATATTTTAGGTTGAATTATCTGTTTAATTTGAAAACATAGCCCCTAATTCAATCTTGTAACTTAAGTTCTTAAGTGAATATCATAACTAATTAATTTTATTACTAACATTTAAGGTCAGTTAAAAGTGGTGAGTTTATACGAACTAGATTTTGAGAAAAATATAAAATGAAGCTATTTAATAACAAAACTGTTGTAACGGACATTTCTAAATATATGAGAAGATAAGACAAAAGTGAAACCATACTGAAAGAATGTGGATACTCAAACTTTCGTGGAAATGCCTTAGATATCCCTCCAACGGCTAGATTGTAGGATTTACTAAATGAGCATGGGATGTGAGGAAGCAAAAATTTGAAAAATTAAATGAAAGATATCTGAATATTTAAATTGTGTCTAAGTATAAAGGATTATTTAATGCTTATCCTGATTCTTAAAAGAGTTAAGGTTGACAAAACTATCAACTTCATACTCCCTCTCTTTCATATTTTTTGCATTTTAAGGTTGATACTTACATATTTTGATTATAATGCCTTTATTTAATTCTTTTATTTTAGGTATAATTAAGAGAAATAATGGGTGAATTGCCTCTAATTAAATAAAAGCAAAAATGAAAAATAGATTTAATAAGGTCTTGAAATTCTAAACATGCAAAAATTTTGAGACAAAAAGAGATATCTAAAACAACAAAATATATAAATGGAAGGGATTATATATAACACTATTCCAATACTTCCTTCATCCTAAATATTTTACTTTTCATAATTGTTACACACACATTAAAAAATTATTAATTAAGAGAGAATATATATGATATCATTAATTATATAATAATATAAAATAAAAAATGAGTTTGACATAATTTTAAAATTTAAAAATGAAATAAGTTTAAAATAAAATATTTCTCTAAAATAGCAAAATAAATGGGACAAAAGAAGTAGATGAAGTTACTATTTTTTAAGAATTGATTCTTTTAATGAGTGTTTATGAGCATTCAATAAAAATTAATATATTCTATTGAAATTGAAAACCTCTAATAAAATCAGGTGTCATTTATCATGACTACATCAATCACATCAATTAACTTTTGTTTAATTTTGATAGTATAATTCTAAATTATCCTATCACATTTTTCTACAAATCCTCTAACTAAATAAAGAAAAAAAATTGAATGCGTTTTGTGATTTTGAGATAATGAATATTTTTATTTTTTATTTAATACTTACTTTATATAATATTAGAATGATTTGTAATAAAATATAATATTACTCATTTTAATATTATATTTACCTTTTAGTTTAGGGTTTAAGGTATTTTTAATTTTTTGGTTTAGGATTTAAAATTTAGTATTTTATAAGTTACAGACTTAGAATTTAAGTTTAAAATTTAGTGTTTAGGGTTTAGATTAAAGTTTTTAAAAAATTAATTGTACAGATTTAGTGTTTAGGACCTAGCATATGGGTTTTTTGTGGTTTTAGTGTTTTAAGCTTTATATTATTATACTAAACTCAAAATGTTATAATCATAAACCTTAAACTCTATAGCACTAGAATTTTAAACTTTAAAAGTCTAAAATTCTAAAATCATAATCTCTAAACTCTAAATGTGAAACTATAAACTCTAAATTAAATCCTAAATTCTAAATCTTAAAATCCCATGACTCTAAATCCTAAACATTAAATACTACACTTTAAATAGAAAACAAGAGTAATTTAAGAATTACATAAATGTTAGCGGATATAGTTAACATGGTCATAATAAACTACACCTAAAATTTTTTACTCTATGCCTATCATATCTTTTGTTATTTAAGGTTTTGGTATATTGATTAAAAAAAATTATTCATTAGTATAATGCAATTGTTATATATAATGCCCTTATTTTATTTCCTTTTAGTTTAGGTGTAAACTAAGAGAATGAGTGCAATATTTTAATTAAACAAAATTGTGCTAAAAAAGTAGCTTTTATAAAACCTTGAACTTCTAAAAACACAATAGTTTTGAAATAAAAAATATTCTCTAAAAACGTAAAAGATATGGGACAGAGAGACTTATAAAGAAAATTAATTACACCCTCTACCCCAATTTCGTTGTTGTTTTAGCACAATTTTTCTCTCACTTTTATTGTTGTTTTACTATATCAATTCATCATTAAATACCTTTTCCTTCATTTATATTCTTATTAAGGAATTAATATATGACATTTAAATACTCAAAAAAAAAGTTGAAGTATTTATTATAAAGGATAATTTAATAAAATTATACTATTCATAAAATTATTTATTATCTTCCTATAATTCTTGTACTGAAATTGTAAATAACAATCAAATTGATACAGAAGAAGTGATATTGAATGTCCGCGGCACTCATTGGAAAATACAAAAATAAAAACTAATTACTAAAATATAACTTCTCAAAAATTATTTTTCTGGATATCACAAAAATTAGTAAGATTTAATAGCATCAAATTAAATGACTCACTCAAATAAAAAATCGTCAAAATTGATAGAAGAAAAAAATATTTAAGAGATAGTGAAAAAGGAAGTTGCTTGCTCCACGTCGCAAGTAGTTTTCTTTGTTTCAAATACATGTTGTTACATGGAGAGAGAAAAAGAGTTAAAGAGTTTAGTTTAACTTGTGCGAGTGGTTATTTATGGTTAAATTTTGTGTGTGAGTAGTTACGTGTTAAAATGCCAACTAATCATCAAAAGAAAAGTGAATAATACTTGTGAGCTAGTATGTACTTGATATAAGTAGCCACACGAAAAGAATGTGAAGACAACCAGTCAATTAAATATCTCTAAGAAATATTAATTTTGTTATACATTAGAAAATAATTTTTGATAAAGGATATTTTAATAATTTTATTTTTATTTTAGAGAAATTACCTGCATCTTTTTCCCACTACATGTTTTTTTTTTTACTTTGGAGAGAGGTGTAGAGATTGCATTGTGCATACGTACCTCGCGCAACTAGTTGACAGGGAGAGACATGAACCAGTCCTCGGCTTCTTCGGTATCAATACAATCGCTCAATATAGTTTTGTAAAGACAATGAAGGAGATGAGCTGGTGGACTTGTATTCTCCATTATTTGTTTCTGACGCTCTAGTTTTCTGAGAGTGGGACTGTACTGCCATGAACTTATGGCCTTAAACATATTCTGGAACTCACAAAAGCGGGGCATAGAAGACTTCAATTCCATCTCGTCATGAACCAACAACTTAAGCACTTGGTAAGGAAGTTGGTTCTCCAGCAAAAGTAAGTCTCTTTCCACAAGAAACAATTGATCAACCTTAATTTTTAGTTCATCCGCTCTAAAAAGACAACGTTTTTCCAAGATTTGAATTATTGAACATCCATCTACGAACAACATAAATGCAAGATCTTCATCGTTGTATGCATTCCCAATTTCATCCCAAGAGAACAATTTCCTTCAAGTATTTTCAAACAATTGTTAAACCAATTTCCTTTTTTTATTTTTTACCTCTAAGATAGTAACAAGTAGATATAAAAAGTTTTAAAATTCAATTCAACCTAAAAATTTAATTAAAAAATTTTAATTTTTTATATTATTGTTAATTTTTTTAAAAAATAAATAAAATAAACTCATATAAATTTCATAGAACAAAAATAAATATTTTATACAAATAAAAACACACCTTAATAAACTATTTTTATTTTTAAATTAAAATGTAAAAGTTTAATTAATTTAATTTAAAATATTAATTTTTTTAAATTAATAATAATATAAAAAATAAAAATATGTTTTTCTCTTTAATTAATCACGCTTGTATGTGATAAAATATTTTCAATAAAATATAAACCAATCTTCTAAGTTTTTAATCTTAAACTAATAAGAAATAATTTAACTTAAAAATTAAAACGATAAAGTGAAGATTCAATTATAAAATATCTACCATAAATGAGTAATTTCACATGTTTGAATATTATTGAAAACACTACCTTAGGTCTGCAATGTTATCTAGAACCCTTTTATGCAAATCGTCGGGATTTTTTCCATTCCATTCAGCAAACATGGATGCCCACATAAGCTTGTACTGTTCTCCTGGCTTGAGCTGGTGATCATCATGGTGAATGGGACCAATTGATATTACCTTCGGCCTGCAGTACTTGGCATACTTGTCTCCCTCTTTGAAAAGTCGGGGGACAGGTTGTATCTTGGACCTTGAAATTTCATATTTTCTCTTCACGCTTAGCCTTGCCTTTTGTAGAACTAAAGATATGCTTTCAGATCCATACGCCATGGTAGGTTGCTATATTTGCTCGAGAGGATGTGGGATTTTAACACTTAAAATTTCTCCAACTTCAGATCGCTAGAGCTTCTTTGTTTCAGGAGCTTAAATCTTGCAAGTGAATGAGATTATGATAAGTAAATGATCTAAACTGTTATGGACCAGGCCCATGGGGCCTAAGGGCCCAGACCTCAATCACCTACATAAGGCTTGGCAGGAGGGAGGGCTAAAACATCTCTCACAGCACACACCTAACAACCCTAAATCACCTTCACAACATTGGTGCGGTGAGCGTGGAGAGCAGCCGCCGCTACCTCTGGCTATCTCCTCGCCCTGTTCTTTGCTACCATTTTCTACTTCTATGCGTTTCTCTATCAATTTATCATATGGATGCTTCCAATACTACCTCTCATTCTTTGTTCTGGGTTATTCTGAAGACTGCATCTTCCGAATCTTTAGTTGAAAGCTTGCCTGATGCAGAGAAAATGCAAGTGAGTGCTCGTGAATTTGAATCAGACCATGCGATCAACGTTGCGACCCAAAAAGAAAAGATTCAATTTTTACAGTTGGTGCCCCAGTTCCCAACGATATGGTGATCAACAAAGGGAAGAAAAAATCCCAAGAAATCTAACCCAGCACCAAATTCGACTTTGCCATTGAGTTGAAGTTTTTTTTTTAAGTGTTTTAATCTCTGTTCCTCCCTTGAGCATCGTCGAGCAGATCATAGCTCGGTTGGCACAGCGGAGCGCCACCATGAGGTTGGTTTGTTTTATTGTTTGAAGTGTATTTGTGTTCAAGTATAATTTCTCCCACCAAGCATCAACAAGTCGACCCAAAGCTCAGTTGGTTAAGCGGAGTTCCAATATCCTTTGGTCGGGGGTTCGAACCTCGCTTGGATCGGTATTTTTTATTAAATTTATTTTTTTATTCCAATATTAATATTCAGCCCGATTTAAATCTCATCAAAACTGACCTTAGCTCGGTTGGCCATGCGTAGTTCCAGAATCCCGTTGGTCGAGGGTTCGAACCTCGCCCCGGTCGACATTTTTATTAAAGTGATTTTATTATTGCTATAACATAAATTCCCGACCTAAGCTTCACCAAAACTGACCCGAGCTCAGTTGGTTGAGCGAAGGTCCAATATCCTTAGGTCAGGGGTTCAAATCTTGCTCCGGTCGACATTCTTGTTAAAGTTATTTATTTTTTCTTTAATATATGTTTATGGTCCAAACATCACCGAGCGGACCTTGGCCCAGCTGGTCGAGCGGAGGGCAACCGCTTGCTCGAGTCCCGGGTTCGAATCAGTGGTTAGGTCAGTTAGTTTTATTATTTAAAGTTTATCTATTTCTTTAATATTTGTTCCCGATCTAAAGAACACCGAGCCAAGCTTAGCCCGGTTGGGAGTGCAGAGTGCTAAGATGCTTTGGTCGGGGGTTCAAACCTTGCTCAGGTCAGAATTTTTATTAAAGTAATTTCCTCCCGTATTAATATTTGTTTCGATCAAAATATCATCAAGTCTTACTTGAGCTCAGTCGGGTTAAAAAAAAAATTATTAAACTGATTTTATTCTGTTTTAAGATTTATTCCTCATCCAAAATTCACCGAGCGCGACCCTAGTTCGGTTGGTTGAGCCTGGATCTCTTGGTTAGGGGTTCGAATCCGCCCTGAGGTTGGTTGTGAATTTTCATCATTTAAAGTACATATTTGATTCTGTCTTAATAATTATTTTTCCACCAAATATCATTGAGACGACCTTGGATCAGTCGGTTGGGCGGACGCCATCATTAAGGACACGGGTTCGAATCATGCCCGGGCCGGTAAGAGGTTTTTATCATTTAAAATGCTTGTTTATTTTCCTTTTAACTATTATCCCCGCACCTAATATCACCAGAACAACCGTAGCTTAGTTCTCAGAAGAGCGCGTCCAAGGCTTAGCTCCCAGGTTCGAGTCCTCCCTCGACCAAATGTTAGATTTTAACTTTTTAATTTGTTTGATCTTGTTTTAATATTTATTCCTGACCAAAACACCACCGACCTAGCCTATAGCCCAGTTGGCAATGTGGATGGCAAACTCTAGGAGGTCCCTGGTTCGAATCCATCTTAAGAATTTTTATGATTTAAATCACTCTTTCAAGTCCAAGTCCGACCTTAGCTCAGTTAGTAGATCGGAGGCCATCTTTGAGGTTGAAGGTTCGAATCTATGCTTTGACAAAATTAGAAATTTTTATTATTTAAAACAACTAAGCTCTTTTCTGCAGTAATAACATATAAATTTTCTCATTGGCATATCATGTGTTAATTAAAATGTTATTTGTGCACATTATATTATACACTAGGTATTTATTAAAATATCACTTGTTACATATTATATTTCCTACCAAGAATTTACTTTGCATCAGGAATATACTTTGCAGCTCAAAGAAGCATACTACTAGAATTTAAGCACTAAGCTATTGTCAGAGAAAAACACTTGGCAATATTGACAAGCTTTACAACCCCCACTCGGGGATATGCTCCATCGAGCTTGCTTTGCTACACCCCCGCCTTGGGGATACGCTCCATCGAGCTTTGCTACACCTCCGCCTCGGGGATACGCTTCATCGAGCTTTGCTACGCCCCCCGCCTCAGGGATACGCTCTATCGAGCTTTGCTACACCCCGCCTTGGGGACCCACACTACCAAGTCGTACAACACCTTAGCTTAGGGACACTTTGAAACTTCATTAACCATATGTGTCGGTCCTTAGTGCGCAAGAGATCAAAACGACGTTAGCTCAGATTTCCATGAGACAAGAAAAATGTAAACAAGACACTACAAGTTCAAATTAGATTAAAGCATATGTGTGGGCTCATCTTTTAGCTTAAATTGTTTATATTATTCTCTCTGAACTTGGGCTTAACCCATTCTAAATTCTCATTCTTCTTAACTGAGTGATTTGATCGTAATTGGTAATTATTTTCTGAAGGTAGAATGTGCATTGAACACAATGTCTAAGAAAAGTGGAAGATTGCCTATCTTCAGACACTCTTATACGCTAATGAAAATATCTCATAACCAAGGGGTAAGTGCCACCAATGGGCCCGACTCATAATATATTAAAAGACACAAACAATTAATGACTTGCCGATTCTCCCGCACTGGAGTAACATAACAAAATCCAAAAGAAAGAAAGAGCAGGTGGCAAGAACGTGCAAGAATGATTGGGAAAGAACCAACATTAACACTATAAAATCTCAAGTTCTGTGCGTAAGCAAGTTAAACTAACAAGAGGATTTGACCATGAGTGCGTAAGCCCAATTCTGATTAAGTTCAGAGGACCATCTGAATAACTCTGTCATTCGGCCAATTTCTTTGGCAAAAATTACATAGCTTCACACGTGTCTCAGCCTAACTGCCAGCTCGATTTGTTTTCATTGAGTTGCGAATCTCGGTAGCATTTGGAACATAGGTTTTGCATTGCAAGGTCACTAAACAAACCACAATTATTTGCGCACACCTGGTACATCCACACATTCGTCGCAGGAAGCCAACTTGTGGGCGCGTTAGATATTATTATTGCACCACCCGCTCCTATAATGCCTGTACCGAGCCCATTAAAGCCTTGACCCAAACTAGATGATTAGTCGTCAAAATTTAGGTCGAAAATTCGTGGATCGTACAAAATTTTGACCATCATGCATACCTCTTCGCAATTGAAGCTTCTTACAAACCACTTCTACAAATAGAAATCACCTAGCCAAGCCATAAGTTGCAATCTGGAGTTAACAGATCGCCACATTGATCTTGCTTTTCAAACTTTCAATCCTTGGGGATTAAGATTCTCCCGGCATTGAATAAAAATTAAATAAAAGTAATAAATAATGACAAATAAATTCATAAATAAGAATAAAAGTTTATGAACAATCATATGAAAATAAAGAAAGGACAACTAAGCCAAGTGCCGCAAATGTTAACCCTTCTTCTCTCTCCTTATTGTTCTCGACTCACATGATCGAAACTTTCTATTTTATTTCAATCACTATCAATAATTATACTTAAATAAGCATGATAAGACAAACTTTTTTAGTTCGAAAGCTCGAATCGTCGACCTTCCGACCTGGGGGGCTTATGTTATGGACCAGGCTCACAGGGCCTAAGGGCCCAGACCTCAATCATCTACATAAAGCTTGATAGAAGAGAGAGCTAAAACATCTCTTACGCACACACCTAACAACCCTAAATCACCTTCACAACATAAATGAAGAGGGAAATGGGGACACTATGTTTCTGGTCGACTTCAGATTGCCAGTTCATCTTGCTTGTCTTTAATGAAAGCAGGATTTTCAAGAGCGAGACCCAGAAGTCCAACTATTACAGTGTGATTTGTACCTTGATTTAACATTGACTTTCATTGAATATAACTTTTTTTATAATAATTATACTAGCCTCTTGGCTGGCGCCCCGCTGGCCGCACACGACATGATGACAAAGGCTTTATTAGTTTTTTGTTGTTATTTTTCAACTAATACAATTATCCAAAATCAAGATTTATGGTTAATTTTAAAAAAATAATATTATTAATCTAAATATTATTAATTAAAAATTATTTTTTAATATATCATAAATTAAAACTTAGAGAAAGGCATGAATTTGACTGGTGTGTTGTTGAATAATAAATTGCAGACAATTATACCACATTAAATTGACAAAAAAAAAAAAGTTATTCAAAAAATCATATAGTTAAGCCGCCAACCAGTAATGGTGCGGACAACGGTCATAAGACCTTCAACTTTCCCAAATTTGTCATGATCTCCAACAAATTGAAAACCATAAATAAACGCATAAGCAAATTAAAAATTTAGATAAAAACATAAGTTGAATCTACTCAGAGGATTATAAGTGTCATTCTCTATGTTAGATTTTTAACTTGTGTATTCTTTTTGAATCTATCAAATTCGTTATGTTTTTGACGTGGTTAATTACAATTACAATCTATTTATAGATAAAATGATTAATTATAGTGAATCTCAATCCATTAAAAATTTTATTACCATTAAGAAAATTATGTCATATCACTTAGATATACACTTTATCATTATAATATTCTTAATTATATATTAAAATTTTTTAAAATTATCATGATATCAAGATTAAACCAATTAACATTTAATATAATATTTAAAATTTATTTTTCATATACTTTAATTTTAAAAATTTAAATTTAACGCAGGTATCATTTACTTTATGATATTTCTAATTATATATTAAGATTTCGAAAATCATCATAACATTAAGATCAAATCAATTAGCATTAATACAATATTTCATAATTTTATTACTTAGTAATTCTCCTATTATAATTTATTTTATTATAAATCAATCTTCATTTTAATTAATATTTAAAAATTTGTTGTCAATATAATTTGTTATATTATCCATATAATTTTATCACCTATTTTTTTTATTTCTTTTCTCCTTCTTGTCCATCAATCAACATTTAAAACAATATTTAAAAATTAATCTATGTATAATTTAATTTATATTTTTTAAAATTTTAATTTAATTATATTATCACGTGTCATATAAAAACACAAAAAGGATGTGACCTACTTTTATAATATATACACACCCTAAATTCGACACCGCTGTGCGAGTTTGGGACAAGTCACTATATGATTGATGGCCCACCAAACAAGGACTGAAAAATTTCTCAGCCATGATTGCAGTACCTATTCCATTGTATCTTGGTCCTGTTCGGCCGACATAATAGTAATAGTCATACGGCACTGGTTGGTGGGGGCCATCATGAGCTAACTCTTCCACGCCCTTCTACAAATATATTCACACGGTAACAAAGACGACATCAGACACCAGTCAAACTGATGCTTCTCTCCTAGTTTTAATTTGTGATATATAAAAAATTAATTTTTAATTAATAATATAATAGGATTGAATATGCCAAAAATTATTAGAACAGGAATAAGAAGTGGGGTTTGAGGATGTAGCGCCCAAGTTTAAGCGTGTCCTTGCGCGTAGCCTATTGACAACGGCTGGGTAGGTTTTGTCGTGAAAAGGCTGATGATGTTAGTCCAGGCCCATCTCAAACTCCAATTCCACACATTCTTACATGAGATAATTTTTGTCCTAAGACGTCCTTTTTTTCTTTCAAAAATATGCATATGTAATAGGATAGGGAATGTTTACTAAAGTATTTTGAGGAGAATATTTTAATTTTTTATACTTAAAATTTTTATTATTTTAAATTTTTAAATTTAAACTTTGATTAAATTTAAACTATTCTCTTATTTAGAGAGTTCAATAGTCTGTTGACGTTGGTCTTTTTCATGGCATGGAAGTATTGTAATTCTAGTTGACATTGCCATGGATTATAATAGAAGTTGAAATCCATTTTTGGTTGGCTTCATCTTTGGGTGCTGATATAAGTGATTCAGTTTTTAACATTTTGTAGGTCATAAATTATTCATGGGCAAAAAGTTCACTATGTAGTTCTCTTATATTAGTTTTTGCCTTTTCGTTTATATTTTTCCTTTACATAATGCCTGCTGTAAAATTCAATATTGTTGAACTAATATCTAAGTTAAGTTTAGTGGACCTTTTATCTCAAATGTGCTCCCATATCAATGTAATATAAATCTAGCTATCTGTCATAACGTATTCATTGAGGGGTAAAAACGCTACGACAAAGAATGAAATAATTTTTATTTTAAGAAAAATTAATTTTAAAGTCGCTATCTATTTATTTTAAAATTTATGTATTTATTTTATTTATTTATTTACTTTTTTAAAAAGCACTGAAATACAAACCAAAGATGAATTCAAGAGTCAATTATGTGTGAGAAAAGTGTTAAGCACCTCACAGTATTTATCAAAAACAATTACCCAAATTAATTGCGCAAAATAAAATATGACCCGAAACAGTATTTTATTTTTTGCTAAAATAAATATTATAATCTTTAAAGCAATGATAAAAAGATAAACATATATGTATGAGTTTTCTAAATGAAACTAGGGCCCTTCCATCTTTCAAGACAGATAAATTGTCCCTCCAGACAGTGTTTATCCTCACCTAGGTTAGATATTATAAACTCAGTCTATAAAAGACCGGACTACCTATCATTCTATAATAAGTGAGGGACTTTGGGATCTCCAAAATAAATATTATAATCTTTAAAACATTGGCAGAAAGATAAACATGTATGCATGAATCTTCTAGATAAACCTAAGGTCCTTCCATCCTTCAAAATAGATAAATTGTCCCTCCAGATGACGCATATTCTCACCTAAGTTAAATATGATGAGCTCAATTTTATAAAACACTGGACTACTTATTCTTCCATGATAAATGAGGGGCCTTAGAATCCCCAAAATAAATGTTATAATCTTTAAAACATTGGCAGAAAGATAAACATGTATGCATGAATCTTCTATGTAAACCTAGGGTCCTTCCATCCTTCAAGACAGATAAACTGTTCTTCCAAATGGCGTTTATCCTCACCTAAGTTAGATATAGTGAGCTCAGTTTTATAAAAGATCTGATTACCTACCCTTCTATAATAAGTGAGGGGCCTTGGGATCTAAAAATTCAAATGCATCCTAAAATATATGCATGTTAATTACAATTTAGAGTTTGGGAGCGGGGTACATCTAAAATTACGAGGGAAATATAGCATGAAATAAAAATTATTGTGCACACTCTTCTTTCTTTCACACCCCCATAATTTCTATTTACACTCATTTCTTCTACAACTCGATTTCCTGAACCAATTCTTTTCTTTCCGCACTCCCACAATTCCTATTTAACTGCATTCTCAATTTTTGTTTTATTTTTCTGGTAGACAAGGAGGGGCATGCTAAGCTGTTTTAACTCTGTCAGTCCAAGCAATACCCACTAGCCAAATTCGTCAAATTAAATACTCAAAGACCCAAAACAACTTCATTCACAAGGACTAAATTTCACACCATTACAGAGCAGGATGAAATGAAAAGATTTGCATCACTCAAACACTATGAAATCATTCAAAACAGACATCCCATTAGATTTAATGATCTATCAGTTTGCACAGAAACCAAAAGCCCAGACATTCTTTCTAAATTATTCAGAAATAAATAGAATCAAAATCGCATTTAAATTCAGCACACTTTTATCCTTGAACTTGAACAACTCACATGTAAATACAGACAACTCCAATGGAAATTTCATCCAAGCCAAATCTGAATTGTATACCATAAATAAGTGAGATATCGGTACATGCGGGGAAGAGGATAGAGGAACAAATGGCAGAAAAAGGTTGAATGTAAAACAAGAGAACAAAATAATAGAGGTAAACCCCAAAGATGAAACTAAATCAAAATCCCCTCTCTAAAATCATGTAATCAATCAAAACTGACTCTCTAAAATAGTAACCCAGTATATAACAGCAATCTGCCCTTGGTGTTCAATTTTTAATTTAGTCTTCGTATTAAAGCACACCAGGCTTCAACACAGGACCAAATAAAATCAGATATATGGTAATTTCATTCCTTATAAAACCAGATTCGATCAATAAAGGTTTCTCTTACCTACATGCATCATTCAGATCAAATTACAACCACAAATCAAATTTCAAACCAGAAACAAACTCAGAAACTCAAACTTGAACCCAGAAATTCATGGAGATAATTTCCAAAAACTCAGAATTCCAGAGGATTACTCCCAGCTTACACATAGCTACAGGTTCAATTTCAAACTAATTTAAGCATCAACAAGCATGATCGATAATCAAGGAGTAAATTACAAACCACAAATCAGATTTCCATCCAGAAACAGACTCAGAAACTCAAACTTAAACTCACAAATTCATGCAGATATCTAGAAGCTCAGAGAATTCAAGCGGATTTGAATCAAGTTAATCACTCACAAATAATTAGTCGTCAATTAGAGTTAAGGATAGACAGCCAGCAAATTGTTCAAGAGTTCCTACCCTTAATCAGCTTCACTTTCCTCGACTCTTCTCGCTTGTATGTGCTCCTTCTTCTCCAAAATCCCTCTGGCTTCCTCGCTTCTCTCTCACTCTACTCTCTTCTATTATTCCCCTATCGTTCACCTTTTTTCCTCTTTTCTCTCTTACGCTCGCTCTCAGTTCTCCGATTCCTCTCACAACCTTCTCACTCTACTCTCTTCTGTTCTCTCAAGCTCTCGATCTCACTCTCTGTGCTCCAACTCCTCTCTCGCTCTCTAGCTCTCTCTGCCCCTTCTAACGAGCTCCCACTCTTTCCCTATTTCTCCGCTTCCACCCCGCCAAATCCGCGTCGCTTCTCACTTGCCTTCCACGAACTTCCATTCCGCTTCCTTCGCGATTCTTCCTTTTTTTTTTTCCTTTCTTCTTTTTTTCTTCTGCTTTCCGTTTTCTTTTCTTATTCGTCTTCTTTCTTTTTTTTATTTTTATTTTTTTGACTTTTACTTTTTTTTTTTAAGAAAACATATATACAAGAAAATAAAATAATAATAAAGGTAAAAATAAAATAAAGATGAAAATGAAGAGAGAAAACAGAGTAAATAATTGCTTAAATAAATAAAATAATAAATAAACAAAAAATTTAAACAAAATATAGTGTCTACACTATTTTTTTTGTTTAACCCTTTTCTCCATTGTTGGTGTTTGAGAGTGCCATATACATGGAGCTTCATGTTGATGGATTTCTATAGGTAGGCATATTATAATGCTTCTCTTCAGTTTGCTCTCCTTAGGCTTGTTATTTTGCCCCGCATACTGCAAATTATGACTTGATGCTAACATTTGTTACCTTTGTAGATATTTAGCCAATACAAAACGTCTCAGGCACTGATTTAGGAATCTCTATTCTTAAACTTGTTTGGGCTATGGCATCTAACATATGATTGTAGGTAGAAGTGGAGTTTGTCTGATGAGAAATACACGGAAAGAGGAACAACACCCATCTTTCATCAATTTTATCTCCACTTTCCTCAGTGCAAATTCTTTTTGCCTTAATTGCGTCCCAATTGCCCCGGTAATTTCCATTTCTTTTGCTATGTTTTCCCCTATTTCCTAAATTCTAGCTCGTTACTGAAATTTGACGCACTTCTGTAGGACTTTATTTTCAATTCTGGAGGTTTGTCTGTAGCCTTCATTTTTTTGACGAACTTGGATCACAAGAATGTGTCTACTATTTTCAACAGGTAATATGACTCTTGTTTTTGGAGCTACTTCCTCGGGCTTTTTTAGTATCTCTGTTGAGTATAGTGTTCAAAACCATTTTTTTGTTTAATCCAATTCTTTTGTGCAGAGTTCAGAAGCTAAGAATGCAATTTGCACGTCTTTATGTTGTCATATCCCTCCCAGCAAGAGAGGAAATTGATTTATTTTTTCAATCATATTTCAAGTGAGTTTGGTTACTCTCTATTCTATTCTAATTGATTACGATTTGCTGTGACTTTAATTGTAAGAGAATGAGGATCGTTAACATGTGAAGATTTGGGATGGTGATGGGCAAGCCAACATTTTTGCCAGTTCAGGATCCAGAGATGGGCTTTGAAAAGATGGTAAAAATAGCTTATTCTTCTGGAGGTAAGAGCTCAAACTTGAATCTAAATTTTAAGTGTCATTCCAAGCATTGACAAGCATGATGCTAATATGGTAAGATACTCAATTGTGACCCAAATTTTCAAATTCATTTTACTAATTTTACATATATTCTCTAAGTTCAGATTCTTGATACATCTTGAACTTGTTTAGGAAGATATAAGTTCCATTTTTTGTCATTCAGTTTTGTTTATTCATGGAAAAGTGTACATAACTAGACAAGATTGTCATTTATAGTAAGCTTATGTTAAGTCTTACTGGTAATTGGGATCATGTCAGAAATTATAATTTTATCACTTGTCTTGTCAAACCATAGTAAACAACATTGAGGAAGTCAAAAGTACTAAATGCTTTCATTTGTGGTTACTGAATTCAGCTCAATCAAGCTATTGGCTCTGTCCAAGCAATCGCCAAGGTGTCGAAAGAGCAAATTATGGAGAACACTGATCTCTCAATTGACAAGGCAGAGATGATTTCTAGGTTTTTCAGGGAGCCAAAGTTTTACCTTACTCCCAAAATCAGGAACAAAGGATTTCTAGTTTGATTCCCCCTTCCGCAGCCAATACCACAAAATATTTGATTCCTAGTTTCTTTGTATTGTTTCTATTTGGTTCCTTTTCTAGTTAAGTCTTGTACAAAATAGTGGGACCTGTTGTAACAGAGAGCCAACCAAAGTTGATGAGTGCATCTGGCTGAATGATTGACATCATCCTTTTTACTCATTATAATGATACAGTAGTTTCATTGGATCTTGATTTAAAATGTGAATTGATGGTTAGATAAAGATTTGAATGGACGAATGTCAAAAGAATGAGGAGCTAGTAAAAGAGTGATATTATGCACACATTTATTTATGGGTATTTTACACAGAGATATATCAAATAAAAAAATTATTACCAATATATATCATTTTTAAATATATTTATCAATATGTACCAAAAAATTAGAAATCGCAGTACGGTAGTACGATTTTTGAATAAAATCACAGTACCGTACCACGATATTTGACAAAAAAGCTAATACCGCAGAAAAATCGTAATAGGAGGAGGCGATATTATCGAAAATTTTTAAAATCACAAGACCCTCCTGCGATTTTAGTTTAAAATCTGTCTGCCCTTTGCAGTCTCCCGTGACTCATATTGCCATCTGCACTGAAAGCAAATTCAGTTTAGACTTATTTTAAACACGCGGGCCACTTTTTTTTTTTTTAATTTTGATTTATTTTTTAAATATTTTTAATATATTTTACATAAAAATTATATTTTTTTTCTATAAAAGTTATTTTTTATTATTTTAATTTGATATTATCATAAAATTATTTTCTTTATTTTAAGTTTCATTTTAAATTTTTTTATCTTATTTTCACTTTCGTACAAATTTTTAAATATATAGTTTATTTAATTAGATGTTATAATTTTTGAATTAATAAAACTATTAAGAACAAATTAAATGATTAATTAATTAAAATAAAAATTCATAATAAAATAATATAATGTAATTTTATTGGTAAATAAAGCATTACAAATGTGAAGAGAAATACATGATTAAAATTTAAATTAGTGGAGACAGAGTTTTTATATTAGTGCACAACAAAGTTCACAAGATCAAAATATGGAAGAAAATGAAGAAGAAGATGATGCACAACCTTCTCCATCGATGGAACATCTTGAACAGTCGTCCCAATTATCAGAAGGTCATTGCTAGAGGAGGGGACTCACAGGTGCAATTGGGAGGCTAATTAGCTTACGTCCCATTATTAAAGAGCCGTGTTGTGGTACAGGTGGACATAAAGGTCATGGATGGATAAGAAACAAAAAGAATTAAAATTTAAAATTTATAAGACTTGAGTGAGGTGCATCTTTATAGCCGACATTACACAATAGAATTAAGAATTCTAACTTTACTTAAATTATAATAAATTATTATTATTTATTTAAAAGACACGTCTTTATAACTATCTACAACATAAATGAAAAATCCTAATTTTAATTACTTCAACCTTTACATCAAGAATTCATATTATTATGTTGCGTCATTTATATTTTATTACGTAATAAGATTAAAATAGTAAAACACTATTATAGGAGAGTGCATTAACTCTATTTACACACTTTCTCATTTGTACTGTCAAGTAACACAACCACTCTTCCAAGTCCCAACCCAATATTAGATTTAGGGCAAATGTTCCCCTTCACAAAGGAGAAGTGTTTCCACTTTTAATTGGACGCGAACCTGTTTGGTGTTCACAGGCAAAAATGAAATAAATAACACTAGAGTGTTTGGAGGGCGCCAACCCAATTGGGGTTCTCTTTAAAAGAATTTTTTTCATATAAAGCCCCACGGCTTTACCCAATTTCTTTTTGTGCCTTTAAACAATATTATTTTTGTGGTATATTAAAAAATAATTCTTGATTGGTAATATTTTGTTGAATAGTCTTAATTTTATATTTTTTAAAAAATTAACCTTAAAAAGAAACAAAACTCTTCATATTAAATTTTAAAATAACTATATTTTTAGAACTTGAATGACTTTTTATTAAGTTAGAATAATACTTTGGTTAAGTATTTATTTATTTTTTTCTTTTTTGTATGATTCATCAAAATTATGAGATGGAATAATCATATGAATAATTCCTCACTAAATAATTACTGCAAAATAAACATTGGTCCCAAAGAAAAATACAAACAGAAATATGAAATTTTAGATTTCTTAAGAACACACACACACATGAAAGTCACAACGACTTAATGGTTTGTATAAAAGTCAAAACAAGTAATGTCGTTGCCGCTACGAGGGCAATGATAGTCCAAGGCGATCTGCAGTGAGTATAATAAGCTTCGGCCATCCAACTTCTGAATTTGTTCTTATAATACGACTCCATATCACTTTTCAAGAAGGAAAGTGAATAATGGTCTTGCAGCAAACCAGAGCCTATGGTATTAAATAATTCCGATACTTGTTGATCACTCCCCAGGGAACTTTGTAGTATACCTTCCTTCCTAAGCTCCTTCACATCCTCTGGATCATCAATAAGCAAGTCGAGGAACTTTATAAAAGAACTGATTAGGAAAGCATTTTTAAAATCAGGACACATCTCATATGCTATTAAGTTCAACAAAATAGGAATAGTTAAATCATCTAGGATGAGTGGAGGAAGGGATAATGTTGGTATATCGAAGAAGAAACCCCTGTGTATTGAAAGTGAGACGGACAAACCATTCTCTCCTCTCTTTATTTGGAATGCAGATGCTTTAAGTTCTCGTATGGTTCTATATGTTATCCTCTCCTGTTTAAACAAATCATCTAACATAAGAATTCAAATATTGCAATTCATAGTTACCTAAATTATAAATCTTATTTTGTCTGAATCGATCTAACAAAAATTATTTTATATTTAATATATCCTTGCACAAAATATTTTTTAACTTGAAATGTATGCAAAGGACAAGATCACTAAATATATTTTATGCTAAAATTTCAATCAAACTGAAAAGTTAATAAGGACAATTATATTTTGGGTTGAATTTTCAAGTTAATTGAAAAAATAGTCTCCAACAGCTTGATCAAAGAAGTTTAAATATTTTATTAACAACTAATTCAATCTTGTAACTTAAGTTATTAAGTGAATATCATAACTAATTAATTTTATTACTAACATTTAAAGTCAGTTAAAAGTGGTGAGTTTATACGATCGAGGAAAATATAAAATGGAGCTATTCAATAGCAAAACTGTTGTAATAGGCATTTCTAAATGTATGAGAAGATGAGACAAAAGTGAAACCATACTAAAAGAATATGGATACTCAAACTTTCGTGGAAATGCCTTGGATATCCCTCCAACGGCTAGATTGTAGGATTTACTAAATGAGCATGGGATGTGAGGAAGCAAAAATTTGAAAAATTACATGAAAGATACCTAAATATTTAAATCCTGTCTAAGTATAGAGGATTAATTAATGCTTATCCTGATTCTTAAAGAGGTAAGGTTAACAAAACTATAAAATTAATACTCCCTCTGTTTCATATTTATTGCATTTTAAGGTTGATACTTACATATTAAGAAAATCATTAATTATTGTGATACATTAATTATAGCACCCTTATTTAATTCTATTTTAGGTTTTTAGAGAAATAATGGGTGAATTGCCTTTAATTAAATAAAGGTACAAATGAAAAATAGATTTAATAAGGTCTTGGAATTCTAAATATGCAAAAATTTTGAGACAAAAAGAGATATCTAAAACAACAAAATATATAAATCGAAGGGATTATGTATAACACTATTCTAATACTTCCTTCATCCTAAATATTTTACTTTTTAAGATTGTTACACACACATTAAAAAATTATTAATGACTGTATTGTATAAATTACAATACCCCTATTTAATTTTTTCTATTTATAATGTAATTAAAAGAGAATATATATGATATCATTAATTATATAAAGATATAGAATAAAAAATGAGTTTGATATAATTTTAAAATAAAAATATTTCTCTAAAATAACAAAATAAATGGGACAAAAGGAGCAGATAAAGTTACTACTTTTTAAGAATTGATTAATGAGTGTTTATGAGCATTCAATAACAATTAATATATTATATTGAAATTGAAAACCTTTAATACGTTTGGGTGTCATTTATCATGACTACATCAATCACATCGATTAACTTTTGTTTAATTTTGATAGAATAATTCTAAATTATCCTATCGCATTTTTTTTCAAATCCTCTTACTAAATAAAGAAAAAATTGAATGCATTTTATGTTTTTAAGATAATGAAAATATTTTTTATTTAATACTTATTTTATATAATGTTAGAATGATTTGTAAGAAAATATAATTTTACTCATTTTAATATTAGACTTGCTTTTTAGTTTAGGGTTTAAGGTATTTTTAATTTTTTGGTTTAGGGTTTAAAATTTAATACTTTGTAAGTTAGAGATTTAGAATTTAAATTTAAAACTTGAGTCATTAGGGTTTAGATTGAAGTGTTAAAAATTAAATTGTAGAATTTTAATGTTTAGGGCCTAGCATATGGGTTTTGATGGTTTTAGTGTTTTAGGCTTTATATTATAACCCTAAACTCAAAATTTTATAATCATAAATCTTGAACTCTATAGCATTAGAATCTTAAACTTTAAAAGTGTAAAATTCTAAAATAATAAACTCTAAACTCTAAATGTTAAACTATAAATTCTAATTTTTAAAAATCAAACTCTAAATTCTAAATCCTATGACTCTAAATCCTAAACATTAAATACTACACTCTAACTAAAAAACAAGTGTAATTTAAGAATTGCATAAATATTAGTGGATATAGTTAATGTTGTCATAATAAATTACACCTAAAATTTATTACTCTATGCCTATCATATCTTTTGTTATTTAAGGTTTTGGTATATTGATTAAAAAATTATTAATTAGTATAATACAATTGTTATATATAATGCCCTTATTTTATTTCCTTTTATTTAGGTGTAAACTAAGAGAATGAGTGTAATACTTTAATTAAATCAAGGTGTATTAAAAAAATAGCCTTGATAAAACCTTGAACTTCTAAAAATACAATAGTTTTGAAATAAAAAATATTCTCTAAAAACGTAAAAGATATGGGACAGAAAGAGTATAACTTTACAATTTGAAGAAAATTAATTACAACCTCTACCCCAATTTCATTGTTGTTTTAGCACAATTTTTCTCTCACTTTTATTGTTCTTTTACTATATCAATTCATCATTAAATACTTTTTCCTTCATTTATATTCTTAATAAGTAATTAATATATGACATTTAAATACTCAAAAAGAAATAGTTAAAACATTTACTACAAAAAATAATTTAATAAAACTATACTATTCATAAAATAACTTATTATCTTCCTATAATTCTTGTACTAAAACTGTAAATAACAATCAAATTGGTACAGAAGAAGTGGTATTGAATGTCCACGGCACTCATTGGAAAATACAAAAATAAAAACTAATTACTAAAATGTAACTTTTCAAAAACTATTTTCCTGTATATCACAAAAATTAGTAAGATTTAAGAGCATCAAATCAAATGACACACTCAAATAAAATATGGTCAAAAACTATGTTGGCGCATTGATAGAAGAAAAAAATATAAAAATTAAGAGATAGTGAAAAAGAAAGTTGCTTGCTCCATATGGCAAGTAGTTTTTTTTTTTTTTTTTTCTTTGTTTCAAATACATGTTGCTACATGGAGAGAGAAAAAGAGTTATGTGTTGAAATATCAACTAATCATCAAAAGATAAGTGAATACTACTTGTGGTTAGCATGTATTTGATATGGATAACATACTCGATAGCTTGTGTGCCACACAAAAAATGTAAAGATAAGATATCTTTAAGAAATATTAATTTTGTAATACATTAAGAAATAGTTTTCGATAAATGATATTTTAATAATTCTTTTTCCCACCACATGTTTTTTACTTTGGAGAGAGGGGTAGAGATTGCACTATGCAGACATACCTCGTCCAACAAGTTGACAGGGAAAGACATGATCCTGTCCTCAGCTTCTTCGGCACCAATCCAATTGCTCAATATAGTTTTGTAAAGACAATCAAGGAGATGAGCTGGTGGACTTGTATTCTCCCTTATTTGTTTCTGACGCTCTAGTTTTCTGGGAATGGGAAGGCGCTGCCGTGATAAGACCTTAAACATATTCTGGAACTCACAAAAGCCGCGCATAGATAACTCCAATTGCATCTCGTCATGAACCAACAACTTAAGCACTTGGTAAGGAAGTTGGTTCTCCAGCATAAGTAAGTCTCTTTGCACAAGAAACAATTGATCAACCTTAATTTTTAGTTCTTGCGGTCCAAAAAGATCGCCTTTTTCCAAGATTTGAATCATTGAACATCCATCTACCAACAACATAAATGCGAGATCTTCATCCTTGTATGCAGTCCTAATTTCTTCCCAAGAGAACGATTTCCTTCAAGTATTTTCAGACACTTGTTAAACCAGATTTGTTTTTACCTCCAAGATAAAATTCAACTTAAAAATTTAATTAAGAAATTTTTTATTTTTATCGTCTTGTTAATTTCAAAAAAAATTTAAATATTAAATTTAAAACAAAAATAAATATTTTATACAAATAAAAACATACCTTAATAAAATATATTTTTATTTTTAATTTAAATGTGAAGATTTATTTTATGTAATTTAAAATATTAAAATTATTTTTAAAATTAATTTTTTAAAAAAATTAATAATAATGTAAAAAAATAAAAATATATTTTTTTCTTTAATTGATTACGCTATATGTGGTAAAATATTTTCAATAAAATACATACCACTTATATTATCTTGATCTTCTAAGTGTTTACTCTTAAATTGATAAAAATAATTTAACACAAAAACTAAAACTATGAAACGAAGATTCAAGTATAAATATCTACCATAAATAAGTAATTTCACATTTTTGAATATCATGAAAACACTACCTTAGGTCTGCAATGTTATCTAGAACCCTTTTATGCAGATCGTCGGGATTTTGTTCATTCCGTTCAGCAAACATGGATGCCCACATAAGCTTGTACTGTTCTCCTCGCTTGAGTTTGGGATCACCATGGTGGATGGGACCAATTGATATTACCTTCGGCCTACAGTACTTGGCATACTTGTCTCCTTCTTGGAAAAGTGGGGGAACAGGTTGTACCTTGGAGCTTGAAATTTCATAGTCTCTCTCCATGCTTTGCCTTGCCTCTTGTAGAACTAAAGATATGCTTTCAGATCCAGACGCCATGGTAGGTTGGTATATTTGCTTGAGAGGATATGGGATATTAACACTTAAAATTTCTCCAACTTGAGATCGCTGGAGCTTCTTTGTTTCAGGAGCTCAAATCTAGCAAGCGAATGAGATCATGATAAGTCAATGATCTAAACGAAGAGGGAAATGGGGAGACTGTGTTTCTGGTCCACTTCAGATTGCTAGTTCATCTCGCTTGTTTTTAATGAAAGCACGATTTGACTTTGTCTTTCATTGAATATTAATTTTTTTTATAATAATTATACCAGCCTCTTGGCTGGCGTCTTGCTGGCCGCACACGACCCTATGACTAAGGCTTTATTAGTTTTTTATTGTTATTTTTCAAATAACACAGTTACTCAAAATCAAGATTTATAGTTAATTTTCAAAAAATATATAAATAAAAATTATTTATCTAAATATTATTAATTAAAAATTATTTTTTGATATATCACAAATTAAAACTAAAAAAAAAGGCGTAAATTTGACTAGTGTCTGATGTCATCTTTATTGTCGTGGAAATATATTTGTAAAAGGGCGCGGAAGAGTTAGCTCGCAATGGCCCCCCACCAACCAGTGCGGTATGACTATTACTATTATGCCGGCCGAACAAAACCAATGTTGACTGAGAAATTTCTCACTCCTTGTTTGTTGAATAATAAATTACAGACAATTAACATCACATTAAATTGACAAAAATAAAGAAAGTTATTCAAAAAGTCATATAGTGAAGACACCAACCAGTAATAGTGTGGACAATGGTCATAATACCTTCAACTTTCCCAAATTTGTGGATGATCTCCAACAAATTGAAAACCATAAATAAAAGCACAAGCAAATTAAAAATTTAGATAACATAAGTTGAATCTAGTCAGAGGATTATGAGTGTCATTTTCTATGTTAGATTTCTAACTTGTGTATCCTTTTTGAATCCCTATCAAATTTGTTGTGTTCTTGACATGATTAATTACAATCTATTTATAGAAAAAAAATTAATTATAGTAAGTTTCAGTTAATTAAAAATTTTATTACTGTTAAGAAAATCATATGTCATATCACTTAGATATACACTTTATCATTATAATATTTTTAATTATATATTAAAATTTTCTAAAATTATCATGATACCAAAATCAAACCAATTAACATTTCATGTAATATTTAAAATTTATTCTCCGTATAATTTAATTTTAGAAATTTAAATTTGATGCAGCGTTATGTATCATTTATTTTATGATATTTCTAAATATATATTAAGATTTCCAAAATCATCATAATATCAAGATCAAATAAATTAGCATTAATACAATATTTCATAATTTTATTACCCAGTAATTTTATTTCGTAATGCTCTTTCTTATTTCTTAATTTTTTATATTGTTATTTTTCAAAATTTTATTACCTAGTAATTCTCTTATTTTAATTAAATCAGTATTTAAAATTTATTGTTCGTATAATTTGTTATATTCTTCATATAATTTTATTACCTTGTTACCTTATTATTTCGTAAATGCAATATTTCATAATTTTATTACCTGTTTATCTTATTTCCTAATGCTTCCTCTTGTTTCTTAATTTTTATATTGTTATTTTTTAAATTTTATTATTTAGTAATTCTCTTATTTCAATTTATTTTATTACAAATCCATCGTTATTTAAATCAGTATTTTAAATTTTATTTTCAATATAATTTGTTAAATTATCCATATAATTTTATTACCTATTTATCTTCTTATTTCTTAATTCTCCTTCTTATCCATCAATCAACATTTAAAACAATATTTAAAATTTAATTTATATATAAATTGATTTATATTTTTAAAAATTTTAATTTAATTATATTATCCCGTGTCATTTAAAAACACAAAAAGGATGTGACCTACTTTTATAATATATACACACCCTAAATTCTGCACTGATGTGCGAGTTTGGGACAAGTCACTGTATGATTGATGGCCCACCAAACAAGGACTTCTGTATGACTCTTAGGGTAAAATAATAGATTAGACTTAGATAAAAAAATTTATATTTTATTTAATTTTAAAAAAATAATTATATTAGATAAAAATATTTTGAAATACAAGATAAATTTTTTATTTTTTATTTTTTAAAAAATTAAAAAATAAAAATTTTATTTATAATATAAAAATTTGAAAAGACAAATTTAACTCTATCTCTTTCTAACAAGCGAAGTCGGAGCTCTTCTTGCCGATGGCCTCTACTGGTTTGTTTGCATCCTTGGTCCTGCCGAGCAAACAGGAAAACGCGCCGTCGATCTATCTGGAGGTTCGATCTCCTCCGAAAGAGTGCAAGACAAGTATGACCAATCTGGTCATTTTTCCAGCGGCCAAAGGAGATCAAAACCAGCGAGAAAGTCCCCGACTTTGTTGACACCTTTTACAATTTGGTAACAGACATATATGAGTGGGGTTGGGGTCAGTCATTTCACTTCTCGCCATCTATCCCGGGCAAGTCACTCTGAGTAAAATCATTATGTTATTTTGTAAAATTTATAAATAAGTATTTTTTATACATCCAAATCTTGTTTAATATTTTTTTAAAATAATAAATATTATATAACACAGAATAAATTTTATATTATTTTATTTAATATTTATGTTAATTAAATAATAAATAATACGAATTTTTTATCTTATATATTAATTAACAAATAATAAACAAGATTATAAATTATTCTATAACTTAATTACTTATACTGATTATTTTACAATAATACTGTTTTGTATTGTATCAAACACACCATTACCATTATGTCGTCAGAACAAAACCAATATACAGTCGAATAGCTACTGCAATCATAATACTGTAGTGTTTTGACTTACGGGTCTGCTCTTGAAAATGCTGCTTTCATTAAAGACAAGCAAGATGAGCTAGCAATCTAAAGTGGACCAGAAACATAGTATCCCCATTTCCCTCTTCGTTTAGATCATTGACTTATCATAATCTCATTCACTTGCTAGATTTGAGCTCCTCAAACAAAGGAAGTAATTGATGATTATGAAATATTGTATTAATGTTAGCCATGAAAAAATGGATTAAACGAAAAAAATGATTATAATATCTGTTTAGCTCAAATTTAAACTTACTTTCTTCTTGTGAGATTGAATTAGTATTAAAAAATTTATATTTTTATTATATAATATTCTAAATTCACTATTCACCATAAGAAAGTAAATTTTAATAAATAAATTAACTTAGAATTCACCTACTCACTTAAAAAAATAAATTTTAGAAAAAAAAACTCACATAAAATATGACAGAAAAGAAAAAATTTTAAAAAGACGAAAAGTGATTGAATTAATAAAGCAAATACAATTTTGAAGTGCCTAATAAGAATGTAAATGCTTTAACAATTACATCTGTATCTTACCCTAACCAATAGCTAAACTTTATTAGCTAACCCTAACCTTTCTTTATAGATGTAATTGGTTAGCTAATTACATAACTCCTGTAGCATACTCAGTATACATTTAGACACACTTTATGAAAATTATGAAGTAATATAACAAATTATTAGCTAAACCAATTATAATAGGATTAAATATGCCAAAAATTATTAAAATAAGAATAAGAAGTGGGGTTTGAGGATGTAGCGCCCAAGTTTAAGCGTGTCCTTGCGTGTAGCCAATTGACAATGGCTGTGTAGGTTTTGTTGTGTAAAGGCTGATGTTAGTCCAGGCCCATCTCAAACTCCAATTCCACACAATCTTTACATGGAGATTAATTTTTGCCCCAAGTCGTTGTTTTTGTTTTTTTTTTTATATATATATAGAGTAGACTACATAAAATATTATAAGAAAATTATTTATCGATTGAAATGAATTGTTTTAACTTTATAATTATTTATTAATTTTAATTATTTATTTACATTTAATATTATTAATACTTAAGATGTGATATAACTTTTTTATAAGCAAATTCTCATAGATTTTTAACATAGGGTAAAAATTATGCTCCTCGCCTAATAACAAAAAAATTATTTCCACTATCCATGTAGAAATAAGGAAACCTTTTAATTTTTTTATTTTTTCTTTTTATCCAAATTTAAATATTTAAATATAATAAAAAATAATGTGTAATTATAAAGTTTTCCCTATAATTATATAGATTTTATCAAAAGATATGGGTATTTCATTAAAATATTTTATTAACGAGGAATCTTTATGTATTCTTGCCATGGAAGTTGCCATCACTAGCTTAACTAACTGCTATTAAACTAATATCTTGTTTATGCTAATTTAACAATTCTTATTCAATATAAAAAATTAGAAACTTTTTTTATTAAATAAGAGTAATTAATTAATAATTTAATTAATATCACAAACTATTATAAAAAAAAAAATAGACAAGAGCCAATTGCTTGCATAAACTAGCCGGCGAGAAATCAAATTTCAAATTGATTGATTATACGAAGCAACTCAATGGGGGGAAACTCCAGCTCCACCAACAGAAGTAATTTTGCTTTAGACTGCTATCCAGAGTGCAAACGCAGAAGCCACCGTTGAAATTGTGCGATACAGTTCGCAATTCTCTCGTGGAAACTGAGCTTCAATGCCTCCAACACCATCTCACATCTCAAACTCCGGTACCTATCTACTTCCACCTTTCTTCTCCTGCAGTCGCTCCCTGCTATTTTCGGCTTGGTTTCTTAGAGCACTGTAAAGATCCACAAAATGTAGAGTCAAAAACTCTTGCATTTTGTTTTTTCAGCTCAATTATATATATATATATATATATATATGCTTGAATGTGTTTATGTTTTCTTTAGACAGAGATTCATGGTCTTCTCATTCTTTTGAACTTTTACATTTTAATTAGGGGAAAATGGAAGAAAAAAGTAAAAAGAAAATTTCAATATTTCAAAGTATCAGTTAAATACTGAAAAGAGATACTCGTCCTTCATAAGTAGGAGAGGAAAAAAAATTAGTACATTTGGAGTTTTCGTATTGCGAGAATTAGTTACTTTAATCCCATCTTTTGTCATTTTCCAGTGATACTCTTGCTCGCAAAATTTTAATCAGCAGAAGTTTTGAAACGTTTCATCATTAATGCTTTGCATTTGAACTACTCTCTTGTTTATAGAGTTCAATAGTCTGTTGACCTTGGTCATTTTCATGGCATGGAAGTGTTGTAATTGTAATTGACATTGCCATGCATTATAATAGAAGTTAATGTCCATTTTTGGTTGGCTTCATCTTTGGGTGCTGATGTAAGTGATTCAGTTTTTAACATTTTGTAGGTCAAATTATTCATGGGACAAAAACTTCGCGATATAGTTCTCTTATATGTAGTTTTTGCCTTTTCCTTTATATTTTTCCTTTGCATAATGCCTGCTGTAAAATTCAATATTTTTGAAATAAAATCTAAAAGAAGAAGTTTAGTGGACCTTTTACCTCCAATATGCTCTCATATGATATGATGGTGTCCAGCTATCTTTTTTGTTTACCCCTTTTCTCCATTGTTGGTGTCTGAGAGTGCCATATACATGGAGCTTCATGTTGATGGATTGCTATAGATAGGCATACAAGCCATGGACCTGTATCTTAAAGTGGTTACGCTCATCCCAAGCATTGACAAGCATCATGCCAATATGGTAAGTTACTCAACTGTGACCCAAATTCTCTAATTCGAATTTTACATATATTCTCCAAGTTCAGATTCCTGATAAGATATTAATATATCTTGAACTTGTTTAGGAAGATATAAGTTTCATTTTTTGTCATTCAGTTTTGTTTGTTCATGGAGAAGTGTACATAAGGAAACAAAATTTTCATTTATAGTAAGCTTCTGTTAAGTCTTACTTACAGGTAATTAGGATTATATCAAAAATTATAATTTTATCACTTATCTTGTCAAACCATGATAAATAACCATGAGGAAATCAAAAGTGCTCAATGCTTTCATTTGTGGTTACTGAATTCAGCTCAATCAAGCTATCGGTTCTGTCCAAGCAATCGCCAAGGCGTCAAAAGAGCAAATTTTGGAAAACACTGATCTCTCAATTGACAAGGCAGAGATGATTTCCAAGTTTTTCAGGGAGCCAAAGTTTTACCTTAGTCCCAAAATCAGTAACAACAGATTTCTAGTTTGATCCCCCCTTCCCCAGCCAATACCACAAAATATTTGATTCCTAGTTTCTTTGTATTGTTTCTATTTGGTTCTTTTTCTAGTTAAGTCTTGTACAAAATAGTGGCACCTGTTATAACAGAGAGCCAGCCAAAGTTGAAGAGTGCATCTGGCTGAATGATTGACATCATCCTTTTTACTCATTATAATGATTCAGTAGTTTTATTAGATCTTGATTTAAAATGTTAATTGATGGTTAGATAGGGATTTGAATGTAGGAACGTCAAAAGAATGAGGAGCTAGTAAAAGAGTGGTATGATGTGAACATTTATTTATGCACACAATTACACTTAGTTTTTTACATTTTTTTTCTGGCATCCTTTTTCCTTTCTATTTATACTTGTACTTTTACAAATAATTACAAACAGAAGGTGTACACAAGTAAGTTGTACACTTGGCATTTTCTTTAGTAAACATCCAACAATAACAATTGGGTATCTATTTGTGTCCATAAAAAAGTAAAAAGCTAAACTAAAAATCTTGGACACATTCACAATGAGAGCATGTTTGGGTTAGCTTATTTTAAGAAAATAAAAATTCTTTTTAAAATTAAAGTATTATCTTAATTATATAGAAAGGAATAATATCTTGCCTCTGCCAATCCTCCAATATAGTGCTTCAAAGTCTCTGTCCATGCAGACTTATACCAAATTTATAGAGTGCCACATTATTGTGGAAGCAGCAACCAAAGATGGGCAATATGGAAAAACAATGGGACATTGTATCAGGATAGCAACGAGGTGGAAGACTAGCAGTAATACAATATTATAAGACTTGAGTGAGGTGCATCTTTATAGCCAACATTACACAATAGAATTAAGAATTCTAATTTTACTTTAACTATAATGAATCATTATTATTTATTTAAAAGACATCTTTATAACAATCTACAACATAAATGAGAAATCTTAATTTTAGTTACTTCAACCTTTACATCAAGAATTCATATTATTATGTTGCGTTATTTATATTTTATTAAGTAATAAGATTAAAATAATAAAACACTTTTATAGGAGAGTGCATTAACTCTATTTACACGCTTCCTCATTTGTACTGTTAAGTAACAAAACCACTCTCCTAAGTCCCAACACAATATTAGATTTAGGGCAAATGTTCCCCTTCACAAAGGAGAAGTGTTTCCACTTTTAATTAGACGCCAATCTGCTAGGCGTTCACAGAGGCAAAAACGAAATAAATAACACAAGAGTGTTTGGATCTCTTTAAAAGAATTTTTTCATATAAAGCACCACACCTTTACCCAATTTCTTTTGGTGCCTTTAAACAATATTATTTTTGTTAGGGGTGAGCAAAATTCAATTAACCGACCGAACCAAAAACAATTGGTTAGTGTCGGTCGGTTATAGTTTTGAAATTTGAAAAAATTAGTTAATGTCGATCCTTTCGGTTTTGCATTTTTCCTAACCAACAAAAACCAAACCGACTGACTAAAACATTATAAACTTGAGCATGGGTTGGCTCAATGAACTTATTAGCATCTTCAAATTGATGTAGTATTGATATATGCCCTTTGCAATCACAAGTATTGTTACCCTCAAAAAGGATAGTTCTTTGGCAATAAATGTGTATCTATATTAGTCATAGAGGAACCATTGGCTATGATTCATGAACCAGGACATTGAGATATGGAATGTTTATGTATCACTATCTTTCCATACTCTATCCTTGTTCAAATCTGTATCTATATCCTTATTGATAGATACTAATGGGCTATGAGTTAATAATGGTCCACATATATATTCCTTATGAGAATAGTATTTGTTTTATTTTATTTTATCTTATTTTAATGATAGATATTAATGGTGATAAAGTTAAATTTATCAAATTTTAATACAAATAAATTTTTAAAATTTAAACTCAAAAATTTTAATTAAGTTAGAACACCCTATATTGCAAGATTTATGCAGTTGATGGTCTCAAACTCTAAGTTTGGGGCACATATAATGCGAGCACATTTGGAGCTTTAGGAAAACTGTGGATTCAATAAAAGATTCGCCGTGATTTTAGTAGTTGTTTTATTGATGAATTATGTCCAGCCAAACCACAGTCTGGCAAAACTGAGTTTGGTTTATTTCTTTGGTGCATTTATGTATTGGATAATTTGTTTAAACCATTTAACAAAAAATTAAGAAAGAAGACAAATAAAATGAGTTTAAAAATTAATTAAAAGTTTGATAGCAAATAATATTAATATGATTTATAAATTATTTATTGCATTTAAAATAATTAATTAAAAATTAAATCAAATTTTATGAAAGGAATTATTTCAATTGCATAACTTTTAAAATTGTGACTGAATAAAAATATAATTTTTTATTAATTTTGGTCCACCTAAACGTCTAACTCTGTAGGCTTATTGTCTAGTGACTATGATATAGAATAAAGACATATAAGATAATAGGTTGAATAAAAATATGAAAGTATACACCAACTCAGCATAATGAGAATATAATTGAAAATGGGAACCGAAAAGAATTATATATTACTAATTTGATATATACTTTAGTCTTGTATAAATATATTTATTGAAAATAATAATTTTTTAGTAAAGAAATTAAAAAAATATTACTTTTGCCATGTATAGACATTTATTTATGTTAACTTTGTCTTCTCCAAGTATTTGTGCATATGTTTGGAACAAAAAAAAGTTTGCTTCCATAAATATCTTTATATATTTTTATTTTTACTTATATGATTCTTAGTAAAATGTCACAAATATTTTTAAAAAATAATTTATTTTAATTTATTTAATAATCATATTTTTAATTTATAGTAAAGTAATTAAATATATATTTCAAATAGACACAATAGTAAAAAGAAAACAAAAGTTTTTTTTTTAAAATTGTTACTATCGGTTAACTATTAATTGACCGAAACCGACTGCTTAACAGACTAAAACTGAACTGTCGGTTTTAAGGTATAGTTGGTCGTTTATCGGTTTGCTAAAATTACACAATTAGTATCGATCTGTTAAAAATATAGTCAAAACCAACCGTAACTAACTGACGCTCACCCTTAATTTTTGTGGTATATTATAAAATAATTTTTAATTAGTAATATTTTGTTAAATAGTTTTAGTTTTTATATTTTTTTGAAAAATTAACCTTAAAAAGAGACAAAACTCTTCATGTTAAATTTTAAAATAATTGTATTTTTAAAACTTGAATGACTTTTTATTAAGTTGAGATAGTATTTTAGTTAAGTGTTTCTTTTTTCTTTTTTCTTTTCTATATGATTCATCAAAAATTTTAGATGGAATAATTATAAATTCTAAAATCTAAATATTAAACTATAAATTTTAATTCTTAAAAATTAAACCCTAAATTTTAAATCTTAAACATTAAATAGTACACTCTAAATAAAAAACAAAGGCAATTTAAGAATTACATAAATGTTAGTGGATATAGTTAAAACGTTATCATAATAAATTACACCAAAAATTTATTACTCTGTGCCTATCATATCTTTTGTTATTTAAGGTATTGGTATATTGATTAAAAATTATTAATTAGTATAATACAATTGTTATATATAATGTCCTTATTTTATTTCCTTTTAGTTTGGTGTAAACTAAGAAAATGAGCGTAATACTTTAATTGAATAAAGGTGTATTAAAAAAATAGCTTTCATAAAACCTTGAACTTCTAAAAACACAATAGTTTTGAAAGAAAAAATATTCTCTAAAAATGTAAAAGATATGGGACAGAGAGTATAACTTTACAATTTGAAAAAAAATAATTACACTCTGTACCCCAATTTCATTGTTGTTTTAGTACAATTTTTTCTCTCACATTTATTGTTCTTTTACTATATTAATTCATCATTAAATAATTGTTCCTTCATTTATATTCTTAATAAGTAATTAATGTATGACATTTAAATACTCAAAAAAATAGTTGAAGCATTTATTATTACTAATAATTTAATAAAATTATACTATTCATAAAATTATTTATCATCCTCCTATAATTCTTGTACCAAAACTGTAAATAACAATCAAATTGGTACAGAAGAAGTGGAATTGAATGTCCACGGCACTCATTGGAAAATACAAAAATAAAAACTAATTACTAAAATACGACTTTTCAAAAACTATTTTCCTGTATATCACAAAAATTAGAAAGATTTAAGAGCGTCAAATTAAATGACACACTCAAATAGGAAATCATCGAAAACTATGTTGGCGCATTGATAGAAGAAAAAAAAAAAATTAAGAGACAGTGAAAAGGAAAGTTGCTTGCTGCGTATGGCAAGTAGTTTTCTTTCTTTTTTTTTTTTTCATTGTTTCAAATACATGTTGTTACGTGGAGAGAAAAAAAAAAAAGAGTTAAGTTAAATCTAACTTGTTAGTAGTAGTTACGTGTTGAAATGTCGACTAATAATCAAAAGACAAGTGGATAATACTTGTGAGCTAGCATGTAGTTGATATAAGTAGATAATATACTTAACGGCTAGCTTGCGTGCCACACAAAAAGAATGTAAAGACGAACAGTCAATCAGATATCTTTAAGAAATCTTATTTTCGTAATACATTAGAAATTAGTTTTCAATAATGATATTTTAATAATTTTGTTTATATTTTTGAGAAATGAAGCTGCATCTTTTTCCCACCACATGTTTTTTACTTTGGAGAGAGGGGGAGAGATTGCATTATGCATACATACCTAGTCCAACAAGTTGACAGGGAAAGAAATGAGTTGTTCGGTACCAACATATGTGGTCAATATAGATTTGTAAAGACAGTCAAGGAGATGAGCTGGTGGACTTGTATTCTCCATTATTTTTCTGAGAAAGAGACTGTGCTGGGATGAGCCTATTACCTTAAACATATTCTTCAACTCACAAAAGCGAGCATAGATAATTTCAATTACATCTCGTCATGAGCCAACAACTCAAGCACTTGGTAAGGAAGTTGGCTCTCCAGCAAAAGTAAGTCTCTTTGCCGCAGTTTTTCGTTCATGCGGTCTAAAACGATCGCCTTTTTCCAAGATTTGAATTATTGAACATCCATCTACCAACAACATAAATGCGAGATTTTCATCGTTGTATGAATTCCCAATTTCATCCCGAGAGAACAATTTCCTTCAAGTATTTTCAAATATTTGTTAAACCAAATTTCTTTTTACCTTAAATTAACATGGATAGGAACAAGTAGAAGTTTTTCAATTCAACTTAAAAATTTAATTAAGAGAATTTTTTTTTGTTCCCTTACACTATTATTAATTTTATAAAGGATCCTCATCTTTTAAACTAGATAAAATGAATCCTCATATTTCAAGCTAATATAGAAGTGAACATTCCTTTTAATAAAAAATATCTTACTAAAGTTCACTTTTGTTCTTGATTTAAAATGTGAGTGTTCATTTTGTTCAGTTTAAAACATTAGAGTTAGTTTTAGAATTGGTAATAATATAAGGAGGCAAAAAGATATTTTTCTCTTTAATTAATCACACATATATGCAGTAAAATATTTTCAATAAAGTACAAACCACTTATTATATCTTGATCTTTTAAGTTTTTACTCTTAAATTATTAAAAAATAATTTAACTCAAAAATTAAAACTATGAAGTGAAGATTCAAGTATAAATATCTACTATAAATGAGTAATTTCACATTTTTGAATATCATTGAAAACACTACCTCAGATCTGCAATATTATCTAGAACCCTTTTATGCAGATCGTCAGGTTTTTGTCTATGCCATTCAGCAAACATGGATGCCCACATAAGCTTGTACTGTTCTCCTCACCTGAGTTTGGGATCACCATGGTGAATGGGACCAATTGATATTACCTTCGGCCTGTAGTACTTGGCATACTTGTCTCCTTCGAAAAGTGGGGGAACAGGTTGTATCTTGGAGCTTGAAATTTCATAGTCTCTCTCTATGTTTGCCTTGCCATTTCTAGAACTAAATATATGTTTTTTTTCTAAAAGTACAAGTAAATATGTCCTGGAGGGGGGTAAATAAGACAATTAAAAAAATTTACAGAATAAACTGTTTTTTTCCAGAGTCAAGCATAATGTAATAAGCTTGATTTTAATCAATATAAGCTTGATTTCAAAAACTTCACAATTTTGAGCGTGACAAATTAAAATAAAACTATATGCTTGAATATGATGCTAGAAGTAAAAATATGTTGAAAATAAATAGTGTAGGGAAGAGAAAATGCTCAGCTATTTATAGTGGTTCGGTCTCAAGTAGGCCTATATCCACTCTTCTCAAAATCCTTTGAGAGAATTATCTCCACTATCTGCACTGGTTTATAGGGTTTTAGCTACCTCTTACAGCTTCACAGTAATACAACAATACTGCCTGTGCTTGCTTTTCCAAGAGCACTAAAAACCTTCTACAACTTAGACTATATCTCTAAAAGACTATGTCTATCCCTTTCTCAGGGCTACAACATAGAGAATAAGGCACTATAGCCTTTACACAAATTTTTGAGGAGATGAAGAAATTGAGTATAGAAAGTGTTGCTTGTTCAACAGATTTTCCGTTAGGTTTCAGTGCACTAAAAACATATACCAAATGAAAGTATAGTGCATGAAAATGAAGAGAGAAAAATGAAAACTTGTGAGCGTTGAGAGTGTATGCAAATGAACCTTTTGTAATCTCTCCTTTTTGTTTTTCATTTGCTTTGAGGCTCCCGCTCTCTTATATAGCCTTCATAATATGACTGTTAGAGGCATCATTATTCCAAATATAGCTGCTGGAAATATCATCATATCAATTTTTGAAGTTGGGAATATCTTACAGATGTGGGCCAACTGGCTTTACTGTTCATGCTTGGTTTCTGACACAGTGTACTGTTGGCTCATTTAATGAACCTAGCTTGCTTCTGCAACACGCTTTACTATTTATACTTGGTTTTTGACACAGTGTACTGTTGGTAGTACAGATGTGGGTTATAGCATCCCAAATTTTCCAAGAGAAGAACATCTACAATAGAATAATTTAATTAGTGATATGTTTGCTAAATCCAAATGTGAAGTGGGAGAATACTAAGGATGATATTTATGTGTACATACACACATAGCTAGGAAATTGATGTTATGTATTTATATGGTTATATATTAGCTCAAGTTTAATAAGAATATATAAGGCATTATAAAAAAGAACTAAATAATGTCATTTAGTTGGAAACCAAAAGAGATAAGAAGCTATATAGTTATCTAGTTCAAATTTGACTAGTTGTAATATTACATAGTTCAATAGCAAGGAAACTAGTTGAACGGAAACTAGTGTAACATCCCTCTATTTTATTCATGATAGCCATATATAAATAGTAATGTGATTTTATAACAAGTTAAAGGATTATAGAATTTAATTTCTATCTTAATTGATGAAATATGATTGAAAGTGAATAGTGAACTCTTGGTTGCTTTCTACTGTATGTGCTTATGTAATTGAGATTTTCATTATCATAAAAAATGAAGTGAACAAAAAGGAATGAACTTTGAATAATTAATTAAGGAACTAAAAAGTTAGAAATGTGGTATAAATTAATGCTATTGGATTAAATGGCCATCTAAGTGAACTACTAATTAGGGAGATGGTTGGAATGTGACTAAATTAGTCCTAATTGGACCAAATGAAGGCAGTAGGTGGTCTCCTCCAAGACCCACACTCCTCCAAGACCCACACCTCTTGCATGCCTTTGGCCTCTAGAAACTTTGCAATTAAAGAGGGGATACTCCCACCAATCATAACTTGACAAAATACCACAAAGTGTGATAATTGCATTCATGATATTTTGTATTTTGGTGATATTTTTGTGAGACTTGTGCATGAAGGAGGGGCATAGTGGAGGCTTGCACATGAAAGAGGGGAATGAAGACATGGGTAAGTCGGTTAGAGAAGTGGTGAGTCAATGGAGACAATCAATCATCAAGCCACACTTGTCCATACTATTAATTTCCTATGATATCAATTAATTAAAGGAGATAATTATAGAAAATAAATTAGACAAAAAGCAAATAAATAAAGGGGGAGGAGGTTGGCAGAGCTGCAGCAAAGGAAAAGAAGAAGAGAAAGAAAAGAGGAGAAGGAATTTACAGCTTAGGCAAGAAGAGAAAACAAAGCTAGGAGTTAAGGTAGCTAATGACTCCCTTAAACCTCTTCTTGCATGCTATATAGTTACCTATGGGTGTGAATGCTTGTGATATGCTATTATTTATATTCTTTACTGTGTTTAAATGATATTCAAGAGGATTATCATGTTGTGGTGCTTAGAGCTGCCAAGGGAGTAGTTCTAAGTGAGTATGTGTTATTATGTGCATCATGGTGTTTTTTTTTGCATTCATATGCCATTTTATGAGATTATTAACTAGGACCAATCATGTATATTTACTAATTGACTCATTAGCTAATGAGACTTGAAGTCTCATATCTATTTTGTGGAAATATCAATAATTTTCAGGTAGAGAAACACCAAAGGTGGCTGCCAAGCTTAACATAGAGTGTGGTTGTGATTCAAATTGTAAAATGACATAATTAATGTGTGATTATTTGTTTTAATTGAATGTTCAATGTATAAGGATGTATTGTTATGTTCATAAATATCAAATGGACTGAATAGATGGAAGAGATAAATTAATAAAATTTTACTCAAGCATGTATAATAACCCTAAAACTGGTTTTCTGGCCGTTAAGAGGATAAATCTAGTAAGATGCCTTAAGCCCAGAGTTTTTACTTGAAAATTTTATAGAAAGTATTTGACATATTGAAATTCATCTATACCAATTTTTGCGGCAATTGGAGCACAATTCCATGCCCAAATAATTTTCCAAATTAGTTAAATAGTATTCTCGCAGTAAACAAAGCAATGTAAACTCTCTACTTAATTGACCCATCAAACCAACGAGATTTTGTATGAAATTTTTAACACATGTTCTAGACACATTGAACTTGTAGTATGGAGCTTTTCATGATTTTTAGACATTTATACATTATGTTCTCATATTTTACAAGAACAAAGCAGCAAGCTATCAACTCAATAAGCTGTCCAGTGGAAGCCTAAACTTATAATTGAGATTTGTCACCTTAAACGAAGCTTTAATAAAAAATATTTTTCATAAATATAAGAGTTAAAATAAGGTGTTACATGGGCCAACTGGCTTTACTGTTTATGCTTGGTTTCTGACACAGTATACTATTGGCTCATTTAATGAACCTGGCTTGCTTCTGCAACAAGTGAAACAGACTTGAAGGTATTATCTCGACTATTAATTAATGAAAAGTTTTTCTGTTGGCTAAAATGGGTTGAATAAATTTCATCTTTTCATCAATTTTTTTTAATTAAATTTCAGCCTAAAGGGTTATCTAGACTAACACCATCAACTCGAAGACGCCTTTCCAAATCCTTGCCAAAGACGTTATTCCAAATGACGCTTTCTTGTTGATCTCTTTTCTGAAGGTGACATTTGTTTTAAGCGTAATTAAATTTCAGCCTGAAACGTCATCTTGATTGATATCTTCAACACGAAGACGCCTTCATAGCCACTCATATAGCCCCTATACAGTCAAATCCTTGCCAAAGGCGTTATTCCAAATTACGCTTTCATATTAATCTTCACGAAGGGGACATGACATTTGAAAATCTAACCACTTTGTAGTATATTAAAAAATAATTTGTGTTAACGCTATTTTAGTAAATAGTTTTTATTTTTATTTTTTAAAGAGATTCATTTTTATTTTATTTTATTTTTTTTATAAATTTTCTTTTCTATCCAAAATAACAGCTTCAAAATAATAATATTAGTTTTAATTATTAGAAAAAGTTAAGAAAATATTAAATAAATTGTTTAATACTTGAAATATTTGATTCAATGTCTCATGTTTTTAAATTAGTATACCAAATGTTAAATTTATTTAGCTGCATTAAAATTTAATGAAAAAAGCTTTATAATTTTACCTAACTTAGAACTGAATTAGTCGATATTTAATGTGATATTAGATACTAATAGTTTATCAATTATTTTTTCCAATGAAAAAATAAACTCCCAATTTTTCTATGGGTTCAGTTATCTCTCTCATGATAGAATTGTAAGGCAAATAGGTAAGTTTATATGATAAACACAGTTCTTGGAAACTAACAGGTAAATATATTGTCTCTAAAATTGTGTTCTTATGCATGACAAATAGAATTCGGGGAAAGATTTGTGGCCTTATTTCCCATGTAGAGTAGGAGAAACTTTGCCTAAAACTTATCGCCCAAATTTAACATTACAAAACAATTGGTACATTAAATTAAAATTAAAAGTATTTAATGAGTGAGTCATATATTATCTAACCTTAGCAACTCTAGTTCTAATTTACCATATTTTTTGGTTCTTGTTTGGTGGGCCATCAACCATGTCGTGAGTTGTTGAATAGCAAATTGCAGACAATTAATATCATATTAAATTGACAAAGATAAAAAAAAAAAAGGGTATTCAAAAAAAAATTATATAGGTAATTACACCACCTACCAATAATGGGTGGACAATGGGGACTCGGATCTCCTGCAATCGCTGCAGTCGTACAGTTGGCTGCAGACAGTTCAATCTTTGCAAGCTGCACAGTTAGCATAAATTGGACGGCTTACAGCTGACTGCACGCGTGCAGTCATTATAGGAGATCCAAATTAGGACAATGGTCATAAGATCTTCAACTATTCCAAATCTGTTGATGATCTCCAACAAATTGAAAACCATAAAAAAAAAGGTAAATTGAAAATTCGGATAAAAACACCAAGTTGAATCTACTTAGAGGATTATGATGATCTTCAACCTTGTGTATCCTTTGCTATCTTTTGAATCTCTATCAAATTCTGTGTTTTTGGTGTGGTTAATAACAATTTATTTATGGATTAAAAAAAATGATAGTGAATCTCAGTCAATTAAAAATTTCATTACCATTAAAAAAATCATATGTCATATCACTTAGATATTCACTTTATCATTATAATATTTCCAATTATATATTAAATTTTTTTAAAATCATCGTGATATTAAGATCAAACCAATTAGCATTTAATGCAATATTTAAAATTTATACTCTATAATTTAATTTTAGAAATTTAAATTTGATAGTGTTATGTATCATTCACTTTATGATATTTCTATTTATATATTAAAATTTCAAAAATAATCATAATATCAAGATCAAATCAGTTAGCATTAATACAATATTTCATATTTTACTACCTAGTAATCTTATTTCCTAATGCACTCTCTTATTTCTTAATTTTTATACTTTTATTTTTTAAAATTTTACTACCTATTAATTCTTTTATTTTAATTGAATTTTTTAACAAATTAATTGCCATTTAAATCAGTACTTAAAATTTATTGTTCATATAATTTGATATATTCTTCATATAATTTTATTACCTAGTTACCTTCTTATTTCCTTAATACAATATTTCATAATTTTATTACCTAGTAATCTTATTTCCTAATGCTTCCTCTTGTTTTTTAATTTTTTATATTGTTATTTTTTAAAATTTTATTACTTTGTAATTTTTGATTTTTTTACAAATCAATTGCCATTTAAATCAGCATTTAAAATTTATGGCTAATATAATTTGATATATTCTCCATATAATTTTATTACCTACCAATCTTCTTATTTCTTAATTCTCCTTCTTATTTATCAATCAACATTTAAACCAATATTTAAAATTTAATCTATATATAATTTGATTTATACTTTTTAAAATTATAATTTAATTAATATTGTCATGTGTCATTTGAGTAAAATGACACATGCCAACACAACAACATAGCAAAATAAATTAAACGGAAAAAATAACTATAATATCTTTATATCTCAAATTTAAACTGACTTTCTCCTCATGGAATTAAATTAGTCTTAAAAATCTTGATTCTTGACCAAAAAAAAAAATTCAGGGAAGAAAATTGATTGAATTAATAAAGCAAATACAATTTGGAAGTGACTAATAGGACAGTAAATGCTTTAACCAAATACATCAGTACTTACCCTAACCAATAGATAATCAATAGCTAAACTTTGTTAGCTAACCCTAACCTTTCTTTACAGATGTAATTGGTTAGCTAATTCTGTAATCCCTTTAGCATACTCAATATACATTTACATATACTTTGTTAAAATTATGAATTAATATTACAAATTATTAGCTGATTACAGTAGGATTGAATATGCCAATAATTGTTAGAATAGGAATAAGAAATGAGGTTTGGACTAGCGGTACACTTCTTTTTTCTAAGGACTATTGAAGTTGTCTCATTCGGTTTTAAATTTTCAAGTATGTTCATTGAAACTCTAACCTTATTGTGTTCTTCTTTTTATCTATGACAAAAAAAAAAAAAAATACATTAAAAATTATTAGGATTGTGAAAATAAATTGCATAAACATTCTATGTGCAGTTACTCTGGAAACAAAAGAAAAGATAGAGGGAAAACTACGTTAAAAATTATAAAATACACAATCACCTTAGTTTTACCTTAGCTTCCATATTTATTATGTACATGCTTGTGATGAAACACAAAGGAACTATTTTACAGCTTTTATAAAAATATGACAGACATGAAGGTGGTAAAGAAACAAAATTCTGTCTAAATGTAAAAGTAAAACTATAAACAAAAGAACTTTTGAATGAGATCAGTAAATCATGGTTATGAAAAAAATTTTACTTAATATTTATTTTCCTATCTTTCAACTTCTCAACCTTTCCACCATAAAAATTTTATTGTCACCTACGGGCTTGGTTGTCCTTAGCAATTTAAACTACAAAACCAAACCATAAAAATTTTCTTTCTTTTAATATGTTATGTTATGGAGTATAGACACCTTCTGTAAACTCTAAATTTTATTTTATTATTTGTTATTTTATTTATTTAATTAATTAATTATTTTTTTCTTATTTTCAAATATTTATTTTGTTTTTTCTTATTTTCACTTTTTATTTTATTTTATATACATTTAAAAAAAAAAAAGAGAGTAGAGAAAGGAAAAAAGAAAAAAAGAAGAAGAGAAATTAATTAATTTTCTTGAACAAGAAAAAAAAAAAGAAAAGAGAGAATAAAAAGAGGAAAAAAGAGAGAGAAGAAGTAGCGGCAATATCTATATATATATATATATATATATATATATAAGTAAAAGTAAAGAATAATAAATAAATTAATTAAAAAAGAAAAGAAAAAGAAGGAAAAGGAAAAGAGACGGCAAAAGCAACAGCAGTAAATATATATATATATATATATATATATATATATATATATATATATATAGGAAAAAAGAAGGCGGTGAAGAAATAAGCGAGAAAAGAAGAAGGAAAAGAAAAAAAAGGAAATAGCGACGAGAAAAAAAAAAAAAAAAAAAAAAAAAAAAAAAAAAAAAGAGAGAGAAAAGGAAATGAAGGATCGCGAAGTGAAAAAGGAAGGCAGCGAAGCAAGGAGAGGTGATCGTGGAGAGCAAGTGGAAGCGAGGCGGGATTCGCGGAGAAAGGCAACCGAAGATAGTTGAGTAAAAGTGGTGGAGCTAGAGAAGAAAAAGGGAGACGACGAAGAGTGAAATGGAGAGACAGAGAGAGAGAGTTTGGGGGCGAAAGAAAAAGAGAAAAGCCAAGAAGATCATGCGGGATTCGGGAGAAATTGAGAGGGGCAGATTGACGATTAAGAAGCTTGGGGTAAGTATATTTTCATTGCTCTCAATTTCCACGGTTTGGATTTGTTCTAGTTGTATGACTTCAAGCTTTTGGAAAATCGATGCTCTATGATTCTGTGATCTGCTGGTGGGCATACTGTGATTGATGTTGAATTTGTTCTCTGTTGGATAATGTCGCCGTTTCATTCAATTTGCAATTAGATCAGATGATTAAAGTTTACTAGTCCCCTAGTGATTTTGAATCAAAACCATGCATGAACCTTGTGACCCTGTCCCTGGAATTCGCTGTCTTAACCTTGAGTTTCATTTGCGCTTCGGTAATTCTGGCTTCTACTTAAGGACAGGCGAGATGGATTGTTGGGGGTCTATCATTTGTTTTGACTTGTAGTTGTATCCAGTGTTGATCATTCATTCCTATCTTAATGAGTTTGGGATTTATAAATGCTTGAGATGGTTGATTCATTGGTGGTCTCTTTTTGTGGTTACATGGTTCGCTAAATTGTTTGAAGTCTCATAATTTGATTGAATGAAATTCTGTATATTGATTAACTTTTGAATGCCGATTGATTAACTCTTGGTTTTTCTTTTTTGGTGAGGGTATTGCATGTGGTAGTCCTGTTTGTGGTTCACACCCTTATTTTGAATGATATCCCTCTTTCCATATGCGGAGTGAGTAAAGACCTGTCCGTGCCTCCTATTTATGTGTGTTCCATCAGTTCCCATTTTCTTCTAAAATAAAAGATGTTTCAATTCATGATGTGTGCTTGTTAGTTGAATATCATTAGTTTCAGTTTTATGGCTGTGGTTTTGAATGGACGATTTGCATTGTTCCTGCGGGTGATTTTCGAGTTTCCTGTGATTCATTTTCTCATTACACTGCTGGTTGTTAAGAATCAAATTGTTATGCGTTGAATGATGAGGACAGTCTTACTTTTCGCCTTTCTTTTAGTCTATATCCCCCCTGTCTTGGCATTCCCTTGGTGACCTTTTGGAACAATATGTGTGAGCGAATCGATGCTTTGGTTTATTGATTTTGGGATTTTCCTCATGTTTCAATTTCATCCCTTTGTGATTTTTTTTTTTTTATAACAATATGTGTGAGTGAATTGACGCTTTGGTCAAGTGATTTTGAAATTTTCCTCGTGTTTCAATTGGTGAAATGTTTTTTTTTTTAATGATTGGATTTTCATAGATTCATTTATTCGAAAGGTTTTTGCTTTGCTTTACCTCTTAGGATAATGCATATTGATTTGCTACTTGGTTTTGGTGTTTTCTGTTGGTTTAGTTTGAGTAATCTGTCTTCTTTAGGCTTTATTCTAGGAGGGTGCAAAGAGAAATGAGAGGACTGAGAGTAGAAAAGAATGGACTGAGTAAAAGGGATGTTAAAAGGAGAAAATGGAGTGTGAGGAGAAAGGGGCCAATTGGGTGTTAAATGAAAGGAGTGGAGTATGAGAAGGAATATGGTGTGACTGGGGTGTTAAAAAGAAAGGTGGGGTGTTAATAGTGTAGACTTACACTGGGCGCGTGAACAAGGAAAAATGTAATTTTTATTTCATGCGACTTTTTCCCATGTAAAATTTTGTTGTACCCTACTCCCAAATTTTAATTTGTAATTAACATATACTCATTTTAAGGTGTATTTGAATTTATAGGATCTCAGGGCTCCTCATTTATCACGGAAGGATAGGTAGTCTGATGTTTTATAAGATTAAGCTTATAATATCTTATTTAGGTGAGGATAACTGTAATTGGGATAGTTTATTTGTCTTAAAAGATGAAAATACACTAGATTCATTTAGAAAATTCATTCATATGTATTTATTTTTCTGTTATTTTCTTAAAGATTATAATATTTATTTTAGTGATAAATAAAATACAATTTTGTGTCATATCTCATTTTGCACAATCAATTTGAGTAATTGTTTTTTACGGATGTTGTGAGATGCCTAATATTTTTTTTATACATAACTAACTATCGAACTTATTTTTGTGTCTTTTTAAAATAAATAAATAAATACATAAATTTTAAAATAAATAAAATTTTTAATTGTATTTTAATTTTTAAATAATTTGTGATAATTTTAAAAATATTTTTTTAAAATCAAAATTATTTCATTTTTTGTCGTAGTACTTTTGCGCCTGGGTATGTTATGACACCTTCTAATTGAACTTGCTACATTGATAACCCTCTTCTCCCAAGAAGTAGAAATTTCAATATTATTTTTGCAATACATGTTTAACTGTTAACAATATAGAAAGATTCACCTATGCAATTGAATTGGGAATACTTTCCCAAGTGATTGAGGGACACAAATCTTATTAATTTTAATTTTAATTTTAATTATTTATATTCATTTAATATTATTAATACTTAAGATGTGATATAACTTTCTTTATAAACAAATTCTCATAGATTTTTAACATAGGGTAAAAATTATGCTCCTCACCTAATAACAAAATTTATTTCTCCTATTCTTGTAGAAACAAGAAACTTTTAATTTTTTTAACTTTTTTCTTTTGTCCAAATTTAAATAATTAAATATAATAAAAATAATATGTAATTATAAATTTTTTTCTAATATTGTATAGATTTTATTAAAAGATATGGTATTTCATTAAAAGATTTTATTAAAAAAGAATCTTAATAGATTCTCGCCATAGAAGTTGTCATCGCTAGCTTAATTAACTGCTATTAAACTAATATCTTGTTTATGCTAATTTGACAATTCTTATTCAATATAAAAAATTATAAACTTTTCTTATTAAATAAGGGTAATTAATTAATAATTTAATTAATATCACAAACTATTATTAAAAAATTAACAAAATAGACAAGAGCTAGTTGCTCGCATAAACTAGCCAGCGAAAAATCAAATTTCAAATTCATTGATTATACGAAGTAACTCAATGGAGGCAAACTCCAGCTCCCCCAACAGAAGTAATTTTGCTTTAGACTGCTATCCAGATTACAAACGCAGAAGCCGCCGTTGAAATTGTGCGATAAAATTCGCAATTCTCTCTTGGAAACTGCGCTTCAATGCCTCCAACACCATCGCACGTCTCAAAATCCGGTACCTATCTTCTTCCACCTTTCTTCTCCTTCAATCGATCCCTGCTCTTTTCTGCTTGGTTTCTTAGCAACACTGTAAAGATCCACAAAATGTAGATTCAAAAACTCTCGCATTTTGTTTTTTCAGCTCAACTTGAATATTTCCAAATATATATATTTGTTTGAATGTGTTTATCTTTTCTTTTGGTTCAAGGGAAAAGTAAATTGTAGAAGAGAGGACAGAGACCAATTTTGATTTTATATGCGTACTGTTGTTAGAACTACAAGCTATATTTTCTTTGGAGAGAGGTTCGTGGTCTTCTCATTCCTTTGAACATTTACTTTTTATTTAGGGGAAAATGAAGGAGAAAAGAAAAATGAAAATTTCATTATTTCAAAGGATCAGTTAAATGCTGAAAGGAGATGATTGTCCTGCATAAGTAGGAGAGGAAAAAAAATAGTAAATTTGGAGTTTTGGTATTGCGAGAATTAGTTCCTTTAATCCCATCTTTTGTTATTTTCTAATGATATTCTTGCTTGCGAAATTTTAATCAGCAGAATTGAAACATTTCATCATTAATGCTTTGCGTTTGAACTACTCTCTTGTTTATAGAGTTCAATAGTCTGTTGACCTTGGTCATTTTCATGGCATGGAAGTGTTGTAATTCTCGTTGACATTGCCATGCATTATAATAGAAGTTGATGTCCGATTTTGGTTGGCTTCATCTTTGGGTGCTGATATAAGTGATTCAGTTTTTAACATTTTGTAGGTCATAAATTATTCATGGGGCAAAAAGTTCACTATATAGTTCTCTTATATGTAGTTTTTGGCCTTTTCCTTTACATAATGCCTGCTGCAAAATTCAATATTGTTGAACTAATATCTAAAAGAAGAAGTTTAGTGGACCTTTTACCTCCAATCTGCTCTCATATGATATGATGAAATATAAGTCTAGCTATCTTTTTTGTTTACCCCTTTTCTCCATTATTGGTGTCTGAGAGTGCCATATACATGGAGCTTCATGTTGATGGATTGCTATAGATAGGCATATTAAAATGCTTCTCTTCAGTTTGCTCTTAAAGGATCAACTCCATGGGCTTGTTATTTTTCCCTGTATACTGCAAATTATGACTTGATGCTAACATTCGTTGCCTTTATAGATATTTAGCCAATACAAAACGTTTCAGGCACTGATTTAGGAATCTCTATTCTTAAACCTGTTTGGGCTATGGCCATCTTAACATATGATTGTAGGTAGAAGTGGAGTTTGTCTGATGAAAAATACATGGAAATAGGAACAACACCCATCTTTCATCAATTTTATCTCCACTTTCCTCAGCGCAAATTCTTTTCGCCTTAATTGTGTCCCAATTGCCCCGGTAATTGCCATTTCTTTCACTATGTTTTGCCCTCTTTCCTAAATTCTGGCTCGTTACTGAAATTTGAGGCACTTCTGTAGGACTTTATTTTCAATTCTAGAGGTTTGTCTGTAGCCTTCATTTTTGTGACAAAATTGGATCACAAGAACGTGTCTACTATTTTGAACAGGTAATATGACTGTTGTTTTTGGTGCTACTTCCTGGGGCTATTTTTGTATTTCTGTTGAGTAGTGTTCAGAACTTTTTTTTGTTTAATCCAATTCTTTTGTGCAGTTCAGAAGCTAAGAATGCAATTTGCACGTCTTTATGTTGTCATATCCCTCCCAGCAAGAGAGGAAATTGATTTATTTTTTCAATCATATTTCAAGTGTGTTTGGTTACTCTCTATTCTATTCTAATTGATTACAATTTGTTATGCCTCTAATTGTAAAAGAATGAGGACTGTTAACATGTGAAGATTTGGGATGGTGATGGGCAAGCCAACATTTTTGCCAGTTCAGGATCTAGAGATGGGCTTTGAAAAGATGATAAAAATAGCTTATTCTTTTGGTGGTAAGAGCTCAAGCTTGAATCTAAATTTTAAGTGTCATTCCAACTACTGTTTCGTAGTCTCATACTGTTTGCAGTTTGCAAGCAACAAAACATTGTAGAAAGATTAAATGCTAAGGTCAGTTGGCTGATTTCTATGTCGATGCAATCTTAATTTGTTCTTAAACTAATATATTGGTGAATGGATTTTGTCTTATTCTTTAAGAGGAAGGAATCAGTGCAAGCCATGGACTTGTATCTTAAAGTGGTTACGCTCATCCCAAGCATTGACAAGCATGATGCTAATACGGTAAGTTACTCAATTGTGACCCAAATTTTCAAATTTGTTTTATTAATTTTACATATATTCTCCAAGTTCAGATTCTTGATAAGATATTAATATATCTTGAACTTGTTTAGGAAGATAGAAGTTTCATTTTTTGTCATTCAGTTTTGTCTGTTCACGGAGAAGTGTACATGACGAGACAAAATTGTCATTTACAGTAAGCTTCTATTAAGTCTTATTAGTAATTGGGATCATATCAGAAATTATAATTTTATCACTTGTCTTGTCAAATCATAGTAAACAACCGTAATGAAATCAAAAGTACTCAATTCTTTCATTTGTGGTTACTGAATTCATCTCAATTAAGCTATTGGCTCTGTCCAAGCAATCGCCAAGGCGTAGAAAGAGCAAATTCTGAAGAACACTGATCTCTCAATTGACAAGGCAGAGATGATTTCCAGGTTTTTCAGGGAGCCAAAGTTTTACCTTAGTCCCAAATTCAGTAACAATTGATTTCTAGTTTGATTCCCCCTTCCCCAGCCAATACCACAAAATATTTGATTCCTAGTTTCTTTGTATCGTGTCTATTTGGTTCTTTTTCTAGTTAAGTCTTGTACAAAATAAAAGAATTGTACTATATGCATGTTTGTTTATGCATACACTCATATTCATTTTTTACATTTTTTTTTTTTTTTGCATTTCTGTTACTTTCTATTTTTAATTGTACTGTTGCAAATAATTTTTTTAAAAAATGTACAAAAAGAGTGTGCACAAGTAAGTTGTGCACTTAGCATTTTCTTTAGTAAAACACCTAACAATAACAATGGGGTATCTATTTGTGTCCATATAAAAGTAAAAAGCTAAACTGAAAATCTGAAAATCTTTGACACATTCATGCAACTAAGAGCATTTGTTGGGTGGGCTTATTTTTTAAAAAAAAAAAAAAAAAATCTTTCCTTTTAAAATTGAAGTGTTTTTTTTTTTTTCTCAAAAAAATGTTATTTGAATGGCGCCTACCCAATTGGTGTACTCCTTAAAAGAATTTTCTCATATAAAGCGCCATGCCTTTTTCCAATTTCTTTTCGTTAAAACACTAGTTAATTTAATAACTTTAATCAATATTATTTGTTATATTAAAAATAATTTTTGATAAATAGTACTTTGTTAGATAGTTTTAATTTATATATATTTTTAAGAAAATTAACTTTGAAAAGAGACAAAATTCTCGTTATTAAAATTTAAAATAATTGTATTTTTAGAACTTAAATGACTTTCTATTAAACTAAAATAATACTCTAGCTAAATTTATTTTTTTTGGTATGATTCATCGGATGAAATAATCATATGAATAATTCTTCACTCAATAATTACCGCAAAATAAACATTGATCACAAAGAAAAATACAAATAGAAATATGAAATTCTAGATTTCTCACAAACACACACATATAAAAGTTAAAACGAGTTAATGGTTTGTATAATAGTCAAAATAAGTAATGTGGCTGCTGCTGTGAGGGCAATGATAGTCAAAGGCGATCTGCAGTGAGTATAATAAGCTTCGGCCATCCAAATTCTGAATTTGTTCTTATAATGCCACTCCATAACATGGTTCAAGAAGGGAAATGCATGAGGGTTTTGCACCAAGCCAGAGCCTATGATATTAAAGAATTCCGATACGTGCTTATCGCTTCCTAGGGAATGTTGGAGTATACCTTCCCTCCTAAGCTCCTTCACATCCTCTGGATCATCAATAAGCAAATCAAGGAACTTTATAAACGAACTAATGTGGAAATCATTTTTAAAATCAGAGCACATCTCATATGCTATTAAGTTCAACAAAATAGGAATAGTTGAATCATCTAGGATGAGTGGACGAAGGCGTAATCTTGCTGTATCGAAGAAGCAACCCTTGGACCTCGAAAATGAGGCGAGCGCATCATTCTCTATTCTTTCTATTTGGATTGCAGATGCTTTAAGTTCTCGTATGCTTCTATATGTTATTTGCTCCTGTTTAAATAAATTATCTAACATAAGAATCCAAATATTGCAATTCATAGTTACCCAAATAATAAAATTTTATTTTATCCTAAATAATTTAACAAAAATTATTTTATATTTAATATACCCTTGCACAAAATATTTTTTAACTTGACATGTATGCAAAGGACAAGATCACTAAGTATATTTTACGTTAAAATTTCAATCTAACTTAAAAAATTAATAGGGGCACTTATATTTTAGGTTGAATTTTCTGTTTAATTGAAAAAATAGTCCCTAACAGTTTGATCAAAGAAGTTTAAATATTTTATTAACAATTAATTCAATCTTGTAACTTAAATTATTAAGTGAATATCATAACTAATTAATTTTATTACTAACATTTCAAGTAAGTTAAAAGTGGTGAGTTTATACGAACTAGATATTGAGGAAAATATAAAATGCAGCTATTCAATAGCAAAACTGTTGTAATAGACATTTCTAAATGTATGAGAAGATAAGATAAAAGTAAAACCATACTAAAAGAATATGGATACTCAAACTTTCGTGGAAATCTCTCCACCAGCTAGATTATAGGATTTACTAAATGAGCATGGGATGTGAGGAAGCAAAAAATTTGAAAAATTAAATGAAAGATACCTAAATATTTAAATTCTGTCTAAGTATAAAGGAGTAATTAATGCTTATCCTGATTCTTAAAGAGATAAGGTTGACAAAACTATAAAATTAATACTCTCTGCCTATCATATATTTTGTTATTTAAGGTTTTGTTGTATTGATTGAAAAATTATTAATTAGTATAATACACTTGTTATATATAGATAATGCCCTTATTTTATTTCCTTTTAGTTTAGGTGTAAACTAAGAGAATGAGTGTAATACTTAATTAAATGAAGGTGCATTAAAAAAATAACTTTGATAAAACCTTGAACTTCTTAAAACACAATAGTTTTGAAATAAAAAATATTCTCTAAAAAAGTAAAAAATATGGGACAGAGAGAGTATAACTTTACAATTTGAAGAAAATTAATTACACTCTCTACCCCAATTTCATTGTTGTTTTAGTACAATTTGTTTCTCTCACATTTATTGTTCTTTTACTATATAAATTCATCATTAAATACTTTTTCCTTCCTTTATATTCTTCATAAGTAATTAATATCTGACATTTAAATACTCAAAAAAATAGTTGAAGCATTTATTATTAAGAATAATTTAATAAAATTATACTATTCATAAAATTATTTATTATCCTCCTATAATTCTTGCATTAAAATTGTAAATAACACAACTTTTCAAAGACTATTTTCTTGTATATCAACAAAATCAGTAAGATTTAAGAGCATCAAATTAAATGACACATTCAAATAAGAAATCGTCGAAAACTATTTTGGCGCATTGATAGAAGAAAAAAAAAAAAAAGAGATAGTGAAAAAGAAACTTGCTCGCTCCATATGGCAAGTAGGTTTTTTTTTTTTTTTTTATTTGTTTCAAATGCATGTTGTTACGTGGAGAGAAAAGAAGAGTTAGATTTCAGTCTAACCCGTGTGAGTAGTGACGTAGTGAAATATCAACTAATCATCAAAAGATAAGTGGATAATACTTGTGAGTTAGTATGCAGTTGATGTAAGTTGATGATATACTTAACAGCTAGCTTGCGTGCCACACAAAAAGAATGTGAAGACAAACAGTCAATCAGATATTTTTAAGAAATATTAATTTTGTAATACATTAAAAAATAGTTTTTCATAATAATATTTTAATAATATTTTTGAGAAATTTAGCTGCATCTTTTTCACACGGCATGTTTTTAACTTTGGAGAGAAGGCTAGAGATTGCACTATGCATACATACCTGGTCCAACAACCTGACAGGTAAATCATCCATTGTCTGCCCGCTCTCAGGAAAACTCAATACAGTGTTGTAAAGACAATCAAGGATATGAGATGGTGGACCTGTACTCTCCACTATTTGTTTCTGACGCTCTGGTTCTGTGAGAAAGGGACGGTGCTGCGATGAGTATTTGACCTTAAACATATTCTGCAGCTCACAAAAACGGCGCATAGATAACTTCAATTCCACTTCCATCTCGTCGTGAACCAACAACTTCAGCACTTGGTAAGGAAGTTGGTTCTCCAGCAAAAGTAAGTCTCTTTTCACAAAAAACAATTCATCAATCTTAATATTTAGGGCTTTCTCTTCCAAAAGATGGTCTCTTCCCAAGATATAAATTAATGAACATCCATCTACCATCAACATAAATGCGAGATCTTCATCATTGTATACCTTCTCAATTTCATCCCAAGAGAACAATTTCCTTCAAGTATTTTCAAACACTTGTTAAATTAAACTTCCTTTTACCTCCAAAATAGTAACAAGTAGATATAAAAAATTTTAAAAGTAAATTCAACCCAAAAATTTAATTAAGAAAAAAATTTATTTTTGTCCTCTTAGTTTTAATCTCTTGTTAATTTAAAAAAATAAAAAAATAAACCTTCATAAATTTTAAATTTTAAATAAAAATAAATATTTTATACAAACATAAATATATTTTTATAAAATTTATTTTTTTAATTTAAAATATAAAAATTTATTTTGTTTAATTTTTTAAAATTAATGATAGTATAAAAATAAAAAAATTCTTTAATTAATCATGCTGGTATATAATAAAATATTTTTAATAAAATACATACTACTCATATTATCTTGATCTTTTAAGTTTTTAATTTTAAATTAATAAAAAATAATTTAACTCAAAAACTAAAACTAGATATCAAAAATAAGTAAATTAAAAACACTACCTTAGGTCTACAATGTTATCTAGAACCCTTTTATGCAGATCGTCGGGTTCTTGTCGATTATCAAGAGCAAACATGAATGCCCACATACGCTTGTACTGTTCTCCTCGCTTGAGTTTGGGATCACCATGGTGAATGGGACCAATTGATATTACCTTCGGCCTGCAGTACTTGTCATACTTGTCTCCTTCCTTGAAAAGTCGGGGAACAGGTTGTATCTTGGAGCTTGAAATTTCATAGTCTCTCTCCATGCTTTGCCTTGCCTCTTGTAGAACTAAAGATATGCTTTCAGATCCAGACGCCATGGTAGGTTGGTATATTTGCTTGAGAGGATATGGGATTTTAACACTTAGAATTTCTTCAACTTGAGATCGCTGGAGCTTCTGTGTTTGAGGAGCTCAAATCTAGCAAGTGAATGAGATTATGATAAGTCAATGATCTAAACGAAGAGGGAAATGAGGAGACTATGTTTCTGGTCGACTTCAGATTGTCTTTAATGAAAGCAGGATTTTCAAGAGCGAGACCCAGAAGTCAAACTTAACTTTCATTGAATATTAATTTTTTTATAATAATTATACTAGCCTCTTGGCTGGCGCCTCGCCGGCGGCACAGACACGATGACAAAGGCTTTATTAGTTTTTTATTGTTATTTTTCAAATAATACAGTTACCCAAAATCAAGATTTATAGTTAATTTTAAAAAATATATAAAAAATAAAAATTATTTTTTATATATGACATATTAAAATTAGGAGAAAGGGGTCAATTTGACTGTGTCTGATGTCATCTTTATTGTCGTGAAAATATATTTGTAGAAGGGCCATGACTATTACTATTAAAATTAAAAATTATTTATATAAATATTATTAATTAAAAATTATTTATATATCACAAATTAAAACCAAGGGAAAGGCGTACCAGTCTGATGTCATCTTTATTGCCGTAAAAATATATTTGTAAAAGGGCGTGGAAGAGTTAGCTCGTAACGACCCCCGCGAACTAATGGGGGGCGCTCTCTACTTTTCTTAGTAACGTACTCCTTCGTTAAAAAAGTAGTAAAAAATTTTAAATTGTTCACATGTTTTACATTTTTTGTTTTACTTTAAAATATAAAATAATTTTAAAAAACTGTTTGAATTAAAAAATAATTTTTTATAGCTGTTTGATAGTCCTTTAAAACTATTTTATTCAATTATTATCAAAATAACTCAGTCAGTTTTAATGAAAATGCATTAAAGGAGAAGAACGACTGGCAAAAACGGTTCAAGCAAGTTGAGGGTCTTTAGAACTGAAAATATATAGATATATAAATATTTAAAATTAAATATGTTACTTATATATCAAGTAAATAAATTCTTTAGAATATATATATATATAATTAAATATGAAATAATTTAAAATATTTTTAAAATTAAATATATATTTTTCAATTTAAAATATATATGTATGTATATTTTAAAATATTTATTTAATTTAAAAAATTATAAATTATTATATATTTAATTATATATATATATATATATATATATATATATATATATATATATATATATAGATATATTTTGTAATTTATATTAATATTACAAATTAATGTATAATTTAATTATGAGAGAAAAATAATTTGTTATTTATTCTCATAATATAAATATTAACATAAATTATAAATTTTTATCACGTAATAATACTTTAGTAGTTTTAGTTTGAATTTATCACATTTTTCAGTCCTTAGTGGGCCATCAATTATATATTGAGTTGTTGAATGATAAATTGTAGACAATTAATATCACATTAAATTGAACAAAATAAGAAGAAAGTATTCAAAAAAAAAATCATATAGTTCAGCCACCAACCATTAATAGTTTGAATTTATCACATTTTTCAGTCCTTGTTTGGTGGGCCATCAATCATATAGTAAGTTGTTGAATAATAAATTATAGACAATTAATATCACATTAAATTGACAAAAATAAAACAAAAAGTTATTCAAAAAAATCATGTAGTTGAGCCACCAACCAGTAATGGTGTGGACAAATTGAATAATCTTGTCTCTTTGTTTAACTTGTTCTGTCTCATCTCCCCATTCGATTTAGTTCATTTGGAGATTGTCATAAATGCCATAGCGGTGAAACTTAAACGCGCATCGTCACATCAGCATTCAAAACGACCATAGGTTCACGGTTCAGTGGTACCACCTTAAGGGACCCCCTCTGTAGTGGGATCCACGCGCCGTTAACCGTCGCCGTCAGCATTATCTCGCCGCCGCTATCACGGCCACGACGATTGGGCAATCACCTGTCACCTTCGGATCGTTTTCCGATGACAAACGCTTTCCGTCTTCCACATGCAAAACACCCCCTCCCAGTGCACGTTAGCCCAGCCCAACTGTCGCATTGGGGTCAACGACGTCGTCTTAGACTACTCGATTTTGGCGCCACGTATCCCGGATCGTGTTCTGTAGTTTTCGAACCCGAGAAACGTTTTTCTATTTGGCAGCTTTGTAGAAAACGATTGTTCTGTGAAAAGAAACGTATCTAATTTCTCCGGTTCTTCTAATTTGGCATAAACAACTGAAGAGATGGATTTGAAATGCATGAAAAAATTAACGAACAAGCCTCTGATGTATCGTGGTAGCAATTTTTTTATAGTAGAAGTTTTAGCGAGTTCGAGGTCCGTCTTTATTATATGGTTAGAATTAATACTTGAAAAATTTAGTATATCCAATCTATTTATGACTGTATATGGTGGAAGACAAATATTGATATGTTGAATTAGGCAGCATAAGACAGAACAAGTTAAACAAAAAGTTATTCAATTTTCCCAAATTTGTCGATGATCTCCGACAAATTAAAAACCATAAATAAAAGCATAGGCAAATTGAAAATTCAGATTAAAACATAAGTTGAATCTACTCAGAGGATTATGAGTGTCATTCTCTATAGTAGATTTCTAACTTGTGTATCCTTTGCCATCTTTTGAATCTCAATCAAATTCGTTTTGTTCTTGATGTGGTTAATAACAATCTATTTATAAACAAAAAAAATTAATTATAGTAAATTTCAATCAATTAAAACTTTTATTACCATTGAAAAAATCATATATCATATCATTTAGATATTTATTTTATCATTATAATATTTCTAATTATATATTAAATTTTTTTAAAATTATCATGATATCAAGATCAAACCAATTAACATTTAATGTAATATTTACAATTTATTTTTCATATAATTTAATTTTAAAAATTCAAATTTGATGCAGCGTTATGTATCATTTATTTTATGATATTTTTAATTATATATTAAGATTTCCAAAATCATCATAATATCAAGACCAAATCAATTAGCAATAAGATAATATTTCATAATTTTATTACCTATTATTCTTATTTCGTAATGCTCTTTCTTATTTCATAATTTTATTACCTAGTAATCAAATCAAAATTATTTATCTAAATATTATTAATTAAAAATTATTCTTTGATATATCATAAATTAAAATTAGGAGAAAGGCGTCAATTTGATGGGGTCTGATGTCATCTTTGTGAAAGGGCGTGGAAGAGTTAGCTCATAATGGCGCCCACCAACCAGTGCCATTGGAGTATTACTATTAAGTCGGCAGAACAAAACCAAGATACAATGGAATAGCTACTGCAATCATGGCTGAGAAATTTCTGTGTTTGGTGGGCCATCAATCATATAATGAGTTGTTGAATATTAAATTGCAGACAATTATTCCACATTAAATTGACAAAAATAAAAAAAGTTATTCAAAAAATCATATAGTTAAGGCACCAACCAGTCATGGTGTCGACAATGGTCATAAGACCTTCAACTTTCCCAAATTTGTCGATGATCTCCAACAAATTGAAAACCATAAATAAAAGCATGCGTAAATTTAAAATTTAGATAAAAACATAAGTTGAATCTACTCAGAGGATTATGAGTGTCATTCTTTATGTTAGATTTTTAACTTGTGTATTCTTTTTGAATCTCTATCAAATTTGTTGTGTTTTTGATGTGGTTAATTACAATATATTTATAGACAAAAAAATTAATTACAGTGAATCTCAATCAATTAAAATTTTTATTATTATTAAGAAAATCATATGTTATATCACTTAGATGTATTAAAATTTTTTAATTATGTGACTTTATCATTATAATATTCTTAATTATATATTAAATTTTTTTAAAATTATTATGATATCGAGATCAAACCAATTGACATTTAATATAATATTTAAAATGTATTCTTCATATAATTTAATTTTAAAAATTTAAATTTGATGTAGCGTTATGTGTCATTTACTTTATGATATTTTTAATTATATATTAAGATTTTCAAAATCGTCATAATATCAAGATCAAATCAATTAGCATTAATACAATATTTCATAATTTTATTACCCAGTAATCTTATTTCGTAATACTCTTTCTTATTTCTTAATTTTTTATATTGTTATTTTTCAAAATTGTATTATTTAGTAATTCTCTTATTTTAATTGAATTTTTTAACAAATTAATTGTCATTTAAATCAGTATTTAAAATTTATTTTTCTTATAATTTAATATATTCTCCGTATAATTTTATTACCTAGTTACCTTGTTATTTCCTTAATGCAATATTTCATAATTTTATTACCTATTAATCTTATTTCCTAACGCTTCCTCTTGTTTCTTAATTTTTACATTATTATTTTTAAAATTTTATTACTTAATAATTCTCTTATTTCAATTTATTTTATTATAAATCGATCACCCATTTAAGTCAATATTTTAAAATTTATTGTCAATATAATTTGTTATATTATTCATATAATTTTATGACCTATTTATCTTCTTATTAATCAATCAACATTTAAAATTATATTTAAAATTTAATCTATGTATAATTTGATTTATATTTTTTAAAATATTAATTTAATTATATTATCACGTGTCATTTAAAAACACAATAAAGATACGACTTACTTTTATCTAAATTCTACACCAATGTGCGAGTTTGGGAAAAGTCACCGTATGATTTATGGCCCACCAAACAAGGACTTGTGTACGACTCTTACTATTATGTCGGCAGAACAAAACTAAGGTACAATAGAATAGCTACGGCAATCATGACTTACCTATATGATTTTTTTAATGACTTTTTGTTATTTTTGTCAATTTAATGTGATGCTCACTATCTGATTGACGGCCCACCAAACAAGGACTGACAATTTCTCAGTGATGATTGCAGTAGCTATTATTCCATTGTATCTTGTTTTGTTCTGCCGATATAATAGTAATAGTTGTACGGCATTGGTTGGTGGGGGCCATTACGAGCTAACTCTTCCACGCCCTTTTACAAATATATTTTCACGGCCGCAACTTCAGACATCAGTCAAATTGACATCTTTCTCTTAATTTTAATTTGTGATATATTAAAAAAATAATTTTTAATTAATAATATTTAAATAAATAATTTTTATTTTTATATATATATATTTTTTAAAATTAACCATAAATCTTGATTTTAGGTAACTGTATTATTTAAAAACTAATAAAACCTTTGTTATCATGTCGTGTGCACCCGGCGAGCCGCCCGCCAAGAGGCTAGTATAATTATTATAACAAAAAATTAATACTTAATAAAAGACAATGTCAAATCAAGGTAATTGTACTAGTTTGACTTATGGGCCTTGCTCTTGAAAATCCTGCTTTCATTAATGACAAGCAAGATGAACTGGCAATCTAAAGTCGACTAGAAACATAAAAATTTATACACGTGTATCACGTAAAAATATATTATTTATATATATTATTTTTAAAAATATTTATTAACATATATTATAATTTTTAATATGATATATATTTAAATAATATTATATTACTATAATGTAATATTTAATTAAAAAATTTGTAATTTATAAATATTATATCATGATATTTATAAATATCATATTTCTATAATATGATATTAATATCATATTATTATATTATAATATTAATTAAATTATTTATTTTTATTTTTTATAAATAAATATATAAAAAATTTTATAAATTTTTTTAAATAAATATATAAAATCTCAAAAATTATTACTAATATATACGGCTTCTATAAATATTTATTAATATATTACTTTTAATAAAATTACATCATTATCTTATAAATTTATTTTAATTAATTTTAATTTATTATATTTTATAATTTAATTAAATAAATGAATAATTAAAATAAAATAAAATAAAATACATAATTAAATATTAATGTAAATTTATTAATAAATAAAAATTAAAGAATGAATTATTTAATTTTTGTTTTTTATTTTTCTTAATTTTTTTTATTTTTATTAGATATTTTACACAATTATTTTATTTAATTACATATTTTAATCTTTTAATAAATTAAAGTATTAAAAATAAATTAAATAAGTAATTAATTAAAATAAAAATACATAATTAAAATATAATGTAATTTCATTAGTAAATAAAGCATTATAACTAAAAGAAATACATGATTAAATTTAAATTTCTTCTTCATCCATAACTTTTGTGTTCACTTGTATCACAATGAAACTCTTTAATAATAGGACGTAAGCTAATTAGCCTCCTAATTACACATGTAAGTCCTCTCCTTTGATGATGACCTTTTGATAATTGGGACGACTGTTCAAGATATTACATCGGTGAAGGAGATTGTTCATCATCTTCTTTATTTTCTTCTAAATCTTGGTCTTATGAACTTTGTTGCCTACATCTTCATTTTCTTTTTTTATAGAAGTGATATGTATTGGTGATAAATTTGGGATGTTATATATGGATCTAAAAATTATATAATTTTTTTATATTTTATTTGTAAAAAATAAAAAATAAAAAATTTAATTAAATTTTTAATTAATATCATATTACAGTAATGTGATATTTATAAGTTGTCAACTTTTTAGTCAGAAATTACATCACAATAATATAATATTATTTAGATATCACATTATCGTAATGTGATATCTAAAAAAGTGATATATATTGATAAATATTTTAAAAAATAATATATATTGATAATGATTTTTTTGTGATATATATGTGTAAATTTCTCTCTATAGACAAATTGAAAGTTCATTTTTTCACTAAAAAAATGATTAATAAATTATCTACATTTAATATTATATTAAATATTAATTAATTTAATTTAAATTAAATTAAATTATAAATCTTTATTTACTAAATTGTAATACATTTACATGAATTTTACATTCGATATACTAATTTAAAAAACAAGATATTGAATCAAATATTTCAAGTATTATTTAATTTTTTTAATATTTTTTTGAAATTCTTTTAATAATTAAAACTAATATTATTGTTTTAAAGCTGTTATTTTGGAGAGAAAAAATTATAATAAATACAATAAAAATAAGTTAATTTCTTTAAAAATATAAAAATATTTATTAAATATCATTAACTCAAAACTATTTTTCAATATATTATAAATTAACTAAGCTTTAAAGGATCCAAAACAAATGTTACCTTCATAAAAGAGATCAACAAAAAAATCGTCATTTGGAATAACGCCTTTGGCAAGGATTTGGCTTTAAAAGCGATATCATGAGGGGCTATAAAGGCGTCTTCGTTTTGAGGGTGTTAGTCAAGATAACCCTTTAGGTTGAAATTTAATTAAGAAAATTGATGAACAGATGAAATGTATTCAACAGAAATTTCTCAGCCATGATTGCAGTAGCTATTCCATTGTATCTTGGTTTTGTTCTGCCAACATAATTGTAATAGTCATACAGCCCATGTTGATGGGGGCCATTACGAGTAGGGGTGAGCATCGGTCGATTATGGTCAGTCTTGAATATATTTTTAATCAAATGACACTAACCGATTGTGTAATTTTATCAAATCGATAATCGACCGACTATACCTTAAAATCGACAGTTCAATTTTAGTTAGTTAAGCGGTTAGTTAATAGTTAACCGACAGTAACAATTTTTTTTTAAAAAAATTATTTCCATTTTAGTGTTGTCTACATGAAATATATATTTAACTGCTTGCATGAAAAAATACATTCTTTGAGGAGATGACCTCGCATATCTAATTGCAGCCCTAATTCTCTCAATTGAAGAATCAGTTTCTTTTTAACCATCCGAGACTATCAAATTTAACATGTGAGCGCAACACCTTAAATGCATAAACTCTCCTTTCAAGATAGTCCTATGAACAACATTCAAGCGACAAGTAGTAAGATATGCAGAGACCAACAACCAACGACGAGCAGCAACTAGTAGATGACGACAAGGAAGAGAAAGGGAAAGCGAGTTAGGGATTTCGATTTCAAAAAAGAAAAGCATAAATTAAATGTTTATTGTTTACTAGTTTTTTATATTTATTAATATAAATTTATATTTATAATAAAACTATTTCAAAAATTTATAATAAATTTAGTTATATTTAATATATTTAAATCATAATATATATATATATATATATATATGTAAAATTTTTCATTGGTTTGGATTAGTTCAGATTTTAAATATCCAAATCCGAAAATTGAACCGCTATAATCGAATTGATAATTTTATAATCCAATCTAAACCGTTAGTCAATCGGATCAAATCAGTTTCTATAGAGTTCGAATCGGTTTGGGCAATTTAAGTAGATTGATTCGGATTTTGCCTACCCCTATTAACCAATAGCTAAACTTTGTTAGCTAACCCTAACCTTTCTTTACAGATGTAATTGGTTAGTTAATTACATAACCCCTGTAGCATACTCAGTATACATTTAGACATACTTTATTAAAATTATGAAGTAATATAACAAATTATTAGCTGAACCAATTATAACGGAATTGAATATGCCAAAAATTATTAGAATAGGAATAAGAAGTGGGTGTAGCGCCCAAGTTTAAGCGTGTCCTTGCTCGTCGCCAATTGACAATGGCCGTGTAGGTTTTGTTGTGAGAAGGCTGATGTTAGTCCAGTCCAGGCCATCTCAAACTCCAATTCCACACATTCTTTACATGCAGATAAATTTTTGCCCCAAGTCGTCCTTTTTTCTTTCAAAAATACGCATATGGAATAGGATAGGAATGTTTACTAAATTATTTTTTGGTAAATATTTATTTTAGTTTTTTATGCTTATTAATATTATTTTTTAAACTTATTAATATTTTTAAAATATAAGAAATTAAATTAATAAGTTTAACAAATTTAAAAAATTAAATTAATTAAAGTTTTAAGTGTAAAAGATTAAATTAATAAATTAAAAATATAAAAAAATTAAATTAATAATAATTTCAAGTAAAAAAATTAAAATAAATATTTATTCATATTTTTAAATATAAAATATACTACCCAAAATATTATAAGAAAATATATCTATAGATTGAAATGAAATAATTTAAAATTATAATTATTTATTAATTTAAATTATAATTTAAATTATTTATGTATATTTAATATTATTAATACTTAAGATATAATATAACTTTTTTTATTTATAAACAAATTCTCATAGATTTTCAACACAGAAGGCCAAGATTATGCTCCTTTTCTATTAACAAAACATTTGTCTACCAAACAACCATAACAAAAAATTTATTTCCCCTACCCGTGCAGAGATAAGGAAACTTTGAAATTTGTTTTAACTTTTTCTCTTTCGTCCAAATTTACATATTTAAATATAAGAAAAATAATGTGTAATGATAAAATTTTTCTTAATATTATATAGCTTTTATTAATAAATTTTTTATTAAATAAGGGTAATTAATTAATAATTTAATTAATATCACAAACTATTATAAAAAGATTAACAAAATAGACAAGAGCCAGTTGCTCGCATAAACTAGCCGGCGAGAAATCAAATTCAAATTCATTGATTATACGAAGTAACTCGATGGAGGGAAACTCCAGCTCCACCAACAGAAGTAATTTTGCTTTAGACTGCTACCCAGAGTGCAAACGCAGAAGCCACAGTTGAAATTGTGCGATACAGTTCGCAATTCTCTCGTGGAAACTGAGCTTCAATGCCTCCAACACCATCGCACATCTCAAACTCCGGTACCTATCTTCTTCCAACTTTCTTCTCCTTTAATCGATCCCTGCTATTTTCTGCTTGATTTCTTAGCAGCACTGTAAAGATCCACAAAATGTAGATTCAAAAACTCTTGCATTTTGTTTTTCAAGGGAAAGTAAATTGTAGGGAAAGTAAATTGTAGAAGAGAGGATAGAGACCAATTTTGATTTTATATGCGCACTGTTGTTAGAACCACAAGCCATATTTTCTTTGGAGAGAGGTTCGTGGTCTTATTCCTTTGAACATTTACTTTTTAATTAGGGGAAAATGAAGGAGAAAAGAAAAATGAAAATTTCATTATTTCATAGATTTGAAAAGATGGTAAAAATAGCTTATTCTTCTGCATGTAAGAGCTCAAGTTGAATCTAAATTTTAAGTGTCATTCCAACTAATTTTTCGTAATCTCATACTATTTGCAGTTTGCAAGCAACAAAACATTGGAAAAAGATTAAATGCTGAGGTCAGTTGTCTGATTTCTATGTTGACGCAATCTTAATTAGTTCTTAAAATTGAAACTAATATATTGGTGAATGGATTTTGTCTTATTCTTTAAGAGGAAGGAATCAGTGCAAGCCATGGACTTCTATTTTAAAGTGGTTATGCTCATCCCAAGCATTGACAAGCATGATGCTAATATGGTAAGTTACTCAATTATGACCCAAATTTTCAAATTCGTTTTAATAATTTTACATATATTCTCCAAGTTCAGATTCTTGATAAGATATTGATATATCTTGAACTTGTTTAGGAAGATACAAGTTCCATTTTTTCTCATTCAGTTTTGTATGTTCATGTTGAAATGTACATAACGAGACAAAGTTGTCATTTATAGTAAGCTTTTGTTAAGTCTTATCGGTAATTGAGATCATATCAGAAATTATAATTTTATCACTTGTCTTTTCAAACCATGGTAAACAACCGTGAGGAAATCAAAAGCACCCAATGCTTTCATTTGTGGTTACTGAATTCAGTTCAATCAAGCTATTGGCTCTGTCCAAGCAATCGCCAAGGTGTCGAAAGAGCAAATTCTAGAGAACACTAATCTCTCAATTGACAAGGCAGAGATGATTTTCAGGTTTTTCAGGGAGCCAAAGTTTTACCTTAGTCCCAAAATCAGTAACAAAGGATTTCTAGTTTGATTTCCCCTTCCTCAGCCAATACCACAAAATATTTGATTCCTAGTTTCTTTGTATTGTGTCTATTTGGTTCTTTTTCTAGTTGAAGTCTTGTACAAAATAGTGGCACCTGTTGTAAAAGAGAGTTACCCAAAGTTGAAGAGTGCATCTGGCTGAATTATTGACATCATCCTTTTTACTCATTATAATAATACAGTAGTTTCATTAGATCTTGATTTAAAATGTGAATTAATGGTTAGATAGAGATTTGAATGAACGAATATCAAAAGAATGAGGAACTACTAAAAGAGTGGTGTTATGTGTATATTTATTTATGCACACAATTATATGCACTGTTCTACATTTTTTTTTTCTGGCATCTTTCTTACTTTCTATTTATAATTATACTTTTACAAATAATTACAAATAGAAAGTGTACACAAGTAAGTTGTGCACTTAACATTTTCTTTAGTAAACACCCAAAATAACAATTGGGTATCTATTTGTGTTCATATAAAAGTAAAAAGCTAAACTGAAAATCTTGAACACATTCATGTAATTGATAACATGTTTGAGTCGGCTTATTTTGTGAAAAAAAATTCTTTTTAAAATTAAAGTATTATCTTAGTTATAAAGAAAGGAATAACATCTTGCCTCTGCCTATCTTCAAAGTACCCAATATAGTGCTCCAAAGTCTTTGTCCATGCAGAGCTTATACCAAATTTACAGTGTGCCACATTATCGCAGAAGCAGTAACCAAAGATGGGCAATATGGAAAAACAATGGGACATTGTATCAGGACAGCAACGAGGTGGGAGACTTGAGTAGGTGCATCTTTATAACTAACATTACACAATAGAATTAAGAATTCTAATTTTACTTCAACTATAATGAATTGTTATTATTTATGTAAAAGACACATCTTTATAACTATCTATAACATAAATGAGAAATCCTAATTTTAGTTACTTCAACCTTTACATCAAGAATTCATATTATTATGTTGTGTCATTTGTATTTTATTAAGTAATAAAATTAAACTAATAAAACACAATAGGAGAGTGCATTAACTGTATTTACACAATCACTCATTACTACTATCAAATAACACAGCCACTCTCCCAGCTCCCAACACAATATTAGATTTAGGGCAAATGTTCCCTTTTACAAAGGAGAAGTGTTTCCACTTTTAATTAGACGCCAATCTGTTTGGCGTTCACAGAGACAAAAATGAAATAAATAACACAAGAGTATTTGCGGGGCGCCAACCCAACTGGTGTTCTCTTTAAAAGAATTTTTTCATATAAAGCACCACGCCTTTACCCAATTTCTTTTGGTGCCTTTAAACAATACTATTTTTGTAGTAAATTAAAAATAATTTTTGATAGTAATATTTTGTTAAATACTTTTAATTTTATATTTTTAAAAAAATTAACCTTAAAAAAAGATAAAACTCTTCATATTAAATTTTAAAATAACTGTATTTTTAGAACTTGAATGACTTTTTATTAGGTTAGAATAGTACTTCTGTTAAGTATTTTTTTTTCTTTTTTGTATAATTCATCAAAAATATGAGATAGAATAATCATATGAATAATTCCTCACTCAATAATTACTGCAAAATAAACATTGGTCACAATGAAAAATACAAACAGAAATATGAAATTCTAAATTTCTTAAGAAAACACACAAATACAAAAGTCAAAAAGAGTTAATGGTTTGTATAAAAGTCAAAACAAGTAATGTTGTTGCCACTACGAGGGCAATGATAGTCACAGGCGATCTGCAGTGAGTATAATAAGCTTCGGCCATCCAAATTTTGAATTTGTTCTTATAATGCGACTCCATATCACTTTTCAAGAAGGAAAGTGAATAATGGTCTAGCAGCAAGCCAGAACCTATGGTATTAAATAATTCCGATACTTGTTCATCACTCCCTAGGGAACTTTGGAGTATACCTTTCTTCCTGAGCTCCTTCACATCCTCTCGATCGTCAATAAGCAAGTCAAAGAACTTTATAAACGAACTGATCAAGAAAGAATTTTTAAAATCAGGACACATCTCATATGCTATTAAGTTCAACAAAATAGGAATAGTTAAATCATCTAGGATGAGTGGAGGAAGGGATAATGTTGGTATATCGAAGAAGAGACCCCTGAACATCGAAAGTGAGATGGACAGACCATTCTCTCCTCTCTTTATTTGGAATGCAGATGCTTTAAGTTCTCGTATGGTTCTATATGTTATGTGCTCCTGTTTAAACAAATCATCTAACATAAGAATCCAAATATTGCAATTTATAGTTACCCAAATTATAAAATCTTATTTTATCCTAAATGATTTAACAAAAATTATTTTATATTTAATATACCCTTGCACAAAATATTTTTAACTTGAAATGTATGCAAATGACAAGATCACTAATTATATTTTATGTTAAAATTTCAATCTAACTTAAAAATTAATACGGGCACTTATATTTTAGGTTGAATTTTCTATTTAATTGAAATAATAGTCCCTAACAGTTTGATCAAAGAAGTATAAATATTTTATTAACAATTAATTCAATCTTGTAACTTAAGTTATTAAGTGAATATCATAACTAATTCATTTTATTACTAACATTTAAAGTAAGTTAAAAGTGGTGAGTTTATATGAATTAGATATTCAGGAAAATATAAAATGAAGCTATTCAATAGCAAAGCTGTTGTAATAGGCATTTCTAAATATATGAGAAGATGAGACAAAAGTGAAACCATACTAAAAGAATATGGATACTCAAACTTTCGTGGAAATTCCTTGGATGTCCCTCCAACGGCTAGATTGTAGGATTTACTAAATGAGCATGGGATATGAGGAAGCAAAAATTTGAAAAATTAAATGAAAGATACCTAACTATTTAAATCCTGTCTAAGTATAAAGGATTAATTAATGCTCGTTCTGATTCTTAAAGAGTTAAGGTTAACAAAACTATAAAATTAATACTCCCTCTGTTTCATATTTTTTGCATTTTAAGGTTGATACTTATATATTAAGAAAATCATTAATTAGGGTAATACATTGCTTATAATGCTCTTATTTAATTCTTATATTTTAGGTATAATTAAGAGAAATAATGGGTGAATTTCCTTTAATTAAATAAATGTAAAAATGAAAAATAGATTTAATAAGGTCTTGGAATTCTAAACATGCAAAAATTTTGAGACAAAAAGAGATATCTAAAATAAAATCGAAGGGATTATATATAACACTATTCTAATACTTCCTTCATCCTAAATATTTTACTTTTTAAGATTGTTACACACATATTAAAAAATTATTAATCAGTGCATTGTATTAATTACAAAACCCCTATTTAATTTTTTTTTCTATTTATAATGTAATTAAGAGAGAATAGATATGATATCATTAATTATATAATGATATAGAATAAAAAATGATGTTTGATATAATTTTAAAATTTTAAAAATACAATAATTTTAAAATCATAATGTTCTCTAAAATAGCAAAATAAATGGGACAAAAGGAGTAGATAAAGTTACTACTTTTTAAGAATTGATTCTCTTAACGAGTGTTTATGAGCATTTAATAACAATTAATATATTATATTGAAATTGAAAACCTTTAATAAGTTTAGGTGTCATTCATTATGACTACATCAATCACACCCATTGACTTTTGTATAATTTTGATAGAATAATTCTAAATTATCCTATCGCATTTTCCCACAAATCCTCTTAGTAAATAAAGAAAAAATTGAATGCATTTTATGTTTTTAAGATAATGAATTTATTTTTTTATTTAAAACTTATTTTATATAATATTAGAATGATTTGTAAGAAAATATAATTTTACTCATTTTAATATTATACTTGCTTTTTAGTTTAGGATTTAAAGTATTTTTAATTTTTTGGTTTAAGGTTTAAAATTTAATACTTTGTAAGTTAGAGATTTACAATTTAAATTTTAAACTTTAGTCTTTAGGTTTAGATTGAAGTTTTAAAAATTAAATTGTATACTTTTAGTGTTTAGGACCTAGCATATGGGTTTTGATGGTTTTAGCGTTTTAGGCTTTATATTTTAACCTTAAACTCAAAATCTTATAATCATAAATCTTGAATTCTATAGCATTAAAATTTTAAACTTTAAAAGTGTAAAATTCTAAAATCATAAACTCTAAACTCTAAATGTTAAACTATAAATTTTAATTTTTAAAAATTAACCTCTACGGTACTCATTGAAAAATACAAAAATAAAAACTAATTACTAAAATATAATCAAAAACTATTTTCCTGTATATAACAAATATTAGTAAGATTTAAGAGCATCAAATTAAAATGACACACTCAAATTAAAAATGGTCAAAAACTATGTTGGCGCATTGATAGAAGAAAAAAAAAAATAATTAAGAGATAGTGAAAAAGAAAGTTGCTCGCTCCATATAGCAAGTAGTTTTTTTTTTTTTTTTCAAATACATGATGTTACATGGAGAGAGAAAAAGAGTTAAACAGTTCAGTCAACTTGTGTGTGTGATTATTTATCGTTGAATTTTGTGTGTGAGTAGTTACATGTAGAAATATCAACTAATCATCAAAAGACAAGTGAATAGAACTTGTGAGTTAGCATGTACTTGATATAAGTAGATAACATGCTCGATAACTTACGTGCCACACAAAAAAAAATAAAAATGTGAAAACAAATAATCAATCAAATATCTTTAAGAAATATTAATTTTGTAATACATTAGAAAATAGTTTTCGATAAATAATATTTTAATAATTTTTTTCCCACCACATGTTTTTTTACTTTGGAGAGAGGGGTAGAGATTGCACTAGCATACATACCTGGTCCAACAAACTGCCAGGGAGAGACCTGATCAAGTACGCAGGTCCTTCGATATTGATATCAATAGAATTGATTTCTTCGGTACCAATATAATTGGCCAATACAGTTTTGTAAAAACAATCAAGGAGATGAGCTGGTGGACTTGTATTCTTCATTATTTCTTTCTGATAACTTAAGCATATTATTTCTTTGTAAAGGAAGGGACTGAACGGCGATGAGCCTGTGACCTTAAACATATTCTGGAACTCACAAAAGCGGCGCATAGATACCTTCAATTCCCGCTCGTCATGAACCAACAACTTAAGCACTTGATAAGGAAGTTGGTTCTCCAGCATAAGTAAGTCTCTTTGCACAAGAAACAATTGATCAACCTTAATTTTTAGTTCATTCACTCTAAAAAGATCGCTTTTTTCCAAAATTTGAATTATTGAACATCCATCTACCAACAACATAAATGCGAGATCTTCATCGTTGTATGGTAATGCAAGATCTTCATCGTTGTATGCTTTCCCAATTTCATCCCAAGAGAACAATTTCCTTCTAGTATTTTCAAACACTTGTTAAACCAAATTTCTTTTTACCTCTGAATTAACATAGATAGTAACAAGGAGTTACACAAAGTTCAATTCAACCTAAAAATTTAATTAAGAGAAAAAAAAAATTTTCTTTTACATTATTGCTAATTTAAAAAAAAAAATTAAACAAAATAAATTTTCATATTTCAAATATACAATAAAAGTAAACTTTTTATAAAGACAAAAGTATTTTAATAAGGTTTATTTTTATTTTTAAAATTAAATGTGAGAATTTATTTTATTCAGTATAAAATATTATGATTTTTTTTTTTAAATTGATGATAGTATGAGGAGGTAAAAATAGTTTTTTCTCTTTAATTAATCATGCTTGTATATGGTAAAATATTTTTAGTAAAGTACAAATCACTTATATTATCTCAATCTTTTAAGTTTTTACTCTTAAATTATTAAGAAATAATTTAACTCAAAAGCTAAAACTATGAAGCGAAGATTCAAGTATAAATATCTACCACAAATGAGTAATTTCACATTTTTGAATATCATTGAAAACACTACCTTAGGTCTGCAATGTTATCTAGAACCCTTCTGTGCAGATCGTTGGGTTCTTGTCCATTCTCTATGGCAAACATGGATGCCCACATACTGTTCTCCTCGCTTGAGTTTGGGATCACCATGGTGAATGGGACCAATTGATATTACCTTCGGCCTGCAGTACTTGGCATACTTGTCTCCTTCTTGGAAAAGTGGGGGAACAGGTTGTATCTTGGAGCTTGAAAAATCATATTCTCTCCCCACGTTTTGCCTTGCCTCATCTAGAAGTAAAGATCTGCTTTTAAATCCGGACGCCATGGTAGGTTGGTATATTTGCTTGAGAGGATATGGGATTTTAACACTTAAAATTTCTCTAACTTTAGATCGCCGGAGCTTCTTTGTTTGAGGAGCTCAAATCTAGCAAGTGAATGAGATTATGGTAAGTCAATGATCTAAATGAAGAGGGAAATGGGGAGACTATGTTTCTGGTCGACTTCAGATTGTCTATAATGAAAGCAGGATTTTCAAGAGCAGTAAAAATTTAATGAGACCCATAAGTTAAACTACTACACTATTATTTGTACCTTGAGTTGACATTGACTTTCATTGAATATTAATTTTTTTTTATAATAATTATACTAGAATCTTGGCTGGCTCCTCGCTGGCCGCACACGACATGATGACAAGGGCTTTATTAGTTTTTTAATTTTTATTTTTCAAATGATACGGTTACCTAAAATCAATATTTATTGTTAATTTTTTAAAAATATATATAAAATAAAAAAATTATTTATCCAAATATTATTAATTAAAAAATATTTTTTATATCTCACAAATTAAAATTAAGAAAAAGACGTCAATTTGACTGGCGTCTGATTTCATCTTTGTTGCCGTGAAAATATATTTGTAAAAGGACGTGGAAGAGTTAGCTCATAGTGGCACCCAACAACCAGTGCCGTATGACTATTACTAATATGTTGGCAGAACAAAACCAAGATACAATGGAATAGCTACTGCAATCATGGCTGAGAAATTTCTGTTGTATAAATTTAATCATTTCATCAATTTTTTAATTAAATTTCAGCCTAAAGAGTTATCTTGACTAACACCTTGAACACGAAGACGCCTTCATAGCCCCTCATGATATCGATTTTAAAGTCAAATCCTTGCCAAAGGAGTTATTCCGAATGACGTTTTCTTGTTGGTTTCCTTTATGAGCGACATTTGTTTTGGCGCCTTTAAAGCTTAATCAATTTATTATATATTCAAAAAATAGTTTTGGGTTAATGGTATTTTAATAAATAATTTATATATTTTTTAAAGAAAGTAACTTATTTTTATTGTATTTATTATAAATTTTCTTTTCTCTCCAAAATAACGGCTTCAAAACAATAATATTAGTTTCAATTATTAAAAGAAGTTCAGAAAAATATAAAAAAATTAAATAATACTTGAAATATTTGATTCAATGTCTTGTGTTTTTAAATTAGTATATCAAATGTAAAATTTATGTAGATGTATTAAAATTTAGTAAATTGAGATTTATAATTTTGTCAAACTCAAATTAGATTAATTAATATTTAATGTAATGTTAGATAATGGTAATTCATCAATTATTTTTTCTAGTGAAAAAATGAACTTCCAAATTTTATATGGTTGAGTTATTTCTCCCGTAATGAAATTGTAAGGCAAATAGGCAAGTCTATATCATAAATAGAGTTTTTTGAAATAGGTAAGTGTATTGTCTCTAAAACTATCTTCTTATGCATCATGAATAGTACTCTAGGGAGGATTTGTAGCCTTATTTACCATCTAGAGTAGGAGGAACTTTGCTTGATCATCCAAATTTAACATTAGAAAACAACCCGTACATTCAATTAAAATTTAAAATATCTAATCAGTGAGTCATATATTATTCAACTTTAGCACTAATAGTTGAATTTATCACATTTTTCAGTCTTTGTTTGGTGGGCCATCAATTATATAGTGAGTTGTTGAATAATAAATTATAGACAATTAATATCACATTAAATTGACAAAGTTATTCAAAATAAGGAAAAAGTTATTCAAAAAATCAGGAAAAAGTTATTCAAAAAATCATATAGTTAAGCCACCAACCAGTAATGGTGTGGACAATGAGACCTTCAACTTTCCCAAATTTGTCAATGATCTCATATCTCCGACAAATTGAAAACCATAAATAAAAGCATAAGCAAATTGAAAATTCAGATAAAACATAAGTTGAATCTACTCAGAGGATTGTGAGTGTCATTCGCTATGTTAGATTTCTAACTTGTGTATCTTTTGCTATTTTTTGAATCTCTATTAAATTCGTTGTGTTCTTGATGTGGTTAACAACAATTTATTTATAAATAAAAAATAATTATAGTGAATTTCAATTAATTAAAAATTTTATTATTATTGAAAAAATCATATGTCGTATTATTTAGATATTCATTTTTTCATTGTAATATTCCTAATTATATATTAAAATTTTCTAAAATCATCATGATATCAAGATCAAAGCAAATAACATTTAATGTAATATTTAAAATTTATTCTCCATATAATTAAATTTTAGAAATTTAAATTTGATGCAGCGTTATGTATCATTTACTTTGATATTTCTAATTATATGTTAAGATTTCCAAAATCATCATAATATCATGATCAAATCAATTATTATTTAGACAATATTCATAATTTTATCACCTAGTAATCTTATTTCGTATTGCTCTTTCTTATTTCTTAATTTTTTTATATTGTTATTTTTCAAAATTTTATTACCTAGTAATTCTCTTATTTTAATTGAATTTTTTACAAATTAATTGTCATTTAAATCAGTACTTAAAATTTATTTTTTATATAATTTGATATATTCTTCGTATAATTTTAATACCTAGTCACCTGTTTGGCGCCAATCTGTTTGGCGTTCACAGAGGCAAGAATGAAAAAAAAAAAAAATAAATAAAATAGGAGTGTTCGGATGGCGCCAACCCAATTGGCGTATTCCTTAAAAGAATTTTGGACTTCACCCAGTTTCTTTCCATTAAAACACTATGTTAATTGGTACCTTTAAGCAATATCATTTTTGTGGTATATTAAAAAATAGTTTTTGATTAGTAGTATTTTGTTAAATAGTTTTAATTTTATATTTTTGAGAAAATTAACTTTACAAAGAAATAAATTTTTTCTTATTAAATTATAAGACACCAGTATTTTTAAACTTAAATGACTTCTTATTAAACTAAAATAATACTCTAGCTAAGTTTTTTTTTTGTTTTAGTGATTCATCAAATGGCATAATCATGTGAATAATTCTTCACTCAATAATTACTGCAAAATAAACATTGGTCACAAAGAAAAATACAAACAGAAATATGAAATCCTAGATTTCTTACGAACACACACATATAAAAGTCAAAACGAGTTAATGGTTTGTATAAAAGTCAAAATAAGTAATGTCGTTGCTGCTATAAGAGAAATGATTGTCCAAGGCGATCTGCAGTAAGTATTACGACCTTCGGCCATCCAAATTCTGCATTTTTTCTTACAACGCGAATCCTTATCACTTATAAACAAGTAAAGTGGATCATGGCTTTGCACCAAGCCAGAGGCTATGGTATCAAAGAATTTCGATACTTGTTCATCACTCCATAGGGAACTTTGGAGTACACCTTCCTTCCTAAGCTTCTTCACATCCTTTGGATCATCAATAAACAAATCAAGGAACTTTATAAACGACCTTATCACGAAAGGATGACTCATCCTATATGCCATCTCATATGTTATTAAGTTCAATAAAATAGGAATAGTTGAATCATCTAGGATGAGTGGAGGAAGGGATAATGTTGCTGTACTGAAGAAGAAACCCCTGGACCATTTAAGTAAGACCACCAACAGACCATTCTCTTTTCTCTTTATTTGGAATGTATATGTTTTAAGTTCTTGTATGATTCTATATGCTATCTGCTCCTGTGTAATCAAATCATGCAACATAAGAATCAAAATATTACAATTAATAGTTACCCAAATTATATATTTATGAGAAAGAGGGAGTATTAATTTTAGAGTTTTGTTAATATATATATTTGCAGTTTCATGTTGTTATGCACGTATTAAAAAATTATTAATTAGTGTAATACCTTAATTACAATGCTCTTATTTAATTATTCTATTTTAGGAATAATTAAGAGAAATAATAGATTATCTTTAATTAAATAAAGATAAAAAAATAAAAATAACTTTAATAAGGTCTTGAACAAGCAATAATTTTGAGACAAAAAAGAAATATAAAATGGAGAGTATATATACCATTATTCTAATACTTTTTTAATCTCAAATCTTTTACTTTTAAGATAGTTACTAACATATTAAGAAATCACTAATTAATATATCATATTAACTACAACATTTCTATTTAATTTTCTCTATTTATAATGTAATTAAAAAAGAATTAGTATATTATCATTAATTATATGGTCTCTACCTATTATATCTTAACTCTTTGAACTGAATTATTTTATTTGTGTTGTTTAATATTGTTAACGCACCTTAAAAATGAGTGCAATACTTTAATTAAATAAAAGTGTATATAAAAAAAAAAACTTTGATAAAACCTTGAAATTCTAAAACGCTATAGTTTTGGAATAAAAAAGATTCTCTGAAAATGTAAAAGCTATGAAAGAGAGAGTATAATTTTAAAATTGAAAGAAAATTTATTACACCCTCCACCCCAATTTCATTGTTGTTTTTAGCATTTTTTTTTTCTCACTTTTATTGTTGCTTTGCAATATCAATTCATCGTTAAATACTTTTTCCTTCATTTACACACTAAATTAACTCTTTGGTTGAAATTTTTATTTGGCGCTTTTTACATTATTTTTTATTATAAGTATACTTGTCAGTCAATCTGGCACTTTTAAGAAGGATTAATTTTGTAGTATATTAAAAAATAGTTTTTAATAAATAATATTTTAGTAATTTTGTTTTTATTTTTGAGAAATTGACCTGCAATTTCTTCTCACTATGCATACAAACCTCGTCCAACAATGAGTCAGGTAAAGACCTGAACCAGTCCTCAACTTCTTCGGCATCACCACTATTGGTCAATATAGTTTTGTAAAGACAATCAAGGAGATGAGCTGGTGGACTTGTATTCTCCATTCTTTCTTTCTGACGCTCTGGACTGTGCTGCGTTGAGCCTATGTCCTTAAACATATTGTGCAACTCACAAAAGCGGCGCATAGATAACTTCAATTCCAATTCCATCTTGTCATGAACCAACAACTTAAGCACTTGGTAAGGAATTTGGTTCTCCAGCAAAAGTATGTCTCTTTGCACAAAAAACAATTCATCAACCATAATTTGTAGTTCATCCGGCCTATTTAAGATCGTCTTTTTACAAGATTTGAATTATTGAACATCCATCCACCAATAACATAAATGCGAGATCTCGATCATCGTATTCTTTCCAAATTTCATCCCAAGAGAACAATTTCCTTCAAGTATTTTCAAACACTTGTTAAACCAAATTTCTTTTTACCTCCAAGATGGTTACAAGTGGTTATAAAAAGTTTTAAAAGTCAGTTTAACCTAAAATTTTAATTAAAAAATTTTATTTTTGTTATTTTATATTATTATTAATTTTAAATAAAAATTAAATAAAATAAATTTTTATATTTTAAACTTAAAATAAAAATAAATATTTTTTATAAATAAAAATTTATTTTATTAAATTTTATTTTTATTATTGACTTAAAATTTAAAGATTTATTTTATTTAATTTAAAATATTAATTTTTAAAAAATTAATGATAATATAAAAAAGTAAAAAGAGAATTTTTTTTTTGATTAATCACGTTCACTCGTATTATCTTGATCTTATAAGTTTTTACTCTTAAATTGATAAGAACTAATTTAACTCCAAAACTAAAACTATGAAGTGAAAATTCAAGTATAAAATATCTACCATAAATGAGTAATTTCACATTTTTGAATATCATTGAAAACACTACCTCAGGTCTGCAATGTTATCTAGAACCCTTTGATGTAGATCGTCGGGTTTTTGTCGACTCCGTTCAGCAAACATGGATGCCCACATAAGCTTGTACTGTTCTCCTGGCACGAGCTCGGGATCATCATGGTGAATGGGACCAATTGATATTACCTTCGGCCTGCAGTACTTGGCATACTTGTCTCCCTCTTTGAAAAGTCGGGGAACAGGTTGTATCTTGGACCTTGAAATTTCATATTTTCTCTCCGCGCTTAGCCTTGCCTTTTCTAGAACTAAAGATATGCTTTTAGATCCAGATGCCATGGTAGGTTGCTTGACAGGAATGGGATTTTAACACTTAAATTTCTCCAACTTCAGATCGCTGGAGCTTCTTTGTTTGAGGAGCTCAACTCTAGCAAGTGAATGAGATTGTGATAAGTCAATGATCTGAATGAAGAGGGAAATGGGAAGACTATGTTTCTGGTCGACTTCAGATTGCTAGTTCATCTTGCTTGTCTTTAATGAAAGCAGGATTTTCAAGAGCGAGACCCATAAGTCCAACTATTACAGTGTGATTTGTACCTTGATTTAACATTGACTTTCATTGAATATAACTTTTTTTATAATAATTATACTGGCCTCTTGGCTGGTGCCTCGCTGGCCGCACACGACATGATGACAATGGCTTTATTAGAGCATCTTTAAATCATTTTTAGTCATAGTATTATGAATTTTATATATTAATTATTTATATTATTTTTATAAGTCTTATATGACACATCATTTTATACAATTTATATAATTTTTTTCTCTAGTCATATAATTCTATAAATTTTTTAAATAAGTTTCACAAACTATCTCTTTTATCTTATAAAACATTCTCTTTCTTATTAAAAAATATCAAAAAAAAGTCTTTAAACAGTACATGCATCGACCTCTCAATTTGCAACTCCCCTTCCCTCTCTTTCCTCCACCTCACTCTCCTCTAGTGGTGCACCTGCGTAATTATCGACGCACAGATATGTGTATTCTGTAAATGCCTCCCACTGCGGAGGCTCTTAAGGGTGCAACAAGTGTGTTGCATACAATATTATTTAATATTTATTTTATAGGCTCTATAATTTTTTGTTATTTTTTCTCTCTCTCTTCTCTCTTGTTTTTGTTGTGCATCGTTATTTTGTTAAATGACGATTACTTTGTAAAAGGTTGTCACGTATGCATATATCTATACAAACCACATACACGTGACTATGTAATTCCTCAATTACCTCCTGTTAGGGAAGCTCTTAGTTTTTTGTTGTTATTTTTCAAATAATACAATTATCCAAAATCAAGATTTATGGTTAATTTTAAAAAAAATAAAAATTATTTATCTAAATATTATTAGTTAAAAATTATTTTTTAATATATCACAAATTAAAACTAAGAGAATGGCATGAATTTGACTGGTGTTGTTGAATAATAAATTGCAGACGATTATACCACATTAAATTGACAAAAATAATAAAAAAAAAGTTATTCAAAAAATCCTATAGTTAAGCCGCCAACCAGTAATGGTGTGGACAACCGTCATAAGACCTTCAACTTTCCCAAATTTGTCGATGATCTCCAACAAATTGAAAACCATAAATAAAAGCATAAGCAAATTAAAAATTTAGATAAAAACATAAGTTGAATCTACTCAGAGGATTATGAGTGTCATTCTCTATGTTAGATTTTTAACTTGTGTATTCTTTTTGAATCTATCAAATTCGTTGTGTTTTTGTCGTGGTTAATTATAATCTATTTATAGATAAAAATATTAATTATAGTGAATCTTAATCAATTAAAAATTTTATTATCATTAAGAAAATCATATGTCATATCACTTAGATATACATTTTATTATTATAATACTCTTAATTATATATTAAAATTATCATGATATCAAGAAAACCAATTAACATTTCATATAAGATTTAAATTTTATTTTCCGTATAATTTAGTTTTAAAAATTTAAATTTAACACAACGTTATGTATCATTTACTTTATGATATTTCTAATTATATATTAAGATTTCAAAAATCATCATAATATTAAGATCAAATCAATTAGCATTAATATAATATTTCATAATTTTATTACTTAGTAATTCTCCTATTTAAATTTATTTTATTACAAATCAATCTTCATTTAAATTAATATTTTAGAATTTATTGTCAATATAATTTGTTATATTATCCATATAATTTTATTACCTATTTATTTTTTTATTTCTTAATTCTCATTCTTATCCATCAATCAACATTTAAAACAATATTTAAAAATTAATCTATGTATAATTTAATTTATATATTTTAAAATTTTAATTTAATTATATTATCACATGTCAATTAAAAACACAAAAAGAATGTGAACTACTTTTATAATATATACACACCCTAAATTCAACACCGATGTGCGAGTTTGGGACAAGTCACTATACGATTGATGGCCCACCAAACAAGGACTTGTGTATGAGATACAATGGAATAGCTACTGCAATCATGGCTGAGAAATTTTTCAGTCCTTGTTTGGTGTGTAAGAGTCATACACAAGTCCTTGTTTGGCGGGCCATCAATCGTATAGTGACTTGTCCCAAAATATATTTGTAAAAGGGCGCGGAAGAGTTAGCTCGTAATGGCGCCCACCAACCAGTGCCGTATGACTTACTATGCAGAACAAAACCAAGATACAATGGAATAGCTACTGCAATCATGGCTGAGAAATTTTTCAGTCCTTGTTTGGTGGGCCATCAATCAAAAAGACGCCTTTCTCTTAGTTTTAATTTGTGATATATCAAAAAAAAAATTAATTAATAATATTTAGATAAATATTTTTATTTTTATAATTTTTTTAAAATTAACCATAAATCTTGATTTTGGATAACTGTATTATTTGAAAAATAACAATAAAATTTAATAAAGCCTTTGTCATCATATCGTGTGCGGCCAGCGAGGCGCCAGCCAAGAGGCTAGTATAATAATTATAAAAACAATTAATATTCAATGAAAGTCAATGTCAAATACAAATCATACTGTAGTACTTTGACTAATGGGTCCCATTAAATTTTTATTGCTTTTGAAAATCCTACTTTCATTAAGGACATGCAAGATGAACTAGCTATATGAAGTCGACCAGAAACATAGTCTCCCCATTTCCCTCTTCGTTTAGATCATTGACTTATCATAATCTCATTCACTTGCTAGATTTGAGCTCCTCAAACAAAGAAGCTAATTGATGATTATGAAATATTGTATTAATTTTAGCCACGAAAAAATGGATTGAGCAGAAAAAATGACTATAATATCTGTGTAGCTCAAATTTAAACTTATTTTCTTTTCGTGAGATTGAATTAGGATTAAAAATTTTATGTTTTTATTATATAATATTCTAAACTCACTATTCACTATAAGAAAATAAAATTTAATAAATAAATTAACTTAAAATTTATCTGCTCACTTAAAAAAGTAAATTTTAAAGAAAAAACCTCGAGTAAAATATGACAGGAAAGAAAAAATTTAGGAAAGATGAAAAGTGATTGAATTAGTAAAGCAAAATACAATTTTATAGTGCCAGGAATGTAAATGCTTTAACCAATTACATCTGTATCTTACCCTAACCAATAGCTAAACTTTATTAACTAACCCTAACCTTTCTTTACAGACGTAATTGGTTAGCTAATTACATAACCCCTGTAACATACTCAATATACATTTAGATATACTTTATTAAAATTATGAAGTAATATAACAAATTATTAGCTGAACCAATTATAATAGGATTGAATATGCCAAAAATTATTAGAATAGGAATAAGAAGTGTGGTTTGAGGATGTAGCGCCCAAGTTTAAGCGTGTCCTTGCCCGTAGCCAATTGACAATGGCTGTGTAGGTTTTCTTGTGAAAAGGCTGATGGTCCAGGCCCATCTCAAACTCCAATTCCACACATTCTTTACATGCAGATTAATTTTTGCCCTTTTTTCTTTCAAAAACACGCATATGGAATAGGATAGGGAATGTTTACTAAAGTATTTTTAGGAGAATATTTATTTTAGTCATGCTTAAAATTTTTATATTTTATATTTTAAATTTTAATTAAATTTATTTTTTATATTTAAAATTTATTAATTTAGTTTTTCATATTTAATTTTTTTTATTAATTTTATTTTTAAACTTATTAATATTTTTAAAGTATAAAAAATTAAATTGATTAATATTTTAAGTGTAAATAGTTAAATTAATAAATTTAAAATGTGAAAAATTAAATTAATAATAATTTTAAGTAAAAGAAACTAAAATAAATATTTACTCATATTTTTATATATAAAATATACTACCTAAAATATTATAAGAAAATATATTTATAGATTGAAATGAAATAATTTAAAATTAAAATTATTTATTAATTTAAATTATTTATTTATATTTAATATTATTGATACTTAAGATATAATATAATTTTTTTTTATAAACAAATTCTCATAGATTTTCAACACAGAAGCCCAAGATTATACTCCTGTTCTAATAACAAAACATGTCTCTACCAAACACCCATAACAAAACATTTATGTCCCCTACCCTTGCAGAGATAAGAAAACTTTTAATTTTTTTAACTTTTTTTCTTTTGTCCAAATTTAAATATTTAAACATAATAAAAAATAATGTGTAATTATAAACTTTTTTTTAATATTATATAGATTTTATTAAAAGATACGAGTATTTCGTTAAAATATTTTATTAACAAAAAATGTTGATAGACAAGGGCCAGTTCCTCGCATAAAACTAGCCGGGGATAAATCAAATTTCAAATTCATTGATTATAGGAACTAACTCAATGGAGGGAAACTCCAGCTCCACCAACAGAAGTAATTTTGGTCTAGACTGCTATCCAGATCGCAAACGGAGAAGCCACCGTTGAAATTGTGCGATACAGTTCGCAATTCTCTCGTGGAAACTGAGCTTCAATGCCTCCAACACCATCGCACATCTCAAACTCCGGTACCTATCTTCTTCCACCTTTCTTCTCCTTCAATCGATCCCTGCTATTTTCTGCTTGGTTTCTTAGCAACACTGTAAAGATCCACAAAATGTAGATTCAAAAACTCTTGCATTTTGTTTTTTCAGCTCAACTTGAATATTTCCAAATATTCTATATATATTTGCTTGGATGTGTTTATCTTTTCTTTTGGTTCAAGGGGAAAAAATTGTAGAACAGAGGATAGAGACCAATTTTGATTTTATATGCGTTCTGTTGTTAGAACTACAAGCCATATTTTCTTTAGAGAGAGGTTTGTGGTCTTCTCATTCCTTTGAACATTTACTTTTTAATTAGGGGAAAATGAACGAGAAAAGAAAAAAGAAAATTTCATTATTTCAAAGGATCAGTTAATACTGAAAGCAGATGCTTGTCCTGCATAAGTAGGAGAGGGGAAAAAAATAGTAAATTTGGAGTTTTGGTATTGCGAGAATTAGTTCCTTTAGTCCCATCTTTTGTTATTTTCTAATGATATCCTTGCTCGCAAAATTTTAATCAGCAGAAGTTTTGAAACGTTTCATCATTAATGCTTTGCATTTGAACTACTCTCTTGTTTATAGAGTTCAATAGTCTGTTGACCTTGGTCATTTTCATGGCATGGAAGTTTTGTAATTCTAGTTGACATTGCCATGCATTATAATAGAAGTTGAAATCCATTTTTGGTTGGCTTCATCTTTGGGTGCTGATGTAAGTGATTCAGTTTTTTACATTTTGTAGGTCATAAATTATTCATGGGGCAAAAAGTTCACTATGTAGTTCTCCTATATGTAGTTTTTGCCCTTTCCTTTATATTTTTCCTTTACATAATGCCTGCTGTAAAATTCAATATTGTTGAACTAATATCTAAGAGAAGTTTAGTGGACCTTTTACCTCCAATGTGCTCACATATGATATGATGTAATATAAATCTAGCTATCTTTTTTGTTTACCCTTTTTCTCCATTGTTGGTGTCTGAGAGTGCCATATACATGGAGCTTCATGTTGATGGATTGCTATGGATAGGCATATTATAATGCTTCTCTTCAGTTTGCACTTAAAGGATCAACTCCATAGGCTTGTTATTTTTCCCTGTACACTCAAATTATGACTTGATGCAAACATTTGTTACCTTTGTAGATATTTAGCTAATACAAAACATTTCAGGCACTGATTTAGGAATCTCTATTCTTAAACCTGTTTGGGCTATGGCATCCTAACATATGATTGTAGGTAGAAGTGGAGTTTGTCTGATGAGAAATACATGGAAGGAGGAACAACACCCATCTTTCATCAATTTTATCTCCACTTTCCTCAGTGCAAATTCTTTTCGGCTTAATTGCGTCCCAATTGCCCCAGTAATTGCCATTTCTTTTGCTATGTTTTCCCTTCTTTCCTAAATTCTTGCTCGTTACTGAAATTTGAGGCACTTCTGTAGGACTTTATTTTCAATTCTGGAGGTTTGTCTGTAGCCTTTATTTTTGTGACGAACTTGGATCACAAGAGTGTCTCTAATATTTTCAACAGGTAATATGACTGTTGTTTTTGGTGCTCCTTCCTGGGGCTTTTTTAGGATTTCTGTTGAGTATAGTGTTCAGAACTTTTCTTTTGTTTAATCCAATTCTTTTGTGCAGAGTTCAGAAGCTAAGAATGCAATTTGCACGTCTTTATGTTGTCATATCCCTCCTAGCAAGAGAGGAAATTGATTTATTTTTTCAATCATATTTCAAGTGAGTTTGGTTATTCTCTATTCTATTCTAACTGATTATGATTTGCTGTGACTCTAATTGTAAAAGAATGAGGATCAAAAACATGTGAAGATTTGGGATGGTGATGGCCAAGCCAACATTTTTGCCAGTTCAGGATCCAGATATGGGCTTTGAAAAGATGGTAAAAATAGCTTATTCTTCTGGAGGTAAGAGCTCAAGCTTGAATCTAAATTTTAAGTGTCATTCCAATTAATGTTTCGTAGTCTCATACTATTTGCAGTTTGCAAGCAACAAAACATTGGAGAAAGATTGAATGCTGAGGTCAGTTGGTTGATTTCTATGTCGATGCAATCTTAATTAGTTCTTAAAAATGAAACTAATATATTGGTGAATGGATTTTGTCTTATTCTTTAAGAGGAAGGAATCACTGCAAGCCATGGACTTGTATCTTAAAGTGGTTACGCTCGTCCCAAGCATTGACAAGCATGATGCTAATATGGTAAGTTACTCAATTATGACCCAAATTTTCAATTTCTTTTTACTAATTTGACATATATTCTCCAAGTTCAGATTCTTGATAAGATATTAATATATCTTGAACTTGTTTAGGAAGATAGAAGTTCCATTTTTTGTCATTCAGTTTTGTATGTTCATGGAGAAGTGTACATGACGAGATAAAATTGTCATTTATAGTAAGCTTATGTTAAGTCTTACTGGTAATTGAGATCATATCAGAAATTATAATTTTATCACTTGTCTTGTCAAACCATGGTAAACAACCGTGAGGAAATCAAAAGTACTCAATGCTTTCATTTATGGTTATTGAATTCAGCTCAATCAAGCTATTGTCTCTGTCCAAGCAATCGCCAAGGCATCGAAAGAGCAAATTCTTGAGAACACTGATCTCAATTGAGAAGGCAGAGATGATTTCCAGGTTTTTCAAGGAGCCAAAGTTTTACCTTACTCCCAAAGTCAGTAACAACGGATTTCTAGTTTGATTCCCCCTTCCCCAGCCAATACCACAAAATATTTGATTCCTAGTTTCTTTGTATTGTGTCTATTTGGTTCTTTTTCTAGTTGAAGTCTTGTACAAAATAGTGGCACCTGTTGTAACAGAGAGCCAGCCAAAGTTGAAGAGTGCATCTGGCTGAATGATTGACATAATCTTTTTTACTCATTATAATGATACAATCGTTTCATTGGGTCTTGATTTAAAATATAAATTGATGGTTAGATAGAGATTTGAATGAACGAATGTCAAAAGAATAAGCAACTAGTAGAAAGGTGGTGTTACGTGCACATTTGTTTGTGTACACACTTATACTCATTTTTTATATTTTTTTTGACATTTCTCTTACTTTTTATTTTTAATTATACTTTTGTAAATAATTACAAAAGATGTACAAAAAGAATGTGCACAAGTAAGTTGTGCACTTAGCATTTTCTTTAGCAAAACACCCAACTATAACAATTGGGTATCTGTTTGTGTCCATATAAAAGTAAAAGGCTAAAACTGAAAATCTTGAACACATTCATGCAGCTGAAAAGATGTTTGGGTCGGCTTATTTTGAGGAAAAAAAAACTTTCTTTTTAAAATTGAAGTGTTTTTTTTTTTTTTTAGATCCAATGAAACTGAAATAGTTCAAATTGGTGCTTATTTCTAAAGCAAAAATTTTTAGCTTCCAAGAAAGCTCTTGCTATAGATGAGAGTTGTTTTAATTGGTGATAAAATTTGATTTGCTTTTGCAAGTTCATGTCAAGGGAAGAAAGTTCTCAACCAAATTACACCAGAGTCCACGTATTATCTTAATTACACAGAAAGGAATAGCATCTTGTCTTTGTCGATCCTCAAAGTAGCCTGTATAGCGCTTCGAAGTATCTGTCCACACTGAGCTTATACCAAATTTACATTGTACAACATTATTGCAGAAGCAGCAATCAAAGTTGGGCAATATGGAAAAACACAATATTGATAAGACTTGAGAGAGGTGCATCTTTATAGCCAACATTACACAATAGAATTAGAAATTCTTATTTTACTTAAACTATAATGAATTATTATGATTATTAATTTAAAAGAGACATCTTTATAACTATCTACAACATATAAAAGAATTAGAAATGAGAAATCCTAATTTTAGTTTACTTCAACCTTTACATCAAGAATTCATATTATTATGTTAGAATTCATATTATTATGTTGTGTCATTTATATTTTATTAAGTAATAAGACTACAACAGTAAAACACAATAGGGGAGTATATTAACTCTATTTACACACTCCCATTTGTACTATGAAATAACACAGCCACTCCTCCAACTCCCAACACAATATTAGATTTGGGGCAAATGTACTCCTTCACAAAGGAAAGTGTTTTAACATTTTATTAGATGCCAATCTGTTTGGCCTTCACAAAGGCAAAAATAAAAAATAAATAAACAAATAAAACAAGAGTGTTTGGAGAGAACCAACTGAATTGGTGTACTCCTTAAAAAAATGTTCTCATATAAAGCGTCATGTCTTTACCGAATTTCTTTTCATTAAAACACTAGTTAATTTGATGCCTTCAAGCAATATTATTTTTGTGGTATATTAAAATATTTTTTGATTAATAGTATTTTTTTAAATAATTTTAATTTTTATATTTTTTGAAAAAATTAACCTTAAAAAGAAACAAAACTCTTTATATTAAATTTTAAAATAATTATATTTCTAGAAGTTAGAATGACTTTTTATTTGGTTAAGTATTTCTTCTTTCTTTTTTTTTTCTTTTTTGTATGATTCATGAAAAATATGAGATGGAATAATCATATGAATAATTCCTCACTCAATAATTACTGCAAAATAAACATTGGTCACAAAGAAAAATACAAATTCTAGATTTCTTACGAATACACATATAAAAGTCAAAAAGAGTTAATGGTTTGTATAAAAGTCAAAATAAGAAATGTCGTGGCTGCTATGAGGGCAATGATAGTCCAAGGCGATCTGCAGTGAGTATAATAAGCTTCGGCCATCCAAATTCTGAATTTGCTCCTATAATGCCACTCGATGGCCCTTTTCAAAGGGGAAAATACAGAATGGTTTTGCACCAAGCCAGGGCCTATGGTATTAAAGAATTCCGATGCTTCCTCATCACTCCCTAGGGAACTTTGGAGTATACCTTCCTTCCTAAGCTCCTTCACATCCTCTGGATCATCAATAAGCAAATCAAGGAACTTTATAAACGAACTGATCATGAAAGCATTTTTAAAATCAGGGCACATCTCATATGCTATTAAGTTCAACAAAGTAGAAATAGTTGAATCATCTAGGATGAGTGGAGAAAGGAATAATCTTGCTGTATTGATGAAGAAACCCCTGGACCACGAAAATGAGGCAAACACACCATTCTCTATTCTCTTTATTTGGATTGCCGATGCTTTAAGTTCTCGTATGCTTCTAAATGTTACCTGACTCTGTGTAAACAAATCATCTATAACATAAGAATCGAAATATTGCAATTCATAGTTACCCAAATTACAAAATCTTATTTTGTCCAAAACCATTAGCAAAAATTAGTTTATATATAATGTACTCTTGTACAAAATATTTTTCAACTTGAAATGTAAGCAAAGGATAAGATCACTGAGTATATTTTATGTTATAATTTCAATCAAACTGAAAAGTTAATAAGGGAAATTATATTTTGGGTTGGATTTTCAGTTTAATTGAAAAATAGTCCCCAACAGCTTGATCAAAGAAGTTTAAATATTATATTAACAGCCAATTCAATCTTGTAACTTAAGTTATTAAGTCAATACCATAACTAATTAATTTTGTTACTAACATTTAAAGTAAGTTAAAAGTGGTGAGTTTATACAAACTAGATATTGAGGAAAATATAAAATGGAGTTATTTAATAGCAAAACTGTTGTAATAGGTATTTCTAAATGTATGAGAGGATGAGAAAAAAGTGAAACCATACTAAAAGAATATGGATTCTCTAACTTTCGTGGAAATCCCTTGGATATCCCTCCAAGGCCTAGATTGTAGGATTTACTAAATGAGCATGGGATGTGAGGAAGCAAAAAATTTGAAGAATTAAATAAAAGATACCTAAATATTTAAATCCTGTCTAAGTACAAAGGATTAACTAATGCTTATCCTGATTCTTAAAGAGGTAAGGTTATTAATACTCCCTCTTATTCATATTTTTTGTATTTTAAGGTTCATACTTACATATTTTGATTATAATGCCTTTATTTAATTGTTTTATTTTAGGTATAATTAAGAGAAATAATGGGTGAATTGACTTTAATTAAATTAAGGTAAAAATGAAAAATAGCTTTAATAAGTTCTTGAAATTCTAGACATGCAAAAATTTTGAGACAAAAAGAGATATCTAAAATAACAAAATATATAAATCGAAGGGATTATACATAACACTATTCTAATACTTCCTTCATCCTAAATATTTTACTATTTAATATTATTACACACACATTAAAAAATTATTAATTAGTGTACTGTATTAACTACAATATTCTCATTTAATTTTCTATTTATAATGTAATTAAGAGAGAATATATATGGTATCATTAATTATATAGTGATATAGAATAAAAAATGAGTTTGACATAATTTTAAAATTTTAGAAATACAGTAATTTCAAAATAAAAATATTTCTCTAAAATAGCAAAATATATGGGACGAAAGGAGTAGATAAAGTTACTATTTTTTAAGAATTGATTCTTTTAATGAGTGTTTATGAGCATTCAATAACAATTAATATATCCGATTGAAATTGAAAACCTTTAATAAGTTTAGGTGTCATTTATTATGACTACATCAATCACATCCATTAACTTTTGTTTAATTTTGATAGAATAATTCAAAATTATCCTATCACATTTTTCTACAAATCCTCCTACTAAATAAAGATATTATTGAATGCGTTTTATGTTTTTAAGATAATGAATATATTTAATTTTTCTATTTAATACTTACTTTATATAATGTTAGAATGATTTGTAAGAAAATATAATATTACTTATTTTAATATTATACTTGCTTTTAGTTTAGGGTTTAAGGTATTTTTAAATTTTTGGTTTAGGGTTTAAAATTTAATATTTCATAAGTTAGAGATTTAGAATTTAAGTTTAAAATTTTAGTGTTTAAAATTAAAATTTAAGTTTTTAAAATTAAATTGTATAGTTTTAGTGTTTAAGGCTTAGCATTTAGGTTTTTATGGTTTTAGTGTTTTAGACTTTATATTATAACTCTAAACTTAAAATCTTATAATTATAAATCTTGAACTCTATGGCAATAGAATTTTAAATTTTAAAAGTCTAAAACTCTAGAGTCATAAATTCTAAATTCTTAAAAATTAAACCCTAAATTCTAAATCTTAAAATCCTATGACTCTAAATCTTAAACATTAAATATTACACTAATTAAAAAAAAAAAGGGTAATTTAAGAATTACATATATGTTAGTGGATATAGTTAACGTTGTCATAATAAATTACACCTAATTTTTTTTTACTCTCTGCCTATCATATCTTTTGTTATTTAAGGTTTTGGTGTATTGATTAAAAAATTATTAATTAGAATAATACAATTGTTATATATAATGCCCTTATTATATTTCCTTTTAGTTTAGGTGTAAACTAAGAGAATGAGTGTAATACTTTAATTAAATAAAGGTGTATTAAAAAAATAGCTTTGATAAAACCTTGAACTTATAAAAACAAAATAGTTTTGAAATAAAAAAAAAAATTCTCTAAAAACGTAAAAGATATGGGACAGAAAGAGAATAACTTTACAATTTGAAGAAAATTAATTACACTCTCTACCCCAATTTCATTGTTGTTTTAATACAATTTTTTCTCTCACATTTATTGTTCTTTTACTATATCAATTCATCATTAAATAATTTTTCCTTCATTTATATTCTTAATAAGTAATTAATATATGACATTCAAATACTCAAAAAAAATAGTTGAAGCATTTATTATTAAGAATAATTTAATAAAATTAGACTATTCATAAAATTATTTATTATCCTCCTATAATTCTTGTACTAAAATTGTGAATAACAATCAAATTGTACAGAAGAAGTGGAATTGAATGTCCACGGCACTCATTGGAAAATACCAAAATAAAAACTAATTACTAAAAAACAACTTTTCAAAAACTATTTTTCTTTATATCACAAAAATTAGTAAGATTTAAGAGCATCAAATTAAATGACACACTTAAATCAAAAATCGTCGAAAACTATGTTGGCGCATTGATAGAAGGAAAAAAAAATTAAGAGATAGTGAAAAAGAAAGTTGCTTATATGCCAAGTAGTTTTTTTTTTTATTTGTTTCAAATACATGTTGTCACATGGAGAGATAAAAAGAGTTAAAGAGTTCAGTCTAACTTGTGTGAGTGGTTATTTATCGTTGAATTTTGTGTGAGTAGTTATGTGTTGAAATGTCAACTAATTATCAAAAGACGAGTGGATAATACTTGTGAGCTAGCATGTAACTGATATAAGTAGATAACATACTTGATAGCTAGCTTATATGCCATGCAAAAAGAATGTGAAGATAAGTAGTCAATCAGATATCCTTAAGAAATATTAATTTTGTAATTCATTAAAAAATAGTTTTCGATAAAGGAAATTTTAATAATTTAGTTTTTATTTTTGAGAGATTAAGCTGCATCTTTTTCCCACCACATGTTTTTTACTTTGGAGAGAGGGGTAGAGATTGCACTATGCATACCTACCTCGTCCAACAACTTGACAGGGAGAGACATGAGCAAGTCCACAGGTACATTGATATCAAGAGAATTGCTCAATAATATAGTTTTGTAAAGACAATCAAGGAGATGAGCTGGTGGACTTGTATTCTCCATTCTTTCTCTGAGAAAGAGACTGTGCTGCGTTGAGCCTATGACCTTTGAGCCTATTACCTTAAACATATTCTTCAACTCACAAAAGCGGCGCATAGATAACTTCAATTGCATCTCGTCATGAACCAACAACTTAAGCACTTGGTAAGGAAGTTGATTCTCCAGCATAAGTAAGTCTCTTTGCACAAGCAACAATTGATCAACCTTAATTTTTAGTTCATTCGCTCTAGAAGAAAGATCACCCGCTCTAGAAGAAAGATGGCCTTTTTCCAAGATTTGAATTATTGAACTTCCATCTACGAACAACATAAATGCGAGATCTTCATCATTGTATGCTTTCCCAATTTCATCCCAAGAGAACAATTTCCTTCAAGTATTTTCAAACACTTGTTAAACCAAATTTCTTTTTACCTCCAAATTAACATAGATAGTAACAAGTAGTTACACAAAGTTTAATTCAACCTAAGAATTTAATTAAGAGAATTTTTTTTTATCCTCTCACTCTATTATTAATTTTTTAAAAAATTAAACAAAATAAACTCTCATATTTTAAGTCTAAAACAAAAGTAAACTTTTTATAAATACAAAAAATATTTTAATAAAATTTATTTTTGTTCTTAACTTCAAATGTAAAAAATTATTTTATTTAATTTAAAATATTAAGATCCTTTTGAAATTAGTGATAGTATAAGAAAATTAAAAAAAAAAATCTCTTTAATTAATCATACTTGTCTATGGTAAAATATTTTCAATAAAATACAAATCACCCATATTATCTTTATCTTCTAAGTTTTGACTCTTAAATTGATAAGAAATAATTTAAGTCAAAAACTAAATCTATGAAGTGAAGATTCGAGTATATAATATCTACCATAAATGAGTAATTTCACATGTTTGAATATCATTGAAAACACTACCTTAGGTCTGCAATGTTATCTAGAACCCTCTTATGCAGATCGTCGGGTTTTTGTCCATAACGTTCAGCAAGCATGGATGCCCACATAAGCTTGTACTGTTCTCCTGGCTTGAGTTCGGGATCATCATGGTGAATGGGACCAATTGATATTACCTTGGGCCTGCAGTACTTAGCATACATGCCTCCTTCTTTGAAAGGCGGGCGAACAGGTTGTATCTTGGAGCTGGAAATTTCATATTTTCTCTCCATGTTTTTCCTTGCCTCTTCTAGAACTAAAAATCTTCTTCCAGATCCAGACGCCATGGTAGGTTGTTATATTTGCTTGAGAGGATATGGGATTTCAACACTTAAAATTTCTCCAACTTCAGATTGCTGGTTCATCTTGCTTATCTTTAATGAAGGCAGGATTTTCAAGAGCAATAAAAATTTTAATGATACCCATCAGTCAAACTACTACTACAGTATTATTTACACCCTGACTTGATATTGATTTTCATGGAATATTAATTTTTTTTTATAATAATTATACTAGCCTCTTGGCTGGCTTTTCGCTGGCCACACAATACACGATGATAAGGGCTTTATTAGTTTTTTATTTTTATTTTTCAAATAATACAGGTACCCACAGTCAAGATTTATGGTTAATTTTAAATATATATATATATATATATATATATATATATATATATATATATAAATAAAATTATTTATCTAAATATTATTAATTAAAAATTATTTTTTGATATATCACATTAAAATTAGGAAAAAGGCGTCAATTTGACTGGCGTCTGATGTCATCTTATCATCAAATTTTTTTTATTATTAAATTTCAGCCTAAAACGTCATCTTCATTGATATCTTCGACAGGAAGATGCCTTCATAGCCACTCATGATAACGCTTCTACAGCCAAATCCTTGCCAAAGGCATTATTCCAAAGGATGCTTTTCTATACATCTCGTCTGTGAAGGGGATATTTGCTTTAAAGTTGTAGTATATATAAAAACAGTTTTGGGTTAATAATATTTTAGTAAATAATTTTTATTTTTATATTTTTAAAGAAATTAACTTATTTTTATTGTATTCATTATATTTTTTTTCCTCTCCAAAATAACGGCTTCAAAATAATAATATTAGTTTTAATTATTAAAAGAAGTTCAGAAAAATATTAAAAAATTGAATAATACTTGAAATATTTGATTATACCAAATGTTAAATTTACATAATTATTTTAAAATTTAATAAAAAAATCTTAGCAGCTCTAGTTCGAATTTATCATATTTGTGATCCTTGTTTAGTGGGCTATCAATACCATGTTGTGAGTTGTTAAATAATAAATTGTAAATAATTAATATCATATTAAATTGACAAAAATAAAAAAAAATAAAAGTTATTCAAAAAAATTATATAGTTAAGCCACCTACCAATAATGGGTGAACAATGGTCATAAGACCTTCAACTATTCCAAATCCGTCGATGATCTCCAACAAATTGAAAACCATAAAAAAAAAAAAGTAAATTGAAAATTCAAAAAAACATAAGTAAATTAAAAATTCGGATAGAAACACCAAGTTGAATCTACTTAGAGGATTATGAGTGTCATTCTTTAAGTTAGATTTCCACCTAGTGTATCCTTTGTTATCTTTTGAATCTCTGAAATTCTGTGTTTTTGGTGTGGTTAATAACAATTTATTTATAGACAAAAAAATTAATTATAGTAAATCACAGTCAATTAAAAATTTCATTACTATTAAAAAAATCATATATCATATCACTTGGATATTTACTTTATTATTATAACATTCTTAATTATCTATTAAAATTTTCTAAAATCATCATGATATCAAGATCAAACCAATTAGCATTTAATGTAATATTTAAAATTTATTCTCCATATAATTTAATTTTAGAAATTTAAATTTGATGCAATGTTATGTATCTTTCACTTTATGATATTTCTAATTATATATTAAAATTTCGAAAATCATCATAATATCAAGATCAAATCAATTAGCATTAATACAATATTTCATATTTTATTACTAGTAATCTTTTTTTCCTAATGCTCTCTCTTATTTCTTAATTTCTTATATTGTTACTTTTTAAAATTTTACTAAGTAGTAATTCTCTTATTTTAATTGAACTTTTTTACAAATTAATTGCCATTTAAATCAGTATTTAAAATTTTATTGTTCATATATAATTTTATTACCTAGTTACCTTCTTATTTCCTAAATACAATATTTCATAATTTTATTACCTAGTAATCTTATTTCTAATGCCTTGTTTCTTAATTTTTTATATTGTTATTTTATAAAAATTAATTACATAGTAATTTTCTTATTTCAATTGATTTTATTACAAATCAATTGCCATTTAAATCAGCATTTTAAATTTATTGTTAATATAATTCCATATAATTTTATTACGTATTCATCTTCTTGTTTCTTGATTCTCCTTCTTATTTATCATTCAACATTTAAACCAATATTTAATCTATAAAAAAATTTATTTATATTTTTTAAAATTTTAGTTTAATTAATATTGTCACGTGTCATTTAAGTAAAATGACATCTGCCAACACAACAATGATATATATGCATATATATACTATACTAATTCATGCACCAATGTGCGAGTTTGGGATAACTTAATGTGATACTTAGTTTATCATCAAATTAATTTTTATGCATGGGAGATTTTGTTTGGTACACATTAGCCATAGTAAAATAAGTTAAGCAGAAAAAATAGCTATGATATCTTTATGTCTCAAATTTAAACATCCTTCCTCCTCGTTGGATTGAATTAGTATTAAAAATCTTGTATTCTCATTATACAATATTCTAAACTTACTATTTACCATAAGAAAATAAATTTTAATAAATAAATTAGCTTAAAATAAATATTCATCATAGAAATAAGAAAATCACCATCTCACTTAAGAACGTAAATTTTAGAGGAAAAAAATAAATTAAAATATGATAGGAAAGAAAAATTAGGAAAGATAAAAAGTAATTGAATTAGTAAAGCAAATACAATTTGGAAGTAACTAATAGGAATAAATGCTTTAACCAATTACATCAGTACTTACCTTAACCAATAGCTAAACTTTGTTAGCTAACCCTAACCTTTCTTCACAGATGTAATTGGTTAGCTAATTACATAATCCCTGTAGCATACTCAGTATACATTTACATATACTTTGTTAAAATGTTGAATTAATATTACAAATTATTAGCTGAACCAATTACAGTAGGATTGAATATGCCAAAAATTATTAGAATAGGAATAGAAAGTGACATTAGGGCTAGTGGTGCATTACTTCTCTCCAAGGACTATTGAAGTTGTCTCATTTGGTTTTGAATTTTTAGAACGGTTGGTTGCAACTCCAACCTCATCGTGCTTTCCTTTTTATCTATGACAAAAAGAAAGAAAGAATATGCTAAAAATTATTAAGATAGTGAAAATAAATTGCATAAGCATTCTATGTGCAGTGATTTTGGAAACAGAAGAAAAGACAGAGGAAAAAAAAAAACTAAAACTACGTCAAAAATTATAAAATACACAATCACCTTAGTTTTACCTTAGCTTCCATATTTATTATGTACATGCTTGCGGTGAAACACAAAGGAACTATTTTACAGCTTTTATAGAAATATGACAGACACGAAGGTGGTAAAGAAAAAAAAATTCTAAATGTAAAAGTAAAACTACAAACAAATGAACTTTTGAATGACACCAGTGAATCATGGTTATGAGAAAAAATTTAGTTAACATTTCTTTTCCTATCCTTCAACTTCTCAACCTTGCCACCATAGAAATTTTATTGCCACCTATGGGCTGGGTTGTCCTTAGCAATTTAGAATACAAAGCCAAACCATAAAATTTTTCTATTTGCTACATATTTTTGAGAATTTCTTCTTTTACCATGTTATGGAGTCTGAACCCCTTCTAATTGAACTTGTTATACCGTTAACCCTCTTCTGCCAAGAAGTAGAAATTTCATTATTAGTTTTGCAATACATGTATAACTGTTAATAATATAGAGAGATTAACCTATGCAATTGAATTGGGAATACTTTTCCCAAGTGATTGACGGACACAAATCTTTTGTGTAAGGGTACATGGCAACTCTGCAAGTAAAACATGCAACGTAACGATGAGGAGGAGAGAGGGCAATTGACAAACAATTTTTGTGAAACAAAATTTATCAATTTTATAATTATTCAGGCTAGTAACGGTGACTAAGAAATATGATAGTTGAAAAAGCTAATAGTATGTAGTCTTTGAGAAAACCAGCAATCCGAATGGTAACTGCACCAATTCCACCAAGAAAATGGTAAAATTCAGGACTTCCACCTGAGGCTTCTCTAGTAGGTATCTTGTGGCACTTTCTTTTGTAGTGTCTTGCCCAATGTAGCCTCTATTTAGACGATAGATAAACCTTAATTGATTTTCCTAATTCTCCATAATCACTACTAGGCATCTGGGGCACTTTTTTTAGTGTCTTGCCCAATGTAGCCTCTATTTAGAGGATGGATAAACCTTAATTGGTTTTCCTAATCCTCCATAATCACTGTAAACCCTAGTCTGTCATATTTCCTGATGACTGTTATTATTAGTAGAATTGCAAACCATATCTCTAAATTATTTTTTAATTACTGTATAATATTTCTAATTAGATATTATGATTTATTAATTTATTGAAATTTTATTTTTTAATAATCCTCTTATTTTAATTCATCTTGTTGCAAATTAATTAGTATTTAAAATCTATTTTTATATAATTTTATTTTTAATTATATATATATTATCTCTTTCCAAAAATGCAAGCTAAAATTAATAAAAGTATTTTGTCATAAACACTCCTACAGCCATGTAGCAAAAAAAGAAAAAAACTCCTATAGTACGTAGGTGTCCTATCATGTACGTACCCTAGATTCCTTGTGCAAAAAACAGTCCTCAACCTAAACGGCAACTCATTGACTTTGATTCAATAAATAGAGGAGACCCACTAAGCATCACAAAACAAAACCTCTCATACTGATCAAACAGTGATCATGGAGAGGAGCCCTAGCAGACCAAGTTCTGAGGTTGAAACCATGGCTGACCATAAAGAAGAACAAAGAGAAGACAACATGAAGGGAGAAGAAGCGTTCAGGAACACAACCGTGTTTCCATGGAGGAAACAGATAACAGTGAGGTCTATAGTGACCAGCTTTGTTCTGAACATTGTTTTCAACTTTATTGTTTGCAAGCTTAATCTCACCACCGGAGTTATACCGTCCCTTAACGTCGCCGCCGGGTTGCTCGGTTTCGCGATGGTGAAGTCGTACACGGCGTTGCTCATTAAGTGTGGCCTCCTCAAGCAGCCATTCACTCGCCAAGAGAACACTGTGATCCAAACCTGTGTTGTTGCCTCCTCCGGAATCGCTTTTAGCAGTAAAGTTTTTTGTGGCTCATGTTGATATTTATTTGTATTTTCTATGATAATGGAAAATTTATGATGAAAATCTCAACTATTGTGATATACTTTAATTTGGAACAATAATCTTTCATGTAAAAATAACAATTTTGAGATATATATGTTATTGGTCACGTTAATTTAGCAGCAAGTTTCTCAACTTTTAAATTTAGGTTTATTTTTTTGTTTAATACCTAAGGTTTTCGTACACAGTTCAAATATGAGATTAATCTACACTTGAAACATAGGACTAATGTAAATTTAGCTCTTGCTATATATTGTAAATAATTTGAATGACAATGAATATGATATGCCATGTACATGTAAAGAATTATTTTATATAAAATTAGTTAGGTGGTTCGGAAAATATTGATTCATATATGTTGTTACAGTATTATATATCTAATTAAAATGTGAAAAGCTCTACCTCATTCAATTTCTGAGTGTGTGTGTGTATATATATATATAGGTGGCACTGCAAGCTATATTCTTGGGATGAGTCCATATATTGCTGCTCAATCAGATGGAGGGAACACACCAATAAATACAAAGACTCTCTCCCTTGGTTGGATGTTTGGGTTTCTTTTTTCTGTAAGCTTTGCTGGCTTGTTCTCTATTGTGCCTCTAAGAAAGGTAAGCCGATCAACCCAGAATTTGTCAATTGAACCCACATATTATTTTATTACTTTATTTGTAAACTTTTTTTTTTTTTTGTTTGGTTCCACAGATAATGATTTTGAAGTACAAGCTAACATACCCAAGTGGAACTGCCACAGCACACCTCATCAATAGTTTCCACACCCCCAAAGGAGCAAAGCTAGCAAAGTAAGTTATGACATTAAATTAAAACAAAGCATACACTTTGAACTTAGTTGTGCAGAGGATACTCACACAAAAATAAACAAGCAAAATAAAGAGCTACTAATTATTTTCTTTTTACCTTATTCCTTGTTTAGCTTTGTCCTTTTGTTTTGATATTACCTATTTTAATCCTTTGATTTCTATAAATACAGGAAACAAGTTGCTGTGCTCTTCAAATCCTTCTGTTTCAGTTTCGTGTTTGCCTTTTTCCAGTGGTTTTTTGCTGCCGGTGATGATTGTGGGTTTGTGAGTTTTCCCACCTTTGGGCTCCAAGCCTATAAACAAAAGTATGTCTTCTGTCCTTTACTCCTCTTTCTCAAATAAAATTAAATTGCAAGATTTTCCAAAATAAGCACACATTATTTCATTGATGAATTTGGATATTCTTTATTTGGACCATTTCACTAATTAGAAAGTCCATTTACCTTCAAAAGAATTATAAAAAACATCAAGCTCATAATTGAAGTTACTTCTCAAATTTAATTAATTGGCCCCAATTCAATTTGTTTCTCATTGAATCATACTCAACACAATATTTATAACAATGATTTGAATGGTGTACAGGTTTTACTTTGATTTCTCATCTACCTATGTGGGAGTTGGAATGATTTGCCCTTACATGGTAAACATTTCTTTGCTTATTGGTGCTGTAGTCTCATGGGGCATCATGTGGCCTCTGATTGAAACCAAGAAAGGTATCTGGTATGCAGCCAATCTATCTAATAGCAGTCTACATGGCCTCCAAGGATACAAGGTAATTTATCTGTGGACACACCCAGTTGAACCAAAAAGATGAATTTTGAGTATTTTACTGTCATTGATTTATTATCAATTAAGGTTAATATATCAGATTTAGATTCACTCATGTTTGAGCATCAAATGTGATAGTCATGTCTATGTGAAAAAGTTTATTGATCAAAAAAAAAAAAAAATCTAATTGTACAAAACAAAGTTAGCTTATCACTTTAAGAATAATATATTGAAGTTTCACCTAAAATAAAACAAAAATGATTATTTGATAATTTAGCAGTCAATTATTTTTCTTATTAAATGAACTTTTTTAGATGGACATGACCGTCATGTTTGATGTTCAACCATGAACAAATCCAAATTCATAATCTCATCTACAATTGATGTCTCCTTTTTATAATTTCAGGTCTTCATTTCCATCGCTATGATACTTGGTGATGGGCTTTACCATGTAGTCTACATGCTGATCCATACTGGTATCAGCCTTGTAAAACAGTACTCAAAGAACAAAGACTCATCCTCAGTAAACCCTAGCAATGCTGTTGAGAACTCAGATAATTCTCAGATTGTGGACTACGATGAACAGCGACGAACGGAGTACTTCTTGAAAGACCAGATACCAACTTGGGTTGCAGCCGCTGGTTATGTAGTCCTTGCAATTATTTCTATTATATCAGTGTCTCATATCTTTCCCCAGCTCAAATGGTATCATATTATGGTGGCTTATGTGATTGCTCCACTTTTGGCCTTCTGTAATTCCTATGGCTGTGGCCTCACTGACTGGTCTCTGGCTTCTAGCTATGGAAAAATTGCCATTCTCATATTTAGTGGTTGGGTTGGCCTTGGCAATGGAGGTGTAATTGCTGGTCTTGCTTCATGTGGTGTTATGATGAGCATTGTTTCCACAGCTTCTGATTTAATGCAAGATTTCAAAACTGGGTATCTAACCCTAGCATCGCCTCGCTCTATGTTCTTTAGCCAAGTTTTTGGGACAGCCATGGGTTGCCTCATGTCTCCTTTAGTCTTCTGGTTTTTCTACAAAGCTTACACGCTTGGTGACCCTCAAGGCTCCTATCCTGCACCTTATGGACCAATGTACCGCGGAATTTCCCTTCTTGGAGTTGAGGGTGCTTCTTCTCTTCCCAGACACTGCCTTAATCTAGCTATTATCTTCTTTTGTGCTGCGATTGCCATTAACATATTACGCGAGGTTTTGGAGCAAATGAAAACGAAGCACAAAATACATAGGTTCATTCCAAGCCCTATGTGTATGGCCATTCCATTTTATCTCGGTGGTTACTTCACCATTGATATGTGTATTGGTAGCTTCATTCTATTTGTTTTGGAGAAGAGAAACAAGCAGAAAGCAAGAGATTATGTTCCTGCCATTGCTTCTGGACTCATCTGTGGAGAATCATTGTGGGGAGTTCCTGCTGCTGTACTTGCTCTTGCCGGAGTTAATGCCCCTATTTGCATGAAGTTTGTATCATCCTCTGTGAATGACAAGGTTGATGCCTTCTTGAATGGTGGTCTCTAGTGATTCCTCAAGTCTATTATTGTACATATATATAGGTTCATTTTTTCATGTTTGCTTTCATGTTTTAGGACAGTGGGATCTCTTAGAATTATAGCAAATTGCTGGTGTGTTTGCTTCTTCACTATAGGGTATACTTTTGAATTGTGTTTAGAACTTTTATTTCATAGACAAAAGCTAAAGATTCTTGGATTTATCTACATTATTGCCAATTGTTCATTACATTGTGTCTTTCCATATTCTTTGCCTTTTACATCATTATTTTAATAAATTTTGTGACTAAGTGGCTAATTTGATTTTCCTCCTTATTAAGGAATCTTTGTTTTACTTCATTTGCCAAATCTTATGCCATGACATTGAGATTAGTCAAATTTTAATTTATTATATAATACTACAAGTTAAATTAATTAAATCTTTTTTTTAACCAATCCTAAAACTATGACATGATTTGACACATGAAGTGGGACAGAAGATTTTGCCTTATTTCAAAAGGCATATGAACATCCATGATTATGGTTAAGAGAAAAGTGGGTTTGGTATAGTAGTGCAACTTTCAAAGTTAAAGCTTTGCATTCTCGTGTTCAAACTCATTTTTACCTTTTTTAAGTTGAAATTCTTAAATTTTGCTACTACCTACTAACATAATATTATCACAAAATATAATTAATTTTACTTATTTTTAATTTATTATCAACAATTAATTAAATAATTATTTTTATTTATTTATTATGAAGTTTAATTAAATTATTAGTTATATTTTTATAAATTAATTAAATAGAATGAATGGAGGAGAGATAACGATGAGTAGAGAAAAAATGAGAGATAAATATTATTATTTATTAAAAATTTTAAGGACAAAAATGAAATTAGCTTTTAAAAAATATACATTATTTGAAGTAATGTTTTGATAGTTAATTCTTAAAAGTGATAATCTCTCTCCATTTTTAGTTCATTAAACAATTTTACTAATTGACTAATGTCAATATGCTATAATCTACCTTTCCCAAACACTCTTATTCTTATAGGCCTCTAAGTTTGAAACCACTAACGATACAATATTACTCCTCTTCTCATTTTTGTTTAATGCTTTTATACGAGGTTTCAATATGCCACTTTATTTTTCTTTCTTTTACACAATTCAATTCAAGTAACTCTCTAATCTAACAATGTAACTTATTAATTAATAAGTTTATTAAATAAGAACCACTTAATTTTTTGTGGGAGTGAAGCCAATAATTATTTTTTAGTTAGAGGAGTTAAGTCCATGAAACATATAATTTTTTTATTTTAATTATATGAAATAATCAAACCTCAAACCTTTTAAATGCTTTGTAAACCTCTCACCATTAGCATAGACATAATGGCTTCTATAGAACATATAATTAACTCTAGTCTTAAATATATGGTGGCTTGTAAAAAAAAAAAAAAAAAAAAAAGGTCAATTTTATAAGAAAGTGTGTTAAAAGAATAAAAAAAAAAAATTATGTCTGTCATTTATATTAATTGTTGTATATGAAAAAATAACCACATTGAAATATAATATGTAATATGATATCTCTATTATTTCTAATTAGGAGAGAGATTAAAATAAATTATTTAATTATTATAATAAATAAAGATAAAATTAAAAATATATTATATTTTTTATAAAATTAAACATAAATTTTTTTAATATATTTAAATTAATTAAAAATGTCCTATATTTAAGTTGAAAGGAGCAGTTCCTTGGCCATGCAATTATTACATACACGTCAATGTCATTAGCATGCCTTATGCAACCTCCACTAGATGTTCTAATTAAGTTGATATTCTTTAGCCTTTCTATATTATAAAAAGGTTTAAACATCTAATTTTCATATTACTTAATTTCTTCATTATTAGATTACACTTAATGATTTAGAAGAGTTTTTTAATTAAAGAATTTTTTATTTATCTAAAATAAATCTTAGTATTATATTTTATAATTATTTATTTTATTTTTAAAATAAATAATCATATATTACATTAATGAAATAGTTTACAATTTACCCATATATATATATATACACACACACTTATTTCTTGTGTTTGGTATGCATTTTTAAAAAATAAAATTTCATAAAACATGTTTTTTAAGATTATTTTAATGTAAATTTTAATAAAGAGAATTTTACAGGACGGGTGGGATTATAGTTTCCCAAGCTTCTAATGACATTCTTAAAAAGTTTCACATGAATGTTTAAAGCTAACAAAATACATTTTAAGAATTTAGATTTATGTTTTTCATAATTCATAAATCATGAGATTTAAAAATAGATCCGTTTACCAAACACCCCTTAATCACTTAAAATTTTAAATAGTTTCTTAAATTTAAAATGTTAAAAATCTATTCTTATAATTTATAAATATTTACAAATTATTTCTTGTTGTTTACTCTATTAATTATTTCCATATTATTGATTCTCATAATTTGACACAAAATTTAAAATAATTTTTATAGTTTAATTTTTTTTAAAAGTATACAAATATTTATAAAATAGCTTATACTTATAAATACACATTTATAAACTATAAAAACTAATTTTTAACGTTTAAATAATAACTTTTAACTTAAATTTTGTTCGAGGACCATTATTATAATTAAACCAAATTAAAATTTCCATTTCTAGTTTGTTTTTGCAAGTGGTTAGATAACTAGGACATGTGGATATCTTGGAGAAGAGGAAGAAGCTACAGAAGTAAAACAAGAAAAGAAAGAAACTCCAATAAGAAGTGTTTTCCACTGCAAACAACCATTCTCAAAACTTGGCATGAGAGTAAAGTTACCAAAAGCTTAGATTATATTCCAACACATTAATTTAACTCTCAAGTCTGAATCCACACTACAAAAGGAGACCCCAAGCCCCAAATAATCCACAGAAACAGAACAAGTTGAAAGAGAAGAAGCAAGATGTCAGCAGTGAGAGTGATTGTGTTTGTTTCATTGGGTTGCATTATCTTCTTTTGCTTGCTGGCTTTTGCTGTCTGTCGTTTCATCAAGAAGAGGAAGAAGACGACAATAGAAACTGACGTCGTTCACATTGATGAAGAAAAGCATGTGAAGGGAAGCATGGTGTCTGGCCCTTTTGGTAAGCCGTCGGTGGTGATATCAATGGAGGGTGAAAAGCATGTCAACGAAGATATAATCAAGAGGGAGAAGCTTGCTCATGCTCATGCACCATCAGCCAATCCTACCACTGCCAGAACCAACCAATGATGACGTCGCTTATCCATCATTACCTGCTTTCAGCACAAACCATGATTGTTGTCTGTAATATAAAGAGGGAAAATTCTCTCCAAACCATGATTCAATAATATTTCATATACTATTAAATTATCAAAATATATTATCTTATTACTTTATAAACCATAAATGAAATATAATATTTTTCGTTCAAAATTATAAAATTATATTTATAAGGTCTTATATTAAAAAATATAAAATAATTTGTTAATTTTAAGAGATAATTAATGACATTTTTTCAAAACTACACTTACTTAAAAGTCTTGTTCTTCGTACAATTGATTCAAGAAACAAAATATTAAACAAATCACCATAAAAAAAATAAATTTTTTTAAATCATCTATATTACAATGGTAAAGTAAATAATACGACCCTATAATTTTGAACAAAAAGAATAGTTAATTTATTCTCTTTAAAGTGACAAAATCTATTATTCATTAATATGGTTCTTTATCCCATAACATCCTTATTAGTCAAAAATTAAATTTTTATTAACTTATAAATTCTTTTAACATTACTTTATAAGTTTTTTTTCGCCAACCGAGATACTTGAGAGAAGAAAATAAAATATTTTATAAAACAACAGATTCTGTACCTTTTTAAAAAGGGTTAAAATTTTATCTCATTTTAGGTGTCAAATTTTGTCCTATAATGTGTTGATTAATCATAACATTATAAAATAATAAATTACATTAATTAAATTATTATGATCAATTAATACCTTGAGACGAGATTTAGTACACAAAATAAGACAAATTTTCTTTTAAGAAGGGAAAAGACCTACTTAATCATTTACAAGACAACATTATTTGTCTCATAAGTGATACCAAAATTTATTCCATTGTGTTTCCATTAGAAAATGGATTTTAAATGATATTATTTTAATATTTTATATCTAATAAAAACATAATAGGACGAAATTTAACATAACTTGTTTTGTCCCCATCATTTACCATTTTGACAATATCACGGAAAATAAATGTTTATTTACCCCGATTATGTGAAGTAAAATTTCATATCCACTTTAAATTCTTCACTTCCTATTATTTTCTCCCTCATCAGTAAAGGTCAGATACTCAGATCGCGCTTGCCCCTTTTTCCTCACAGCATAAAATTTAGTCATAATGAAGAAAATTCAGCTTGATTCTTTGTTGCTAAGGTTAAAAAAATGTAAATACACTGATTTAATACATTAGTAGTACTCTCATTCTATCACAAGGAACTTGAGAAAGAAGAGTAGAAAATTAGAGAAAAACAAAAGAAAAAGGACTTCTCATTAATTCCAAGAAACCAGTCAATTTCCAAAATCAATCTCATGCACAACAAACAACAGTCTAAATAAATTTTCTTTCACACATAAGAATTTTTTTAAAAAAGAAAAAAGAGCAAACCAAATAAGGGCGAGGGAAATCTATATACAAGAATCTCAAATTTTCCCCAATAAATCGAAAATACATAAAGGGGAAAGTTAGGAAAGGATGTGAATTTACAAAACGGTGTTTATATGTAGAGCTTTGAGTAACGATGTAGCCATCTGTTTGACCAAAACTTGGCCACCTGAGCTTTGTCCATCTCTCCTTTCTTCTATTAAGTTCTGAAGCTTCTGAGGTAGATCATTCTCCACTATCAACTTCTTAGGCTGGGGATGGTGCTCATAAACAGCCTGCAAAAACAAATTTTAGTGAACCATTCAGTGTTGGCTTGCTACAGGGGGCAAGCATATTGGTCAGGACAAAATACTGTGTCCCGCTTTCTGGCCTGGTTTAGAATTAGTCCAAAAGTGAAGTAGGTTCCACTTGTAATATTATTTTATTACTTTTAAACTAATCCCAAGCTCATAAGATAAATATTGGGACAGAGGATTTTGTCCTGGTTGGTCCCAACACAAACTAGCAATCATACATTGATTTTTATTTTATTTTTTCCCCCCTTTCAACTGAAACATATAAACAAGAATCTAACCAGGGACCAGAACAATAGATATCAGTAGATTCTAAAATAGCCAAAGCCGAACTAGATTCTGCACTACTCAACCTTAGGAACAAGGACCATTTGTAATCACAGAAAAGGAAGATGCTTAAGCAGGATGCCAACACCACAACAACATTTTAAGCAGGCCCTGTTTAAGGATTATGAGGCCTTAAGCAAAATTACTAGAGGGACCTAATTTTTTTTTGGGGAAAACCATCCAGTATTTTATATCACATTATACATCAATTAATCTAATTTAAGCCAAATATATAATCTCAAAGATGACAAAACTCTTCTTAGTAAATTTTATTTCATTAATTCTTGTATCATTATTTTTCAAAACTAAATTCATACTTTTTTACAAAGTATGAAAAATAGAATAAAAGACAAGAAAAATTATAAATAAATAGAAGTTTCAATTTCAATAAAAAAAATGAAGAACTAATAGAACTTGATAATAAGAAGAATTGTATGCCAATATAATCTACAAATAATTTTTACTGGAGTGGTAACAATTTAATGTTAGAAACTCCTTGAGAATTCACAGAAAGTCTAAAGTAAAAATGCTTAAATTTTTGGGATAAATAAAAATACTTAAACAAATAAATATTATTTGTTTTGGTAAAAAATTGTAGAAAATAATTAATTTTCGAATTGTAGTAAATAATTAATTTTCGAGTAGATTATCCTTCAAACTTAATCATTAACAAAATAATGATATATAATTTAACTAATTTTTAATACATGCATTGTTAATGATTTCTTACTAAGCATTTTTTCTGGGAGGGGACCTAAGGCCAATGCCTTAGTTGCCTACCCCTTCCCACAGCCGTGATTCCAAGATATGGGATGAGCCGGGATAAAGAAAGAGAATGAACTTATTCACAAACAGTTTTCCATTAACACAATTCTGAACATCATAAGTGAGAGATTACAGTGAACAAATGATGATTTTGCACATCATTATGAGATTACAAGGGATTCTTTTCCACATGTTGGAGAGAGGCCTTCTGTTCTATCTATGAATCTATTGTTATTCAACAATTATAAACGAAACATAACCTATAAAATATTGTAATTTTTAATTTGATCGCAAAGATATTTAAAAAATAAGTAAAACATTACAGCTATTCCTGTTAATTAGAAGTTAAACCCCTATTCACTTGCAACTTGAAAAACATTTGGAACAAGAATTCACATGACAGAAGATACTATCTCCTACGTTTGAAGGACAGATGTTCAGAGCAATTCTAGTCGACAAATTTCTAATAGACTTGGCATATCGTCTCATTAGAATCTGAGTTACTAGAAAGAGTATATTTATATAATTTTATGCATGTTAAGCTACTAAACACCTGACATATCTTATGTGAAGGGTTTTACAATTCCCTAATATTCCAACATCTTTAAATTTTGCAACAGAAGAGATAAAAGGACCCAAAAAGTAAAAGAAAAGAGCAATTTGTACCTTTATTAGCTTGAGTAAATTAAGACGAGCAATAGCATCCTGATGGTCAAGCCTTGTGATTAGCAATGGAGTTAGTCCATTAACAGCTAGTGTAGTATTAATCCGTGCAGATTTTCTGCATGAAGATATATGAGCAAACTGATCAAATGAAAATCCAATACAAGGGAAGAAAGAACGAGGTAAAATTGAGACAAATGTATAGATTATATTTTGACAGCTATGAACCAAATATCAAAATATCGCCAAATAAAGATCTGCTCCATGTCTTGCTGCTGAGAGAGAGTTATAAAATATCTTATTATTTGTTATCATTCCCCGGGAAAATTTGAAGCTTCGCTGAAATTGCTTTTATTTCTGAACCAGTGACCTCAAAGTATTCCTACTTGTGTAAAACTAATCCTCTTTAAATTTGCTCCAACCCTAAGGTTACTCTTAACATCACTGTTTAGTCTTAGAATAACATTTTAATTTTCCACCTTACCTTTTGTTACCAAATCACACCTCCTGATATACCCCAAAGCCCAGCTTGGTAAAATCCTAATTATCTTTGTTTCCCAGTTTAACCACTACTTATCTACCACACCTCTATCTAACTTTATAAGAAGCAGCAGCCTTCGTGCAACAGTTGTTTCTTCATAAACTACCAATGCATCATGACAAAAAAAAAAACGCACTACTGATGAATGACTAATTCATCACAGTATTAAAGTAAATGCACTAAATCATATACTGAATTAGAAGAAAGAAGAGAAGTTTAGTATTCTCTACGTGATGATTTTCAAGAATGGCTCCAATATGTGCACAAAATACTGCTCTGGACAGCACTGGAAGAACTTCACAAGCTTCTGAACTGCATCCTTTTTCAGCAATGCTTGTTCAACCTTTCTGTTGTCGTTGTCATGAGCTAAGCAAACAGCTATAGAATCCAATGCTGTCACTGACCAAAACTCATCCTCTAGGAGGCTCAAGTATACATCCAAACCACCATGGGCCCTTAACTGTTCTCTTGAATTACGAGACGCATGAGCCATGTCACATAATAGAGGTAATGCATATTGTTTCAAGGGAGAATTAGATGTGATGAATTGCATCAAATGAGGAATGATCCCATTTTCAGCAGCTTGTTCTTGTCTCCGCTTATTTATCTTGCATAAATTGAATAGCGCATTCAATACCTTCAAAAAAGAACAAAGGGAAACAATGAGATTCTAGTCAATTTGTCATATGCCAAAAAGTCAAACCATCAAGTACAATAAATAGTAAGAAAATATTTATAAACTGCAACAAGAACAGAGGCAATGAAACTGGAGATGACAGTCTTCTTTTACTCTTTTTTCACTTAAAGGATGAAACAAAAACTTCATTTTGATAAGGATTTAGGAATAAGTATGATAATAAGGAGGATAAGTAATCCTCCTAAGCAGAAATAAGAAAGAAAACACAGCAACAGAGAAAAAAGAGAAAGATCAGTGTTCCCGTATCTATTAGGGTAATTCCCTTGAATCGACCATGTACTTTGAATCAAATGGAAGCTGGAAAGTCAGTCTTGAGTGCAGAAGCATATTTAAGTCTTTTCTTTTTGTTTTTTGGGGTTTTTTTTTTGTTGGGGGGGGCGCTGTGGGGGAAACAAAAAACGCTCTTACCTGCAATATATTTACACTTGAGAATTTATCTTCATCAATATGAATGTTTCTTAATTTCTTTGAACTTTCCAGGGAAAAAAAAGTTTCAAGGGAAAGCATGGCATAAAAATTTAATGGGTTGAACAAAGATACATGATGCAGTAATTTTTCATAATTTGAATTGAATGTTTCATATCCATTGGTTAAAAACAAAAGTAAGTAGGTCAGCAAAACTCACCTCATTATGTATTTGTGATACAAGAGACCCTTCTTTGAGTTCAAGATTTGGTATCAAGTATTTTATTGCGTCGGCTCGCTGAAGATTCTCTAAGCAATTTGGATCAGTTGAGAGATGGTTAATGCATTTGAGTATCTAGAAAACATGGCAGAGAAACAAAATAGTCAGAAATTAAACATCTGGAATATGAGCAACACTATAACAAGAAAATGCAGTTTATATCACACCTTCAACAGGATAGCAGGCTCCACCCTATTAAACATCTGGAAAAGACGACTGAGCAAACTTTGGCTGCACATATAAGACTTTACTGTAGTATCTGCCTGAGCAAACTCAAGCAGAAGATCAGCCACCTTTTCTAGGTACTCCCTTGCAACATCTGCATTCAATGATGAAACCATGTGGGAAAGTAGCCCAGATGAAGTTGCACTACCCGGTCGAGCATTTAGGACACCTGAACCAGATAGCACGCCAGATGCAGTCTGAGATACAATCCCTGATGCAGAAGCAGCTACTTCGTTAGAGGTTAAAGGTCCTAATTTTTTTGGAACAGCTTTGTTAGACACTCTAGCACTAGAATCAAGATGTCCATTTTCTCTTCCGCGTTGAGAAACATCTGCATAACCACAAAATAATATAATCATTCATACAGGAAAGAGACGAATCACAGAGAAAAAGTCTGAAGTTAAAAATACAAAAACTAGGGAATGTTTATATGCTTTTCAATGCCACCTAGATGAGAAGATACATTGTTAAAAGCTTTCATTAGCAAGTAGCATCTTTACAGGCATGTTATCCGCTATCCCTCAGTTTTTTTGTAAACCGTCACCTTAAAGAGTGGGTTGTGGATATGAACTGTTTATCTCTCTCTTTTTCAATAAATATGGAGGTTTGGGATTTGGTGAGAAAGGTTGTATATCAAGAAGAGGAATGACTTTTATCTATAAATATTGATGGCACAGGCTAGAACTGGGGTCAACATTTCATTAACTTACCAAAGAAATGATGTCTGTACATGCCAATAGTATTGCAGAAGAGATAACTTACCTGAGAACAAATGGATAATTATTCCAAATTATGAGAAGTGAGTTTCGCAGCAAGGTAGAAGGAACTTTTGATGATTCACTTTTAGGGTTTTGAAAGAAAGGATAATTTACATTTAAGCAGAAAAGATCTTTTTGTTAACAGTGTTTGGTGTATATTGCTTAAAACTACAGAAATCAAAAGTAAGAAGCTTGTATATTTACATCTTACTTCAGAAAGGATCTTTTTTAACATCGTATGGAATTCGACCAATCAGGTTTCTAAATGGGTTTCTTTCAAAATTCAAAGTGACCAGAGACACTTAAAATTTTAAGTGATTCATATCTTCTTGTCTTAAAAAAGTCATCATCAAAATAAGCACGTGCACATGAATAAAGTCACCATACCTGCAAACTCTGCCATCAAAAAGTCTAGTTCACCATTTGTTTTCTTTTCAGACGCATGTAAGAGAGGGAGTACACTTTCATGTCTCTCTAATCCTGATAACTGGCGGACATAATCTAGCTGACCAGAGAAATGTCGAGATGGAGGCTCTTTGTCCAACAAGCTAAGAAGAGGCCTATGCTCTTGCAGTGTAGTTCCAGTTACCAATCCATTTGATCCAGCTTCTGCCAATTTCGGAGGTCTATCCGTTGATGCCCTGTTAGCAGCATTATTGATACCCTCTCGCTCTTTTGATGCACCAGCTGAAGATTCCCTGGATACTAGAGATGGAGCTTCTGCTGCTGCATTGCTAGATTGTGGCCTATCAGCATCAACAGAGTAATTGGCATCTGATCGCCGAGGATGGGAGGTTGAGGCACGTGAAGGTTCCAAGTGGAGATCAAGCATTCCATGCCTCTGATCTGCTGGAGATAATATTGCCTCATTCTGAAAAAGAGGATGTACAGAATCCAAGGAGCCAGAAAGCGGTCGCTGGGCTATACCATCAACTGGAAATCCACCCCCCATAGAGGCTAATCGAGTGGCCTCATTTAAGCTATAAAGGGTGTTTATAAGCCTAAAGAGTATTCCATTCTTTGCAGCTATGCGACAAAAATCATTTCTTGGGGTTGCCCGCTGAAGCTTAAAGACCTGCCACATGCCGTCAATAGCAAGATGAACCATCTCCCTGAATATAAGTTGTGCAGTCAGAATATTAGTCTAAAATTTAATATATAAACTAGATATAAAAAAATACATGTTACCACAGTGCAGGAAAAAAAAAAGAATAGGATAACTCTCAGTTAAAGAATTGCAACACGCAAAATATTTTGGTAAACTGTATAGATATATACATTATCAGGGAAAAAAAAAGGTACTGAAAGTTCCAATTTACCAAAATAGCGATCTGTGATTAAAATCTGAAATGGCTACTCAAAGTACATATTGCAAGTGACAAATGACATGTTAGGAACATGCTTATAGCAGTGTAAATTGATACCAGCTATCATTTCCAGAGACTGCTCACAATAAAATGAATCTTTAACTTGTACTACTACCACATAACTCCTAGCCAGAAAAATCAAATTTTTGACATAATGTTACTGCAACATTGCAGATGGATAACTCCATCAATTAAAAAGATTCTGGATTCTGGTCAATAAACCACGATAATTTATTCTACTGCAAGACATGTATATCAGAGTCCCCCAGATAACCATGCTGAAACTTAAGCTATATTTGGTACATTATTAATATGTCATTGCAATGTAAACCATTAGCTAATTTTAAATTGTAAATAATTTCATCAAGTATAAATAGCAACCTAACCTGTACTTGGCATAATCAGCCTCTAGAAATCCCACCAAAACAGGTATTCCACGGCAAGCAATGAACATTTGTAGTGTCAAAGAGCTGCATATACCCTCCACAATCAATAAGACATTCTATTTCCAAAGGATTGAAGAAACAAGGTGTAATAAGTATATGGTTGACTCCAGACCTTGACTGACAAAGCTGTTGCAAGAAATAAGCTGCTTCCATGCGAACCTCTCTTGGACGATCAGCAACAGCGAAGCTCATTACTGTAGGAATCTGCCATGCAATTTTGAATAAATAAGTTGAATCAATACAAGATGAACATTTTATTAGCAAGATCTGTAGCAAAAGGAAGAGAAACTAAAAAATATTTTAGGAGACACACTGCATCAATCAAAGCAGCACGTCAGTGATACAAAGGCCTGGCATGAATCTGTTAATTTAACAATCTTCGAAAGAGAAATTTCTGGGCCATTAATGGCATCTTTCTTACCCATTTAATTAGGGTTCTTGTATGAAGATTGATAGCATTATTCTTCAAGAATTTTAACACAACTATTTCAAGAAGAATACTCAGTGGGACCAAAAACTAAAGAAACAAGACTGCAAGTTTTCAACAAATCAGGGCATCAATTTTAATCAATAAATAAGTTAAAGGATAAAAGTAAATACATAGCACTTACCAATCCAACAAGACAGGCGTTTTCTTGGAAATCAGTGTTATCTTTGATTATTTGATTTATAAGCTGAAGCACAGAACATATAACCTGCAGTATCCATAGAATTTTAGATGTCTCCAAGCAAATTGCTGAAGTGGTAATTATACCCAAAAATCATAAAATCCAAATAAGATATATTACAGACAACATACATGAGTTTTAGGAACTTCTAGCAACTCGGTTAGAGGAAGTAAGCCATGCTGGGTAATAAAAACAATCTTCTGCTCTGGACGTTGGTGAAAGATAGCAATAAGTTTCTTACATGCAGCTACAATCACATCTTCTGGTTCCTCTGGTTTTAATGACCCAACCAATTTGCTGAACTCAACAGCCTACTTGCAAGGTCAGAGTAAAGACATCACAATTCCAAGTGACAAACGAAGCAAAAGTATAGTTTAGACCAGAATGCATTCAATCTAAATTTAGAGGCTGAACCTCGTTTTGTTTTCTTCCTTTTCCCTTATTCTACATCAATAGAGGTATACCAGACCAATAAAACTACAAAAGACAGTTTAGAATTCAAAATAATCTTTGTACCTGTAGAGGGAAAAGATTTTCTCCAGGCAGTTTATCATCAAAGACCTGATCACCAACACATCAGAAAATCAAGAATCAAAAATACAAGTATGGAATCTTGAAGAAAGTGATAATTTACCCAGACTAAATAACATACCAGACTATCAATATCAATTCCATCATCTTTTAGAACTCCCATCATCAGGCGTAAAAGGTTTCCACCAGTGTTTGGCTGTCCAATTTCACTCTCCTTCTCCCACTGTTTACGAGCAATTGTAGCCCTCAACTCTTTGGCAAGGTCATTCTTCCCACCATTATGCATAGATGCATTACCTTTATTAATATGTGATGTGGATGCAGATGTGGAAGCCTCAGCTGCTGACTCCCCAGGGTGTTTATCTAGAGGATGAAATAAATCATCTAAGGAAGCATCTCCTGGAGGGTCACTAAATCTACTCAACCCATTTCCTTCCACTGAGGGTGGCATCTTCATAGCCTTCAAACCAATTACACAAATATATAAGATTTCATCTTTCAAAAGGTTAAGACACAGTTAATGGTGAATGACAGCATTAAGACAAGTGATGCATCCAACCCCCTATATGGGCTCAATATCATTCTCTACTGGCTACTGCATGCTTCAACTTGTTTTAACCTAACTGGTTTTCTAACTAATACGGCATATCACAATCACAAACATAATTTAAAATCCAAAACCATTTCCAGAAGAACAAATAGATATGACAGTCTGTAACCTTGTCATACATAACAATCAGGAAATTATTTACCTATCATGATGACTAAAGAACATATAGATTGCTTTATGCAGAACGCAATTCATACTACTGTAGAAAGAACAATTCCTAGTTTCACAAGGTTTAGGTTCCTAATCTTCCATGGTTTAAGAGGTTCTATAAACAGTAGCACTTTCTCCTTGTAATTGAGATTTTACAGCATCAAGACGATTACTGAGTTGTTTTCTCCTAAGCAGACATATCCAGAGTTATCTAGCTTTCTTTTGATTTTCACTGCATTGTCTTTCAAAAAGAATAGTAAATATTAAAGGGAAAATATATACACAAATAAATATATTATTGAGAAAAGCTATCAAAAGAAAAGCAACAGAATATTTGGAAAATCTGCCAGAAACTTTCAATACTGAAATTTCGAAGGTAACCAAGTCAATGCCCAGAAAGTCTTGAAAACAATTGTCATTAATATGATACTTTACCTTCAGAGAACCATTATCTTGAACTTGTGGCCCAAAACTAAATGATTTATTGCCATTATTGATCGAACTTCCTTTTCCTCCAAGATTTCCAGCTATCCCTCTTGAATTTGGTGATCCCACTTCTCCATTCATCATGACTTCACCATGGTCTTTATTATTTGATGTAACATGATCACCAGTTGGCTCAGAACTAGCCACTTCTCTATTAGAAGAGAGTTGGGTAGAGCCCGTTTGAAGAGATGACTTCTCATGAATGGCTAAGGTAAGAACCTGATCTGACAAAACATCATCTGCCTTCTCCATTCTTTCATTGCCAAAGTTAGAATCAGAAGCATTGTCTTCGTCATGCTTAATGTCATCAGCAGCCTCAGTTAATAACCCTTTTGCAGATTCCTACAAGCATGCAAATTGAAGTTAGTCAACTTTAGAGAAACTGCATCAAATACAGAGAAAAATGACTATCAATGTAAACTCCACTTTTATATAAAGCTGAAGAAAAACATCAGCTTCAAAGGAAAGATGAACAGAAGATTTTCACAAATATACATCAACACTAACCACCATTGCTTTCTCAGAAGTTCTTTCACCAGCACTCTTATTGCCACGACGAGAAACTTCTGCATCCACTGAATCATCTTCCTCTATATTTCTGCAAGAGATAACACTCTTGTAAAAATCACCAAATTATAATAATTACAGGATCTCGAAGTCATTAACACTTTGGATAATTCAGAGATACATCCAATAGAAAACAGACCCAAGAACTTAAAAAATCCCAGTTCTTGAAGATAAATAAAGTTTTCTACACAAGTATCACAAGCAACAAAAATATTCACTAATATCAGACAGAAATGCAATAACTGCAGCAAAATTTAACATCAAGAAAGTAAATTTTTAAAACATAAGAGTGTGCTTGTGCTAATTTTTCTAAGCTTTTTTCCTGAATTACTTTGGGAGAACCAGAAACTTCAGCTTCTGAAAATGTTGCAGAAAAATTTCTCTTTTTCTAGTTTTTTAAGCTACAAATTTTATGCTTCTCCAAAGTTCAAAAGAGATTTCTTTTCTAGACCAAAAAATAATGATAATTTTATCTGCACAATAAACAGTTTATACAAACGTGAAATACTACATTTCTTAAAGGCAGCTTCATATAGTTGTCAGGATCATGGAAAGCCAAGAGGGTTCCAGCCTCAAAGAAAGTTTATAAAATAAATGGCCATATATAGGCATGGTATCAGACAAATTTTAAAATTATGACAGCCAACCAGAACAACAGGTGCATTTCATTATCTCAATGCATATAAAGTAGTGATGTAAACAATTTCATTGGCCACAAAAGTAAAGAAAACACATAGATAGCAAAATCTGCAAAACACGTGCACGCACAGAAAAAAAAAATAAAAAACCTTAGTGACAGAACAGTAAGATCTCAGGCTATCTACCTTAATGTTCCACTATGACGAAGAGAAGATTGTAGAGCTCGTCTACAATTTGTTATCCAAGGGTGAGACAGCAGTGCTTTCGCATCAGGTCTCTGTCTAGCATCCTGATAAGTTGAATAAAACATTATATAAGTAAATTTTAGTTCATAATTTCAATGTGTTATTAGAATTTTATATAATTACTAAAGAGGCCAGTGATTCTCTGATAATAGTAAAGATAGTAAAGTCCTTAAATATTCAGAGAAGAGGGGAGCAAAATGAATATGAAGAATCTACAGACTAAACAAAATTTATTGCGAACTTTAGCCATTCCCCAAAAAAATAGTCAAGAGAAGATAGAGTTAGCTTTCCATCCACATATTTGTGTCACATGCATCTAACGATATCCTCCCACATTTTGATGTTAGTCAAATCAATAAAGTTAAGGATATAGATGCAACACAAAAACAAAAGAAATAGACAACTACCTATACTTAATTAATTTTTCTTCTTTCATTTGTTTCCATAAATTTGCTATATGACTCTTTTAAATCTTTCACACATTTATGTGCATGATTATAGCTAGTAAAAAAGAAAGACACATCATGTACATAGGAAGATAGCCTCAAACAGGCTAGCAGGAGTTTAGAATAAGTAAGGCAACATTATCAGTGGTTGAAGAAATTACTGAATCTTCTCCCCATAGGTTCTAGAACTTCAAAAAAAAGGCACCAACTTTCCAGGCAGGTGCTTGCCACATAGTGCAAAATGACCACAATACCCCATGTTATGTGGTAACCTGTTTATATATGTGATCATTCTATCACAAGTATAAACATAATAGCTACATAACCACATGGCACCAGGGGATATTTTGATAATTTATGTTTGGAAAGCACCAACTTGAAAAGCTTCCCTTTAGCACCAGAGTCTTTTAGGTCAATTTCTAGCAGCCTACAATATTAAATTTATTTTTTAAGAAACAAAATTAATATGGAAAATTATCAATATTACTTTTTCACTATTTCTAAATACACTCAAAAGACCACAGAGTTTGATAACGCTCATGTGCTTGAAAATTATATTTAAAAAAGAAAAGGTTGTACCTTGGAAGTCAAATAAAAACTAAATATGCCTAACAAATCCAATTTTTAATTGGGAAGCTCCATAGAGTAAATATAGTTCCCTCCCCATTCTTTTTGAAATCAACAATTTAGAGGGAAAAATTTAAAAGAACAGCATATTATCTCTCAACCTTTGCATTCTACCTAATGGAGAACAGAAGAAAAAAATCCAGAAACAACAATTGAACAATGTCAGGAGGGTGGATTGGAGGTTAACAGGAACAGGGAACAACAAAGAAAGAGAATCCTCAGACAGACAACAATTAAATAATGTCAGGAGATTGGATTGGGATAGGACAAGGAACATGAGTGAGGGAAAAAGAAGTGATATACAACCAGCATAAGATCATTCCATTCATAATAATAATAATAATGATATTATTGTTGTTGTTGTTGATGATGATGATGATAAACCAGCATAGAATCATTTCTGACACACCCTATTCATCATAAAACTCTTCCTATTGACTGACTAGAGGTCAAATTTACCTTCTTAAAGCATTGACGCAGAAAATCTGTGATGTCAGGAGACAGGCTATCAGGTAGTGGAGGATGCTCATCCTGAGGGATAAATCAAAGAGTAAGGAGCAAGATTCTCTTGACTATCCAGGATACAACTCAAATTATCATTTCATGATAGAGCATTAAACACAGAATAACCTGAAATGCTGCAATTTCATAAGAAAAAATCCACTAGTTAGACAAAATTACAAAAAGATGATGAACACACCTGAACTATACGGAAGAGAGCTGGCATGGGTTGCAGATCATAATATGGAGGTAAACATGTAAGAAGTTCAATAACAGTACAGCCAACACTCCAAATGTCAGAAGCAGCACAAACCCCAGACATTTCTATAACCTGAAAAATAAGATCAGGTTCATCTAAATGAGTTCATAGTCCAAGCCATATACATCATAAAAATGAGCCACTTATATAATCCACCAATCACATTATAGTTTCATCTCAATATCAGCTGTTCAACATGTACATTTCTATGTCTATTATCACATTAGGACATGGAAAATGCTAACAGAATTTCCTACAGCACCTTAAAAGACGTATATATCACACAACCAATACCTCTGGTGCCATCCAATATGGAGTTCCAACAACTGAATGAGTATTAACATCAGCCTCTGTCAATTTTGTGGCAACACCAAAATCTGCGAGTTTAACAAGGCCCTGGAAGAAGAAATTAATAAGTAATTTCAAAATTTTGCTAGATGTAGACCATACAAAACAAATTAATAAAACAACAATTAGAGGATGGGACATTATTTCAAGAAACCCATAAAGGCGCAGTATAGTAACAAAGTTAATGTCAAAATGAAGCTATAAACTTTTACCACCAGACTTCATTCTACAACCAATCAGCTTATAGATGCCAGCTCGTTTATATATTTATCTTAAAACAGGATTCCTTAATTAAGGAACCAAAAGACCAAATAGTAGTGAAAGGCCAGCAAATAACTCCAATTCACACTTACAGAAAGCAGTGACAATGGAAAGATATATTACAAATCATATTCAATGCACAATTTGGCTAAGCTTTGATTTTATATTACTTAGAACAACCAGATACATCTTTATGGCTCAATGAGAGCTTACATTACGTGGAGCAGTTAAGTTCAAAGAAAAGGAGAAAACATATCAAAACAACATCACCTATTACCTATACATGGATTGCCTAGATAACATAGCAATATAATCAGTTTGCATGGATACAATCAGAAGCATTGTCAATAAAACAAAGCTTTTAAATAGAAGACTAAAAAGAAAGGGGATGCTTGCCTCTTTGGTTGTCAATATATTTGCACCCTTAATGTCCCGATGAATTACACCCTGTTCATGGAGATAAACCAAGCCTTCTAATACCTGCCTCACCATACATTGCATTTAGCATTAAATCCCTAAATGGCCAAATCCTGATCAAACACTCATAAAAAGTATAATTTTACAAACCTGGGCAATATAGACAGCAACTAAAGATTCCGGAAATGGTCCAAACTTATTTGGCTTGATAATATTTGCAAGTGAACCATTCTCCACATATCTATGCAGTTGCAAACAGTTAGAAAAATCAATTAATTCCTTTGAGTACCCTTCAATTGATTCTAACATTATGTCTTAGCATTGTGAGATAGAGTTGAGCTCACTTACTCAAGAATTATGTGCAGGTGAGTCTTTGTCTTTAAGGATCCAAGATATTTTACAATGTTTTTGTGGTTTAAATTCTGCAAAATAATAATGATTTTCCAGAAGGTAATTACATAATGAATATAAACTCATCAAACAGGCTCTCAGAATCTTGACTTTGTTAGACTAGTTCCGAGAATTAAGCCAAGGAACTATCCCCAGATAACAGGTAAATATAAACAAGAAATTCAGCTTAATTGTCTTAACTAGTGATGTGAAAATTAGAAATCCGTGTGATACCTCATTAACTGTCATAATTTGCAATTCAATAGTCAACAAGACAAAATTTCCTTCCTACGTAACTTAGTGCATAGATAAGTAAAAACAAAACTCCTGATTGACATAAAAGAGTTTAAATCATGCATATTGATCAAATGATAATTATTTTTCCACCTCCAACAAATTAAAAGTTACTTCTGATCCAATCCAAAATTTCAAAATTATCAGTTTATAATTCTTTTTTTTCCAATTAACAACTGTAGCATCTTGTAGCATATAATTACCTGAATCTCTAACACATGACAAATGGATCAGATTATAATACCACGATAGTTATTAAGAAAAAGGCATTCTGATTAGTAATGTAGAGCAAGAGTGTTAGACATAGCAATCGAAAAAAATAAGTACCTTCAGTAAATCGATCTCTTGCTGAAATGATTAATGTGTCCACCCAGAGACAGAGTCGTTGAAAGAAAAGCAAAGTATCAAATTAGCAAATACACATAATAGATGCTAGATATGCAAAATAGGGTGCTTACCAAAGCAGCAATTCACAAATCCAAACCCTAATCAACGTAGGCAAGAGTAACAAATAACATCCTAACAAAAACTGTTTTCATTTGCAAACATGAGCTTACCAAAATTTATGCCTTCATTCTCACAATTCAATAATGTGTTCTGATGATGAAAAGGCAAAACAAAGATCGAAAGTAATCCAACAAGCAATCTTTAGATGCCAGAGAAGGCAGACAAGTTTAATAAACATTATCAAATAAAGTATGGCGAAAAACAATCTACTCTTCAGGTAAGCCAAATCTCTATTGCTAGATAATATTCCTCTGCCTTCAAATTTCCTATGATTGGCATATGCAAACACCCTCATGATCCCATTTACCCCTATTGCTAGGTAATATTCCTAAGAGTAAACACTAAAAGAATAAAAAACAAAAGAGACACAAAAATCTCCTTCCATCATCCCCTTCCCTTCTCTCCTAAACTCAATCTCTCACTTTCATTTATGACCAAGATCAACTTCACCATTAAAAAGAAGTAACTAGGATTGGGAAAAATCTTATAAGCTTTCCACTTCATAGATATGAGATATAAACAAAATATAATGAGATGAGAAGAGGGAAAAAAAAAAAAATTATAATGATATTAAGTCACTTTTTCCATACCATGATGATGTTGAGATCCTCTTGAGCAATATTCTCCAAGGAAACCTGTTTAATTGCAACAAAATCTCCATTCTCTAGGTCCAATCCTTTGTAAACTCTACCATATGCTCCTTTTCCTATCTCATCTCCAAGCATCTGTTCAAAATTTCATATGCAAACCAATATATTACTTATCCAAAATTCAAGGTACATATACTAAGAAATGTCTGTATTAAACTTCAATGAAAACAAGACGAAGCATAAAGCATAAGTCAACTATATCTAATGTGACACTCGCATTCATCAATAAACAGAATAAATTTAAAAAAAAAAAAGTGTTAATTTCATTTTATAATCAAGCAACTAAGAACAGACTACATATTACCTTTAATTGCAGCATATTGAGTGATAAGTCATACTCAAATCAACTGTCTGGTTAGAGAATCAATGATCCACAACTTGCTTAACTTAGTTCAGTTAATATCAATAAACATAATGAAAGCCTAATACTTCACCTATTTCAACATGAAAATAAAGATTATAGCATACAGTTGTTCTAAGTACATTACTAACTTATTGTTTGCCAACACAAGAACATTAAACTGCATTTTCAATTCTGAAGAAACCTGCTGATCAGGAAAAACTAAAATATTTCATGTCATGTGGCTTGATGAAAATATTAGTTTAGTTGTCAACATTAACAACAGTGTCATAGCTCAACCCTATAAGCTATACTAAAACTCTTAGTTTCCAGCCTATAAGCATTGATTTGACCACATTACCATAAAAGTGCCAATACCAGCAGTATATTATGAGCTTGCAGAAATGGACCAATCCCCACTGCCTCTTTTTGCCCTCTCCCAGAATCAACACAATTCCCCGTGCTCCCTTCACGTATTAATTTATCTTCAAATCTGCCACCTCTCTATTTCATAACTTAACCTCAACTCTCCCAGAATCAACACCATTCCTCATCACTGCCAGGCCACTGCCTACCACCTCTTCCGCATTACCATGCCCTATTACCTGCACGGCCTATCTCCTGATATATGCCGCCAAGCGCCCCCCGCGCCGCCCCCCCCCCCCCCCCCCACCCCAAAAAAAAAAAAAAAAATTGCCACAAGAAGAGTCTTGGTCCTGTACTAATACCATTAGCTCATAATTGCTACTATCACCATATTTTTTTTTTGTTCATATTGCCACCATATTGTAATTACTGATAAGGTTTTTACTACAATCATTCCATCATCTGATTTTACAAAAATTACTTTATAATTTTGTCTAATTAAACAAATTACCTTATTTCATTCAAAAACATATTTTATATAACAATGGTTTAATACAAAAACTTCCACTCTAAGGCATTTAGGTACTCTAAGCAGTGCCAAACAGAACGTGAACCATAGATAACTTTGCAGTCTGGAGTGGGCAAAACAGTGACGGCTAAAAGCAAAAACAAAAATTAAAAAAAAAAAAAAATCAAACAAACAGCATAATCCACTCAAATTGCATTTCAAAATCACTATATGCTCTGTTTCCCATACTGATAAAGTAGCCCAAAACCCCACCAAAAAAAAAAAAAAATCTTGATAAATGTCATTTGAAATAACGGCAAAAATAAAAAAATAAAAAAGACATTTTTCCCCCGCAATGCGTGCTCTAGACTAAAGCAAAATGAAAACCAGAATTCTGCTTGGAAAGTTCCCATCGTACCAATGTTAATCCGGCCCAAATCAGTTCTAGAGTTCATCAAATGACACCAAGAAACTATTTAAAAACTTCCACACTGCTTCTCTTCACCCTCATTATCACAATAGCCAAACAGAAACTAAATTTGTAGAAACCACAGGCGAAAAACGATGGCGATCGAAAACGAAAGTAAAGAAATGGAGATTTCAGCGGATTGGCTTACATATTTATTGTCGAGAGTCTTCGATTTGGTAAAGGCGGTCGACGTTGTTTGCCGAGACATGTCTGGGAAACTGGCGCAGTAGTGGCTGCGAGAAACCCTACAAATTGTCCATTGCAGGTGAGAGATTGAGGGGTAAAGAGAGGTTGAAGTCTCAAATCAGGGTGGGAAGCGGCAGTTTCCGGCAACGGCGGGCCAGAACTCGATGAGAAAGAGAATGGCCAACAATTTACCCGGAGGCTCCGATTGGTAGGATTTTTGCGTTTTGTCAAAGGTTTGGATATTATAATAAATCACAGAGTGCATTTCAAAAGTACCATGGCCCATCAAAAATGAACATTCGAAACTTTTTTTTTTTTTTTAATTTGAACATTTGAAATGAAATTTTTTACCCAGAACAAAGTTTTGTCGTTAACATGGAAATATTTTGAAACGGGTCAAAAATTTCTTGGAAACAAGGTATTAGTATTTTTTAAAAAAAAATTGTTTACACTATATTAGCTTTTTATATTAAGGTTATCAAAAAAAATTATTTTAAAATTCTAACATATTAATGAATTTTTATTTAAAATGCTAACGTGAAGATAATAATGTAGACTTATATAAAATTTGATAATATAATATATACAAAAGTACATTTTTGTTAAAAAAAAATACATTTTATATTAATCGGCATATTGTTTTGAAAATTATTCTAAATTTTTATTTTGTATTTTCATTTTATATTCTTATTTTTAGAAAATATGTTTGCATAAAAAAAATTTCAATTTTGATTTCCAAATCTTATCCTCACTTCTTTTTCTATTCTTATCTAGTTTTCTCTCTCCTCTCAATTGCTATTTTGAAGTAGAAAAGGCATTGGAATATTACAAAAGAACATCAGCATAAAAAGAGTCTCCTTACAAATGTGAAAACCTTGGAAAATATATATATATATATGTGTGTGTGTGTGTGTGTGTTTTTTTAACTAATAGTTACTCCTTTCCATTTTTAAAATAATTATTTTATTATAATTGTTCATCTACTTAACATTAATTATTTTTTTCACTTTTATCCTCACCTACTTGTTTCTCTCTTTCGTCCACTCACTATTCTCTTTTTCTTTAAAAAATAAATAAAGACAATTTAATAAAATTACATTATTTGTTAACTTATTTATTACATTTTTTAATTTTTGTACAAAAATCCTAAAAACTATTATTTTGAAACGAAGTGAGTAAAGATTAATCTTTTTTAAAGAGTTGAGATCTTTCTTAACTAAGATAATTTTTTGAGATTTAACTCACTTTAACATTTTTTTACCTGAAATATAATAAAGATGAGTTGGAGAAAATTTTTTTGACTTCCTTTTAAAATAGAGATAAATACTCCCTTCATTTCAAAACCATTGTAGTTTAAAATATTTGCACATAGATTAAGAAATTGTATTAATTAATTTAACATTTTTACTATAATATCCTTACTTAATCTTGTGCATTTCATTTAATATATGGTGTAATTAAGGGAGAGTGTGAACTTACTGTTAGACAAAGCCTTATAATTTTAAAACTACAATAGTTTTGAAATGGAAACCATTTGGATTGATAACTTTATATAAAAATTTGTTATTTGAATTAAACTTTTATAGAAGAAGTACTCTTAAAAATTAAAATCTTTTTCTTAGAGACTGGTGAAAAATATTTCACTTTCACTTTTACTTTTATTTTTCTTTTTCTTAACAATCATTAGTGAGATTGAAAAGGTAAATTAAATTGTACAGATATAAATAATATCGTGGATGGTTCATGAGCTGTGACTAGCGAGAATGATTACGCAGACAATTATAACCACAAGGGGAATAAGCCAGTTCAAGAATAGGCGCAAAATTTCTTCATATATAAATTTTCTATTGGTAGTAGAAGGAACAGACATTGAAAATGATACAAATAAAAGTTGCCGCTTAGCGCTAGAATGGCATAAACTAGTCATTCCAATAGTTTTTTTTTTTTTTTCCCACAAATTATTGATATTTAACATTATATTAAATATTAACTAATTTAATTCAGAAACAAAACTCTTCTTACTAAATAAGCCAAGTTAACGGAAGTATCTTTGAAAAATCACGAAGGTAGAGGAGATCATCAACATTGCAAATCACAACCTAGCCTTCGCAGTCTACAAGAGCACAAAAATAATGGGTGAAAAGCAGCTTATCCCATTGTTCTTGCTTCCCAAGTGGAGGTTACGAGCCTAACTATCCTCGGAATAAACCATACTTTTCCAATTCCTATGTTTGTTTGAAGTAAAACATTCCTAGTAACATGATTAATTTTCCAAAAATACCCTTGTTTAACCCTCTCTTTTTCTTTTCTTTTCTCTCCAAGCAGGGTGAGTATTGGATCCAAGGACCATTTTGCCGCCTCTAGTCCATATTAACATCAAATATCTCAAAATCCATGATATTACAAACATGCCTTCCAATGCTTGTGCACTCAATCCTTGAATTTCATACCCCCCACCACCCTACATTTTATATCAGAGAAGTCAGAAGTTCCATTACTTATCAGACACGGACCCAAGATATGCAGCTTGCCTCTCATTGATTCTTTTGAATAATTTCTCAAATCCTACAAGCAGCAAAGCAACTTTCTTCAACCAATTAAGAAAAAGGAAAAAATATCCAACATCAGCTCCTTGAGAAATATGAATAATACAATAATGACAAGTGAGCGAATAAGAACCCACCATTACTATGATCAACACCATCCCAGTGTCATCCAGGCTTTATGCCATATCGAATTGGCACAGCAGCCATCCCTCTTTCAACCAGCTGTGATTTGGTATGTTCTGAGGAACAAGAAACCCTGATTCCTTCAACTTCTCATTGTGCCCCAAGTTTGGTAGAACAAGCTCAGGATATTTTTTCTGCAAATGACATCATGTAAACGCTGATATCAAGTTCTACTGTCTTTCAAGACCAAATAAGCCAGTCCAAGTTTTATTACTATACCTTCTTTAAAATGTGCCATAGGACCAACTACTGTTATTCTTCCCTTCTGCATTTTGTCAGAGTTCTGGATCATCTCTAATAAAAGACTATAAAATGTTGTATAGGAAAAAAAGGAGGGAAAGAAAAAAGTCATAACCGACAATATGTACTTGAGGTGGCCACAAGTCTATGATTCAAAAGGTCAAAAACTTACCAAATCGTTACCAGTGATCTGAGCAAGTACAGTGTCCATCTTGAAAATGATGAAAACGGTTAACATCTCTAACAATTATCAGCCTATTTGTGACCTTTGCAATTAGTTTCACAGCAGTGTGGCAATCATCACACATCCTAAGGTTTTTTAATACACGGATGGGTGCTGGTGAAGGTACTTTCATGAGGCCATACGCTATAGCCAACTTTTCACTGTGATAACTAAGATTATCTTCCTTCTGTTCATCTTCCACATCATGCAGCACAGTAGCAATATCTGGTAGATATCCCAACGGCTTAATCATCTCCAACAACTGTTTGACCTTGTCAAAGATCTGAATAGACTCTGGATGGTTGCTGTCTTCTGAAATGAAGAGATGGACGACATTTCTTATCTCTAGCCAGCTTACTCCAGGTTCCTTCTTGATGTTCCTTTCCCTCATCAATTTCCGAATATTTACAACTCCATCCCACCTCCTTGCCTTGGCATACATATTTGATAATAATGTATATGTTCCCACATCATGAGGATCCATTTGTATGACAGATTCTGCAATTCGTTTTCCTAAGCCATAATTTCGTTGAACATGACAAGCATTAAGCAAGGTACGCCAGGCAACAACATCCCACTTGACCTGCGTCATCTTCATGAAGTTCTCAGCTTCTTCAAGTAGACCAGCCTTGCTCAAAAGTGCAACTATACAGGTGTAGTGCTCCAATCCAGGTTCAATCTCAAATTTTTTCATTAATTGATTCAAATGGTAAAATCCTTCTCGTACAAGAGATAAATGAGCACAAGCAGAAAGAACTCCGACAAAGGTTATGTGGTTTGGAAATTCTCGAGCAGACATCATGTGTTTGAACAGCAGTAAAGCCTCTTTACCAAGGCCATGATGGGAGTACCCGCAGATCATAGCATTCCAGGAGATAGTATCTCAATATATCATATCTGAGAACACATCATAGGCTGAATCAATGCTGCCACCTTGGAATACATATTTATCAAAGCATTCCTAACATTGATATGATTATTGAAACCTGATTTCTTAACCTGAGCATGTAATAGTTCACCATATCTCAGTGCTGCCAAACCTACACAAGCATAAAGCAGAACAGCAAAAGTGTAATCATTTGGCAGAATATTCTCAAGTTTCATATTTGTAAAAAGATTCAATATTTCCTCAAAGTATCCATTCTGCAAGTAAGCCGTCATGAGTGCTGTCCATATAACCACATTCCTATTTTTGTATGCTATCAAAAACTTTTCTTGCATTTAGAACTTGACCACATTTCCCATACATGTCAATCATTGTGCTAGTTACAAAGAAATCAAACTGTAATCCAGCTTTCAACATTTTGGCATGAATTTGCAAACCTAATTGCAAGTCTCTAGTCTGAGCACAAAGGCTGAAGACACTAACATATGTAACATTATCCCAGTATACACATACATCCACCATTCTAGACAAAACTTCTACAGCTTCCCTTCCACACCCAGATTCCACAAGTGCATTCAAGATAGAGTTATAAGAAAATATATCATAACCAGGCACCATATCCAAAATTAACATTGCAGATTCAAAATGAAAGCACTTCGAATACATGTGAATAAGTGCATTCTTCACATACTGATGGAATAACAAGCCGGACTTCAACAAATATCCATGACACTGCTTTCCCTCTTGGACTCGCCTACCATCTGAACAACAAGAAAGAACAGTAGTAAATATATATTCATTGAGGCGTGGGTTGTCAAAAGAAACCAGAGCTTTGAATAGTCGAAGAACTTCCAAATCCTTCCCCTTATGCAAATATCCTGCCATCAAAGCACTCCAAGAAACAACATTTCTCTTGGGCATTTGGTCAAACAACCTTCGAGCAATTGGAACATGATCACATTTGACATATAAATTGATCAACGAATTTGTTAAAGTGATGCTACACTCTTTTGACGTTTGATTCCTAATAACCAACTGGGCATGGATAGTTTTACCAAGATTTAGGTTCTTAGTATCAGCAAAGACTTTCAAAAGCTTAACAAGGTCTTCAAGGGAGCATGATAAGTAACTGAGTTTAAATAGAGATCGCGGGTAGCTATAAAGAGTGGGTTTCACTGCAGGTTGCTTCACAGCAAGCATTGGTTTGGATTTTACAGTTTAAATTTGCAAGGTGGTTTTCCCATAATCTCCATTCAGTCACATTAGGACACGCATGTAGAGCTGGAAAATAGTTGAATGGGGTAGAAAAAATTGCATTTTTTTGTGACTGTGCTGAGCTACACATTCAGCTGATAGTCAGGAAAGGCGTATGAATACCATAAAGTATCCAAAAGCCAAAAATAGGTGACTAGAACCCTTTTCAATTGCAAGCCTCCATAGTCCACATCATCTTCCAATCCATATATATAACCCTGCCACTGCTATTACAAAGTTTTTTTTCTTCAGCGCCATCATCCAGATTCTCATGACTTTCTTTAGTTGTGTCACTTAACTCTTCGGCATTTTTCTCCATTCTTCAGTTTCATGTTCACCTGACACATTAACCAGAAATAAGCAAATGTTCGTAGAAAATATTTGGAAAAAAAAAAAAAAAAAACTCCCATGATTCTCACCCATTCTTCCCCAAGATACAATATCTGTCTAACTCAAACAAAAAACATTACCATGGAAACTGCCCAAAATAGCAGAATAGTTAATATCGATTAACTGATTGATGGCCACTAATGTTATAACTCACTATTACTTGACTACTCATTCCATCATCATGTTAAGTCAAAAGAACAAGAAGGATTATTTAGTTAGAAGTAAACCTCAAGTGATGGAAGGGTGAAAGAGATACTTACCCAATGGATGGAACACAATTGTTATGTAAGAGCATAATCTGTTTTGTTGTCGTTCAAAACAAGGCATCAAGAAGAGTGATGGAACAAAGCACTCATTTGATTTCAAAATCAACTAGGAAACTTTACTTAGAAGTGCTTGGTCTAAAAATAATCTGTTTTAGTTGTTGCTCAAATCTTTTTATGCATCTTCAAAAATCATCATATCCTTTGCAGACTCACTCTTTTTTCTGAAAACTAAATCACATTTTATTATAAAAGGTCTTCAAGGGGTAACAAGTTTCCCGTACTGATTTGTGGCACCAGTTTGATTTATTTCAGTCATTGTAATGTGTAAAACATCGCAAATCATATTTACAGAGGAAGTATCATCTATTTATCCGATTATTAGTTTATCCCTATGATTCCAGTACCAATACCAATCAACAGTTTGATAGAATTCGAAAATTTAACTGATTTTTGGGATGAGTTTATTGTGACAAAGATAAAATCAACTTTCCCAGTAACATTTCAACAATGACATCAAACTATTAAAGCCATGCAAAAATTCCAACAGAATAAATTCCACAAGCAATTAACTTTGAGATAGACAGACACCACCATCAGTATAATTTACACTGATTTCACGAATGCAGCGGAAGAGCAATCTCAGCGCAACCAAAGAGACAGCAGAAAAATAAGCAACAGCCAAGAGCTAATCTCAGCGCAAACAGCAAAGAGCCTTGTCGGCCGAAAGCCTCAACAGAGGGAGTGAGAGCGAATTCATACCTCTGTATGCGACAGTCGAAAGAGGCACGCTGTTGGTTCTGGTGGTGGGATCAGTGCCGGAGGCGGTGGCTCTGGTGCTGTCGGTGCACTATGCCGGTGCGAGACTCGAGAGCGACAGACGAAAGACGTCGGAAGAGGGTGAGGGACGTGGTGTGGCTGATTTGTCTGGGGCTTGAAACGGCGTCGTTGGGGTTGTGAGAATATGGGTTGCGCGCTGCCTTTCATGTGTCGAGTGTTGTGCTTAAGTGAACATTATTTAATACACTCCCTAATTTTTCTAATACACTCCTATGTGTATTTTTATTAAACTTTATTTCAAAAATACCCCTTTTATCTCCCAACTCTGGATTTGTAATGCCATCTCCATTTTCACACATTCCCCCATTTTATTCCTCCTCTCTCTACCACTCACTCCCTATTTCTTCACCCATTAGTAGCAACAACGAGCACTCCTTTTCTATTTCTTCACCCACGCAACGCACTCTCTTTGCTTCTCCTTCACTGTAACAGAGGCTAGTGATCCACACTTCCCTTGTTTGAAGCTTAAGCAGCACACTCAGTGAACCAGCAGCACGTTTTCCACCCAACCATAGGCCCAGCGGCAAAGGCACATTGCGACTAGGTAAACCCTAAACCCTAACTTCCATGAGTATTGGTTGAATGTTCATGGTCTGACTGTAGAGTGGTTTAGGGCCGGTGTATTCTGGTTCATGATTGAACTTGTACTTTTTGAAATTTGTTTGCATTGATGGATGTATAAATCGATTTTTGCAACTTCGATGTTTTTTTCACAAGCTCATACTATTTTGGTAAATTTAAACTTTTTTTTCTTTTAATTTTTTAAACTCAAATTATAAAGAAAACTAAAAATAAAAATAAAAGTCACATAATTTACATGTTTTTACTGTGTTTGCCCCGGAGGGGAAGTGAACCAGCAAAGGAGTGTGTACATTTTGTTTTTAATGGGGAGTTTTTTTTTTAAAAAAAAAAATATTATAATCATTACAAAGGTTTGGAAGAGTCTATAAGAAAAATTGAAATGAAAAATACGTTAAGCAACTCTTTTTTATTTAAAAAAAAAAAAGAAGATAACTTTTTATAATTAACTTTATGCACCAGAAGACAACATCTTAAATTAAAAGGAATCTCTCTTTCAATCACCAAAAAAAAAAAATCTCTTATATATAATAGAGAGAAATTCATTTTTATCCTTTTATTTTTTTTTTATGTTTTAAACTAGACAAATATTAAAACATTCTCATTTCAAAACAGGGTTTCTTTTTAAAAAAAAAAATATTTAATTTATAACAAATTAATTTAGACATTCTCTTAGAAATTAAAAAAAAAATAGCGTCTATAAATTCAAAAGGTTATGATTAAAATTTTCATCATGTAATTGAAATAATACTTTGATTACCTCAACATCTTTCACTTGGATTAGTCTGCTGTGTATGCTTGTCTTATATGGTAGCTTATATTCCTCTGGTGAGTGGCAATTCGTTGTGCCTTGGAAATTAAGGTAATGATAATCCTTTTGAGTATGAACACTGAAAAATTTATATTCTACCATTCTATGATTCATCAACCCAGCAGATCAAGCAACTAATTCCTAATTTCTAGTATTTTATTTGGAAGACCCTTTGCTGGCTTTGATTTTAAATGCTCTCATTAGTCCTTATATATGTACTTTGTTAAATGATTGAGGTTCAATCAACGTAAAGTTAAAAAATTTCAGCTTATTCTCATAAAAAAATTCAGTTTATTATTTCATCTTAATGGTTAGATGTGATAAATTTTTCTAATTGCATTTAAAATATCATGTTATTGAAATCATTTACAAGATTTATCTTTTTTTTTTTTTTCAGATCTATACTCTTAACCAAAAAAAAAATTTTTTGATGCACAATCATTTTTTTTTATAAAAAATATATTTTATTTTACTTTTTATCTCGTTCCTTATTTCATTATATTAATTATCCTTAAAAATATATAAAATAATATTACACATATTATTATTAAGTTATTAAAAATAATTTTTTTAACCAATAAGAGGAGATATTTACCCTCCCTCCTCTTATTAATTCTCATTGGTTTTCGCCTTTCTTGTTTTGGAAGCAATTAAAGCATGTATATGAAAGGTATACAAATTCAAGTTGCATAGCAATTCAGAACTTGCTAAATATTCAAGATGGAAAACCACGATTAGAATTTCAAATGCCAATTTGATTTTACCAACATTACCAATATAATTATTGGAGAATATCATTGTTATTTAGAAAGCTCAAGACAAAGCGTTTCAATCAATAACAATAAAAGGTAACTAACTTTCAGCTGGTTGTTGCTGAGTGATACAATGTATGTTTCCGCCGCCCAGAACTATCTCCCTTGCATCTTCAATTGGCACAACCTGCAGACAAGCAAATGTTAAAAATGATTTTGTTTTGACACAACAGAGAAGAGACAAAACTGCTAGATGTGATCTAATGACGAGGAGTTTAAGTAATATACGGAAGATTTGGGATTCGATCCTTTACGGACTCAAATATGTTGTAGTTACTATATTACAATAATAGCTTTTTAGTTGTTGAATGAAGCTGTTACTTTTCATCCAACGGCTGAGAAGCTAATATTGTAGTGTATATCCAAATCCTCAATTCACTTATGTAACAAAAAATGCTAAAGAGACAAATCATTAAATGTGTTAGATTCAAGAATTTACCTACAGAAATAAAAATATACTGATAAACAATCAGGTTTAGACACCAGATATAAAGTACAGAACACAAAAACATAGGCCTAAGCCCTAACACAGGGTTTCCCCCTTAACAAGGAATTTCCTCCCTCAAACACAATGCAAACAACAAACCACACAAAGAATATAACTGCCCATACGTTCCCTACTAATACAAACACACATAACTGCAATACAAAACCTTCAACTGCCCACAGACACACTTAATCACATAACTATTTATATAACCCATGGCCCCATAACTTCCTATCGAAGTGCTAGTGAAACTCTAGTAAATTTTGATGGATCAGTCATTTCAAATGCATGTGGAACCAATGCAAAAGCCTATCTCAAGTTGATTGATATATACGATTAATTTTCTAATTGCTTCTTTTTTGGTATTAACAATAAGGTTATCAACAAGTGGCAAGCTTTAGCGCATTGAGACTAGCCAAACATCAACCAGGACAAACCCTTGGGGCTCTTCTAACTGCATCTAATCTAAAACAACTTTCAACGATGAGTTTCTCTTACTTCATAATTAGGGAAGGCCACAGATAGGACTCGCACAGCTTCCTTGTCCCACTTTTCATCTCCAAATTGTGGCGCAATAATAGCTCCATTCGCAATGTAAAAGTTTATATAGGATGCAGCAAGTCTTGTACATGGAAGTCTTGGTTTAGCATCATTGTCCTGACATACAAAAGAATAGACCAGGAAAATGCAATCAGTAAATTCTGCCTTGTTTGATATAATCTTCAGGTGTAATCAACACTAACAATTCAAAATTAGCATATCTGTAGGTTTGATATATCAGTTTTTCATATAATCGATTTCTGCATAACCATAATGCAGGGCTAAGTAACTTCAATATATAGTAAAATCAGCGGAGCACAACCGAAAGAGTGACCATGCGGCAGTAAACTATGAACAAAAACAGCATGTTGACAACTGCCTAAGAAACTTACAAAGTTTGTTTTGGGGTTTGATTTGTAAAAGATTGTGTTTCAGATAGAATCTGTCAACTGTTAGTGGGTCAACTTGTTTCAATTTTTCATCCAAGTTGAGAATTTGTGAGTTAGTGGTACCTAAAATAGTGAAATTTTACTTATCTACAGTTATTTTTCAAATGTATTTATATCCAAGTCATTCTAATGAAATAATCATTTAGCAGTCAATTCTTAGCTTTTCATTTTTCCGTCAACTACTTTCGTAAATACTTTTTCTGCTACATTACTTGTTTCAAAAAACAACAAACAATACACTGGTAATTGTAGTTTAAATGAAAAGACAAGAAACACAAACTTGGATGTTTACCTGAACAACCCCAGCAGCCTCTTCCTTTGTCATATAGAGTGGATCAGGTATGTGGAGTTTAATGATTTCAAGTTTTCTATCTTTAGCATCAGTTACACTTGAAAGGATACAATGTGCTTCCGCAGATCTTTCATATTGACAATCAGTTTTATCATCAGTCCAAGACAGCAAAACCACACCAGGCCTCACAAAACAGCACATGTTGTCAATATGACCATTAGTATCATCATCTCCTGTGAAAAATGGGCATGTTTTCTAGTCAGGTTTTAATCAACATATGGTTAAAGCATAAATAATTCTTAAAATCAATTTTCAAGACCTAAGTCCTTGTTATTGGTGCTAAAACAAAATCTCATGACATAGTTAGTAATATTTTTTAACAAAGCCTATTTTTAGGATTTTGATATAATCGTTGACATAACATGATATGAACTATTCAATAAATTGATTGTACATAACTCCACACTATCTTGTATAAATAGTTCATGATCAATAGCCCATTTGAGAACTTGAAATTCAGTTAGCGAGGAAAGTACTATAAAATCAAAGGAAAATAAATGCTTAAAATTAAAATAAATTCTATATACCATATAGTCCACGAGGTAACCATATAATCTTCCTGACTCCAAGATATGTCTTAAGTATATCCTCTATTTGGTTCTTAGTGAGCTGAGGGTTCCTGTTTTTGTTCAAGAGACACTCCTCAGTGGTGAGACAAGTCCCTGAAGGAAGAAGAAAGTGCTGAAGTAATTAAACAGAAAATGATAGAAACTCCATAACCAAATAGCATATTACATTTTTCAGGGATGTTTATGTATAAAGCAGTAAATCTAATCATATTTGGATCTAATAAATCAAATTAAACTCACCCACATTTATTTAATTAGAGCTGATTTAGTTATTTTTTCCCAAAACACTTTTTTTATAATTTTTAACTATTTGTATTGACTTTTGAAAAAAGCAAAAGCACATCTATAAGTTAAAATACTTACTTTTTTAAAAAGCATATAAGAATGTTTTTGAAAAGAATTGAAATATAAGTCAATCATTATTTAAAGAAAAAAAAAAACCCTAATAGTAAAAAAAAAAAGTTTCTTTTGATTTTTATTTTTGCTATTTTTTTTTAAGCCAACTCAAATGGATTTTCTAGAGATGTTTAAGTGCATTTCAACTTTTAATTTATAACCAATTTTATTTTATTTTCTTGTAGCCATGTCTACTTTAATATTTCTAGAAACCAGACAAAAGTACTTTCAATATGCCCACAAATGAGTGCCAACGAATCAGTGCAAAATTCTTGCCTTCTCCGTCCACATGGATGCTTCCACCTTCAAGAATCAATGATTGTGGAAATCTAGGAAGCTTCTCAGTTTCTAAAATCTAACAAAATATAGTGATGATAAGAAATCAATTAAGCAGTTAGCAAGAAAATTGATGTTCACATTAAAAAACTCGTAGAAATGTTTGATCAAACTAACCTTCCTTGCAACAAGGAGATCAAGACTCCAATCTTTGTAGCAACCTTCTTCTATTCCTAATCATTTTCAAAAATCCCATCAGTTAAAGAACTCATAAAACAGGACAGTTTTTCATATGAAAATGATAACAATAGAGCCTATTGCTTTCCACTTTGCTACCAAAACTGTAGATTATAAAGATGACAATGATACAGGACACAATAAAATTCCTCTTTGCTGCTTGCTGTGTCTGAGGCATGGAAAAGCTACAATTCACATAAATTGTATACATAGGCAATTTGTATATCACATTCATTTCATTTCCTCTTTTCTAAATTAAAAATCCTTGCAATTCTTGTTTCAATGAAAGGATTTTACCATGTTACAAAAGGGGTTAAAGTGATTACTGAGTACCAGATGCCTAAACTCATACCTCCCCAACTGTTAAAATTCCAATCAATTCCTGCAATCTTCTGCTCTGTATTACCCGACTTCGATGGATTTCTTCTCACAATAAACTATTAGAATAAACCCAAAAAAAAAAGACAGAGAGAGAGGTGACGTATGTTGTTAACAACAAAAGCATAATTTCAATGTTTTAACATCCAAACAATGTTGATTTTGTAGAAATGCATCATCCTACAATATGTAGAGAAACTCACCGTTGGTCCTGTGTCACGAAACCAAGAATCATTCATGCTCATCTCAATGACCCTGATATGTTTTGGTAGCTGACTTCGCGCATTAGCCCACTGACATCGGAAGAAAATTGAGAACCAAAATACATCAGATACATTATCACAAACCAACCTCTCTTAAGAGTAAAATTAGTGTCAAGAACCAATACAAGTTAAAAACTTGAGTTATCAAGTAAATGCCTAATAATAATTTTATATTATATTCAATATGCCGTTGCACACAATAACCCCTTTTTGAGTTTAAAATGTGTGAAAATTAAATAATCACACATATTATGAGTTAAAATTTTAATTTAATTAAAAAACAGCTGAAAAAATATTTTATCTCTCTACCATTAGGTCAAAAAAGTTATGATACAATATCAAAAACCAATTCAACTTATTAGTTAGGTGAATGTCCATGAATAATTTTGCATTATATGCAACAATCAGCAATATCAAACAATTTTTTACCAACCTGAGCAGAGCTTGCACAAACAGTTACAGGCTCAAACCTCGAGATTGCAATTGCTACCTTGGCAAATACACGTTGTGCATGAACAGCATGGTCTCTCCAATTATCTGGGCGTTCCTGTCATGTCACCCAATGTCAAGCTTGTCATAATGAACTAAATCCAAGAAACAAACTCTATTTGTTAGTTTTCCGACAAAAGAAGATAGAGAAGGCAGCCGGAATCCAAATTGTAAGAGAGAATCGATCGAGGATGGGAACAAAGAATGGTTTCTATAAAAGTTACAAGAGAAAGTGTATTATTGGTGGCATATTCAAACCCTCTGTAACTAGTGCCAACAGATCTAACCAAGCCTGAATCAAAAACTAGTATCACATTTTAAGTGACAGAAGGAAAACTAAGACAATGTTTGGCTGGGCAATTTTTAGCAAAAACATGTCATTTTTTTTTTTTTCTCCTGTAGATAATAGAGGAAGCGGGTTGAGGCATGACTTCAAACCTACAATTCTAAGAGGACTCAAAGAGAGGTGAAAAAACTGCAAGGGATCTCACGGGCAGGGTATACCACTAATCAAGGATATGATGAGGGAAAGCCATTCATTAAATCGAGGAAAGGCATAACACAAAGCTCTTGTTACTTACAGGCCAGCCCATCCAACACTGTGAGTGGAGTTCCCACTCTGCAGGCATGTGAAATCCAAGAAGATCTGGTGCACCCTGCAATTCCATCGCTGCTTTTCTTTTCCCCTTTTCTCTATTTGTGCTTGTTCTGCTCTTCTGACAAACATATATAATTGAGGAAACTGATAGGGAGACTTCAATTTCAATAGTCAATGAAAAGCATAAAGTACTTAAACTAGTCATATTTCTCCTTTTTTTTTTTTTTTTTTTTTTTTTCCATGCTCTTTCAGGGAATCCAATAAACTAAAGCTATTTCTATTTCCATATTGAAAAGCATACATTTTAAACATTTTCATTCAATCAACGAATAAAGTTCACATGCCAAATTACTTTTTTTTCACAATAATAATGACTTAACATGATTTAATGCATATTTTCTCCATGGAAGCATTCACCAAGCAAAAATTTAATGTGAAATGTCAGTTCTCCTTCTATGAAAAGAAGCCTGGTTTTCAAATTAAGCACATGAGTCCTAATAATGAAAGTCAAAGGGGTTAGAAAAAAAAAGGAGGAAATCGAGCTTTGCTTACTAGCAACGCTTGGGTTCTACAAAGGAATTACAGAGTTCCTCTTTCTCTTTACGTTCCAACTTCTCCGATTCTGCTCTTTCTCTTGGGATTTTCTTCGAACAGTAGGTGAGTGATTGGTACAGAAAAGCAAAGAGGAAATAGGAAGAGGAGAATAGAACGAGAGTCCCATAAATCTCATCGCACCTTTATAAACTTCTCCGCGTTCATTAACTGTGACTCCAACAGAATCAGTTAACAAATAGTTACAAATGAAAAGACAATCATACCCTGCTTGTTCTTGCTTATTTACAAAGACGCCCCTTCTTACGAAAAGTGTTTTGCTCCATTTCATATTTCGATTTGTTTTAAAATTATAAAATAATATTTTAACTTTATTATATATATGATTAATTAATCAAAATGTATTAAAACATTCAATAGTATTTTGAGGATAACTAAATATGTAATTGGATACTCAATAAAAGTAGAGGCACTAGTTACAACATTTAGATCAGCATGAGGCAACTAGGATGGCTTTAAGACTAGATAAATTGGGACATGAGACAATTTAAACATGAATTGGATTTGGATAAGCTCCTCTTTGCTTATTGAACATGATTATCATGTTGGCTTAAAATTATCAAGCAAATAAGATAAAATAATAATATAATTTTATGAGATGAAGTTTACAATTTCATAAATAACATATTGAAGTTTTATGTGAAGTGAGACACAAATGACTACTAGATCTTCAATTTAAAGTGAGAATAATAAAGATGAAGTGAAATTTTAAATAATGATCGGTTTGTTATTTATGTTCTATTTTAAGTGAAATTTTAATATGTTGATCTTTTATATTCATTTTGGTGAAAACTTGACAAAGTAAGAACTTCTCTCTTCAATCTTTCACCTTCTCTATCAACATTTAGGATATGTTTGACAAAATTAACTGAAAGTTGTGAGATTATAACGTATAGTTGTAAAGTTAATTAAAATTTATGAAACGTAGTTGAAAGCTCATAATTATATAGCTATCTGATTGAAGATAAAACAATAATTTAACTTTATAAAATGAAGCTTATAACTTAAAAAATAATGTATTAAAATTTTATATGAAATGAGAAAAAAATAACCCTTCAATTTTTAACACAAAGATGATATTTCAAATGATGATCTTTTTTAAATGAAATTCTGTTTGAAGAATTTATGAAGTAAGAATTTCTCCCTCTCTCACTCTCTCTAGAGTCCATTGAGTCCCTTTCTTTCAAAGAAAAAAGAAAGACAAAGCAAAAACAATTGAAGAGTACAACCTTTAACACGCCGAATGAGACAAACACAATTTTCTAATCAACATTAATTACTAATTATGAACTCCTTTGTCCTCCCCATGTGTGTTGATTCCTTCCACCTTTAACAAGAATTGGTACACTCACAAAGGCCACTAATTATAGTCGTCTTCCATGAATCTCAACATCACGGGTTACGAACTCCATCCTATATATTTACTGTTTAACTTCTAGTCTATATAGTTCCTGCTTTCCTCCCTTCTTATTTCAAAATCATGACGGTGGCCCCAAACTTGATTTCCCTTTTAGTTTTTTTTTTTTTATAAAAAATATTTGATATAATATTATATATTGACTATTCCCCTTACTAAATTTTAAGATAATTTTATTTTTAAGGTTTGAACTCAAAATTTTTAAAAAAGTGTTTGATATATAATATATTTTTAAATATTAAAATTCATGAATTATGAAAAACATAAAATCTTGATATTTATAAATAATGAGATTCTTAAAATATATTTGTGTGTTTAATATAGAATTCATTTTTGAATCCCATAATTCATGAATTATAGAAAATATAAATATTAAGATTTATGAATAATAAATTTTTTAAAATATATTAGTTAGTTTTAAATATTTATGAAAAAAATTTAAAAAAATTAAAAGGTAAAAAAAATTACATTACACTATTTCTTATGAGGTTTTTTTTTTTTTCTTAAAGAAAAACACTAGCAAAAAATAATTTTAAGAAATATATTTTTTAAGATTTTATTTAAAATATTCATACCAAATGGAGGAAGAAATCCTAGATTAAAATTTAAGAGATTCAAAAAAAAAACTGCCTCAATTAAGTTGGAATAGTCTTCCGACGTTATCGATATAAGTGTGTATGGTAAAAAATAATTTTTGGACAAAAATGATTCCCGTTCAAACTTAAAAACAGGTTCTCGAAATGACATCCCTATCCTTGTCGGTCCAGCTACATTCCAAGGTTTGCTGAGTAAGTTTCCATAAATGCCCTTTCAGAGAGATATAAACTTGGTCAAGTCAGTTTCTCCCAAAACCAGTTCTTTCTGTCTCACTACCGCTCTCCAATTATTTTTATTTAGGTAATGGAACTTATCATTTTCTTTGCTTTCGTGAATTATTGCATTCTTCTTTGGAAAAATTCTGTTGTTGAGGCCTAGTGGCTATAATGGAAACGTTTGTGAACCTTTTTCACTTGCTTACGGTAAAACACCCCAACTAGCAACTTAGAGATGATAATTTCTGTTGTGAGGATATGAGAATGAGAGAGATAGCCATAATGGAACCTCACCAGCAAGACTTTACTAGACATCTCTTTTATAGACTATCAACAAATATGAGTTTATTTTTATCTCTGAGCTCAGAAATATGGCCCAAGCAAATAGAAGTTGGTCTACAACAATTTCTTTCAATTTAATGGAGATTTTTTTTTCTTACAGATAATATTGTTTGTTTTTTGGCTGTCACGTTACCTGTGTGGTTAAGAGTGATGGTTAAATAATTGATTATGTATAAGTGAGTTTGTTGGCTAATACACTGTCTGTGCAAGTGAGCTTGCTGGTTTAACACGATACCTACATAATTGGGTATAGTGACTACACAAACCACTTACTTGATTAACGTCAATTTTGGTCCCAACCAACTTTGTCAATAATGGTACATTATGTACCCTTTTTTGTTTTGGTCCCAAACAAGTTGCCAAAACCTAGCACTCGGTTTCCAGAGAATGAGTTGGGGCATACGGTTTCTATGGCTGCAAATTGAAGTATAGTGGACCAATGTTTTGGCATAGGTTCCCTCTTCTGCCAAGGTTTGGGGACGGGGAATTAATTTTACTGCTCCCCATATTTAATACTCTCAATCCCCTTCTCTTTTTTTTTTTTTTGTCATATTTTATTCAAAAAATATTTTTTATATGCAAAATTTTAATTTCTACGTAAATAAGTAGATATGTCTCATAAAATAAAATAGAGAGAAAACATTTTTAAAAAGTTGGCAAATATTTGTAATTTCCTCCAAGTTAATCTTGAGCTTTGAAACAAAATATGCATTTGAAACATTAATATTATCTATTCATAATAAAATCAATATTAAAAATTAGCCACATATATTATTAACATTATAAAAAAATTAATATTAAGCATCATTGTCACCCACTTTTATTAAACTTGTTAATTTTTGCAAATAAAAAAATGAAGACAATTGGCTTCTCACCATTGTTTTTGACATATGAAATGAGTTTATCCACAAAGTGACTGAACAATGTGACATTAATAGTCCAACCACTGTAATCAAGTAAAATAGAGGATTATGAGTTTTTTAAAATTATTATTTCTACACTCAAGTGCAATAGGGATGAATCTAATTAGTTTTTCATTTCTTGTTCTTTCTTCCATTTGACCCATCATATCCAACAATCCTATAACATCAAACCAATAGGAGTATTTACCTTCAATCCTCCTTTGTCTTTTTATCATCAAATCCCATGAAGTTGAATCCATACAATAGGATATTAGTATCCATGATTTCCTTCACCTATGTCTCATATTTGAAAATAAGCCTACACTTATGAGGGGTGACCCAATAGCTCCCTTCATTTTTCTCAACTATAAATGTGTCAATAAAAGAAACCTTCTATTCCTTAAGTATATTTCTAAACTTGTAAACATATGTATATTTGATGTAGGCACCAATTATTTTACCCTACATTAAAAATGAAGAAAATTTAAAATAATTAACTTCAAGTATTGAAACTTAGAATATGGATATTTGAATGATCATGTAATCACAAAAAGTATGTGCATAAAACATTAATTTAAAATAATATAAGTTAATAAAAACTCATATATTGTCTACACGTAATATAAGTTAATAAACGTATGCATATGAGTTTTCTCTTTATGTACATATGTATTAGATAATGCGTATTTTATTCTAAGCATAAAACATTAATAGGACATAATATTATTTATTCATTATTAAATTATTCATATTAGAAAGGACAACAAAAATTGAGTAAAACATAAATAATTCAACCAAAGAGAAATTAGTGAGAAGTTTGGGTGTTGGAGTGCATACAACACTATTATCTAATACTAATAAAATTACACACTTTACAATCTATGAGTATCATCTCAATCTCTTTTTCTAGACTATTTTTATTATAGTTGCAACTCTAACATTTATCTTCTAGTTACTCTTTTTTTTTTGTAATATTTTCTATGTTGATAATTTTTGTACTCATTGAATTTAATCCTATTTTTTTAAATTTTTTTTAAAATATAAGTTAATAAAAACAAATGCACATAAAGAGAAAACTCACAAAATGTTATGCTTAGATTTTTTTTTTAAAAAATACCAGCTAAAAAAAAAAAAAAAATAGAATGTGTTTATGAATACTCAAAAAGTTATCAATGTGTTCAAATAAGATTAAGAAATGCCTTTGAACAATCTATAACAACGCCTTTGAAAGATGTGTTTAAAAAAGATACTTTTAAAAGACCTAGAAGAAACATAAAGTATGGGGAATTTCACTATCATATTATAAATTACCTCTAAATTAAACTCCAACTTAGTTTTGATACTAAAAAGAAGCTTCCTATATCTGTTCTGAAAAAGAAACAAAATTCAAATTCAAACCAATGAATTACTCAAGCCTTGAATTTAGACAATTTATAGTATCAATTCCTAGTTAAAGTGAAAAACTTAAACCTAATTAAATTAAAATAACTTTAATCTTTTTGATAGATTTTGAGATTGGTTGTAAGTAAACGAAAAAACCTAAACCTAGTCAAATTAGAATAGTTTAACTCTAATTTGATTTCCTAAAAAACAATGATTTGAAAGGACTAGAAAAATTTAGGAAAAACAAAAAATTTGAAAAAAAAATTAGGAAAATCAATTTTTTATGAGGATTAAAAAATTTAGGAAGATCGAGAATTTGACAAAAAAAGGAAAATCAATTAATTATAAATTTTTTATGAGTATTAAATATCATTCTACTATAAATTTTAAAAAATTATAAAAATCAATTAATTATTTTATGAGTATTAAAAAAATTAAAAAATTAATTCAAATATCAATCTTATATAATTTATTATCTGTATAATTTGAATATATATAATTTTATTTTTAAATTTTAATTTAATATTTATTAAAGTAGATTGATAAATATCAACAATATAACGATGTGATTTATTTTTATAATAAAATAAATAATAGATAATAAATAAATGTACTTTAAGTGGTGTAAAAAATAAAATTCAAAATGACAACTAATTGCACGTTATAAAACAAAAGGATTTCGAAATGCATCCGACGAGTAGAAATAGTTGTAAAAATAACTAGAAAGGAAAGCATTGTTTGCATACTCGGTTAACGTTCTATTTTGGTTCTTATAGTGACATATTTAACTTCTTGCATCTTTGTCAATGGTACCTTATGTTCCTTTAAATTAGTCAGTGATTTCTCATAGGCAGAACTATTGTCAATTTTGGTTTTTTAAACAATTTTAGCTCACTTTTCAGAAAAACTGATTTTTTTTTTTAAAAAAATTTTAGATTTTAGTTGTAAAAATTTTACGACATTGACACTCACTGCTCTCCCCGCCCACATTTTGTTGGCACGTTTTTTAAAAGTAATTAGACTTAGTGTTTCAAGATTGTTACGTAAAATTACAATTAAAATAAAAATAAATTATTTATTAAAATGACACTTTTTAAAACCATTTTCCAATATTTACTAAAATACCACTTTTCATAACTATTTTCTAATCTATTACGTTATTTGCTAAAATGCCACTTTTTTAAAATTATTCCCCACACCCAAAATGATTTTAGGGATGCCTTCAAGGTCCTCTCTTTCTTTTCTGTCTTCTCTTCTCTCTCTAAACTTAGATAATCAATTACACTCCAAATGATCATCAACTGTATCCTTTAATCGACATATAATTGCACAGTTGTGCAACGTAAATATATGTCGATTGCACAACTGACAGTCACTTGCACCCTGACTGCAGCACATTCATTTTCTTTGCGACGCTGGCAGTTGTTGAGCTATGGCACTTCAGCTTCTGCCTTGCTTTTATTATTACAGAATATATGCAAAATGATAATAATATAGTTTTAACTCAGATGCAAAATATCTATACAATTTATCGGCTAGCATGCCAAAATCTATACATATTACCTATTTGTGTACCACAACATAGCTTCAGCTCATAAAGTACAATGATCTTTAAGGACTTGCCTAGCAAGATCAAGAGCTCCACTCTTCTTGTAGATTAGATGCAGATTGTAAGCTGCTTCTCTGCGAAGGTCACAGTAGCCAGGTTGATGATTTTCTGTCATATCTGGATTCTCATTGGGAAGTTTGGGGATGGGATAGTCTTTCTCATAAGTACAAAGCACTTTCTCATAATACATAGCCGCCAGAGTCACTAGACCAACATGATGATATGCCCTCGCTATATTATATAAGGCTTCCTGCAAAGTTGAAGTAACTTGTTAACTAAAGGGAAAAGATAGTTTAGTTGTACACCTCATTTTTTAAGTTACGTTAAAAAAATAAAATTGTAAATAGAACAATAAAAGAAATGCCTCCTAACTATATTCATCACTATCACCTTATTTAAGAGTAAAACCCCTTTTTGCCCTTTTACACTATCATTAATTTTAAATAAACCCTCATATTTTAAATTTGTCAAATTGACCCCTCATACTATAAAATCCACATCAGAATCAATCTTGAGGGTCTTTTTTGTCTTGTACAGAAAGTTGCTTTTGATATTATAATGTGAGGGTTCAATTTATTAAATTTGAAACATGGTGAGAGGGTAGAAAAGGAATTATTGAGATGTAAGAAACTCATGACAAGAATAAACATGTAGCATTGCTGTATGATAATTATAGAAAGGTTTACATCTAAGAAGCTAAACTGATAGTTTCTATATCTGTTTATTCACATTTTCAAGAGTTTTCTCATGGCCAACAAAAACGATACAAAGATTTAAGAATCAGAATTAACATACATTACAGAAACTTCAGCAGATGACTGAGTTAAACAAACAAGACAGGTGATTGGTCCAATTAAGAAGAAATAAACCAACAGTATAAATCATGTTACCAATTTGAAAGGTTTAAGTCTTAAGCTACAGCCACCTTAAAACAACTGGTGTCTGATTGTTATGGCAAGTGCTTGAGTAAAATAACTTTTAAGCTTTTTGCTTTAGAGAGTCTGTTGAGTAAAATAAACCATGGACAGAGCAGGCCATCAAAGCCCCATGCCAGTGCTTATATTTTACCATATGTCGGTCGTTCCGAGAGTTAATTCAGTCAATTATCAAGATTGTTTTATTCTAAAAGTCTAACGGCAACTAACAATTCCTGATGCAAGTTTTTAACTCTTCATTTATATTTGGAGAAAATTGACAAAAACAATTAAAATGCGTATTAAATGATTAATTCAAAGACAGAAACAAGAACCCTCATGATTTTAAAGACATGGATTAACAGGCCTACAGTTAATTTGTGTAGCTTAGACAGAGTCTAGACTAAGGGAGCGGCAGCATTATGTAACAAATGTGCGCGCATAGTTTTGTGCACAATTTTGCAGTTTATAAGATCTGGCAAAGCATTAGACATGTACGATTTACACATAAAGTAAATCACATTTCTTCCTTTAAAAAGCTCATCATTAAAAGATTTTTGAGCATGGGTGAAGAGCTAATCCTTGAAAGTGTTGATAAAAACAAACCTGACTGTTTCCACATATCCTCAAATTGTTGTAAAGGAATGCTAAACCCTGCACAACGCATTGATGCTTGTTTTGAAGTCGAAAACCCAATGCTAAGTTGATCAAGGAAGTTCCTGCAAGGATTGAATTATAAGAGTTCAATAACTATGCATATTTCACTAAGAGTAAGTACTACGCACAGACAGCTTTGAAACTTGTATGAAAGAATAACACACCAACACAGAGATTAATCAATGGATTTTCTGGCAAAAGCTTATAGGCTTCAAGGTATTTCCTTGCAGCACCTTGATGATGGCTCAAAGCAGTAAATTGATGTCCCCAAACAAGCAGAGGTGGTACACAATCTGTGTGTTTTCCTTGCATAACACGCACAAATTTGCTATGTCTTGAATCCCGATTTTCCAATCTGATATACAGCAAAAATCCAGTAGAAGAAGGTAGCTTGCTCAATGGATAATGTTAAGAAAGATAAAGAGCTTAATAAATATTTTCCAGGACACCAGGGTCCTTTTAACTAATCTATTTGAGAATTTGGCTTCACAAACTTTAGAAGTGGTTAAATGTCTTCCGGTCAATTTGGGGTTTAAAAAAAGACAAGTTTAGAAGGCAAAGATATATTTAGATCATATAAGCGCCTTGTGGTTCATGAAATTATTTTAATGGAGAGAGTGCACCAAGGAACTGAAGCAATACTAAAAGATATATTGTTTAGGGTTGAAGAGACGAGACAAAGAATGGTTGAATTACCGAATGCAAAAAGGATGACTCATGAACAAAGAAGGATACAGCTTCATAATACTCAACACTAACTACTATCCCATTTCTCTATCATCGATAAGATGATCTTGCTTGCAGTGGAATAAGATATGATAACAAATTGCTGAAACTATTTATTTTCCCATGTGGATTGGGACAGAAATTAATAACTCCAACAAACTAAAGCCTAAGAGCATATGGAACAGGGTTCTATGGTCGGTCCGCGACCCCTGGATGCTGAAGGCGTCCTTGGGGTGATCTCGTAGTTCCTACGGGGTGGAGACAATTCCTCAATATCTTGTTCATTCGGAACAAAATATTTTCTTTGTGCGGCGGTAAAAAAAAACATGCTTTTTTGGAGAGAGATACTATTTCACCAATCGAGTCACAGGTGTCAACCAATACCAATATTCATAGATATATATATCTATACTCTTATTCATCTAGATTCATTACTTATTTTATTCTATTTAAAAAAAAAAAAAAAACACTTCCACTTCTTATCGGATAAAACAAGAATTTAGTAAGAAAAATAGCACACCATCATACATCTCTTGAAAAGCATAGACGGAGGTCTTTAAACTTTATTCTAATATGTTGCTAGCACATAGAAACAGCAGCCACACATAATCTTTATGTCTTGTAACAGTAGGTTTAAGAGTTCCATGAGATTACTCTTGATGAACTTGTGGTGGAGTACATCTAGTTCAAAATATCAAATTTCAGCATCTAAGGAAATGAGAGGAAGTGAGAACAAGATAGGAGAAATTTTTTTTAGTCATTTATCATCATCACATCATCTCTTCATCACCATCATGGTTAACGATTGATAGGAAACCAAGGCATTCCTCAACTATATATCCTATTTGGCAGTTAATTGAAATAAAATGAAATCTTAACCACATTAAAATTACATTGCATGTCATCATAAAAACTGAAAACAATATCAGCATCGTAAAACTACATGGAAACTGTTAGGGCCTTAAAGGATGCTATTATAAAAGGAATCTGGATAAAGAATTAGTACTCATTTAAAACAATTACTTTTTTTTTTTGTTTTTTCGTTAATCCAATATAGACATATATGGAATATGTTAAATACCTTGAAGTAACTTTGTGATAGCAATTCCAAGCAGCAACACTGTGTGGATGTTGCTGAACAATGTATTTTACACAATCAAAACCATGCTTGGGATCTGTAGTGTTGTACGCCATTTCTGTGGAAAAATCAAAGATACTTTTATTGCCAAGCTAGAACAATAAATAAATTTCCACCTTTATGTAACAGATCTTTGTATTGTGCATTACAGTAACATAAATATATAAAACTCAGGGAAGGGAAAGAAACAAATAGGGAATTTTTTTTTTCAATCATTTTAGTTAGTTTGATTCCTGTAAAGAAGAGAAAAGTTGGAACCAAAGAATCAGTCAAAAAAGAAAGTGCAAGTTGTCAGCATTCAGAATTTACGAGCTCCAAGAGATCGAAGTTCCTCTTTCTTCTCAGCAGATAAAGCATTATGAGCCAATCTCAAAGTGAGATTAATAATCTCCAATGCTTCCCAATACCTTTGTAAGGATGCCAATGCCTTGCACAACTGTAAATAGCAATATTAGAATATGAGCCGTGAAGGAAAGGAAAGTAGAAGAAAGAAAAGAGATAGAAGTGCTAACATCAATTACTAGCTGATGATGTTCTCCATCTTTGAGAAGATTACACAAAGGAGGTGCTCTGCTTACTTTCTGAAGACATGTCATGAAATATATATAAAAAGTAGTTAGCAATAGCCAAAATCTGGTGTGGACCAAGGGCTTCACAACACCAACGCCAACCCCACACCCACCCCCCCCCCAAAACAAAACACACAAAAAAAAAAAAAAAAAAAATTACACAAGAGTCCTTATCCCCTCTCTATCTACAGTTTAAAAATAAAATAAAATGACCAATATCTCATGATACTATCACTCAAACATCTGGTCTTGAAGCTGGAGCAAATATTCATTAACCATAACGTACCTGAGGTTCATCATCTGAATCATCACTCTGCCAGTCAAGTCCAGCAGCCAGTGCCTGAGCTTTCCTTTTCTCCTTCAGAATCGCCTTCTTCTGGAGCAACTTCCTTGCCCTATTAGCTTTCAACCTTATATGATACAACAATAAAAAGAATTTAATTAATGCAGCACAATTTACATGCTATTTGGGAACAACACACGTAAGCATTATGTGATCGTCTGTTAATTAATGCAGCATAATTTAATGGCTTTTAGGAAACAGTACATATACAAGTAGTTGTCTTGAGAAAGTAAAGTAAACTGGCTTCCGTCATATATGAAAGTGCTAATCTAGGTTAACAACCAACAGACTTCTACTTTCATTTAAGAACAAAACAAAAGATAAAACATGAAGATGGCTTCCCATTCTCAGATCTTGTTCAAGAGGAAAAACAGGATTTAAGGTAGCGGGCAAAAAACAGAAGAACAAGTATGATCAAGTGATTGTGGACATGCAAAACTGAAGATGTTCTCTAGCTTTGTATTTGTAAGGTTTATGTGGAGAAATCACAGAGTTCATGCATCTTAAATTGCATAACACCAAATCTTTTGTAAGCCAACATATTAACCTAAGCATTAGATACCAAGATCAGTGAAAAGGTTGACAGGCTAGAGTGCATATGTGATAGTAGGATTAGAAATAATTACAATTTGTGAAATCCTGTACTCACAGATCAGAAGGAGGAGCTATGGGCCTGAATCCACGAAATACGTTATCAGTTTCTCGATCATCCAAAACCTTAACCCTTTCAACTAGATCTCTTTTAGTGAGCCGCTTTTTTGTTCTAACCTATAAGAAAAACCAAAGGAGATATGAATGATTTTTGAAACCTCATTACAAGCACATAAAGGATTTCACAATTACATGCATCCGCCAAATAAGAGTCAACGTTTGTGCATTGTATAGTTTCTATGAAGAAATGTTTTGTTAAATCAGTTTTGCTTTGCTTTGATATGAATATTGGTTCCCACAAATTATTTGAAGATATTGTCTGAATTTGATGCATTGAACTTCAGAACTTTACAGAAAGCAACTTTATGTAATAAACCAATTTTCATCATGTCATGACACTCAACACCTTTCATGTTCCAAAAGTCTGTCCAAGTAGTTTCACTATTCCCACGTTTTAAGACATTTTCTGATGCATCCCTTCCAAATCAATCTAAATATTGTCTTCAAAATTCAAGTGGTATTTCCTACTGGATTCAACCATAGCAAATACTTCAATGCTACTTTTAAGTGGGGCAATCATTCCTTTTTTTTTCTTTTTTAAGAACACAACAAAATTTTCAACTACTAGCAAAGTCAAAGGATTGGCCAGACCCCAACTGCACCTTGTGAACAGAATAGTCATAAGTCAGTTTTGAAGCCCTAGTCCAAATTAGTTAAATTGCAACCGTTTTATTTCAAAGTCAACGGCAAGGAAAAGCTCCCGGCTCTGCAGAAATCTGAGCATGCCCATGTGTGTACGAGGAAAAGGTGACAGACAAAGACAAAGTGGAGAACCACAACTCTAATTTCCAAAATATTACCTTTTGTCGAAGACTTGCAAAATACAGTGATTCACGTATCAAAGGGAATATTGTATCCACAAAATCCTCAAGCATCCCTTTATCCCAATATATGCTGCAGAGCTTGAATTTCACTTTCTCGTTGACCCACCATCTACTTGACTGGTTATTATGAGCTTCACTGGAGTCTGCATGCATAAATCATAATGATTCCAAAGGAAGAATTTAGATCACGAGGAAGAAATAGAATATCTTCACGAAGTATACCTAAATCCTTTGGAGGGGAGAGCAAGGAAATGACTTCATCTACTTGATCCTCTTCAAGCAGGAGGCAAGCCAAAGTTATCCGTGCATCAACATCATCTGGTAATGTTTCTAGGGCTGAAAAAGAAAATTTTTTAGTAATCAAGGAATTCAAAATTCCAAATACATTGAGTAAAATAAAAGCATACCCATCCAAAAAGAACATCCAAGCAACACTACCAGATGATAAAATTTTGTATGGATTTACCATCTTGGAGAAAATATAGTTGGTAGCTTTAGTCATTGGCAACTATGATTAGACAACCAAGCTACTATAAACATTGCAAATAATCTAGCTTTTCATTAGTGAACTTGATGGAATTAGAGTGAAAATAAGAAATAAAAGACTATAGAATGGATGAATGAAATGAACCACCCCTGCAGTAGCAAGCAAGCAGCCCAAGAAAAGGGTCATTGGTGAATGCCTCATTACCTAGTGCCAAGCAAGCTAGCCGTCTTGGGCCCATGTCATAGCTGAGCCCATTTCCTTCCTCTAGGATATTCCTATCAGAACGTAGCATATTGGAGTGGAGTGCCATTTTGATTGGAAAAAGTTACAACAAGGATCACTTTCTCTTAAAACATTGGAAGTATGGGATTTCAGTTGGAGTTTATATGGCCTTGAATTCTCTCATCTTAACAGCTTTTAAGAAGTGTTTTTCTCAAGGTTACTGTCATAATCATTCATGGTAAATCTACTGAACTACTCATCTATACAAAGGAAACTGCGTGCATCAGTAGTGAATTAGGCTGCTTATATAAGTAGCAAGTAGAGTTTACCAGAATACAACCTCTCACACGTGAAAAGCTGATAATGATACAAGTCCTTATGCAACTGAAACTCTAACAGACTAACTGTAACGAATATTTCATCATTCACACTTGATACCTCCCCCAACACAACACTCATAAGAAAAGAGTGCTCTAAAAAGGAAATGGTGGGATTATACATTAAAATCAGAGGAAGAAATGGTCATTCCTAAAAGTATATCATTGCCTAAAAGGTAAATCTAATCTCATGAAAGAGTTAACCTTGCCTTTATGGAAAAACTTAATCGCTTGTAATCTTTCTTTTAACAATAGATAACATCTAGCAATTTTCATATATAGAAGACCCTGCAAGAAAAAAGTGCAATGCAAACATCAGAATCTCTCCATAAAGTAATGATGAAAAATATACCAAGTAAATAGTTCCCTAACTGGCTAAAAATTATCATACTAAATTATAGATATGCTTCACTTTGTATAAATATCTTGCTGAGACAAAGCAAAATATCAAGTTATGAAAAAATTTCTCAGCCCTTGCATAATAGCTTAAGTTTTCAGGTCAAGTAGTTCTCTGACATGGTATGAAAACTTGGTAGACCAAGTGGCCTTCCGTTATATTCTAACCACACAAAGTCTGACAGGTACAATTTCAGAGCAAAAGAACAATTTAGCACAACTACAGGCAGTAATTTGTCCTCATTTCAAGCCCAATGCAGTTTCACATGAGGGAGCGTCTTAGATTTTTATTTCTACTTTTTTGATTTGGTTGCCACAAAAGAGCATGTTGAAGTTACAAAAACTAATCTTGAGCCCTTGATTAATATCTTAAGCTTTTAAAATGAAGTTGTTCTTTGATTCAAAGGTTATGTATTTGACACTCACCAATATGCAATTTTATGAAATTATTTACTGTTTTTCCCCTTATAAACTGTTCATTGGTGAGGTGAATGCTTTGTTACCTACTGCTAAGCAAGCTAGCCAAATGTTAGTTAATTTCAAAGATTGACAACATGATGAAGGGATCATATACTTTCTAATTTAGTCAAAAAAAAAGATATTTTATAATTTTTGCAAGACTGGCAAAGATTTAGTCAATTCATTAAAAAAGTAAGAGGAGCATTTAAAAAGAACAAGTTATCATACATTTTCACCAGCAATGTTTCCTTCGCACATGAGATAATACTTCATAGCAGAATCATAATGTCCTAGACCCATCAATGAGTCAGCAACTTCAGTGATCAAGCGAACATGCTCAATTGCATTCTCTGGTTTCAAATCATTGAAGAGAACCTATTAATCATTTAAGAAGCTTTAATACCTGTAAATGAGAAATAGAATAATAAAATCATGATGCATATACTATCATTGCATGCCTTAGACATCTTTAGTAGCATTAAATAGATGTTAACTGAAGTTCATGAACAATGCAGAGACGTTTAAAAATAATGAAGTCTACTTAGGAAAAGAAACAGAATAACAAGTAAACAAGAAGAGAGGAAACTGTGGGCGCAATGTTTTCCTCTTAGAAATTCTCTACTAAATTGAAATTAATAGCACATTATTTATTAGAATTAGATGGCTCCACAATTTTTTCATGGTGACAAGATTCTAGATACACTAGTATTGTCACATATGCACTCTGAAGTGCAATATTCACTTATTCATCATCTGTTAATCCAATCCCTTGCTTATTTAGATATCTTTCCTGGTTAGGACAGTTGTTCACTGTTGGTCTTTATGGAGCCATTTGAAATTCTGATCATCCTCTATTCACAACCTAATAATTTGTCTATCTCTCCATGCATACTGCAGCATACCAAAATGCTAGATTATACTCCAAACTTTTCTAAACCAAATTAATAATATGAATAGGTCCTAAATGGAACAGACTTCATAATCTATACATATACATATATACAGATCTTGTTAGATACATAATGCTTTTGGGATGAAATTATTACTAGCATGGCATTAGAATCTCCTAGACCAAGTGATCAAGAGCTCACTCCCTACCTCCCCCATTTCTCATAAATAAATTAAATTTCAGGACAAGGTATGAGCAGCTATGTGCTTTGTCCACTTTCAAGTCCAACGGCTTTCATTTGCATGGCCATGTTAGACACAAACCCTTTCTTGGGACTTGAAGAAATAGCTTAAGCTAAGGTTCAAATGATTCCTGACACAAACCCCATACATGTCCGCTTTGTCCTTTGTGTGCATAGTGTGTGTATCTGACATATAGATTAATATGTGGTGTAATTGTCTTGGATATGTAACGGCCAATTACCCATAAACTAAGACACCATAAAAGTTTGCACAAAACAAGAGGGAAAATCAAAACTGAATAGGGAATTCTATAACACCCAGTCATATATTTTATTTGGTATTGATAATTGATAGACCTTTTAAACACTTTAAGATTCATGCATGTCTGACTAAATACAATTGGAAACAATAAATCATACAAAATACCTGAGCCATCTCCATGTTCCCAAGATGAACATGACAGATTCCAGCTTTAATCTTCAAATTCAAAGGCATTTCTTGTCCAGAAAAATGTACAGCTTTAGCATGCTCAATATGCTGGAGAGCTCTATCATGCGCATTAGATTCCATGCATATGGCAGCTAAAAGATCAACTACACTTGTATCAGCTTCAGCAGGTTGATCCTTAAGATAGTCTTCAAGAATGCGAACTGAACACTCTATTCGACCACATTTTTGGTAGAACTAAAGCAGAAAGCAGCATAAATTAATTTCAATAATGAAAACCAAGCACAACATACTCCATTGGTTCAAGAGTAACATTTGACAAGATCCTCAATTGTATCATCAAACATGACCCCAACAAAATAGCTCAATAAGAAGGCTGCAAGATATAAGGAACATTTTCCAGATTAAAAATCTACATAGCTGTTATAAAGTGATAGAATCAACTTTCTTATCTAAAACTTTTACAATTAGTTCGTTAATTTTTTAAAAAATTTCATTAGAAATAATTAAAGGTTAAACAGATGAGGAGGACAAGATATCCTACCAAGAGGATGCGCCAAAAAGAAAGATAAACATTAAAATAAATGACTCTCCGGTCTCTCTGCACAGTCCAGCAAACCCACTTAACATGTCATGTGCATGGCAACAGAACAATATCTTTCAACAAATTAGAGCTTCAGAATTAGCAAATAATCAACAAAAAGAAAAATAAATTGGCTTTTGTGGATCAAAATCCAACCAAAGCCTCTGGATGTCAGTATCCACTATCCCGAATCAAGAAACTGACAAAAGCAACTGAAAGACTGATCCAAACTCCATCATAAATGATAAATCAAATTTTATAGCATACGTAATTACAAAATGAATATGTCTTGCACTAATAACAAAGATTTGGAAATTTTACAAGGAAAGTAAGAAGGAGGTGGTTTCTGGAGAAGATGGGAAAGTTGGTTAAAATGCCAAACAGGCAAGGGTGATTAATGAATAGAATATAAAGCGGTCTGGTTAGTGGAGAGGATGCATTCAGAAGTTGGTTAAGGACTTTAGTAATTGGAAGCATGACTTCCTTCGTGAGGGACATTGCCCTGTGGCCCTTAGGGGAGTGTTCTACTATTTTCTCTCTGTTCTTTCCATTCCAGTGCCAATTCTGCAACTCTTCAGTGCTTTGCAGAAGTTATTCTTAACGCAGATTGATCAAACTTCAGTGTCTTGCCTTCTTTTTCTTGAGTTTAAACTGAGTCCTAACATAGTCTACCACATTAGGTTTTAACTATGCACTTCTCATCCTTTCTCTTTCTCCCTCCATCTCTAAACAACCTTCAGTGTTTGGGAGGAGGAGGTGCTCTAGTGGTACTCTAAGAACCAAACACTTCTGGGGGTAGTCCTCAAGGGAGACAATCTATAAAATCTCTGCCAATTTAGGAGTCCCTTGAGGCAGCTATGGCCAGAGCAATTATCCTGTCAAGGCAGTTGTGGCTACATCAATTATCCTCTGAAGGCAGTTCTAGTGGTTTCCTGGAGGGGAATCTCCTCTAGGTGCAAGATGGGCTCTATGACATAAGCACACTCCTTTCAAAGTCAACCAAGATATAGTGTATGCAAAGGCGATCTTCATGTTTTTCATTCCTTACTTGACTTGAGAAAAATGGCTTTGCCTACCAAGTGACTTCTTCAATTTACAAGTTGGTGGCCACTTGAAACTTATATAGCACGCTTCAAGACTTAATAGTAGAACTAAGAATATAAAAATCTTCCTAACTCAATGACTAACGTCCTATTTAAGACCCACTAGATGTCATGGAACCACCAGCATCCACTAAACCACAAGGCTTCAAAAGATGCTGCCAGTTATTCTTAATCCCCCAACCCCCCCCCCCCCCCCCCAAAAAAAAAAAAAGGAAAAGAGGAAAAAAAGAAACCAATAGTGCACCAAATTTTTTAGAGTAAAGAACACATTCTGAGATGTCAAAGGATCTGTAATATTACAAACATTCCAAGAAACTTGTTAAGCTAAAAAGGAAAACTGAGCTAGTCTATGTGACTAAAACCAAGGGGATCAATATCCTGAACATGCATCATATTCAACTCAACTTTTCTGTAACTGCTATCAAGCCCTATTGCATTGCATCAGAATTTATATATATATATATACATTATAATAGGGATATTCTTTAAGTTTCATTTCAAATTGTTTGTCATACAAATCCTAAGAAACTTCCTGCTTCATATCTTGACCATGAACACAAGGGGAATATAGAGGCCATAGACACGCAAGCAAACACACCAACCATATAGCAGCACAGAGACAACCCATAATTGTCAATAAAATGACCAAACAGAAAATAGAAAACATCTAGGACAAAAAAGGAGTAAAAGAAAAATTATATGCATATTTATATCAAATATGGCTCCTCTTAAATAAAGAGCTAAACCTGAGCTGCTGCCTTTAGTGCATCAACATTCTCTGGACAGAGTTTATGTGCTTGTTCATAAGCCTCAGCAGCTCTTTGGTAATCTCCAAGCTCAACATAGAGTGATGCACGAAGAACTCTAAGCTTAATGTCCTTGGGATCAGCCGTTATTGCTTTTGAAAGACAATAACTGGCTTGACCAACATCTTCTTGTTCTCTGCATTCAAAAATGTCCTTAATAAGTAAACTTCTGTTTCCATACATAAAACCATTGAGATAAATACATGCACGCATGAATTTTGTTAATCTAGAAACGACAACAAATTCCAACCAAAAAAATATATTGGACAAGTATTACCAAATGAAAGTCAAGAACTTAACCAAAAGCACATCCTCAATGTGGTAGATTACACACATAGACCACTCATCTACAGATTGCATAACAGGAGACAATTTAACCCTTTTACATAAGCAGTGGCAATGTAAAATCGAGCAGCAGAATATTTTAAGAAACATGACCTTACAAAAATAAAGATCATAAAAAATAGAAAAAAATAAATACATAAAATTGAATAATAAAAAAGAAAACTCACATGGACCAGGTAAAAAGCAGTTTCCAAAGAGATGAATCTTTCGGTGTCAAGTGAGCAGCAATCATGTAGAAATCCATAGCTTTTTTGTAATCACCAAGTGACTTATGAACAAGACCAAGTGTGTGATATGACTCAGGCAAATTTGGCGCCAGCCTAACAACTTCATGCAAGACACATAGAGCCTGCAGAAAGTCAACATAGCAAGGCAATTAGTTGGATCAATTGGATTACTAACTCCACAAACCAATGCAATAACAGATACAGAAACTATCAATCAGGCAACGCTGAATAAAATGACTAAAATCCAGAATGACAGTTACAAGAAACTTGGTTCTGATAATATACTGTATATAAAAATTCCCTTCATAGTTCAAAACACAATTGCAAACAGTTTCAAGAATACAAATAAGTTTAAAACAACTAATAACAGATTAAGGATAGAAAAGTAAACTCCTTTAGAAATTTAAGACATCAACTATAAACATGATACAGATACTGCAGTTTTATACATACAACTCTATTAACTAGGATAAGTAAAATTCCCACAAAAATAGATACAAAGAACAAATAAAAAATCATGAAATTTTACAACTATATCCACTAACTTTTAGAACATGTTTGTATATGTGTCTAAGGGAGCATTTTCTATGTGTACCATCTTTATGATTGAGGACTCTGGTCTATTCCAGATTAGTGCACCATCTGAGTAACATATCAACAAACACCAGGATCTCAAATAAATAAACCAAACAAAAACAGGGTAAATTTGAAAAAGGGAAAAAAATAAAAATTAAGGATGTGAATTATGAAACAAACAGGAAAGCATCTAATACTCCAGGTTCTATACAACTTTTTCCTTTTATAGAACAATAAAATTATTGGAACAGAGAAAGAAGGAAAACAAAGGAGGATGAGGATAAGACACCCTCCTTAACACAGAAGTGAAAGAAATAATAGGAACACAAAATGAAACAAACAAAATTCATTAATGGGAAAGTGCTTTCCAATTGCTTGTGTGTCTACTGAGGTTTCTTGAAAGAAATGATGAACAATGCACTAAAGGGATACAATAACGGCTATCCTGTCTCAAAAGAGAATTCTCCTTAAAATTCCAAGAATACACCAAAGCGTGCCTACATGATACACTCTACCACAAAAGTTTACCCTCTGTACTCCTACCAAAACCTCTAATTTTAATTTTTAATTAAAGAAATTGCTCCAAAATCTAAAGGTAAATTCAGGCTTCAACAAACACAACAAAGAGCCTATTTGATATGGAAATGGCAGCTGGGTGCAGCCATTTACAAATTAGAACAACATATCATACACATATCAAGTCATAATGCTCAATAAAATCTGCAAATCTACAACATTAGTATCAATCCTGCTCCGCGCTTATGTCCAAATAAAGCACTTGATTTTAGAGGAAGTTTTATATTTCAATACGAGCCTATCAAAGATTATTATCTTCTGTTCATAGTATGGATAAGAATAGGCAAGGACTTAAACAGTACACATGCAAAGAGAACTACAACCATCATAATCTTAGGTACTTATTGCAGAAGAGAGAAGACCACAAGAAATGCATAATGCTGGCAACAAAAAACACAACCTGAAAATGCCCAAGTCAATGTGGTTAGACATAGATTAATACAAGATAGAATACATTACCTCTTCATAACGACCATGTGCATAGTGCAACGTAGCATCACCCAGCATTCGTGTTAGCTGAGGGCTGAGTTTATTTTTTGATCCTTTCCGCCTACCCCTTTTCTTGGGCTGCATTAGACACAAAGAATACTAAGCAACTTAAGTAAGACACAAGAATACATAGACATACAAGCAACGCAATCATACACACACATACATACAAAAATATATGTGAGTGTATTTACATATGCATGAATAGGTTACTCAAATATTTTTTCATCCCCTTTGCAAACTACCACATGAAATTTTAATTTGATAATTAACCTAAACTTTTGATAAATCTCTCACTGGGCACTTCAATCCATCTTATGTAATCATAAGTTAAGGGATGAACAAGTGTTAACAAAATTTGGATGGAAGTTAAAGAGAAGCACCTATGGGCAGAATCAGCAGATTTTCCAAAGTTCAAGCAATTGATTACCAAAATTAAAAGCTGAGTTATTTGCAAGATGGTTAACATTGAAGAGGTATAGTACATTTTTCCCTCAACATTTTACTAAGGGTACAATAGCAACAACAAACCTTATCTCACTAACTGAGATCGGCTACATAAATTACATGATGCCATTAGGCTCTATTAGAAATGTTATCCACTATGAAATCCCTTTTTTATGACTTCCCCTATTGTGACTTCCCCTATTGTCCTTTTGGCCTCCTCCTACATCTTTCCACATTACTATACACCATGGGATCAACTCTCCTCACTAGCACCTCTGGTGGCAGTCTTTGCATATGTCCAAACCAACTTAATCAATTTTCAATTATCTTCTCCTCAAAAGGTGCCACCCTAATTTCTCCTGATATGCTATCATTTCGTATATTGTCCTACATTATAGCATCCTCATTTCAGAGACACCCATTTTTTGCTCTTGTCTTTTCAAAGCCTAACATTCATTGCCACAGAGCATAGCTAGTCGAATAATGGTTCAATAAAACTTCACTTTAAATTTTTCTTAGGATAAACATAAAAAATAAATACCTAATATACATGCAACGATTACAATGGAAATAATCAGAGGTACACAAGCAACTGTAAAACCTTGAATGCTTAATCTTTAATTCTTTCATCCACACTCTTCTAAATACTGAAAAAAATGCCAGAGTTAAGAAATAAATAACAGAAAAAGTGTAATAAATTAGTGGAATCCACTTACCTGACATTACTAAAACAATAAATAAGTAGCTAAAATAACTAAGAACATTAACACAAAGAATTCCTATGTTCAAATAGTCAAACTTAGAGCTCACTGAAAAATCATCGAGAAACTTACATGATTGAATCCACTGACACTAATAATAGTAATGTCAGTGAGCACACAAAAAAAGGCAAAACAAATCTAACCAAAAAAGCAAGACAAAAATAATACACCCCCCCCCCCCCAAAAAAAAAAAAAAAACCAAAACACCACCCAAAAAAAGAAAAAAATATATTCTAAATCACAGCTCCATCCAAGGATAATGCCAGCAATCAAAGCATAAGCCTAATTTTACATTTCTTAGATTGAAATGTTAAACAATAAGGTGATGTTTGGTTGGGTGGAATAGAAAATAGTTGGAATGGAAAGTGGAAAGGAAGTATGAAAAGAAAAGAACAAAAAAATCCCTTTACTCTGTTTAGTATGCTAAGGAAAATAGTGAAGGAATAGAATAAGGGGCATTAGTAAAAGACCATAGTACCCTTTCTCAATAAATATTAAAAATATTTTATTGTTAATAAAAGTTAATCACGAAATTGACATAATTCAAGTTTAAAGAAGAAATCAACTATGGTTGGACATATGGAACGGCCACCACCAAAAATCAAGCAGCCAAATCTTGTTCGGTGGTGCAGGGAGCACGACGGAGCACCACTCTTGTAGCCACTTTTCAGATCAACAAGTTTTGACCAGGATTCAGGTGTCCATGACCACGAAAAGCCACAAATCACAATGAAGTACCTTTCCCAACTCACCGTACCTAAAGCAACCTCAATCACAGCTTGCCCCCACCACAGACGCATCTCCATCTCAGCTCGCCCCATCCATACAATTGGTCGTTCATGAAAGAGGTTACAGGGTGAGCGACAATGAACGGCAACAAAGTAAGAGGAAGACAATGACGAAACAAACAGCCATGAACTGTGAAGACAGTGATGGCAAACAAAATTGAAGCAAGGTGAAGTTGCGATGTGAGTTCATGGAGGGGCAAAAAGGGGATAGAATCTTCATTCCTGGAGGAGAGGGGTATTCCTTCTATTTTTAGGAGGAAAGAGTCTTACCAATGTTTAATGAAAAAATGCTACTGTATAGATAATTTTATTCTTTCAGCTACGGTAAACCAAACATCATATTTAGTCCATTCCATTGGAATACTCCTTTCTATTCTAGTCAACCAAACACACTCTAACAGTAACCTTCAAATTGAACAGTGACTATACGGGTTCTGTTTCAATGGTCTAAATCAAACTTCTATTTATTAATCGTACCCTCAACCTAAGATAACAAAAATCAAACCACCAGTCCTACATGAAGTGATACGATAAGGCCTACATATGGCATTGTTACACGTTGAGAATAGATTCAAGTGTGAGACTGGCCTCTCACAGCTATTATTTATAGAAACTGTACATAAAACATCAGGCCTAATTATATTCTAATTACATGCCTAGAGTAAACAACCTAATTACATATTATTCACCTTATTCAGATATCAATAATCAATAATATAGTAAAACAGAAAACATAGCATTAATTCTAGATGAAATGCTGTTTGTAAAAGATTGAACTTTATTAGCATGTCATGCAAAAACGCAGAGAAAAGACTATTAACCAAATATTTATCAATGAAAACTTCCAAATTGACAAGAACATTATAGTTCTAACACATTTTTCCATAACCACTTGCTCAATCCATCAGATGTACTTTCTAACATGTCTTCCATTGATAATGATAAAGTATTTAAAATTATAATATTTCCTTGTTAAAATAATCAAATTTATGTCATCAAACCTTTTTCGTGTACATTTTGTGTCTCTAGGGAAAATAAAGGAAGGAAAGGGAATAGAATACAGTTAGTGCTCTGTAGGATATGAGAACTCTATCATTACAAAGCTGTTTTCAAGCATGACCATATGTGTATCATACCTGTCTTGATTTCCTCCTAAAACCATAATTCATTGCTTCCATTATCTCATCCATGCTTGCTGCTGAAATATCTTCTCCCCTTGCCTTTTTAACAGAATCCCCCTCACTGCTTTTAGAGGCATCAAAGAAAACAAGCATAATCATTTACAATAATCAGTATTCCCTACAATTACAAGCTTTGACAGTCAAGTGGTAATATCTACAAACTTTTCTTACAGAAGTAATATGAAAGCCCATAATTTAATTTCATTTTTACTAGTCTGTTTATCCATGCTTTATATTAGTGTATACAAAATATAATGCATGTACTCCGATTAGCATCATCAGTCCTTCCTTTCAAAAATTCTTCTTTTTCAATAAAATTAATACATTGTTAATCTGTTTCAAGTATACAGAACAAAATTATTAGACAATGATGCAAGTATGACCAAGGATAAAACTGTTGATTATTCTAAGTTTTCTTTTGTTTTGTTTTTCGTTTTAGGTTTCTGGTCCACTAGAAGTTAGAAAATGGGGGTAGCATATCCCGTCTCCTCATCCAACCACACCATTACCCAAATCCAATAACATTTGAAACAATAACCTCAATGAGGGAGTACCCAGTGCATTGGGTTGTAGCCATTGGGGACTGACTATTTGAACACCAGGTTTGGTACAATGACATTAAACATAAGAACAGAGCACATTAATGAAAAGAACAAAGTAAAAAGAGCACCTAGCCCAGTTATATATTCCTAAACCAGTAGAAAAACATGAAGCTCAATCAGTTTTATGCAGAAGATGCAAATAAACCCATTAGCACTTAAAATTCAAAAGTTTAATGGAAAAATATAGTCAAATTCACCCATTAAACACACTAAGACTGCCCACAGTAATTCAGCAACTATGTAGAAAGAGCATCTAGCTCAGTTATAGAATCCCAAACCAGCAGAAAAGCATTAAGTACAATCAGTTCTCCCCAGCAGATGCAAATAAAACCATATGGGCCTAAAATTCAAAACTTTGATGGAAAAACAAAGAAAATATGAAATTAAAAGATGAAGCTACCTGGGACAATTTGCAGCTGCTTTTCGTTTTCTGTCAGCCAGAGCTTCATATTCGAGCCGCTCAAATTGTTGATAACGCTGGACTCCAGAATCATTATTTTCTACAAAATCCAAAGGGTTTATCCCATCTTTAAATCTAAAAGTATACTCTCCCTCATCTTCAATGTAATCCTCTTCACCAGCTCCTTCCATGTCTTCTCTGTCTTCAACTTCTTCCTCTTCTTCTTGCTCTTCCTCAATAACATCCATGCCCATGTCTCCACTTAGTTCAACAAAGTTGCTTTGCGAACCCCCTTCCTCTTTCCCCATCATCAAAGTTCACTATCAGATTCAGATAGAAGTTCTGAAAAAAAATAGAAATTGAAAAGGGAATAATAAACACCAAAGTTCAGAGCAGATGTTTGACAAGGAAAAGAAATCTGAATGATTTCTGGCACTATTCTGTTTTGTGCTTTAAACAAAAATGGTGCAATCTAATTTTTTTCTCCATCTCTCAAGTCAATCGCACAATTGTAATTTTATTATTTTTCTTTTTACAAGATTAAGCTATACAGCCCACACAAGACCACAATTGAATCATGGTCAAAATTCACAACCCACCTACAGAACTTAAGTAAGGAATGCAAAACAGTATGCTCAACAAATGAATGAACAACAATAAACCAATAAAAGAGCATTCTCTCACTGTCACAACATAATTACTCTTAAACCTCCAAAGGATCTTCTATTCCAAGAGAAACAAAGCTCAAGAGTAATCCAATTATCAACCATTATTCATCACAGATCATGCACGATAAACTATTATCCATCACTCACAACAAGAAAACCAGAAAAATCTGCAAATGGTTATGCCGAAAGACTACAATGAAAATTAGATATTTTGATGCATGGGCCAAATACCCAACAAAAAAGCATAACCTGTCTAATAATTACAATATAAAGACAAGTAAATACAGGCACAAATAAGCACATCTCAGCTAGACAGAAATAGAGACATGGCAGCAGAAAATGGCAGCAATGGCAAATAATTCTATTCAAACAATTGGTGCATGTACTGAATAATTAGACCAGCCATGATCACTTTCATCACAGAAATTCTGCTAGAAAAAAGTAGAAACAATGCTTAGTCACAAATGATCCATGACTAGCAAACCATTAGTTAAAATAGAATCACTACACACGTGCTAAGCAAGTAGCACAATCATAAGCAAACCATCATACCTAACACTTTCTACAGCACTAAGAAGCTTCTCAAATCAAGTTTTGAGTGTAATTGATCAAGCCTTGGCTCTGGTTTCATAGAAAACAGATTATACAATGACTTTTGAAAAGTAATGCAAATCCAATTTGGATGACTTAGTCCAGGCAATTCAAAAGAGGTGAGAATGCAAGCCATATAACATGAACATACTATAAAAACCTCATGTACACTTAACTAGCATTGGTTTATTAAACAATCATCCACAATTTCATGCAATTTTCCAGCTAACCAAGCAAAATTCGAGAGAAATTAACAAAGGTAATTCAGATCAAACCAATTCTAGAACAAGGCTTGGAGTGAATGATCAATGCAATCAACGGGTAAGACCAAAAGCATTGGTTCAAAAGCAGCCCAGAATTTTCATAAGTCCTTTTTATTTCAACATTTGAATTTTTTTTAAAGGAAAAAAAAATCACAAAAATGAAAATGAAACAGAAGTAAAAGGAAAAAATCAAACCAACTACCTGAAACCAAAAACAAGTGCTTTCCCGTCACATGTCATTAAATCACTTTAAGGGGAAAGAAGATTGGAAACGAGACTTACATAGTCTCTTTTACTTGATTTTTTTAGTTTAAAAAATAAAAAAAAAAGAGATAAGAAAAGGAAATAAACCAAAGGAAAGAGTCAGACAAATAAAAGGCAAAAGCATGGCTCTTAGCCGAACACACCTAGTGCACAATTTGATTCAATTTATTTTTTTATATTTTTATTTTACTTTTTTATTTCTACTCAAAATTAAAAGAAACTTGCCAAAGTGGTCCACCCCTTGACCCAAACTCAACATAGAAGCACCTTGTCTGCATAATATTTATTCAAAGCCAAATTTACAGCAATTCCCAAGCCAAATAGAAGTAAAATAGCAAGAATTCCCAAGCTGAAACACATCAGACTTAGCTTTAAGCATCCAACAGAACAAATCAACAAACAAAGGAAAACTGCAAGCTGTTATTCAGATTATTATTATTATTATTTTAGAAACTCAAGCTTAGATAACCAAGAACTCATGTACCGCAATAAAGGAAATCAAGTAAATTTTCAGAAATTTAGAGAACTCACCAACACTAGCAACAGACCAAAAAAGTAACAATCAGTAGACTGAACTTAAAAATTGAACAAATAAAACCTAGAACAAGTAAATAAGGTAGGAAGCAGAGCGAAAATCATCTAATCTCAGATACAACCACTTTTCACCATTAAATGTGGGTGGGAAAATGAGAAGGAAACATACTTTCAGTGTCTTGTCTTCCTCAATCCAGAATCGGAAAACCAGAGAAGGAGAGTGATACTCCAAGGAGAGACAAACCACAGAGCTCGAGCCTTCTCCTTCACAGAGTAGCTTCCTTTTAACTTCAGAGAAAAATACTTCAAGTTCTCGATTTTTTCCTTTCTCCCAGCTGCTAAAGAGAAGAAAAATCCCCGAAGAAAACCCTAGCCACCTCCCAAGATCTCTCTCACTCTCCTTTGCCTTCAGCTTCCTGAAACCCTTAGAGAGAAAATGAAAATCGGAAAATCCTCTCTTCGGTGCTCTAATCTTTCCCTTTTTATCGCTGAGCTTGTTCCTTGCTCTTTCACCTTTTGCTCTGCTGCGAGGTACCCTTGCTCCACTACCTCTGCTCTGTGCTTTTCCCTCTGCGTGAGTGAGCGTTTTGCTCTGTCCTCTCTGCAATCGCGTCCTTGTCTGAACCTCTGCTGCTCCACGAGTTCTGTAGACGAGACGTTTGTCTCTGTTGGCTGCCTCAAACGCAGCTCTGTAGCTGTCGTTTCATCCTCTTCTGCGTTTCGCGGTTTTATTTCATCCAATTTTTCTTTTTTAAAAAAGTTATTAAGTTGTGGGGCTTACGTAACTTTAGGTGAGGGGATTTCTTTTATTATTCCAAAACCTTAAAAGTTTTATTTTAATACTCAGGCTTTTTTAAATAATAAAATTACTTTTATGATTATTTAAACTTTTTTTTTCTTCCAATTACTCCAAGCTTTTTCAGGTTTCTAGATTATTAAATAATTTATAATGATATTTTATAATTTTATGAATTGTAAATAATTTATAATTTAGTAAATTTGTATTTTAAACTTTTAGATTTTATATAATTCATTAGTGTCGAGACTAAAAATTCTAAGTGATAAAAAAAATCTTTTAAACTTAATCACTTCATCATTAATTTTTTTTTAAGTCTAATAAAAGAAAATCTACTATTAAAAGTCCAAGATATATCTATTTATTTATTTCTGGCTTAATAAAATTATAATAATAAATTTACTCATTCCTTCCTCTCCCCTCCACTCACAAGTTAAATAAAGAAAGATACTTTCCCTCCATTAAAATTTCTCTTCTCCTTTGAACCAAAAACTCCCTGAGAGAAATTTAATCCTACCAGACCTATCCATCCAATCTATCTATTAAGAAAGAAAACACTCTTTCTTATACTATATAATTTTATTACTTAGAATTGCATTCTTAAACTTCTCCAATCTAGCTACTTTCCCTCATTCTACACAATTACGTTTTTCTTTCATTCCCCCATATCCATGCCTTCTCTAATGGAGCTTAGAATCGGAGCTTCAGCTCTTCTCCAATGCTGACAGCTATAAATGTACGTACATGAATGTCTTCCCAAACATTTTGACAAGAGTTCAAACTTGAAGCTTTGGTTCTTCTTGTGTGACAAGCTTGGAACTTTATAGGTTGGTGATTGTGAATTTTTTTTTTCTATGTATATATATATATATATACCTCTATGTTAGATTGCTTATTCCATCTCAGTTGCTAGCTTCCATGCATATTCTTTTCTTTCTCCCTTCTCTATTACATTTTAATTATTTATTATTTTATTAAAATGTTAAGTATGCATTAAAAAAATATCAAATGAAGTCTTTTCGTTATCATAAAAACAAAAGTTGGAATTGTTAAATATCCAACAACCAATATATAAAATAAAATAAAAAGAATATAATCATCATAAGCTATTGGTCACTTGCATCAAAGGAATTGTTACCCTGTTCTGTAACAGTATTTTGTGATCTTTCTATAATGTAAAAAGTTCAAATGAATTTTCCAATTTGAAAGGTTAGTTATGCAATCCTATAACTTTGAAGTATCAATAATTTCTACCAGGTAAATATATCATCAGACCAAAGATAAACACCATCTCATGCATTTTCTTCAGCTTAATTTCATGGATGCAAATGTTGCTGCAAGATCTATTGCCTCATCTACATGTGATGCATCCGTACCCTGAAAAAAAGGATGGTAAATGGACAAATCAGAAAGAATTGGGAATAGAATATTTGCTATCAGTAGAAATATGAATTTGAATGCTCTCTAGTCAACTGTAATGCCTCATCTAAAGGCTAAGAAATTATGTTATCCTTCTAATTCTAATGTAGTACAATTATGCCCAAAATTATTATTTACCAAGATATGGATGGTGAGACTGAAAAACAAAACATAACTTTCAGTAGCAAATATTTATTAGATAACTATGAACAACAATAAATATGTTCCTAACATGCCAAGAAATCTTGAAAATTACTCCCTCCATTTCATTTTATTTGGTGTATAGATTAAGAAATACAATTAATATGTCAAAATTTTTCTTAAATTTCCTAATACACCATTATTTATTCTTCAAAAATTTAGTTCAAAAGTGTAGCAATTAGAGTTTTAAACCACAATCTCCAAACATCAAAATGACATAAATAGGACAGTGCCCTTGTTTTGGGGGAAGAGAAAGGAGGAACATAAGGAGAGAGAGGGGAGGGAGTTACAATTTGAATAACAAGGGCTCACCTGTCCTGTTGCAAGACCACCTTTTCCTTTACCACACCTCCCTTTTAGCGGACCCATGGCATTACTGAGCCACTCTGAAACATCAAGCTTTCCTTTATTGTTTCCTTTCTCTGGCACCCCAGCACAAACTACAGCCTTGTTTGTAGTTTTATCAGTGCTAAAAACCATCACAGCAAACCCCTGCCCATCAACCAACATCATCAGAACTGATTATTTCAAGTCAAAAAATCGACAAACTACAACTGATGCCATGGACAACAGATGCAATTGAATTTTGGTATAATAGAGTCCTAACGGCCTAATGCGATTCTTATATAAGAAATCAACAGTGACCTTCTGCTCCATGACTTTGGTAACTGCTTCACGAACTGCAGCCACATCAATACCAACATCCACATAAGATATGCAAAACGTTTTTCCATCCGAAGCAGCCAGTTCGGCCTTCTCGGTAGTCATCTTAATGGCTTTACGTTTGTTTTCTTCAGCAATCAGCTTTTGTGCCTTTCTCACTTGATCCTACAAGAAACAGCTTACTTAGTACAATACAGGAAGAAAATTCATAGAGGAACAAATGAGAGAACAACAATAACAAACATGGAAGGAAGCCTCTGAATTTACTTAAAGATGATACCTGAAGTCGGGCTATCTTAGTCCTGATGTCAGCTTTCTTGGCTGCTGGTATTGGGGCCGCATCCACCCAGTTTTTCAGATAAGCAACTCTCTGAAGCAGACATATAGAAACTCAATTTACGGCAATTTTAGAAAGAAGAGGATATTCAATCTAACCGGGAATACCAACGTGCCCACAATGGAGAAGTATAAAAGAAAATATGCTAAACCATTGACTAGTATAAATAAGCTTCAGCAGTCAAAGCCTCTGAAGATTGGAAGCCAAGGCAATACACAAGAAAAAAGATTTTTTTTTTTTTCCCACCATAGGGGATGGGGCTATAATCATGGTGCATTTTGAATCTCAATTTGGGTCAACTACAAGAAATCTTGAATGGCCGATAGCTTGAGACTTATCACTCGGTTTAGGAATCCTATGCTAATAAATAGTAATTTAACCGTTAATTTTTAAATATCTCTTTTATGGTATGTGTGGGTAGATTAAGAATTATATTTTTTGAATTAAGGAGAATCAAGTGTTCTCTTCCTCTTCTCTCCTAATCTTTTCTTTCCTTTGTAATTTGTATAATGTAACTATATACCTATTTCTAACCCGTTAAAAACTTCACGAAGTTGTAACCTATCGTCCCTCACTTCTGCTGTCATCATAATTCAGATACACTTAACATCCCCACATTCCCTAAAGGGTTTCCTTATTGAAGTACAAAAGAACTCAACAACCCACTATAAAGTTAAGGTATGAAGGTTTCTTTTAATAAAATGTGAAAAACAGAACCTAAATAAGCCACATAACTAAATTATATTCTAGCAGCATACCACAATCTTCTCAGTCACACATTAGAAGTCCCTAGTTTATAAAATTTGATAAAAAAGGGGAAGTTTTAACACTGATTTATGGCAAAATGCAAAAATCTCACATGAATAGGCAAAACCTAACAGTGGCCTGGATAAGAAATCCACCTAAACAATGGAACGAAAGTATCAAAGAGAACAATCGAGCTTATAAATGTAACAAAGCTATCCAATCCCTTTATAGCAACTTTGTCCAGGAATTTAACAGTCTAAACATTTTGATTGAGTGATTATCTAATTTTTGAATGGGTTTTAGAGCTCTGATTGTCCATCAAGGTTTCAAGTCCAAAGTATTCAGCACAGAAAAGAAAACATGGAGATTCTCATGAATACAAACACCAACCTCTTCCAGCACCGTTCCTTCTGTCTTGGCCGCATCGTCTACTTCCTTGTCAAGTGACTCTGCCAATTTCATTGCCTCGTAAGCACAACCAGTTGTGACAGCTGTTATCCTACGGATTCCTTTTGCAATGCCCTCCTCAGATAAAAGTGCAAAAGCTTTAGCCTCTCGTGTGTTTGATATATGAGTACCTAAACCACCAAGAAAAACTGATATGTTGAATAAAAATTCAGAAAGATGGCTTTGAAGGAAGTACAAGTTACGACATTAACCTCCGCATAATTCTGATGAAATAGATAGCCATTTGTCATTTTCTGGGTCCGCTAGTAGATCGTCCACTTTTTGTCCAACAGCTACAACTCTGACAGGATCAGGATATACCTACATAAAAAGCATAACATTGAAGAGACTATTGAAGAGCATGTCCATCTTGAGACAACAAATGGAGAGCAAAATTAACTTACTTCTCCAAACACAGCTCGCAAACCATTGATACGCTTGGCATCAGCAAGGGTAACCTCCTTCGAGAATACATCTAATTCAGCTTTTATTTGCTCATTAACAATGGATTCGATTCTCCTCAAATTATCAGCATCAACCGGCTTGCCTACACAAAATTTCAACAGAATAAATGATAAGTCTGCACATTCACATGATTCAAACAGCCCAACCATAGAAACTTACAGATTTAGATCAGCAAAACTCAATAGATTTTATGAGTTTGATTTAATTGAAATATAAGGGAAAATAGGATGGGTGGGTAGGCTTGGTGTGGGGTTGAAATGGTAGTGGGAGGAATCCACATCCTTGGATAGAAATCTGAAAACTCGAATTCTAAGTCAAAAGAAAACAGGAAATATTCTTGAAACACTTTACTATAATTTTCATTCCAAAGCTGCTTGATAGTACATTGGAAATCTGTAATTTTGTAAAACTAGGACGGAAATACAAAATAGGGTAGGGGTGGCGAAATTTAACTCAATGTAGGGAAATGGCTAATTTTTCCTAGACTCCTTATTTAAGTGTTAACATTCCCAAATAACTCCAAGACTTTTTTCTAGATATTTCTAAAACTTAAATATCTAAATCCAAAATATAGTTTATTATTATTCTTACATCACTTACCATGAGAGAAATCAAATCTTAATTTTTCAGGAAGAACAATAGATCCTTTCTGGTCAACATGAGTGCCAAGTACTTCCTGCATTCATACCATAAGAAACTTCAAGAAACGTGCAAATTAACTAACGGAAATAAATCACGTTTGTCATGTCATTTTCAACATACCCTTAAAGCAAAGTTTAACATGTGTGTGCAAGTATGATTAGGGGCTATAAGGGTACGTCTCCCATAGTCAACCTGAAAAAGTTGAGGTACAACAATTAACAAATAAAACAATAAGAATTTGTAGTGAATATTAAGAAAGTGTTGAAAAATGCAAATCATTTACCTTACATACTACTTTGTCACCCACAGAGAATCTGTCATTCCCTCCATAAAAAGAACCAATATGAAGAACAAAACCTCCATAAACTTGTACATTGTGAACTTGAAATAAGCCAGATGGACTCTCAAGTGATCCAGTATCAAAAATCTGGAAACAGAACACTTTCATATGATTGACGGGGAAAACAGGAACAATTGGTTAAAATAAGGCACAACAGATGAAGCCAACAACCAATTTGATCAAAATGCAGCAGTGGGCCAAATATTACGTTTATTTTAAACTTGGTCATAAAATATTGAATAAATATGCTTAAATCACTAATATTCTCTTTTAATGTAAATTCTTCTGCTTTAATTTTACCACTTCATTAAAAATTGTCTTCTTTCTAGATTATCTTCTACATCAAGTATCCAAAATATATTTTCTAATTCTATGATTGCTAACTTTTTCTTAGATTCAATAGCTTTCATAAGAAAATTATTTTCTATTATACACTAGCTTACTTTTACAGGAATTTATTGACACCTATATTGAGAGCAGTAATGATTCAACATCCCTTTTTAATGTGATGGTGCACTATGACTCTATATATCTTATTTAGTTAGCCTTGATATGGTAACAACAGCAAGAAGATGAACACTTACAATCAGAAATTGGAAACCCCATCCCCCTGCTACAAAAAAATCATTACCATGGTTTTTCATTGTGACATTTATCTTGCATCTGCTAATGCAAAATGAAGAGCAGCATTGCATTTTAATACTGAAGCAATGTTCCCATAACTTCAAAATACTATCATAAATTGTACATGATTTCACGAAGTGGAGGTTCATATTGAAAATATGCTAAATGACAACAGAAAATATAGCAACATAGATAACAAAAGCAAATGAAACAAAAATTACAGGCATAAATTAAGTTTTACCAACAAAGCAATGTATGATTTCATCAAATCAAAAGAAATTAATAGCAAAATAAAACATTAATTGGATTTAATACCTGACCACCTTGTTCAGCATAGAAGCTTGTAGATTCCAGAACTACACCAATGTCACTACCAGTATTAGCAGTTTCCAGGAACTCAGAACCTGTGTATATTGCTCTTATCACAGTCTCATGGTCCTATGAAAAGACATAGCATAGAATAAAGATCAATAGAGAATATTACAGTTTAATTCTGAAAAGATGCCAAATAAATGATTAGGTTGAATGAAGAAAATCTAATACAGTAGCTCAAGGAATTGGGGAAGGGTGAAGTGGGGATCGTGGCACCTGCTGCCCTGCCACAGGGGTTGACCATAAAATGGAACAGACTTTCATCATACTATATGCATTTTAGATTTTAGTCAGATTGCACTCTGCTCATTAAACAAAAGTCACTTTGTTTTCATGCTCCCCTGCGCTCATTGCATTTACCATTAGAATTTACATTTCTCAAGTCACTAGACCTGCAGAAAGACCATTGTTCAACACCAAAACGTGCTAACCTTTTTCTTTGCCTCAAACATTAAAATAAAACATTATAGTGTTAGTCTGAAATTGCCAGGCCCTCCAAAACCATCAAGTCAGACTTGACATACCATTACTTTGAATTCAGGACTATGAATCCTAAATGCCAGTTGCAAGGTCCTACCAAGACACCATAGGATAAACAAATAAAATAATGAAATGCTTAAGCCTGGGACAAAGGGATGAGGTCACCAATTTCTGCTCACTGTTGGCTAAATAAAACCCCACTTGATTCCAGCAATTGACAACAGAAATCTTACAGCTATACTCACTACTCCAGGAAAGATATCTCATAAGCACATTGGACTCCTAACACTTTCACTGAATATACTCTAAATATATAGCATGTTCATGATTAATCTTCTGGTAAGAGGAATACTTTATACTTTGCCACCTTCCTCAAGAATCATATCACCCAAGGGTGTTCACAGCTACCCATGACAGAGACAAGAAACAGGCTTGGTCAAGGCTAACAAGGAAAAAGGAAAGATAACAGTTGGAGAGGGTCTAGTTCAGCTCAGGCTGGTTGGTTTTTGCATGGTGTCCAAGGCCAGATATGATTTGGCCCAAATTAAAAAAACCCTATAAATCTATTGGCCCGAAGTTTATTTTAATGCTATGAGCCCATAACTTGTTCAGTTTAGTTTGACTTGGTTGAAAACATGTTTAAAATGATCAGCCAAACTGAACCAATCCATCTTTCAAAAATAAAACGGATTTAAACTGATATATTCCAGTTATGGGCAGTTCTCAGTCGTATGTAGTTGGTTCAATTAGGTCCATTTAGTTATATCTCAGTTTCAAATGCACATGAGAGCATCCAAAATCTGAAGCATAATTATTACAATGCATTAATAATCTTTCTCTATTTGTCTTACTGACAAAATGGGATAAACAAAGAGAAAAGCTCACCTTAAACCAAACAAACTTAAAGCTATCATCAGTAGCATCAACCCCCCTTTTATGTAATCTGGAGGTAGCATCAGCATCCATGACAATGGCACCACCAGCTTGCTGCCAAACATTAGGGGGAGGGGTTGAGAAGATATGAGTATACATTCTGTTGTTCTTTCAATTATGAGATCTAGTTGACACAGATATAGCTAAATTTGATCTGACATTTTAACCGAAGAAGGAATATGAACAAATATTATACTTTAGTTTGAGCATTTCTTGATCTCTCTCTTGCAGTTTCCATGGCACTATTGAAACCCTCCACATCAACAAGTAAGCCCCGTTCTTCTGCCATCAGCTGATAAAGATAAAATCTTAGGGGATTAAATCGCATTTGGTAAAATAAAACAATTCCATGCATAATCACTACCAAGCATTCTATCTACCTGAGTGAGATCTAACGGGAATCCATATGTATCCCACAAGACAAACGCTTCCTGCAATAGGAAGACATTGAATAAGCAATGATTAAAACAGAACACATGAGAGAAAAACAATAAAAATTAGAGCATAATTACAAAATAAAGAAATAATATTTCATAATCAAATAAGAAATTGGCACTTCTTAAGCCTCATACAATACGTAAAGCCATTAATTGAGACTCTGCACCAATCTGATTAACTAAGGGCAATCAATAATCCCGGATAAAACATCTAATACACACATTTAGACAATCTTTACGGTCAACATAAAAGAATATTATAATGGCATTACCAATGTAACAAACTAAGCCATTTTCTAAATCCACTATAATTGTAAAATTACAAATAAGGCTGGTCAACAACTTGTTAACAGTGAGTCACAAACAAAAATAATTAAAAAAATATATATATATATCTAGGTTGCTATCCATCTCAAATCTGAGATTGAAAAAAAATTCATGACAAACCTTTTAATAACAGTTAATAAAATACAGAAGAAGTAAAAGTGACAAGAGAAGTCTCAGACATTATTGTTATTATAAATACTAAATATGATCTGGATGCCCCAAGTAAGACTAGCACGTCTAACTAAAATGAACTGTACAGCACAGAATATGATTTTAAGGTGACAACTGAGAATAGAATCAACATATTTTACTTGCCTCTCCACTCAATGTCTTTCCCTGAACATGTCGGATAGCTGTCTCAAATTTCTCAATACCCTGGAGAAACAAAATAAGTCAGGTTTTCTCTTGGTCATAGGAATGCAATGACAGGAAAAACTAACAGAAAATCTACCTGCAGATCCATGAAAAATCATTAATTTCACTAGAATTGAAACTTAGCTGAGAGTTGACAGTTACATAAACATATAACCCTTAAAACTGTCTAATATGCATATGATCATCCTTACCTTAAGTAAGGTTCTGCCGAAACTTTCCTCTTCCTCTTTAATTACCTCCCTAATGTGCACTTCATGCTCTTTTAGCTCAGGGAACACCTCACCCATCACTTTAACCACAACATTTACAAGCCTGAATTCATTGAAAACAGAATATCCTTACTAAGTATAAAATCTATTAACAAATTCATGTTTACTTGGGGTAACGCATTGGAGCCTTCTTAATTCTAATGATGTTAAAAATTATTTGATTCATCAGAAATTGAAATTACAAAAAGTTATAGAAATCCTTAGGGCTCCATGATGCCAGGGAAAAGCTGAGTTCTTGAAAAAAAAAAAAAAAAACTAAATTGACTAACTACTGAAAAAAATAAATTTCTTGAATATACTATACCTACCCATTAAAAAACCCCTCTTTAGCTTTTAAGACTTCACGTCCATATCGCACAGCACGACGAAGTATGCGCCTCAGAACATATTCACGGCCCTCATTACCTTCAAAAGAAGTAAACATGACACAAATACAGAACTAAATTATATTTCTCTCTTTAAAAAGCATAAATGAAAGGAAAATCTGTTAGGACTTAGAAATGGAGAATCAGAATTAGGAAATTAAATATCTACTGATTGCATTAGTAATCTAGGAAAGCAGCAAGTAGGCTGCAGATTATGGCTGAAATGCAGAAACAAAAAGAAGTAAATAGTACACACTCCCCTAAAGGGCCAAAGGACCGCAGTCCTTTCAAGGATATATAGGGCCTGATCCCTGCCAAAGGAAGCAAGTTTCCAATCAACAATTCTCAACAAAATACATAATACCCTGACCTCCCTAACCATCCCTTATTTATATTAACTCATCCTTACAGTATCTCCCTTAGTACCTGGAGATATTGTTTTCTCTTTCCTTTTGTACATTTTCCAACGCTTTGGACCACAAGTGCTAGGCTCATACCCCATTTTTTTTTTCCCTGAATTGTCCAATCAAAATCACAATTCCTATCTCATCTTATATCACAGACTTCTATGACGTTTTCCCAGTCTTCTGTCACACCTAAGCTATCTTATCTTCTACTAGTTGCAATAAAAAGTTATCAAATATCAATATATAATTCTGAGAAGTAAGAATGGTCCAAAGGAAATTTATCTTAATATAAATTTATCTTCACAGGAAAAGGAAAGGAAGTTAACATAGACACCAAGTCTAAAACAATATACCAGGACAAGACCCATCGGCTATGGCAAATGATAGAGTTCTAATATGATCTGCAACAACCCTATATGCCATGTCAACTTTATCCACATCATCTGCTCCAACTTTCCCAGAATAGGGGCGAGCACCAGTTGCCTACAAAGAAGTTATGAGAAGACTTAAATATCTTTTATTTATCAACCATTTGAAATCCAAAGTGACTTGATGAGAGAATCATTAAATTCAAAGGTCAATGGCCATAAAATCATACAAAAAGAGAAGCTAGTAATGGAACAATTTATCAGTAAGCACCCAAAATTGTGCACATTGAAAAATTCAACAGTAAATACATTCCATATAATATGTTGCATAGTAAATAGCAATCAAAGACTAAAGAGTGAAAAAATAATAAAGGAAAAGATTAAGGATTCAACATCAGCAAGTTAGCTTCACTATTTTTTCATGCAGATTCTCTTTAAAGTCAAAAATAAGTTCTCATTTCAGTTAAAGAGTTGTCTAAACATATGATAAGCTATGGAAAGTTGAAGTTCACCCAAAAGAAGGTTTACTCCATAGTTCTAAATAAACTTATAAAGAAAATAAAATATTTTATTTCTCTTCCCCTCAACCATGTCTTGAGGCCTACTCCTAATGAAAGGAGAGATGTACCAGTAACACCAAAAGAGAAGAATAAGAAATTGAAATACAGTATAATTTATGGAATGCAAATGAAGAATGTGAGGAAGTTCTAATGCTATGCCCAACTTACCAGTTGAATTGCATCAAAGATAGGCAAGAAGACATCAGTGTCATAATTGCTCATTTTGTTCTGAAGTATGGAGGTCAATCTTTCAAAACCCAGGCCTGTATCAACATGCTTCGCAGGCAGAGGTTTGAGAGATCCATCAGCCTCCCTATTGAACTGTTAAAAGACAAACAAGTAGAGGAAAGCTATAAGTCAAAGAAATTTTCCCGCAAGCTATTCACTTAAAAGTACATTAGCAACAGGTTTACAAGGGGGGAAATAAAATAAATGTTGGCATCTTAAGGCGAACTCTCTGGACAACTTGTCAAATTCAGCAGCAGTGATAATATATACAGTGATAAGGAATGCCAATATTATACCTGAATAAACACCAAATTCCATATCTCAATGCATGTAGGATCATCATTATTAACCAACTTCGCTGCATCTCGGTTGCCAAGTCTGTCATAATGTATTTCAGTGCAAGGTCCACAAGGACCAGTATCACCCATCTCCCAGAAATTATCCTATCCAGAGATATTAACCCAATATCAGACATTAAGATCCACAGTCAAAGTTTTCATGAGTAGTTATAATAATTCCATTCAACATTTTGTTAGAAGAAAATTTTTTAAAATGAAAATAGTGAATTGACAACAGCATTTAAATAGCAAGTAGATGGCTTGATTAGACTTGAAATTCATGTTTCATTTTTCATCACCTACCACAGATGACTAACAGCAATCACATTTTGAACCAATACGACATAGATAAGATGTAGAATTGCAGGAGTAAGAAAACATTCTTTCTATGCATAGCAACTTTAATGGACGTTCAGTATACAATATCATTGATAATTACAAAACCTGAATAGAAACAAGCTGTAGCTGCAATCTAATATTAAGATAGGGTTGTTTAGGTTCTAACCACACAATATACATAGTTCAAAGCGACATCATATTTGCTGGAGAAAGAAATTATGAAGTACTAAGGAATGACAATGCAAGAACATACTTTACAGCCAAAAGGCAGAACACGACTTGGAGGTAAAAACTTGTGCCATATGTCCCTAGCTTCAAAATCAGGAGCAAGACCAGCCTTCTCATCACCACCAAAATATGTGGCATAAATGCGATCTGTAGGCAATTTATAAACCTGAAGTGATAACAGGAGGAGATCAGGAAAAATTAACAAGAAAGAAAGTGATAATAAATTATACAAATTAAGGAATTGAACGTTAACAAATTTTATACATGGGTCAAAAGATAATGCACAACAACTTATCAAACAGGCAACTGCTTAAACAGAATCATACCACAGCCAGATTGATTTCCACCATAATCTATGTCAATTGTAAATTAACATCTTTATTTTAATGAGCATGTCAATGTTTTGACCACCAGTAAGCTAATTAAACATCCTAGTGGGATTTCCGAGATTGTCATTGATGATTCAACATTCAAAATCAAGATTTTACATTATAGATACCACTTCAATAATACTCGGACCAAAACAAAACAAAACAATTTTAGTATAACTCAATGATGATTCAAATAGAATTAGACCACCGCCACAAACTCAATTATGTTCTGTAAAAAACATAAGCAGCCTCACTACTTTGGAGTTGGCTTCTAAAGCCTTACATAATCAGCCTACTGTAACTTGAGGTATCACATAGAATCCTCTTAAATGCTGGTTACGAAATACAAGATAATCAAAACAAATTTGTCCCAGTAATCTACAAGACAAGCTTCAACCATTAAGCTGTATATATATCAGTATCCTAAATATAAAATCACTGCCCTAACTAGACTCCAAAAGGCCATTTTACTTCCACAACTATTATGCAAAGCCTGAAGTACCATTTTATTTTACTGTTTTCTTTATATTTTGTTGTTTCCACTTTAAGGAGGAGTTCTCGTCCTCCTCTTACATTCTACCTTTTCTCTCTTTCTAATGAAATTTCTTCTTTCTATATAATAATAATAATACATAAACAAATAAAAACAATGTTACCATTATTAGTAATAATAATTATAATTATTACTCAAAATTAAAAACTAGACATCATAAGCTATCTTGCTATTGTGACATCCTAAAGAGACAAGGAGAACAAAATATTATAACCAACCCAATCTCTGAAAAGGGCTACATATAAAGTTACTTGCCAGCTGGAAGTACTCAAATATCTATCTCTAGCTCACATTGCCAAAAACATGGAGTGGTATGGTTTGTACCTTTGTGAGAAGTTCCCATGCCCATCCAATGGCATCTTCTTTGAAGTAATCCCCAAATGACCAGTTGCCCAGCATCTCAAAGAAGGTGTGATGGTAGGTATCTTTTCCTACATCATCGAGATCATTGTGTTTGCCACCAGCCCGAATGCACTTTTGGGTATTGTAAGCACGAGTGAGCTTGCTCAAAGCAGTGTTTGGATCCACTGTTCCCAAAAAGATTGGCTTGAACTGGTTCATGCCTTTAAATAACAAGTCAATTGCAATAGTCAATGGCATAAAATCATCTATAGGAAAACAAAATACTAAGACAACATTATTATTTATTAAAGCAAATGTCACCAAAGAAATTCAAAGTAAAAAGTGCTATCAATAAGCAATAGTGTTGCAGACTTGATTAGCATATCATATTGCTTATGATTGCTAGGCCTGGTCACTTGTTAGATCAAATGTAAAAGGCACAATAGGGCGTCTGAGGTCTATTGCAGTATAGGGACAATGAAAAAAGGCAAGCTTCACGAGACAAGAAGTAAGAAGCATACTTTAAATGACAGTAGCTTTTTTTTTTTTTTTTTGGCTTCTCTGAAAATAAACTTCATTGTTAAATGCGTGTCATATTCACAATTAAACTGAACGCACAATGATGGAAAACACAATCAACTTTTCTGTGACATTCCAAGTAGCACAATCAACTTTTTCTGTTTTCGGTTTTTCAATGTATTTTAGAAATGTTTTCAGTTGAAATATTTCCTATTTATTGAACGGCTTCATTTTCCTTTTCACTAGAAATGAAAATGGAAAACACGCCCTCAGTTCTTTGGCCATTTGAATATCAATACATTTTTCATCTGGGTCAGCTTGAATCTAAGACAGTATATAAAATCAGCGAGCTAGACTGAAAAGCGACTCTTTAGCCACCAAAGCATCACCAAGCCACAAAGTTACAGGATAAAACTGCAACCATAGGCTAGTTCGAAGCCACACAAATGCAAAACAATCGTAAATTTAACTTCCAACTATTAGAACAACGTTGGTCCGCGAGATAAACTTCAGAAAGAACAGAAGCTATGAACCCAAAGAGGTATAGAAGTAGACAACCATACCAGCATTGGCAAAGAGAAGAGTGGGGTCATTGTGAGGCACAACAGGGCTCGATTTCCAGTTCACATGATTCTTCTCCTCGAAGAATTTGATAAACGTGTCCCTGACGTGCTTCGCCGGCCACTCAATTTCCAGTGAATCTGAGCCAGGCATGGCTGCGGAGGAGGGAGAAAACGGCGATGGAACCACCGATGAATAGCACCTAAAGAGGGCGATGGGAAAAGGGTTTCGTGGCTTAGGAGATGGTAGAGGAAAGGGGAGAGGGTTGACGAGAGAGAAGGCTTGCGGCGCCAAAGAGTGAGGAGCTACAAGGGAGAAAGGGTTACGGAGAGTAGAAACGAGCAAAGCTCCTCCTTTACCACAGAATCCCTTTTTCATTCATTCCCGTTTTAACAACGCGAACGTTCGCGCCTTTAAATATATGCGATACGTTTATGTTCCTATTATCATTGACCAAATTTCCCGTTATGTCCCTGAAATTTTGGCTTAAGACAGGTTATTGACTGAAAAAATTCTTACATTTTCTCATATAATAATAAAAAATAATTATTTAAATGGTCATAATTTTATACAAAATTTATATAATTAAAAATATTAAAAAAAATTCTTTATATTCTTCGAAACTGTAAAAAAAAAATATTTTCCCTAAAGACTAATTTAATAAATATTAAAAAGTGTAAAACGAACTTTAAATATTTTAATTTATAAGGAAATTTTTTAATTTTTTATTTTTATAATCGGTCAACCTTTTTGTTCACTTTTTAAGACTAATATATTTTCATGACAAGATATATTTTTCAGGATGATTACAAAGTTTATTAAACACTTTTGGCTTAGAAAGTGTTAAGATTTAACGAAATACCTTATTGGTTAAGCTATTTATTTTTATTAATTATTAATATTATAGAGTTTTATGTCAAAGCACTCCTAACTAAAGTTTTGTTAAGGCCTCAAACATAAACTCCTCGTTTTGAGGGTTGCTGTTATTAGAAAAAGTTTTTAAAATTAAAATTTTTAAATTCTCTTTAAGATTTTTATCATAAATTAGAATAAATAAAATAGGCTAACTAGAGTGATTTGATTTTGTCTGCGGATTTGAATAGAAAAATTAGGCTCCCAAAAATTTGAGTGTTTTTTGCTCAAACTGTTAAAGCCCAATACTGGACCATTTTTTTTTTTTTTTTTTTGGGTTAATTGGTAAGGTTCAATGGGCTTAAACTATTATTATTTTTAATTTTTTTTAAATATCAACACAGTGGATTAACTAGTAGTCATTCTCTGAGAAATAATGGAAAAATCTATATCAACACATACTGTGATACAAAGTTCAGACTATATTTTATGTGGCAAATCATTTATCATGCTAAAGAATACAAATGGTTTAATTCTTGTGTTTAATTGCTATGCTTTGTAGTAAATTTGTGATATTTGATTGGAGTATATCAGATTTAGAAGTTTTTTTTTTTAAAAAAAAAATTACATAAAAAGCCTGAAAAATTAAAATAAGTTCACCATTCACATCAAATCAAGAAGTTTTTATATTGGTGATTACCTTTACCAATATAAAAACCTTTTTAAAAACTTAGCCAAAATACATTTTGGTTTGGATAGAGTAACAAAAAATTTAGGAACTAAATAAAAAAAACAAAATACTAATTTTATTTAGGGGAATATTTCTATTAGTTACAAAAACCATAAAATATATTTACAAGATAAAAACATTTCAACAAATCTTGAAATATGTTTCTCATCAAAATCAATTAAGAGGTTTGATTAAAAATCCCCAGAGCTAAATTATTATCAACACGATCTGCATCGTGAGTTCTACCTAAAGAGCTGTCAATCATAATGTTTTGCCATTTGGTTCAACACAGACCAAAGGGATTTCTGTTCGGAAGGAATAGTCTTCAAAGCATGCCATTCAGAGTACAAGAAGCTAAACAGAAAGCACACAAGTGAGAGTAAGAAAGTGACTGCTACGATGAGGAAGAGGCCTGCAAAGCTGTACACGGTAAGACTTGTACTGTCTGACTTGATAGAAGCACTTTGATCTTCAGATATTATTTTACTTGAAAAGTACTTGTTCTTAATCCCTCCAAATATGTCTTTATCTTCAGTGACATTTAAGATTGCCCTTGAAAAATATGAGACCAAAGGAGAATTTTGTGGGAATGCCTAAAACATAACATATCATCCAAAAGTTAGCAATTTCAAATGTCTTCTCATTATTATAACTACTACTATCTAAGTTAAATCTCATCTTTGAATTATTCCTTCAATCATCACTTCAACTTTTCATTTATTTTTCGTGTTACTTTAGTTCTCGAATAAAAATTTTCTTACCAAATTAGTTTTTAACGCTTATTCATGGAGAATTTATTTGTGGGTCAAGAAATTATTCAAGTACTAATTAAAGTGATGCCAAAATAATAAATTAAAGGCTAAAGAAGTTTAGGAACAAATTTAAGAATTAAAGGAAAACAAATTCTACACGTTATACACTGGCCATGCATGCATGGAAATGGAAAGAGATAGAGAGAAAGAGACTCACAAAGCTGAATCCATCAGTTTTGTAGGTTGGTCCAACCTTCATATATCTAGAGCCATACTTTGCACGGAATATATTGAGATATGGGATTTCATCAAATATTGCAGCCACCCCACCACTGTCGATTCCAAGTGACAATGCTTGGTCAAAATCTTCAGCAGTTTTATAAGCCATTAGCCTACTGGAATCATTGAATCCCAATGTTTCCTTCAGCATGTCTTCCACAAAACTATCCTCTTGATACCCCACAAAGTAATTGTTCCTTTTGATCTCCTCTATGTCCTTGAAAGCAGGCTGCAATCTTTCAACAGTTAACATTGAAGCTAAACTCGCAGCGTAACTCTGTGTTATGATCAGCACCACAAATATCCATATGATCAGCACAAGTCTTGACCAATTGTTCACTATTTTCTCCTCTGGCATCATTGAACATTACAAAACATCATTACACTATTTTAATTGTGTTTTTGGCGTGTCTTGCAATTTACAAAATAGAAAAATATTAGTATACGTAAGTTCAAGATAATTACTATGAGCAAAGACAAGGGTTGAGAAGGAAAACCAAATGATCGTGCTAAGTTGTTGTTTTCGGGAACCGTGAAAATCAGTGTTGGTAGGATGTTCAAGAAGCCATATAATAAAATTAGTTAGGACAAAGGCTGCTCCAGTTGTCAACCAAAGATCCCAACTTAGAGGTTTTAAGAAGATCCACAAGTTCTGTATGTCGTTATGCTTTTTTAAAACTACCATAGATACTCCTGATTCTGAATATGGTAATGTGAAATTAACATATTTACTGTGGTTAACTACAATTGTTATATCTCCAACAACAATATCGAACTTCTACATAAAAAAGATGGGGTTAGAACGTGGAAGAAGTTGATAGAGAAAAGATCCAAAAAAATAAAAATTGAAAAAAGAAAAAAGAAATATAGCCTTGCCTTGTTTTCTGTAATTTTCATAACAAGCTCATCGTATTTCCCGGCAGGCTCTCCAGTACTTTCATTGATGAATGGGATAAACTCATAAGGAAAAGGAAACGGTAAAACTTTGACAACTTCTAGAAACACATCTATGGCAAACCCAGAAGCTTTTACAATGTCATTATTTGAGGATTGCCTTTCCACTTTCATAAATTCATTGAAGCCTCTTTTGAGTGGGACTCCAATTCTCAACTTGGTTGGCTGCTCAGTTGTGTCACCTGGCCATATTGGTTGCTTCAGTTTCCTTTCAGAAAATGATTTCTCATCTGCAACCAAATCTCTGGAAAGCCCTCTCTCTTTGTTCCAATATCCAATTATCCTCTCTCTGTGTCCTACCAAGTTGAAAATTTCAAGTTTTGATGGTACCATTGCCCTTCAGACAGGTTGAAATACCCTGAGATCCCTTGGAATTCAGTACCTAGAATTTGGTTTAGAAGCCTTGAACCTGAGTCATACCAACTAATATTATTGGTGGCGTTTTGATTCTGGAAAGCTGAATTTGTTATCCCAGCTTCTTCTACAGCCATGGCTAACGCCCAAACTGTGTCATAAGCCCATAATCCGAATAGGGTTAAGGGGGATTCAGCGCTTTCTGGACCTGTGAAAGATTTCCATCTTCTTTTGAACTTCTCAAATCCTTGAGGAACCATTGGCCGTACTCCCAAGACACCTTGCATTGAGTCCAACACTATTGGATTCTCCACAGGTTCAAGCACAGCTGATAGTCCTTCAGTGACTATCCATGCATATCCTTCACTCATCATTTGAGCCTTGTCTGCAGATGAAAATAGCTTTGACCCTTGTTCTCGCGTCATATGAACAACAAATGTTCCTGTTCGCAATTTTTTACCGAGCTCGTTCTTTAGCTTGTTAAGCTCACAGAAGATTTCATCTTCACTAGAATGAGGATCAATGACAACCCTATGAGGCACTCTTGTGTCAATTTCTTCCAATATCTCATTGAGATATGGCATTAGACCATTGCCATATTCTGTGTCTTCATAGATTGGTATGACTTCGCGCCAACCATAAGCTTCTATGACAGAGGCTATGGCTTTCACTTGAGAGCAGTCATCTTGTGCCGTACGAATGAAGAAATGGTTTAGAGTTGGGGAAAGAGATGGGCTTGTAGCTGAAAAGGAAATAATGGGTACCTTAGCTTTGCGTCCAAGCTCTATTATAAACCTTGCTTCACCAGATCTTTGCGGTCCAATAATTGCATGCACCTTTTCGTTCTTTATTAAATCAAATGCTGCATAGTGAATTTCATGAATAAGTTGAATATTCATATAAATAAACATAAAATTTTATTTGCTATATATATAGAGACAAAATCATTACCTGCAGATGCTGCTTTGATGATATCGTTATTGGAATCCCTGATTCGAAGATGAAGTCTAGTTTTGAAGTCAGAATTTTTTTGATAGAAATCATGGAGTGCCATGGATATGCAGCTATTAGCCATACTTCCAATTGAGGAATTCAAATCAAGAATTACCCCTATAGGTACAAGTTCCTTGGCTTTCAAGGGTCCCCAGTGGCATAATAAGAGCAAGTAGATAACTGAGAATGAAGATTGAAAGCTTTTCTGCAGATTCTCCATTGTTTAACTTGCTTGATTAGCTTGTCTGAGATAGCTCTTATGTAAATCCATAATCTGATAAAAACATTTAAAACTTAGGTCATTATGGACAACATGGTCATTTTCCCAACAGTTGTCAGGTTCATTTTCAAATATAACGAAGTCACATCAGAGTGACATTTTCTAAAAGAAAGGGTCCAACTATTTAATTCAGCAGGTTATTTTTCTTAAAAATTGTCAGATATGTCCATGAACAAGGGGAATTCTACAGCCTTATCACACAATCTCTTCTTAATATTGACCTTCTCAAAATCAGTCACTTACAATTTCTTGTGTCCTTATACAAGTCATATTTGAGTGACTGATTAAACAAAATAACTTGACGTAATTATACTTTTAAGGTGCTATATCAGCTAATTCACCCTAATGTAACAGGGTGAGAACACAAAATTATGTTGATGTAATATATATATATATATATATATATATATATATATATATATATATATATATATATAAAATGTTATGATTTCATGAAACCATGTGCTATGGCTTGAATCCATAGCCAATCTTATTTCTGATAGGAACAGTTGACAATTGAATCTAATTTTTCTCGTTATTTTTATTATTTGAGAATATAAATTTTTGTTGTGCCCCAACAATAATTTTTTGGTAGAATCATTAGCAGAAATTAAAAAAAAAAAATGATTTTCTTGATACATTCAAGTAATTGAATATTTTACAATTAGTAAACTAGATTTATTGTCATAATCTACATTTTTCACCAAAAGAGAGTTAGTTAAACCATGATATGAACTGACTAAATGACTAGATTCTCCCGGAATGCTAGCTAAGCTAATAAATAGTATTAGTTCCCTTACTCTATCACAAGTAAACTCCTTCAATCAAATCAATAAGCTTTTTTTTTTTTTTTTTTATTGATTCAGGTTTTTATCCCTCCTTCTTAGAACCCATTGAGAGTGGCCGAGTGGTCAAAAGTGACAAATTGTAAATCTGTTGAACCCTTACCCATATCTCAAATCAACGATAGGTACTATTTGATGTCTAAATGAAATGGACATTTGAATCGTACCGAACCATTTGGCAGGCTATTGTTCTCTTGGCTTGTTCCCTAAAAGTCATGGAGGGTTTACCTGATAGACTCCTCTAAAAAAGCATTGGCGTGCATCTAAATGAGGTGCTCTACCTAATTGAGCGATAACCCTACCATCTATGTACGATCCATACTAGATTTAACCAACTGCCCCTCCTATCTCTCTATGTTCTTCACAGCTTATCTTTGTCTGAGTAAAATTTTTCAATGGCATGTTTCTATCCTCTTCTCCTTTACTTAGAAAATATGAGCCATTGATTTAGGTATAAGATACTAGAAATGCCCACCGTGGTGAAAAAAATATGGGTACGCATATGTTCAGATAAACCGGTTACAATAAGACCTACAAAAATTTGTATGGGTTAGGAAAAAGGATCCCCCAAATATTGGGTAGTTGTTGTTAAACCCAACAAATACTTTATGAAATGGGAGGGTCACAGAAAATATAGCCAGAAAAGCTATTTATTGATATTCAAAAAATCAATTAATTCACTTTGGAACTAATTTATTTTTTCCATAAAATCTATGTTTGTAAAAGGGGTTATGATATATACACACACACACACTAGAATTAAGTCCCGTGCCAATGTGCAGGCATGTAATTTCATATATATAGCCTCGGTTAAATTTTTTTATGAATAATTTTTCTTAGTGCATATTGACAACAATTATGAATGGTAATATGGTTGAGAAGGGTAAAGACAAAGAATATGGTCCCTGTTCCTAATTGAAAAAAATGATCCTACTCTCTATTCCCGCCCTGCAATGGTAGTGAGAATTGAATCCCTACCTGTCCTTGAGGCGAAAACAGAAAAATTTTCACCCTATCCAACAAGGAGAGAAATCATTTTATAATTCAAGCAGTAATATTCAATGCAAATAAAATTATTACAAAGAAACAATTTAAATCAAAATAATCATAAATTTGAATAGATTCGTCGCAATCAATTTGAAATTCTATTATTATCAATAAAATGACAAATCATATCTTTCAAATATTTTTAATTACCATTGATATTCTTAATTGAATATTAGGATTTCCTAAAATCATTAACGGCCCACAAATATTTTAAGAATATATAAAATCTTTTAATTTCTATTTAAGATACTTATAATGACTATGAAGAAGGGGTTATTAATATTTAATATTTTAATTTATAAGATATGTAGAAATACGCATTAAAAAAATTCTAATATTTTAATATTCTTATTTTAAGAACTCACAAGGAACGTGGACCTCCTTCATATTTTTGCTATAAAGAAAATTCAATTAAAAACAAAGTAGGCTCAATAAAGAATAAAATGTAACTCCATATTCCTCAATACCAAAAGCTCTTACTGATATCTCTATAATGCAAATTGTATATCAATTTTTTAAGAAACATAAGTCATTTCATGCCCCCAACTTGAAATTTTGCAGCATAAACTCAAAGCTAACACGTTCATAACTTATGTGACCAAAATCATTAAAAAAATATATTTTATGCATCTTACTCAATAGGGAAAATGGAAAATCTTAAAAAGACAATCAACTAATATATCCAGATTTATTGTAACTCAAATATCAATCTAATATAATTTATTTTCTATTTGATTTGAATTATATAATTTTATTTTAAAATTTTAATTTAACATTGTTATGTGTTATTTAAGTAGAATGATAAATATCGACCCTACAATGATACGGCCTACTTTTATAATACAATAGAAGATAGATATATAGCAAGATTGACTTTGAATACAAATTTTAAGGTTTTAATTTTTCTAAAATTTTTTCTTTATTCAAAGGAAAGTTACATATTATTTTCCTTTTTCAATGTTGTTAATTTACAGCTCTAACATTACGATTAACTTTGGTTATGTTTATTGATGCAAAACAACATTTTAAAATATGGAACTTACTAGATTGTATGCATGTTCAATGTGCATGTCAATTTTATTTGATAGACTTTCAGGTTTTAGAGTTTAGGATTTTAGAGTTTAGAGTTTATCATTTTAGGGTTTATTGTTTTTGGGTTTAATGTTTAGGTTATTATGATTCAAAATTAGGGTTTAAGTACTTTAGAATTTAGGGCTTAAATTTTAAATTTTAAAAGTTTTAGAGTTAAAATTTTAGGATTTAAGATTTAAGGTTTTAAGGATTAAAGTATAAAATTTTAGGGTTTATTGTATTGGGGTTTAAGGTTTAGAGTTTTGGGTTTAACATTTTCTATTTTAGGATTTAAGGGTTTGGGTTTTAGGGTTTAGAGTTTAATTTTAATGTTGACGTTTTAAGATATTAGAATTTAAGCTTTAGGAATTTAGTATTTATGGTCTATGGTTTAATGATTTAAGGTTTAGTGTTTTAGCATTTAAGATTTAGGGTTTATGAGATAGGTTTTAATGTTAAAGGTTTAGGGTTTAGTATTGTAGCATTTGGGGTTTAAGATTTAGTGTTTAGGATTTAGAGTTGAGTTTGAATTAGGATTTAAGTGTTTAGGGCTTAGAATTTTAAGATTTAGGCTTTAGGTATTAGAGTTTATGGTTTAGAATTTTATTTAAGGTTTTAAGATTCAAATTTTAGAGAATACATTTTGGGCTTTATGATTTAAGGGTTTTTAGGCTTTTATCTTTTATTTTTTTTTAAAGATTTCATGCATGTTTATGGTTTAGGATTGCGTTCATGGTTTTGAAGTTTGTGTTATTGGGTTTAAATATTAGGATTGATAATTATAAAGTTTAGGGTTTAGCATTTGGCAATTTAAGATTTTCGTTTTCAGTTTTAAGGCTTAAGGTTTAATCTTTCATATTTTTAAGATTTTAAAATTTAAAATTTAATATTTCAGCGTTAAGAATTTAGGGTATATGGTTGTGTTTCAAGTAGTTTATGGCATAGTGTTATAGAGTTTATGATTTTAGATTTTAGATTACTCATGGAATATATTAAAGTAACTACTCATGGAATATAATTTAGGGTGAAGGTTTAAGGTTTAGGTTTGTTAGCTAAGAGTAAAGTAAATGAAAATATCATGTATGAATAAATGAAGATGCCATGTATTGATAAATTGAGATAGAGATGCCTTATTTAAGGAGAAAACATCGTTAGAATATTGCTTTCAATCTGTCCCAAATATCAATATCTGGCTTTATTACTTGGAAGCTTTTGTGACAATGAATAATCTAATTAGCTGGTATGAGAAAGCTCTTAAGTAAATCCATAATCTGAACACTTAAAACAAAGTCATTATGGACAACAACATCATCTTCCTAACAGTTGTCGGGTTCATTATCAAATATAACGAAGTCACATCAGAGTGACATTTTCTAAAGAAAAAAAAAAGAAAAAGGATCCAACCATTTAGTTCAAACTCTTCTTAATATTGACCATTTTTAAAGTCTGTCACTAACAATTTCTTGTATCGTTGAATCCAAGTTATATTTGACTTGATGTAGTTATATTTCTAAGGTTTAATATCAGCCAATGCACCCTAATATAACATGGTGAGGATATACAATTAAGTGAATGTAATATACGCATATATTTTATACTTAGACAATTATATATATATATATATATATATATATATATATATATATATATAGTGAGGTTACTGCAAGAAAAAAGAAATTAGCAATGGACAAATCTGTTGCTAAAATAAGAAAATCCATTGCTAAGTTCCATCACTGAAAGGCTGTCTTTAAATTTAGCAATGGCTACTTCTGTCGCTAAATTTAGACATGGATATAGCAGCAAATAATCCATTGCTAATTTGACAATAAGAGACGAATTATGTTTCTCGTTGAATTCGTCTCTAAATTTAGTAATGGATAATTTTGTTGCTAAGTACAAAAGGAATTGATTAAAAATAAAAAGAAGCTCTTATATATTTGGTAAATGCCATAAAATAAACCTGTAATAACATATCTATAAAGAAGCTAGGCAATTCTTCAAACACTATGAAAAAGTATTAAAATATCAATTCTCTAAATCTATCCATAATAACAAATATGTTTCAATGTTCTAAAAAAATTCAGTGTTCTATCCTACACATTAGGGATGTGGATCCTACATGTCCTGTTGATAAAGATGGTTGTGATGCTACATTGCTTCGAAGGCTACTTAGCAACGTGCTTCAAAATGGGCTTTCATACAAGTGTCAATGGTTGCATCAAGAGTAGCAACTTGGTGCTTTATCTAATGCTTCTTGGAATATAGGAATGAGACAGTCTATGGAATTTCAATACTCAAATGGGCAAATTCCATTGCTGATCGAATCTACATATAAATATTTAAGAATTAAATAGACAACATTTTTTTTTTTCTAAAAGTGGAAACAAATAGATGAAAAAAATAAAAAGGGATAACCTTGTTATACCCTAACAAGGGACCGATGGATGTCACTAAATCCATTGCAAACTGAATTATTAGTGATGAGGTTGTTGCCCCTTTAAATAGAACTTCCAAGGTGCTTCATGATAGACATATCTTGAACAATGCAAAATGCAGATGTTCACAGACAGAATCTATTTTTGCATTGCTTAAGTGATTGTCACAGGAGTAAGGGTATTTGGAACTCCCTTGGTGTTAGCGAAGATTTTTTCAACTTGGACTTTACAGAATGGCTATCCTCCAATATTCAATAACTTTCCGCTTTACTGTTTTTCATAGAGGTGGGCACTGGACGGGACGTCTCGGTGTTCTGTCTAGGCCTGAAAGATTTGAGACAATTTTAGAACGGGACAATTCGAGATTAGAGATAGAACCAAAACATAATTTTGTGTCCCGGTTAATTTTCAGTTCGAGACTAGGACAAGCAAAATTTTATCCTGGTCTCATCTCGAACTTTATATAAATATGTCCCATCCCGTCTCGATACCCGTATATATATTTGTCCTGGTTATTACTTTTTATACCTCAATTTTTACTGTTTACATACCACCTTTCTTATTTTCTTTTTGCTTACAACACCCTTCTTATTACTTTATATACCCACTGGTCATTTTTTGTTCCATTAACCTTATATTTTTTTGTTAAATTTAACCGAAACAAAGGAGTCGAGATGGAACCGGGACAAAGCTATATAAAACCAGGATAGGACGAAAAAATTCAAAATGGGACAAAAGTCTAAAAAATAATTTTCAGGACAGAACTGGGATGGCCAAATTCCCAGCTCGTTCCGGTCTGTGTCCACCCCTAGTTTTTTAGAACAGTTGGTAGAAAACGAACTATCTAACAAATCTTTCTCTCTCTTATTCAGAAACTAAGACTATTTTAAAAATAGAATTAAAAGTAAGTTTTTATTGAAATTGAATGTGATATTAATAAATTCCTAACATATATGAAGGTTAAATCAAAATGTGTATATCATAATCATGGCCTGCACAAGCGCAAGCAAAAGTGTTTGCTGTGAAGGAATTAATTTGAAGAGATTCCTTTGATCATCAAAGGTTTACTAAACAATTCTAAAGTGAAGCTAGCTATCCTTGTCTTCTCTTCTTGACACACACAACAATGCCGTAATTAGGAAATAAGACAAGGCCTCCAATTTGAAAACATACATAGGGAAAATGAATAATTGTCATTACTTGTCCAACTTTTAATTTGAAGTAGGGATACTCATGGGTCAATCAAAAAAAGAGAAAACAATCCTTGAAAATAATGTTGAGTAACTTCCAGAAAATAGGCCTTGCTGGTGTGTTTTGTACATTAACAAGAATGGGAGCCAATTTTTAGAAGGACATGCTATCTTTTCTGCAAAGCTTTATTTGAATGAATCATATATGCTGTTGTCCAATTAATAAGGATATAACAAGCCAATCAAACTAACTAGCTAGCATCACTATGGGAAACCTGCTAAGCCTTCACTCTTCTTTCATGTTTCTCTCCCTTTTCATACTATCTACCTTGGCTGTGGAGTTAATACCAATAGGGGTTGTTCTTGATTTGAATTCCTCTGTTGGAACTGTGACTCAGAGCTGCATATCCATGGCACTCTTGGATTTCTATGAACGCCATCCTAACTACAGAACTAAATTTGATCCTCGAATCAGGGACTCGGAGAATGATGTTGTCACTGCAGCATCTGCAGGTAATACATCTTATCAACTCCAAACGTAAACCTTCTAGATACTACAGTAAGCAACTTAGATTTTTCTTTTAATGAGAACCCGACTTGTAGATTACAATAAGGTGATCTCTAAACCAAGCTTCATATGATAGTGGTATTGGGGTCGTGTTTAGGATTTGGGCGGTTCTTTATTCAAACCCAAATGAGTAGCTAAAGAAACAAACTGACATGGAGTAAATGACACCAATTTTTTTTTTTTGTAATTATCATATTTTTACTTATCTTCACACTTAATTTAATTAATTTGCATTGTCAAAGAATATATTCTTTAGATTTTTTTTTCTTTTTAATTCCTCAAAAAAATGTTATAAGAAACACATGACAAAATTGTATATATATATAATTTATCTTATTTTCCTTCTCTTGATAAAATTATTTATTATTGTTGGTGTTATTTATATATAATTCATCTTAATTTTCATTTACTTATCGTGATAAAATTATTTATTATTATTATTGTTGTTGTTTTATCATTTTTTTGTTAAGATGGAGTTCAATAAATTTCAACCAATAAGAATAATTCCATGGTTTCAAGACGAAAGTTTTTAGAAATTTTCATAATCATAATGTTAATTTAAAAATAAACCTCCCTCTTACTCCCTTTCGGTGGTTGTTGTTGGTCTCCAAGGTTTCAAGACAAAAGTTTTTAGAATTCTTCGTAATGATAATGTTAATTTCAAAATAAACCTCTCTAACTCCCTCTGAGAAATAGTCGTGCAACTCCTGTATAAGTAGTATATTATTAACCACCATATATAGCTAGTTTTGTTATCAACAATTTTAGCAACTTATTCAAGGCACTATGTATGCAGCATTAGATTTAATCGAGAATGAAAGGGTGCATGCAATCATTGGACCCCAAATATCACAACAAGCCAAATTTATAGTTGAGCTTGGTGCCAAAGCTAAAATACCAATAATCTCATTTTCTGCTACAAGTCCCTCTCTTTCCCAATCAGAAACCAATTCTTCATCCGCACTGCACAAGATGATTGTTCTCAGGTGAAAGCTATAGCTTCCATCATTGAAGCTTTCGGCTGGCGAGAAATTGTCCCAATCTATGAAAACACAGAATATGGCAAAGGTCTGATCCCATGTCTCAATGATGCCTTTGAAGCAATAGACAGTCGAGTCCCTTACAGAAGTGTCATTGACCCTCGTTCTAATGGAACCCAGATTCTAGAAGAGCTACACAAGATTACTAATCACACTTTAACAAAAATATTTCTTGTTCATATGACAAAAGAACTTGGATCCAAGTTTTTCCCAGCTGCAGAGAAAGCTGGGATGATGAGAGAGGGATATGCATGGATAGTCACTGAAAGGCTATCTTCTTTGCTGGAACCTATGGAACCAGAAGTGATAAACTCCATGCAAGGGGTCTTGGGAGTAAGGCCAAAAGTTCCCAACACCACTAGGGTTGAGGACTTTAGGAAAAGGTGGAATAGTTCCACTGAAGTGACACTGTTTGGATTGTGGGCTTATGACACTGTTTGGGCATTGGCAATGGCTGTAGAGAAAGCTGGGTTAACAAATTCTACATCACAGAAGAAATATGATACTAATAACAGCACAGGAATACTTGATTTTGCAGATGTAAGAATATCTGAAACAGGTCCAAGGATTCTTAATGAAATTCTAGCTACTAAATTCTGCGGCCTCTTTGGGAATTTCAGTTTGGTTAATGGAACACTAGAACCATCAAGACTTGAGATTTTCAATGTGAGAGATCAAAAAGAGTATATAATTGGATATTGGCCAAAGGAAGAAAATTTCCCAGATGCAAAACTAAAACTCCAAGATCCGAAATGGCCTGGCAATGCAAAAGAGAAGCCAACAAAGTTGAGAATTGGAATCCCAGTAAGACAGAATCAGAATAATAATGTGTTCTCAAAAGTGGAAAACTTCTCTTTTGATATTTTTGAAGAAGTGGTGAAAAATTTAACCTTTCCCCTTTTTTATGAATTTCTCCCATTTGGTGGAACCTATGATGAACTTCTTATGCAAATCCAAAACAAGGTAATCTTTTAATGCAGTAGTTCTCTTTCAATTATCTTTCTTCTGTTTTCATCAGTGAAATGGACAATTAGCAGCTAGAAAAATTCTGTATTTATTTATGTGTTTCTAACTCAATCTCTGCAAATTCTTACAGGAGTTTGATGCTGTAGTTGGGGACATAACAATTGTTGCTAATCGCTCAAACGACATAGATTTTACATTGCCATTTTTTGAATCAAGTGTGGCAATGGTGGTTTCGATGAAACATGATGAGAGAAATAAAATGTGGATTTTCGTAAGACCTCTAAGTTGGAAGCTTTGGCTGACAACTGGTTTAGCCTTCATCTTCACAGGTTTCATTGTATGGATTTTGGAACACCGAACAAACACAGAGTTCAGAGGCAGCAAAAAGCAACAACTTGGCATGATCTTCTGGTTTTCCTTCTCAACGCTTGTCTTTGCTCATAGTAATCACTAAATCCTCTTCATATATATATATATATACACACACACACACACACTTAAACACACACACACATACTTTACACATACGTGCAAAAGTTGTTTAGAAATAAAACCATTTATAAGTTTTTACCTGACACTTTAAGTTTTTGGTTGAATTATTATTATTATTTTTTTACAAATATTGTTAAGAGGGAGTGTAGTGAAAATGGAAACAAAAAGCATGACTAAATCCTCTCCATATATATTTTATATATATATATACTTACATGTACATGTAATATAAAATTCTTTAGAGTTTAATATCTTTTTTTTTTTTTTTTATACTTAAAACATTAATCAATTTCATTCTCACATTTAAGTGTATCAATTTAGTTTTTCACACTTTAAAATTTCTTATCATTTTTTTTAGCATTTTCTAACAATTTAAATCACTACTAAACTCATAAATAACAGTTGATATTAATAAATTTAAGAGATAAAATTGATAAAAATTTTAAATTGTGAAAAATTAAATTAATAAATTTTAAGTATGAGAACTAAAAATAATATTTAATTTCATTATTTATGGGTTTCACATAAAACTTCGGTTTTTGTGTTGAATTATTCATGAGTAAAATCTCATTATAGTCCTTTACATTAGAGGGTTTGATAATTATGTTCTCTTAGTTTAAAATGTCTCAAGTAACTCCCTGACATTTAGAAAATAGACAAATTTGATCTTTTCATTATTCTTTGTCATAACTTGTTAACGTAACTTGCTTACGTGTGACATTAAAATTTGTAAAGTTAAATGTCATTATGTTCAATACTTATTGTCTTAAGTATGACTACCAAAAAAAAGGCACCATTCCGAGGACCAAATGTCTAAAAAATAAAAAAATAAAATAAAAAACTTATAAAACTCCAAACTCCAATATGTCTTCTTCTTTTTGTTGCTAGGGTTTTTTATACGGTGACTTGGGCAATTTTTTGGATGACTAATTGGGGGAGTTCTCTTGAGCAATATTGGAGGGTTTTTAGAGAAACCGGTTTTTAGGATACATGTATTTTCTAATTGACTCAGTCTCTGTGTTCACTCTCTACAGGTGATATGTGTTTGATTTTTTGGACTTATGCTATGGGATATGCATCTATGCTTTGTTGATGACTGTTGATTCTTACTAGTATTAGTTAATTTGAGAATCTTGATAATCAAATATCTGTATTTTTTTTATTAACAAAGTCTGACACAGTAAATAGCTAGACCCCTTAAGCATATTGACAGAGATTTAATCCTTGACTATGTGTATGGAAGAGGCTTTGTTATGATGCCCACTTAGTGATCTTAGTGCCTCGAAAGGTTAGTTTCTGGCTGTCGGCCAGAAAATATCTTGGTGCAACAAAAACGTCTGTATTTTTTTTGGTCATTCTGCTAAAAATTGTATGAAATTTCTATTGTCTTCTCCTATGTTTTATTAGAGCTATGGAGATAATACTTTCAGTTTTCTTTTGTCTAATTTCGAAAGTGTTCTATTCATGTGTATGCCTATTTTGTCTTTCCTCTTCACATCCCTACTTGCTTTGTTGTTGGCGTATTCATTCCATGGTTAAGACCGCCTAGCATCAGATGTTTTTCTGAGCTTCACTTGCAAACTTTTCTAACAAATGAGGACATAGCATTCAGTCTTGGGAACAATTCGTTTTGGGCCATTTTAAGTGTTCTTTTTGAATTATAGATAAGGCAACAAGATTTGGACAGGGAGTTAGTTGAGTCATTTTAAACGTTGGTGTCACAATTGTCCAGACCTCCAAACTTAAGGTTAAGGGATTAAAATAGGGTTGTGTAGTAAATTTTGTTCAAAGGGATTGGAGTGAATTTAGTAATTAACCATATCTGATACATTATGACTGATATCAATTTATTATGCTTGATGGTAACAGGGGAGAGAGTGGTGAATAATTGGTCACGCTTTGTGTTGATTATATGGATATTGGTAGCATTGATCATAACACAAAGGTACACGGGAAGTTTAACATCAATTTTAACTGCTCAAAGTTTACACCCTGCATTCTTGGATGTAAACGAGATAAAGAGAGAAAATTACACTGTGGGGTATCAAAAGGGATCCTTTGTGAAAGGTTTCCTCGTAGAAGAGTTAGGATTCATGAGTCTAGATTGAAGCCTTACGATAGTCCTGAAGATTACGATCGAGCACTTTTACTTGGAAGCAAAAAAGGTGGTGTTGCTGTAATCTTTGATGAAACCCTCTTTGTTAACCTCTTCCTCAAGAACTATTCCTCTAACCATAAGATAGTTGGACCAACGTACAATACTGGTGGCTTTGACTTTGTGAGTCTATATCTCTATCTCTGTCTTTGTATCTTAATCATGTTATAAATTTGAATAAGTGTCATATGTTTCTTTCAGAACTAAATATGTTGTACCACACATTGTTTTATTGTAGCAGATTTTTCAAAAAGAGAAGTGTGATAACAATTTAATTTATATTTTTTCAACTAATGATAGGGATAGTAAATGAGATAGAAAAATGAGACAATATGTTTTAATCTATTACTTTCTATTTTAATCTTCACAGGCATTTCCAAAAAAATCTCCTCTTGTCTCATGTATTTCAAGGGCAATCTTAGAAGTCACTGAAGATAAAGATAAATTTTGGAATATTACAAAGAGGTGCTTCCCAGATGGAATTACAAGTGATGATCAAAATGCCTTCACATCAATAGATTACTCAAGTCTTACGTTGAAAAACTTTGGAGGCCTCTTCATCATCACATTTGGCACTTCACTTCTCTGCCTCCTGTTCAATGTGTTGAAGTTCTTACATTATAAATGGCCTACCTTGAAGACCATTATCTCTTATAGGATTTCGTTGGGACAAAATTATCTATTGCATAAGTTGTGTCAAATTATGTCCTATTGTGTTTCTATTAGTCATAGAATATGTTCTAAATAATTTATTAACGCTTGCAGATACTGTTTTAACCTTTTTCTAGCTAATAGAAATAAAATGAAACATGATTTGACACAATTTATGAGATAAAAAATATTATTATAGTTTTGTTTAGGGTGATAATGACGAAATTGGCAAAGTATTTTGCTCTGAAATATAGCCCTTTAGAAATAATCTAAGGGACCCTGCTTCTAGTCCAGGAAGAAATGGAGATTTCCTAATTGCAGATGGCATGGTGAACCACCCAATTAGAACAAACAATCATGAAGCAGATCATAATGTTACTGTGAATGAAGAAAATAACATACTTTCTCCAAAGCATAGTGATGCAACCCTATATGTGCCACATTCACTGTAGAAAATTTTATTTCCTTAAGCAGATCATAACGCTGCTAATCGCTACTAACAGGAAGATATGAAAATGTTGGACAGATTTTTTGTTTTGTTTTGTTTGTTTGTTTGTTTGTTTGTTTTTTTTTTGTAAAATTAGTTGGTAATATGAATCAAGGTGTACTCACACACCTTCCATATAGGTATAATCCTAGTTTGAGGCAAGAGTAATAAGAAATCAATCTCTCACAACACAAGAAACTTCAATGTTTTGAATACCAATTTAAGTGAAATAGGGCATTAATAATCCTTATGGGAATGAGACTATGTAAGCATTTAGAAGAGTTTATGAAAGTGGCTTAAGACTCTCTTATAAGCTCATTTGAGCTTATTTTCATAAATTTCTTGGAAAAGCTTATGTAAACTTATGAAAATAAGTTTATGCAGAGATCTCATGATTAGTCCCTCTTATAACAAAATTATTTAGATATATACCATGATAAACTCCAAATGTTAAACCTTCAAACCATAAAACCCTAAACCTTGAACTATAAAATTTAACTCCTAAATCCTTAAACATTAAATCTTAAACTCTAAATACTAAATCATAAACTTTAACCCATAAAATCTTAAGCCTAAAATTCTAAATCCTAAAACCCTAAACTTTTAAAAAACTTATATAAATACTAAAATCTTAATTCTTAAAACTCCAAATCTCAAACTTTAAAACCTTACATACTAAACCCTAAATACTATATCTTAAAACTCAAACCCTAAATCTTAAACAAGTCTTAAATTCAGTAATTTTAGCTATTATAAATCCTTATATAATTATACATCCAAGGACCTTAAAATATTTATTAGAGCTTTTTAAAGTGTGCATTTAACACAAATAATATCTAACCTTTGTCCTGGTCTATGCAGATAATATCTTGGTTATAGGTTCTTCACAATCATTCATCTCCTCTCTCGTAACAGACTTCAAGCACATCTTTTCTATCAAGGTTCTTGGTCCTCTCCATTTTTTCCTTGGCATAGAAGCAACACCAACAAAAGACTTTCTCACCCAAATGAAGTATACATACGTGATCTCCTCACTTGCACACACTTTGATAACTCAAAATCCGTTGAAACCCCCATTACCCCAACCTTACCTCTATCCAAAAACCATGGAATACCTCTCCCCAACCCTACCACTACCACATATCATAGCACAGTTTGTGCTCTTCAAAATTCATACATTGCTCCATTGATGCCCGTTGGTCTACTGTTAAAAGAATCCGTTGATATCTACGCTCTACACCTTCCCTTGGCCTTCACCTCACTAGACACACACGATTGTCCCTCACTGAGTACTTCGATGTCCGGATGATCGTCGGTCCGTCTCTGGGGACTGTATTTACTTGTGTCCAAATCTCATTTCTTGGAGTGACAAAAAGCAACTCATTGTTGTTCAACTTTGTAGGATCACCTCACTACCTACTAAAATTGGCTTACCTCATCTTAAACCAACTCTCTAGTGTGACAACCTTGGTACTACATTCCTAGCAGCTGATCTTGTTCTATATACATGTTCGAACTAAACACATCATTGAGATTGACATTTATTTTGTATGAGATCTTGTTGCTAAGAAGTCCCTGTACATATAAATATACCAGCTTCTAGACAAATTACGGATGTCATGACTAAAGCTTTGTCCAATGCATCCTTTCACCGGCTACGCGCATGAGCTCGAGGGTGGTTGATAATGGAATCAATCAATAGATAGCATCTTCCCAAAAATCAAGCACTAGCACACCTCACAAATCACACCAATCACATGTCAAAAATCAAGAAAGACCAATTCCTGTAATGACACCCCAATGGTCATTTCCTTTATTATTCTGTCAAATACGTGTATATATAGAGAGCTCCATTGTACTGTAATATTACCAAAGAAATCAAATACACAAATTTTGTATTACGTTAATTTCCTCTCGGTGACAAGTTAGGAGGTGGCAGCCGATCTAGTTCAATTGACTGTTTACCTGGTCTAGTAAAAGTAGGTTGACTCAAAGGTATTTCATGCTAAAAATTCCAAGTTCAAAACCTTATCTTGTAGCCCAAAGATGTGTAGGATCTCCTAAATGTAAACCAAAACAAAACATACGACAAACTAATTCTACAAAAGAATATGATAAAGCATTTCCATATATTCCTGTTTATAACAATATGACCTGCTTAAGGAAATATAATTTTCTACAATGAATGTGATGAATACGAGGTTGTATCACTATGCTAGGGAGAAAGTATGTTATTTTATTCATTTACAGTAACATTATCCACTTCTTGATTGTGAGTTCTTTGGTGGTTCTCCATGCAATCTCCATTTCTTCCTGGACTAGAAGAAGGGTCTCTGGGATTATTTCCATTAGATAGATGACTTCTGTCCAAGAAAAGATACTTTGCCATATGGGATATTATCATCCAAAAAGAAATCCTATCAAAAAAGGATGTTTTCATGGCAGGCCATTTAGAACGGAAGAAGTTCAGCACATAGAACAGGAGGCAAAGAAGTGAAGTGCCAAATGTGATGATAAAGAGACCTCCAAAGCTTTTCAATGTAAGACTTGGACAATCTGATGAAATCGAGTCACTTTGATCTCCATTTACAATTCCATCTGGGAAGTATTTTATTGTAATATTCCCAAATTTATCTTTATCTTCAGTGACTTCTAAGATTGCCCTTGAAATGTATGAGACAAGAGGAGATTTTTTTGGGAATGCCTGTGAAAATTAAAACAGAAAGCAGTATATAACATTTATTCAAATGTATAACAAGATTAAGAGATAAAGACAGAGATACAAATAGAGACTCACAAAGCCAAAGCCACCAGTATTGTAGGTTGGTCCAACCATCTTATACCTAGAGCCATATTTCTGGAGGAAGAGGTTAAGAAAGAGGGTTTCATCAAAGATTGCAGCAACACCAGCACCATTTTTGCATCCAAGTAAGAGTGCGTGATGGTAATCTTCAGGACTATCATAAGGCTTCAATTTAGACGCATTGAATCCTAACTCTTCTATGAGGAAACCTTTCAAAAAGGATCCTTTTTGATACCCCACAGAGTAATTATTTCTCTTTATCTCGTTTACATCCAAGAATGCAGGCTGTAAACTTTGAACAGTTAAAATTGATGATAAACTTCCAGCGTAACTTTGTGTTATGATCAATACTACCAATACCCATATAATCAACACAAAGCGTGACCAATTATTCACCACTCTCTCCTCTGTTACAATCAAGCATAATAAATTGATATCAGTCATAATGTATCAGATGCAGTTACTAATCGAATTTACTACACTCCGTTGAAACAATATTGTTAAGTGACAATTCAATCCAAAAACTTAAAGTTGTTATATGAAAACCCATTAATAGTTTTATATCTAACAAACATTATATGTAAATGTAAGCATATATCTGTGTAAGTATATTAACATATATAAATGAAGAGAATTTAGTGATTACTATGAGCAAAGACAAGTGTTGAGAAGGAAAACCAGAAGATCATGCCGAGTTGTTGATTTTTGCTGCCTCTGAACTCTGTGTTTATCCGGTGTTCAAGAATCCATATAATGAAACCTGTGAGCATGAAGGCTGCACCTATTGTCAACCATAGACCCCAACTTAGAGGTTTTAAGAAAATCCACATGTTATTTCTCTCATCATGTTTCACCGAAACCACCATTGCCACACTTGATTCTGAAAATGGCAATGTAAAATCTACATTTTTTGAGCGATCAGCGACAATTGTTATGTCTCCTACTACAGCATCAAATGTCTGTAAGAATTTGCAGAGATGGAGTGAGAAACAAGAAACGTGTTTACTTATTCATTTTACTGAGGAAAACATATAGAGACCTAAAAATTAAACATAGAAAATAGAAATCTAGTATGTTTTTATTAATGAAAGCATATAATTACAACGCAAAATTACAAGTGATATTCTCTTGTTCAAAGAGCTTGTTTTCCCACACATAAATAACTGCCTAGTAACAGCTACAGAAGTAACAGTCACATATACTATCAAAAACAGAGAAAAGAAAAGAAAGATAATTGAAAGAATGACTACAATAAAAGCATACCTTGTTTTGGATTTCATTAAGAAGATCATCATAGGTTCCACCAAATTGGAGAAATTCATAAGAAAGGGGAAAGGTTAAATGTTTCACTACTGCATCAAAAATATCAAAAGAAAAGTTTTCCACTTTTGAGAACTCATTATTATTCTGATTCTGTCTTACTGGGATTCCAATTCTCAACTTTGTTGGCTTCTCTTTCGCATTGCCAGGCCATTTTGGCTCTTGGAGTTTTAGTTTTGCATATGGGAAATTTTCTTCCTTTGGACAATATCCAATTATATACTCGTTTTGTTCTCTCACATTGAAAATCTCAAGTCTTGATGGTTCTAGTGTTCCATTAACCAAACTGAAATCCCCAGAGAGGCCACGGAATTTAGTAGCTAGAATTTCATGAAGAAGCCTTGGACCTGTTTCAGATATTCTTACATCTGCAAAATCAAGTATTCCTGTGCTCTTAGTATCATTTTTTTTCTGTGATGTAGAATTTGTTATCCCAGCTTTCTCTACAGCCATTGCCAATGCCCAAACAGTGTCATAAGCCCACAATCCAAACAGTGTCACTTCAGTGGAACTATTCCACCTTTTCCTAAAGTCCTCAACCCTAGTGGTGTTGGGAACTCTTGGCCTTACTCCCAAGACCCCTTGCATGGAGTTTATCACTTCTGGTTCCATAGGGTCTAGCAAAGAAGAAAGCCCTTCAGTGACTATCCATGCATATCCCTCTGTCATCATCCCAGCTTTCTCAGCAGCTGGGAAAAACTTGGATCCAAGTTCTGTTCTCATATGAACAAGAAATATTCTTGTGCGAGTGTTATTAGCGATCTTGCGTAGTTCTTCCAGAATTTGAGTTTCATTAGAACGAGGGTCAATGACACTTCTATAAGGCACTCTTGTGTCATTTGCTTCAAAGGCATCGTTGAGATATGGGATCAGACCTTTGCCATATTCTGTGTTTTCATAAATTGGGACAATTTCTCGCCAACCATAAAATTCAATGATGGAAGCTATAGCTTTCACCTGAGAACAATCATCTTGTGCAGTGCGAATGAAGAATTGGTTTCTAGTTGGGGAAAGAGAGGGACTTGTAGCAGAAAATGAGATTATTGGTATCTTAGCTTTGGCACCAAGCTCAATTATAAACTTAGCATGCTCTGATGTTTGAGGTCCAATAATTGCATGCACCCTTTCATTCTCGATTAAATCTAACGCTGCATATATAGTGCTTTGAATAAGTTATTTGAAATTAAACAAAACAAGCTATAGATTACACGGTGGTTAATAAGCTACTTAGGGGTTGCACTATACTGAAGTTAACATCATTATCAAGATTCCTAAAAACCTTGAGGCAATCAATAAGGGTAAGATTCCATAATATTTAATTGAGTTTGAGTTTAATTATGTTAAAGAAGATTACTATTCTATCTGACAATTTTTAATATCTTCATAATGACACTAATATTGTGGCTTCAATCCCTCCAAAAGCTCCTCAATGAGCACTATAACACAAGATTTTTGATGGGCATATTTTGCAATGCTTAGGGAATATTTGATCTAAGAAGTAAGACGAGATTTTGTGGCTAGTCAATTTAAGGTCCATAGACAATGGTTCCTAGGTTAACTGTTGTCTATGGGTTTGTGGAAGCTCATAAACAGTGGTTCCCGGGGCAACCGCTGTCTATGTTTTATAATAGACATTGCTTCCACTTGGAACCATTGTCAAAGAGCTTCTCCTCATATCAAAATAACACGTTTCGCGAAATTCATTTCTTTTTAGATACCTATTCTTCCTCGTTGAGATCGCCCACCTAAGACATTCTAACTCAATTCATTCTTCTCTTCAATGTTGTCTCTCGCTCATTTCGCTGCCAGCATTGATCGCTCTCTTCACTACCGTCGCTGTTGTTCTTGACCGTTTTGAGTTGCGTTGTCATCATTCACATGCCATTTTTGGTGAGTGTTAATTAATCCTTTCCTATCATTATCATTAAGTTTGATGCATGTTGTGTTCATGAAATTTCTCGTGTGGGTTTATGAATGTTGTGTGTTCTTGACTGTTTTGGGTTGCGCCTATATGGATCTTTGAGTGCTTTGAGTTTGTGATGAATTTTAGTTATGGGTATGTGTTGTTATGTGGTTAACTTATAGGTTATTTCAGAGTTAGTTTCTTTATCAGTTGACTTATGTTTTGATCCATTGCTTACTAGTTTCATTATGTATTTTTTTTAAGCTGTCAAGAGGGCTGAAATTTTTGGCATTCCAGGAGTCACATATATTCTTACTCAGGTACATAGATCATATGGGATATTCTTCTGAACAAAATTTTAACTTTCTGCTTTATGTGTTTGGTTTTCATTCTTGTCTTCTCTTACTTTTTATTCTCTGATGGTTTGGTATTTATGTCATCTGTCACTTTGCAGTTTTGATGTGTCTTTCTAATTTCTTTTCACATTTATATTGTTGACATACCCTAGTTTGGATTTCAGGATTCAACAAAGTACAATTGGTGATTTTGTCCATCATAAAGCCTTCACTAAGGAACATCATAAATCCTTTGGCATCTTTAACTTGCTACTGAACCAATATGAGGCTGCAGACTTTGTGCTCATTGATTGCAAACCACAAAGCAATTTTCAAAGTAGGTCAAGCGGGCGGAAAGAAAAATGGGACTATGATTGTGGGCTAAAATGCATACAACAGGGGATCTTGGGGGTCACGTGGGTCAAAAACCTAGTTATTGCCCATAGGAGAAGGGTCACACAATTCAAGGTTTGGTACTAGTAGTGAATTTGAGGATTGATATCAATTGTAAACTAGAGGAATGCAATAAAGTATATATTTGGGCTTTTAATATATGAATTGTCACTTTTTGCTGAATTTATTTAGAATTTTGCTATTCAATTTGTTAATTAAATTTATATTGATCTTAATAATAAAATAAGAAGATTTATTGTATTGATATATTTAAAAAAAAAAAATCATTTTCTACCCCAATTCTTTTATAACTGGTTTAGAAAGTTTATATTTTAAATTAGTTCTAGCTAAAATTGGTGCAGTAAGTAGACTTTTTAAACCAGTTCTACTAAGAACCAATATAGAAAATTCACTTTTTAAACCGGTTCATTTACGACCACTGTAAAAAAATGACCTTTTAAACAAATTTAGGAACCTGTTTAAAAGTCTAAACTTTTTATATATACTGTTTTTACACCTGTACCAGAATTGATGTAAAAAATCATTTTTGCACTAGTGTATAGTCTACACATACAATAAATTTATCAAAAGTGGGGCTAAAAGCAACTTGATTAGTTGCCTTTAGACTCTCTATGGCCCTGCAAAGAGCTAACAAACCCTAAAGACGACCTCAATTCCACTATCATAGGACGTTTGGTTTAGCATTCACCATATTATAGTCTAGAAGTAAGAAAGATATATTACCTGCAGATGCTGCGGTGACGACGTCATTTTCTGAGTCCCTGATTCGAAGATCAAGTTTAGTTCTATAGTTAGGATGGCGTTCATAGAAATCCAAGAGTGCCATGGATATGCAGCTCTGAGCCACAGTTCCAACAGAGGAATTCGTATCAAGAACTACACCAATTGGTATTAACTCCACAGCAAACAGAAGTCCTACCCAGGTAGATAGCAAGAGAAAGCAGAGGAATGAGAAAGAAGAGTGAAGCCTTAGCAGGTTTCCCATGGTGAAGCTAGCCAGTTAGCTTGTTAACTGGACAACATATATGGTTTATTCTCAGAAAGTGATTTGCATTAGAGATACCAATACAATTCTAAAAATTGGGTCCCACACTTATTCACCGTCCAAAACACAGACAAGTGTTGTTTCCTTGAAGTTGCTATACACAAGCATGTTTCCTGGAAGTTACTCAACATACCAGCAAACGTTTAATTTCTCTAGTTTCTATATGGACTTTTAAGGCCTTGTCTTAATTTCCTGAAATCTTCTTAAATTTGGCTTTTAGTGAGGCTGATGGCGTCACTGCCTTGCGTCTAGAAGACAAGGATAGAATTCACTTTAGAATATTATTTGGTCTTCATTTGATCTTGGAAGGAAGCTCTGCAGATTCCTTTACAGCAAGGCAATATTATAATAGACAAATTAATTTTTGATTAGTCTTCCTTTGATCTTAGAAACCAGGATTGTTGTATTGGTGACGTTGTAAATTGAAGATCATTATAGGGAGTGAACAACTAGAAATATGTTGTGTCTAAGTTTCCTCTTACCCTTATCTCTTTAATTTTCAGTATTTATATTTGTGTCAAGTCCAGTTTCCTGGAAGTTACTAAAGACAAGTCGTAAACTTATCCAAGATCCCAACGAACATTTTCTCTAGTTTCTATATGGACTTAAAGGCCTTGTCTTATTTCCTGAAATTTGACTTTTAGTGAGGTTGACAGCACAGTCGTGTGTTGAGAAGACAACGATAGCTTGACTTCTAGAGTTCAATCTATTGGAGGGAAGCTCTTCAAATTTAAGCAATGAGCAATCACTTCTAGAGTCTTCTTGCAGGCCAAGATTATAATATATAGATCTTGATTAGTCTCTAGATGAAAGTAGCTATTTTTATATCCTGTCTTATTAACGTCGTATTCTATTTTTATGTCTAACCTATAAGCGATAGGTACAGCTGGCTCGAGACAATTGAAAAAAAATTGGGATGGAACAAACTAGGAAACATGATTAGACTGGGATGGAGATTAGAGTCATGAATAAAACTTGCAAAAGGAGAAAAAATCTCATGTCCTATCCCATCTTAATATATAAATTTTAAAAAATTAAATAAGCCAAAATGATGTTTTACTTGTGTATTATTGAGACAAGGTGAAATAGAAGTGTTTAGGATGGAGTAAAATGGGATCATAACAATAATTTTTAAAACTGAGACAAGATAAGGGTATTTTAGGATGGGATTAGGAAAAAATTTTGTCCAATCAAAGATCATCACAAGACCAAAACCCATTTAGAGTGAGTTTTTCTCATGAAAATTATTCACCAACAAGTTTAATTCCTACGTGGTTTTCTGTTTATTTATTTATTTTTGGAGGAGTTTACAGGAGAATTTTAGACAGAAGTGTTGATTCTCTTGGAATTTCAACCAATGATTTTTCTAGGAGAAAGTCCATGTATTCTTCTAGTTCATATTTTAGGCACAACTCTATTTGGAAAAGTGTTTTTCTTGAATAAGTTGTTTTATCCACTGCATATCAAATTGGATTTAAGCTGATCTGGAAAACATGCCTTGGAAAAGATTTTAAGTCAACTGATTAGTAAATCCAGTTAATTAGGGCCTCTTAGGTTTAGGAAATTTTTTCATATTTCCATTTTCTATTTTAAATTTCTAAAATATGTTTTTACTTTCACATTTTCATTTTTGAAAATATAAAAAATTCTCATTAAATTTTACTGAACTACTAATCATTTTTGTTAAACAAATAAAAAATCCATAAAATTGCAAACTTATCGCTAATTATTTTTAAAAATACTTATTCATGTTTTTGAGAATTTTTTAAAATAGTTTTAATGAAAATATTTTCTATTTACTGAACCAAATATATTTTCAAACCTCATTTTCATTTTTATTGAAAATGAGAACAAAAACATTTAGTGAAAATATACTTATATCGGTTGTTTTACTGATTTTATTTATTTATTTATTTATTGTATACTCAGATTTTCAAAAGGTTTTAAATGTCCTATTAATAACCCCAAACAAAAAAAAAAAAGACATTTCTGCACACACATAAATTTTCACAAATTTGACAACATATATAAGGTCCATTCGAAATAGGGACCATATACCAAAACAGACACCCTTCTAAAAACTGAATCCCATACTTGTGACTGTGCTAAATTACCCAGACAAGTCCAGTTTCCTGCTGGTTGCTAAAGGCAAGTCCTGAACTTATCCAACATCCCATCAAATATTTTCTCTAGTTTCTACATAGACCTAAAGCCCTTGTCTTATTTACTGAAATCTTCTGTCTAGCATCACTGTTGTGTGTTGAGAAGATAACTATAGGGTGACTTCTAGAGTTTGATCTACTGGAATGAAGCCATTCAAATTCAAGCAAAGGACAATCCTTCTAGAGTTTTCCTGCAGGCCAAGTTTATATTATACAGATTTTGGTTTAGTCTTAGTTTATATTAGAAAGCAACTATTTCTATACCCTATAAATCTTATTATTAATGTCACATTCTATAAATAAGGGTGGGCACAAGTTGCGACGTCTCAACCTTCCATCCTAGCCTAGGGCAACTAAAATGCGTCTGGGACAATTAAACTTGAAAATATGATGGGACCAGAACAAAGATTTGTGTTGCAAATAAAACCCAAGACAAAGGAAAAAAAAAAAAAAAAAGTCTCAATGTACCTTTCCATCCTAATATATAACTTTAAAAGATTTAAATAAGTCAAAATGACATTATTTTACTAATATTAGGAAAAAAAATCTCAATGTACCTTTCCATCCTAATATATAACTTTAAAAGATTTAAATAAGTCAAAATGACATTATTTTACTAATATTAGGAAAAAAAATCTCAATGTACCTTTCCATCCTAATATATAACTTTAAAAGATTTAAATAAGTCAAAATGACATTATTTTACTTGTTTAAGTATTAAGATAGGACATAACAAAAATATTTAAGATGGAATTGAAATGTGATGGAGACAACACTCTTTAGAACTAGGACACAAGACAAGGGTTTGAGATATGAACGAGACAAAATTTTCTATCTAACCAAAGTTTAGAATGAGACCAAGACAAATAAAATCTCTTTTTAAGAAGTAAGTTTTTCTCACAAAAATTATTCATGAATAAATGCAATTCCTACGTGTTCTTTTTTTTTTTTAAAAAATTTCTTCGGAAGGAGTTTGAGTGAGAATTTTCTTTAGAAGTGTTGATTCTCATGGAATTTTCTTGGATTTCACATTGAATTTTCTACAAGAAAGTCCATATATTCTTGTAGTTCACATTTTAGGCACAATTCTACTTGCAAAAGTGTTTTTCTTAAATAAGCTGTTTCATATATCAAATTGGCTTTAAGCTGATCTGGAAACATGTTTTGAATTTTTTTTTAAATGATCACTGATTTATAAAACCCAGTTTATTAGTTTTGCGACTGTTGGTTTACTGAATCAATTTTTTGTATACTCTGATTTTAAAAACATTTTATATGTCCTATTCACCCCCCCCCCCCCCTCTAGGATATTTCTGCACATACATATTTTCACAAAATGGACAATAGCATATATGGTACATTCTCAAATAGGATTTTGCAGTAAAGATACCAAAACATTGACATACCCTTCTAAAAATTGAATCCCATACTTGTTCTCTGTGCTAAACGCAGACAAGTCCAATTTCCTGGAAGTTGCTATATAAAGGCAAGTCCTAATTTATCCAACATCTCAACAAATATTTTTCTCTAGTTTCTATATGGACTTAAGGGCCTTGTCTTATTTCCTGAAATAATAGATTGAGAAGACAGCGATAGAATGACTTTAGAATTATATAGTCTTGCTTTGATCTTGGAAGCAAGCTCTTCAAATTCCTGCAAAGGATAGTAACATCCAGAGTTTTGCTTGCAGGCCAATATTATAATATACATATTTTGAATTAGTCTTTGTGGAAATATTAGGATAAAAACAGCTATTTCTATTTCCTATCTTATGTCACAATCTGTTTCTTTTTTTCCAATCTGATGTCACATTCTATTTTATGTCTATATCCTATAAATTAAATTACTCTTATCTAATTTAAAAAGTTTCACATATTAGATGAGGCAAAGATAAGATAGTACAGATAAATTATATCATTTTTTGTTTTTAAATCTTGCTTATTATAAGAAATAATAGTTTTTTAATAAATAAAATGTGATGTTGGTAATAATGAAAGTAGAAATAGTTATTCTCATTATTTATTTATCTGTTCTTTTTCAGATATGAAAAGTGATATTTACCTGGAGCTATTTGCAAGAAAATTTGTCAATAAATTGGAGTATTAGGCTTGGGTTTGCAGCAGTTCTCAAATTTATAATTATAACTTTCAGCAAATCAAAGTTAAACTTAAATGTTCTTAAATAATTCAGTTTGCAGTCAATTTCTTAATTTCTAAAATTTCTGCTCTGTTCTTGATTAGTTTTTATCTTTTAAGATGTCTCCGCTGGGATCATCTTAATTGGAGTTACTTTAAGTTAAGTTATTGGAAATGGTGAATTGTACCATTAGGGTACAACTCACATGAGTTCTTGATACAAGCAACTTGAACATGTGAGTTGCTTATTTGTTTCATGAATCAACATTGAATATTAATTTTAGTGTTGAGTTACACCAAATTTTATATATATATATATATATATATATATATATATATATATATATATATATATATATATATATATATATATATATATATAAAGATGTAAGTTAAGTTGTGTGAGGGTATATCTTGAATCCTCTAATTAGGATTATTAGGTCATGTTGGTTCTTGTTTCTTTGTGAAATTAAGATACATTTGATTTAGGATATCTTTGTAATTTTTTGTGAAATATTTCATGTATATCTTTGGGATCATTCCAAACCACTTTTTTGGTAGATTTACCTTAAGTTGTTGGAATCCTAATTTATAAAGGAGTTTGTATTTGCCCGAAATTGTAATTGTGGCTATAAAAAGAGCCCACTCCTAGGGAAAAAATCAGACCGTAAGTGCTCATAAACACATCAGTCTGAGAGTTCTATGAGAACTTTCTTTCTGAGAGGTCTTGCTCCTGTTTGTGAGAAAGAATCCTTAGTTGTAATCTCTTGTACTCTTCGTGGATTTGCAGTTGATTGTAGAGGTAGCCCTAGTGTTTTAGGGTGAACCAATATTTCTCTTTTGCCCAACCATGCTTCTGCCCTAACAACTGGTATCAAGACAGGCTCATTTTGCATCCTATCTCCTTTGTTGGGCATGATGGCATCAAGCAATCTTCTTGTTGACAAGTTCATTGGGAAGAACAATTTCAACATCTGACACATAAAGATGCATGCCCCATTGATACATCAACGTCTCTAGGATATTTTGTCTGGTCAATGGACAACATGTTGACTCATGCGTAGATATCAATCGGAAGGCATACTCCCTCATATTTCCTTGCATGTCTAATGAAGTTGTTCTTGGAGTAGTTGAAGAAGAAATTGACTTGCCAAACCTTTTATCAAATTGTAGCTCACTTAGAAAGTAGGGAGGAAAAATTGTAGCTCAAGGTGAAAGAGCTCTAATAAAGAAGAAAGAAAAAAAAAAAAAAATCAAGAGAGAAAAGAGAAGGATAAATTAGGGAGAGTTTTAAAATGAGATGACTTAAATTGAGAATTGTGAAATGTTAAGTGTGAAGGTGGTGTAAATAATGGCACACATCATTATTTAATGACCCTAAAAAACATTGATGACGGGAGCATAGATTTGACATATTTTTAAAGGGGAGTTTAATTGACTCTAAGTAATAAATGAAGTTAGATTACCTTATTTTATGTGACTTGACTTAATTATTATCATTAATAGTATAATAGATGGTGAAATAAGAATCATAATAAAATTTTGCATTATTTAAGTTATTTGGTAATTAGATTAGGATGCAAAGGTAGAAAATTCTTAATTAGACAATACTTATAAAATTCTTCTATAAGAATTTACCACAAAATTTAGAGATTTTGCTTAGAAACTTTCTACTAATAAAATTCAAAATGTTTCAATTGATATGGTTGATACTTAATATAACTAAATTTAGTTAAGCTATCAAATTAATAAATGTGGCACTTGTTATTATTGAAAACATATATTAAGTGTGATCTTAATTTAATTATTTATAAATTATTTTTTAAAGGTTAAGTATCTCAATAAATATTGTATTGGTTGATTTTATTTTTGTTAAAGGATATACTTTTTTTTTTTAATCTGTTATTGGTGTCAATTAAAGGATGTGAAACTTTTATTTTTATTTTCTTGAAAAATAACTTTTTTTAAAAAAAAATACTATTAACATAAAAAATTTGTTAAATAATAAATTAAAATTTATTACAAGCAGCGAATGAAGGGAGAAGAAATGGTAAAAAAAAAAAAAATTTAAAAAAAAAGTAAGAGAGGATAAAAATTAAAACCTTAAAAGAAATGAAGACTAATTTGTAAATTAAATATGTAAGTCTTATTATCATACACTTTTCATAATTTTAGTGGCTTATTTAGAATAGGATAAATTAGATTTTTTCATTTTCAAATTGTCAAATACTTCATCGAGAAATCATATTTTCAAAATGTCATATACTCCATTAGAAAGTTTTAATTATGAGTGACTAAAATATCTAAAACTCTCATCTATGATTGTATCAGTAGATTTGACCTATTGAAACACTGTTTCGCTTGTTTGAGAGTCAACAAGGAAACTTCTTCCCGCATCTATGAATTTTGGTGATTAATGGAATACAACGTTTAGCTTTCTCACGGACCTGGTCGGTGAGGAAAGCTAGATAGAAAATACTCCTAATGTTTTTCTCCTAGACACCTCTGAAGGAGAAACCTTGGCACCATATGTTCCTATCATGGTTTCTTGAAGACTTTCTCGCCTATATTTCTCACTCTGGAAAAATGTCTATAAGAAAGTCCCTGAGAATTTCTTATATGTTTCTGTTTTATGAGAAATTACATGTTTTTCTATCTGCAGTGATTTTCTGTTTTTGAAATTCTTTCAACAAGTTTAATTGTTATATTGGTTTGCCTATATATCTATTTTTTCATTCAAGGGACTTACTTGCATATGTGCAAACGAAATTTGAGTTGTCTTTGTCACCTTAGCTTCCACGTTATTAGGCCAAATATTTATATGAGACAGCCTTGATAGGAGCTCTAACTAAATAAATTATTCATTGTTACTGAGCTTCCGAGTAATTAAGCCAGATGTTGATATATTGGGAAGGATTGACTGCAGTTCTAACCAAATAAGTCCTTATCCTTTCGTTGTTCTATGGTAGCATAGAAACATAAATAAACGAGCTAAGAATCAACTAATAATTAATTATTTAAATTTAATTAAGGGTTTTGAATTTAAGTTTTAAAAATTTAACTACATTAAAATCTATTATGAAAAACTTTATTATTTTTATGACCTACTTGACCCGAATCTAAATTAGTTGTGATATGATACCAAAAAATTAATGATTTTTACAAATAAATAAATTTAGTGTTAAAGTCAAAGTTAACTTCGATGATAAGGGTCTTCTTTCCCTTCTCTCTCCAAAATCCGTGAAACATCATAACATTGAGCTATTCTCATGAGTGATAGTCAGAGCCTCTCACAAAGGGACTCAAAATATAACTTATATACATTAATGATATAAGAAATGATAAGTGACGTCTTTGAAAAAGTCAATATTATGAAGATTCTGGGTGATGAGTTAAGATTCCTTTCGTTCATGGATATATCTTACAATTTCTTTTGAAAAAGAAAAAACAACCACTGAATTAAATAGTTAGGATACATTTTTTCTTGAGAAAATGTCACTCTCTGATGTAATTTCGTTTTATTTGAAAATATGTCCTGACAGCTGTTAGGAAGATGACCATGTCTATGATGACATTGTTGTAAGTGTTTGTTTCACATTGTGGAATTTAATAGCTTTCTTAGACAAGCGAATCAAGCAAGTTTAGCCATGGAGAACCTGCAGAAATGCTTGATCTTATTATTCCTTTGGGGACCCTTGAAAGCCAAGGAACTAATACCCATAGGGGTAATTCTTGATTTGAATTCCCAAATTGGAAGTATGGCTAACAGCTGCATATCCATGGCACTCCATGATTTCTATCAAAAGAATTCTGACTACAAAACCAGACTTGATCTTCGAACCAGGGATTCCAATAACGATATCATCAAAGCAGCATCTGCAGGTAATGTTTTTGTCTTTATATATATAGCAAATAGAAGTTTGTGTTTATTTATATGAATATTCAACTTATTCATGAAATTCACTATGCAGCATTTGATTTAATAAAGAACGAAAAGGTGCATGCAATTATTGGACCACAGAGATCTGGTGAAGCAAGGTTTATAATAGAGCTTGGACGCAAAGCTAAGGTACCCATTATTTCCTTTTCAGCTACAAGCCCATCTCTTTCCCCAACTCTAAACCATTTCTTCATTCGTACGGCACAAGATGACTGCTCTCAAGTGAAAGCCATAGCCTCTGTCATAGAAGCTTATGGTTGGCGCGAAGTCATACCAATCTATGAAGACACAGAATATGGCAATGGTCTAATGCCATATCTCAATGAGGCATTGGAAGAAATTGACACAAGAGTGCCTCATAGGGTTGTCATTGATCCTCATTCTAATGAAACTGAAATCTTCTATGAGCTTAAAAGGCTAAAGAACAAGCTCGGTAAACAATTGCGAACAAAAATATTTGTTGTTCATATGACGTCGGATCAAGGGTCAAAGCTATTTTCAGCAGCAGATAAGGCTCAAATGATTAGTGAAGGATATGCATGGATAGTCACTGAAGGACTATCAGCTGTGCTTGAACCTGTGGAGAATCCAATAGTGTTGGACTCAATGCAAGGTGTCTTGGGAGTAAGGCCAATGGTTCCTCAAGGATTTGAGAAGTTCGAAAAAAGATGGAAAGCTTTCACAGGTCAAGAAAGCACTAAATCCCCCTTAACCCTATTTGGATTATGGGCTTATGACACATTTTGGGCTTTAGCCATGGCCGTAGAGAAAGCTGGGATAACAAATTCAGCTTTCCAGAATCAAAACGCCACCAATAATATTAGTTGGTATGACTCAGGTTCAAGGCTTCTAAACCAAATTCTAAGTACTGAATTCCCAGGGATCTCAGGGTATTTCAACCTGTCTGAAGGGCAATTGGTACCATCAAAACTTGAAATTTTCAACTTGGTAGGACACAGAGAGAGGATAATTGGATATTGGAACAAAGAGAGAGGGCTTTCCAGAGATTTGGTTGCAGATGAGAAATCATTTTCTGAAAGGAAACTGAAGCAACCAATATGGCCAGGTGACACAACTGAGAAGCCAACCAAGTTGAGAATTGGAGTCCCAGTCAAAAGAGGCTTCAAGGAATTTATGAAAGTGGAAAGACAATCCTCAAATAATGACATTGTAAAAATTTCTGGGTTTGCCATAGATGTGTTTCTAGAAGTTGTCAAAGTTTTACCCTTTCGTCTTCCTTATGAGTTTGTCCCTTTCATGAATAAAAGTACTGGAGAGGCTGCTGGGAGCTACGATGAGCTTGTTAAGCAAATTAAAAAACACAAGGCAAGGCTACAAGCCCTTCTACTATCTCTTTCTCTTTTATCTTTTTTTTGGGTTGGGGGATGCTTATTCTCTATCAAATTAGCTAGTAGACTTCTTCCACCTTCTAACCTCATCTCTTTTATGTAGAAGTTCGATGTTGTTGTTGGAGATGTAACAATTGTAGCTAATCGCACCAAATATGTTGATTTTGCATTGCCATATTCAGAATCAGGAATATCCATGGTAGTTTTAACAAAACGTAATGACAGACAGAACATGTGGATTTTCTTAAAACCTCTAAGTTGGGATCTTTGGTTGACAACTGGAGCAGCCTTTGTCTTAACTAATTTTATTGTATGGCTTCTTGAACACCCTACCAACACTGATTTTCACGGTTCCCGAGAACAACAACTTGGCACAATCATGTGGTTTTCCTTCTCAACCCTTGTCTTTGCTCAAAGTAAGTATCTTCAATTCTATGTGCACACACTATATTATTCATTTTTGTAAATTGGAATACTCACCACAAATATAAAAGATGACTTGTGTATTGATATTTTGTCAAATTTGATGATGCTAGAGGAGAAGATAGTGAACAATTGGTCAAGACTTGTGCTGATCATATGGATATTTGTGGTACTGATCATAACACAGAGTTACACTGCAAGTTTAGCTTCAATGTTAACTGTTCAAAGATTGCAGCCTGCTTTCATGGACATAGAGGAGATCAAAAGGAATAATTACTATGTGGGGTATCAGAGGGATAGTTTTGTGGAGGACATGCTGAAGGAAACATTGGGATTCAATGATTCCAGCAAGCTGAGGGCATATGAAAGTCCAGAAGAGTTCGACCAAGCCCTGTCAACTGGAAGTGACAATGGTGGGGTGGCTGCAATATTTGATGAAATCCCATATCTCAATGTCTTCCTTACAAAATATGGCTCTAGATATAAGATGGTTGGACCAACCTACAAAACTGATGGATTCAGCTTTGTGAGTCTATTTTTCTTTATCTCTTTCCATTTCCGTGCATAACTAATTGACAACATGTAGAGTGGGTTACATAGAAAATACTTTTCTCTTAAATTCTTAAATTAGCTCTTAAACCTCATTAGCTTTTAGTTTATAGTTTATTATTTTGGTATCACTTTAGTACTTGAATAATCTTTCTACCCATAAAATCAATTCTCCATGCATAAGGAGTAAGCACCAAAAGTGATCATGAAAGGACTTTGGTAAGAAAATTTTTATTCGAGAACTAAAATGACGCAAAAAATAAATAAAAAGCTAAAGTGATATTGAAGGAATAATTCAAAGATGACATTTAACTTTCGAAAAAAGACATTTGAAAGTGCTAACTTTTGGATGATATGTTATGTCTTAGGCCTTCCCACGAAATTCTCCTTTGGTCTCATATTTTTCAAGGGCAATCTTAAATGTCACTGAAGATAAAGACATATTTAGTGGGATTAAGAACAAGTACTTTTCAAGTGGAATATCATCTGGAGATCAAAGTGCCTCTATTACTTCAGACATTACTAGTCTTACAGTGTACAGCTTTGCAGGCCTCCTCCTCATCACTGCAGTCGCTTTCTTACTCTCACTTGTGTGCTATCTGTTTAGCTTTCTGTACTCTGAATGGCATGCTTTGAGGACCATTCCTTCTGAACAAAGATCCTTTTGGTCAATGTTGAACCAAATAGCAAAGCATTATGATCAGAAAGACAGCTCTTTACATCCTCCCACTAGAAGCAACTCTAGAGTATATCCTGCTGCTAGTCCCCAACCTTAGACAGAAGGCATTAACAATAACCAATGAGGAAACTTACCATGAAGATGATACACCAAAGTTTGTTGGGCTTGATGAAGGGAATGATCCAAAGCCAGGTTTATGTTAGAAAGAATAAGAGACAGACAAAAGCCCACTATGTCTACTTATGTGTTAATCATATGTTAGTAGGTATTGTATGGTATCTGTATAGGAAATTGTTCAGTGTTGAAGTTGGTTGTTGTTGTGTAACGAATGGAGAAACTCATTGTGTTTATAGCATGTATAGATGCTAAAGACATTTTGGACTATCCAATAGGATCTTTAAAGTTTTTACCAGACATGTATGACTTGTGCATATGTAGTTTCCTTGCCTAGGAACGACAACTGGAAATTGTGTAACGCTTATCTTTTTGAGATATGGTATATACACATTTATTATTTCACACCCACTTACACTTTTTTTTTTTTGTTGCTTTTCTTATATTTCTTTGTTTATAATTTTACTCTACAAACAAGCTAAAATTAGAAACTGTACATTGGGATGTGTATAAAGAGTAAGCAAACACTTTTTCCCAATAATGGATGTCAAAGCCACCAAAAATAAATTTCTCACCCTCAAATCTATAGATTGTAGATAGAGTAAGTACGGTTGTATTCCATAGAGATTGATGAATTGAATTTAAAACTTTGAAACAAAAGTAAAATGGGGAGGAGATTTGAAAATTTAGAAAAAAAAAATACATAAATAAAATTACAGGAGATAAAGATATCAATGAATTAAAATCCGCAGAAGTGATCAGAAAAGAACTCCAGTAAAAGCATACTTCCATATTAATTGATAAAACTCATCATTGAACACCAAGGATGATAGTTTTCCTTCAAATAAATTGGTATAAATGATAAAACATTTAGTTTTTCCTTAAGAATACTTAGTTGTGAAACATCTTATGATTAAACCTTACTAACCAATCTGAAATACCCTAGTGGGATTTAAGTTTTAGTAACACTAAGGCCTAGAAAAGCTACCAATTTTACTTAATAAAGCAGTGTTGTTCATTTAAAGTAGATTAGATACTTCATCAATTCCCTTCAAATATTAATTCAATGAGAGAGTTGATTTACTATTTTTGTTGGATCATGAAAAACAAAAGTTAATCTCACACATATTGGATAATCAAATCTTCTCGCCTAAAAAATCCATACTTATCATTTTACCAGAATTTCATCCGGAAATCAAATAAGATCATTTTCCAACTCAACAAATCACCATATAACCACAAAAATTAAGGAATTAATCATCAAAAAGTGGTAGAAATTCAAGCTTATCACCCTATCTTTTTATACTTTTGGTCCCAATTAATTATGGGAAATGTTTATTACATACATGTTTATCCAAGCTTTATGTACATCTTTCTCCTTTTTAGTATGTTGTAAAGGAGAAACTGCAAAAATAAAATAAAATAGAAGCAAAAAGAGAAAAAAAAATGCAATAAATGAGGTTACATTAACAGCTGTACATACAACACTACTCATTAATTATAGCCATAGAACTTCTTTTGTCTTTGTTAGGGTTGTGGCTAGAGTGGCAAAATCAATTCACGAAAAAGTCAGAGATAGATTCTAAACTTTAATGTGATGATCTACCAAAAGAAGTGAGCCCTCCAACTCTAAATTGGTAATCTCAGCAAACTTAACTCTCCTTGACAAAAGTCAAGGATTGCCGGCAAAAACAATGATTCACCATGGTTAGCCAATCCCAAGAATTAGAAGTTAGAACAAATTGTAGAGATACTTAATGTTGTGTTTAATAAGACTGTACAAACAAAACAACACAGCACAAAGAGTTAAATTACAATAAACCTTTTGTATTGTTTATTTTTTATTGCTTAATACACTGAACACAAAAAATATACCACTTGTATTAAATTTATGGTAATATAATTTGTATTACCTTGTGTTCCCTAAGAATTTATAAGAAGGTTTTTGAGATTTTATAATAATTAAAATAATTTATAAAAATATAAAAATTAAAAAGGGTCGTCAACTATTATTGGTACCTCGCTTGTCACCAGTCATTGTTAGGAGTTACTATCATTAATTTAATGAACTAAGATATAAAAGATTATAAAGTGGTTTGAGAAATAGCATGATCATTAAAAGTTTGTGTTAAAATTTTTGTCTAATGTTCTGGACAAATGTTTGTCCTATAATTTAGTGAGTAATAAAATTTTAAAGATTTGTTTAATATTATAAACAAACTTTTATTTAATACTTAATTCTTTTAAAAAATTAAATAAGGGATACAAATTTTTGTAATGTACAGTTCCTATTTTTAATAAATCAAAGGGACCATTATACAAATTCTCAAGCATGTCTATCCCAACAATAATAAAGAAGATGAATCCATAAAAATAAATAATTCAAGGTGATAGATAAATCCAAGTAAAATCAATGAAGGGATTAAAAGCATAAATTTCAAGTTCTTTGACTCATAAGGATAGATTGTTCCACAATTACAGCTGTTAGATGGTAGTTACAAGGAGGTAGTCAGTTCAGTTACATAAGCTATTTATTTTAGTGATTATGTGGATCAATCTGAATCGTTCATTTGTAATTAGCTCATTTATCTAGGCAGCTACTGTGTACATTGATTATTCATTCAATTAGAATCTCCTAGCGTTCTTTCTTCTTCTTGCGCACTTTGCGTTCTGTCTTTCTTCATCTCCATCGATGGTAGCCATTGATGATGCGTCGAATCCTTTCTTTCTTCACAGGCACCGATCCTTCCAACACAATCCATCCAGATGACATTGGTATAGTTCTATCCACAAAATTCCTTCATTGTAATGTTCATTCCAGTTCTTGGGCTTTAGACTTAGGAGCAACTTTTCATATTGCTCTCTCTCTCTTGATCAATTCACTTCTTATAAGTTCTTGAACAATAAATTTGTCATTCTTCCTAACAATTCTAGAGTTGCGTTTTGACAATAAGTGGATGATCACTCACGCTTTACCTGGGTTTATTTTCTCAAATCTAAGTTAGAGCTGCTCTAATGAATTTATTTCAATTTGTAAAAATTTAGTTAGGAGTCACCATAAAACAAATAAGGTCTGACAATGCCAAGGAGTTGGCATTAACTGAATTTCTACAAAAGAACAGGCACTTTCCACCAGTTTTCCTGCCCTTACAGACCTAAACAAAACGCAATGGTGGAAAGAAAGCACCAATATCTGTTGAATGTTGCTAGATCATTAATGTTTCAGGCTAAAATCCCATTGACTTTTTGATGAGACTCTGTTTTGACTGTTGCTTTCCTAATCAATAGGACTTCATCTGTTCAGTTAGACATTGAAAGTCCATACAAGAGGATATATGACAAAGATCCAGATTATAGCAAGCTAAAAGTGTTTGGTTGTTTGTTTATGTAGCGAGAACACCGCCAGAACGAACTAAATTCACACCTAGAGCTATAGCCGGAGCATTCATGGGCTATGTAGCTGGTTATAAAGGTTACAAAATATATGACTTAGAGCTTGTTTGGATTGATTTAAAAAAAAAATAGAAGAAAAAGTTAAAAAGAGAAAGAGAAGTTATTTTGTGTTTGGATTGATTTTTAAAAAGTTCTTTTTTATTAGAAAAGGAGAAGCCAAAATATAAAGCATGCCCCCGCCTACTTCTTAAAAAATGAAGTTTTTGGCTTTTACAGGTGCTTTTCTTTTTGCACAAAAGCTAATCTAAATAGTAAATTTTATATAGAAGTATTTTTTTTTCAAGTTAAAAGGAAAAACATCTTGCCAAGAACTAATCCAAATGAGCACTTATTGAACAGAAAGTTCTTAATTTCAAGGGATGTTTTTCATGAAGGAGATTTCCTTTTAGTACTACTTTTTTTATGATGCTTAAATGAATATTTTCTCAGATATAGTTATCCCAGTTCCAACCTAAGCAACTGAATCTTTGCAGCCTACGAATAAAGTTCCAGCAGCAACAAACACACCTAACCTGAATGATCATTCACTGGGTGTTCCAATACAAACCATTCCTCCTACTACTGATGTAGCACCAGCTGCTAGGAGGACAACTAGAACTTGAAGGCTCCCCAACATATTTACAAGACTACATATGTAACATTGATTTCTACAACTAAGCATCCTATACAGAAGCATGTTTCATATGACAGATTATCCAATTCTTATAAGGACTTTGTCATGAATATGTAGCACAGATTTATGAGCCTCAATTTTTTTCATCAAGTAGTCAAGCTTCCTAAATGGAGGCAAGCGATGGCAAAGGAATTGTATGCAATGGATGCAAATTATTGGTCAGTGGTACCACTCCCTTCTGGCAGCAGATACATATACAAAGTCAAGTATAAGGCAGATGGGAGCTTAGATAGATATAAAGCGAGACTGGTGGCAAAGGGTTATAATCCACAGGCTGGGATAGACTTCATAGATACATTCTCTCCAATTGCAAAAATAAAAACTGTGATAAAGAAATGGCACTTGGTTCAGTTAGACATTACTAGTGCCTTTTTGAATGGTTCTTTATTTGAAGAGGTTTATATGCAGCTGCCTCTAGGGTATCCAATCAAGGGGGAGAACCTCATTTACGAATTACACGAGTCCGTTTATGGTCTAAGACAAGCTTCTAGACAATGGTTTCACAAATTCTCCATTGCTCTTCTGGAAAATGGTTTCACATAGACGTATAATGACTATTCTCTCTTCACAATGAGGTCTGATACTTCTTTGGTGATTCTGTTAGTTTACGTGGATGACATAAAAATTGCAGAGCCAAACCTGAACTTAATTCACAAAGTGCAAACCATGTTGCAGTCACATTTCAAACTGAAAATCATCGGTGATTTAAAGTACTTTCTAGGTCTTTGAGATTGCTCGTTTCATCTAAGGGCATTCAACTATCTCAGAGGAAGTATATTCTTCAGTTGTTGGAGGATACAAGTTTTTTTGCAGCAAAACCTAAAGCACTTCCCTTGGATCCGAATGTGAAATTTACTGCTAATGATGGAGAATTGTTAAAGAATCCATCCCAATATAGAAGACTAGTGGGAAGGCTAATGTATTTGACAATTTCAAGGCCTAATTTCAGTTACGAAGTACACAAGCTCAGTCAATACATGTCCAAGCCCAGAGGACCTCATCTTCAAGCTGTGTATCAAATAAATCAATATCTTAAGGGATCCCTTGGGCAAGGAATTTTTTTTTTTCCCCTTAAACATCCTCCTTCAAACTCACAGCCTATGACGATGCAAACTCAGGAAGTTGTCTTGACGCCAGGAAATAGGGATGTAAAGGAAATGAGCTAAGCTGCCTATCGAGGGCCTGGCCTAGCCTGGCTCATTTACTAAAAAAAACTAAGTTCAAGTTTTTAAAAAAGTTTATTTAACTAATCAAATCAAGCTTAAGCTTGTTAAAAAGTCTTTTTAAGTCTGTCAAACCAACTTATTTATAGTTTGAATAAACAATAATAATTTCATATAACCTAAACAAATAATATTATAATTTATAATTATAGAAAACGATGTTATTTAGTTCATCATAAGGTTCCACTATGTGTAATGTTATAATCATAAAAAACAGTGGTCTGACTTGGTTTTATAATTATAGAAAACTTTTTAATACTTTTTATTATATTATTCTTTTTGTCTTACCTTTTATAATTCTAATATTTATAATAATACTTTTTATTATAAATGATAATAATTTTATATAACCTAAATAAATAATACAATTTTTAATCAACCTTTAAACAGGTTAATAAGCCAAGCGAGACTTTTTAGTAAGTTATGTCAAAATGTAAAAAATTAGTCTATAATAAACCACAATCTAGACTTTGACTAAGCAAAGCCTCACTTAACCTACTTCCACCGTTATCAGGAAATCCACCGTAGGATTTTGCATATTCCTAGGAAATTCATTAATTGGATGGAAGTCAAAAAAAACAGCCCACAGTCTCAACATCAGTTAGCGGAAATCTTGACTAAGGCAATGCCTTTGAAACAATTTCGTAATCTCATGTCAAAGTTGAGTGTTATCTACGTATATCTCCTAACTTGAGAGGGAGTTTCACAATTACATCAGCTAATTAAAATTTTAAATTAAATTAATAGTTTGTTTTTTTAAAAATAATTTTCAAGCCTAATAACACACCACCAAATTAAGTTAAGCTAAAAATATCTTATACATTAAAGATAACTTAGAATTAACAACTCCATAAGAAAATAAAGAAATATAATTATCAAAATTTAGTGGTTACATATTTTAGGTAGATTACTAGAGTGTAAAATATCTCAATTTTCTAACACAAAATATACTCTATATTTTTTATTTACCATTATGATTATTAATGGAATATGCTGAAACGTGACTCATCATTCAATTTTAATAATTATAAAAACAAATCTAAACTTTTTTTTTGATAAGAACAACAGATACCAAGAAAATTAATAAGTTTTATATGGACTATAATAATTTATAAAAATAAAATAATTATAATAATAAAGTTTTAAAATCTCTTGTTTTAAAATGTTCCGGTAGATTATAATGTATTTTTACAATAATGGATTATAATAATAAAAATAGTATTTTTTAGATTTATACAAACATTTACTTTAAAATATTTCTTATGGATTGCCTAAAAAATTGATTCTTATGTATTATAACGAGTCATCTAAAAAAATATATAATAAAATAATTCAAATATAAGTGTCACTCAAAAAAAATACTATTCTCATTTGATATGCAATAATAAAAATTAATTTATGTATCGAAAGTGATGTTGTAAAGCATGAGGTTGGAAGCTCAAATCCTTTTTCAGAGAAGTTTTCGATCACAAAAAAAAAAATAATAATAATGATAACAGAAACAAATTATGAGAAAAAAAAAAAAGTTTGTCTGGTCTACGAAAAAAAGAGGCAGCTCATACTTTAAAGGGCATGAATTGCAAAAGATATGAATTAATGGGTGTAATTTGTAAATTTAAATAAATAAGTGGGTGGGTTTATAAAAAATAAAAACTGGAGATAGAAGTAACAGGATAACACTTTTCTACTCTTGATAATAGTAAGTAGACAAATGAATGGTTCATATTCTGCCACGTATGATTAGGACCCACCCACAAAATTCCAACATATAATCCGCTCAATTTGCTGAGCCAGTTCTCTCTCTCTTTATACCTCTCTTCTTCCGCAAGAAGAATCACATTATTATTCTTATTAATGGTTCTTATTAATGGGATTAATTTTTTTAATAGAAAAAAAGGATTAACTATTTGAGCTTGTTTACGGATTACTTGTTCTAAACAGTGTATGTCTTCCCAGCAAAGGTCTAATTAGTTCAACCAGTTAAAGTGGGTGGTTTAATCATAATTATATAAATTAATAACAAAATACTCCTCAATTTTATTTGTAATACACTTTTAATTGAATTATATAGATTAAAAAAATTAGTTGAAATTAATTAACTGCTTACTATGTCTTCAAATTGTATCAAACATTTCAAAATTACCCTTAGAAGTTATTTGGTAGAAGAATTCTTTTTTAAACTTTGAGAATCTTAATTTAGAATTTTATTATTTTTTATTTTTAATATGAATTTTTTAAAAAAATAAAATTACACTAACGTAATTTTTATTAAAAAAAAATCTGGTGAGAAGAGGTAGGATTCTAATTTCTAAATATGTTAAGAATTTTTTAAAAAAATTTCATTAATATTTCAAGCTAATTAAATATATTTTAAAAATCTCATCATTTATAAATTTTAATATTTTAAAATCATTAGAGAAAGTAAATAGTGAGAGTACTGATAACACTGCAACCACAATAACGGTGAACAAAGAGAGAATAATGTATTCGAAAATAAATTATAAATGTTTTCTACTCTAAAAAATGTGTCTTTTATACAATTCCACCAAAAACTTTTAGAATACATATTGTGAATAAGATCGGATTGAGTATATTTTAAAATTTAAAAGTACTTAAGATAACTGAAGAAAATAATCTAAATATCAAATAACATTTTCAATAAAATATAAAATGATCACTATAATTAATAAAATAAAATAAAAATCATAGCACTTATTTGTAGGTAATTTTTATTGAATTTTTATAGAGAAAAGCCAAAGATAAGGTTTTTAAAATTTAAAAGTACTTTATAAAATAAAAAAAATATCTAAATATCAAATAATATATAAAATGATCACCATAATTAATAAAATAAAAGAAATCGCAGCACTTTGTACTCAGTAAATTTATAATTTCATGCTTTATTTTTATTGAATTTTTTATAGAGAAAGGTCAAACATCATATTCAACCAATTTCATTCAATTCCATCCAGCCAAATCCGTTTTTTCTAGATATATATTGGGTTATAGAATGGCCGAGTCTTCGTTTCCTAGTTCAACCGGTTCAACTAACCTATCTAGAGGTAGTTTCTTTCTTTTTTCTTAAAGATAAAATTAATTTACCAACAAAACTCTACGTAGTTGATAAATAAATGAATTCTTTAATCAATTTTGATAATAGTTTGATCTTTGACAATATATATATATAAAAAATTTGTTAAAAAAAATATACTGACTTTAATAATTTCTCTACTTCAAAAAAATTAATATCTAATTATTGAATAAAAAATACCCTCAGAACAAATCAAAAAATAATAATAATAATAAGAAGGTAACTCCTGTGCCATTTCATCCCCTTCCAACTCTCTCAAACACACTGTAGGGGCATTGTGCATGTAAAACTAATTCTTATTCAAGATAAGAGCAATAACTCTAAAATTCTCAAAGCTTAAAATGTTTTGAAACTTAGTCTATTTACATAAAGCGAACACTTTGTCTGTCGTACCCTTCACTTTGTTATTAGAAAACTAAAAATTATTTTATCAAATTCTTGAGCTTACACATTAGGTGTGCAAACTTGAGAAAAGAGAACATGGAGGAAAGAAAATACACATGGAATGAGAAAAATGCATGACATCTTCAAGGAGAGAGAATTGCGGTGAGAACGACAATCAGAAGTGCAGCAACGATAGAATACTTCATAGCACCAACAAAGATAACCACTGAGGTAAAAAAGAGGTGATAAAAAACTAAACCACTTAGCAGAATTATTGATCCAATGGAGAAAAAGTTGGCAGGCTCTGGATTCATCGGATCAAACCATCTAGGGTCGAAAATCACTAGTTCACCTATCTCTGCATTATTGTTCCAGCTGTAGCCAAAGTCTTGTCCATATTTATATTCTCCCCAATTATTTTTCTCTGCAAATACCAAAACTCTGGAGCTTTTGGGGGATTGAAGACTGGGTTTTGAAGTTCAGAAAAGAGGATGTGAGGTTGCCATTGCGAGAAGGAACTCGCAAAGGCCTTGCTTCAATGGAATGGATTGGAGTTGAGATTGATGATTGGGAGAGGAGTGCCAAATGTATCATTGCTTGCTCATGCAAACAGTTAGACTATAGTGGGTGAAAGGCAAGCTCTAATTTTCTTTTTCCACTGGAGAGAAGAGAAACTGGAAGTGAAAAATAAGATTGTTAATTACTTCAAGATTAATAAAAATTTCAATGAAAAATAAAATGTTTGGAATTAAGCACAGCATAGCAGCAATTCATGAAAAATAAGATAATCATCAAGCAAAATGCAATGCATCATTCAGCATTAGTTTACATATTACAGGACATATTCAAGCTCATATCACAAAAATCACCAAACAGACAAGAAAAAATAACCCAGCTGACAAGTATCATCCAAGTAGTTACAACCATGTATTATTTGTCACTGTGCAAACCAACCAACCAGAAGGGATTCTACAATGCATTTCCAAATTCCAAACCCAAATATATTTTTATAGAAGAAGAAAATTACTATTTATGAATGAAACCAAACAGGATTGCAATGAAACCAAACAAGATGAAGCCCGAATAGAAATATTAAAGTCATCTTCACTTCACAAATCAAAAAGAATAAAAATCAAGACAAGCCACACAGTCAACCTCAATTGCAAGCATTATTTCCAGAAAAACGAAGGAAGGAAGCAAAATACATATAACTAGGAAATCAAGAAAAGAATAAATGAAAACCACTGTAATATCATAGCTAAAAGATTAACAAAGATACACTTAAAATCTGAAGTGCTTGTTTCCAACATTTTGGAAAACCTCTACATGCATCACTACCAAAATTCAATCCAAAGTTGGTGCCAGCACAAATTCACAAACCAAGAACGCTTTTGAGGAAATGAGAGCCCGATAGGTTCTGTAAGTTTTGCGTTCTCTATTTCTAAATGCAAACATGTATGCTATTTCAACAAATCTAGTTCGAGTTTTGATGAGAAGTTTCAAAAATGTTAACAGTACCCAGTCAAGCTAGCATCACGAGAGACAATGAAAACTTACAGATGATCTTGTGATTAAAGAAATAACTAGCACATCAAATAATTCAAGCATGCAGAGCACTCATTTCCAAAATCTTATGAACAACATTAAAGAACAAACATGTGTGACCAAATTCTGAATCAGACAGGAGATTTGTAATAACATTGATAAACACAAGGAGGGCAATGCCTCTAATATAAATAAAATAACATGTATTACCATAAAAAACTAAAAAACCAAGCTTAGTTGCTACCTCAAAACAGAAAAGACAACCGGGACGTAAGATGCTTTAAGGAACTATGAGAAAGAACCGTATCCCAAAATACCCAAAGACTCAAAAGTTATTGCATATATATTTAAAGTTCTTAGTACCTTCACTCAAGAAATTTTTGGCAATAACACTTTAAAATTTTACCTAATAAAAAAGAGAAGGCAAGTCTAATGGACATTCCATTTCTTCCTCCATTATTTGGGAATAATGATCTTTATTTTAATCGATCCCAGGCTATAATATAGCAAAGACTGGAATCAGCATTCCCTCCGAGGGAAGTAAAGCCAAGCTAAACAGAACTACAGAATGGAATAAAATGATCATCTCGATTCAAAAGCATTCCATTGGTGACAAAACTAAAAATTTGCACTGGAAAGCTTTCCTAAGCTGATTGATCATTGAGATAAAATTAGAAATAGAGCTAAAGGAGGTTTCGTACAAATGATTTCTAAGGAAAATTTTTCTGCTTTTTATGAAATTCCTTTCTGTCAAAGGAAACCAAACTTATATAGTGTTTGAGCATTGTTCATCATTCAAATTTCCAATACGTGAACAATCAACCAATTATCATGATTATGAAAAAAAAAAAAAAAAAGAGAAAAATCCTTTTTGCAATGATCCCAAAAAAAATCTTGATTATTTTAAATTGGACAAATTAAATCTAATATTTCAAACTAAGAACAAAAATATTTAATTTATTCAATTTAAAACATAATAATCTTTTTTAAAATTAATAATAGTGTACTAGGTAAAAAGAGATTTTTCTTGAAGAATAATGAAATAAGCTATATTGATTATATCAAATTCCAAACAAAAGATTCTAGCCCAGAGAAACACAGAATGAAAGCAGTAAAATTTAACTTGATGGAGATGGAAAGGTAAACAATTGAAGCGTTTACCTGCAACTATGAGAGATCCACTTTGTTTTATTTTTAAACCAAAGCAACCATGAAGTAGCTTTATAACGCAAGATCCAGGCAAGAGTACCAAGCGCATCAGATTTCTGCTGATGGAAACGGGTCGGGTCGGGTCGGATTTGCGGCTTTCCCTACAATTTGGGCACCTAGTATCTTTTTTTTAGATTCTTTTCGTTTTTTGGAAAAAATTATCTCCGTCATTTTTAGTTAATGACAATTCCAAATTTCTTTCTTTAAATAAGTCTTCTTTCTCTAACGTGTACAAATGTTCCCTTATTAAGCAATATATATTAAATGTTTTGATTGGATATATATTTTAAATTTTGGTTGTTTATCATTTGAAACATTTAGAGTCCATTTAACAAAGTTAATTAAAACTTGTGAGCTTTTATAACTTTTTGTTAGCTATAAATATAATTTATTATCAATTAATTAAATAGATAATTATAAATTTATTTATTTTATTTATTATTAATTAAATAAATAAATATTCATTTATCATTAAAATTAATGAAATAATGAAATATTTATTATTTATCATCAACCAATTAATAATTAAATAATAAAAACCAAAATTTCCCTCGTATATATATTTTTTATTTAATTTAATATTAGATAAATCTATTTTTTGAAAAAATAAGATTAAATTTGTGGTTTGAGGCTTTGAGCATAAGGACCGTAAGCTAGCCCAACAGCTCAACCCAGCTGAAAAGAGGGAAGAAGGAAGAAAAAGGCGCAAATTGATGTTGAAGGTTTTGCCCTGAGTTTCACTTCGTGTTCGTTGCGACCTCTCTCGTCTCTTTTCTGTCTCACCTTCTCCTTCCTTATTCTGCCGCTGCCGGCTCGCTTCTCACGACAGCTTTTCCGCCATGGTTAAGCGTTGAAGGTCCATCCAAGAAAGAAGACTTGAGCTCGAGTTCAGCGTCGTCTCTAGTGTTGGTGAGCTCACTGGTTTTTCATTGTCTGTTTCCACCCTTCAACTGTCATACTATCTTTCTCGAAACCCATTATCTGTTTTATTTGAAATTAATTTTTTTTTTTTTCTCAGTATTATGTCTTGAGCTTGAACTTGACTTAGTGTACTCGTATTTGTGCTAGAAAATGGTGTCTTTAAATTTAAGGCTAAAGCCATTCTTAGAGTTAAAGCAGAAAAAATTGTTTCATGTGAAGGTCGTTCGGATTCAATCGCTGGAGCTTGCACTGTGTTTTTGATATGGCATTTGGGTTGTATAAGAGGCCATGTCAATTTAATTTATAGTCATGATTGAAAGGCTTCTGCTAATAGTTTTCTGCTGAAACTATGATTTTTATATGAACTACCCATATAAACTTAAAAAGCATGCTGTAATGAACCACTTGGTGCAAGTCATAAAATCTGATTGTGTTGGATATATGTCTGAGGCTTTATTTGTTTTCTGAAGTTTCCTCCTTTTCTTGATAGATGACTGCTTATTTTGTTTTGATTCCCTGTTCTAGTATGCATAGGCCTCAATTGATCTAATTTTTTACAATTTTGCTCTTTCAGCCTCAGACAAGTGGCCGCTTCTAGTTTTCTTCAAGTTAACAATAATATATAGCCTGGTTTGCCAGAGTCATCCTGCCGTCAACCATGGTAAGCTCTAGCATACTAGCTTTGATAACCTTATAATGGTTACAAAATTTTCCACTGGTGGGAGGAAAATTGTATCTGTTAGAAGCTGTTTTTGTCATAGTCTGATGTTTTTATTGTTTATTGAATTGGGCTTTGAATTGCTTCTATTTCCTATGTTGCTGAAGTAAAGTTTCGCTTGATTCTTCTGTGTTGTGCTGTGGGCTTTGCTTTGGTTTCTCTCATCCTTGCTTACGCTTTAAATGAAACAGAGGAAGAAGAAAAATGTGTTTAGGCAGCCAATTCCGAAGAAGCTGCAGAAGCAGCCACAGCAGCTCATTGTGGATCCTATTACAGGAAAGAAGATTCCAAAAAGTTTTGTGTTCTCCAAGGGAAGTTGCCTGGTCCTCTCAAGCAACTTGAAATGGACCTGAGAAAGTTAATGCTGCCTTATACCGCTCTCAACCTCAAGGTCAATGTTGCTTAGTTATTATCAGTTTCATCTTCTTAAAAAAGATTTACTGTTCTGTTCCTATTCTGATGTATATCTTGTTGATAACCAAAATTGGTGGAAGTTCAAAGCGAAACAAATTTAGTTTAAGTATGAACCATTTTATGTTATTTGTTATTTTACTGTTCCCTAATCAAACACACTAGAAAAATGTGAATGCTCGTGATGAAGTTTAGCTTATGAATCATGCACTCTTGTAGTTTATTTAAAAATAAATAAATAAACTATTGAATGTCCGAAATGGCTGTCTTCCAGAAATAGTTTAAAGAAAGTTGCCTGTTTTGGGTTCAATTTAACTATCTAGTCTCTGTTGAAAGTCTGAAACTGTTTAATGTCAGATTAGAATTTGCAAATATTTATGTTTTCTATCAAATTTTGGATTAACAAGATTAATTTAGTAGAACACTGCTTTTTATTCATATGGTTGAGTAGGGAAAGACAAAGAATATGGTCCCTATTCCTAATTGAAAAAAATTATCCTACTCTCGATTCCTGCCCTGCAATGGTAGTGAGAAGTGAATCCCTACTTGTCCCTGAGGCGAAAATGGAAAATTTTTTACCCTATCCAACAAAGAGAGAAATCATTTTATAATTTAAGCATTAGTAATGTTCAATGCAAATAACATTATTACAAATAAATAATTTAAATCAAAATAATCATAAATTTGAATAGATTCATCGCAATCAATTTGAAATTCTATTATTATCAATAAAATGACAAATCATATCTTTTAAATATTTTTAATTACCATTGATATTTTTAATTGAATATTAGGATTTCTTAAAATCATTAACGGCCCACAAATATTTTAAGAATATATAAAAAATTTTAATTTCTATTTAACATATTTCTAATGACTATGAAAAAGGGGTTATTAATAATTAATATTTTAATTTATAAGATATGTAGAAATACGCATTAAAAAAATTCTAATATTTTAATATTCATATTTTAAGAACTCACAAGAACATGGACCTTCACATTTTTGCTATAAAGAAAATTCAATTAAAAACAAAGTAGGCTCAATAAAGAATAAAATGTAACTCCATATTCCTCAAAACCAAAAGCTCTTACTGATAACTCTATTATGCAAATTGTATATCAATTTTTTAAGAAACATAAGTCATCTCTTGCCCCCAACTTGAAATTTTGTAGCACAAACTCAAAGCTAACATGTTCATAACTTAGGTGACCAATATAATTAAAAAAAATATTTTATGCATCTTACTCAATAGGGAAAATGGAAAATCTTAAAAAGACAATCAACTAATATATCCACATTTATTGTAACTCAAATATCAATCTAATATAATTTATTTTCTATTTGATTTGAATTATATAATTTTATTTTAAAATTTTAATTTAATATTGTTACGCATTATTTAAGTAGAATGATAAATATAGACACTACGATGATGTGGCCTACTTTTATAATACAATCGAAGATAAATATATAGGGAGATTGACTTTGAATACAAGTTTTAAGGTTTTAATTTTTCTAAATTTTTTTTTATTCAAAGGAAAGTTACATATTATTGTTGTTAATTTGCAGCTCTAACATTGCGATTAACTTTCGTTATGTTCATTTATGTTTATTGATGCAAAACAACATTTTAAAATATGGAACTTACTTGATTGTATGCATGTTCAATGTGCATGTCAATTTTATTTGATAGACTTTCAGGTTTTAGCATTTAGAGTTTATCATTTTAGGGTCTAGGGTTTATTGTTTTTGGGTTTAATGTTTAGGTTATTATGATTCAAAATGAGGGTTTAAGTATTTTAGAATTTAGGGCTTAAATTTTAAAAGTTTAAGAGTTAATATTTTAAGGTTTAAGATTTAAGGTTTTATGGATTAAAGTATAAGATTTTAGGATTTATTATATTGAGGTTTAAGGTTTAGAATTTTAGATTTAATGTTTTATACTTTGGGACTTAAGGGTTTGGGTTCTAGGATTTAGAGTTTAAGTTTAAGATTTAACGTTGAAGTTTTAAGATATTAGAATTTAAGCTTTAGGAATTTAGTGTTTAGAGTCTATGGTTTAATGATTTAAGGTTTAGTGTTTTAGCATTTAAGATTTAGGGTTTATGAGATAGGCTTTAATGTTAAAGGTTTAGGGTTTAGTATTGTAGCATTTGGGATTTAAGATTTAGTATTTAGGATTTAGGGTTGAGTTCGAGTTAGGATTTAAGTGTTTAGGGCTTAGGATTTTAATATTTAGGCTTTAGGTATTAGAGTTTATGATTTAGAATTTTAAAGTTTTAAGATTTAAATTTTAGAGTTTAGCATTTTGGGCTTTATGATTTAAGGGTTTTTAGGCTTTTATCTTTTATTTTTTTAAAGATTTCATGCATGTTTATGGTTTAGGATTTGATTTTATGGTTTTGGAGTTTGTGTTATTGGGTTTAAATGTTAGGATCAATAATTATAGAGTTTAGGGTTTAACATTTAACAATTTAGATTTTTGTTTTTAGTTTTAAGGCTTAGGGTTTAATCTTCACATTTTTAGAATTTTAGAATTTAGAGTTTGAAATTCAATATTTTAACATTAAGAATTTAGGGTATATGGTTGTGTTTCAAGTAGTTTTATGGTATAGTGTTAGAGTTTATGATTTTAGATTTTGGATTACTCATGGAATATATTAAAGTAACTACTCATGGAATATAATTTAGGGTGAAGGTTTAGGTTTAGGTTTGTTTACTAAGAGTGAAGTAAATGAAAATATCATGTATGAATAAATGAAGATGCAATGTATTGATAAATTGCGATAGAGATGCCTTATAGTTTAAGGAGAAAACATCGTTAGAATATTGCTTTCAATCTATCCCATAAATCAATATCTGGCTTTATTACTTGGAAGCTCTTGTGCCAATGAATAATCTAATTAGCTGGTATGAGAAAGCTCTTAAGTAAATCCATAATCTGAACACTTAAAACAAAGTCATTATGGACAACAACATCATCTTCCCAACAGTTGTCGGGTTCATTATCAAATATAACGAAGTCACATCAGAGTGACATTTTCTAACGAAAAAAAAGAGGATCCAACCATTTAATTCAAACTCTTATTAATATTGACCATTTTTAAAGTCTGTTGTCACTAACAATTTCTTGCATCGTTGAATCCAAGTTATATTTGAGCAACTGATTAAACAAGATAACTTGATGTAGTTATACTTCTAAGGTCCAATTCACCCTAATGTAACATGGTGAGGATATACAATTAAGTGGATGTAATATACGCATATATTTGTATACTTAGACAATTATATATATATATATATATATAGTGAGGTTACTGCAAGACAAAAAGAAATTAGCAATGGAGAAATCTGTTGCTAAAATAAGAAAATCCATTGCTAAGTTCCATCACTGAAAGGCTGTCTTTAAATTTAGCAATGGCTACTTCTGTCGCTAAATTTAGACATGGATATAGCAGCAAATAATCCATTGCTAATTCGACAATAGAGACGAATTATGTTTCTCGTTGAATCGTCTCTAAATTTAGTAATGGATAATTTTGTTGCTAAATACAAAGGAATTGATTAAAAATAAAAAAGCTCTTATATATTTTGTAAATGCCATAAAATAAACCTGTAATAACATATCTATAAAGAAGCTAGGCAATTCTTCAAACATTATGAAAAAGTATTACAATATCAATTCTCTAAATCTATCCATAATAACAAATATGTTTCAATGTTCTAAAAAAAATTCAATGTTCTATCCTACACATTAGGGAGGTCGATCCTACATGTCCTGTAGATAAAGATGGTCGTGATGCTACATTGCTTCTAAGGCTACTTGGCAACGTGCTTCTAGATGGACTTTCACACAAGTGTCAATGGTTGCACCAAGAGTAGCAACTTGGTGCTGTATCTAATGCTTCTTGGAATATAGGAATGAGACAGTCTATGTAATTTCAATCCTCAAATGGGCAAATTCCATTGCTGATCGAATCTACATATAAAAATTTAAGAATTAAATAGACAACATTTTTTTTTTCCTAAAAGTGGAAACAAATAGATGAAAAAAATAAAAAGGGACAACCTTGTTATACCATAACAAGGGACCGATTGATGTCACTAAATCCATTGCAAACTGAATTATTAGTGATGAGAGATGTTGCCCCTTTAAATAGAACTTCCTAGGTGCTTCATGATAGACATATCTTGAACAATGAAAAATGCAAGAGATGTTCACAGACAGAATCTATTTTTGCATTGCTTAAGAGATTGTCACAGAAGTAAGGGTATTTGGAACTCCCTTGGTGTTAGTCAAGATTTTTTCAACTTGGACTTTACAGAATGGCTATCCTCCAATATTCAAAGATTGGATTTATCCTATCTTAATATTCACTAGGGTACCTTATTCATTTATACTTGCTGGATCATTTGGAAAGATCGTTATGATCTAGTTTTCAATAATTCTGAACAGTCAGCAAATGTCTCGTTCAGGAAAGCTACAGCTCTAGCAGCAGAATCTTTCATGTGGGGCAGATTTCGACCCCTCATCAGAGAAGAATTCAATCCTGGATTCACTGGAAGAAACCTCCCTCTGGTTGGTTCAAATTAAATTGTGACGCTTCTGTTTCGGCTAAAATAAATCCAGGTATCATTGGGGTTTTGGTGGGGGGGGGGGGGGTGGTGGTGTATTAAGAGATTCAAAAGGAAGATGGATTGCTGCATTTTCAGGAAACATGGGCTATGGCAGTGAACTTTAATATCCATAAACTTATAGTAGAATTTGATTCCCTAGTCAACATGCTTAAAAAGACAGCTATTGCTGATTCTCATCCTTGGAGTTCAATGTTTGATTATTGCAGGTCCCTTATGAGGAGGCTAACTGAAGTGCAGATTCAGCATGTTTTGAGGGAGGGGAACAAAATAGCTGATTGCCTTGCCAAGACAGGCCAGGATTGTCACTGTAATTTTGTGTTATTAGATAGAGTTCCCTCCGGTGTTCACATTTTGTATTATGCTGATTTAATGGGGGTTGAAACCCCAAGAATTTGTAAGGTTTAGCTCAGGTGGTTCTCCACCAAAACTTTGTTGTTGCTTGCTTGTCTTTAATGAATGTCCTATTTACAAAAAAAAAAAAAAAAAAAAAAACCATCCCTTGTTATACTCTTGCACGTATCTAGATATATTGCTCTAACTTGACACCAACCCAAGTGATTAGCTTGGTAAAAGCAAAACTCATAAGGCAAATAACGATACAATATTATATATTTCAAGGCGTATGATGTAAAGTTAATTTATGGGTGTAACTTATACACCATCTAATAATATCTAGAACTTTTTATATTGAATTGGAGTAATTTAGGGATTGTTTGATTCTGTTTCTTCTATTTTTTTTTTTTTTTTTGGTTTTAGAATAGTTTTGCACAACTATTTTATACGACAACTTTTATAAACCAAAAGAAAGAAATAAAAAAAATTGTTTGAAAAAAAAAAGAATCCATTTAAAAAAAAAAAAAGTGCAAAAAATTTACCTGATATTTTTGCTATGACTTTATAATTTAGTATTCAAGGTTTAAAGGTTTTAAGATTATGATTTTAGGGTTTTAAGATTTAGTGTTTATACTTTAAATTTTAAGTTTTATGATTAATGGTTTATGGTTTTAAGTTTATAATTTAAGATTTATGATTTTAGGTTTAGTGGTTAAGGTTAGTATTTTAGTATTTTAGGATTTTAAGATTTAAGATTTATAATAAAAAATTTAAACTTCTATGGTTTAAAATTTAGAATTTAAATTTCAGTATTTAAAGATTAATTAATGTTTTATAGGAAGAGAGAGAAAAACTTGCTAAACATAAAATAAAACAAGTTTTAGAAAACATCTAAACGTTGTTCTTGTATTTTGATTTTTAACAATTTAACTTTCCGTTTTATTGTTTTTCAGAACAGTTGGTAGAAAACGAATTATCCAACAAGTCTCTCTCTCTCTGTCTCATTTAGAAACAAAGACTATTTTAAAAATAGAATTAAAAGTAAGTTTTTATTGAAATTGAATGTGATATTAATAAATTCGTAACATATATGAAGGCTAAATCAAAATTTGTATATCATAATCATGGCCTGCGCAAGCGCAAGCAAAATTGTTTGCTGTGAAGGAATTAATTTGAAGAGATTCCTTTGATGATCAAAGGTTTACTAAACAATTCTAAAGTGAAGCTAGCTATCGTTGTCTTCTCTTCTTGACACATACAACAATGCCGTAATTAGGAAATAAGACAAGGCCTCTAATTTGAAAACGTACGTTGAGAGAATAGATAATAGTCATTACTTGTCCAACTTCTAATTTGAAGTGGAGATACTCGTGGGTCAATAAAAAGAGAAAACAATCCTTGAAAATAATGTTGAGGAACTTTTAGAAAATAGGCCTTGCTGGTGTGTTTTGTACATTAACAAGAATGGGAGCCAAATTTTAGAAGGATATGTTATCTTTTCTGCAAAGCTTTATTTGAATGAATCATATATGCTGTTGTCCAATTAATAAGGATATAACAAGCCAATCAAACTAATTAGCTAGCATCAATATGGGAAACCTGCTAAGCCTTCACTCTTCTTTCATGTTTCTCTCCCTTTTCATACTATCTACCTTGGCTGTGGAGTTAATACCAGTAGGCGTTGTTCTTGATTTGAATTCCTCTATTGGAACTGTGGCTCAGAGCTGCATATCCATGGCACTCTTGAATTTCTATGAACGCCATCCTGACTACAGAACTAAACTTGATCCTCGAATCAGGGACTCGGAAAATGATGTTGTCACTGCAGCATCTGCAGGTAATATATCTTATCAACTCCAAACCTTCTAGATACTACACTTAGTGACTTAGATTTTTCATTTTAATGAGAACCCAACTTGTAGATTATATAATAAGGTGATTGCTAAACCAAGCTTTATGTGATAGTGGTATTGAGGTCGTGCTTAGGATTTGGGCAGTTCTTTATTCAAACCCAAATGAGTAGCTAAAGTAACAAAATGACATGGAGTAAATGACACCAACTTTTTTTTTTTTTTTTTTGTAATTATCATATTTTTTCACTTATCCCTACACTTAATTTAATCAATTTGCATTGTCAAAGAATATACTCTTTAGATTTTTTTTTTCTTTTTAGTTCCTTAAAAAAATATATTATAAGAAACACATGACAAAATTGTATACATATAATTTATCTTATTTTACTTCTCTTATAAAATTATTTATTACTATTGTTGTTGTTTATATATAATTCATCTTAATTTTCATTCACTTCTCGTGATAAAATTATTTATTATTATTATTGTTGATTTTTTTTTTTTTTATTAGGATGGAGTTCAATAAATTTCAACCAATAAGAATAACTCCATGGTTTCAGGACGAAAGCTTTTAGAAATTTTCATAATCACGATGTTAATTTAAAAATAAACCTCCCTTGACCCTCTGGGTGGTTGTTGTTGGTCTCCAAGGTTTCAAGACAAAACTTTTTAGAATTCTTCGTAATGATAATGTTAATTTCAAAATAAACCTCTCTAACTCCCTCTGAGAAATAGTCGTGCAACTCCTCTATAAGTAGCATATTAACCACCATATATAGCTAGTTTTGTTATCAACCATTTTAGCAACTTATTCAAGGCACTATATATGCAGCATTAGATTTAATCGAGAATGAAAGGGTGCATGCAATCATTGGACCCCAACTATCAGAACAAGCCAAATTTATAATTGAGCTTGGTGCCAAAGCTAAAATACCAATAATCTAATTTTCTGCTACAAGTCCCTCTCTTTCCCCAACAGAAACCAATTCTTCATCCGCACTGCACAAGATGATTGTTCTCAGGTGAAAGCCATAGCTTCCATCATTGAAGCTTTCGGTTGGCGTGAAATTGTCCCAATTTATGAAAACACATAATATGGCAAAGGTCTGATCCCATGTCTCAATGATGCCTTTGAAGCAATTGACACACGAGTCCCTTACAGAAGTGTCATTGACCCTCGTTCATATGAAACTCAGATTCTAGAAGAACTACACAAGATTACTAATCACACTTTAACAAAAATATTTCTTGTTCATATGACAAAAGAACTTGGATCCAAGTTTTTCCCAGCTGCAGAGAAAGCTGGATAATGAGAGAGGGATATGCATGGATAGTCACTGAAGGGCTATCTTCTTTGCTGGAACCTATGGAACCAGAAGTGATAAATTCCATGCAAGGGGTCTTGGGAGTAAGGCCAAGAGTTCCCAACACCACTAGGGTTGAGGACTTCAGGAAAAGGTGGAATAGTTCCACTGAAGTGACACTGTTTGGATTGTGGGCTTATGACACTGTTTGGGCATTGGCAATGGCTGTAGAGAAAGCTGGGCTAACAAATTCTACATCACAGAAGAAAAATGATACTAATAACAGCACAGGAATACTTGATTTTGCAGATGTAAGAATATCTGAAACGGGTCCAAGGCTTCTTAATGAAATTCTAGCTACTAAATTCCGCGGCCTCTCTGAGAATTTCAGTTTGGTTAATGGAACACTAGAACCATCAAAACTTGAGATTTTCAATGTGAGAGAACAAAAAGAGTATATAATTGGATATTGGCCAAAGGAAGAAAATTTCCTAGATGCAAAACTAAAACTCCAAGATCCGAAATGGCCTGGCAATGCAAAAGAGAAGCCAACAAAGTTGAGAATTGGAATCCCAGTAAGACAGAATATTAATGAGTTCTCAAAAGTGGAAAACTTCTCTTTTGATATTTTTGAAGAAGTGGTGAAAAATTTAACCTTTCCCCTTTTTTATGAATTTCTCCCATTTGGTGGAACCTATGATGAACTTCTTATGCAAATCCAAAACAAGGTAATCTTTTAATGTAGTAGTTCTGTTTCAATTATCTTCCTTCAGTTTTCTCTGTTTTCATCAGTGAAATGAACAATTAGCAGCTAGAAAAATTATTTATTTATTTATGTGTTTCTAACTCAATCTCTGCAAATTCTTACAGGAGTTTGATGCTATAGTTGGGGACATAACAATTGTTGCTAATCGCTCAAACGACATAGATTTTACCTTGCCATTTTTTGAATCAAGTGTGGCAATGGTGGTTTTGACGAAGCATGATGAGAGAAATGACGTGCATTTTCATAAAACCTCTAAGTTGGAAGCTTTGGCTTACAACTGATGTAGCCTTCATCTTCACAGGTTTCATTGTATGGATTTTGGAACACCGAACAAACAGAGAGTTTAGAGGCAGCAAAAAGCAACAACTTGGCATGATCTTCTGGTTTTCCTTCTCAACGCTTGTCTTTGCTCATAGTAATCACTAAATCCTCTTCATATATATATATATATATATATATACACACACACATACGTGAAAAAAAATGTTAGAAATAAAAACATTTATAAGTTTTTACCCAACACTTTAAGTTTTTTATTTGAATTTTTTTTTTACAAATATTGTTCAGAGAGAGTGCAGTGAAAATGGAAACTAAATCTAATGCAGCATGACTAAATCCTCTTCATATATATTTTTATATATATACTTACATGTACATGTAATATAAAATTATTTATAGTTTAATTTTTTTATTTTTTATACTTAAATATCTTAATTAATTTTATCCTCACATTTAAGTGTATCAATTTAGTTCCTCACACTTTAAAATTTTTATTAATATTATTTTTTAGTATTTCTTGATAATTTAAATCACTACTAAACCCATAAATAACAATTAATATTGATAAATTTAAGAGAGAAAATTGATAAAAATTTTGAACTATGAAAAATCAACTTGATAAACTTTAAGTGTAAAAGCTAAAAATAATATTTAGAGTAAACTCCCTTTTACACCCTTGACAGTATCCGAAAAACAAATACCCCCTGATATTTTAACTTTCCCAAATTAAACCCTGACAATCAAAGCGTTTCCATATCGAACCTTCTGTCCACCTCCGTCACCCCTCACTAACGGTTTTCACATGGCACGATAAGTGTCGACGTAGCCGTTAATGGGTGATGTGGCCACTGAATGACATCTGACATGGCATTTTGTGTGCACATATCAGCTCTTCAACTCCAAAACACAAGCTTCCTTGTCATTTCAACAAGCTAAGGCGGCCAAAATGCCGCACCGCTCACCTTCAATCTCTTGATTTCTTCTTAAGATGGACTCCTCATGTTTCTTCTCACTCTAGATGTTTTTCTCTAATCGCAGCAAACTCAACCTGATTTCTTCTCTTTTTCTTTTCCTTTTCTCGCTCTCTCACTCTACATCCCTCTCGATTTTCTTCCCTTCGATTTTTCTCAATCCCTAAACCCTAAAATGAGTAATTGCAACTCAAAGTAGAAACAAAGATTGCCCCTTCGCCAAAGGTAAGTTCTTTTGAAATGAAAACCTTGTTCTAAGAGAGGAGGCAGATGAGATTTGGCTATGGAGTTGAGTTGTCGCGTGCCTTGAAGTGAAAATAGTGGTGATGGAGTTTGAACGTCGACGATGGCTACAGGTGCCAAAGGGAAAAGACTTATTATACAAATTATCTTCTTTTTTTTTTAATTTATGAAGTTGATGTGTGCACACAAAATGCTACGTTAGATGCCACATCACCCATTAACAGCTACGTCAACACTTAACGTGCCACGTAGGCGAAAACCGATATGGGAAACATTTTGATTGTCAGGGTTTAATTTAGGAAAGTTAGAGTGTCAGGGGTGTATTTGTTTTTTCGAATACTATCAGGGGGTAAAAGGGGGTTTACTCTAATATTTAACTTCATTATTTATGGGTTTCACATAAAAACTTAGTTTTTTGGGTTGAATTATGCATGAGTAAAATTCCATTATAGTCCTTTACATTAGAGGGTTTGATAATTATGTTCCCTTCCTTTAAAATGTCTCAATTAACTCCCTCACATTTAGAAAATGGACTAATTTGATCCTTCCATTATTCTTTGTTATAACTTGTTAACGAAACTTGCTTATGTGTGACGTTCAGATTTGTAAAGTTAAATATCATTATGTTTAATACTTATTGTCTTAAGTGTAACAACCAAAAAAAAAAAAAGCACCATTCCAAGGCCCAAATGTTTAAAAAAAATTTAAAAAAAAAAACTTATAAAACTCCAAACTCCAATATGTCTTCTTCTTTTTGTTGCCAGGGTTTTTTATAGGGTGACTTGGGCAATTTTTTGGACGATAATTTGGGGAGTTCTCTTAAGCAATATTAGAGGGTTTTCAGAGAAACCGTTTTTTAGGATACATGTGTTTTTTAATTGACTCAGTCGCTGAGTTCACTCTCTACAGGTGATACGTATTTGATTTTTTGGATTTATGCTATGGGATATGCATCTCTGCTTTGTTGATGACTGTCGATTCTTACTTGTATTAGTTAATCTGAGAATCTTGATCATCAAGTATCTGTATTTTTATTAACAAAATTTGACATAGTTAGCAAATAGCTGGACCCCTTAAGTATATTGATAGGGGTTCGATCTCTAGCTGTGTATGGAAAAAGCTTTGTTGGGGTGCCCACTTAGTGATCTCAGGGCCTTGAAAGGTTAGTTTCTAGCTGTTGGCCAGAAAATACTTTGGGTCAACCAAACAAAAAAATGTCTCTATTTTTTTGGTCATTTTGCTAGAAATTGTATGAAATTTCTATTGTCTTCTCCTATGTTTTAAGAGCTATGAAGATATTACTTTCAGGTTTCTTTTGTCTAATTTCAAAAGTGTTCTATTCATGTGTATGGCTATTTTGTCCTTCCTCTTCACATCCCTACTTGCTTTCTTGTTGGTGTATTCATTCCATGTTTAAGCCCGCCTAGCATCAGATGTTTTTCTGGGTTTCTGGGCTTTAGTTGCAGACTTTTATAACAAATGGGGACATAGCATTCAGTCTTGGGAACAATGCGTTTTGGGGCATTTTAAGTGTTCTTTTTTAATTATAGATAAGGCAACAAGGATTGGACAGAGAGTTAGTCGAGTCATTTTAAATGTTCGTGTCATAATTGTCCAGATCTCCAAACTTAAGTTTAAGGGATTAAAATAGGGTTATGTAGTAAATTTTGTTCAAAGGAATTGGAGTGAATTTGGTAATTAACCACATCTGATACATGATGACTGATATCAATTTATTATGCTTGATGGTAACAGGGAGAGAGTGGTGAATAATTGGTCACGCTTTGTGTTGATTATATGGATATTGGTAGCATTGATCATAACACAAAATTACACGGGAAGTTTAACATCAATTTTAACTGCTCAAAGTTTACACCCTGCATTCTTGGATGTAAACGAGATAAGGAGAGAAAATTACTCTGTGGGGTATCAAAAGGGATCCTTTGTGAAAGGTTTCCTCGTAGAAGAGTTAAGATTCAATGAGTCTAGATTGAAGCCTTATGATAGTCCTGAAGATTACGATCGAGCACTTTTACTTGGAAGCAAAAAAGGTGGTGTTGCTCTAATCTTTGATGAAACCCTCTTTGTTAACCTCTTCCTCAAGAAATATGCCTCTAAACATAAGATGGTTGGACCAACGTACAATACTGGTGGCTTTGGCTTTGTGAGTCTATATCTCTATCTTAATCATGTTATAAATTTGAATAAATGTCACATGTTTCTTTCAGAACTAAATATGTTGTACCATACATTGTTCTATTGTAACAAATTGTTTAAAAATATAGAGAAGTGTGATAACAATTTAATTTATATTTTTTCAACTAATGATAGGTATAGTAAATGAGATAGAAAATGAGACAATATGTTTTAATCTATTTCTTTCTATTTTAATTTTCACAGGCATTTCCAAAAAATTCCTCTTGTCTCATATATTTCAAGGGCAATCTTAGAAGTCACTGAAGATAAAGATAAATTTTGGAATATTACAAAAAGATACTTCCCAGATGGAATTACAAGTGATGATCAAAATGCCTTCACATCAATAGATCACTCAAGTCTTACATTGAAAAACTTTGGAGGCCTCTTCATCATCACATTTGGCACTTCACTTCTCTGCCTCCTATTCTATGTGTTGAAGTTCTTACATTCTAAATGGCCTACCTTGAAGACCATTATCTCTCATAGGATTTTGTTGGGACAAAATTATCTATCACATAAGTGGTGTCAAATTATGTCCTATTGTGTTTCTATTAGTCATAGAATATGTTCTAAATAATTTATTAACGCTTGCAGATATTGTTTTTAACCTTTTCTAACTAACTGAAATAAAATGAAACATGATTTAGCACAATTTGTGAGATAACAGATGTTATTTTAGTTTTGTTTAGGGTGATAATAACGAAATTGGCAAAGTATTTTGCTCTGAAAGATATCCCTTTAGAAATAGTCTAAGGACCCTACTTCTAGTCCAGGAAGAAATGGAATTTTCCTAATTGCAGATGGCATGGTGAACCACCCAATTAGAACAAACAATCATGAAGCAAATCATAATGTTACTGTGAACGAAGAAAATAACATACTTTTTCCAAAGCATAGTGATGCAACCCTGTATGTGCCACATTCATTGTAGAAAATTTTATTTCCTTAAGCAGATCATAACGCTGCGCTACTAACAGGAAGATATGAAAATGTTGGAGAGATTTTTTTTGTTGAATTAGTTGGTAATATGTTTTGTTTGCAGTCAAGGTGTAATCGAACACCTTCTATATAGGTATAATCGTAGTTTGAGGCAAGAGTAATAAGAAATAAATCTCTCAAAACAAAAGAAATTTCAGTGTTTTGAATATCAATTTAAGTGAAACATGGCATGAATAATCCTTTTGGGAATGAGACTATGTAAGCATTTAGAAGAGTTTATGAAAATGACTTATGACTCTCTTATAAGCCCATTTGAGCTTATTTTCATAAATTTCTTAAAAAAGTTTATGTAAACTTATGAAAAAAGAATCTCATGATTAGTCCCTCTTATAACAAAATTACCTAGATATATACCATGATAAACTCTAAATGTTAAACCTTAAAACCATAAAACCTTAAATCTTCAACTATAAAATTTAAACTCCTAAATCCTTAAACATTAAATCTTAAACTTTAAATACTAAATCATAAACCTTAAACCATAAAATCTTAAGCCTAAAATTCTAAATCCTAAAACCCTAAACTTATATAAATACTAAAATCTTAATCCTTAAAACTCTAAATCTCAAACCCTAAAACATTACATACTAAACCCTAAATACTATATCTTAAAACTCAAACTTTAAATCTTAAACAAATCTTAAATTCAGTAATTTTAGCTATTATAAATGCTTATATAATTATACATCCAAAGACCTTAAATTATTTATTAGTGCGTTTTAAAGTGTGCATTCAACACAAATAATATCTAACCTTTGTCCTGGTCTATGCAGATAATATCTTGGTTTGAGGTTCTTCACAATCATTCATCTCCTCTCTCGTAACAGACCTCAAGCACATCTTTTCTATCAAGGATCTTGGTCCCCTCCATTTTTTTCTTGGCATAGAAGCAACACCAACAAAAGACTGTTTGTCACCCCAATGAAGTATATACGTGATCTCCTCACTTGCACACACTTTGATAACTCAAAATCCGTTGAAACCCCCCATTACTCTCACCTTACCTCTATCCAAAAACCATGGAATACCTCTCCCCAACCCTACCACTACCACATATCGTAGCACAGTTGGTGCTCTTCAAAATTCATACATTGCTCCATTGATGCCCATTGGTCTACCGTTAAACGAATCCTTTGATATCTACGCTCTACCTTCCCTTGGCCTTCACCTCACTAGACACACACCATTGTCCCTCACTGCGTACTTCGATGTTGAATGGGCTGTATGTCCGGATGATCGTCGGTCCATCTCTGGGTACTGTATTTACTTGGGTCCAAATCTCATCACTTGGAGTGCCGAAAGGCAACTCATTGTTGCTCAACTTTGTTGGATCACCTCACTACTTACTAAAATTGGCTTCTCATCTTAAACCAACTCTCTAGTGTGACAACCTTGGTACTACATTCCTAGCAGCTGATCTTGTTCTACATACATGTTCGAACTAAACACTTTGAGATTGACATTTATTTTGTATGAGATCTTGTTGCTAAGAAGTCCCTGTACATATATATACACCAGCTTCTAGACAAATTGCGGATTTCATGACTAAAGCTTTGTCCAATGCGTCCTTTCAGCGGCTACGCCCATGAGCTTGAGGGAGGTTGATAATGGAATCAATCAATAGATAGCATCTTGCCAAAAATCAAGCACTAGCACACCTCACAAATCGCACCAATCACATGTCAAAAATCAAGAAAGACCAATTCCTGTAATTACACCCCCATTGTTATTTCCTTTATTATTCTGTCATATACGTGTATATATAGAGAGCTCCATTGTACTGTAATATTATTAAAGAAATCAAATACACAAATTTGTATTACGTTTATTTCCTCTTGGTGACTAAGTTAGGAGGTGGCAGCCGATCTAGTTCAATTGACTGTTTACCTGGTCTAGTAAAAGTAGGTTGACTCTAAGGTACTTCATGCTAAAAATTCCAAGTTCAAAACCTTATCTTGTAGCCCAAAGGATGTGTAGGATCTCCTAAATGTAAACCAAAACAAAACATACGACAAACTAATTCTACAAAAGGATATGATAAAGCATTTCCATATATTCCTGTTTATAACAATATCACCTGCTTAAGGAAATATAATTTTCTACCATGAATGTGATGAATATGAGGTTGTATCACTATGCTACGGAGAAAGTATGTTATTTTATTCATTTACAGTAATATTATCCACTTCTTGATTGTGAGTTCTTTGGTGGTTCTCCATGTCATCTCCATTTCTTCCTGGACTAGAAGAAGGGTCTCTGGGATTATTTCCATTAGATAGACGACTTCTGTCCAAGAAAAAAGACTTTGCCATATGGGATATTATCATCCAAAAAGAAATCCTATCAAAAAAGGATGTTTTCATGGCAGGCCATTTAGAACAGAAGAACTTCAGCACATTGAATAGGAGGCAAAGAAGTGAAGTGCCAAATGTGATGATGAAGAGACCTCCAAAGCTTTTCAATGTAAGACTTGGACAATCGGATGAAATAGAGTCACTTTGATCTCCATGTACAATTCCATCTGGGAAGTATTTTTTTGTAATATTCCCGAATTTATCTTTATCTTCAGTGACTTCTAAGATTGCCCTTGAAATGTATGAGACAAGAGGAGATTTTTTTGGGAATGCCTGTGAAAATTAAAACAGAAAGCAGTATATAACATTTATTCAAATGTATAACAAGATTAGGAGATAAAGACAGAGATACAAATAGAGACTCACAAAGCCAAAGCCACCAGTATTGTAGGTTGGTCCAACCATCTTATACCTAGAGCCATATTTCTGGAGGAAGAGGTTAAGAAAGAAGGTTTCACCAAAGATTGCAGCAACACCAGCACCATTTTTGCATCCAAGTAAGAGTGCGTGATGGTAGTCTTCAGGACTATCACAAGGCTTCAATTTAGACTCGTTGAATCCTAACTCTGCTATGAGGAAACCTTTCAAAAAGGATCCGTTTTGATACCCCACAGAGTAATTATTTCTCTTTATCTCGTTTACATCCAAGAATGCAGGCTGTAATCTTTGAACAGTTAAAATTGATGCTAAACTTCCAGCGTAACTTTGTGTTATGATCAACACTGCCAATACCCATACAATCAACACAAATCGTGACCAATTATTCACCACTCTCTCCTCTGTTACCATCAAGAACAATAAATTGATATCAGTCATAATGTATCAGATGCAGTTACTAATCGAATTTACTACACTCCCCTTGAAACAATATTGTTAAGTGACAATTCAATCCAAAAACTTAAAGTTGTTATATGAAAACCTATAAATAATTTTATATCTAACAAACATTATATGTACATGTAAGCATATATCCATGTAAGTATATTAATATATATAAATGAAGAGAATTTAGTGATTACTATGAGCAAAGACAAGTGTTGAGAAGGAAAACCAGAAGATCATGCCAAGTTGTTGATTTTTGCCGCCTCTGAACTCTGTGTTTGTTCGGTGTTCCAGAATCCATATAATGAAACCTGTGAGCATGAAGGCTGCACCAATTGTCAACCAAAGACCCCAACTTAGAGGTTTTAAGAAAATCCACATGTTATTTCTCTCATCATGTTTCACCGAAACCACCATTGCAACACTTGATTCTGAAAATGGCAACATTGTTTGAGCGATTAGCGACAATTATTATGTCTTCGACTACAGCATCTAACGTCTGTAAGAATTTGCAGAGATGGAGTGAGAAACAAGAAATGTGTTTACTTATTCTTTTTACTGAGGAAAACATGTAGAGAATAGAAAATAGAAATCTAGTATGTTTTATTAATGAAAGCATATAATTACAACGCACAATTTCAAGTGATATTCTCTTGTTCAAAGAGCTTGTTTTCCCACACATAAATAACTGCCTAGTAACAGCTACACAAGTAACTGTCACATATACTATCAAAAACATAGAAAAGAAAAGAAAGATAATTGAAAGAACGATTACATTAAAAGATTACCTTGTTTTGGATTTGCATAAGAAGTTCATCATAGGTTCCACCAAATGGGAGTAATTCATAAAAAAGGGGAAAGGTTAAATTTTTCACCACTGCATCAAAAATATCAAAAGAAAAGTTTACCACTTTTGAGTACTCTTCAATATTCTCTCTTACTGGGATTCCAATTCTCAACTTTGTTGGCTTCTCTTTTGCATTGCCAGGCCATTTTGGATCTTGGAGTTTTAGTTTTGCATCTGGGAAATTTTCTTCCTTTGGACGATATCCAATTATATACTCGTTTTGTTCTCTCACATTGAAAATCTCAAGTCTTGATGGTTCTAGTGTTCCATTAACCAAACTGAAATTCCCAGAGGCCACGGAATTTAGTAGCTAGAATTTCATTAAGAAGCCTTGGACCTGTTTCAGATATTCTTACATCTGCAAAATCAAGTATTCCTGTGCTGTTATTAGTATCATTTTTCTTCTGTGATGTAGAATTTGTTATCCCAGCTTTCTCTACAGCCATTGCCAATGCCCAAACAGTGTCATAAGCCCACAATCCAAACAGTGTCACTTCAGTGGAACTATTCCACCTTTTCCTAAAGTCCTCAACCCTAGTGGTGTTGGGAACTCTTGGCCTTACTCCCAAGACCCCTTGCATGGAGTTTATCACTTCTGGTTCCATAGGATCTAGCAAAGAAGAAAGCCCTTCAGTGACTATCCATGCATATCCCTCTGTCATCATCCCAGCTTTCTCAGCAGCTGGGAAAAACTTGGATCCAAGTTCTTTTGTCATATGAACAAGAAATATTTTTGTTGAAGTGTGATTAGTAATCTTGTGTAGTTCTTCTAGAATCTGGGTTTCATATGAACGAGGGTCAATGACACTTCTGTAAGGGACTCGTGTGTCAATTGCTTCAAAGGCATCATTGAGACATGGGATCAGACCTTTGCCATATTCTGTGTTTTCATAAATTGGGACAATTTCTCGCCAACCGAAAGCTTCAATGATGGAAGCTATAGCTTTCACCTGAGAACAATCATCTTGTGCAGTGCGAATGAAGAATTGGTTTCTGGTTGGGTAAAGAGAGGGACTTGTAGCAGAAAATGAGATTATTGGTATCTTAGCTTTGGCACCAAGCTCAATTATAAACTTAGCATGCTCTGATGTTTGAGGTCCAATAATTGCATGCACCCTTTCATTCTCGATTAAATCTAATGCTGCATATATAGTGCTTTGAATAAGTTAGTTGAAATTAAACAAAACAAGCTATAGATTACACGGTGGTTAATAAGTTACTTAGGGGTTGCACTATACTGAAGTTAACATCATTATCAAGATTCCTAAAAACCTTGAGGCAATCAATAAGGGTAAGATTCCAAAATATTTAATTGAATTTGAGTTTAATTATGTTAAAGAAAATTACTATTCTATCTGACAATTTTTAATATCTTCATAATGACACTAATTTTATGGCTTCAATCCCTCCAAAAGCTCCTCAATGAGCACTATAACACAAAAGATTTTTGATAGGCATATTTTACAATGCTTAGGGAATATTTGATATAAGAAGTAAGACGAGATTTTGCGGCTAGTCAATTTAAGGTCCATAGACAATGGTTCCTAGGTTAACTGTTGTCTATGGGTTTGTGGAAGCTCATAAACAGTGGTTCCCTGGGCAACCGCTGTCTATGTTTTATAATAGACATTGCTTCCACTTGGAACCATTGTCAAAGAGCTTCTCCTCATATCAAAATAACACATTTCACGAAATTCATTTCTTCTTAGATACCTATTCTTCCTCGTTGAGATCGCCCACCTAAGACATTCTAACTCCATTCATTCTTCTCTTCAACGTTGTCTCTCGCTCATTTCGCTGCCGGCATTGATTCCTCTACCGTCGTTGTTGTTCTTGACCGTTTTGAGTTGCGTTGTCATCATTCACACGTCATTTTTTGTGAGTGTTAATTAATCCTTTCCTATAATTATCATTAAGTTTGATGCATGTTGTGTTCATGAAATTTCTCTTGTGGGTTTATGAATATTGTGTGTTCTTGACTGTTTTGGGTTGCGCCTATATGAATCTTTGAGTGCTTTGAGTTTGTGATGAATTTTAGTTATGGGTGTGTGTTGTTATGTGGTTAACTTATAGGTTATTTCAGAGTTAGTTTCTTTATCAGTTGACTTATGTTTTGATCCATTACTTACTAGTTTCATTATGTATTTTTTATAAGCTGTCAAGAGGGCTGAAATTTTTGGCATTCCAGGAGTCACATATATTCTTACTCAGGTACATAGATCATATGGGATATTCTTCTGAACAAAATTTTAACTTTCTGCTTTATGTGTTCGGTTTTCATTCTCTTCTTCTCTTACTTTGTATTCTCTGATGGTTTGGTATTTATGTCATCTGTCACTTTGCAGTTTTGATGTGTCTTTCTAATTTCTTTTGACATTTATATTGTTGACATACCCTAGTTTGGATTTCAGGATTCAACAAAGTACAATTGGTGATTTTGTCCATCATAAAGTCTTCACTAAGGAACATCATAAAGCCTTTGGCATCTTTAACTCGCTACTGAACCAATATGAGGCTGCAGACTTTGTGCTCATTGATTGCAAACCACAAAGCAATTTTAAAAGTAGTTCAAGTGGGTGGGAAGCGAAATGGGACTATGATTGTGGGCTACAATGGATACAACAGGGGATCTTTGGGTTCATGTGGGTCAAAAACCTAGTTTTTGCCCATAGGAGAAGGGCCACACAATTTAAGGTTTGGTACTAGTAGTGAATTTGAGGATTGATATCAATTGTAAACTGGAGGATAGCAATAAAGTATATATTTGGGCTTTTAATATATGAATTGTCACTTTTTGCTGAATTTATTTAGAATTTTGCTATTCAATTTGTTAATTAAATTTATATTGATCTTAATATTAAAATAAGAAGATTTATTGTATTGATATAATTCTTTTTTAAAAAAAATCATTTTCTACACTAATTCTTTTATAATTAGTTTAGAAAGTTAATATTTTAAATTAGTTCTGGCAAGAACCAATATAGAATTGGTGCAGTAAGTAGACTTTTTAAACCGGTTCTTTTACAACCAGTTTAAAAAATGACCTTTTAAACAAGTTTAGGAACCTGTGTAAAAAGTCTAGACTTTTTATATAGGCTGTTTTTACACCTGTACCAGAATTGATATAAAAAATCATTTTTGCACTAGTGTATAGTCTATACATACAATAAATTTATCAAAAGTGGGGCTAAAAGCAACTTGATTAGTTGCCTTTAGACTCTCCATGGCCCTGCAAAGAGCTAACAAACCCTAAAGACGACCTCAATTCCACTATCATAGGACGTTTGGTTTAGCATTCACCATATTATAGTCTAGAAGTAAGAAAGATATATTACCGGCAGATGCTGCGGTGACGACGTCATTTTCCGAGTCCCTGATTCGAAGATCAAGTTTAGTTCTATAGTTAGGATGGCGTTCATAGAAATCCAAGTGTGCCATGGATATGCAGCTCTGAGCCACAGTTCCAACAGAGGAATTCGTATCAAGAACTACACCAATTGGTATTAACTCCACAGCAAACAGAAGTCCTACCCAGGTAGATAGCAAGAGAAAGCAGAGGAATGAGACAGAAGAGTGAAGCTTTAGCAGGTTTCCCATGGTGAAGCTAGCTAGTTAGCTTGTTAACTGGACAACGTATACGGTATATTCTCAGAAAGTGATTTGCATTAGAGATACCAATACAATTCTAAAAATTGGGTCCCACACTTGTTCACCGTCCAAAACACATACAAGTCTTGTTTCCTTGAAGTTGCTAAACACAAGCACGTTTCCTGGAAGTTACTCAACATACCGACAAACGTTTAATTTCTCTAGCTTCTATATGGAATTTTAAGGCCTTGTCTTAATTTCCTGAAATTTTCTTAAATTTGGCTTTTAGTGAGGCTGATGGCGTCACTGCCGTGCGTCTAGAAGACAAGGATAGAATTCACTTTAGAATATTATTTGGTCTTCATTTGTTCTTGGAAGGAAGCTCTGCAGATTCCTTTACAGCAAGGCAATATTATAATAGACAAATTAAATTTTGATTAGTCTTCCTTTGATATTGGAAACCAGGATTGTTGTATTGGTGATGTTGTAAATTGAAGGTCATTATAGGGAGTGAACAACTAGAAATATGTTGCGTCTAAGTTTCCTCTTACCCTTATCTCTTTAATTTTCAGTATTTATATTTGTGACAAGTCCAGTTTCCTGGAAGTTACTAAAGGCAAGTCGTAAACGTATCCAAGATCCCAACGAACTTTTTCTCTAGTTTCTATATGGAATTAAAGGCCTTGTCTTATTTCCTTAAATTTGACTTTTAGTGAGGTTGACAGCACAGTCATGTGTTGAGAAGACAACGATAGCTTGACTTCTAGAGTTCCATCTATTGGAGGGAAGCTCTTCAAATTTAAGCAATGAGCAATCACTTCTTGAGTCTTCTTGCAGGCCAAGATTATAATATATAGATCTTGATTAGTCTCTAGATGAAAGTAGCTATTTTTATATCCTGTCTTATTAACGTCGTATTCTATTTTATGTCTAACCTATAAGCAATAGTACAGTTGGCTCGAGACAATTGAAAAATTTTTGGGATGGAACAAACTAGGAAACATGATTAGACTGGGATGGAGATTAGAGTCATGAATAAAACTTGCACAAGGAGAAAAAATCTCATGTCCCATCCCATCTTAATATATAAATTTAAAAACATTAAATAAGCCAAAATGATGTTTTACTTGTGTATTATTGAGACAAGGTGGAATAGAAGTGTTTAGGATGGAGTAAAATGGGATCATAACAATAATTTTTAAAACTGAGACAAGATAAGGGTATTTTAGGATGGGATTAGGACAAAATTTTGTCTAATCAAAGATCATCACAAGGCCAAAACCCTTTTCAGAGTGAGTTTTTCTCATGAAAATTATTCACCAACAAGTTTAATTCCTACGTGGTTTTCTGTTTATTTAATTAATTTATTTTTTTTGGAGGAGTTTACATGAGAATTTTAGATAGAAGTGTTGATTCTCTTGGAATTTCACACAATGATTTTTCTAGGAGAAAGTCCATAGTTCATATTTTAGGCACAACTCAATTTGGAAAAGTGTTTTTCTTGAGTAAGTTGTTTTATCCACTGCATATCAGATTGGATTTAAGCTGATCTGGAAACATGTCTTGGAAAAGATTTTAAGTCAACTGATTGGTAAATCCAGTTTATTAGGGCCTCTTAGGTTTAGGAATTTTTTTTGATATTTCCATTTTCTATTTTAAATTTCTAAAATATGTTTTTACTTTCACATTTTCATTTTTGAAAATATAAAAAATTGTCATTAAATTTTACTGAACTACTAATCATTTTTGTTAAACAAATAAAAAATCCATAAAATTGCAAAATTATCCCTAATTATTTTCAAAAATACTTATTCATGTTTTTGAGAATTTTTTAAAATAGTTTTAGTGAAAATATTTTCTATTTACTGAACCAAATATATTTTCAAACCTCATCTTCATTTTTATTGAAAATGAAAACAGAAACATTTAAAGCAAAAACATTTAGTGAAAATATACTTATATCGGTTGTTTTACTGATTTTATTTATTTATTTATTTTATACCCAGAATTTTCAAAAGGTTTTAAATGTCCTATTAATAACCCCCCCAAAAAAAAAAAGACATTTCTGTACACACATAAATTTTCACAAATTTGACAACATACATATGGTACATTCGAAATAGGGACTATATACCAAAACAGACACCCTTCTAAAAACTGAATCCCATACTTGTGACTGTGCTAAATTACCCAGACAAGTCCAGTTTCCTGCTGATTGCTAAAGGCAAGTCCTGAAGTTATCCAACATCCCATCAAATATTTTCTCTAGTTTCTACATAGACCTAAAGCCCTTGTCTTATTTGCTGAAATCTTCTGTCTATCATCACTGTTGTGTGTTGAGAAGATAACTATAGGGTGACTTCTAGAGTTTGATCTATTGGAAGGAAGCCGTTCAAATTCAAGCAAAGGACAATCCTTCTAGAGTTTTCCTGCAGGCCAAGTTTATATTATACAGATTTTGGTTTAGTCTTAGTTTATATTAGAAAGCAACTATTTCTATACCCTATAAATCTTATTATTAATGTCACATTCTATTTTATGTCTATTTTATAAATAGGGGTGGGTACAGGTTGAGACATCTCAACCTTCCATCCTAGCCTAGGACAACTAACATGTGTCTGGGACAATTAAACTAGAAAACATGATGGGACCGGAACAAAGATTTGTGTTGCAAATAAAACCCAAGACAAAGGGGAAAAAAAAAAAAGTCTCAATGTACCTTTTCATCCTAATATATAACTTTAAAAGATTTAAAAAAGTCAAAATGACATTATTTTACTAATATTAGGAAAAAATAATCTCAGTGTACCTTTCCATCCTAATATATAACTTTAAAAGATTTAAATAAGTCAAAATGACATTATTTTACTTGTTTAGTATTAAGATATTATATAACAAAAATATTTAAGATGGAATTGAAATGTGATTGAGACAACACTCTTTAGAACTAGGACACAAGACAAGGGTTTGAGATATGAACGATACAAAATTATCTATCTAACCAAAGTTTGGAATGAAACCAAGACAAATAAAATCTCTTTTTAAGAAGTAAGTTTTTCTCACGAAAATTATTCATGAATAAATGCAATTCCTACGTGTTCTTTATTTTTTTTTTTTAAATTTTTGTTCTTCGGAAGGAGTTTGAGTGAGAATTTTCTTTAGAAGTGCTGAATCTCATGAAATTTTCTTGGATTTCACTTTGAATTTTCTACAAGAAAGTCCATATATTCTTGTAGTTCACATTTTAGGCACAATTCTACTTGCAAAAGTGTTTTTCTTAAATAAGCTGTTTCATATATCAAATTGGCTTTACGCTGATCTGGAAACATGTTTTGAATTTTTTTTTAAATGATCACTGATTTATAAAACCCAGTTTATTAGTTTTACGACTGTTGGTTTACTGAATCAATTTTTTTTTTCTTGTATACTCTGATTTTCAAAACATTTTAAATGTCCTATTCAACCCACCCCTCTAGGATATTTCTGCACATACATATTTTCACAAAATGGATAATAGCATATATGATACATTCTCAAATAGGGTTTTGCAGTAAAGATACAAAAACATTGACATACCCTTCTAAAATTTGAATCCCATACTTGTTCTCTGTGCTAAACGCAGACAAGTCCAATTTCCAGGAAATTGCTATATAAAGGCAAGTCCTAATTTATCCAACTTCTGAACAAATATTTTTCTCTAGTTTCTATAAGGACTTAAAGGCCTTGTCTTATTTCCTGAAATAATAGATTGAGAAGACAGCGATAGAATGACTTTAGAATTATATTGTCTTGCTTTGATCTTGGAAGCAAGCCCTTCAAATTCCTGCAAAGGATAGTAACCTCTAGAGTTTTGCTTGCAGGCCAATATTATAATATACATATTTTGAATTAGTCTTTGTGGAAATATTGGATAAAAACAGCTCTTTCTATTTCCTATCTTATGTCACAATCTGTTTCTTTTTTTTCCAATCTGATGTCACATTCTATTTTATGTCTATATCCTATTAAATTAAATTACTCTTATCTAATTTAAAAAGTTTCACGATGAGGTAAAGATAAGATAGTACGGATAAATTATATCATTTTTTATTTTTAAATCTTGCTTATTATAAGGAATAATAGTTTTTTAATAAATAAAATGTGGTGTTAGTAATAATGAAAGTAGAAACAGTTATTCTCATTATTTATTTATCTTTTCTTTTTCAGATATGAAAAGTGATATTTACCTGGAGCTATTTGCAAGAAAATTTGTCAATAAATTGGAATATTAGGCTTGGGTTTGCAGCAGTTCTCAACCAGAAATTTAATTTATAATTATAACTTTCAGCAAATCAAAGTTAAACATAAATGTCCTTAAATAATTCAGTATGCAGTCAATTACTTAATTTCTAAAATTACTGGTCTGTTCTTGATTAGTTATTATCTTTTAAGATGTCTCCATTGGGAGCATCTTAATTGGAGTTACTTTAAGTTAAGTAATTGGAAATGGTGAATTGTATCAGTAGGGTACAACTCACATGAGTTCTTGATACAAGCAACTTGAACATGTGAGTTGCTTATTTGTTTCATGGATCAACATTGAATATTAATTTTATTGGTGAGTTACACCAAATTATATCATATATATATATATATATATATATATATATATATATATATATATATATATATATATATATATATATCTGCACATATAAAGTTGCAAGTTAAGTTGTGTGAGGATATATCTTGAATCCTCTAATTAGGATTATTAGGTTATTTCATGTTGGTTTTTGTTTCTTTGTGATATTAAGATACATTTGATTTAGGATATCTTTGTAATTTTTTGTGAAATATTTCATGTATATCTTTGGGATCATTCCAAACCACTTTTTTGGTAGATTTACCTTAAGTTCTTGGAATCCTAATTTATAAAGTAGTTTGTATTTGCCCGAAATTTTAATTGTGGGCTGTAAATAGAACCCACTCCTAGGGGAAAAATAAGATCAGTAAGTGCTCATAAACACATCAGTCTGAGAGTTCTATGAGAACTTTCTTTCTGAGAGGTCTTGCTCCTGTTTGTGAGAAAGAATCCTTAGTTGTAATCTCTTGTACTCTTCGTGGATTTGCAGTTGCTTGTGGAGGTAGCCCTACTGTTTTAGGGTGAACCACATTAGTTCTTCTCTGCCGTATTTCATTTTTTGATTGCCTCTATTTCTCTTTTGCCCAACCATGCTTACTGCCCTAACAACTGGTATCAAGACAGGCTCATTCTGCATCCTATCTCCTTTGTTGGGCATGATGGCATCAAGCAATCTTCTTGTTGACAAGTTCATTGGGAAGAACAGTTTCAACATCTGACACATAAAGATGCATGCCCCATTGATACATCAAGGTCTCTAGGATATTTTGTCTGGTCAATGGACAACATGTTGACTCATATGTAGATATCAATCGGAAGGCATACTCCCTCATATTCCTTTGCATGTCTAATGAAGTTGTTCTTGGAGTAGTTGAAGAAGAAATTGACTTGCCAAACCTTTATCAAATTGCAGCTCACTTAGAAAGTAGGGAGGAAAAATTGTAGCTCAAGGTGAAAGAGCTCTAATAAAGAAGAAAGAAAGAAAAAAAAAAAATCAAGAGAGAAAAGAGAAGGATAAATTTGGGAGAGTTTTAAAATGAGATGACTTAAATTGAGAATTATGAAATGTAAGTGTGAAGGTGGTGTAAATAATGGCACACATCATTATTTAATGACCCTAACAAACATTGATGACGGAGGCAAGGGGAGTTTAATTGACTACAAGTAATAAATGGAGTTAGACTACCATATCTTATGTGACTCAATTATTATTAATAATAGTACAATAGATGGTGAAATAGGAATCATAATAAATTTTTGCATTATTTAAGTTATAAAGTAATTAGATTAGGATACAAAGGTGAAAAATTCTTAATTAGACAATACTTATAAAATTCTTCTATAAGAATTTACCACAAAATTTAGAGATTTGCTTAGAAACTTTCAACTAATAAATTTCAAAATGTTTCAATTGATATGGTTCGTACTCAATATAAGTTATCAAATTAATAAGTGTGACAGTTGTTATTATTGAAAACATATATTAAGTGTGATCTTAATTTAATCATTTATAAATTATTTTTTAGAGGTTAAGTATCTCAATAAACATTGTATTTGTTGATTTTATTTTTGTTAAATGATATACTTTTTTTTTAATCTACTATTGGTGTCAATTAAGGGATGTGAAATTTTTATTTTTATTTTCTTAAAAAATAACTTTTAAGAAAAAAGTACTATTAATATAAAAAATGTACTAAATAATAAATTAAAATTTATTACAAGGAACGAATAAAAGGAAGAAGAAATGGTAGAATCTTTTTTTTTTTAAAAAAAAGTAAGGGAGGATGAAAATTAGAACCTTAAGAGAAATGAAGACTAATTTATAATAAATAAAAATATTGTTGTAAAAATTTATATTAATCATTAACGTCGATAACAAGTTAATTAAATATCTAAGTTTTACTATGTATATTTTTTATAATTTTAGTGGTCTATTTAAAATGAGGTAGTTTAATCTATAAGGTAATTTAGAATTTCTCATTTTCAAAATGTCAAATACTTCACTAAAAAATTTTAAATTATGAGAAACCAAATTATCTAAAATCCTAAATCCTAGTCTATGATTGTATCAGTAGATTTGAGCTATTGAAACACTGTTTCGCTTGTTTGAGAGTCAACAAGGAAACTTCTTCCCGCATCTATGATTTTTGGAGATTAATGAAATACAACGTTTATCTTTCTCATGGAACTGGTCGGTGAGGAAAGCCAGACCTAAAATACTGCTATATGTTTCTCTCGCAGACAACTCTCGAGGAGAAACCTTGGCACCATATGTTCCTATCATGGTTTCTTGAAGACCTTTTCACAACTTTCTCGCGGATATTTCTCACACTCTGGAAAAATGTCCATAAGAAAGTCCCTGAGAATTTCTTATATGTTTCTGTTTTATGAGAAATTACATGTTTTTCGATCTGCAGTGATTTTCTGTTTTTGAAATTCTTTCAACGAGTTTCATTGTTATATTGGTTTGCCTATATATCTATTTTTTCATTCAAGGGACTTACTTGCATATGTGCAAACGAAATTTGAGTTGTCTTTGTCACCTTAGCTTCCACGATATTAGGCCAAATATTTATGAGACGGCCTTGATAGGAGCTCCAACTAAATAAATTATTCATTGTTACTGAGCTTCCGAGTAATTAAGCCAGATGTTGATATATTGGGATAGATTGACTGCAGTTCTAACCAAATAAGTCCTTATCCTTTCGTTGTTCTATGGTAGCATAGAAACATATATAAACGAGCTAACAAACAACTAATAATTAATTATTTTAATTTAATTAAAAGTTTTCAATTTTAATTTTAAGAATTTAACTATATTAAAATTTATTAAATTTTTTTTGTTATTTTTATAACTTACTTGACTCAATCTAAATTAACTGTGATATGATACTAGATAATTGATGGTTTTTACAAATAAATAAATATAGTATTAAAAGTCAGAGTCAACTTCGATGATAAGGGTCGTCTTTCCCTTCTCTCTCCAAATGCTGTGAAACGTCATAAACATTGAGCTATTCTCATGAGTGATGGTCAGAGCCTCTCGCAAAGGAACTCAAATTTAACTTATATACATTAATGATATAAGAAATGATAAGTGACGTCTTTGAAAAAGTCAATATTATGAAGATTCTGGGTGATGAGTTAAGATTCCTTTCGTTCATGGATATATCTTACAATTTCTTTTGAAAAAGAAAAAATAACCACTGAGTTAAATAGTTAGGATATGTTTTTTTGTTCAGAAAATGTCACTCTCTGATGTAATTTCGTTTTATTTGAAATGTGTCTTGACAATTGTTAGGAAGATGACCATGTTGTCTATAATGACTTTGCTATAAGTGTTTGTTTCACGTTATGGAACGTAAGCTTTCTTAGACAAGCGAATCAAGCAAGTTTAGCCATGGAGAACCTGCAGAAAAACTTTCAATCCTCATTCTCAGTCATCTTCTTGATCTTATTATGCCTTTGGGTACCCTTGAAAGCCAAGGAACTTATACCCGTAGGGGTAATTCTTGATTTGAATTCCCAAATTGGAAGTATGGCTAACAGCTGCATATCCATGGCACTCCATGATTTCTATCAAAAGAATTCTGACTACAAAACCAGACTTGATCTTCGAACCAGGGATTCCAATAACGATATCATCAAAGCAGCATCTGCAGGTAATGTTTTTATCTTTATATATATAGCAAATATAAGTTTGTGTTTATTTATATGAATATTCAACTTATTCATGAAATTCACTATGCAGCATTTGATTTAATAAAGAACGAAAAGGTGCATGCAATTATTGGACCACAAAGATCTGGTGAAGCAAGGTTTATAATGGAGCTTGGACGCAAATTTCAGGTACCCATTATTTCCTTTTCAGCTACAAGCCCATCTCTTTCCCCAACTCTAAACCATTTCTTCATTCGTACGGCACGAGATGACTGCTCTCAAGTGAAAGCCATAGCCTGTGTCATAGAAGCTTATGGTTGGCGCGAAGTCATACCAATCTATGAAGACACAGAATATGGCAATGGTCTAATGCCATATCTCAATGAGGCATTGGAAGAAATTGACACAAGAGTGCCTCGTAGGGTTGTCATTGATCCTCATTCTAGTGAAACTGAAATCTTCAATGAGCTTAACAAGCTAAAGAACGAGCTCGGTAAAAGATTGCGAACAAGAACATTTGTTGTTCATATGACGCGAGAACAAGGGTCAAAGCTATTTTCATCTGCAGACAAGGCTCAAATGATGAGTGAAGGATATGCATGGATAGTCACTGAAGGACTATCAGCTGTTCTTAGACCTGTGAAGAATCCAATAGTGTTGGACTCAATGCAAGGTGTCTTGGGAGTAAGGCCAATGGTTCCTCAAGGATTTGAGAAGTTCAAAAGAAGATGGAAAGTTTTCACAGGTCAAGAAAGCACTAAATCCCCTTTAACCCTATTTGGATTATGGGCTTATGACACAGTTTGGGCATTAGCCATGGCCGTAGAGAAAGCTGGGTTAACAAATTCAGCTTTCCAGAATCAAAACGCCACCAATAATATTAGTTGGTATGACTCAGGGTCCAGCCTTCTAAACCAAATTCTAAGTACTGAATTCCAAGGGATCTCAGGGTATTTCAACCTGTCTAAAGGGCAATTGGTTCCATCAAAACTTGAAATTTTCAACTTGGTAGGACACAGAGAGAGGATAATTGGATATTGGAACAAAGAGAGAGGGCTTTCCAGAGATTTGGTTGCAGATGAGAAATCATTTTCTGAAAGGAAACTGAAGCAACCAATATGGCCAGGTGACACAACTGAGCAGCCAACCAAGTTGAGAATTGGAGTCCCAATCAAAAGAGGCTTCCATGAATTTATGAAAGTGGAAAACCAATCCCCAAATAATGACATTGTAAAAATTTCTGGGTTTGCCATAGATGTGTTTCTAGAAGTTGTCAAAGTTTTACCCTTTCCTCTTCCTTATGAGTTTGTCCCTTTCATGAATAAAAGTACTGGAGAGGCTGCTGGGAGCTACGATATGCTTGTTGGGCAAATTAAAATACACAAGGCAAGGCTACAACCCTTCTAGTATCTCTTTCTTTTTTTATCTTTTTTTGGGTTGGAGGAAGCTTATTCTCTATCAAATTAGCTGGTACTGACTTCTTCCACCTTCTAACCTCATCACTTTTATGTAGAAGTTCGATGTTGTTGTTGGAGATGTAACAATTGTAGCTAATCGCACCAAATATGTTGATTTTGCATTGCCATATTCAGAATCAGGAGTATCCATGGTAGTTTTAACAAAGCGTAATGACAGACAGAATATATGGATCTTCTTAAAACCTCTAAGTTGGGATCTTTGGTTGACAATTGGAGCAGCCTTTGTCTTAACTAATTTTATTATATGGCTTCTTGAACATCCTACCAACACTGATTTTCATGGTTCCCGAGAACAACAACTTGGCACAATCTTGTGGTTTTCCTTCTCAACCCTTGTCTTTGCTCAAAGTAAGTATCTTCAATTCTATGTGCACACACTATATTATTCATTTTTGTAAATTGAAACACACACCACAAATATAAAAGCTGACTTGTGTATTGATATTTTGTCATATTTGATGATGCTAGAGGAGAAGATAGTGAACAATTGGTCAAGACTTGTGCTGATCATATGGATATTTGTGGTACTGATCATAACACAGAGTTACAGTGCAAGTTTAGCTTCAATGTTAACTGTTCAAAGATTGCAGCCTGCTTTCATGGACATAGAGGAGATCAAAAGGAACAATTACTATGTGGGGTATCAGAGGGATAGTTTTGTGGAGGACATGCTGAAGGAAACATTGGGATTCAATGATTCCAGCAAGCTGAGGGCATATGAAAGTCCAGAAGAGTTCGACCAAGCACTGTCAAATGGAAGTGACAATGGTGGGGTGGCTGCAATATTTGATGAAATCCCATATCTCAATGTCTTCCTTGCAAAATATGGCTCTAGATATAAGATGGTTGGACCAACCTACAAAACTGATGGATTCAGCTTTGTGAGTCTATTTTTCTTTATCTCTTTCCATTTCCATGCATAACCAATTGACAACATGTAGAGTGGGTTACATAGAAAATACTTTCCTCTTATATTCTTAAATTACCTCTTAAGCCTCATTAGTTCTTAGTTTGTTATTTCGGTATCACTTTAGTACTTGAATAATCTCTCGACTCACAAAATCAATTATCCATGCATAAGGAGTAAACACCAAAAGGGATCATTAAAGGACTTTGGTAAAAAAAAAATTATTCGAGAACTAAAGTGACATGAAAAATAAATGAAAAGCTCAAGTGATATTGGCATTTAATTTTTGGAAGAAGACATTTGAAAGTGCTAACTTTTGGATGATATGTTCTAGGCCTTCCCACAAAATTCTCCTTTGGTCTCATATTTTTCAAGGGCAATCTTAAATGTCACTGAAGATAAAGACACATTTAGAGGGATTAAGAACAAGTACTTTTCAAGTGGAATATCATCTGAAGATCAAAGTGCCTCTATCACTTCAGACATTACTAGTCTTACAGTGTACAGCTTTGCAGGCCTCCTTCTCATCACTGCAGTCGCTTTCTTACTCTCACTTGTGTGCTATCTGTTTAGCTTTCTGTACTCTGAATGGCATGCTTTGAGGACCATTCCTTCTGAACAAAGATCCTTTTGGTCTATGTTGAACCAAATAGCAAAGCATTATGATCAGAAAGACAGCTCTTTACATCCTCCCACTAGAAGCAACTCTAGAGTATATCCTGCTGCTAGTCTCCAACTTGGGAGAGAAGGCATTAACAATAACCAATGAGGAAACTTACCATGAAGATGATACACCATAGTTGGTTGGGATTGATGAAGGGAATGATCCAAAGCCAGGTTTATGTTAGAAAAAATAAGAGACAGACAAAAGCCCATTATGTCTACTTATGTGTTAATCATATGTTAGTAGTTATTGTATGGTATCTGTATAGGCAATTGTTCAGTGTGGAAGTTGTTTGTTGTTGTGTAAGAATGGAGAAACTCATTGTGTTTATAGCATGTATAGATGCTAAAGACATTTTGGACTCTCCAATAGGACCTTTAAAGTTTTTACCAGACATGTATGACTTGTGTATACGTACGTTTCCTTGCCTAGGAACGACAACTGGAAATTGTGTAACACTTATCTTTTTGAAAAATGCTATATACATATTTATATTTTCACACCCATTTTTACACCTCTTTTTTTTTTTCATTATTTCTCATATTTTTCTATTTACAATTTTATTCTTACAAACAAACTAAAATTAAAAGGTGTACATTGGAATGTGTATAAAGGGTATGCAAACACTTTTTCCCTATAATGGGTGTCAAAGCTACCAAAAATAAATTCCTCACCCTCAAATCTATAGATTGTAGATAGAGCAAGTACGGTCATATTCCACCCTGATTGGCAAATTAAATTTGAACTTTGAAACAAAAGTAAAATGGGGATGGGATTTGAAAATCTAGAAAAAATGCATAAATAAAATTGCAGTAGATAAAGACATCAATGAATTAAAATCCGTAGAAGTGATCAATGAACAAACTCTAGACAAAGTATGCTTCCGAATTGGTTGATAAAACCGATAATTGAACACCAATTATGATAGTTCTCCCTTCAAGTAAATTGGTACGAATGATAAAACATTCAGCTTTCCCTTTAGAATACCTAGTCGTGGAACATCCTATGATTAAACCTTACTCACTAACCAATCACAAATACGCTCGTGGGGTTTAAGCGTTAGTAGCATTAAGATCTATAATAGCTACTAATTTTACTTAATGAAGCAGTGTTGTTCATTTAAAGTAGATTAGATATTCATCAATTCCCTTTCAATATTAATTCAATGAGAAAGTTGATTTACTACTTTGTTGGATTATGCAAACAATTATGGATTTGCACACCCAACTAGTTGTATTCAATTGATTAAAATAGCGTGCCTAATACTTTAATCAATAGAAATAAAATGAGAAGTAGAATGTATTCAAGCACTTGGATAGAAAACTCTATGAAAATCAAGTCTCATAGTTTGTACAACAAATACTTCTATCTACCTTGACTAGAAAAAGAAAATTAGAAACTCATAGTTGAAGAACAGAACAGATAATACAAAGTAAACTCCAAGCATCCAAGATGCCCACTCTAGTGCCCCTAATCCCCTTTTATAGGCAAGGGGAAAGAAGAAGATAATCCCAAAAAAAAAAAGTTCTTAAAAGATAATTCTAATTTAAAAGAAAATAAAAATCTAACTAATTTTGACTTTTTGACTGCTGAGTAATTTCTGAACTACCAGTACTAGCCGTGGGTAAGCTAAGTGAAACAAATGCTTCTGTTAGGTTCTAGAAGATCTGTTGCTACAAGGCATGGTAACACCGAATGAAAGGAATGTTTCTGCTTGGGTTTGGTATAACCGTCGGTCTTTAGGGGTGAGCATGCTTAGTGATGTTCTATTATGTGACAACTAAATTTTACCTGAAAACCTAAAAATCACTATAAAAATCTAGATTAAACAGTTTTTATTATTTTAACAGAATCCCAAAACAAAAGTTAATCCCACACATCTTGGATAATCAAATCTTCTCACCTGAAAAATCCATATTTATCATTTTACCAGAATTTCATTGGGAAATCAAATAAGATCATTTTCGGACTCAACAAATCACCATATAACCACAAAAAATTGAGGAATTAATCATCAAAAAGTGGTAGAAATTCAAGCTTATCACCCTATCTTTGTATACTTTTGGTCCCATTTAATTATGGAAATGCTCATTGCACACATGTTTATCCACATTTTGTGTATATCTTTATTTTATTTTATTTTTTGTTATATAATAAGAGTGAAACTGTAAATAAAAAAATACAAAAAAATAAGAGTACATAAACAATTGTACATACAGTATCACTATAGCCATAGAAGTTCTTTTGTCTTTGTTAGGGTTGTGGCTAGAGTGGCAAAATCAATTAACGAAAAAGTCAGGGATAGATTCAAAACTTAAATGTGATGGTCTACCAAAAGTACTGAGCCCTCCAACTGTAAATTGGTAATCTCAGCAGACTTGACTCTCCTCGACAAAAGTCTAGGATTGCCGGCAAAAGCAATGATTCACCATGGTTAGCCAATCCCAAGAATTAGAAGTCATAACAAATTGTAGAGATATTAAGGTCGTCTTTAATACGTAAAATTAGACAATACAGTACAAGAAGTTGAGTTATAATATAATTTTTTATAGTATTTATTTTTTTTTGTTTAATACACTGAACAAGAAAAAAAATTATATCATTTGTGTTAAATTTACTGTAATACACTTTGTATTACATTATTTTCTAAAATAACTTATAAGAAAAATTTCAAATTTTATAATAATTAAAGTAATCTATAAAAATTAAAAAGAGTCGTCGGCCATTGTTAGTACCTCGCTTGTCACCAGTCATTGTTGGGACTTGCTGCTATTGATTTAATGAACCAAAGTATAAAAAATTGTAAAGTAGTTTAAGAGATAGTATGGTTAAAATTTTTGTCTAGTGTTCTAGACAAATACTTGTCCCATGACTTAGTGAGTAACAAGATTTCAAGAATTTATCCAATACCATGAACAAACTTTTGTCCAATACTTAAGTATTTTAAAAAATTAAACAAAGGACAAAAAAATTTGTAATGCATTGTCTATTGTTTTTAGCAAATCAAATGAACCGTAATACAAATTCTCAAGCATGTCTATCCCAACAATAATAAAGAAGATGAATCCATAACAATAAATAATTCAAGGTGATAGATAAATCCAAGTAAAATCTACGAAGGGATTAAAAGCATAAATTTCAAGTTCTTTAACTCATAAAGATAGATTGTTTCATAATTACAGCTGTTAGATGGTAGTTACAAGGAGGTAGTTAGTTCAGTTACATAAGCTATTTATTCTAGTGATTACGTGGATGAATCTAAATCGTTGATTTGTAATTAGCTCATTCATATAGGCAGCTACTATGTACATTGATTATTCACTCAATAAGAATCTCCTAGCGTTCTTTCTTCTTCTTGCGCTCTTCGCGTTCTGTCTTCAGCTCCATCGATGTTAGCCATTGATGATGCGTCGAATCCTTTCTTTCTTCACAGGCCCGAATCCTTCCAACACAAACAATCCAGATGACATTGGTATAGTTCTATCCACAAAATTCCTTCATTCTAATGTTCATTCCAGTTCTTGGGCTTTAAACTTAGGAGCAACTTCTCATATTGCTCACTCTCTTGATCACTTCACTTCTTATAAGTTCTTGAACAATAAATTTGACATTCTTCCTAACAATTCTAGAGTTGCTTTTTGACAATAAGTGGATGATGACTCACGAATTGCCTGGGTTTATTTTCTCAAATCCAAGTTAGATGACACTGCTGCTCTAATGAATTTCTTTCAATTTGTAAAAACTTAGTTTGGACTCACCATAAAACAAATAAGGTCCGACAATGCCAAGGAGTTGGCATTAACTGAATTTCTGCAAAAGAAAAGGCACTTTCCACCAGTTTTCCTGCCCTTACAGACCTAAACAAAACGCAATGGTGGAAAGAAAGCACCAATATCTGTTGAATATTGCTAGATCATTAATGTTTTAGGCTAAAATCCCATTGACTTTTTTATGAGACTGTTTTAACTGTTGCTTTCCTAATCAATAGGACTTCATCTGTTCAGATAGACATTGAAAGTCCGTACAAGAGGATATATGACAAAGATCCAGATTATAGCAAGCGAAAAGTATTTGGTTGTTTGTTTATGTAGCGAGAACACCACCAGAACGAACTAAATTCACACCTAGAGCTACAGCCGGAGCATTCATGGGCTGTGTAGCGGGTTATAAAGGTTACAAAATATATGACTTAGAGCTTGTTTGGATTAATTTTAGAAAAAAAGAAAAAGTTAAAAAGAGAAAGAGAAGTTATTTTGTGTTTGAATTTATTTTTAAAAAGTTCTTTTTTATTAGAAAAGGAGAAGCCAAAATATAAAGCATGCACCCACCTACTTATTAAAAAATGAAGTTTTTGGCTTTTACAGATGCTTTTCTTTCTACATAAAAGCCAATTTAAATAGTAAATTTTATATAAAAGTATTTCTTTTTCAAGTTAAAAGGAAAAACATCTTGCCAAGAACTAATCCAAACGAGCACTTATTGAACAGAAAGTTCTTAATTTCAAGGGATGTTTTTCATGAAAGAGATTTTCCTTTTAGTACTACTCTTTTTGATGATGCTTAAATGAATATTTTCTCAGATATAGTTATCCCAGTTCCAACATAAGCAACTGAATCTTTGCAGCCTACGAATGAAGTTCCAGCAGCAACAAACACACCTAACCTGAATGATCATTCACTGGGTGTTCCAATACAAACCATTCCTCCTACTACTGATGTAGCACCAGCTGCTAGGAGGACAACTAGAACTTGAAGGCTCCCCAACATATTTACAAGACTACATATGTAACATTTTGATTTCTACAACTAAGCATCCTATACAGAAGCATGTTTCATATGACAGATTATCCAATTCTTATTGTCATGAATATGTAGCACAGATTTATGAGCCTCAATTTTTTTCATCGAGTAGTCAAGCTTCCTAAATGGAGGCAAGCGATGGCAAAGGAATTATATGCAATGGATGCAAATTATTGGTCAGTGGTACCACTCCCTGCTGGCAAACAACCTATAGGCTGCAGATAGATTTACAAAGTCAAGTATAAAGCAAATGGGAGCTTAGATATAAAGCGAGACTGGTGGCAAAGGGTTATACTCAACAGGCTGGGATAGACTTCATAGATACATTCTCTCCAATTTCAAAAATAACAACTGTGAGAATACTCCTTTCACTAGCATCAATAAAGAAATGGCACTTGGTTCAGTTAGACATTACTAATGCCTTTTTGAATGGTTCTTTATTTGAAGAGGTCTAAATGCAGCTGCCTCTAGGGTATCCAGTCAAGGGGGAGAACCTCATTTACGAATTACACAAGTCCGTTTATGGTCTAAGACAAACTTCTAGACAATGGTTTCACAAATTCTCCATTGCTCTTCTAGAAAATGGTTTCACATAGACGTATAATGACTATTCTCTCTTCACAATGAGGTCTGATACTTCTTTGGTGATTCTGTTAGTTTACGTGGATGACATAATAATTGCAGAGCCAAACCTGAACTTAATTCTTTAAGTGCAAACCATGTTGCAGTCACATTTCAAACTGAAAATCATCGGTGACTTAAAGTACTTTCTAGGTCTTTGAGATTGCTCGTTTCATCTAAGGGCATTCAACCATCTCAGAGGAAGTATATTCATTAGTTATTGGAGGATACAATTTTTTTTGCAGCAAAACCTATAGCACTTCCCTTGGATCCTAATGTGAATTTTACTGCTAATGACGGAGAATTGTTGAAGAATCCATCCCAATATAAAAAACTAGTGGGAAGGCTAATGTATTTGACAATTTCAAGGCCTAATATCAATTACGAAGTACATAAGCTCAGTCAATACATGTCCAAGCCCAGAGGACCTCATCTTCAAGCTGTGTATCAAATAAATCAATATCTTAAGGGATCCCTTGGGCAAGGAATTTTTTTTTTTTTCCCTTAAACATCCTCCTTCAAACTCACAGCCTATGACGATGCAAACTCAGGAAGTTGTCTTGACGCCAGGAAATGGGGATGTAAAGGAAATGAGCAAAGCTGCCTATCGAGGGCCTGGCCTAGCCTGGCTCATTTACTAAAAAAAACTAAGTTCAAGTTTTTAAAAAAGTTTATTTAACTAATCAAATCAAGCTTAAGCTTGTTAAAAAGTCTTTTTAAGTCTGTCAAACCAACTTATTTATAGTTTGAATAAACAATAATAATTTTATATAACCTAAACAAAAAATATTATAATTTATAATTATAGAAAACGATGTTATTTAGTTCATCATAAGGTTCCACTATGTGTAATGTTATAATCATAAAAAACAGTGGTCTGACTTGGTTTTATAATTATAGAAAACTTTTTAATACTTTTTATTATATTATTCTTTTTGTCTTACCTTTTATAATTCTAATATTTATAATAATACTTTTTATTATAAATGATAATAATTTTATATAACCTAAATAAATAATACAATTTTTAATCAACCTTTAAACAGGTTAATAAGCCAAGCGAGACTTTTTAGTAAGTTATGTCAAAATCTAAAAAATTAATCTATAATAAATCACAATCTAGACTTTGACTAAGCAAAGCCTCACTTAACCTACTTCCACCGTTATCAGGAAATCCACCGTAGGATTTTGCATATTCCTAGGAAATTCATTAATTGGATGGAAGTCAAAAAAAACAGCCCACAGTCTCAACATCACTTAGCGGAAATCTTGACTAAGGTAATGCCTTTGAAACAATTTCGTAATCTCATGTCCAAGTTGAGTGTTATCTACGTATATCTCCTAACTTGAGAGGGAGTTTCACAATTACATCAGCTAATTAAAATTTTAAATTAAATTAATAGTGTGTTTTTTTTAAAATAATTTTCAAGCCTAATATCACACCACCAAATTAAGTTAAGCTAAAAATATCTTATACATTAAAGATAACTTAGAATTAACAACTCTATAAGAAAATAAAGAAATATAATTATCAAAATTTAGTGGTTACATATTTTAGGTAGATTACTAGAGTGTAAAATATCTCAATTTTCTAACACAAATTTTAATTATATACTCTATATTTTTTATTTACCATTATGATTATTAATGGAATATGCTGAAACGTGACTCATCATTGAATTTTAATAATTATAAAAACAAATCTAAACTTTTGTTTTTGATAAGAACAACAGATACCAAGAAAATTAATAAGTTTTATATGGACTATAATAATTTATAAAAATAAAATAATTATAATAATAAAGTTTTAAAATCTCTTGTTTTAAAATGTTCCGGTAGATTATAATGTATTTTTACAATAATGGATTATAATAATAAAAATAGTATTTTTTAGATTTATACAAACATTTACTTTAAAATATTTCTTATGGATTGCCTAAAAAATTGATTCTTATGTATTATAACGAGTCATCTAAAAAAATATATAATAAAATAATTCAAATATAAGTGTCACTCAAAAAAAATACTATTCTCATTTGATATGCAATAATAAAAATTAATTTATGTATCGAAAGTGATGTTGTAAAGCATGAGGTTGGAAGCTCAAATCCTTTTTCAGAGAAGTTTTCGATCACAAAAAAAAAAAATAATAATAATGATAACAGAAACAAATTATGAGAAAAAAAAAAAAGTTTGTCTGGTCTACGAAAAAAAGAGGCAGCTCATACTTTAAAGGGCATGAATTGCAAAAGATATGAATTAATGGGTGTAATTTGTAAATTTAAATAAATAAGTGGGTGGGTTTATAAAAAATAAAAACTGGAGATAGAAGTAACAGGATAACACTTTTCTACTCTTGATTATAGTAAGTAGACAAATGAATGGTTCATATTCTGCCACGTATGATTAGGACCCACCCACAAAATTCCAACATATAATCCGCTCAATTTGCTGAGCCAGTTCTCTCTCTCTTTATACCTCTCTTCTTCCGCAAGAAGAATCACATTATTATTCTTATTAATGGGATTAATTTTTTTAATAGAAAAAAAGGATTAACTATTTGAGCTTGTTTACGGATTACTTGTTCTAAACAGTGTATGTCTTCCCAGCAAAGGTCTAATTAGTTCAACCAGTTAAAGTGGGTGGTTTAATCATAATTATATAAATTAATAACAAAATACTCCTCAATTTTATTTGTAATACACTTTTAATTGAATTATATAGATTAAAAAAATTAGTTGAAATTAATTAACTGCTTACTATGTCTTCAAATTGTATCAAACATTTCAAAATTACCCTTAGAAGGTATTTGGTAGAAGAATTCTTTTTTAAACTTTGAGAATCTTAATTTAGAACTTTATTATTTTTTATTTTTAATATGAATTTTTTAAAAAAATAAAATTACACTAACGTAATTTTTATTAAAAAAAAATCTGGTGAGAAGAGGTAGGATTCTAATTTCTAAATATGTTAAGAATTTTTTAAAAAAATTTCATTAATATTTCAAGCTAATTAAATATATTTTAAAAATCTCATCATTTATAAATTTTAATATTTTAAAATCATTAGAGAAAGTAAATAGTGAGAGTACTGATAACATTGCAACCACAATAACGGTGAACAAAGAGAGAATAATGTATTCGAAAATAAATTATAAATGTTTTCTACTCTAAAAAATGTGTCTTTTATACAATTCCACCAAAAACTTTTAGAATACATATTGTGAATAAGATCGGATTGAGTATATTTTAAAATTTAAAAGTACTTAAGATAACTGAAGAAAATAATCTAAATATCAAATAACATTTTCAATAAAATATAAAATGATCACTATAATTAATAAAATAAAATAAAAATCATAGCACTTATTTGTAGGTAATTTTTATTGAATTTTTATAGAGAAAAGCCAAAGATAAGGTTTTTAAAATTTAAAAGTACTTTATAAAATAAAAAAAAATATCTAAATATCAAATAATATATAAAATGATCACCATAATTAATAAAATAAAAGAAATCGCAGCACTTTGTACTCAGTAAATTTATAATTTCATGCTTTATTTTTATTGAATTTTTTATAGAGAAAGGTCAAACATCATATTCAACCAATTTCATTCAATTCCATCCAGCCAAATCCGTTTTTTCTAGATATATATTGGGTTATAGAATGGCCGAGTCTTCGTTTCCTAGTTCAACCGGTTCAACTAACCTATCTAGAGGTAGTTTCTTTCTTTTTTCTTAAAGATAAAATTAATTTACCAACAAAACTCTACGTAATTGATAAATAAATGAATTCTTTAATCAATTTTGATAATAGTTTGATCTTTGACAATATATATATATAAAAAATTTGTTAAAAAAAAATATACTGACTTTAATAATTTCTCTACTTCAAAAAAATTAATATCTAATTATTGAATAAAAAAAACCCTCAGAACAAATCAAAAAATAATAATAATAATAATAAGGTAACTCCTGTGCCATTTCATCCCCTTCCAACTCTCTCAAACACACTGTAGGGGCATTGTGCATGTAAAACTAATTCTTATTCAAGATAAGAGCAATAACTCTAAAATTCTCAAAGCTTAAAATGTTTTGAAACTTAGTCTATTTACATAAAGCGAACACTTTGTCTGTCGTACCCTTCACTTTGTTATTAGAAAACTAAATTATTTTATCAAATTCTTGAGCTTACACATTAGGTGTGCAAACTTGAGAAAAGAGAACATGGAGGAAAGAAAATACACATGGAATGAGAAAAATGCATGACATCTTCAAGGAGAGAGAATTGCGGTGAGAACGACAATCAGAAGTGCAGCAACGATAGAATACTTCATAGCACCAACAAAGATAACCACTGAGGTAAAAAAGAGGTGATAAAAAACTAAACCACTTAGCAGAATTATTGATCCAATGGAGAAAAAGTTGTCAGGCTCTGGATTCATCGGATCAAACCATCTAGGGTCGAAAATCACTAGTTCACCTATCTCTGCATTATTGTTCCAGCTGTAGCCAAAGTCTTGTCGATATACCAAAACTCTGCGAGCTTTTGCGGGGATTGAAGACTGGGTTTTGAAGTTCAGAAAAGAGGATGTGAGGTTGCCATTGCGAGAAGGAACTCGCAAAGGCCTTGCTTCAATGGAATGGATTGGAGTTGAGATTGATGATTGGGAGAGGAGTGCCAAATGTATCATTGCTTGCTCATGCAAACAGTTAGACTATAGTGGGTGAAAGGCAAGCTCTAATTTTCTTTTTCCACTGGAGAGAAGAGAAACTGGAAGTGAAAAATAAGATTGTTAATTACTTCAAGATTAATAAAAATTTCAATGAAAAATAAAATGTTTGGAATTAAGCACAGCATAGCAGCAATTCATGAAAAATAAGATAATCATCAAGCAAAATGCAATGCATCATTCAGCATTAGTTTACATATTACAGGACATATTCAAGCTCATATCACAAAAATCACCAAACAGACAAGAAAAAATAACCCAGCTGACAAGTATCATCCAAGTAGTTACAACCATGTATTATTTGTCACTGTGCAAACCAACCAACCAGAAGGGATTCTACAATGCATTTCCAAATTCCAAACCCAAATATATTTTTATAGAAGAAGAAAATTACTATTTATGAATGAAACCAAACAGGATTGCAATGAAACCAAACAAGATGAAGCCCGAATAGAAATATTAAAGTCATCTTCACTTCACAAATCAAAAAGAATAAAAATCAAGACAAGCCACACAGTCAACCTCAATTGCAAGCATTATTTCCAGAAAAACGAAGGAAGGAAGCAAAATACATATAACTAGGAAATCAAGAAAAGAATAAATGAAAACCACTGTAATATCATAGCTAAAAGATTAACAAAGATACACTTAAAATCTGAAGTGCTTGTTTCCAACATTTTGGAAAACCTCTACATGCATCACTACCAAAATTCAATCCAAAGTTGGTGCCAGCACAAATTCACAAACCAAGAACGCTTTTGAGGAAATGAGAGCCCGATAGGTTCTGTAAGTTTTGCGTTCTCTATTTCTAAATGCAAACATGTATGCTATTTCAACAAATCTAGTTCGAGTTTTGATGAGAAGTTTCAAAAATGTTAACAGTACCCAGTCAAGCTAGCATCACGAGAGACAATGAAAACTTACAGATGATCTTGTGATTAAAGAAATAACTAGCACATCAAATAATTCAAGCATGCAGAGCACTCATTTCCAAAATCTTATGAACAACATTAAAGAACAAACATGTGTGACCAAATTCTGAATCAGACAGGAGATTTGTAATAACATTGATAAACACAAGGAGGGCAATGCCTCTAATATAAATAAAATAACATGTATTACCATAAAAAACTAAAAAACCAAGCTTAGTTGCTACCTCAAAACAGAAAAGACAACCGGGACGTAAGATGCTTTAAGGAACTATGAGAAAGAACCGTATCCCAAAATACCCAAAGACTCAAAAGTTATTGCATATATATTTAAAGTTCTTAGTACCTTCACTCAAGAAATTTTTGGCAATAACACTTTAAAATTTTACCTAATAAAAAAGAGAAGGCAAGTCTAATGGACATTCCATTTCTTCCTCCATTATTTGGGAATAATGATCTTTATTTTAATCGATCCCAGGCTATAATATAGCAAAGACTGGAATCAGCATTCCCTCCGAGGGAAGTAAAGCCAAGCTAAACAGAACTACAGAATGGAATAAAATGATCATCTCGATTCAAAAGCATTCCATTGGTGACAAAACTAAAAATTTGCACTGGAAAGCTTTCCTAAGCTGATTGATCATTGAGATAAAATTAGAAATAGAGCTAAAGGAGGTTTCGTACAAATGATTTCTAAGGAAAATTTTTCTGCTTTTTATGAAATTCCTTTCTGTCAAAGGAAACCAAACTTATATAGTGTTTGAGCATTGTTCATCATTCAAATTTCCAATACGTGAACAATCAACCAATTATCATGATTATGAAAAAAAAAAAAAAAAAGAGAAAAATCCTTTTTGCAATGATCCCAAAAAAAATCTTGATTATTTTAAATTGGACAAATTAAATCTAATATTTCAAACTAAGAACAAAAATATTTAATTTATTCAATTTAAAACATAATAATCTTTTTTAAAATTAATAATAGTGTACTAGGTAAAAAGAGATTTTTCTTGAAGAATAATGAAATAAGCTATATTGATTATATCAAATTCCAAACAAAAGATTCTAGCCCAGAGAAACACAGAATGAAAGCAGTAAAATTTAACTTGATGGAGATGGAAAGGTAAACAATTGAAGCGTTTACCTGCAACTATGAGAGATCCACTTTGTTTTATTTTTAAACCAAAGCAACCATGAAGTAGCTTTATAACGCAAGATCCAGGCAAGAGTACCAAGCGCATCAGATTTCTGCTGATGGAAACGGGTCGGGTCGGATTTGCGGCTTTCCCTACAATTTGGGCACCTAGTATCTTTTTTTTAGATTCTTTTCGTTTTTTGGAAAAAATTATCTCCGTCATTTTTAGTTAATGACAATTCCAAATTTCTTTCTTTAAATAAGTCTTCTTTCTCTAACGTGTACAAATGTTCCCTTATTAAGCAATATATATTAAATGTTTTGATTGGATATATATTTTAAATTTTGGTTGTTTATCATTTGAAACATTTAGAGTCCATTTAACAAAGTTAATTAAAACTTGTGAGCTTTTATAACTTTTTGTTAGCTATAAATATAATTTATTTTAGTATTTTTAATTTATTATCAATTAATTAAATAGATAATTATAAATTTATTTATTTTATTTATTATTAATTAAATAAATAAATATTCATTTATCATTAAAATTAATGAAATAATGAAATATTTATTATTTATCATCAACCAATTAATTAAATAATTACATAATAAAAACCAAAATTTCCCTCGTATATATATTTTTTATTTAATTTAATATTAGATAAATCTATTTTTTGAAAAAATAAGATTAAATTTGTGGTTTGAGGCTTTGAGCATAAGGACCGTAAGCTAGCCCAACAGCTCAACCCAGCTGAAAAGAGGGAAGAAGGAAGAAAAAGGCGCAAATTGATGTTGAAGGTTTTGCCCTGAGTTTCACTTCGTGTTCGTTGCGACCTCTCTCGTCTCTTTTCTGTCTCACCTTCTCCTTCCTTATTCTGCCGCTGCCGGCTCGCTTCTCACGACAGCTTTTCCGCCATGGTTAAGCGTTGAAGGTCCATCCAAGAAAGAAGACTTGAGCTCGAGTTCAGCGTCGTCTCTAGTGTTGGTGAGCTCACTGGTTTTTCATTGTCTGTTTCCACCCTTCAACTGTCATACTATCTTTCTCGAAACCCATTATCTGTTTTATTTGAAATTAATTTTTTTTTTTTTCTCAGTATTATGTCTTGAGCTTGAACTTGACTTAGTGTACTCGTATTTGTGCTAGAAAATGGTGTCTTTAAATTTAAGGCTAAAGCCATTCTTAGAGTTAAAGCAGAAAAAATTGTTTCATGTGAAGGTCGTTCGGATTCAATCGCTGGAGCTTGCACTGTGTTTTTGATATGGCATTTGGGTTGTATAAGAGGCCATGTCAATTTAATTTATAGTCATGATTGAAAGGCTTCTGCTAATAGTTTTCTGCTGAAACTATGATTTTTATATGAACTACCCATATAAACTTAAAAAGCATGCTGTAATGAACCACTTGGTGCAAGTCATAAAATCTGATTGTGTTGGATATATGTCTGAGGCTTTATTTGTTTTCTGAAGTTTCCTCCTTTTCTTGATAGATGACTGCTTATTTTGTTTTGATTCCCTGTTCTAGTATGCATAGGCCTCAATTGATCTAATTTTTTACAATTTTGCTCTTTCAGCCTCAGACAAGTGGCCGCTTCTAGTTTTCTTCAAGTTAACAATAATATATAGCCTGGTTTGCCAGAGTCATCCTGCCGTCAACCATGGTAAGCTCTAGCATACTAGCTTTGATAACCTTATAATGGTTACAAAATTTTCCACTGGTGGGAGGAAAATTGTATCTGTTAGAAGCTGTTTTTGTCATAGTCTGATGTTTTTATTGTTTATTGAATTGGGCTTTGAATTGCTTCTATTTCCTATGTTGCTGAAGTAAAGTTTCGCTTGATTCTTCTGTGTTGTGCTGTGGGCTTTGCTTTGGTTTCTCTCATCCTTGCTTACGCTTTAAATGAAACAGAGGAAGAAGAAAAATGTGTTTAGGCAGCCAATTCCGAAGAAGCTGCAGAAGCAGCCACAGCAGCTCATTGTGGATCCTATTACAGGAAAGAAGATTCCAAAAAGTTTTGTGTTCTCCAAGGGAAGTTGCCTGGTCCTCTCAAGCAACTTGAAATGGACCTGAGAAAGTTAATGCTGCCTTATACCGCTCTCAACCTCAAGGTCAATGTTGCTTAGTTATTATCAGTTTCATCTTCTTAAAAAAGATTTACTGTTCTGTTCCTATTCTGATGTATATCTTGTTGATAACCAAAATTGGTGGAAGTTCAAAGCGAAACAAATTTAGTTTAAGTATGAACCATTTTATGTTATTTGTTATTTTACTGTTCCCTAATCAAACACACTAGAAAAATGTGAATGCTCGTGATGAAGTTTAGCTTATGAATCATGCACTCTTGTAGTTTATTTAAAAATAAATAAATAAACTATTGAATGTCCGAAATGGCTGTCTTCCAGAAATAGTTTAAAGAAAGTTGCCTGTTTTGGGTTCAATTTAACTATCTAGTCTCTGTTGAAAGTCTGAAACTGTTTAATGTCAGATTAGAATTTGCAAATATTTATGTTTTCTATCAAATTTTGGATTAACAAGATTAATTTAGTAGAACACTGCTTTTTATTCATATGGTTGAGTAGGGGAAAGACAAAGAATATGGTCCCTATTCCTAATTGAAAAAAATTATCCTACTCTCGATTCCTGCCCTGCAATGGTAGTGAGAAGTGAATCCCTACTTGTCCCTGAGGCGAAAATGGAAAATTTTTTACCCTATCCAACAAAGAGAGAAATCATTTTATAATTTAAGCATTAGTAATGTTCAATGCAAATAACATTATTACAAATAAATAATTTAAATCAAAATAATCATAAATTTGAATAGATTCATCGCAATCAATTTGAAATTCTATTATTATCAATAAAATGACAAATCATATCTTTTAAATATTTTTAATTACCATTGATATTTTTAATTGAATATTAGGATTTCTTAAAATCATTAACGGCCCACAAATATTTTAAGAATATATAAAAAAATTTAATTTCTATTTAACATATTTCTAATGACTATGAAAAAGGGGTTATTAATAATTAATATTTTAATTTATAAGATATGTAGAAATACGCATTAAAAAAATTCTAATATTTTAATATTCATATTTTAAGAACTCACAAGAACATGGACCTTCACATTTTTGCTATAAAGAAAATTCAATTAAAAACAAAGTAGGCTCAATAAAGAATAAAATGTAACTCCATATTCCTCAAAACCAAAAGCTCTTACTGATAACTCTATTATGCAAATTGTATATCAATTTTTTAAGAAACATAAGTCATCTCTTGCCCCCAACTTGAAATTTTGTAGCACAAACTCAAAGCTAACATGTTCATAACTTAGGTGACCAATATAATTAAAAAAAATATTTTATGCATCTTACTCAATAGGGAAAATGGAAATCTTAAAAAGACAATCAACTAATATATCCACATTTATTGTAACTCAAATATCAATCTAATATAATTTATTTTCTATTTGATTTGAATTATATAATTTTATTTTAAAATTTTAATTTAATATTGTTACGCATTATTTAAGTAGAATGATAAATATAGACACTACGATGATGTGGCCTACTTTTATAATACAATCGAAGATAAATATATAGGGAGATTGACTTTGAATACAAGTTTTAAGGTTTTAATTTTTCTAAATTTTTTTTTATTCAAAGGAAAGTTACATATTGCGATTAACTTTGGTTATGTTCATTTATGTTTATTGATGCAAAACAACAGTTTAAAATATGGAACTTACTTGATTGTATGCATGTTCAATGTGCATGTCAATTTTATTTGATAGACTTTCAGGTTTTAGCATTTAGAGTTTATCATTTTAGGGTCTAGGGTTTATTGTTTTTGGGTTTAATGTTTAGGTTATTATGATTCAAAATGAGGGTTTAAGTATTTTAGAATTTAGGGCTTAAATTTTAAATTTTAAAAGTTTAAGAGTTAATATTTTAAGGTTTAAGATTTAAGGTTTTATGGATTAAAGTATAAGATTTTAGGATTTATTATATTGAGGTTTAAGGTTTAGAATTTTAGATTTAATGTTTTATACTTTGGGACTTAAGGGTTTGGGTTCTAGGATTTAGAGTTTAAGTTTAAGATTTAACGTTGAAGTTTTAAGATATTAGAATTTAAGCTTTAGGAATTTAGTGTTTAGAGTCTATGGTTTAATGATTTAAGGTTTAGTGTTTTAGCATTTAAGATTTAGGGTTTATGAGATAGGCTTTAATGTTAAAGGTTTAGGGTTTAGTATTGTAGCATTTGGGATTTAAGATTTAGTATTTAGGATTTAGGGTTGAGTTCGAGTTAGGATTTAAGTGTTTAGGGCTTAGGATTTTAATATTTAGGCTTTAGGTATTAGAGTTTATGATTTAGAATTTTAAAGTTTTAAGATTTAAATTTTAGAGTTTAGCATTTTGGGCTTTATGATTTAAGGGTTTTTAGGCTTTTATCTTTTATTTTTTTAAAGATTTCATGCATGTTTATGGTTTAGGATTTGATTTTATGGTTTTGGAGTTTGTGTTATTGGGTTTAAATGTTAGGATCAATAATTATAGAGTTTAGGGTTTAACATTTAACAATTTAAGATTTTTGTTTTTAGTTTTAAGGCTTAGGGTTTAATCTTCACATTTTTAGAATTTTAGAATTTAGAGTTTGAAATTCAATATTTTAACATTAAGAATTTAGGGTATATGGTTGTGTTTCAAGTAGTTTTATGGTATAGTGTTAGAGTTTATGATTTTAGATTTTGGATTACTCATGGAATATATTAAAGTAACTACTCATGGAATATAATTTAGGGTGAAGGTTTAGGTTTGTTTACTAAGAGTGAAGTAAATGAAAATATCATGTATGAATAAATGAAGATGCAATGTATTGATAAATTGCGATAGAGATGCCTTATAGTTTAAGGAGAAAACATCGTTAGAATATTGCTTTCAATCTATCCCATAAATCAATATCTGGCTTTATTACTTGGAAGCTCTTGTGCCAATGAATAATCTAATTAGCTGGTATGAGAAAGCTCTTAAGTAAATCCATAATCTGAACACTTAAAACAAAGTCATTATGGACAACAACATCATCTTCCCAACAGTTGTCGGGTTCATTATCAAATATAACGAAGTCACATCAGAGTGACATTTTCTAACGAAAAAAGAGAGGATCCAACCATTTAATTCAAACTCTTATTAATATTGACCATTTTTAAAGTCTGTTGTCACTAACAATTTCTTGCATCGTTGAATCCAAGTTATATTTGAGCAACTGATTAAACAAGATAACTTGATGTAGTTATACTTCTAAGGTCCAATTCACCCTAATGTAACATGGTGAGGATATACAATTAAGTGGATGTAATATACGCATATATTTGTATACTTAGACAATTATATATATATATATATATATATATATATATATATATATATATATAGTGAGGTTACTGCAAGACAAAAAGAAATTAGCAATGGAGAAATCTGTTGCTAAAATAAGAAAATCCATTGCTAAGTTCCATCACTGAAAGGCTGTCTTTAAATTTAGCAATGGCTACTTCTGTCGCTAAATTTAGACATGGATATAGCAGCAAATAATCCATTGCTAATTCGACAATAGAGACGAATTATGTTTCTCGTTGAATCGTCTCTAAATTTAGTAATGGATAATTTTGTTGCTAAATACAAAAGGAATTGATTAAAAATAAAAAGAAGCTCTTATATATTTTGTAAATGCCATAAAATAAACCTGTAATAACATATCTATAAAGAAGCTAGGCAATTCTTCAAACATTATGAAAAAGTATTACAATATCAATTCTCTAAATCTATCCATAATAACAAATATGTTTCAATGTTCTAAAAAAAATTCAATGTTCTATCCTACACATTAGGGAGGTCGATCCTACATGTCCTGTAGATAAAGATGGTCGTGATGCTACATTGCTTCTAAGGCTACTTGGCAACGTGCTTCTAGATGGACTTTCACACAAGTGTCAATGGTTGCACCAAGAGTAGCAACTTGGTGCTGTATCTAATGCTTCTTGGAATATAGGAATGAGACAGTCTATGTAATTTCAATCCTCAAATGGGCAAATTCCATTGCTGATCGAATCTACATATAAAAATTTAAGAATTAAATAGACAACATTTTTTTTTCCTAAAAGTGGAAACAAATAGATGAAAAAAATAAAAAGGGACAACCTTGTTATACCATAACAAGGGACCGATTGATGTCACTAAATCCATTGCAAACTGAATTATTAGTGATGAGAGATGTTGCCCCTTTAAATAGAACTTCCTAGGTGCTTCATGATAGACATATCTTGAACAATGAAAAATGCAAGAGATGTTCACAGACAGAATCTATTTTTGCATTGCTTAAGAGATTGTCACAGAAGTAAGGGTATTTGGAACTCCCTTGGTGTTAGTCAAGATTTTTTCAACTTGGACTTTACAGAATGGCTATCCTCCAATATTCAAAGATTGGATTTATCCTATCTTAATATTCACTAGGGTACCTTATTCATTTATACTTGCTGGATCATTTGGAAAGATCGTTATGATCTAGTTTTCAATAATTCTGAACAGTCAGCAAATGTCTCGTTCAGGAAAGCTACAGCTCTAGCAGCAGAATCTTTCATGTGGGGCAGATTTCGACCCCTCATCAGAGAAGAATTCAATCCTGGATTCACTGGAAGAAACCTCCCTCTGGTTGGTTCAAATTAAATTGTGACGCTTCTGTTTCGGCTAAAATAAATCCAGGTATCATTGGGGTTTTGGTGGGGGGGGGGGGGGGGGTGGTGTATTAAGAGATTCAAAAGGAAGATGGATTGCTGCATTTTCAGGAAACATGGGCTATGGCAGTGAACTTTAATATCCATAAACTTATAGTAGAATTTGATTCCCTAGTCAACATGCTTAAAAAGACAGCTATTGCTGATTCTCATCCTTGGAGTTCAATGTTTGATTATTGCAGGTCCCTTATGAGGAGGCTAACTGAAGTGCAGATTCAGCATGTTTTGAGGGAGGGGAACAAAATAGCTGATTGCCTTGCCAAGACAGGCCAGGATTGTCACTGTAATTTTGTGTTATTAGATAGAGTTCCCTCCGGTGTTCACATTTTGTATTATGCTGATTTAATGGGGGTTGAAACCCCAAGAATTTGTAAGGTTTAGCTCAGGTGGTTCTCCACCAAAACTTTGTTGTTGCTTGCTTGTCTTTAATGAATGTCCTATTTACAAAAAAAAAAAAAAAAAAATCCATCCCTTGTTATACTCTTGCACGTATCTAGATATATTGCTCTAACTTGACACCAACCCAAGTGATTAGCTTGGTAAAAGCAAAACTCATAAGGCAAATAACGATACAATATTATATATTTCAAGGCGTATGATGTAAAGTTAATTTATGGGTGTAACTTATACACCATCTAATAATATCTAGAACTTTTTATATTGAATTGGAGTAATTTAGGGATTGTTTGATTCTGTTTCTTCTATTTATTTATTTTGTTTGGTTTTAGAATAGTTTTGCACAACTATTTTATACGACAACTTTTATAAACCAAAAGAAAGAAATAAAAAAAATTTGTTTGAAAAAAAAAAGAATCCATTTAAAAAAAAAAAAGTGCAAAAAATTTACCTGATATTTTTGCTATGACTTTATAATTTAGTTTTCAAGGTTTAAAACTTTAAGGTTTAAAGGTTTTAAGATTATGATTTTAGGGTTTTAAGATTTAGTGTTTATACTTTAAATTTTAAGTTTTATGATTAATGGTTTATGGTTTTAAGTTTATAATTTAAGATTTATGATTTTAGGTTTAGTGGTTAAGGTTAGTATTTTAGTATTTTAGGATTTTAAGATTTAAGATTTATAATCAAAAATTTAAACTTCTATGGTTTAAAATTTAGAATTTAAATTTCAGTATTTAAAGATTAATTAATGTTTTATAGGAAGAGAGAGAAAAACTTGCTAAACATAAAATAAAACAAGTTTTAGAAAACATCTAAACGTTGTTCTTGTATTTTGATTTTTAACAATTTAACTTTCCGTTTTATTGTTTTTCAGAACAGTTGGTAGAAAACGAATTATCCAACAAGTCTCTCTCTCTCTGTCTCATTTAGAAACAAAGACTATTTTAAAAATAGAATTAAAAGTAAGTTTTTATTGAAATTGAATGTGATATTAATAAATTCGTAACATATATGAAGGCTAAATCAAAATTTGTATATCATAATCATGGCCTGCGCAAGCGCAAGCAAAATTGTTTGCTGTGAAGGAATTAATTTGAAGAGATTCCTTTGATGATCAAAGGTTTACTAAACAATTCTAAAGTGAAGCTAGCTATCGTTGTCTTCTCTTCTTGACACATACAACAATGCCGTAATTAGGAAATAAGACAAGGCCTCTAATTTGAAAACGTACGTTGAGAGAATAGATAATAGTCATTACTTGTCCAACTTCTAATTTGAAGTGGAGATACTCGTGGGTCAATAAAAAGAGAAAACAATCCTTGAAAATAATGTTGAGGAACTTTTAGAAAATAGGCCTTGCTGGTGTGTTTTGTACATTAACAAGAATGGGAGCCAAATTTTAGAAGGATATGTTATCTTTTCTGCAAAGCTTTATTTGAATGAATCATATATGCTGTTGTCCAATTAATAAGGATATAACAAGCCAATCAAACTAATTAGCTAGCATCAATATGGGAAACCTGCTAAGCCTTCACTCTTCTTTCATGTTTCTCTCCCTTTTCATACTATCTACCTTGGCTGTGGAGTTAATACCAGTAGGCGTTGTTCTTGATTTGAATTCCTCTATTGGAACTGTGGCTCAGAGCTGCATATCCATGGCACTCTTGAATTTCTATGAACGCCATCCTGACTACAGAACTAAACTTGATCCTCGAATCAGGGACTCGGAAAATGATGTTGTCACTGCAGCATCTGCAGGTAATATATCTTATCAACTCCAAACCTTCTAGATACTACACTTAGTGACTTAGATTTTTCATTTTAATGAGAACCCAACTTGTAGATTATATAATAAGGTGATTGCTAAACCAAGCTTTATGTGATAGTGGTATTGAGGTCGTGCTTAGGATTTGGGCAGTTCTTTATTCAAACCCAAATGAGTAGCTAAAGTAACAAAATGACATGGAGTAAATGACACCAACTTTTTTTTTTTTTTTTTTGTAATTATCATATTTTTTCACTTATCCCTACACTTAATTTAATCAATTTGCATTGTCAAAGAATATACTCTTTAGATTTTTTTTTTTCTTTTTAGTTCCTTAAAAAAATATATTATAAGAAACACATGACAAAATTGTATACATATAATTTATCTTATTTTACTTCTCTTGATAAAATTATTTATTACTATTGTTGTTGTTTATATATAATTCATCTTAATTTTCATTCACTTCTCGTGATAAAATTATTTATTATTATTATTGTTGATTTTTTTTTTTTTATTAGGATGGAGTTCAATAAATTTCAACCAATAAGAATAACTCCATGGTTTCAGGACGAAAGCTTTTAGAAATTTTCATAATCACGATGTTAATTTAAAAATAAACCTCCCTTGACCCTCTGGGTGGTTGTTGTTGGTCTCCAAGGTTTCAAGACAAAACTTTTTAGAATTCTTCGTAATGATAATGTTAATTTCAAAATAAACCTCTCTAACTCCCTCTGAGAAATAGTCGTGCAACTCCTCTATAAGTAGCATATTAACCACCATATATAGCTAGTTTTGTTATCAACCATTTTAGCAACTTATTCAAGGCACTATATATGCAGCATTAGATTTAATCGAGAATGAAAGGGTGCATGCAATCATTGGACCCCAACTATCAGAACAAGCCAAATTTATAATTGAGCTTGGTGCCAAAGCTAAAATACCAATAATCTAATTTTCTGCTACAAGTCCCTCTCTTTCCCCAACCAGAAACCAATTCTTCATCCGCACTGCACAAGATGATTGTTCTCAGGTGAAAGCCATAGCTTTCATCATTGAAGCTTTCGGTTGGCGTGAAATTGTCCCAATTTATGAAAACACATAATATGGCAAAGGTCTGATCCCATGTCTCAATGATGCCTTTGAAGCAATTGACACACGAGTCCCTTACAGAAGTGTCATTGACCCTCGTTCATATGAAACTCAGATTCTAGAAGAACTACACAAGATTACTAATCACACTTTAACAAAAATATTTCTTGTTCATATGACAAAAGAACTTGGATCCAAGTTTTTCCCAGCTGCAGAGAAAGCTGGATAATGAGAGAGGGATATGCATGGATAGTCACTGAAGGGCTATCTTCTTTGCTGGAACCTATGGAACCAGAAGTGATAAATTCCATGCAAGGGGTCTTGGGAGTAAGGCCAAGAGTTCCCAACACCACTAGGGTTGAGGACTTCAGGAAAAGGTGGAATAGTTCCACTGAAGTGACACTGTTTGGATTGTGGGCTTATGACACTGTTTGGGCATTGGCAATGGCTGTAGAGAAAGCTGGGCTAACAAATTCTACATCACAGAAGAAAAATGATACTAATAACAGCACAGGAATACTTGATTTTGCAGGTGTAAGAATATCTGAAACGGGTCCAAGGCTTCTTAATGAAATTCTAGCTACTAAATTCCGCGGCCTCTCTGAGAATTTCAGTTTGGTTAATGGAACACTAGAACCATCAAAACTTGAGATTTTCAATGTGAGAGAACAAAAAGAGTATATAATTGGATATTGGCCGAAGGAAGAAAATTTCCTAGATGCAAAACTAAAACTCCAAGATCCGAAATGGCCTGGCAATGCAAAAGAGAAGCCAACAAAGTTGAGAATTGGAATCCCAGTAAGACAGAATATTAATGAGTTCTCAAAAGTGGAAAACTTCTCTTTTGATATTTTTGAAGAAGTGGTGAAAAATTTAACCTTTCCCCTTTTTTATGAATTTCTCCCATTTGGTGGAACCTATGATGAACTTCTTATGCAAATCCAAAACAAGGTAATCTTTTAATGTAGTAGTTCTGTTTCAATTATCTTCCTTCAGTTTTCTCTGTTTTCATCAGTGAAATGAACAATTAGCAGCTAGAAAAATTATTTATTTATTTATGTGTTTCTAACTCAATCTCTGCAAATTCTTACAGGAGTTTGATGCTATAGTTGGGGACATAACAATTGTTGCTAATCGCTCAAACGACATAGATTTTACCTTGCCATTTTTTGAATCAAGTGTGGCAATGGTGGTTTTGACGAAGCATGATGAGAGAAATGACGTGCATTTTCATAAAACCTCTAAGTTGGAAGCTTTGGCTTACAACTGATGTAGCCTTCATCTTCACAGGTTTCATTGTATGGATTTTGGAACACCGAACAAACAGAGAGTTTAGAGGCAGCAAAAAGCAACAACTTGGCATGATCTTCTGCTTTTCCTTCTCAACGCTTGTCTTTGCTCATAGTAATCACTAAATCCTCTTCATATATATATATATATATATACACACACACACACACATACGTGAAAAAAAATGTTAGAAATAAAAACATTTATAAGTTTTTACCCAACACTTTAAGTTTTTTATTTGAATTATTTTTTTTACAAATATTGTTCAGAGAGAGTGCAGTGAAAATGGAAACTAAATCTAATGCAGCATGACTAAATCCTCTTCATATATATTTTTATATATATACTTACATGTACATGTAATATAAAATTATTTATAGTTTAATTTTTTTATTTTTTATACTTAAATATCTTAATTAATTTTATCCTCACATTTAGGTGTATCAATTTAGTTCCTCACACTTTAAAATTTTTATTAATTTTATTTTTTAGTATTTCTTGATAATTTAAATCACTACTAAACCCATAAATAACAATTAATATTGATAAATTTAAGAGAGAAAATTGATAAAAATTTTGAACTATGAAAAATCAACTTGATAAACTTTAAGTGTAAAAGCTAAAAATAATATTTAGAGTAAACTCCCTTTTACACCCTTGACAGTATCCGAAAAACAAATACCCCCTGATATTTTAACTTTTCCAAATTAAACCCTGACAATCAAAGCGTTTCTCATATCGAACCCTCCGTCCACCTCCGTCACCCCTCACTAACGGTTTTTGCCTACATGGCACGATAAGTGTCGACGTAGCCGTTAATGGGTGATGTGGCCACTGAATGACATCTGACATGGCATTTTGTGTGCACATATCAGCTCTTCAACTCCAAAACACAAGCTTCCTTGTCATTTCAACAAGCTAAGGCGGCCAAGATGCCGCACCGCTCACCTTCAATCTCCCGATTTCTTCTTAAGATGGACTTTTTTTTTTTAATTTATGAAGCTGATGTGTGCACACAAAATGCTACGTTAGATGCCACATCACCCATTAACAGCTACGTCAGCATTTAACGTGCCACGTAGGCGAAAACCGTTAGTGGGCGGTGACGGAGGTGGACGGAGGGTTTGATATGGGAGACATTTTGATTGTCAAGGTTTAATTTAGGAAAGTTAGAGTGTCAGGGGGGTATTTGTTTTTTCAGATACTATCAGGGGGTAAAAAGGGGTTTACTCTAATATTTAACTTCATTATTTATGGGTTTCACATAAAAACTTAGTTTTTTGGGTTGAATTATGCATGAGTAAAATTCCATTATAGTCCTTGACATTAGAGGGTTTGATAATTATGTTCCCTTCCTTTAAAATGTCTCAATTAACTCCCTCACATTTAGAAAATGGACTAATTTGATCCTTCCATTATTCTTTGTTATAACTTGTTAACGAAACTTGCTTATGTGTGACGTTCAGATTTGTAAAGTTAAATATCATTATGTTTAATACTTATTGTCTTATGTGTAACAACCAAAAAAAAAAAAAAAAAAAAGCACATTCCAAGGCCCAAATGTTTAAAAAAAATTTAAAAAAAAAAAAACTTATAAAACTCCAAACTCCAATATGTCTTCTTCTTTTTGTTGCCAGGGTTTTTTATAGGGTGACTTGGGCAATTTTTTGGACGATAATTTGGGGAGTTCTCTTAAGCAATATTAGAGGGTTTTCAGAGAAACCGTTTTTTAGGATACATGTGTTTTTTAATTGACTCAGTCGCTGAGTTCACTCTCTACAGGTGATACGTATTTGATTTTTTGGATTTATGCTATGGGATATGCATCTCTGCTTTGTTGATGACTGTCGATTCTTACTTGTATTAGTTAATCTGAGAATCTTGATCATCAAGTATCTGTATTTTTATTAACAAAATTTGACATAGTTAGCAAATAGCTGGACCCCTTAAGTATATTGATAGGGGTTCGATCTCTAGCTGTGTATGGAAAAAGCTTTGTTGGGGTGCCCACTTAGTGATCTCAGGGCCTTGAAAGGTTAGTTTCTAGCTGTTGGCCAGAAAATACTTTGGGTCAACCAAACAAAAAAATGTCTCTATTTTTTTGGGTCATTTTGCTAGAAATTGTATGAAATTTCTATTGTCTTCTCCTATGTTTTAAGAGCTATGAAGATATTACTTTCAGGTTTCTTTTGTCTAATTTCAAAAGTGTTCTATTCATGTGTATGGCTATTTTGTCCTTCCTCTTCACATCCCTACTTGCTTTCTTGTTGGTGTATTCATTCCATGTTTAAGCCCGCCTAGCATCAGATGTTTTTCTGGGTTTCTGGGCTTTAGTTGCAGACTTTTATAACAAATGGGGACATAGCATTCAGTCTTGGGAACAATGCGTTTTGGGGCATTTTAAGTGTTCTTTTTTAATTATAGATAAGGCAACAAGGATTGGACAGAGAGTTAGTCGAGTCATTTTAAATGTTCGTGTCATAATTGTCCAGATCTCCAAACTTAAGTTTAAGGGATTAAAATAGGGTTATGTAGTAAATTTTGTTCAAAGGAATTGGAGTGAATTTGGTAATTAACCACATCTGATACATGATGACTGATATCAATTTATTATGCTTGATGGTAACGGGAGAGAGTGGTGAATAATTGGTCACGCTTTGTGTTGATTATATGGATATTGGTAGCATTGATCATAACACAAAGTTACACGGGAAGTTTAACATCAATTTTAACTGCTCAAAGTTTACACCCTGCATTCTTGGATGTAAACGAGATAAGGAGAGAAAATTACTCTGTGGGGTATCAAAAGGGATCCTTTGTGAAAGGTTTCCTCGTAGAAGAGTTAAGATTCAATGAGTCTAGATTGAAGCCTTATGATAGTCCTGAAGATTACGATCGAGCACTTTTACTTGGAAGCAAAAAAGGTGGTGTTGCTCTAATCTTTGATGAAACCCTCTTTGTTAACCTCTTCCTCAAGAAATATGCCTCTAAGCATAAGATGGTTGGACCAACGTACAATACTGGTGGCTTTGGCTTTGTGAGTCTATATCTCTATCTTAATCATGTTATAAATTTGAATAAATGTCACATGTTTCTTTCAGAACTAAATATGTTGTACCATACATTGTTCTATTGTAACAAATTGTTTAAAAATATAGAGAAGTGTGATAACAATTTAATTTATATTTTTTCAACTAATGATAGGTATAGTAAATGAGATAGAAAATGAGACAATATGTTTTAATCTATTTCTTTCTATTTTAATTTTCACAGGCATTTCCAAAAAAATCTCCTCTTGTCTCATATATTTCAAGGGCAATCTTAGAAGTCACTGAAGATAAAGATAAATTTTGGAATATTACAAAAAGATACTTCCCAGATGGAATTACAAGTGATGATCAAAATGCCTTCACATCAATAGATCACTCAAGTCTTACATTGAAAAACTTTGGAGGCCTCTTCATCATCACATTTGGCACTTCACTTCTCTGCCTCCTATTCTATGTGTTGAAGTTCTTACATTCTAAATGGCCTACCTTGAAGACCATTATCTCTCATAGGATTTTGTTGGGACAAAATTATCTATCACATAAGTGGTGTCAAATTATGTCCTATTGTGTTTCTATTAGTCATAGAATATGTTCTAAATAATTTATTAACGCTTGCAGATATTGTTTTTAACCTTTTCTAACTAACTGAAATAAAATGAAACATGATTTAGCACAATTTGTGAGATAACAGATGTTATTTTAGTTTTGTTTAGGGTGATAATAACGAAATTGGCAAAGTATTTTGCTCTGAAAGATATCCCTTTAGAAATAGTCTAAGGACCCTACTTCTAGTCCAGGAAGAAATGGAGTTTTCCTAATTGCAGATGGCATGGTGAACCACCCAATTAGAACAAACAATCATGAAGCAAATCATAATGTTACTGTGAACGAAGAAAATAACATACTTTTTCCAAAGCATAGTGATGCAACCCTGTATGTGCCACATTCATTGTAGAAAATTTTATTTCCTTAAGCAGATCATAACGCTGCTAATCGCTACTAACAGGAAGATATGAAAATGTTGGAGAGATTTTTTTTGTTGAATTAGTTGGTAATATGTTTTGTTTGCAGTCAAGGTGTAATCGAACACCTTCTATATAGGTATAATCGTAGTTTGAGGCAAGAGTAATAAGAAATAAATCTCTCAAAACAAAAGAAATTTCAGTGTTTTGAATATCAATTTAAGTGAAACATGGCATGAATAATCCTTTTGGGAATGAGACTATGTAAGCATTTAGAAGAGTTTATGAAAATGACTTATGACTCTCTTATAAGCCCATTTGAGCTTATTTTCATAAATTTCTTAAAAAAGTTTATGTAAACTTATGAAAATAAGATCTCATGATTAGCCCCTCTTATAACAAAATTACCTAGATATATACCATGATAAACTCTAAATGTTAAACCTTAAAACCATAAAACCTTAAATCTTCAACTATAAAATTTCAACTCCTAAATCCTTAAACATTAAATCTTAAACTTTAAATACTAAATCATAAACCTTAAACCATAAAATCTTAAGCCTAAAATTCTAAATCCTAAAACCCTAAACTTATATAAATACTAAAATCTTAATCCTTAAAACTCTAAATCTCAAACCCTAAAACATTACATACTAAACCCTAAATACTATATCTTAAAACTCAAACACTAAATCTTAAACAAATCTTAAATTCAGTAATTTTAGCTATTATAAATGCTTATATAATTATACATCCAAAGACCTTAAATTATTTATTAGTGTGTTTTAAAGTGTGCATTCAACACAAATAATATCTAACCTTTGTCCTGGTCTATGCAGATAATATCTTGGTTTGAGGTTCTTCACAATCATTCATCTCCTCTCTCGTAACAGACCTCAAGCATATCTTTTCTATCAAGGATCTTGGTCCTCTCCATTTTTTTCTTGGCATAGAAGCAACACCAACAAAAGACTGTTTGTCACCCCAATGAAGTATATACGTGATCTCCTCACTTGCACACACTTTGATAACTCAAAATCCGTTGAAACCCCCCCATTACTCTCACCTTACCTCTATCCAAAAACCATGGAATACCTCTCCCCAACCTTACCACTACCACATATCGTAGCACAGTTGGTGCTCTTCAAAATTCATACAATGCTCCATTGATGCCCATTGGTCTACCGTTAAACGAATCCTTTGATATCTACGCTCTACCTTCCCTTGGCCTTCACCTCACTAGGCACACACCATTGTCCCTCACTGCGTACTTCGATGTTGAATGGGCTGTATGTCCGGATGATCGTCGGTCCATCTCTGGGTACTGTATTTACTTGGGTCCAAATCTCATCACTTGGAGTGCCGAAAGGCGACTCATTGTTGCTCAACTTTGTTGGATTACCTCACTACTTACTAAAATTGGCTTCTCATCTTAAACCAACTCTCTAGTGTGACAACCTTGGTACTACATTCCTAGCAGCTGATCTTGTTCTACATACATGTTCGAACTAAACACTTTGAGATTGACATTTATTTTGTATGAGATATTGTTGCTAAGAAGTCCCTGTACATATATATACACCAGCTTCTAGACAAATTGCGGATTCCATGACTAAAGCTTTGTCCAATGCGTCCTTTCATTGGCTACGCCCATGAGCATGAGGGAGGTTGATAATGGAATCAATCAATAGATAGCATCTTGCCAAAAATCAAGCACTAGCACACCTCACAAATCGCACCAATCACGTGTCAAAAATCAAGAAAGACCAATTCCTGTAATTACACCCCCATTGTTATTTCCTTTATTATTCTGTCATATACGTGTATATATAGAGAGCTCCTTTGTACTGTAATATTATCAAAGAAATCAAATACACAAATTTTGTATTACGTTTATTTCCTCTTGGTGACTAAGTTAGGAGGTGGCAGCCGATCTAGTTCAATTGACTGTTTACCTGGTCTAGTAAAAGTAGGTTGACTCTAAGGTACTTCATGCTAAAAATTCCAAGTTCAAAACCTTATCTTGTAGCCCAAAGGATGTGTAGGATCTCCTAAATGTAAACCAAAACAAAACATACGACAAACTAATTCTACAAAAGGATATGATAAAGCATTTCCATATATTCCTGTTTATAACAATATCACCTGCTTAAGGAAATATAATTTTCTACCATGAATGTGATGAATATGAGGTTGTATCACTATGCTAGGGAGAAAGTATGTTATTTTATTCATTTACAGTAATATTATCCACTTCTTGATTGTGAGTTCTTTGGTGGTTCTCCATGTCATCTCCATTTCTTCCTGGACTAGAAGAAGGGTCTCTGGGATTATTTCCATTAGATAGACGACTTCTGTCCAAGAAAAAAGACTTTGCCATATTATTATCATCCAAAAAGAAATACTATCAAAAAAGGATGTTTTCATGGCTGGCCATTTAGAACAGAAGAACTTCAGCACATTGAATAGGAGGCAAAGAAGTGAAGTGCCAAATGTGATGATGAAGAGACCTCCAAAGCTTTTCAATGTAAGACTTGGACAATCGGATGAAATAGAGTCACTTTGATCTCCATGTACAATTCCATCTGGGAAGTATTTTTTTGTAATATTCCCGAATTTATCTTTATCTTCAGTGACTTCTAAGATTGCCCTTGAAATGTATGAGACAAGAGGAGATTTTTTTGGGAATGCCTGTGAAAATTGAAACAGAAAGCAGTATATAACATTTATTCAAATGTATAACAAGATTAGGAGATAAAGACAGAGATACAAATAGAGACTCACAAAGCCAAAGCCACCAGTATTGTAGGTTGGTCCAACCATCTTATACCTAGAGCCATATTTCTGGAGGAAGAGGTTAAGAAAGAAGGTTTCACCAAAGATTGCAGCAACACCAGCACCATTTTTGCATCCAAGTAAGAGTGCGTGATGGTAGTCTTCAGGACTATCACAAGGCTTCAATTTAGACTCGTTGAATCCTAACTCTGCTATGAGGAAACCTTTCAAAAAGGATCCGTTTTGATAACCCACAGAGTAATTATTTCTCTTTATCTCGTTTACATCCAAGAATGCAGGCTGCAATCTTTGAACAGTTAAAATTGATGCTAAACTTCCAGCGTAACTTTGTGTTATGATCAACACTGCCAATACCCATACAATCAACACAAATCGTGACCAATTATTCACCACTCTCTCCTCTGTTACCATCAAGAACAATAAATTGATATCAGTCATAATGTATCAGATGCAGTTACTAATCGAATTTACTACACTCCCCTTGAAACAATATTGTTAAGTGACAATTCAATCCAAAAACTTAAAGTTGTTATATGAAAACCTATAAATAATTTTATATCTAACAAACATTATATGTACATGTAAGCATATATCCATGTAAGTATATTAATATATATAAATGAAGAGAATTTAGTGATTACTATGAGCAAAGACAAGTGTTGAGAAGGAAAACCAGAAGATCATGCCAAGTTGTTGATTTTTGCCGCCTCTGAACTCTGTGTTTGTTCGGTGTTCCAGAATCCATATAATGAAACCTGTGAGCATGAAGGCTGCACCAATTGTCAACCAAAGACCCCAACTTAGAGGTTTTAAGAAAATCCATATGTTATTTCTCTCATCATGTTTCACCGAAACCACCATTGCAACACTTGATTCTGAAAATGGCAATGTAAAATCTACATTGTTTGAGCGATTAGCGACAATTATTATGTCTCCGACTACAGCATCTAACGTCTGTAAGAATTTGCCGAGATGGAGTGAGAAACAAGAAATTGTTTACTTATTCATTTTACTGAGGAAAACATGTAGAGACCTCAAAATTAAACATAGAAAATAGAAATCTAGTATGTTTTATTAATGAAAGCATATAATTACAACGCATAATTTCAAGTGATATTCTCTTGTTCAAAGAGCTTGTTTTCCCACACATAAATAACTGCCTAGTAACAGCTACACAAGTAACTGTCACATATACTATCAAAAACATAGAAAAGAAAAGAAAGATAATTGAAAGAACGACTACATTAAAAGATTACCTTGTTTTGGATTTGCATAAGAAGTTCATCATAGGTTCCACCAAATGAGTGAAATTCATAAAAAAGGGGAAAGGTTAAATTTTTCACCACTGCATCAAAAATATCAAAAGAAAAGTTTACCACTTTTGAGTACTCTTTAATATTCTCTCTTCCTGGGATTCCAATTCTCAACTTTGTTGGCTTCTCTTTTGCATTGCCAGGCCATTTTGGATCTTGGAGTTTTAGTTTTGCATCTGGGAAATTTTCTTCCTTTGGACGATATCCAATTATATACTCGTTTTGTTCTCTCACATTGAAAATCTCAAGTCTTGATGGTTCTAGTGTTCCATTAACCAAACTGAAATCCCCAGAGAGGCCGCGGAATTTTGTAGTTAGAATTTCATTAAGAAGCCTTGGACCTGTTTCAGATATTCTTACATCTGCAAAATCAAGTATTCCTGTGCTGTTATTTGTATCATTTTTCTTCTGTGATGTAGAATTTGTTATCCCAGCTTTCTCTACAGCCATTGCCAACGCCCAAACAGTGTCATAAGCCCACAATCCAAACAGTGTCACTTCAGTGGAACTATTCCACCTTTTCCTAAAGTCCTCAACCCTAGTGGTGTTGGGAACTCTTGGCCTTACTCCCAAGACCCCTTGCATGGAGTTTATCACTTCTGGTTCCATAGGATCTAGCAAAGAAGAAAGCCCTTCAGTGACTATCCATGCATATCCCTCTGTCATCATCCCAGCTTTCTCAGCAGCTGGGAAAAACTTGGATCCAAGTTCTTTTGTCATATGAACAAGAAATATTTTTGTTAAGGTGTGATTAGTAATCTTGTGTAGTTCTTCTAGAATCTGGGTTTCATATGAACGAGGGTCAATGACACTTCTGTAAGGGACTCGTGTGTCAATTGCTTCAAAGGCATCATTGAGACATGGGATCAGACCTTTGCCATATTCTGTGTTTTCATAAATTGGGACAATTTCTCGCCAACCGAAAGCTCCAATGATGGAAGCTATGGCTTTCACCTGAGAACAATCATCTTGTGCAGTGCGAATGAAGAATTGGTTTCTGGTTGGGTAAAGAGTGGGACTTGTAGCAGAAAATGAGATTATTGGTATCTTAGCTTTGGCACCAAGCTCAATTATAAACTTAGCATGCTCTGATGTTTGAGGTCCAATAATTGCATGCACCCTTTCATTCTCGATTAAATCTAATGCTGCATATATAGTGCTTTGAATAAGTTAGTTGAAATTAAACAAAACAAGCTATAGATTACACGGTGGTTAATAAGCTACTTAGGGGTTGCACTATACTGAAGTTAACATCATTATCAAGATTCCTAAAAACCTTGAGGCAATCAATAAGGGCAAGATTCCAAAATATTTAATTGAATTTGAGTTTAATTATGTTAAAGAAAATTACTATTCTGTCTGACAATTTTTAATATCTTCATAATGACACTAATTTTATGGCTTCAATCCTTCCAAAAGCTCCTCAATGAGCACTATAACACAAAAGATTTTTGATGAGGCATATTTTACAATGCTTAGGGAAATTTGATGTAAGAAGTAAGACGAGATTTTGCGGCTAGTCAATTTAAGGTCCATAGACAATGGTTCCTAGGTGAACTGTTGTCTATGGGGTTGTGGAAGCTCATAAACAGTAGTTCCCTGGGCAACCGCTGTCTATGTTTTATAATAGACATTGCTTCCACTTGGAACCATTGTCAAAGAGCTTCTCCTCATATCAAAATAACACATTTCACGAAATTCATTTCTTCTTAGATACCTATTCTTCCTCGTTGAGATCGCACACCTAAGACATTCTAACTCCATTCATTCTTCTCTTCAACGTTGTCTCTCGCTCATTTTGCTGCCGGCATTGATCGCTCTCTTCACTACCGTCGTTGTTGTTCCTGACTGTTTTGAGTTGCGTTGTCATCATTCACACGTCATTTTTGGTGAGTGTTAATTAATCCTTTACCATAATTATCATTAAGTTTGATGCATGTTGTTTTCATGAAATTTCTCGTGTGGGTTTATGAATATTGTGTGTTCTTGACTGTTTTGGGTTGCGCCTATATGGATCTTTGAGTGCTTTGAGTTTGTGATGAATTTTAGTTATGGGTATGTGTTGTTATGTGGTTAACTTATAGGTTATTTCAGAGTTAGTTTCTTTATCAGTTGACTTATGTTTTGATCCATTACTTACTAGTTTCATTATGTATTTTTTATAAGCTGTCAAGAGGGCTGAAATTTTTGGCATTCCAGGAGTCACATATATTCTTACTCAGGTACATAGATCACATGGGATATTCTTCTGAACAAAATTTTAACTTTCTGCTTTATGTGTTCGGTTTTCATTCTTGTCTTCTCTTACTTTGTATTCTCTGATGGTTTGGTATTTATATCATCTGTCACTTTGCTGTTTTGATGTGTCTTTCTAATTTCTTTTGACATTTATATTGTTGACATACCCTAGTTTGGATTTCAGGATTCAACAAAGTACAATTGGTGATTTTGTCCATCATAAAGTCTTCACTAAGGAACATCATAAAGCCCTTGGCATCTTTAACTTGTTACTGAACTAATATGAGGCTGCAGACTTTGTGCTCATTGATTGCAAACCAGAAAGCAATTTTCAAAGTAGTTCAAGTGGGTGGGAAGCGAAATGGGACTATGATTGTGGGCTACAACGTATACAACAGGGGATCTTGGGGGTCATGTGGTTCAAAAACCTAGTTATTGCCCATAGGAGAAGGGTCACACAATTTAAGGTTTGGTACTAGTAGTGAATTTCGGGATTGATATCAATTGTAAACTGGAGGATAGCAATAAAGTATATATTTGGGCTTTTAATGTATGAATTGTCATTTTTTGCTGAATTTATTTAGAATTTTGCTATTAAATTTGTTAATTAAATTTATATTGATTTTAATAATAAAATAAGAAGATTTATTGTATTGATATAATTATTTTTAAAAAAAATTATTTTCTACACTAATTCTTTTATAACTGGTTTAGAATGTTTATATTTTAAATTAGTTCTAGCTAAAATTGGTGCGGTAAGTAGACTCTAAACCGGTTTTATCAAAAACCAATATAAAAAATTCACTTTTTAAATGGTTTCTTTTACAATCAGCGTAAAAAGTGACTTTTTAAACCAATTTAGGAACCAATATAAAAAGTCTACACATGTACCAGATTTGGTGTAAAAAGTCATTTTTGTACTAGTGTATAATCTATACACACAATAAATTTATCAAAAGTGGGGCCAAAAGTAACTTGGTTAGTTGCCTTTAGACTCTCCATGGCCCTGCAAAGTGCTAACAAACCCTAAAGACGACCTCAATTCCACTATCATAGGACGTTTGGTTTAGCATTCACCATATTATAGTCCAGAAGTAAGAAAGATATATTACCTGCGGATGCTGCAGTGACGACGTCATTCTCCGAGTCCCTGATTCGAAGATCAAGTTTAGTTCTATAGTTAGGATGGCGTTCATAGAAATCCGAACGTGCCATGGATATGCAGCTCTGAGCCACAGTTCCAACAGAGGAATTCGTATCAAGAACTACACCTATTGGTATTAACTCCACAGCAAACAGAAGTCCTACCCAGGTAGATAGCAAGAGAAAGCAGAGGAATGAGAAAGAAGAGTGAAGCCTTAGCAGGTTTCCCATGGCGAAGCTAGCTAGTTAGCTTGTTAACTGGACAACATATATGGTTTATTCTCAGAAAGTGATTTGCAGTAAAGATACCAATTCAATTCTAAAAATTGGGTCCCACACTTGTTCACTGTCCAAAACATAGACAAGACAAGTCTTGTTTCCTTGAAGTTGCTAAACACAAGCATTGTTTCCTGGAAGTTACTCAACATACCAACAAACGCGTTTAATTTCTCTTGTTTCTATGTGGACTTTTAAGGCCTTGTCTTAATTTCCTGAAATTTTCTTAAATTTGGCCTTTAGTGAGGCTGATTGCGTCACTGCCGTGCGTCTTGAAGACAAGGATAGAATTCCCTTCAGAATATTATTTGGTCTTCATTTGATCTTGGAAGGAAGCTCTGCAGATTCCTATACAGCAAGGCAATATTATAATAGACAAATTAAATTTTGATTAGTCTTCCTTTGATCTTCCAAACTAGGATTGTTGTAGGATATTTTATATAGATGTACTAAAAAAAATAGTTATTATTAATATATATTATTTTTAAAAATATTTATTAATGTATATTAAAAAATTAAAAATTATTATATAATAATATAATTTTTAAATAAAATTATACTGTAGTATTATAATTTTTTTAAAAAATAATATTATAAAAATTATAAAATCGTAATGCAATTTTAAAATTACAGAATCGCTGTACGACTTCTGGTAAAAAAATTTCAATTCCTCGTTCCTTGTGCGGAAGTGGGTGGGGAGAGACGAAAAAAGTGACGGGAGAGAGCGCGTCACTTCACAGGTTTTCCCATTTTTAATTTTTTAATTTAAATATTTATATATAATTTATAATAAAAAAATTATTTACTTATTTTATTTTTTAAACACAGTAGTGGATAAAAAATAATTATAATTATTTTTTTAATATTTATATTTTTAAAGTTCAAATTTTTAATGTTATAGAACTCTTTTAATTATTTCATTTAATTTATTGACTAACATTTTTTATTTTTAATCAATTATCTATTAATTAATTATATATTTATATATCATTTATAATAAATAAATAATTTATTAATTATTTTTTAAACATAAATATTTTTGAATGTTTAAAATAATTATAATTTTTTTTTCAATATATTTTTAATTATAAGTTTAAACTCTTCATATTATAAAATTTTAATAACCATTAAACCAATATTCCTCTCTGGAAAAGAGAGGATTTAAAACTAAAATTACCGTATAATTTTTGACAATATCACTTCTTTTTACTGTAATTTTTTTGTAGTGTTAATTTTTTTAAAATTTTTTTATAATATTAAAAATTTAAATTTTAAAAAAATAAATATTAAAAATAATAATTATAATTATTTTTATCTGTCCAATGTTTAAAAAATAAAATAAACAAATAGATTTTTTATTATAAATTATATATAAATATTTAAATTAAAAATGGGGAAACCTGTGAAGTAACGCGCTCTCTCCCGGTCATTTTTTTCTTCTCTCCCCACCCACTTCCGCACAAGGAACGAGGAATTGAAATTTTTTTAACAGAAGTCGTATTGTACTTATACCACTTCTGCTGTCAGAACGTTTATCATTAAAATGGTAGTACAGTCTTATAATTTTTTATAATATTGTTTTTTTTATATTATGTTAATTTTTTTATTAAAAATTATAAATAAAAATATATTATGGTATTGTAATTTTTAAATTTTTAATATATATTAATAAATATTTTTAAAAATAATATATATTAACAATATTTTTTTTTATTTAATATATCTGTATAAAATTCGCGATTGTTGTATTGGTGATGTTGTAATTTGAAGACCATAGTGAGTGAACAACTAGAGACAGCTGTATCTTATTATTAATGTCGTATTCTATTTTATGTCTAACCTATAAGGGATAGGTACAGTTGGCTTGAGACAATTGAAAAAATTTTGGGATGGAACAAACTAGGAAACATGATTAGACTGGGATGGAGATTAAAGTCATGAATAAAACTTGCACAAGGAGAAAAAAATCTCATGCCCCATCCCGTCTTAATATATAAATTTTAAAAAATTAAATAAGCTAAAATGATGTTTTACTTGTGTATTATTGAGACAAGTTGGAATAGAAGTGTCTAGGATGGACTAAAATGGGATCATAACAATAATTTTTAAAACTGAGAAAAGATAATGGTATTTTAGGATGGGATTAGGACAAAATTTTGTCTAAAGAAAGATCATCACAAGACCAAAACCCTTTTCAGAGTGAGTTTTTCTCATAAAAATTATTCACAAACAAGTTTAATTCCTACGTGGTTTTCTTTTCTTTTCTTTTCTTTTTTTGTGTGGAGGAGTTTACATGAGAATTTTAGATAGAAATGTTGATTATCTTGGAATTTCACACATTGATTTTTCTAGGAGAAAGTCCATGTATTCTTCTAGTTCATATTTTAGGCACAACTCTATTTGGAAAAGTGTTTTTCTTGAATAAGTTGTTTTGTCCACTGCATATCAAATTGGATTTAAGCTTATATGGACACATGTCTTGGAAAAGATTTTAAGTCAACTGATTAGTAAATCCAGTTTATTAGGGCCTCTTAGGTTTAGGAAATTTTTTCATATTTCCATTTTCTATTTTCAATTTCTAAAATATGTTTTTACTTTCACATTTTCATTTTTGAAAATATAAAAAAATTGTCATTAAATTTTATTGAACTACTAATCATTTTTGTTAAACAAATAAAAAATCCATAAAATTGCAAAATTATCGCTAATTATTTTCAAAAATTCTTATTCATGTTTTTGAGAATTTTTTAAAATAGTTTTAGTGAAAATATTTTCTATTTACTGAACCAAATATATTTTCAAACCTCATTTTCATTTTTATTGAAAATGAAAACAAAAACATTTAAAGCAAAAACATTTAGTGAAAATATACTTATATCGTTTGTTTTACTGATTTTATTTATTTAATTATTTATTTTATACCCAGATTTTCAAAAGGTTTTAAATGTCTCCTATTAATAACCCCCAACATAAAAAAAAAAAGACATTTCTGCACACACAAAAATTTTCACAAATTTGACAACATATATGTGGTACATTCGAAATAGGGACTATATACCAAAACGGACACCCTTCTAAAAACTGAATCCCATACTTGTGACTGCTAAATTACCCAGACAAGTCCAGTTTCCTGGTGGTTGCTAAAGGCAAGTCCTGAAGTTATCCAACATCCCATCAAATATTTTCTACATAGACCTAAAGCCGTTGTCTTATTTACTGAAATCTTCTGTCTGGCATCACTGTTGTGTGTTGAGAAGATAACTATAGGGTGACGTCTAGAGTTTGATCTATTGGAAGGAAGCCATTCAAATTCAAGCAAAGGACAATCACTTCTAGAGTTTTCTTGCAAGCCAAGTTTATATTATACAGATTTTGGTTTAGTCTTAGTTTATATTAGAAAGCAACTATTTATATACCCTATATATCTTATTATTAATGTCACATTTTATTTTATGTCTATTCTATAAATAGGGGTAGGCACTGATTGAGACGTCTCAACCTTACATCCTAGCCTAGGGCAACTAAATTGTGTCTGGGACAATTAAACTAAAAAACATAATGGGACCAGTACAAAGATTTGTGTTGCAAATAAAACTCTAGACAAAGGAAAAAAAAAAAATGTCTCAATGTACCTTTCCATCCTAATATATAACTTTAAAAGATTTAAATAAGTTAAAATGACATTATTTTACTAGTTTAATATTAGGAAAAAAATCTCAATGTACCATTCCATCCAAATATATAACTTTAAAAGATTTAAATAAGTGGAAATAACATTATTTTACTTGTTTAGTATTAGGATAGGACATAACAAAAATATTTAAGATGGAATTGAAATGTGATTGAGACAACACTTTTTAGAACCAGGAAACAAGACAAGGGTTTGAGATATGAATGAGACAAAAAAAATTATCTAACCAAAGTTTAGAAATAGACCAAGACAAATAATATCTCTTTTTAAGAAGTAAGTTTTTCTCACAAAAATTATTCATGAATAAATGCAATTCCTATGTGTTCTTTTTTTTTTTAATTTTTTTCTTGGGAAGGAGTTTGAGGGAGAATTTTCTTTAGAAGTGCTGATTCTCATGGAATTTTCTTGGATTTCACATTTTAGGCACAATTGTACTTGCAAAAGTGTTTTTCTTAAATAAGTCGTTTCATGCACTGCATATATATCAAATTGGCTTTAAGCTGATCTGAAAACATGTTTTGAAAAATATTTTAAATTATCACTGATTTATAAAACCCAGTTTATTAGTTTTACGACTGTTGGTTTACTGAATCAATTTTTTTTGTATCCTTTGATTTTCAAAACATTTTAAATGTCCTATTTACCACACCCCCTCTAGGATATTTCTGCACATACATATTTTCACAAAATGGACAATAGCATATATGGAACATTCTCAAATAGGGTTTTGCAGTAAAGATACCAAAACATTGACATACCCTTCTAAAAATTGAATCCCATACTTGTTCTCTGTGCTAAACGCAGACAAGTCCAATTTCCTGGAAGTTGCTATATAAAGGAAAGTCCTAATTTATCCAACATCTCAACAAATATTTTTCTCTAGTTTCTATATGGACTTAAAGGCCTTGTCTTATTTCCTGAAATAATAGATTGAGAAGACAGCGATAGAATGACTTTAGAATTATTTAGTCTTGCTTTGAGCTTGGAAGCAAGCTTTTCAAATTCCTGCAAAGGATAGTAACATCTAGAGTTTTGCTTGCAGGCCAATATTATAATATGCATATTTTGAATTAATCTTTGTATAAATATTAGGATAAAAGCAGCTATTTCTATTTCTTATCTTATGTCACAATCTGTTTCTTTTTTTCCAATCTGAAGTCAAAATCTGTTTCTTTTTTTCCAATCTGAAGTCACAATCTGTTTCTTTTTTTCCCAATCTGATGTCACATTCTATTTTATGTCTATATCCTATAAATTGAATTACTCCTATCTAATTTAAAAAGTTTCACATATTTGATGAGGTAAAGATAAGATAGTACAGATAAATTATATCATTTTTTATTTTTAAATCTTGCTTATTATGAGGAATAATGGTTTTTTAATAAATAAAATGTGGTGTTGATAATAATGAAAGTAGAAACAGTTATTCTCATTATTTCTTTTTCTTTTCTTTTTCAGATATGAAAAGTGATATTTACCGGGAGCTATTTGCAAGAAAATTTGTCAATAAATTGGAATATTAGGCTTGGGTTTGCAGCAGTTCTCAACCCGAAATTTAATTTATAATTATAACTTTCAGCTAATCAAAGTTAAACATAAATGTCCTTAAATAATTCAGTTTGCAGTCAATTACTTAATTTCTAAAATTTCTGCTCTGTTCTTGATTAGTTATTATCTTTTAAGATGTCTCCGTTGGGAGCATCTTAATTGGAGTTACTTTAAGTATCATTAGGGTACAACTCACATGAGTTCTTGATACAAGCAACTTGAACATGTGAGTTGCTTATTTGTTTCATGGATCAATATTGAATATTAATTTTAGTGGTGAGTTACACCAAATTATATCATATATATATATATATATATATATATATATATATGATGCAAGTTAAGTTGTGTGAGGATATATCTTGAATCCTCTAATTAGGATTATTAGGTTATTTCATGTTGGTTTTTGTTTCTTTGTGAGATTAAGATACATTTGATTTAGGATATCTTTGTAATTTTTTGTGAAATATTTCATGTATATCTTTGGGATCATTCCAAACCACTTTTTTGGTAGATTTACCTTAAGTTGTTGGAATCCTAATTTATAAAGGAGTTTGTATTTGCCCGAAATTGTAATTGTGGGCTATAAATAGAGCCCACTCCTAGGGAAAAAATCAGATCAGTAAGTGCTCATAAACACATCAGTCTGAGAGTCCTATGAGAACTTTCTTTCCGAGAGGTCTTGCTCCTGTTTGTGAGAAAGAATCCTTAGTTGTAATCTCTTGTACTCTTCGTGGATTTGCAGTTGCTTGTGGAGGTAGCCCTAGTGCTTTAGGGTGAACCACATTAGTTCTTCTGTGGGCTATTCCATTGGTTGATTGCCTCTATTTCTCTTTTGCCAACCATGCTTCTGCCCTAACAACTGGTATCAAGACAGGCTCATTCCGCATCCTATCTTCGTTGGGCATGATGGCATCAAGCAATCTTCTTGTTGACAAGTTCATTGGGAAGAACAGTTTCAACATCTGACACATAAAGATGCATGCCCCATTGATACATCAAGGTCTCTAGGATATTTTGTCTGGTCAATGGACAACATGTTGACTCATATGTAGATATCAATCGGAAGGCATACTCCCTCATATTCCTTTGCATGTCTAATGAAGTTGTTCTTGGAGTAGCTGAAGAAGAAATTGACTTGCCAAACCTTTATCAAATTGTAGCTCACTTAGAAAGTAGGGAGGAAAAATTGTAGCTCAAGGTGAAAGAGCTCTAATAAAGAAGAAAAAAAGAAATCAAGAGAGAAAAGAGACGGATAAATTTGGGAGTTTTAAAATGAGATGACTTAAATTGAGAATTATGAAATGTTAAGTGTGAAGGTGGTGTAAATAATGGCACACGTCATTATTTAATGACCCTAACAAACACTGATGACGGGGGCATAGATTTGACATATTTTTAAAGGGGAATTTAACTGACTCTAAGTAATAAATGGGGTTAGACTACCATATTTTATGTGACTCAATTATTATTATTAATAATACAATAGATGGTGAAATAGGAATTATAATAAATTTTTGCATTATTTAAGTTATAAAGTGATTAGATTAGGATACAAAGGTAGAAAATTCTTAATTAGACAATACTTATAAAATTCTTCTATAAGAATTTACCACAAAATTTAGAGATTTTGCTTAGAAACTTTATACTAATAAATTTCAAAATGTTTCAATTGATATGGTTCATACTCAATATAACTAAATTTAGTTAAGCTATTAAATTAATAAGTGTAGCACTTGTTATTATTAAAAACATATATTAAGTGTAGTCTTAATTTAATCATTTATAAATTATTTTTTAGAGGTCAAGTATCTCAATAAACATTGTATTTGTTAATTTTATTTTTGTTAAAGGATATATATATATATATATATATTTTAATTTGCTATTAGTGTCAATTAAGGGATGTGAAACTTTTATTTTTATTTTCTTGAAAAATAGCTTCTAAGAAAAAAAGTATTATTAGCATAAAAGAATTTGTTAAATAATAAATTAAAATTTCCTACAATGAACGAATGAAGGGAGAAGAAATGGTAGAATTTTTTTTTTTTAAAAAAAAAAAAGGGAGGATGAAAATTAAAACCTTAAAAGAAATGGAAACTGATTTGTAATAAATAAAAATATTATTGCAAAAATTTATATTAATCATTAATGCCAATAACAAGTTAATTAAATATCTGGGTTTTACTATGTATGTTTTTCATAATTTTTGTGATTCATTTAAAATGGGATAGTTTAACCTATGAGATTAATTAGACTTTCTCATTTTCAAAATGTCAAATACTTCACTAAAAAAAATTTAATTATGAGGAACCAAATTATCTAAAATCCTAGTCTATGATTGTATCAGTAGATTTGAGCTATTGAAACACTGTTTCGCTTGTTTGAGAGTCAACAAGGAAACTTCTTCCCGCATCTATGATTTTTGGTGATTGGTGAGGAAAGCTAGATCTAAAATACTCCTATATGTTTCTCTCGCAGACAACTCTCAAGGAGAAACCTGGCACCATATGTTCCTATCATGGTTTCTTGAAGACCTTCTCACAACTTTCTCGCGGATATTTCTCACACTCTGGAAAAATGTCTATAAGAAAGTCCCTGAGAATTTCTTATATGTTTCTGTTTTATGAGAAATTACGTGTTTTTCTATCTGCGGTGATTTTCTGTTTTTGAAATTCTTTCAATCAGTTTAATTGTTATATTGGTTTGCCTATATATCTATTTTTTCATTCAAGTGACTTACTTGCATATGTGCAAACGAAATTTGAGTTGTCTTTGTCACCTTAGCTTCCACGTTATTAGGCCAAATATTTACACGAGACAGCCTTGATAGGAGCTCTAACTAAATAAATTATTCATTGTTACTGAGCTTCCGAGTAATTAAGCCAGATGTTGATATATTAGGAAACATTGACTGCAGTTCTAACCAAATAAGTCCTTATCCTTTCGTTATTCTATGGTAGCATAGAAAAGTATATAAACGAGCTAACAATCAACTAATAATTAATTATTTTAATTTAATTAAAAGTTTTGAATTTAAATTTTAAGAATTTAACTACATTAAAATTTACTATAAAAAATTTTGTTATTTTTATAACTTACTTGACTCAATCTAAATCTAAATTAGTTATGATATGATACTAATTGATGGTTTTTACAAATAAATAAATATAGTGTTAAAAGTCAAAGTTAACTTTGATGATAAGGGTCTTCTTTCCCTTCTCTCTCCAAATGCTGTGAAACGTCATAAACATTGAGCTATTCTCATGAGTGATAGTCAGAGCCTCTCAAAAAGGGACTCAAATTTAACTTACATACATTAAAGATATAAGAAATGATAAGTGACGTCTTTGAAAAAGTCAATATTATGAAGATTCTGGGTGATGAGTTAAGATTCCTTTCGTTCATGGATATATCTTACAATTTCTTTTGAAAAAAGAAAAAATAACCACTGAATTAAATAGTTAGGATACATTTTTTCTTGAGAAAATGTCACTCTCTGATGTAATTTCGTTTTATTTGAAAATGTGTCCTGACAACTGTTAGGAAGATGACCATGTTGTCTATAATGACTTTGTTGTAAGTGTTTGTTTCACGTTATGGAATTTAATAGCTTTCTTAGACAAGCGAATCAAGCAAGTTTAGCCATGGAGAATCTGCAGAAAAGCTTTCAATCTTCATTCTCAGCCATCTTCTTGATCTTATTATGCCTATGGAGACCCTTGAAAGCCAAGGAACTAATACCCATTGGGGTAATTCTTGATTTGAATTCCCAAATTGGAAGTATGGCTAACAGCTGCATATCCATGGCACTCCATGATTTCTATCAAAAGAATTCTGACTACAAAACCAGACTTGATCTTCGAACCAGGAATTCCAATGACGATATCATCAAAGCAGCATCTGCAGGTAAAGTTTTTGTCTTTATATATAGCAAATATAAGTTTGTGTTTATTTATATGAATATTCAACTTATTCATGAAATTCACTATGCAGCATTTGATTTAATAAAGAACGAAAAGGTGCATGCAATTATTGGACCACAAAGATCTGGTGAAGCAAGGTTTATAATAGAGATTGGACGCAAAGCTAAAGTACCCATTATTTCCTTTTCAGCTACAAGCCCATCTCTTTCCCCAACTCTAAACTATTTCTTCATTCGTACGGCACAAGATGACTGCTCTCAAGTGAAAGCCATAGCCTCTGTCATAGAAGCTTATGGTTGGCGCGAAGTCATACCAATCTATGAAGACACAGAATATAGCAATGGTCTAATGCCATATCTCAATGAGGCATTGGAAGAAATTGACACAAGAGTGCCTCATAGGGTTGTCATTGATCCTCATTCTAGTGAAACTGAAAGCTTCTATGAGCTTAACAAGCTAAAGAACGAGCTCGGTAAAACATTGCGAACAAGAACATTTGTTGTTCATATGACGCGAGAACAAGGGTCAAAGCTATTTTCATCTGCAGACAAGGCTCAAATGATGAGTGAAGGATATGCATGGATAGTCACTGAAGGACTATCAGCTGTGCTTAGACCTGTGAAGAATCCAATAGTGTTGGACTCAATGCAAGGTGTCTTGGGAGTAAGGCCAATGGTTCCTCAAGGATTTGAGAAGTTCAAAAGAAGATGGAAAGCTTTCACAGGTCAAGAAAGCACTAAATCCCCCTTAACCCTATTTGGATTATGGGCTTATGACACAGTTTGGGCATTAGCCATGGCCGTAGAGAAAGCTGGGATAACAAATTCAGCTTTCCAGAATCAAAACGCCACCAATACTATTAGTTGGTATGACTCAGGTTCAAGGCTTCTAAACCAAATTCTAAGTACTGAATTCCAAGGGATCTCGGGGTATTTCAACCTGTCTGAAGGGCAATTGGTACCATCAAAACTTGAAATTTTCAACTTGGTAGGACACAGAGAGAGGATAATTGGATATTGGAACAAAGACAGAGGGCTTTCCAGAGATTTGGTTGCAGATAAGAAATCATTTTCTGAAAGGAAACTGAAGCAACCAATATGGCCAGGTGACACAACTGAGCAGCCAACCAAGTTGAGAATTGGAGTCCCAGTCAAAACAGGCTTCAATGAATTTATGAAAGTGGAAAGGCAATCCTCAAATAATGACATTGTAAAAACTTCTGGGTTTGCCATAGATGTGTTTCTAGAAGTTGTCAAAGTTCTACCCTTTCCTCTTCCTTATGAATTTATCCCTTTCATCAATGAAAGTACTGGAGAGCCTGCCGGGAAAAGCGATGATCTTGTTATGCAAATTACAAAAGACAAGGCAAGGCTATATTTCTTTTTTTCTATTTTTATTTTATTGGTCTTTTCTCTATCAACTTCTTTCACCTTCTAACCCCATCTTTTTTATGTAGAAGTTCGATGTTGTTGTTGGAGATATAACAATTGTAGCTAACCGTAGCAAATATGTTGATTTCGCATTACCATATTCAGAATCAGGAGTGTCCATGGTAGTTTTAACAAAGCGTAATAACAGACAGAACATATGGATCTTCTTAAAACCTCTAAGTTTGGATCTTTGGTTGACAATTGGAGCAGCCTTTGTCTTAACTAATTTCATTATATGGCTTCTTGAACATCCTACCAACACTGATTTTCACGGTTCCCGAGAACAACAACTTGGCACAATCTTGTGGTTTTCCTTCTCAACCCTTGTCTTTGCTCAAAGTAAGTATCTTCAATTCTATGTGCACACACTATATTATTCTGTTTTGTAAATTGAAACACACACCACAAATATAAAAGCTGACTTGTGTATTGATATGTTGTCATTTTTTATGATGCCAGAGGAGAAGATAGTGAACAATTGGTCAAGATTTGTGCTGATCATATGGATAATTGTGGTACTGATCATAACACTGAGTTACAGTGCAAGTTTAGCTTCAATGTTAACTGTTCAAAGATTGCAGCCTGCTTTCATGGACATAGAGGAGATCAAAAGGAATAATTACTCTGTGGGGTATCAGAAGGATAGTTTTGTGGAGGACATGCTGAAGGAAACATTGGGATTCAATGATTCCAGCAAGCTGAGGGCATATGAAAGTCCAGAAGAGTTCGACCAAGCACTGTCAAATGGAAATGACAATGGTGGGGTGGCTGCAATATTTGATGAAATCCCATATCTCAATGTCTTCCTTGCAAAATATGGCTCTAGATATAAAATGGTTGGACCAACCTACAAAACTGATGGATTCAGCTTTGTGAGTCTATTTTTCTTTATCTTTTTCCATTTCCATGCATAACTAATTGACAACATCTAGAGTGGGTTACATAGAAAATACTTTTCTCTTAAATTCTTAAATTAGCTCTTAAACCTCATTAGCTTTTAGTTTATTATTTCGGTATCACTTTTACTTGAATAATCTTTCGACCCACAAAATCAATTCTCCATGCATAAGGAGTAAGCACCAAAAGTGATCATGAAAGGACTTTGGTAAGAAAATTTTTATTCGAGAACTAAAGTGACACAAAAAATAAATAAAAAGCTGAAGTGATATTGAAGGAGAAATTCAAAGATGACATTTAACTTTCGAAAGAAGACATTTGAAAGTGCTAACTTTTGGATGATATGTTATGTTTTAGGCCTTCCCACGAAATTCTCCTTTGGTCTCATATTTTTCAAGGGCAATCTTAAATGTCACTGAAGATAAAGACACATTTAGTGGGATTAAGAACAAGTACTTTTCAAGTGGAATATCATCTGGAGATCAAAGTGCCTCTATTACTTCAGACATTACTAGTCTTACAGTGTACAGCTTTGCAGGCCTCCTCCTCATCACTGCAGTCACTTTCTTACTCTCACTTGTGTGCTATCTGTTTAGCTTTCTATACTCTGAATGGCATGCTTTGAGGACCATTCCTTCTGAACAAAGATCCTTTTGGTCTATGTTGAGCCAAATAGCAAAGCATTTTGATCAGAAAGACAGTTCTTTACATCCTCCCACTAGAAGCAACTCTAGAGTATATCCTGCTGGTAGTCCCCAACCTGGGAGAGAAGGCGTTAACAATAATCAATGAGGAAACTTACCATGAAGATGATACGCCAAAGTTTGTTGGGCTTGATGAAGGGATGATCTAAAGCCAGGTTTATGTTAGATAGAATAAGAGACAGACAAAAGCCCATTATGTCTACTTATGTGTTAATCATATGTTAGTAGTTATTGTGTGGTATCTGTATAGGCAATTGTTCAGTGTGGAAGTTGGTTGTTGTTGTGTAACGAATGGAGAAACTCGTTGTGTTTATAGCATGTATAGATGCTAAAGACATTCTGGACTATCCAGTAGGACCTTTTAAAGTTTTTACCAGACATGTATGACTTGTGTGTACGTTTCTTTGCCTAGGAACGACAACTGGACTGTGTAACACTTATCTTTTTGAGATATGCTATATAAACATTTATATTTTCACACCCACTTTTACATTTCTTTTTTTTTTTATTTCTCATTTTTTTTGTTTACAATTTTATCCTTACAAATAAACTAAGATTAAAAGGTGTACATTGGGATGTGTATAAAGGTATGCAAACACTTGTTCCCTATAATGGTGTCAAAGCCACCAAAAATAAATTCCACACCCTCAAATCTATAGATTGTAGATAGAGCAAGTATACTCGACTTCCATAGAGATTGGTGAATTAAATTTGAACTTTGAAACAAAAGTAAAATGGGGAGGGGATTTGAAAATCTAGAAAAAAAAATGCATAAATAAAATTGCAGTAGATAAAGACATCAATGAATTAAAATCCATAGAAGTGATCAATGAACAGAACTCTAGTCAAAGCATGCTTCTATATTTGGTTGATGAGACTGATCATTGAACACAAACATCTTATGATTAAGCCTTACTCACTAACCAATCACAAATAGCTTGTGGAATTTAAGTGTTAGTAGCACTAAGATCTATAAAAGCTACCAATTTTACTTAATGAAGCAATGTCTTTCAGTTCAAGTAGATTAGATGCTCATCAATTCCCTTCAAATATTAATTCAATGAGAGAGCTTATTTACTACTTTGTTGGACGGATAATACAAAGTAAACTTCAAGCGTCCAAGATGTCTACTCTAATGCTCCTAATCCCCTTTTAGAGGCAAGGGGAAGGAAGAAGAGAATCCCAAAAAAAAATCTTAAAAGATAATTCTAATTTAAAAGAAAATAAAAATCAAATTAACTTTGACTTTTTGACTGCTGGGTAATTTTTAAACCATTGGTACTTGCCGTGGGCAAGCCAAAAGAAACAAATGCTTCTGTTTGGTTCTAGAAGATGTGTTGCTACAAGGCATGGTCTCGCCTAATGAAAGGAATGTTTCTGCTTGGGTTTGGTATAACCGTTAGTCTTTATGCGTGGGCATGCTTAGTGAAGCAAATGTTCTGTTATGTGACAACTAAATTTTATCTAAACACCTAAAAATCACTATAAAAATCTAGATTTAACAGTTTTTATTATTTTAACAGAATCCCAAAACAAAAATTAAAAATTAATCCTACACATTTTGGATAATCAAATCTTCTCACTTGAAAAATCCATATTTATCGTTTTATCAGAATTTCATTAGGAAATCAAATAAGATCATTTCTGACTCAACGAATCACTATATACCACAAAAATTGAGGAATTAATCATCAAAAAGTGGTAGAAATTCAAGCTTATCACTTATCTTTTTATACTTTTGCTCCCAATTAATTATGGGAAATGCTCATTACACATATATTTATTGGATATATCTTTATTTTATTTTTTAATATAGTAAGGGTGAAATTGTAAATAAAAAAATTAAAAATGCAGAAAAAAAAAAATAAGAGTACATAAACAGCTGTATGTACAGCACCGCTCATTAATTATAGCCATAGAACTTCTTTTGTCTTTGTTAGGGTTGTGGCTAGAGTGGCAAAATCAATTAACAAAAAAGTCAGGGATAGATTCAAAACTTTGATGTGATGGCCTACCAAAAGAACTGAGCCCTCCAACTGTAAATTGGTAATCTCAGCAGACTTGACTCTCTTGACAGAAGTCTAGGACATGGTTAGCCCTTGATGATGTGTGGAATCCTTTCTTTCAATAAAAATCTCCTAGCGTTCTTTCTTCTTCTTGCGCTCTTCGCGTTCTGTCTTTCTTCAGCTCCATCGATGGTAGCCATTGATGATGCGTGGAATCCTTTCTTTCTTCACAGGCGCAGACTCCTTCCTACACAATCAATCCAGATGACATTGGTATAGTTCTATCCACAAAATTCCTTCATTCTAATGTTCATTCCAGTTCTTGGGCTTTAGACTTAGGAGCAACTTCTCATATTGCTCATTCTCTTGATCACTTCACTTCTTATAAGTTCTTGAACAATAAATTTGTCATTCTTCCTAACAATTCTAGAGTTGCTTTTTGACACTAAGTGGATGATGACTCACGATTTGCCTGGGTTTATTTTCTCAAATCTAAGTTAGATGCTACTGCTGCTCTAATGAATTTCTTTTAATTTGTAAAAACTTAGTTTGGAGTCACCATAAAACACAGAAGTTCTGACAATGCCAAGGAGTTGGCGTTAACTGAATTTCTACAAAAGAACAGGCACTTTCCACCAGTTTTCCTGCCCTTACAGACCTAAATAAAACGCAATGGTGGAAAGAAAGCACCAACATTTGTTGAATGTTGCGAGATCATTAATGTTTCAGGCTGAAATTCCATTGACTTTTTGGGAAGACTGTGTTTTGTCTGCTGCTTTCCTAATCAATAGGACTTCATCTGTTCAGTTAGACAATGAAAGTCCATACAAGAGGATATATGACAAAGATCCAGATTATAGCAAGCTAGAAGTATTTGGTTGTTTGTATATGTAGCGAGAACACCACCAGAACGAACTAAATTCACACCTAGAGCTACAGCTGCAGTATTCATGGGCTATGTAGCTGGTTATAAAGATTACAAAATATATGACTTAGAGCTTGTTTGGATTAGCTTCTAAAAAAAATGAGAAGTAGAAATAAAAGTTAAAAAGAGAAGAAGTTATTTTGTGTTTAGATTGATTTTTAAAAAGTTCTTTTTTATTAGAAAAGGAGAAGCCAAAATATAAAACATCCCCCCACCTATTTTTAAAAAATGAGGTTTTTGGTTTCTACAGATGTTTTTTTTTTCTGCACAAAAGTCAATCTAAATAGTAATTTTTATATAAAAGTATTTTTTTTCAGATTAAAAGGAAAAACATCTTACCAAGAACTAATCGAAACGAGAACTTATTGAACAAAAAGTTCTTAATTTCAAGGGACGTTTTTCATGAAGGAGAAACATAAGCAACTGAATCTTTGCAGCCTACGAATGAAGTTCCAGCAGCAACAAACACACCTAACCTGAATGATCATTCACTGGGTGTTCCAATATAAACCATTTCTCCTACTACTGATGTAGCACCAGCTGCTAGGAGGAAAACTAGAACTTTAAGGCTCCCCAACATATTTACAAGACTACATATGTAACATTTTGATTTCTACAACTAACCATCCTACACAGAAGCATGTTTCATATGACAGATTATCCAATTCTTATAAGGACTTTGTCATGAATATGTAGCACGGATTTATGAGCCTCAATTTTTTTCATCAAGTAGTCAAGCTTCCTAAATGGAGGCAAGCGATGGCATAGGAATTATATGCAATGGAGGCAAATTATTGGTCAACGGTACCACTCCCCGCTGGCAGCAGATAGATTTACGAAGTCAAGTATACGGCAAATGGGAGCTTAGATAGATATAAAGCAAGACTGGTTGCAAAGGGTTATACTCAACAGGCTGGGATAGACTTCATAGATACATTCTCTCCAATTGCAAAAATAACAACTGTGAGAATACACCTTTCACTAGCATCAATAAAGAAATGGCACTTGGTTCAGTTAGACATTACTAATGTCTTCTTGAATGGTTCTTTATTTGAAGAGGTCTATATGCAGCTGCCTCTAGGGTATCCAATCAAGGGGGAGAACCTCATTTACGAATTACACAAGTCCGTTTATGGTCTAAGACAAACTTCTAGAAAATGGTTTCACAAATTCTCTATTGCTCTTCTGGAAAATGACTTCACACTTATAATGACTATTCTCTCTTCGCAATGAGGTCTGATACTTCTTTGGTGAGTCTGTTAGTTTACGTGGATGACATTATAATTGCAGAGCCAAACCTGAACTTAATTCACAAAGTGCAAACCATGTTGCAGTCACATTTCAAACTGAAAATCATCGGTGACTTAAAGTACTTCCTAGGTCATTGAGATTGCTCGTTTCATCTAAGGGCATTCAACTATCTCAGAGGAAGTATATTCTTCAGTTATTGGAGGATACAAGTTTTTTTGCAGCAAAACCTATAGCACTTCCCTTGGATCCTAATGTGAATTTTACTGCTAATGATGGAGAATTGTTGAAGAATCCAACCCAATATAAAAAACTAGTGGGAAGGCTAATGTATTTGACAATTTCAAGGCCTAATATCAATTACGAAGTACACAAGCTCAGTCAATAAAAGTCCAAGCCCAGAGGACCTAATCTTCAAGCTTTGTATCAAATAAATCAATATTTTAAGGGATCCCTTGGGCAAGGAATTTTTTTTTCCCTTCAACATCCTCCTTCAAACTCAGCCTATGAAGATGCAAACTCAGGAAGTTGTCTTGACGCCAGGAAATGGGGATGTAAAGGAAATGAGCAAAGCTGCATATCGAGGGCCTGGCCTAGCCTGGCTCATTTACTAAAAAAAAACTAAGTTCAAGTTTTTAAAAAAGTTTATTTAACTAATCAAATCAAGCTTAAGCTTGTTAAAAAGTCTTTTTAAGTCTGTCAAACCAACTTATTTATAGTTTGAATAAACAATAATAATTTTATATAACCTAAACAAATAATATTATAATTTATAATTATAGATAACGATGTTATTTAGTTCATCATAAGGTTCCACTATGTGTAATGTTATAATCATAAAAAACGGTGGTCTGACTTGGTTTTATAATTATAGAAAACTTTTTAATACTTTTTATTATATTATTCTTTTTGTCTTACCTTTTATAATTCTAATATTTATAATAATACTTTTTATTATAAATGATAATAATTTTATATAACCTAAATAAATAATACAATTTTTAATCAACCTTTAAACAGGTTAATAAGCCAAGCGAGACTTTTTAGTAAGTCATGTCAAAATCTAAAAAATTAGTCTATAATAAACCACAATCTAGACTTGGACTAAGCAAAGCCTCACTTAACCTACTTCCACCCTTACCAGGAAATCCACCGCAGGATTTTGCATATTCCTAGGAAATTCATTAATTGGATGGAAGTCAAAAAAAACAGCCCACAGTCTCAACATCAGTTAGCGGAAATCTTGACTAAGGCAATGCCTTTGAAACAATTTCGTAATCTCATGTCCAAGTTGAGTGTCATCAACGTATATCTCCTAACTTGAGAGGGAGTTTCACAATTACATCAGCTAATTAAAATTTTAAATTAAATTAATAGTGTGTTTTTTTAAAAATAATTTTCAAGCCTAATATCACACCACCAAATTAAGTTAAGCTAAAAATATCTTATACATTAAAGATAACTTAGAATTAACAACTCCATATGAAAATAAAGAAATATAATTATCAACAAATTTAGTGGTTACATATTTTAGGTAGATTACTAGAGTGTAAAATATCACAATTTTCTAACACAATTTTTAATTATATACTCTATATTTTTTATTTACCATTATGATTATTAATGGAATATGCTGAAACGTGACTGATCATTCAATTTTAATAATTATAAAAACAAATCTAAATTTTTTTTTTTTTTGATAAGAACAACAGACACCAAGAAAATTAATAAGTTTTTTATGGATTATAATAATTTATAAAAATAAAATAATTATAATAATAAAGTTTAAAAATCTCTTGTTTTAAAATGTTTCGGTAGATTATAATGTATTTTTACAATAATGGATTATAATAACAAAAATAGTATTTTTTTTAGATTCATACAAACATTTACTTTAAAATATTTCTTATGGATTACCTAAGAAATTGATTCTTATCGATTATAAGGAGTCATCTAAAAAAATATATAACAAAATCATTTAAATATAAGTGTCACTCAAAAATATATTATTCTCATTCATATGCAATAATAAAAATTAATTTATGAATCAAAAGTGATGTTGTAAAGCATGAGGTTGGAAGGTCAAATTCTTTTTCAGAATAGTTTTCGATCAAAAAAATAATTATAATAATAACATAAACAAATTATGAGAAAAAAAAAAGTTTGTCTGGTCTACGAAAAAAAGAGGCAGCTCATACTTTAAAGGGCACGAATTACAAAAGATATGAATTAATGTGGTGTAATTTGTAAATTTAAATAAATAAGTGGGTGGGTTTATAAAAAAATAAAAACTGGAAATAGAAGTAACAGGTTAACACTTTTTTACTGTTGATTATGTGAACGGTTTATATTCTGCCATGTATGATGAGGACCCACTCACAAATTTCCAACATATAATTCGGGATATTACCTTATGAACCCCCAAACTTTAACATTTGCCCCCCCCTAAAATGTGTGAAATGACTAAAATGCCCATGTGGGCTGAAACAAGGGCAGACGCGTCCCATCCTCCTCCCCCCCCCCCCCCCGGCCAACATCTTCTCCAGCCCTCCCTTGCAAAACCCTAACCATTTCATGCGATTGTTGTTGCTGTTTTTTGTAATTTGCAAGGGCAAAGGAAGTGATTTCTAGGTGTGCGTAATTCGTGTGAAGTTCAGTTGCAGTATTACATAAGGTTTGCACTCTGTATTTGTTAGAGTGCTGGGTCTGGTTTTTGATTATTAAAACGGATGTGTATAGCTGAATGAATGCATAAAACGGTTATGCAAGACCGTTTTATGTAACATAGCCGTAAAAAAAAAAAATGGTTTTCTATAGCCGATATGTAACTTCAATCGGCCATGTATAGCCGTTATTTGATTACGTATTTACAGGACTATTTTTTTTTCTATAACGGATTTGCATATCTCTTTTTGGTAATCGGCTGTGTATAGCCGTTTTTTGTTTCAAAACGAATATGCAAATCCGTTATGTTATCGAACAGCTATTTTCTTGAAGTTGGGCTTGTAAATGAAATTGACCGTTAATAATTTAATCTGGTAAATGTAGGAGAAGAATGATTTATTATACTCTGAAGATGTATAAGGATCCGTACTTCAACTGTGAATATATCCCACAGGAAGAAGTGGATCTAACAACGGAGCCAGTTTCAGTTAAAGAGGTTTGTTATAACTATGTTGTGAGAGTATGAACTGTATTTTTTGACAGTATTTAATGTGTGGAAGATGAAATTTTATGTTCATAGACAAATGAAGATGAAATATGTGATCGTAATGGCTCTTTTACAGGAGAAGACTTGACTAATCTGTTCATCACCAATGAAGTACGTTTTTTATACTAAACGATGATAACAGAACACAATTTTATAGTTGTTAATCGTTAATTGATACTGTTTTTTTGTGAACAGACATTTAGCACTAGAGATGACCTTTTGGAGTGGGTAAGAGAGATTGCAAAGACCACTAACTTTGTTGTTGTAATCAATAAATCGAAGATAGGAGGCGAAGGAAAGCGTGCACAAGTCATATTAGTGTGTGAACGTGGTGGTAAATATAGGCCCACGTCTAAAAAAAACAAAACAGTGCTGGACACTGCAACAAAAAAATGTGAATGTCCATTTAGATTTAAGGGAACACAATGGGCAACTGGTTTATGGAAGTTGCGAGTACAATGTGGATACCATAATCATCTTGTAGCTGAGTCATTGCATGGGCATCCATATGCTGGACGTTTGAATGAGGGTAAGTTAACCATGGTAGAAGAGATGACACAAAACAGGGTTCTTCCTCGAGATATATTGGTTTCTCTGAAGAAGAAAAACACAGAAAATGTGACAACTATAAGACAGATATACCATGCCAGACAACGATACAAGGTAAAGATAAGGGGTCCACGAACTCCAATACAACATTTAATGAAATGTCTAGATGAATCCAAATATTTGTATTGGTATAGGAGTGATGAAGGGTCAGATGTCGTTAAGGACATATTTTAGACACACCCTGACTCAGTAAAGCTATTGAATGTCTTTCCAATTGTTTTGATGATGGATAGCACATATAAGACTAATAGGTATCGTCTCCCACTTCTTGAGATTGTTGGTGTGACATTGACAAAATTGACATTTTCGGTCAGGTTTGCATACATGGAGTCTGAACAAACTGAAAACTTTGAATGGGCTCTTGGGAGGTTGAGAGGCTTATTTTGGCAACATGAGTTATGTCCACAAGTCATTGTGACTAATAGAGATCTTGCATTGATGAAAGCCGTGGGGCTTGTATTTTCTACTACAATGAATTTGTTGTGTCAGTATCATTAATAAAAATGTCGAATCAAAATGCAAACAATCCGTTGGCAATTATGCTGATTATAAAAGGGTGATGGATGCTTGGGATATGGTTGTTAGTGCTTGTGATGAGGAGGAGTACTGTCACGCTTATGGGGTGTTTCGGACCACATGCGTTGCACTCGATAGCTTTGTTGCATATGTTGACGATACGTGGTTAAACCCACACAAGCACAGATTTATTCCAGCTTGGACAAACAAGTTCATGCATTTGGGAAACACAACGACAAATAGGTATAATGATGTTTTTTTTATTACATATGAAACTTGCATTTGTGATGTATATATGTGATGGTGTTATTGGAATCCTAATTATAGGGTGGAGGGTGCACATGCTAACTTGAAACGAATTTTGCAATCATCTACCGGGGACCTTCATAGTTGTTGGGAATGAATTAATGCTCTTTTAACATTGCAGCACACTGAGATAAAAAGATCATTTGAACACAGTCTGATGAAAGTACAGCACAAGATGAATTATTCCTTGTTCAAACATTTGCATCATTGTGTTTCACTTGCTGCAATTAGACATTTGTCGAATGAGCTTAAGAGAGCACAGTCATATGTTGGTGCGAACATATTTACATGTGGTTGCTGCATTAAAAGAACCCATGGGTTACCATGCGCGCATGAGCTTGGCCAATGGAACAATTTGAGTATGGCAGTTCGTTTAACCTCAATTCACTGTCACTGGAAGACTCTGACATGGGAGGTTGACCATGAAGGTCAAGAGATAGTGCCTTATCGTGAAGCTGTTGACCTGTTATGAGTTAGGTTCAACAGCTTGACAACTGAGGAGGAGCAGTGGTCTATGTACCACAAGACAGTTGAACTAGCACGTCTAGAATCTAGTTTATTAAGGCCACCACAAGATAAGGTCAAGACAAAGGGCAGTAAAAAGAAGAGCACGAAGATATCAGAATCATCTACGAAGCGTGACCCCTCATATTTTGAGGTGGTCGATGCACAGTGGGTTGCTATGCACAATAGCATGTCATCAGGATCAAGACCGTCCACAAGATACTCATTGACACCTGCCAAGCCCCCTTGTGCACGGAGTGGATCAATGGGCAGAGGTTCATCTGAGCCACCAACCAAAGATTCGTCCAGCCAAGACATTCATGCACGTATAGGTACAATTGACCAATCAGTAGGGCCCATGCAATCTTGGGAGTTTGGCACTGTTGGTAGCAATAGAACCGTTCCTATTCTTAATCAATTACCAATATGTATCCATCCCTTCGTGGAGGATGTCATTGATGTTCGACCAGATGGGAATTGTGGTTATTGGGCAATTGCGTTAGGCCTAGGCCTTTTTGAGGATGATTGGTTTCGAATACAGCAAGAATGCATTGCAGAGATGACAACATGGCAAGCACTGTATACTGAAATGTTCCTCCCACGAGGATACAAAAGACTTTTTTCATCACTTGCTGTTGATTCTGCTACATCTGCTGTGTTGCCCGAAAAGTGGATGTCTATACCCGATATGTCATATGTTCTTGCATCCCAGCTTAATGCCATCGTTGTTGTGTTGCATCCACAGTTATCACAAACCTATCTTCCACTTCACTCTAAACCACCATTTAGTATGTCAAACCCAGAAGAAGTCGTGATAGCCTACGTGAATGGGAACCATTTTGTACATGTAATTAATTTGCCCTTTATTTTTGTCATAATTTTGCCCCCTGTTTTTAGTTTTTGATTTATTTCATTTATTGTTGTCACAGGTTAAGCTGAAGGACAACTCTCCTATACTACCTGTTACACCACAATGGTTGTATGCTGCATCAGTAGAAGCACATGACTGAATAATATCGTTGTTGGGGCGCATAAGACAGTTTGAGGCCTTGGCATGACAATGTCAAACTTAGTTGTGTTGGAGTTTTAGTCTATTCATTCATTTATGTAATGTAATGATACACATTGTTATTTTTGACCAGACAACTATGTACTCAGCATGCTTGTAATTGTGTTTAATTCCTAACAAATTAATTATTTGACCCATCTGCAGCCTGAACGTTAATTCATAGTTTGTTCTGTGTGTGCATGATCAAATGGCTATATATAACCGAAACTATATTAAAAACGGTTGTGTATAACCAAAGTTAACTTAAACAGTTATTCATAGTCATATTTCAACTATAGCAGTTTCCAGTTTATTGTTTGCAAAAAGGCAATTCCATTTTATCAAGTTCTGGGAAACATTAACAATTGTAAAATAAAGACGTTCAACGGCAAACTCACATGAAATAAACAAACTGAACAAGTTCCATTTGCATAATGAAATAAACAAACATGTTTACAAGTACTAGTGGCTACGTAGAAGTAATATACATCAAGCGAATATAATGTTAGTCTGAACTAATGATGTCAACCCCTGGATGAGCCGGCACCCTGACTAAACTGATAACTGATCTGTTCAGCACGGCTGGACGCACGACGTATCTCACCACGAATTAGCTGCAACAACCGGTCAAGGTCTGTCTTCTCGTTTGCTAATCTACGATCGAAAATTGTGCGTACGTATCCGTCTGCTATCCTTAAATCATCCTACATTATTAAAAATAACACATTATTAAACACTTAATCATTCAAATACCCAACAAATAATATTAGGAATCACGGTACTTACCAACAAGTCATCAGTAAGTGAAGGTCTGTCTGTCGAGTCTCCACTCATGTCAGGATCTGTCTATGTAGGAGGACTAATGACACGAACTGATGGGGGCAGCATGTAAGGATGTGATATCATGTGATACCACTCCATGTACCCTGGCTGCACTTGTCCAGGTACAGTCACAGCTGGTCCACGTGCCTCAGCACTCAGCACGTGATGGTCGAAATGATCCCACACGGCATCTACCTCTGACAAGTGGATCGGCCTATCATTTGCACGCATCGGAGGCGGTGGAATTGACTGGACACGTGAGAACTGCCTCAGAACCCGTTCTGGCTGATGTGGCTCCAACCACATCCCAAATCGCATCCTACCAGAGAAAAAAGATACAAGGTACAATGGATGGTAGGCGCGAGCATCATCGTATAGGGTCCACTCGACGTCAATATGTCGGAGACAGTCCAACTGTTTCCGTATAGGAGGTACCTGACCACTCCCATTCCAAGATGACCAACGCGCTGCTCTCGGAAGGTCCTCCCGATATGACTCGTTCAAGCGGCTGGACTGGCGCATACCGGGAAAATGCTCGTAAATCCATGTCTGCAGACAATGCAACAGGGGAAAAAATTAGTTCATTTCATAATGAATAAATAGTCGTAACGTAATCAAACTATCAACATACCAGCAATAGTGGTAGGCAACCAGCAATCTATCAACATACCAGCAATAGTGGTAGGCAACCAGCAATCTATCTCGCCTTATGCCTTGCGGCATAACCGAGTTGCCTGTATAGGTAGGTCAGACATATGGCTCCCCACGGTAAATCATGAATGTCATCGACATCTCGAAGCAACTCTAGATAATCTGTGCGCACAGTCGTCGATGACTTGTCTGCGAAGACAGTGCATCCCAGGACAAAAAGCATAATTGCCCTGGCTGCTTGGAGCCACCTCCCATAACTGAGCTGAGCAGCAATGATGGTCAACAGTGACTCAAATCTAATGGCCGCCTTCCTGCATGCTTCAAATTCTTCAATAATTGTCACAGGTGGAACTCCCAACACATCCACCACCGACCCAACGGCTTGCTTAATCATCAAGCTGGGGACAAAAACAAACCTACCTTTCATTGGAAAGTGCAGCAGTGATGACACATCATCTAGTGTGATAGTCATCTCCCCGATCGGTAGGTGAAACGTGTTAATATTTGCATGCCACCTCTCGATGAATGCAGCTACTAGCGCCTTGTCGACCATAGAGTAGTCCATCTTCAATAATGGCTCCAGCCTTGATTGCCTGACAATGTGACGCACCTCCTCAGGCATTATGTCATACTGTAATGATTTAATCTTGTTCCCATGAATCATGGTTTTGACAAGAGGTCGCTCCTGTTTTGTGCATAACAGTTTGTTAGTCATACACAAATTGTATTAAAAACAAATCAAACTTTAATGTACACATACATTAGTGTAAATGTCATAGCTTACCCGTTCACCCACCCATACGTGCGGTGCAGTATAGCCTCCATATCTCCTAAGTATAGACAAATCATGCGGGCCATAGGGTGTTGCAGATGTCAATAGGTCATTTCTGAGTATGACCTCCATGACCGTCTCGCAATCTGCTCCGCCAGAATCATCACCCGAATCAAAGTCATCAGAGGGGGCGACAACTCGAACATCCTCCATCGGCTGGGGTTCAGGAACAACTTGCTCTTGCCTCTGGTTCACACACTCCCTCAGCGCAGAAGCAGACGATCGTTGACGGTCACCCGCCTGTGCCTGCTGGGCCAGTTCTGCATCTCTAATCAATGGGATCTTCGTTCGTGTCATTTTACCTACAAAGATTATAGCATTGGTGTTGAATAATTACTTGTAATTCCAATAAATTCTAACAACATAATTAAACTTAATTTTAAATTAAATTCGACCAAATAAGCAGGCATTAACTCACACAATTTAAAAAAACAAATAAAATATATCACTGCAAGAAACAAACGGCCTTGTAGAACTGAAAACAAAACAAAAACGGCCCTCTAAATCTGTTTTCGAGAAACGGCTATGTAGGGCCGTCACGAAACTAAAAACAGCCATACAAGGCTGTCGACCTTGTAGAGCTGAAAAAAGAAAAATGGCCCTCGAAATCCAATTCAAAAAAAGCTATAAAGGGTCATTATGAAGCTGAAAACAGCCATACAAGGCCGTTTGTGAGTCCATCCTCATTTCACAGTTTTCTACCATTTCAACTAAAATTCATACAAAAAAAAAAAAAAAACACTGCGAAGGAAAAAATATACCCTAACCAGTAAACATCAGCAAAAGACATAAATTTTGTACAAGGTAATAAAACGGCTTTGCAAGGCTGTTTTAAATTTTAAAACAGCCCTATAGAGCTATTTATTATATTTTGCTTACTTAATTATAAACGGTGTTGTATAGCCGTTTTGGAAAGTAAAACGGCCCTATAAAGCCGTTTCGCTCCATCGACGCCCAGCTTCTCAACCTAGATTTCTCAGCCATTTCAACTCAAAATCAGACCCCAAAAAAATGAACATTGCGAAGGAAAACATAGTAGAAGATAACCCTTACCTTGAATGTGTGAAAATCGGTGCAATCCTCACAAAATTTTTCTGAGAAAGAAATTGAAGGGGATGCTCGGCGGGAGGAAGAAGAAGGGGGCTAGGGTTTTGGGATTTTTTTGGGGGGGAGGGGGGCAAGTGAACTGCGAGAAGGGTATTTTGGGTATTACAAAAAATTTTAAAACCAGGAAGGGGGGCGTTTGACAAAGTGCGGGGGTTCATAAGGTAAAATCCTATAATCCGCTCAATTTACTAAGCCAGTTCTCCTCTCTCCTTCCGCAAGGAGAATCACATTATTATTCTTATTAATGGGATTAATCTTTTTTTAATAGAAAAAAAGGATTAACTATTTGAGCTTGTTTACGGATTACTTGTTCTAAATTGTGCATGTTTTCCTTGCTAAGGTCTAATTAGTTCAACCAGTTAAAGTGGGTGGTTTAATCATATTTATATAAATTAATAACAAAATACTCCTCAATTTTATCTGTAATACACTTTAATTGAATTATATAGATTAAGAAAATTTATTGAAATTAATTAACTGTCTAATGATGTCTTCAAATTGTATCAAACATTTCAAAATTACTCTTAGGAGGTGCTTGATAAAAAAAAAAAAAAATTAAACCTTGAGAATCTTAATTTAGAATTTTATTATTTTTTTATGTTTGATATGAATTTTTTTTAAAATAAAATCACAGGAATCATGTTTCCAATATTTTTTTTAACATAATTTTTATTAAAAACAATCTTATGAGAAGAGATGCGATTTTAATTTCTAAACCTATTAAACATTTTAAAAAAAAATTCTCATAAATGTTTCAAGCTAATTAAATATATTTTAAAAATTATTTATATATTTTTTTTAATTTATGAATCCGTCTACCAAACACTCCCTTAATTAAAATCACTAAAGAAAGTAAATAGAGAGAGTACTTATAACATTCCAACAACAATAATGTTGAACAAAGAGAGAATAATGTATTTGAAAATAAATTATAAATGTTTCTTACTCTAAAAAATGTGTCTTTTATACAATATCACAAAAAACTTTTAGAATGTGTCTTCTGAATGAGACTGGATTGAGTAAATTTTAAAATTTAAAAGTACTTAAGATAACTGAAGAAAATAATCTAAATATCAAATAACATTTTCAATAAAATAAAAAATGATCACTATAATTAATAAAATAAAAAAATCATAGTACTTATTTATAAGTAATTTTTATTGAATTTTTATAGAGAAAAGCCAAAGATCAGGTTTTTAAAATTTAAAAGTCCTTGATTAAATAAAAAAAAAATCTAAATATCAAATAGTTTTTTAAATAATATGTAAAATGATCACCATAGTTAATAAAATAAAATAAATCGTAGCACTTTGTACTCAGTAAATTTATACGTAATGTTTTATTTTATTGAATTTTGTATAGAGAAGGGCCAAACATCATGTTCAAACATATTTCATCCAATTCAATCCAGCCCAAACCCTTTTTCTCTCTCTCTCTCTCTCTCTCTCTCTCTCTCTCTCTATATATATATATATTAGGTTATAGAATGGCCGAGTCTTCATTTCCTAGGTCAACTGGTTCAACCAACCTATCTACTCCATTTTTTTTTTTAATTATTCATGGGTAAAAGGTAGTTTCTTTTTTTAAAAAAACATAAAAATAATATACCAACATAATTGATAAATAAAGAAGTCTCTTAAGCAATTTTGATAATGATTTGATCTTTGACAATATGTATAAATTTTTTTTTTGTAAAAGAGCTATATTCACTTTAATAATTTTTCTTTACCTCAAAAAAATTAATCTTTAACTATCCAATAAAAAATATCCTCGGTGCAAATCAAAAAGAAAACATCAAAATAATACAAAATTGACACTGGTGCCATTTCATTCCCTTCATACTCTCTCAAACACGTCCTAAGGGTATCTTATACCCTATATATGTAAACCTAATTTTTATTCAAAATAAGAGCAATAACTATAAAACTATCAAAGCCTAAAATGCTTTGAAACTTTGTCTACTTACATAAAGCCAACACTTTGTTTGTCATACCCTTCCCTTTGTTATTAGAAAGCTAAAAATTGTTTTATTAAATTCTTGAGTGTACACATTAAGTGTGCAAACTTAAAAAAAAGAGAACATCGAGGAAAGAAAATACACTTGGAATGAGAAAAATGCATAACATCTTCAAGGAGGCAAGAGAATTGCAGTGAGAACTAAAATCAGAAGTGCAGCAACGATAGAATACTTCATAGCACCAACAAAGATAACCACTGAGGTAAAAAAGTAGTGATAAAAAACTAGACCACTTATCCAGATGAGCAGAATTATTGATCCAATGGAGAAAAAGTTGTCAGGCTCTGGAACCGTCGGATCAATCCATGTAGGGTCGAAAATCAGTGGTATATCTAGCTCTGCATTACTGATCCAATGGTGGCGGGCAAAGTCTCGTTTATATTTATATTCTTCCCAACTATTTCTCTCTGCAAATACCAAAACTCTGCGAGCTTTTCCGGGGATCCAAGACTGGGTTTTGAAGTTCAGAAAAGAGGATGTGATGTTGCCATCGCGAGAAGGAGCTCGCAAAGGCCTTGCTGCAATGGAATGGATTGGAGTTGAGATTGATGACTGGGAGAGGAGTGCCAAATGTGTCATTGCTTGCTCAAATGCTGAATCAGACAGGAGATTTGTAATAACATTGATAAAAACAAGGAGGGCAATGCCTCTAATATTTAAATAAAATAACATATATTACCATATGAAGCTAAAAAAACCATCCCAAAATACCCAAAGACTCAAAGTTATTTCATATATATTTAAAGTTCTTAATAAAAAAGAGAAGGAAAGTCTAATGGACATTACATTTCTTCCTCCATTCTTTGGGAATAATGATCTTTATTTTAATTGATCCCAGGCCATAATATAGCAAAGACTGGAATCAGCATTCCCTCCAAGGGAAGTAAAGCCAAGCTAAACATAACTACAGAATGGAATAAAATGATCATCTCGATTCAAAAGCATTCCATTGGTGACAAAACTAAAAATTTGCACTGGAAAGCTTTCCTAAGCCGATTGATCATTGAGATGAAGGAGGCTTCGTACAAATGATTTCTAAGGAAAATTTTCTGCTTTTTATGAAATTCCTTTCTGTCAAAAGAAACCAAACTTACATAGTGTTTGGGCATTATTCATCATTCAAATTTCCAATACGTGAACAATCAACCAATTATCGTGATTATGAAAAAAAAAAAAATCCTTTTTATCCCTTATACTATGATCAATTTCAAAAACAAAAATTTGACGTTTATAAATTAAACATAATATTTCAAACAAAAAATAAGTGTTTAATTTATTCAGTTTAAAACATAAATTTTTTTTTAAAATTAATAATAGTATGTTAAATAAAAAGATATTTTTCTCAAAGGATAACGAAATAAGCTACATTGATCAAATCAAATTCCAACTAATGATTCAAGCCCAGAGAAACATAGAATGAAAGCAGTAAAATTTAACCTGATGGAGATGGAAAGGTAAAACAATTGAAGCGTTTACCTGCGACTATGAGAGATCCACTTTATTTTATTTTTAGCCAAAGCAACTGTGAAGGAGCTTTATAACGCAAGATCCGGGCAAGAGTCCCAAGCGCATCAGATTTCTGCAGAAAATCGGCAAGATCAATTGACCAAAGATATCAAAAACTCATATAAATGCTTATAGAAATGGGTCGGGTCGGGTCGGGTCGGAATTGGGCTTTACCTACAATTTGGAAATTAATTAACACAACCCCCTCTTTAATAAACACCACCCCACCTAAAGAAACATAAAAACTACTCAAAATACCTTCAGAGTCACTGGACTTCCAAACAGATCTATAGAACCGTTTTGATGTCCAAATGGAGTGTCAAATGGCTCTATAGATCATTTTGACACTTCAAATGATCTTATAAAGTCAAGTTATCTCCCACATAAGACAAATCATCATTACATATTTCATTTTTCATTCACTTGTGAACAAAATTTTGATCCCAATCATTATAATTGAACATATATAAGAATACTCAATTGCTAGTCTAACATCAAAATTTTAACATACTTCGTCAATTAAATTTGCATTTGTTGTTGACTTCACATCCTCGAATGGGGTATATTCATAATTGAAGTATGAATCTTTACACATTCTATAAGCATAATTAATTGTCTTCTAATGCATTTATAGAAATAAAATATCAAAATCAATGAATACAATCTTCATAAATAGCATGAAAATATAAAAATGAGGCAATATGCACAAGAACGAGAAAATCAGAGTTCAAACTGCTTTACATAACTATCTAGGCATTAAAACAACTCTTCAAAACTGTTCGGGCATCAAAACTCTACAGAGTCATTCATGTACCAAAACGACTTTATAGAGCTATTTTTCATATAAACGACTTTACAGAGCATTTTTTTTTTAAAGAAGAGATGGGGGTAGTCTTTTTTAATTAGGGTTATTTTAGTAATTTTATAGGGGTGGGGTGGTGGTTATTAAAGATGGGAGTGGGTTAATTAATTCCCTTACAATTTGGGCACCTAGTATCTTTTTTTAGATTCTTTTCCCTTTTTTTTTTGAAAAAATTATCTCGGTAATTTTTAGTTAATGGCAATTTCAAATTTCCTTCTTTGAATAAGTCTTCTTTCTCTCACGTGTACAAATGTTCCCTTATTAAGCAATATATATTAAATGTTTTGATTGGATATATATTATAAATTTTAGTTGTTTAAACATTTAGAGTCCATTTAACAAAATTAATTAAAAGTTGTGAACGTTTGTTAGCCGTAAATATAATTTATTTTATTCATTTTTAATTTATTACAATTAATTAAATAAATAATTAGATTTTTATTTTTATTTATTTATTATAAAATTAAATAAAGTAAATATTTATTTATTATTAAAAAATTAATGAAATAATTAATTAATTATTATTTATTCTCAACCAATTAATTAAATAATTAAATAATAAAAACCAAACTTTCTCTCGTATATATATTTTTTATTTAATGTAATATTAGATAAATGTATTTTTTTGAAAAAAAAAGTTTAAATTTGTGGTTTGAGGCTTTGAGCATAAGGCCCGTAACCTAGCCCAACAGCTCAACCCAGCTGAAAAGGGGGAAGATTGGAAGAAAAAGGCGCAAATTGATGTCGACGGTTTTGCCCTGAGTTTCCCTTCGTGTTCATTGCGACCGCTCTCGTCTCTTTTCTGTCTCACCTTCTCCTTGCTTATTCTGTCGTTGCCGGCTTCGCACGATAGCTTTTCCGCCATGGTTAAGCGTTGAAGGTCCAACCAAGAAAGAAGACTTGAGCTCGAGTTCAGCGTCGTCTCTAGTGTTGGTGAGCTCACTGGTTTTTCATTGTCTGTTTCCACCCTTCGACTATCATACTATCTTTCTCGAAACCCATTATCTGTTTTATTTGAAATTAATTTGCCTCTTTTTTTTTTTTTTCAGTGTTATGTCTTGAGCTTGAACTTGACTTAGTGTACTCGTATTTGTGCTAGAAAATGGTGTCTTTAAATTTAAGGCTAAAGCCATTCTTAGAGTTAAAGCAGAAAAATTTGTTTCATGTGAAGGTCGTTTGGATTCAATCGCTGGAGCTTGCACCATGTTTTTGATATGCCATTTGGGTTGTATAAGAGGCCATGTCAATTTAATTTATAGTCATGATTGAAAGGCTTCTGCTAATAGTTTTCTGCTGAAACTATGATTTTTATATGAACTACCCATATAAACTTAAAAAGCATGCTGTAATGAACCACTTGGTACAAATCATAAAATCTGATTGTGTTGGATATATGTCTGAGGCTTTATTTGTTTTCTGAGGTTTCCTCCTTTTCTTGATAGATGACTGCTTATTTTGTTATGATTCCCTGTTCTAGTATGCATAGGCCTCAATTGATCTAATTTTGTTACAATTTTGCTCTTTCAGTCTCAGACAAGGGGCCGCTTCTAGTTTTCTTCAAGTTAACAATAGTATATAGCTTGGTTTGCCAGAGTCATCCTGCCTTCAACCATGGTAAGCTCTTTCATCCTTAAGCATACTAGCTTTGATAACCTTATAATGGTTACAAAATTGTCCACTGTATCTGTTAGAAGCTGTTTTTGTCATAGTCTGATGTTTTTATTGTTTATTGAATTGGGCTTTGAATTGCTTCTATTTCGTGTGTTGCTGAAGTAAAGTTTCCCTTGATTCTTCTTTGTTGTGCTATGGGCTTTGTTTTAGTTTCTCTCATCCTTGCTTACACTTTAAATGAAACAGAGGAAGAAGAAAAATGTGTTTAGGCAGCCAATTCCGAAGAAGCTGCAGAAGCAGCCACAGCAGCCCACTGTTGATCCTATTACAGGAAAGAAGATTCCAAAAAGTTTTGTGTTCTCCCGAGGGAAGTTGCCTGGTCCTCTCAAGCAACTTGAAATGGACCTGAGAAAGTTAATGCTGCCTTATACCGCTCTCAACCTCAAGGTCAATGTTGCTTATTTATTATCAGTTTCATCTTCTTAAGAAAGATTTACCGTTCTGTTCCTATTCTGATGTATATCATGTTGATAACCAAAATTGGTGAAAGTTTAAAGCGAAACAAATATTGTTTAAGTATGAACCATTTTGTATTATTTATTTTACTGTTCCCTAATCAAACACACTAGAAAAATGTGAATGCTCATGATGAAGTTTAGCTTATGAACCATGCACTCTTGTAGTGTATTTAAAAATAAATAAATAAACTATTGAATGTCAGAAATGGCTGTCTTCCAGAAATAGTTTAAAGAAAGTTGCCTGTTGTGGGTTCAATTTAACTATCTAGTCTCTGTTGAAAGTCTGAAACTGTTTAATGTCAGATTAGAATTCGCAAATATTTATGTTTTCTATCAAATTTTGGATTAACAAGATTAATTTAGTAGAACACTGCTTTTTATTCATATGTCTAGAACTAATTTTAATCTACTAGTGCCATGGCTTATGTGTCAACTGCACCTTTTTCATTCTCTTTGCAGGAAAAGAAACGCAATAATTTAAAAGACTTTCTGAATGTTGCTGGCCCTATGGGGGTGACACATTTCCTCATGTTGTCAAAGACTGCTACTGCACCATACTTGAAGGTTGCAACAACCCCGCAAGGACCTACTCTTTCATTTAAAATACATGATTACTCATTGGTGTCCGACATTGCTCGGTCGCAATTGCGTCCTCGCTGCCCTAAAGATCTGTTTAAAAATTCTGCTTTGGTAAGCTCTTTCTCTCAATGCTGTACATGCCCATGTCATTCTGACCTCCCTAACATTTAGAAAAGAAATACAGATGCCAGGTTTAATTTCTCGATTTCATCTCTTCATCATATGTCACTCACTCTCAATCATTATCACTAGCTTTTAGAGGTTGCCGATGGAATGCCAAGAAAGAGTTTTGCTAATTGAGTCCTGAGAAAATACCGTAGCTTTCTTTTATTGATGTATTAATAATTATTGTAGCACTAGAAATTTGCTATACTCTTTTTGTGATTGTAATTTGTTTTTTGTATGATACAAAAATTAGTGATAGTGTTTCAATGGGTAAATTACCAGTCACATAACAGTTCATACTTTTGCATTTAGCTCCCTCCTTGTGTACCACAATATTAGCTATTGGTGGTTAATATCTTCATAACATGACATCCCAATGTTTTTCTTGGCAGATTTTTTGTGATCTACCACTACATTCCTGTGTTAAAATCTTCCATTAGTTGATGACTAATAGAATATTTGTATGTCTCTTGTTTAATGTTCTAATAATTGTTGTTGCACTATATAAATATACTATACTCCGTGTGTTATTTTAATTGGTTTTCTATGTTGCACAATTATTTGTTATGGTATCTTGATGGGTTTTTATCTACACACCTTGTTTACTGCAAGTCTGCAATATTAACTAAAGATGGTTAATATATTTATAACTTCATCAAAGATTCATGTCTAAATGTTTTCTTGCAGATTGTTCTTTCCGGATTTGTGAGTGGGGATCTACCTCTACAGCTTACGACTAATATGTTTCAGAATATATTTCCAACAATTGATGTTAAAACTGTGAGTTTCACATATAGGTTAAATGACTGATTTGATATCCAAGTCCTTCATCTTTTAATTACTTAACTCGTTGTTTCAGGTTAAACTTTCCTCATGCCAGAGGATTGTTTTGCTTAATTATAATAAAGAGACAAAACGGATTGACTTTCGGCATTATTCCATAAGATTACAGCCGGTAGGCGTTTCACGCAGAATAAGAAAATTTGTGCAGAATCATCAAGCACCTGATCTTAGGAATCTTCAAGACGTGAGTGATTTTGTCACAAAGTAAGATACTTGCTTTACTTGCGTATTTATTCTAGTATTCTATTTCACTTTTTGTTGGACTTGTGGACAGAGAAGTAGAGCTTTAAATTTTGTTTGTGGTATATCTCTAAATCATAAGCAACGTCCTGAATTGTATTTTCTTAGTTAGTCAGTAACCTTGAGATTATGTTATAAGTATATTTACCAAATGGTTCTCTAAGAATCTTTCTTGAGTAAAATATTATCTGAATTGTCAGGAAATGAACTGAAAATTCTGTTAACTATATAAAGGAATTAATCATGATGAATGTATCCTTTCTCCTTTTCTCTAGTTATTAAGTTTTGTATTACTTGAAATTTTTAAGGGCTGGTTATGGATCTGAAAGTGAGGCGGATGAGGAAGCAGCAACAGTGACTTTACCTAGTGCTCTTGGTAGAGTTAATCGTGCTTCCACAAAAAGTGCTGTCAAACTTCAAGAGGTTGGGCCCAGGATGACTCTTCAACTTGTCAAGGTTGAGAAAGGATTGTGTTCGGGTGAAGTCCTTTTCAATGAATATGGTACGTCATTTTACAATTTTTCCTCAGGAAATTCACTTATTTTGGTCAAGAAACTCTGAAATCATGTGGAGAGATTATATTCTGCTAAAATTTTGACCATTTACATAAACTATTTTTATCTTCCATTTAGAGAATATGTGATTTCCTGCATGAAAAACTTTTATATATGTACCATGTGTACTTTGTTAAAATGTGCATATGATCATTTGGAGACTGATAGGAACCTCAAAATCAAAATAATGGATCAAAGTAGTATTGATGATTGAAAATGAGCAGAATGGTTGTACAGAAGCGCAGGAATACAAAAGAAAAAGCAGTAACAGCTCCTCAGGGAAGAATCCCTGCCCAAAGACTTAACAAAATTCTGACTTCCACAACTGATATACAAAAACCAAGATTCCTATGAGACACTTACTTATCCCAATTTGAGTTCTGCATCAGATGCATTTGTTACATTGAATCTTAACCATTGAGCCCTTTTTCATTCTGTTCTTTCATTCTCTACCGCATAGGATCGTTTGAAGTCTTATCACAATTTGAGTTCTGCATTTGATGCATTTCCTACCTTGAATCTTAAGCACCGGACTCTTTTTTGGTTGGACGTCTGTTATTGGTGCTGATAGAAATCCTTGATACCAAAGTTGTGATGCTTGTTAGATTTTGTCATAGAAAACCTTGTCATGCTTCCCTGACAATTTTGATTTGATTTCTTTGCTTTCCTTTTCTCTTATCCCTTTAATCACTCTCTGGCTTCCATTGTTTTCTCATTTTAAAATCTACACCATTTTTTATTTTTATTTATCTCTGACGTGTTCTTGATGTTCTTCCCTGTTGGCTTCTTCCTGTACTTGAACTTTTACTGTAATGTGGCTTCATTGATTCTTCCACTTACCTCTCAGGAAGCACAGGTGGCAAAGGAAAAAATGATAACAAGATGCAGGATGACCAAGATGGAGAAGATGCAGAAGATTCTGAAGGCAGCGAAGGAGAAGATTTAGAATATTCTGGAGGTGAGGACGAAGAAGAAGACGATTCAAAAGATTCTGGAGGCGAGTATGAAGACGAAGACGAGAAAGATGATTAGAATGTATTTCGAATCAGCGAGTGCAGTGATTGAAACTATTTTGTGTAGCTGCTTAGTGCTACAGAATTAGAAAGCTGCCACCCGGAAAATTTTCATTAAGCATTCCGGTGGCATTGGTGTACGTTAACGCTTTTCTTTAAGATTTAAATTAGATTTACAGACTGCAGAAAATATCATCTAATTTAAGGTAACTAGGTTCTCCACAACATACTTGTTAAGCAATATGATATCTGAGAGAATTTTGGTTATTTCCTATTTCCAAACCTTAAAATAAAATACCTTAGTGCATTGTAATAATTTTTTCCTGTTTGTAATTTTAGAGTATAATGCATTGCCAAGGATATTAAAAAAAAAATACACAAGAACAAAATTTTCATATTACTAAAATATAATCAAAATGAATGTACATTGCTGACCATGATCATCAACAATTGAAAGAATGATTTCAATAAAAAATAAAAAATAAAAATTTTGAAAGAATGATTAATAAGGTTATTTATAAAGAAAATTAATAAATGCATTCATTAATAACAAGAGTTATTTATATTATTTATTTGATGACATAATTATAATTTTATTGAGTCCTTTCGTTTATATGGACCAATTGAAATCCTAAAATGGTTTGTATCAATAAAAAAATTAAGCATGAGTTGAAGTCTCGTGTTAGAATTCAAGAATTTAAAAAAAAAAAGAAAAAAGAAAAAAAAGTTTATTATAGCTAAAAACATGTTGCTATGGTTGGCAAAACATTTTAAAGCATTACGAGTGAATTAGCCATAGTTTTTTTTTTTTTTAACCGTAGCAACATTGTGTAGTGTACCATAGCTAAATAATATTTAGTTACCGTCAATAACAAATTTTTTTACTGAATTTCAAAAATAGCCACGATATTTTTTTTTTACCACAGCAACATTGTGTTATATACCATAAGTAAATAAATAAAGTTATGGCATTTAACAGTAGCAAAATTTTACTGAATTCCATTGATAATTATTAACTAGCGTTAGAATTTAAGTTCTATCCAAACTGATGTTTGGATTAAATTCATTTGTAACCCATACTATTAAATGACGAGACCTCTATAAAAGTAATTTTTCAAAAGACTTACACCCACCAATTCTACAGCGTAGTTGACATAATCACTAGAAACAATGGAAAGATTTGGCAAAAACTTTCTCCTTGTGGTTGCCTTCGTTGTGGTTTGCAATGGACTGTTCGTGTCTTCAGGATACACTTCGGATCCCTCAGAATTGAGGATTAAATACTTAGAGGAATGTGCATCTAAATTGACCCAAAACTGTGCTGATCAATTAACTGGAAGTGTAATTTTTGGGAGAGGCAGAGTAACAAAAGAATGTTGTGGTGAACTTGTGTACCGTTTAGGGGAACGCTGTCACTATGAATTGGCAAATGCTTTGGGTCTAGACCCAAATTTTAAAGGTACATACCCTCAAATATTGAAAAGGGCTGTAAGAATTTGGAAGAGCTGTGTTTCTATCGCATAAAACCTATCTACATCGTATTAGTTAGGCTAAGTGATAGCTTCATATGTATTAATAACAAGGGCTACATCAGATATCTTCATCACTATTTGAGGAATAAAAGGATTGGTACAATTTTAATACTTATTACTTTGAAAACCTTTATTTTCATTCTTTGTTGGAATCTCGATCTCTATGTTTGTAATCTCGTCATATTTTTTTTTTCTCGTAACAATTTAAAAATAATTTTAATTTAGACATTATACATGGTATAAAATTCTATTTCTTTTACTTTCATTAAAAAAATCCACTTTTACTCTCTAGGTTAAGATTAAAATTAAGACAAAACTATGATACAAACTAGAAGAAATACCTAATTAACTCTAGAGTAATCTTAAGAGGATCTAAACTTTATTAAGAGGTGATGAGTCTATTTTAATAATCTTTTTACTTCGAAAAGAATTAATCTTTTATTGTCGACAAAATATACCCTTTATATATATCAATTACGAAAAAAGCATCAATAATTTAATTCATATTATAAGATAATGTATATTTTATGTTACTTTACCTTACCAAAAAATTATGAAGTTTCTCTAGCAAATTTATCCACCTAAAATTATCTTTGTGAAGACGTGTGCACCAATGTTATTATTAAGTAGTGGCATCATAACTCATATTTTTGCAGAGTTACTTGATCTTGAGAAAAGAATTGTCTTATAAAAAAATATAGCAATATACGCCTCTAAATAATGAATAAGATGAAAAGTATTACTTCGATCCCATTGCAAGATATTGAATAATTGCAATTAAAACGCAGATTAAGAAAAAAAGAATTATTGTACATGACATGCATTATAATTTTTTCATGTTTATAAATTCAATTTTCAGCTTAAATAAAAATGAGATAGAATCTGTTGTAATTTCAACAATTGAAGAAAATTATTCAAGTTATATTTTATCTCCACTAAGTGAAATATGTAATATCTAATTAGTCCTCTCAATTTATTTATTTATTTATTTTTTTGAAAGCTAATGCAATGTTTATGAATTCACTTAACGATTATATTGGATTTTATTTTTCAGTAAATTTGTCCAAGTAGCTTTTATATAATCATCTACTATGCAAGATTCATAGTGATTTCCATTTATATTGGCTTGAGAAAAAGGATAGAATGATAAAGTTTCAGACACTTATTACACAAAATCAAGATACTCTTGTAATAAGGAATTGGCTAAGCAGTTCTTTTCATAGAGATAATATAATGGGATAAATTTATAGTTTGATAGATTAAAATGATGCAATCTAAGTAATTTCTGCTGTACATATTTTTTTTTTCCAGGATTTTGGAGGGGTTTTGCTGGTAATATGGACCAAGTATAGTATATACAAGGCTCTTTATATTCAGAGTGTTTATTAGAGAGAGCATTAAAATGAATGAGAGTAAAAGATTTTTCAACTATCACGAAATATGTCAATCAGTTAACATAAACTATCTTAATTTAACTAACTAAAGATTTTGAATTTAAGCTCTAAAATTATTGTAATTTTTCTATAATTCGAATTAAATTAATAATGCTTAATACGATGTCAAATGCTGAATAATTCAAATAAAAAAAAAAACTTCACAACCACTCTATACATCTATTTATGCACATTTCTTTATATACCTATTAATTTTAATTTATTTGTTATGATAAAATTATAAGTAGAAAAGTAAAAAAATAAAAAACGTAAAAAAAAGTGTGAAAATATAAATCGTAACACATCTCCAAGCTATAAGCCTACATGGAAGAGAGAGAATTCAAGTCAGTCGACTTGAAACAATTGTATATTGAATTCTTAAAAGAGAATACATGTAAAGATTAAAATGTTGTCTCGAGAGCTACTGAGACAACGAAACATAGTCAAGAATGCTTATTACAACATTTATTTTTACTTTCTGGATTCAAACGTAGACATATTGTAACATTTTATTGGCCTAAACATGGGTTGAAATGTTGTATAAATCAGTACTATTACAGGGGATTTGTTTAATTTGGTATTAGAATCCAACACTGGGGTTCCCTGAACCTGCTGCAGCAACTCCCATCCCTCCAACACCTTCTGATGCAGCTGCTCCTGTCTCATGGTCTCCAGAGCTTTGAACTGCAACTTTTTCACCATCCAACTCACTTACAAGTTGATCGATTTTTCGAAATTGATATGGCCATCTTGCATTATAGAGAAACTGGCGAAGATCAAACCTGTTATCCTCTGGAGAATAACTCTGCAAATTGAGTGCAAGATTGTAATCTTTAGTTTAGCCAGAAAGGGAAATTAAAAGAGAAAGAGAAAACAAGAATCCTTAAGAGAGAACACTGAACAGAAACATCAAATTCTGATTTTTCATCATAATAACTACATACCTCAGCGTGATAGGAAGGGGTCAATACAGTCATTTTGTGTCGATTAATAGAATAATACTTGAAGAAGTGTTTTACTTTTTCAGCCACCTGTGATGGAGTCAATCTTGCACCCCATCTGTAACACAGATTCTGCAACAGAGAATGACATAAATACCATTCAGCAATCAGTCTAATGGGATTTGACACACATCGTTTGAATTTCATCATATCCATCTATATGATTCTGCATATGCTTGTATTTTAAATTTTGTTTTGTTCTTTCAATAGATGTTTTCTGTTAGTACTATTTTATCTTTTTATTTATACTTGAAGATGAAATAAAGTTTATAGTGTAATTGTATAACAAATTGAAAATTGTGGAAACCCAGTTGACTGTCTCAAAAGTTAAGATAAAACAAACAGCCCTTTTAGAGATACAGTTTGTTTGCTTGGAAGAGTCCATAACCATATGATAAGAACGATTTTCATCATTTTCCTAAAGGCCTTAAAAAAATTGACATCAAGAACTTCTCTAAGATCTAAGTCAACTGCATAAATATTAATGTAGTAATCCTTTGCACCTTGATATATTTTATGACAAGCTTTCGATGCAACTATAAAAATATTGAAGTTACTTTCCTTTCTCAAAAGGAAAATATCTGAACCAAGAAATGTCTGATCCATTAAGCAATAAAAACAATAGTAAAAAATAAAAAAGTTGCCAAATGACTTGCAAGTGCATTACCTAAGAGGTTTTATTTTTCTGTCTTCGTGGTCAGAAAGCACTCTGCCGTCCAAGTAAGTGCATTATTCACAAATCTTTCATTCTATATTATTATTGACTTGACATATATTTGCATGTATTATACACACAGCCTTTTTATCCCACCCCATGTCAACTCAAATGGGAAATGAAAAACAATTGAAAGCTTATGAGAGACCACAAACAAGATATACCTGGAACATGGAAACTGGACCACAACGGAAAATTTTCCGCAGCCTTCCATAAATTGAGAGTTCCTCATAAGTCATTCCCATATCTACTTCATCTAGCTGTTCAACAAAGAACGAGATGTTGGATCTGCATAAATCTTAAACACAACTAACTAATTCTTCTATAGTTTGACTAGAAAAGATGCATGTGAGATTCATCAAGAAATTCAAGATTGACACTGGAAGGTATGACAAAATATTACCTGGCTGTAATTGGAGCGTATAGGTTCGAGTTCAGCCGTTGGCGGAGCTGATTCAACATCTGCCAAAGATGAGTAACCAAGATGGATGGCTGCCCATTGCAGAAATGCCCGAAGGTCTTGCTTACTTATACTTCCAATAGGATTTATATCAGCTGAGCTGCAATCATACTGTAATAAGAGATTAACTTCTGATGACTATCATGATACTGAAGATGACACAAGAAGATTTTATTTAAGAACTAAAGAAAGGTGTTTAGACTCTAAAGCCATGTAGATACCTTTGTCAAGTAACCACGCAAACCTTCATCCACGTTGGAGCTTCCCAAGACAAGATAAAACCCAGGTTTATTGTGAACCCAAGGTAGGAGTGATGCTAACATGAAAGCTAGCACCATTCTTATTCGAGCTTGGATGTTCTGCAAGCTTAAATTCTCAACATTTGATCCACCATCTACCTGTGTAAACAAAACCATATTAGAGGAATTATCAAGGCATAGAATACAATTAAAACAAATACATAGAATGTTTCCACTTCAGCAGTAAGACAAGACAGATTCCCCAGAAAGCTGCATAATCACTTTATTAGTCTCAACTATCCTAGATACAAAGATCTTGGTATCCACTAGTTTTAGCTTCAATACATAGTTTTTTCATTGCAAATCAACATCCATCTATTGAAGAACTGATCCAAGCCACTAAGATGATTTGTGCCATGCCTTAAAACCAAAGTGCAGGATTACAACATATTTTACAGAGTATTGGAGTTCTTCCATTTCTCACAAAAAGTGTCATATATTTCTTATTATTATTATAAATTATTTCATGCTTCATTTACCTTATAGCGTGGACGCTTTCCAGTAAGTGTTTGAAACAACGATAAAAGAGCAGATACAACCCCGTCAATGCAAACATCAAGGTGCCAAGAACCAATTTCATCTGCTAGCACCTTAGCCCGCAACCTTGTGGGTTCAGAACTACAAGGAGCCAATTTATTAGCTCAATATAATATCTAACTAGGAAAAAAATCCTTCAGTTGAATTCAAGTAGTGCATTGAAGATAGATTTTCCTTGACAAAATCTGGTAAGGCATGGACAGACAAAATGGCAAACATTTCCATAGACAATTCATAACAGAGTCCCAAAACTATGCTGATCAAAGTTTCTGCAATGCCATCAAACTAATTTTCTTTTTTTTTTTTTTTCTGAAAAAGAAAAATCAGTTCTATTTAGTGCTATGGTCATAAAAATTTAAGTGGCATGATGACGACAAAATGACACAAAGCAAAATAGTAGCACCCATAAATGAGGGAGTGTAACATCAGAAGTCTCACGCAAGAAAGATTGGAGAGTTCAACATAGTAATAAAGAACCATGGGCCTACTGATAGTAACTTGGGTCACTATTGGTTACTAGTTGGACTTCAACTACATGGTCAAAATGCCTAAGCTTATGTTACCAGTAGTATCTCCTTGTTCCCCTATATACCATGTTAAACTCACTGCTCTTCATATAAGTATTCATGGAGCATTTGGTGAAGATAAACTAGTAGAACCTCATTTCTTTATATTCCATGTTGAACTCACAGCTATTGACATAATTATTAATGGTCGTATTTTGTGAAGACAGCAATAGCAATTAAGATATAAAGCTTCTGTGCAAGCACTTACCTATTCTCAGATCCCATAAATACAGTATAGAATATTCGGTTAGCAAATTCTCTGCTGTCAGTTGGATAAAGTTCATCTTTATAATTTCCTATTCGTATTGCATCAGCTTTAACTTGTTCATCCCCATTGGCAATTTCTGCAGACAAAATGAATTGTTAATCAATAACTTCCCAACAAAATGGTTGTCTTATATGGTGAAAGATAACTGTCTTTGCGACCACATCTGCATCATAAATAGAAGAGAACCACAGAGTCCCTCTCAATTTACCATTGAACATGATATGACAGTATAGTTTCTTTTCAAGATGCTAGACACTTTATTTTCTATACTAAAGCAAATTTGCAGGACTTCTGAGAAAGGAAATATCAAATTCAGGTCTAGTTCTCCAAATAGTTGCATTTTCAGCAGATTGATATGATCTTTGACCATTCCTTCTGATCTTTTAACACCAGTGCTGATGATAAGCTAGATTATTTGTCACTTCAACTATTTATTTTTTGCCAAAATTCCAAATAAATAGTCATGCATCATGCAGCTCCCAAATAGCATAATAGGTTGAGTGGAAAGATAAAGTTTAAAATTATAGCAGAATCAAACAGCATCTTACAGAACTGACCTTTCACAACAAGCTGGCACATGCAGCCAACAATAGCAGCAACAGAGGAACTATCCGCACCACCAGAAAGAGGAAGTAGAAAACCAGATGCTCCACTTCTTCTTAGGTAGTCCCATAACCAGCAACCAGGTCCAAATGCTATTTCCTCTTCAGGAGCATGATACTTGATCTATATAGCATAAATTGTTTTCAACTTAGTAAATTGACTGCCTAAGTGAATAAGTGATAGGCTGTGACATTATCATTACCATTATAAGCTGTTATTATATCTTTATTTCCAGGAAAGTTCATTTCTCAATTATCTGAAACTTTCCTCTCAAATCAACAAGACTAACCTTAAGTGGAACAGAAAGCAATGCTTTCAAGTTGAAAGCCTGACAAAGACTATATTGTACTGCCACAGAAGAAACCTTGGGTTTACAGCTCGCTTGTTCTTGAAAACTACTTATAGACCCTCTAAGGCTGGCAACCTACCAATAAAAAAAAGAACTGTGTTAAAAAAAAACCAATCTATGTCAAAACTGATACTTAAATTTCCCCTAACTGCATTCATAATTTCATACATGGAAACACATGGTTAGGATAATCTATGCACTGCATACCACATCCAAATCTATCTGAGCAACTACAATCTCAACATCCTTCAAAGAAAATTGTGAACCCTGAGCAACCATGTCTCCATTGACAACAATGCAAGCACATCCATCTGTTAAAAATAAATTAAAGACACAGTATTTCTCAGCAAGTTCTTTCAATGAAGATAATTTAGACAAATGACAAAAAGCCATACTTGTGTCGAAGTGTGACCCTGTAAGGGTTTTTTTCAAAAAAAGAGAAAACACTAATTGGAAGTTAAACGTCCTTATATGAACAGATGCAAACATAAAATGAACAAATACCACTCTTCTACTAAGAGAATATATAATATATCCCCTACCATAGTAAAGGCGACCACCATCACAACCTTGGTGATTGCTATACATGTAAACCCCTCCACGTGTATGAGTGGCACCTATAAAAGCACGAAGGCGAACATCAAGCTTTCTAAGTTGGTGGTGACTTCCACTTGCATTCATAAACACTTCAACCCCATTCAATGCAAGCTCGGAATGAGGCGGGATTGGAGTAAAAAGCTCTTCACAAACTTCAGCTGCAACCGCTCTAAGAAGAGAAAAACACATTATATTTAGCACCCATTAAACATCTGACTAGAAACTGAAAGGGCCAAAAAAAGATAAAAATCAAAAAAGAATACATGTCAGTTCGTTTTCACCATTTCTTACATCTAAAAGCTAAAAGGTAGGTATGGAACTCACACAGTTACTGAATGTATGCAATGCAGATTCACACATTAACTTGAAAGGGGAGACTAAAGATATTAAGTTAACATTCAGAAAATAATAATAATAATAATAAGAAATAAGAAAAGAAAACATCAAGGTTTTAAGGCAAACCACACTCTAACACAACTTTTTTTCTTGGAACATACTCTTGAATGAGTTGAATGGCTGCATCCAAACTAAGATATATCTATTAAATGTAGAGATTAGCAATAGCTAGTGAATCAATCTAACTTCAAAATTATAAGTTTAATAGAAAAGGAAATTATATATTACATGTACTACTGATTGTTTAGTTAAGAATTGAAAACATAGAGAGAGAGAAAGAGAATGGAAGATGAAAGGAAGGAAGCATAAGATGTTATATTTCTATCATAGAGACATTACTAATTAATGGAAATGGGACTTTCTAACTTACGTGTCTTGAAACTGAACAAATCCATAACCAAAAGGAACTGATTTTTGAGATAATGCATCAGAAATTTCATTGGGCAGCTGAAATTCCACAAGTTGATCTTTTTGCTTCCATGCAGTAAACCATCGAAGTTCTCTATAATTTCCATCATTTGCAAGCCACATCTTTGGTCGTATCATAATAATCTTTCGATTTAAACATAGAACTTGGCAATTGTACCGCTCTGACCCCTTGATAATAGGCATACCAATGCTACACAATATGCCATCTGTCAAATCACCTAGTAGGATGTCTTTCAAGCATTCCCATCTGCAATCAAATGAAATCCAAGTATTAATAGATATCATCTTGGAACTTTCCTCATTCAAGGCACTGTGAATATTTGTTTGAATTTAACAACAATTAGAAAGAAGGGGTAAAAAGGTTAAGAAGCCATAGTTGAATTTATCAAACAGTACTCTTGGTATTATAAA